>OY979443.1:4800000-6196460 GCA_963855545.1 Ethmia dodecea
ACTAATAAAACTGGACTGGACCACTCTGATGTCGTTTCTTCGATGATATCATTCTTAAGCATTTCATCGATTTGTTTCTGTACTTCGCCTTTCAAAGCATTAGGTAACCTATAAGGTTTGGAGTACACTGGGGAAACGTTATCTTTTAAATTAATAGAATGTTCATATAAGTTGGAAGTGGAAAGAGTATCTCCGGGCAAATGAAAAACATCTGCATATTTAGCACAAACATTTTCAATACTTATCTGTTCTTCTTTGTTTAAATATGACGGTAAATCAAGTAAATTGAAAAGAGTTTTGACTCTATCTGAAGAAATTTTTTCGTCATCAAATTTATGAACTTCAAAATTGAGTAAACTATGTATTTCGAAATTCGAACTATTTACAGTAATTTCACTATCAGTAGTATTTAGTATTCGAATAGGAATAAGTCCATTTTCAGGTTTCGCAATTGATCCTGCTGTGTACACACCTTTACTAACTTCTTTCGCTAAAATGACGCAATCATTACTGTGCACCGTAAATACATGTCTGACAATTTCGCATCGTGGCGGAATTGTAAATAAATCGTTATTAAATTCGACAATAACTGACTGCTCGTCTTGGTTCTCTAAACTTAAAGTGCAGTCTCTGTAATTCAAAACAGCATTATATTTTTGGAAAAAATCTTGGCCGAGTATACCATCTGCAGCGCAAGCTAAATTCTTAAAAACAAAGAACTTTTGTTTAAAAACTACCCCATTAATTATTATATCTAAGTAAATGTATCCTTCCGATTCTAAGTTACCACTTATTCCTTTAATCAAAACACTATCTTGTCTTAACAAATTAAGCAAATCGGAATTGTGTGAGAGCCGTTCAAATTTTATAACACACAAACTGGCTCCACTATCTACCAATAAATTCAATTCCTCATCATTTCTTAAATATGACCTAACTTTAAAGAAATTATTATAACTAAAAATGAAGTTATTGCACTGTTTAGGCACGAAAAAACTCATTGTTTTCTTCAGTATTGCGCAAGTTTTCCTGTCTATCTAGCTCACGCGTGGAGTGCTGAACTCGCGGAAAGTTCGCGCGGCCACCGCGAGATTGCTGACGCGACGCATTCGCGCCTCTACCTCGATGACCTGAATTTACAAATGGAGTTCTCTGACCTTTGTTACCTTTGTAATTACTTTGGTTATTATTTGAATTCTGGTAACTGAAATTATTTGTGCGGCCACGAGATTTGCGTTTGTAGTGGAATGAACCACGATTATAACCAGACGGCCTAAACTGCATAACCTGGTTTTGCTCATTAGATGACATAGTATTTTCATCTAGGGCTACTCTAATAGCGTCGGGAAGCGACGTGAACTGACGCGAGGCTATGATAGTACTCAGTCTCGAGTCGGAGAGCCCATCTGCGAATCGTTTGATTGCAGCTTTCTCATTGAGAGGGCGCAAAACTTCAAATTTCGCGCTGTCTTCATCAGATTGAGCTAAAGTTAAATTAACAAACAGTTCCTCTAGCTCAGTCCCAAAAGCTTCTATCGATCTACGTCCCTGTTTAGTTCTAAAAAGCTGTAATTGCAGAGCTTCTGTTGATTTTCTTGGCAATAAAAATCTCCTAATATCTTGTACTAAGTCTATGATATTTGAATAAGTACCTTTTAATCTTAGCTTAGCACTAGACGAAAGACGAGTTTTTAAAACAAACTCTATCAATTGACATTGCGTTTCTTCGTTAATTAATGAACTATATAGCAATATACCATCAATTAATTGCTTGGTTACCTGTTCCTGACCATTCATTACAGGTAACAAGGAAATTGCAGTTCTAATGTCAAAAGAATTCGCCATTATTTCTATTTCTGGATCTGTCTGCGCGTTAGAATCTACCTTAGATAATAATAACTTAATTTTATTGAAGATACTATGAATATTCTCAATTATTTCTTTATAATTCTCAACTGTTTCGGAGCTTGGCTTAGTTACCTTTAATTCGTTATTTAACTGAATCACAATATCCTCCAATCGGCTATACTCATAATTTGCTTCTTCTAACTTTTTATAAGCTATCTCTTTTTTACGTCTTTCTGGACCGATTTTAACTAAATATTCTCTCAAATATTTTAACTTATTAAACAATTCTATTAACTGCTCAGACATAACTACATAACTACATATGTAAACATACTGATTTAACTAAAAATATTCTTACTTAGTAAATAAATTCTTGTATTACCGCACGGAAGTAGGTCGCGACGCGGTGCTGCATGACGTGGTGTTGCTGCTGACGGGCTACTCGAGGCACGTGGCGGGGCTCGGCTGGTGCGAGCGGCTGCATGCTGTTGCTGGCGGCTGGGCCTCGGTCCTTGCACTGCTCGTTCGGCTTCTAGTCTTCTTGATAGCGGGCTTCTATGATTTGCTGCATTCTTCTTTTAAGTTTTTCAGGGTCTTCGTCTTAAAATTCTTGAAATTGATTTCTTCTAAATTTAATATTCTTGAGGTTCTTCAAATACAGTATCTTCTTTTGAAAATCGGTTCTTCTGAAGTCTTCATTTGATTTTCAGCAAGCTAATATTGACATAGCTTGGCTGGCAAGGGTCGCCATCCTATATTAGGAGGGGACGTCGACGATAGATTTAAGTGAAACCAGGTAGAAGGTGGAAACGTGTGTATTGTTCCATCTCCAAATAAGTAATCATATCATAAAATATAATTAAAATTAAAGTAAACTAAATTGCTAAGCAAGCAATACGCATCACATGTTGCAGCGCATAACGTTATGTTGCGGTGCAACTATAGATACAGACTATCCATACTACACCTGCGTGACCGTTGGAATATGGGAATAAAACTGGTAGATAATTATTTATTTATTATGAAGTTAAATAAATAAAATATAGCCTATGTTACTCCCTGATAATGTAGATTTCCATTATAAAGATTTTTTTAAATCGGTACAGTAGTTTTTGAGTTTATTAGTTACAAACATACAAATCTTTCCTCTTTATAATATTAGTGTAGAAGTGTAGATTAGGACTCGACAGTCTACCATATTCGGGTATACAATATAAGTTGTAAACAAGTAATTCACTATCTACTACTAAATACTATAGTAGATCATGACTAGTGCCTGATTAATTAGTCGAGCGCCTCGCGGTTCCAATGCACACCGTAACAATTAAAAATCATTTGTGTCTATGATTCTTGGTTTGAGAGGTTAGTCAGACAGGCTTGTAGGCTGTAGTTTAGGGCGCAAGTACTGAGGGAGGGCTGGGCTTGAACTTTAAAGCACCACTTATTTAGGGAATACAATTTTGAAATTTCAGAATGTGCTGGTCAAATTTGAATGTGAAACAATTTCTGTATAACTGGGTTGGCACAGGGAGAGCAAGTTAGCCTAAAGCTAAAGGTAGACTTCTGTGGGTCGCGGCCGACGGTAGTCTACCTGACTTACTTATGATTCACAGAGCACTGATATTCTTAACATCTGTGTTCGATATTATGGTCGTAGGCGCAGCGCGAGACGACAGCGTCGGCGCCGCCCAGCGGGGAGGAGAGACGTCGGCAGTATGCGCACGCGTTTTCGTCGCCGGTGAGTAGAATGAAATGCGACAGGAGTTAACTGTGATGTACAGGATACTAAAGAATTTAATGCGTATGAAATATATTATCTCGTGCAGTGTTTTGCAGGTGTACTATCATAGTATCAAGTGTATAATTGGTTAATCGTTTTTTTACACAAATTTGATACACGAGTGACGAACCAAGCACTCGATTAAACTTCATACGGCTATCTCAAAACACCTCTATAAATGTATTTCGAGTTTGTGATAAAAAAAATCGAGATTATTTTTTCGCATTTGTAGCAATTCGTTCGGCGTTTGGATCGAATGTTTGGCTTCGCCGAAGCCTCATTCAGCCAGGTTTGTGGGACAAACAGCGCCGCAGCGCTGGTATTCTGTAAGGCCACCACTCTGCTGCAAATATATAAATAAACTTAATAGTACTTGGGAGACCGAGCTTCGCTCATACTAACGCCGTGAGTGGCCGTATTATTAAAAGAAATTTAAACTGCTTTTTTACAGGAAATACAACTATGCTGCAAAACCCCAACTAAAATGCAAAACTGTATACAAAATTTCATCAAAATCGTTACATCACTTTCCGAGATACCCAAAATATAAATAAATAAATACACAGGTACAAGAATTGCTCGTTTAAAGTAATAGGGGGAAAATTGTGACAGGGTGCGGGATGGCGATGCGCGTGCGCGGGCGCCGAAAGCGGTCGCGCTGCGGCGGCGCTGCGGGCGCGATTGTCTCGCGCCGAAGCGGCCGTGGCTCGGCTCACGGCCCGACTAGCGGCCGCGGACCTACTCGTCAAGGAGCTGTACGTCGAGAACTGCCTTCTGGGCCCGCGACGCCCTTGACGCCGGCCGCCGTGCCTTCTTAGTGCCTTCTAGAGTATATTCGGGCGATTCACTCGCCCCCCTGTGATGTATTTCGATTCCCATGTGAAATTTTGCGTCGAGGCGCGTCGACACTAAATGTGATTTTTTAATGCTATGTTTGACATATCTGTTAGGGTTAAGGACTGAGGAGATGGCGGACTTTTGTCCGGGCCGCGTAGATTTCAGCGCATTTAATGAGTTTTTTTTTGTTCTGATCCGTAAGGCTCCCGTTCAAATCCTGCCCATGTAGGAATAAGTATATAAAAACTTTGGAAATATTCAACCGTCAGGTCAACCCACAGGTCAGGTTCAAGCAATGAAATACCTTGGCCTACCCCCTCAGACATAAAAAGCGTAAGCATATTATTATTATTATTATTTTTTGGTTGTGATAACACGCAGTGTTCCATCCACGCTACCCAGAGAAAATGAGTCTGAAGTATAGATATAAAAAAATACACGAATATCATTGCGGACACCATTGTCCCCGGACAACGGTCCGCAGTCTGTGCAAGCCTTTATGTTCCTGAAATCTGGATGGCTACCGCTAAACTCCGATTTGCGATTTCTCCTTGCTCGGTGTCACTTTTACTACTGCACTATGATCGATATTACCGATTGGTAAAAAATTACTGACGGAAAATTAATAAAAATATTTAATAAATTTATTTATTTAACGGCCGTAACATCGTATCGAAGTAGGGTAGTAGCCTCCCTGGGCAGTGGGTTCTGTTATTTTGTAGATGATTGGGCGTTTGCTGTGGAAACGCCCGGATAATGTGTCCGTCCGACGAAGTCCGCGATGACTCTGCTCATAGCAAATTTGTTACATTGAGTACATATTTTTTATTTTAGTTCCACCGTGGAGCCAACATTATATTACTTTTGTAAGATTTTGTTACGTGATGTAAGTGTGATGTTGACGAGACTCCTGGAAGTTTAAAGCTAAGTAAAACATGACTAATAAAATGTTGACCCTAACTTTGCTTTCATTTGATATCATTGTATAGGTACTGTTTTGTAAGAAAGTCCGAGCTTTGCTAATGAAAACTTAGAAGCAATAACAATTATTCGTCTCCGACAACATTTGCCCTGTAAATTTGATTAAAATCGTTAGAGCCGTTGTTGACAAGGTGAATATAAATTATGGGAATAGTGTAGCGTTCTATCAGTAAAATAAGACACAAACAGGATTAATGCTGTGGTACTATTATTTATTACTAGTAGTGAAAGCCCTGTGGTTAAAGAGCCCGCTTCTCATTCGTGAGGTTCGAATCCTGGCAAAGGGCACGTACTAATAAGTTTATCAAATAGTTACGTACATATTTTATCACTAGCTCTACGGTGAAGGAAAACATCGTAGGAAACCCGCAGGTCCCAACCCGGTCCGACGATGGGCTCACCACCTATCACGTTTAGGGATCTAAACATTATTCTGGTGAAATATGGGTATTACCAGAAATACCTCTGCCTAATCGGAGACCATCGGAGATAAAAGGCGTGATATTTATTTTTATAATTATTTATTAAGTGTGTAGTCATACTCGCAGTTAAAAGAAATAAAACAATTCATTTAACAGAATGATAATGTATTTATTCACAAAACGGAAACATATATGATATTATCAATTTATCACGGTACAAGAACTGACCTAACTGTAGTCAGGGCGACTATAAATAGATCAATGCAGTTTATTTTAATTACGAGATGTAGAGATGGATGTATTTTAGAATAATAAATTTACTCTGTATATTCGAGTGTCCAAGAAAATAGATACAGGGACTTATCTATCGATGAAATTGTTGAACTTTGCCTAAATAAATATTATACGATAAAAATATAATTATCTCCTTCCATACGAATTGTTGAAATAGAACAACATTTTTATTATAAAATTTCTGAAGTTGTGAATTTTCATGGGTAGACTCAGAAGGACCGCTCTATTTTCTTGAGAGACCCAGTATTTAAAATCGTTACTATCTAATAAAATCTGGCTTTTAGATCAATGAATATAAAATTTACCTATATGTCTATGTAAACTATTGCATCGAACTGTAGTCTAAAGATATATTTCTTTATATATAAATCTAGATCTAGAGCAAATATGCATTATGTACTCATGGTCATTTTAAATTAAGTGCAAATTATGAATAAGAATCCTTTTTTTTGCATTGATTTTTATTTTATTTAAGTATATAAAAATCAATGCAAAAAATAGTTTCTTCGCTTTACATATAGAATACACGCACCTACCCAATCAAAAATTGTGCTAAAATATCAAAATAAATAAATATTTAAAAAAAGCCTACGAAATTGTTAGAAAATAACAAAAGAAAATTAGCATTTTTTCTTCTCTTTATGTTTACTCAATTTCTTTTACATGTTACTATGTGTACCTTCCCTTAAAATCAAAGAGGTTGGAAGAAAATATTCTAGAGAAACGTTTTCTTTAACGTCTTTTGCTTAAAATATTGGCACTTGATTTAAAATTACCTTATACATATCATTTAGATTGATCTAAAAACCAGAAGATCTACTTAGCGCTCAATAACTATGAGCAACACTTTAGGATAATATCTTAGTAATAAATACTAACATTTGGTGTATGTCACAATAGCCGCTCATAGACCTATCCTATGGAGAGCTATATACCCTTGTGACCAATAGGCCAGCAATCGTTCGGTGCATTCGGTAGAATATATTATAGTGAAACACGTGAATGCAACTGGAGTCCCGTGTTATAGAGCATCCAACGTAATTCCAGGTTTTAGTACTCAATGTGACCTGTTGTGGAAAAAATACATATTTTTGTTGTAGTCATTTATGCTCAATCTTGACCATAGAGTAGGTACATTTATAATTTAGTGCCCATTGAATTACACTTTTTTCTACTTTAAAAACGAGCGTGTCAACTTTTAATTCAAGTTGATTTAACGCATTCAAATTTATTTTGCACTAGCGGATGCCCAGCGGCGTTGCCCGCGCGGATTCCGTTTATTGCCGTTCCCGTGGGAATTTCCGAAAATCCCTTCATAGTGGTTGTCTACGACATATTTAAGACACCTACATACCATATTTCAAATAGCGGGTGCCCAGCGGCGTTTGCCCGCGTGGATTCAGTTTAATCCCGTTCCCGTGGGAATTTTACAAAAATCTCTTCATACCGGTTTCGTACGACATATAAAACACCTTCATACCATTTTTCAAGTTTCTAGGTGTTATCGTTTCGGAGTAGTAAGTATTTCTCTTTGTAACCAGTTTTTATATTTTCCCGTGGGAATGAGATATTTTCCTGGAATAAAAAGTACCCTAGATGTTGACCCGGGTACTCAGTTATCTCCATACCAAATTTCATCAAAATCCGTCCAGTAGTTTTTGAGTGATGCGTGCACAACCAGACAGACAGACAAAAATTCCAAAAGTTGGTGTTTCGGTATCTAGGTATATCGATAACTTTATACACTACCGCTAAAATTTTTAAAAAAATATTTCATCTAGAGACACGGCCCCCTTAGAGTTTTATTATATGTATAGATAAATAAATAGGTACACTCTGAAATTAAGCTCGATATTCTATGACGAGGGCCAGCTGCAGTCACGGTAGTCAAAATACTCTATACTATACAATGTGATTTTTGACTGTAATTAGGTATATTTTTAAAAAGTGATCGGCAGATTAGAGATGAATGTAGCCGCTAGTCGTGGCTTGCTACAGGTACATGCCGTTCACTAGGTAGTCGGCGTCGTGGGCGAAAGGCTTGCCTCCGCGACGCATGCGGCGGCGAGCGGCGCGCGCTCTGCACGCCACCATCACGCCCATGGCGCTCGTCATCAGGATGCCTGCAGAACACAATCCTGGTCACACTATCATCGTCAATGTGTAACAGACCACTGCTAAGCTAAGGGTCTTTCCTCACGCTGAAGAAGTATGGACTATAATCTCACATGCTAAACCACCGTGGATTGGAAATGGTGTTCGGTTGGCCACCTAACTGTTGAATTTTTCAAACCATTTTTCCATTGACACTAGTAGCTTCATTTAATTTGAAATTTAGGATTACTATTTCTAAATACTCATTAGGGTTAATAGAATAATTTTATTGTGCACGGCAAGTATTTTGTAATTAGGTACTTAGGTATCTAATTATCATAACGTAATCAAATCCACTATTTAGACGTGGATATTTGGTCGAGCTCTGAAAAGCTTAAATGCTTATGGAAGTGATTCATCTATTCGGTTAACAGATTCGTTCATCTCGATAAATTCTTAATTACTAATAGACTTGAAAAAAAGGAGATTCTCAATTTGGTTGTATAATATTTGTTTGTTCATCATCAACCCGTAACAGCCCACTGCTGAGCTAAGGGTGTTTCCGCACACATGAGGAAGTATGGGCTTTAATCTCCCACGCGAGCCCACCGCGGATTGGGAGATGGTGTTAAGCTAGTGGCCACTTAACAGTCAGAATTTTTCAAGCCACCCAAGGGTATCTGAAATGGCTTAACGACTTTCATTGTGCGTAAACACAACGAAAACCGGGACCAACAATTTAACGTGCCTTCCGAAACACGGAAGCGCTGGTGATATAAATGCCACTAGGCGGTCACCCAGACCAAAACTTAATTTAGATAAAAACTTGAGTATCCGTTCAAATAAAAAAAGAATTTTCCAAATCGTTTTATGCATGACAATTGACGGTGTTCTGAAGGTAAAAAAATTTACTTTCTTTTAATATATTAAAATACTTTTTATAAAATTTTTAAGAATGGCCACGAAGATGAGAATCCATACCGAGCACGAGTAGCAGCACCGCGGCGGGCGGGTGCTCGCTGAGCCCGTCGAGCTCCCCGGCAGCCGCCAGGAGCGCGTCGTGCGCCTCCCGCTGCGCCGCGTGCCCCACCGCCGGTGCCGGCGCCTGTAAAAAAGTTAAGTACTGTACTCATCTAAGTATATCATAAAAAGAGAGAAACCCCGATTGACTGACTCATTAACGGACAACCGAAACTAGAAACTTGAGATTTGATCATTTTTAAGAAATAGAAATAAAGAAGGAAGTATTTTCGACAATTTCACCACTACGGGAGTGAAAAAAATTATATGGAAATATTTGTAATCTTTAAAACTTAGATATGTACCTACTTGAAATTCGGACAGTGATTACCGTAATGATCTAGGCGTTTAAAATCTACAATGTTGAAAAGGGATCGATCCCAATGTTTTCCTATAAGTACGTAAAGAAAATGAATCTCACTTTTTCGACGACCGCTTTCTTTCCTGTAGCATTCTCTGGGTGCACCGTCTTTTTCGGGGGTTGTTGCACGGGCGGGTTGGGCGGAGTCGGTGCCGCCGGGGGCTCCGCAGCTGCTGGCTCCGACTCGGGCTCCGATTCCAGCCTGAGTCCCTTCTTCGGCGAGTCGCGAAGCGCGTGGCGCTGATTGGAGTACGTCATCGGCATCTCCGGCATCGTCCTCGGCACAGCGTACATCGGATTCTCCTGCGACAGGCGGGTACGTTACGTAATCGAACCCGCAGAGACGCGTGAAGGTTGAAAATGTTGAGCACAAGTGTCATGTAGTAGCAACAGGTAACGGCCGCTACGAGGTCGGCTGACACTTGAGGGGTTGACTTTTTTTTATTCACTTGTTTGAGTTAAAAGCGGTTCCGGGATTCTGGCTGAAACCGGTGAAAACCAGTTTTTAATCGTTTTTTTTGGCAAAAATAATGTTCTGTAGGTACTCCTTAGGGCATCCAAGCAGCATCAAGTCGTGGCTACGCCTGTAGCGCAAGAAGGCTAATAGCGGGCAAGGCCCGACGTGGTAGGTCCTACCTACTCACGTTACCAAGCAATGGAAGAAACTGTTTCCCATGGCTAGGGAAGAGGAGGAACAGCATAGGCGGTTTTAGTCAGTGCAAGCATAAACTGCTTTTCGTCCGCGACCACCACGTATGCGTAAAGCCCCACATGCCAAACAAAAAATGTACTTACGGGTTCGAACGCGCTCACGGGCGCGTCTGGGGGGGGCGCGGCGGGCACGGGCCACGCGCGGCGCGGCTCGGGCCAGGCGCGCGGCCATGCGGGCCCCGCGCCGCCTCCTTCGGCGCCGCCCCACGCGTCGGCGGCGGTGTCCACGCGTGGCCATCCCCGCCGAGGCCACGCGGGCCCGGCGCCGGCCGGCGGCGGCGGCTCGAAAGCGACGTACTGCGCGCCGCCCGGCTCGGGCTCCTGGAGCAGCCCGCCCTTGTGGCTGAAGATGTGCGGCCCGCTCGTCTCTGTGGCAGTGAAACTGGTGGTAGACGCAAAGTCTGTGTCTAGGTGCAAAGGGGTGTGTTTGCCGATGGGAGAGGCCTACTTACCCGTGTACAAGCGCGGCGGTTGTGCCTGCGCGAGGCGGTGCGGCCAGTGCGCGCCGCTCGTCGCCGGCCTCACCTCGCCGCTGCCGATGCTCTCGCTGCCGCCTCCGCTGTCGCCGTTCTCCTGTAAACATGCACCGACGTAGCTTTTACATGTGAGAGGTCCAGCTTCGCACAAAGCTAAAACTTAGCTAGGTATAGTCCGTGACTTCACGATATAAAAAGAAGAGACGCTTTTGACCCTTTGGGGAGAATGTATATCGTTGATACGGGAGGAGAACCCCTAACTCCCGCCTAGGTAGGTATCTATAGGAACATAGGTAGGTAGTAGATAGTAAAGTTAGCTACCTACTTAGATTTTAAAAAACCGAATTTAATATGGAATGAAATAAATTAATTGAAGGGGACGACCCAAACATACTTTTAGAGTAAGTAGACATTAAAGTAGGTAATTGACGATACGATTACCGATGCGGGCGCCGCGGCGACGAGAACGGGCGCCGAGACGGCGGGCTTGGGTTGGGGCGCAGGTCGCGCGGGGAGCGCCACCGCCGCCGGACAGCCCAGCTCCGGGGCCTCGTCGCTGCCGTCGGCGCACTGCGGCACGCCGTCGCACGCGTTGTACACTGCGATGCACTCGCCGCCGTTGTGGCACTCGAATTGGTAGCGGCTGCAGCGTCCTGTAAAACAGACGGCCACTGCGTTCGCAATCCCTTGCCCTCAGCGCTATCGGGGAGGGGAACACTCACGAGGCGCCGGCGCTGGAACAGGCATTGGCGGGGTAGCCGGCGTGGGGGGAGCAGCAGGGGCGGCCGGCGGAGCGACTGTGCTCGTGCTCGATGCTCGCCTGCCGACCACACGGGTTCTACTCAATACTGCGGTTTCAAACAGACACACTCAATGCCGGCTCGGGAGCAAAGAGCAGACGGGGTTGAACGCGTTTAATACCTGGGCTCTGCGGCTGTGGGGTGCGGAGGCGCGGGTGGTGGGGCTGGAGCGGGCACGCGGTGTGCCAGACGCTCTTGGTCTTGCAGTTCGGCGAGGCGGCGGCTCAGTGCCAGCACGCCGCTGCTAAAGTTTGAGTGCGCCGTGAACTTGCAGCGGAAGTCCTCCGGAGGCCCGCAGTTAAACAGGTAGCAACTGCCGGGGACCTGCAATCAAATGTGCCGCGTCACGCGTAGTCATGATGCGGGTGCGATCGAAATAAACTTCGAACGATATATATCCTTTAGGCAAACTTTGCTATAGAGCATTCATGAGTCTACGCGGAAGTTTGTAAACAAAAAACATTATGTCACGCATGTTTCCTGGAGAGGAAAGGACCCGGAGTTCACCTCGATATCTCTTTTGCTTCCTTCACTCTCATCGCAATAATAATAAAAATCTATGAAAGTTTTCGTTGTAAATTACCTATAGTAGTCCACTTATTGAAAGTCATTGCAACTACAACCGCTTCTGAATGTGTGATACTTAGTTATTGAGGAGAAGGGTTCTTAGATTGTCATACATTATACATACACACACATGTCTGTTAAGGGTAGGTACTCACACCTCCCTCGTTACCTGTGATCACCACATATATTTCAATTGTTTTGATCAAGGCTAAGTCAGACCCTGACTGTACAGTCAAGAGCACGCTAAGCTTGACACTTTGGACTTTGAACCTGCCCTGGCCCTGCTTTCTATGGCGCGCCGTATAAACCAGAGCTCAGCTTAAACTGGTAGTGTAAAGCTTGACTTGCTCTTGACTGTACATCGCGAGGCGTAAGCTCAGCTTTACATTTGTGTAGCCGTGGAAAACAGAGAAAAACAAAAGGAAGAGGTAGGTGCCTATAGGTGAGCACTACGCAAAGACAAGTGCGCACCAATCTTATATCAGTATAGGCGCACTACGAGCTAACCTTCTCCTCGTACACAAAGACATCGCAGGCATCGGTCTCGCAGCACAGGCGGCGGCACTCGTGGCGCGACCCCACGTCCAGCTCGGAGAGGTATCGCGCGCCCATGTCGCGAGACTCTTCCGTTCGTATGATCTTGTCACGTTGCACGTCGAAGCGCGCCGCGCACGCCGCCGGGTCAAGCTCGCGCGCGGACGCCAGCGCGCACGCGCACCATAAGCTCCACGCGCACCAAGCGCTCATCCGCACGCTGCCCTCACACACGCGCATTCTTAGGCCCGCTACTTCACCACTAGGGTAGACTTCAAAGGAATATTTCGGGTAATTTACGCTCTCTTAATATTTACGTAAACGGAATATTTATTTACGCGCCGGATAGGCTATCTGTGACGGAACCTGGCTCTATGTCGTGTCCGTCTCGGTTCTCGGTCAATAGATAGCGCAGTACCGCGCTTGCGCGCCACACCGCCTGCCACGGAGCTACGAACGTAGGAAAACTGTTACCTGCGAAAGATAAAATAGGTCATGCAGTTATATAACTATATTCATATAGGTATAATAATATAATAATCTCACGCCTTTTATCCCCGAGGGGGTAGGCAGAGGTACCTATTATAAATTGATAGATAAAAATGTCCCGTCTTGCGGATAACCGACGAATAAGTCGTCTAGTGCATAATCGAATCACTCGTTTAGTATGCCTATCCTTATAGTTCTTGTAAAGCATTACCTAGCTAAGTTTGAGACTAATCAAATTGTATGCCAATTCATTTCATATGTTTTTAAATCCCTACACTAGAAATGACCCATCTCTACTCGGATCGCGACCGCTTTCCCGCCTCTGTGTTCGTTGAGTGACCTTAGTGACAGCCTGCCCAAGGTGGCAAGGACGGATTAAATTCGTAGCTCCAGGCGCGGCGCGGCGGCCGCTCGGGCGGCGGCAGCGTGCGGCAGTCTGGGCGCGACCCGAAACCGCGGAGTCAAGCCAAGCCTCATGTCACTTTTCTTCAAGTTCAGGAGCGGCGTGAGTACCCCCCGCTCCCCGCCCGCTGTTTATATCACCGCTTGTTCTCGCCGCGACTCTTTTCTGAAACAATTTCATTTACCGAATTAAAATTTATCGTGTTTGAAACAAAGTGCTTAATAATTTCATCTTGAGACGACCCGTTAAATAAAAGGTTGAGGCCTCTAGGGTCCCGCGGGCTCCCTCCAATTTATTTATCCGTTGTGCCCCCTAGCCTCCAGCGCGTATAGACGTGATATAATTAGCTTACGAAGATAACAAAAAATATTTACATAGGGATTCGTTTAGAATTAAGTCGAAATTTGGGAGCCAAGATTTTTTAAATCTCTCGATGAATGGAATAACAGAGAATAATTTCAATTGTCTTTAAACCGATTAAGTTTAGAGATAAAATGAGATATATTTTAAGGGATTTTGTACAGTAAGCGATTATATCGTATCTAAATGATTATGTACCTATATCACTAGTTGGATTCCATTCAGAGAAATTCTTAAAAATCTGAGAGAGGCGCCATTTTCGTCATTCTCAAAAACGTAGAGCCACTTAACTTCGAGTATACCTGAACCCCAGCAGCCTAGGGACCACTTATCATGAGTGGGTGGTGATTCGGCCCCTCGCTCCTGCCTACCGACGGTGTAGGTGTTAAGCATTGTTAAGAAGGCGAGCTCACTCACTACACGATGACGTGTCCTGATCAAAGAAGTGGAACCCTGATGCCTCGTGTCTTGCACAGTGACTCAGTGTATTAGCGATTGAAATCGCTGAGTAAACTCGAGTCTAATATGGAATTATACGAAGATTCATTAAGCGTTTTCTGACTGCGCCACCTGTAATGTAATGGTAAGGTTTGACGCCTGCCGATAAGTTGGAGCAATCAAGCGGTGCGTCTCGTCTGGCGTTGACGGCAGGCGCCGCCGGCTATGCCGCGCCACCCGCCGCGCCGGTCACTGCCCTGGGCCCCCCGCCTCCCCTCTGTTCTAATCATGTTCCGCGGTTCCACCTCTCGACGCGCGTCGCATCGTCGCTCGCGCGCACTCGCGCATCCATCCAGTCGAGCATCGCGCACGTCCTCGTGTACTCGTTTGCAGACAAGTGGTGTTCGCCGTCAGCGCAGTGGCGCGTCGTCGGTAGTGCTAAGTGAGTTGATACGTGTGTGGCCCGCAATCGGGGCAGAGCGCCGTAGGTGCCGGCGAACGGCCCGCGGGGGCAGTGACCGTGCCGGTGGTCGTGGGCAAACGCTCGCGCGTGACGCACGTTGACGTGTTCGTACTGAGTTCCTAACGGGGCTGAAGGAGTAAGACGTACCGGCAGCATCGCCATCGTCAGGGATATTATCTCCGCACCGCGCTGTCGCTGCCTCCTTTGTTGTTGTGCGCGCCGCGCTCTCAGGTGCGAGCTGATAACCCTCTGCTGTCGCTGCACTAACGACAATCACGCTTATTCCGGTAGGAGACCTATAGACGAATGATTGCTCGAATACCTACCCTAGTAGGTACAAGACTACAGTGCTTGGCAGTCGGACAGTCTCGAGGCTACATTATACCTAGTGTTTCGGATTTCGGCCGACCGGAACGATTACACTTATTTAATTACAGAATAGTCAGATACATTTAACCCAATTAACAGGAGGCACAGAAAGGTTTCACTTTTGCATAACACTTACGCCACTGCCGATGCTAGCAAGTGTGTTATCTTAATAACAACGAGACATGATTTATCAGTTTACAATTAAGTGCTTAATGCGAAGATAAGGCGAAGATCACCCGCGATAAGAACGGTGCTCGCTCCTCGCTTCTAGGTCAATGGTACTTAATAGAGTTAAACATTGTTCTTGTCCCCCACCTGTGCCTTTACAACTCAGAATCGTGTGAAATAAGTCTTCGAATACCTATTCGACTAAGAACCTTCTTAGTTGATTGTACGACCAAGACCGCGTATATAATAAGTAAACACTGGGTTTATCGCGTTATAATTAAAGAATGACCCTGTATGTTCTATTTTTAAAAGCAACATAACGCAACTAACTTTAAATGTAACGATAAAATTATAGAAATTTCTAGGAAACATTGACGCCCACCGTCTTTAGGAAATTACAGTCTTAATCTTAACCCTTCCATTAAGAATTCCAGTGCTTAATAGGTAATAGTTATTATAGGAAAACTTCTCTCAAAACAGGAATTTATTATTAATGTTGATGTAACCGACGAGTCGTCGTGGTATTATGGGAGGTGGAGGTATTTATTGTGATTCTGGCGGGCGCGGGTCGCGGGCGGCGCGGCTCACGTGTCGATTAGCAGTTAGCACACCAGAAAATATTATAAATACACACGGTGTGATGCATTCCTCCTTGGGGTTAGAGCAAGGAGATTAAAATATAAATAAATTTAAATCTCTTTGGGTTAGAGGAACCATGGGCGACGGCAGGATTAATTTCAGGGAGTGAATAGCATAAATTTACGTAATTTCAATTAAATTGATTTCAAATTGTGTGCCTGAATGATCACGATGATAGAGGAGGGCATAGAATTTGTTGAACAAATTTTGGCAACCTAGATGCATTAAGGTTTTATTAAAAAAGTGACTTCAATAATAAAAATACGACCTTTATGTATTTTCTTTTACGCAAGTGCCTCCTCCCGGCCTTTTTGAAATCCGAACAAATGCCCATCATGAGTACCTACCTGTGACTACGGCAAATATGTTTGAAGAAAAAGTTTTAGGAAAGAGAAACTTTTTATTCAAATGGCTTTCGCATTTGCGACATGCATATTTAATTCTTAATTGGTTCCGGCCATCCAACACAAACATTTATTAACCTTCGATCAGTGCGATAAGCCGAATCGCACAACCGTTCGTGTTTACAATTTACATTATCACTCGCCCACGACGACGTGTCCGTTTATTTAACGAAGATTTAGCGTCTCCACATGCACAAGCTATGTAGGTCCGAGTTTAGCAACACTAATGCCCGGTTCCTATATAAGTACCTACCTATTTCGTTGTCCCCATCATGGGGATACGGCCAATGGGGACAACGGGAATACACCTTAAATCGTTGTGTTGTTCTTTAGTAACGGACCGTTTGTCAACTACGAGTAACGAACCCTTATAGACGTTCATAAATATTTTACGTCATGTGTTTAATGTGAAGAATGAAACTGTTTATCCATTAAATTACTGGGCTAGGATTTTTACGAGTACTTACACTAGGATTTTTATCCATCAAGCGCTCTAAGGTTGTTTGAATAGTAGCAAGTGCCTAACTACATGTTTTTCCGAAACAACCACAGATCTAGGGCGAGGGCAGATCAAATCTGTTATTTAAGATTGAGCACATCGATGGAGGACTTTACACGCATTCATTGTGTTCCAGCTATGACTATTTTCAAGAATATTTACCTACTTATAACAATAATAAGTTTTCTAGTGGATTTATCTTCTCTTATTTCTTTCTTAGAAAACGTTAAACGACCCTGAAATTAATTCATATGCCCACTCCTTGCCCGCTCAGAACTACCCCGGTAGTTAGATATTCCTACGAATAATTATAAAAAATTTCAGAGTTAAATTCTCATCGCTAAGCCGTCAAACTGATTTTGATGATATGCATAATATGCTACTTTTCATCTCGGATCGCGGAAGAAAGCGCGGGAAAAACCTACAGTTATTATAAAACCCGAATTTCTGATGTCTTTGTCGCTCGAATCGTTTCGACTCCAAACAGTATGACGCGGCTTGGCTCTATTTCCGTAACAACGCAGCATGATATTATTACCTAAACTATGTAAATATTCTTCCGATATAAAAGCTATATATATAGCTTCGATGTTGTCGATGTTGGTACCTACTCAGGTGCGAGACCTTCTGATTAAAGTGAATCGGCTAGACAGGCGTCTGCAGGCTCTTTGTTTCTCGACAATAGTTTTTGATCGTTTTCATTTTGACGTACCTACATCTTCAGTACATCTGTACATCCTCAGAACAATAACTATAGCAGTCATTACTGTCAGTGTAAGAGGAGCAATGCTCTAGAACCTCGTAACAAATGTCAAATAAAGACGCTGATACGCGCAAAAATCTGCATCTCTTAAAATGTCACCCATATTAATAATGAAATACATGCTTAGTTTTTACCATAGCAAAAAGGGCTGTAGCCGCTGCCATAATCATAATAAACATAGCTTTTTATCTATTATACAAAGACGACGTGACCGGTAGTGTACCTACGTACTTAAGTAGGTACACTTTTTTATTGCATCTCATTGCAAATTATAGTGAATGTATACATATAGCGATATAACAGCACAATAAAGATTGCAATAATAAAATATACCTACTTATAGTAATAAACTGTACATCTATACATATAATAAAACTCTAACGGGGCCGTGTCTGTCAATTAAATATTTTTTGAAAATTTTAACGGTAGTGTATATAGGTATCGATATAGATACCAAAACACCAATTTTTGGAATTTTTGTCTGTCTGTCTGTCTGTCTGGTTGTGCACGCATCACTCAAAAACTACTGGACGGATTTTGATGAAATTTGGTATGGAGATAACTGAGTACCCGGGTCAACATCTAGGGTACTTTTTATTCCAGGAAAATATCTCATTCCCACGGGAAAATATAAAAACTGGTTAAAAAGAGAAATACGTACTACTCCGAAACGATAACACCTAGAAACTTGAAAAATGGTATGAAGGTGTCTGATATGTCATAGAAAATTGGTATGTAGGGATTTTTGGGAATTCCCACGGGAACGGGAATAAACTAAATCCAAGCGGGAAAACGCCGCTAGGCACCCGATACTTAAAATATGGTATGAAGGTGTTTTAAATATGTCGTAGGCAACCAATATGAAGGGATTTTCGGAAATTCCCACGGGAACGGGAATAAACGGAATCCGCGCGGGCAACGCCGCTGGGCATCCGCTAGTTATTTACTATACCTACCTACGTCTCTTACAGAAAGGTAATCTTATCATCATCTTATCGTATCATTCAAAGTTACCGAAAAAGGGGAGATGAAGTGATGGATTAAATCTATTAAAAAACCGCCCAAGTGTGACTCGAATTCGCACACGAGGGTTCCGTTCCGTACCATCAGCAATAAAATAAATCTAACAACAAAAATATTTTTTCTTGTACAAGTAGGTACTTACTTACCGTTAATTTTTGGTTTAATCTCTGTGAAAATTTCGAAGTGAAAATTGACGTTTCAAAGTGTATTTTATATCTGTACCTACTGAAATTAATTAAGAGAAGTAATTAAATGGGCAGCAATAAAAAATTTGGTTAGCCACAAAAAATCAGCATTTAAATCATTTGGTCGGCATACAAAGATTTTGTTCGCAAATAAAAAAATCAGGCAGCAATCCTTGTTCGGCAAATAATTTTGATAATGGTCAAAAATTAAATCAGAAATAGGCAGCTTACAATAACATGGGTTTGCATAATAAACATTCAGTCCGCAAAATAGTTAGGTACTTGGTCCGCAAAATAACTACTTGGTCAGCAAGACTTCATGATTGAACAGCAGAGAAAACATGTCGTAAAAATTATACCACTCCCACGCTCCCACATGCTCCCACTCCCACGCTCCCACACGCTTCCACACCCTCACACACGCTCCCACACGCCCCAGCACGCTCCCACACGCTCCCGAACGCTCCCACACGCCCCAGCACGCTCCCACACGCCCCAGCACGCTCCCACACGCTCCCATAAGCTCCCACACGCTCCCACAACCTCCCACACCCTCCCAAACCCCCCCACATCCTCCCACACCCTCCCACACAATCCCACATCCTCCCACACACTCCCACACCCTCATACCCCCCACTCCTACCCCCCCTCCTCCCCCACTCCTACCCCCCACTCCTACCCGCCACCCCTACACCCCACACCACTACCGCCCACCCCTACCCCCCACTCCTACCCCCCACTATTACCCCCCTCCTACCCCCCACTCCTAACCCCCACTCCTGTCCCCCACTCCTTACTCCCACTCCGACCCCCACTGCTACCCCCACTCCTACCCCCAGTCCTACCCCCACTCCTACCCACCACTCCTACCCCCACTCCTACCCCCCACTCCTACCCCCCACTCCTACCCCCCACTCCTACCCCCACTCTACCACACTACCACCAACACCACCACTACTTGTAAACGTAATAATAATCATAATCATTAATCATAAATGTTGCATAATCCAAAGTCCTTCCTAATCTATGTAAGAAATGCGCCCATTTGGCGCATGACAAGTTTGCTGAGATTATTTTTGCTACTTTCATATGAAGCTCAAAAAATATTTTTTGGCTTCCCCTCTGAGTGCTTACCAAAATTTTATTAAACAGTAGCAGCTCATTGCAGCTCAAAAATAATTACAGCCATCCAGAATAACATAAATTGTTGATAGGTTTTGTAATGTTTGCTGGCCATGAGTTGCTGACCAATTAGCTATTTCTGCTTACAGATTATATTTTTCTGCTCACAAAAATACGAATACTCTGCTAACCATTTAAATAACACCCATTAATTAAATTTGAATTTCAAGCGTCTACTAATGGGAATTATTAAAATTAAGCATAACGCCAAAAAACACGTTTCTTGAATGGTAATTTTTAATTTTATTTCATTGAGGCTTACGGAATGAGATACCTACAGCCGGCTGACAGACAGACGGATTGGACGAACAGCGGAGGCTTAGTAACGGGGTCCCGTTGGCCACCCTAAAAAATACTACCGAATTGATAACCTCCTTTTTTGAAACTCGGTTAAAAAGATAATAAATTATTCTATCATGATTATCTTTAAGATATCCGTTAAATCTAGCGTGATCTTTAATCATGTAGTAAACATTTTATAAGCACCTTCGCTTTGGGGTGACCATATCGTTGACTAAATCTGGATTCGTCCAACGAAGAAAGACTTATGGACTCTGATTACATTGCAGATTTTGATTGTAGCTTACGCCCATTTTATCTAGCGTTCCTACAGGAATTTGGGAATGAGCACACTGCGCGTAATAACGAGAGGCTAGATAAAGAAAAGAACCCCTTATAACATCACTTCGTTATAGTTTTCTGTCTGTAAAGCAAAGAAAAGGGGTTTTCACATAGGTATATAAAAATATAGCTACGATGTTGGTACTCAGGTCTTGCGCCTTCTGATTACAGTGAATCGGCTAGACAGGCTCTTTGTTTCTCGACAGTAGTTTTTGATCGTTTTCATTTTCACGTACCTACATCTTCAGTACATCTGAACATCCTCAGAACAATAACTATAGATAGAGGAGCAAGCCAGGCTTGCTCTTCTTACACTGACAACTTGATTAATTTCAACTTGGGACTTCCACGCGTCCCTGTGGACGCGTTAGTCCCAAGTTGAAATTAATACGGACCTTTGTAGCTTTAAAATCATCTTTGCTAACCTAATCTTTCTTTTGATAGATATAATAATAATAATATTTTTATTTCTCCACAAAGGTACAATTACTTATACTTATAACTATTTAATATCTAAATGATTCACATAAACCTTTGTGAGAGCTGGTGTCTATACTAGGTTTTATACAAAACCTGTGTTACAGATCACCAGGCTCTCAACCACCTCGGAATGAGCTAGTAAAGTTAGTTAGATATGTAGGTATATTTATGTAAAAATCAATATGGATCTATTTATGTCCCGTAGAGTCGCGGCAGCGCAAGCGCAGCGGCTTGCGGCATGGAGTGTGGCGTGGCGTCGGGCGGGTACCCGGCACCAGCGCCAGCGGCGGCGGCGAGGCCCGCGCAACCACACCCTGCACTGTCCCCTACGGAGCGCTCTCCTGCTAAATCAGGGTTACACGTCAACTTCAGTGATAAGGGCGAGGTGGGTATCATGGGCCAATCCTTCCATTTACGTTCTAACTCGTAATCTTATAATTGTTTTGGCTTCTCTTACTTTAAATAGTGTCCGACAGAAGGTCGAAGCCGAAAGTCAATTAAAATTATTAATTTACGTCGCTCGCGCATTCGTAACAGATTCGTTTAATATCTTGTCAGCTTTCGGCCAATTTGGACTCTTGGACCGAAGTCAAAGGTTCGGCCAAAATAAGTTTTTTTGGCCAGATGCGGCCGAGGCCGAAGGCCAAGGCCTGCGTCATTGCGTAATTACTGACAAGGTAAGTATATGCCGGCGGCTGACTCTGGTGGTCCCAATTTAATTACTGAGTGGCATGGGTGGAACTCTGCAAAAAATGCAATTAAAGTGGCGGCCACTGTCCGCCGGACAAAAGTCCCTCGTCTGCGCAGGCTTTCTATTGTGTGCTAGGCGAATGTCATTCCGAACGTGAAGTCTATATTTATTGATTTTGCACCTTCGGTCTGGGCCACAAACCTGAATCTCTCTTACTATATATCTATGGTCTGGGCTAGTAATGTAGTGACGCCGCTTCGAAATGTAGGTACCTACAGTGTGAGATTTTTATATGGAATGGAGTTGATTACGCCCGGTTACGCGACGAAATAAATTCCGTCAGATGTGTAACGCCGAGTTGTTCGCCAGGTAAAAGAACGCCGCGAGAAGTTTCTGACGGCGAAGTATGGCAGCCACCAGATGGCGCTAATCCGCAAACGGCTCGCAGTCGAAATGTGGCTGTACGACGAGCTGCAGAAGCTGTACGACTCACCGGCGACTGCCGCACCCGCCTCCTCGGTTCGTATTATATGTATATTATGTTTTCCTTTACCGTCAAGCTAGTGATAAATTTAATAAACAAAATAACTTGATATGGCAGCAAACACATACGCTAACGACACGCATAATACGACTAGGCAGGTGCGCTGACATTTTAATTAGAATTTATTAGGTATCTATATGTAATCGAATAACAACATTTAAATCCTCGAGTCCAATGAAACGGACTACTAGGTACTTACTAGTCGGTCGGACCACTTGAAAAATATATGTAACTATAAAAGTATGTTTCAACACAATTTTAACATTTCTGAGGAAACGGAGAGACTTGAGCGTGTGGATCACGTTGCAGGGGAGCAGCGCAGCCGCCAGCACGCAAGAGGTCGACGTGGACATCGACGAGCTGCTCGACATGGAGAGTGATGACCTTCGGCGCCGACACCTCGCAGTGAGTGCAACTCACACCACAGACTAAATTAAATAGAAGATACTAGACAGACAGACCTCAAATACACACACACGCTCGCTTATGTACCTAACTAATGTTTTATTGCCACCGCAATTGAAGACTCGGAGTTGCGGCCTCAGTAATCAAATCATTACAAAATACTTATTACAGAACAGAGCATGCTGCCACATACTGCACAACAGTTTTATCTAAACACAAAATAATAATAATAGTAGTTGTCAACTAACTAACTAGTAAGTAACTAATATTTTTACAGTTAGTAATTAAATCTTCTTAATTTCCGGGGCTTCACTATTACTTATTCGAATCGGAGTCAGTGTGATTTATCTATTTGACGGATTTCGAACAAAAGTTCACTGACCTTCGTTAGTCAGCAGCACTCACTCATTGAAAGATTTTTTTCAAAGAAAGATAAGCGACTCATTCAAGTGATTCATCTCCATCACAAAGGAACTTGGAGTATAAACACTTGGCCGCTGTCTGTGACTTCTCGTTGTTTATACTAAAAGCAGCCGTGTATACCCTGAGGCCACGATCGTCGTGTTTTGAACTCTTTTCTATCTAGGTATTATAGGTACTTATACGTTATAATATACAAATATTTCACCTTTATTTCACGCAAGAGGATCATTTCCCTGATAACTTAGTTACTACCGAATTATAATTTTAACTATAGGTAAGTTATATACCTACCTACCTAAGACATACGTTTCTGATCATTATTCCAGGTGTTACTAGCGGATGCCAAAAAACCCCAAAAAGATGTGCATGTGAGTACCTCTATTACTTCTGTTATGCCTCGAGGACATTTTAAAATCTCTAGGCGAATATAAACTCTTTTACAAGCTTCAGAATCTACATCTACACTAATATTACAAAGAGGAATTATTAGTATTTTTGTATGTTTGTAAAGAATAAAATCTAGACCGATTTTAAAAAAAATTTCACCAATGGAAAGCTACATTATCAGGGAGTTACATATAGGCTACCTATATTTTATCCCCGACTTCGGAACGGGAACTACTTACGCGGGTGAAACCGCGAGGCGCTGCTAGTTTTCAAATAAATTTTAGTATTATGGGTAGGTACATACAAGGTATTTCTTTTTCAAATATTTGTTTAAGATGTCTATTTTCTTAAAATGTTATTTTTATTTTTGCAGAAATTCATCAACGAATTATTAGAGAAGGCGAAAACGCTGTAGGTTAGGAGGCATCGGAACTAATTATTCAAGAAGCGCGCGTTTCATGCGCGCGTCATCTGCGGAGCGTGCGGCTGCAGCGTCGCGGCGCGCTCCAGCTGTGATACTCGCCACCACGGATCTATTTTCCTTAGGTCCGTGCTTGCCATGTCGAATGACTCGTGTGCTTGTAAATATTTTATGCGCAGATTGCAATCAGCGACGGTTACACGAACTAAACCTGCGTAACTCGGTGAACGGCAGCCTCTTGCCGAACTTTGAAGAATGCGCGGTTATAATTAAGCATTTTGTAGCATGTATTGTTAGATAATTATAATACTTAGTAGTCAAACTAGACGTATCCCGATCCTCAGCGGAGGCTGGGCGTGCTCTCAATATGGTCACGCCCTCCGCTCCATTATCGCTCCACATCGGTCTTATTGCAAGAATACTTAGGTACCTATTATCAAAACGAGAGCTACTAAGTAAACCTTGGTTTGTAAAATGAGTTTCTACTAAACTATAGTTTAGTTTAGGTTTAAAAACCAGTCCAACTTTCAACCATCCCATGTAATAAGATCGAAGTCCTTGGTATCCTCACACGTGCGTGACCTACATCGGCTACATCGTCGAATTGTGAGCGCGACTTCGGAGCCGCAACGACATATCAGCCGCGCACGCCATGCGTCGGCCACTCTACCTCCATGATAATTAAATATTCAATGGCCTAATAGTATAATCTATTTTACTCCATATTTTTGTCTATATTATCCACCACAATGTTCGCTCTCAAGAGCCATCGCCATTGACAATATTAGTACCATAGTATCACTGTATTGTGATAGATAAAGAGATAGAGACGCGACTTTGAATTCAATCAGTAAAACAATCATAAGTAGGTAATGGTAATAGACTAATAGAATAAATCGTAAATAGAAAATAATACTTTTTCTATCTACGGTCTAAATAAATATACATAGATAATTATTTAAAAACTAACATTTGGTAATTTGAGGTAGGTAACGAAGAATGTTTTTAAAAGTAGCGGCTTTTTAATTTTTTAATGGATATCTAGCGCCACGAATTACGTTCATGTATTTGAATAGTATCCTAAACTTGCTCCATCAGTATACGCAGAGTAGGTCTAATCTTTTGAATTGCAGCGTGTTTTACTCATATGTCATATAAAATTGTGGAGTATCCAAAGTGTCGCCACTTTTGTGATTTTCAGTAATTATTGGTGTAAGTGATGTAATAATAATTGTACTACGGTAGTCGATCGGCCGTAAGTTGTCGCCGGCCGCTTTTGTAATAAATCGATTTAATAGAATATGCTTTACATCATTCTTTTCCATTTCCTCGCGGTAATTTGGCCTGCTTGAGTAACTAACAAGTAACACCAAGAATATTATGTCAGATTTCGAAATTTAGCATTCGAAATTTAGAATTAACATAAGGGGATGATGTTGATATAATCGCTTTGTGTTAATGCTGCTCCGGTCGCTGAACCATGGCCGTACTCAGAGTGGAAGAAAAAAAAATCTTTGTAATTTTTTCTTCAAGTCTTTGGCCGCATTAAAACCAAGACAGAAAATTTATATTTCGTCCCGAGGTATTTAGTAAGCAAAATTAAATCTGATTATCTGACTGACACACCAACTAATCACGATCAGTGTACCGATTTGACGGTTGGATGAGTCATGCACAAATTACGTCATTGATACATTATAACAAAATATCCACTGGCGATGCACATTCCTCACAAAAAGTACTTTACAACGCAAATATCTAATAGAAAATACATCACTAATTGACGCCCATGTCAAATTGGTAAACCGAGCGTGATTCTAGTACTATCCCTATTATCTGTGATCAGTATCACTATGACCGCAATAAGAATGGTACTAACTTACTAACTACGGAAATCTAGTTGCATTTGTACGGAAGACGATGTTTTTTTGATGTAGAAGTTCGATCTTCTGGGACTCTGAGCTACAACATTCTGATTTCAAGTGCCAACATGCTGAACTACAAATTGTGTACCAATTTGCATTTATCTTAGGGGCAAAGTTACATACGTCTAGTGACCGTTCATTCTGACGCTCATCTTTAACGACGAACCTGATGAATTTAGCTTTTTCTCAACTGAAGAAAAATGAGATAAATTTGGGCCACCACCACTCGTTTACCGTAATCGTTATGGCTATCTGTATCTTGAACTGCTTCAGGTGTGAAATGAAACTAAAATCTATAAGATTGCTTACACTTTTATTGCTTACAAAAATAAAAAATACAAATCACAGAATATACCTATTTGGCCAATGTACAAAGACTATTTTGAACACATCATGCAATCCTAGACAACACTTTGTGTCGTGGCGAACAGTCAGATCGTGGGGTCAGGACTCGTCCATGGGCTCCGAGCAGACAGGCTGTGCTAAATGCGCGTGCAGTGGAGGTGGAGGTGTGGCCATCGGGGCCAATGCGGCGCGCAGCTCAAGGAAGCGTCTCTTGAACTCGAGCCCGCAGCCACGCGACCGTCGGAACTCTAGCATGGCCCGCGGCTCCACTCCCGTTCCAGCGCGAACCGCCCACGCTCGCATCCGCACATCTGGCCCACACTCGATCGCTAACTGGTAGGGGAGCAGTCAGTGAATTAAGATACCTCATGTACATATGTATGTCTGAATACTTTCATGCACACATTGCATGAGTTACAACTTAAGAAGATCCATTAGGTATTTACAAACGGTTATTAAAATTGTTATTTATTTATTTATTTATTTAATGGTCGGAAGACCAACAGCTACGAAACAGATCTAACACTTAATTAAGTAAAAAGAAAGCCAATAACAGGTCAGTAGTTATGTTCAGTAGTTCTTTTGATAATACTATACTTCTGCATTTAATAATCTTATCATTATCTTTATAGTGATATAATTCAGACAAAATTAAATTAAATCAAAATCCGATGAGGACAGACACTGCAGGCAGCACGTGTTCATTGAAGCACAAGCTTCAATTGTTATATCTTTGACTTCTCAATAATATGAACAATCGTTGTCGTAACAAAAACTTACTGCAATTAAATCGCAAAATGCTATAGCGTTTTCGCGAATTATCTTTGGGATAAAGCTTGCTCAATGTTGAGCACCTAACCGAACCGGAGTAAAGGAAAGAAGTAAGTACTGACAGTGCGCGGGTGCAGCTGCCGCCAAGTGTATCGGCGCTCGCGCAGCGCGTCGCAAAGCGCAGCCAACGCCGCCGCTTCGTCGCATCGCAGCCAGACGCGCGTCATGCGTCGCACCAACCACGCCGCGCCCGCCTCGCCAGCGTCACCCTGCGACCAAACCCCACTCGTGACAAATGCAAATTAATAATACACACACCTACAGTAGGTACGGCTGTTTCAACTTGGCTGATCTGAACACAGGTTCCACCTGTGCAAACCGCCTCATACCGCAAAATGGTCGCTGAAAATGCTATTGTGCAGTCAAGTTTAAGTAAGTTTAAGTTGTGCAGTTAAGATTGTAACCTGACAAGTTTTGTACCTGCTGGATATCGAATTAAGTTAAGGCATGTTTACATCAAATTTACAGTGGCGCACTGTGAGATAAATAATGCCTACTTTAACAGTGTTGGACGCTAACTGACGGCCCCAAGTGAGCCTAATGCGAACTTTTTTTATTACTGCAATAGTTAAACTAACCTTATGTGTATGCAGCCGAAAAAAGGGTCTTATAATCAAGCTGCTAAATAAAATAGCAGTGTTCTAACTACATGTTTTTGCCTGTACACTAATAGCCTCTAATCCTCTATCATTTGCAATGCTATAAAGGAACTTGGTGAATTTTTTTTTGGTAATCCATCCCGAGAATTACTGACTCATTACGAATCCGCCGAAATTATAGCAACTAGAAACTTAAAACCTTGCAGGTAATTTCCTTATACCGTGTAGGGATGCGCATAAAAAGTATTTTTTTGGCACCAGTAATATCCGGTGCACATGCACTTAGCAGTACGTTAGAGGGCTCACCGCGTCAGTTTGCGTGAGCTGCGTGCCGACCAGTAAGTCGTCAGCGTGAGCCGGCTGCGAGTAGCTGAGCAAATCGTCCATGTCGGCGGGTGACAAGCCCACAGAATCGCGCGCCGCCGCAGGCTGCGACGCCCAACCGCGTATACCGCCTTCAGCTGCGATAGTGCGTGTAAGTTAGATCGCGTTACTATAATATTTTTTATAACACATTTGCTCGTAAAAGGTGTCTTATTTCACCAATTTTAATATCGTTACCTATCTCATTACGCCCAAGTGCGGTAAGTGTAAAGTAAAACGCACGGTTTATCAAGATGCTCCGTCTTAAAACGAACGGTACTTTTTAAAATCTCAGCAAAGAGTTTTTATGTCAAAAAAGTTGTCAACATTTTATGATTAAAATTAACTTTGGGAAATAAAATATATTAAAGAATTAATTATGTACATAATTATTTAATTTAATTAATTTTGACAGTAAATTACAACCAATCTGTAACAAAAACACAAAAATATTATTTTACTTTATTAGTAATAAGTACTGGCTGTTTTTTGTGTCTTTTCCTAAAAAAAAATGATGTTGCGCGCCGCGCGCTTTTTCTTAACGCTGTATTGTTTTTATTCGTTTACCATAGTCGGAGTTTTATTTTATTTCGTCGCAAATGTGTTATAAAACGTCGTATGACATACGTGCGCTTTGACAATTACAGCCTACCGCACTTATATCATAATGTACTATTTCTATACAAAGCGTAACAGAAAAAGCGCAATTCCTCATAAGCCCCAATTAGTATATTAATATAAAAAAAATATGATGCAATCGAACTTTAGTTGTGTCAAACCAATTTTCTTAAATATCGATTAATAGTAGCACGATTTCCATAGAAAGCACTAAATTTAGTTACGCTAATTCATTTTTGGAAAAAATTTAACACTTTAAAAATAGCTGAAATCGAATAAGTAGTCGATACTGAACAAACTAATTTCAGGAATTGCACTTGTTCTGTTACATGTTGTATAAACATATGAGACAATAAAGTTTATTACATTACACACACGTCTGGGATATTAAATCCAGTAGTTTAAATAATTATACAATTCAAAAGAGCTAGTCTAAATTATGTCAGTTTCAGATGGTATTACAAATCATAAATTTAGTTATGTAGGCACATTTCGTCATGATTCAATCTTATCTTTATCAATATTGTTAAGTTTAACATTGCGTTCGATTCTGCTTCACAGCGACTAAACTTAGTTTAGTCCTGTCTGTCTTACCTCAAAAAAAGAAAAGGCATAGAAGATAACCTACCGAATTTAGTCCAGTCAGAGGGTTCGATTCTGCAGTACAGCGCCTAATCTTATTTTAGTTTAGTCCTGTCATTTTCTTTCTCATAGAGAAGAAAAGAGACAAGTGATATTTAGTCCTGTCAAATTAAAATTAGTCCTGTCAACTAAGGCATTTCATAACGTGTTTAGAGCATAAGTAAATAAGTCACGACTAAAATACAGCCTCTGACAGGACTAAATTCGGTAGGTTATCTTCTATCCCTTTTCTTTTTTTGAGGTAAAATAAAGACAGGACTAAACTAAAATAAGTTAAGTCGCTGTAATGCAGAATCGAACCCAGAAGCTGTATTTTAGTCGTGATTTCTTTACTTATGCACTAAACACGGTATGAAACGCCTTAGTTGACAGGACTATTGATATCTCTCGTCTCTTTTCTTTTCTAGGAGAACGAAAATGACAGAAGTAAACTGAAATAAGTTTAGTCGGTGTAAAGCAGAATCGAACCCATTGTGTAGGTCATGGATGATTCTATACAATACTTATTGTTGTAGTACCACTTAAAAAGTTACAAGAAACATATAAAGTATTTAGTTGAATACGTCTCCTATTGGTCGAGTGGATCCGCGCCATTTTGAGTCATCCGTTTCGTGAATAAGATGGCGAACGCTTGTCAATTTGATTAAGGCTTACATAATCGAGACTGGCTGTAAAACCATTTCTATTTTCTGCATCATTACCATTGTAATTTATAAACTACAATACTAGTACTGCATAAACTGACATTGACAAAAAATCATTAAAAATATTATATGTACTATCATATTTTTACGTAACTTAATCACAACAATAAAGGCTGGAGTACACAAAAATATGTTTGCCGAGCGGACGTGATGCCACACTGAAGGAAGCGGGGCGTAAGGAGTGAACGGATTTGTTGCTTTATTTTTATTACTTTAAATCTACAATTATCTAGATCGGCAAATCGGGGACTACAAGATCTGCTCATGACGTCATCTACTCCGTACGCACAGCGCAGATTCCGCGCAACTTTCGAGTCGAATTCTATTTAACACGATTTTTATTGCCTACAGATTCTTTAATCAGTACTGCCAATTTGTTTACTATTCGGTATTGTTATGCACCGCGATCGCATGAGTATGAACCAAACGCAAGATACAATAGAACTTGACCCTACACGTTATAAACATATTATGCTACAAACAAACAGAACAGAAATATATTTGATGCCACTACAAGCAGTCTCGTCTACGGTGGTGGTTGTTTGATAATGCATTGAGTTTTAACAAGAGTTGTATAAAAAAAGAAGGTGATAATAATATATAATAAAACTAATTTCCAGAAAAAGTTTAACAAGTTCATCAACAATTCATCCGAATGCGTAATTTAGAAAATGCTTGACAACAAAACGGAAATACATGATCATAAAAACGAATACATTTACATATATCAATAAATTTGCATTATTCATGTGATGTCGACTAGGCGCCAGCTTGCAAAGATGGTGTTCAACGGTGAAAACACTCCTATTTCAATATATAATTTTGTTTATAAATTGTTTGGATTGCTAAAGTAAAAAGCCTACATTAGTCACGTCTAGATTTTTAGACAGTGAAGACCTTAACAAATAATAGTATTAAAATTGTATTAGCTGTTGGGTTTCCACTTTTCGAGGTTTCTACAAAATAAATTATGATGAAAAGACTTCATTACCATAAATATTAATAATCCAAGTAAGTTTTGCACGAAAGTGTCGTCGTCTTCTCGGTAATCCTGTGGTTCTCCGGCGTAGTATGCGCCGGCGCGGTGCTTTGGTAATCTAGCTTTATGAGCTAGCGAACGTCATCGAGCTAAATCGCCAAAGCGGCGCACCGATGCTTTCTGGTGAACATGATGCTTTTGGGGGAGGGGTTGCCCGCGCGCGCCATGTTGAGGCACCAGGCAGCTCTGAGACTTTGTCCACTCAGAGTCACCTAGTACCTGACACGGTGCGCGCGCTCTCCTGGAGGAATGCACTGCTCTTTCTAAAAATGCGGTCATTAGATAATATTGGCAGCCACTCACCTGGGACGCGTTCTTTCGAAGGTTCGCGCAGCCACGCCTCCCGCTCTAGTTCGGCCAGTTGCGCTCGGCGAGAGGGCTCGGTCTGAAGCGCGCGTCGCACGAGCGCCAACGCGTTAGGCCGCAGCCTTCGCCACGCGCCGACCGGAGCCGCGCCGGAGCCTCCGTCGACCCACGCTTTCCACGCCGCAAACCGCGGCTCTTCCTTCCCGGCGCGCTCCCACGGCAGCTCTGCGTACACACCCCACTGTAGTCACGTTGCGCTACCAGGCGCAGGGCGCCCGCGGACCATGGACATCGATACGCGCGCTCGGCCTCGAAGTTTCAGCGCCGCACCGCCAGACGGTTTCGGTCGGCGGGAGCGGCGCACTATACTATCGAGCGGTTGACGTCGACAGAGCTTCCGGAGTGCCGCCGAAGTCGCTGCGCGGCGCGGTTCGTAACTTCGGTACCATAACTTTAGGCAGCGGCACGCCTACAGCTAGGATACCAAAGATAGGAGCCGCGCCCTGTCCCGCCGATTGTCGAAGGGTGGAATGCTGTGATGGAGGACCGGGGCGGGAGCGTACTCACCGCCGGCGAGCATCGCCACGAGCACCACGCCGGCGGCCCACACGTCGGCAGGCGGCGCGCGGTACGGTCGCGCCGGCGCCGTTAGCACTTCGGGCGCGGCGTACGGGAGCGTACCGCACACGCGTGTCAGCAGCCGCTCGCGCGATCCGTGCCTACAGACAGTCGCTCATTAGGCCGGACTCTCAAGAGCAGCTGCGCCTGTCGAGCTGTATCGCACCTAAACAAAGTAGCCATGCCGAAGTCGGAGATCTTGAGGCGGTCTTGGTTATCGAGCAGCAGGTTCTCCGGCTTGAGATCGCGGTGCGCGACACCCCGCGAGTGGAGATAGCCGAGCCCGGCGAGGAGCTGACGCCAGTAGCGGCGGGCGATCGCCTGAGGCATGCCCGCGTCGGGTTCGATGCGGTCGAACAGCTCGCCGCCCTGCGCGTACTCTAGGAACAGGTAGTGCACGCCCTGGTGCGCCCTCTCGCCGAGGCAGCGTAGAACGTGCGGGTGCTTGAGAGCGCGGTGTAGCGCAGCCTCACGCGCCGCCGCTGCCGCTCCCGCCTCTCCGCGTACCGCCTTCAGCGCTACGGCGGCCCCGCTGCGCGCGTGCACCAGTAGCCGCACCCTGTCGTATACACACATTACCGTCTGTCGTACTTACTGCCGCAATCGCAGATCGATACTTCAGGACCAATTAATAAGATGAAATTATCGTAAACACAATATCTTCTACAAAGACATGTTTGAAAAAGTTTTGGACTTTAGAGGCTATTTCTAACCTAAACAAAAAATCGTGAAATCTAGAAAATAAAGCTGCATATTTTTTTTTCAATACACATATGTATATTGTATAATTATCAGTGAACTACACGCATCAGCTCAAAAAGCTGCTAGTGTATTTAATAAATAATAATGAGGATTTTAATACATATAATCAACTTATAAAATATGAATATGATACTGTTTTAGTTTGTACTGTGTAGTTTGCAGCGTAAATAGTCATAAGATGTGGTTGCCTATAATTGGGTGTACACTATCATTATGTACTCCATTTATGATTTATAGTTCGTATTAGTGTGCTATCTGTTGGCAATCCAATAAAATAAAATACTCACGGCTATTTTTACAGGATAGAGCTTCCGAAGTGTCCTACTTTTTTAAAGTTTGTTTATTGGTAAACTATCCTACTGCTTGCTGTGTAGCAGCAAAAATACAAACAGACTTCAATGAGTAGCATTATAGAGACTAGTATTTGCATATTTAACAACCACCTACTAAACCTATTACGCCGATAGCGAGTGATTTACTGATGTCCATTGGGGAGTTTCTCTACCTGAAAATCTTCCTTGAGGTATAAACGAAAAAAATAATTTTAATCACTTCAGATTTGACGCGAATATGGATTAACATAAAAAAAAAATGTGACTAAATGAGAACTTTCTCCTTTTTTGGAGTTGGTTAATGAGGACTGTTACAATTTTAGTTTTATATTTAATGTCTTTCCAGAAGAAAGTATGCAAAAAAATGGCATATCAGAATCTTTTACATGCTTAGCAGTTTACTTTTTTAGGTAATCATAAATTTTAAGACCAAATTTTAAAAGTCTAAAATATATTAAATAATTCAAAATTCAAGGCTAGCCGTAGCCTGCAGTATTAAAACTAAATGAATGTACTTTTTACTCAACTGCCTCAGAAGGAGGATAATGTTTTTTATGTTTAGTTGGTTGTTTCACATCACTATTGTTGTGAATTAAATAAATTAAGTTGAAAGAAATAATATTTAATATTGAACATTATAATTTAACATAGTGTTGAATACCCATTCCCAATAGATACAATATTTTCACATTTATTTCAGAGGAGTCCAAATTCTATTCTTTGTACCGATGGGTTGTGTGTTCTGAAGACACTAAAACTGACTAAGATAAATTTGTTTTTCTTGGAAATACATTTTTTATAAATAAAATGAGCTAATGCATTTTAAAATTACAATATTGCAGATATTTTAATAACCATAAATAGGTATTTTATTATTTTATGCACACACGGTTATTTAGTCCCAAACTAGGCAGGGCCTGTACTATGGATACTAAACAACTGATAAAAAAACTTAAATAAATATCAAATGACTCGACTCGAAGCCAACAGACATGTTCATACTTCAGGCACACAAATGTTGGCCCCAAGCTGGGATCGAACCCGCGACCTCCGACTCAGAAGGCAGGGTCACTACCAACTGAGCCAACAGGCCTGTCAAATAAAAAAAACATTTCTGTAATTCCCTGTGAGTTCATGTGTTAAAAAAATATACTTATAATACAGACGCCTTATCCCCGAGAGGGTAGGCGAAATTATTCTTACAAATACCCAACTTTCTCCAGTGTATTTGCCCGAGTGCATTTTTTATGGACAGAAAAAAAGGTTAATGATGAGATGACATTAACAGGCAAATGAGATTCAGATCTAAGTCAAAATACCATCACTTGAAAAGACAATAAATAAATTTCAAATATCTAACCAAACAATACTGAAATAGGTTGGATATAATATTTTTGAAGTTTCAGACAGAGTAACGCCATGTTGTTATTTCTAACAGTATGAATGTAATTTTTTTTTATTCATTTTTTATAGGTACTAGCTTCTACCCGTGGCTTCGCTCGCGCACGTTTATTTCACGCCTTTAGGAGTTGAATTTTGCAAAATCCTTTTTAAGTGGATGCCTACACTGTTTATGCTATCTATGTGCAAAATTTCAGTCCCTGGACTCAGCGGTTTAGGCTGTGCGTTAATATATCACCAATCAGTCAGTTTATATACAGGGTGGATATTTGAGATGGGTCGGCCAGGGCAGCTACCTTAACCGTTGTAGCTAGACGAAAATGGTCTGAAGAGACTATCCACCATTTTTGAAAATATTTAGAACTGCATTTAAAGATTTTTGAAAAATGGTAGTCAGCGAGAAAATCGTCGATTCCCACAAAAAATTTTTTTGATGCCATTCGATCCAGTTTCAGATAAGGATCAAAAGTCTCTAAGAGACTAACTGAGGTCAAGGGGGTAGAAAAGTCAGGAAACGCAAAAAACGTTTTACATACATTTAGTAAGGAATAAAACTTCAACCGGAAAAAAAGTTCAATGAAATGCTAAAATCTCTTTAGTGGTGATTCAACTTATAAATCTGAGCAGCGTTCTCCTTGGAAAACATAGTATACTATCTTTTCTTATTTGCCACAATTTTAAATGTCAGTTAAGATCTCTTTTTTTAGAATACGTTACTGGCCACTTGGCAACTTGGCGCGATGTTTTCCAAGGAGAACGCTGCTCAGATTTATAAGTTGAATCACCAACAAAGAGATTTTAGCATTTCATTGAACTTTTTTTTCCGGTTCTCGCTGACTGTACCATTTTTTAAAAATCTTTAAATGCAGTTCTAAATATTTTCAAAAATGGTGGATAGTCTCTTCAGACCATTTTCGTCTAGCTACAACGGTTAAGGTAGCTGCCCTGGGCGACCCATCTCAAATATCCACCCTGTATATTTAGAGATTCTCAAGCCTTTTTTTATTCCCGAGAGGGTAGGCAGAGGTATTCCATTACTGGATATACCCACATTTCACGAGATATATTGGACCCATACACAGATAGAGATTCTAGAAAAAGACATCATTATTATTGGCAAATATATTTTTGGGAATAGAACTAATCCAATTTCTTATTAAATCAACCCTCACTAGTTGGTGCTCTTTGCATTTTATTTATAAAATGAGCTGCATGTCTTATTGAAAAAATCAAATCACCTACATTACTTAGTATCTACCTACGAAAATTCACAAAAAATCTTAACAAAGAAGCCAATGCAAAAAAAGTAAAGATCTGCCTAATCATTATGTGAGTTAACCTCAAAGGAAGCTGTAGCTATGAGGAATCCAAACAACTCTGCCATACTGCAGTTCTGACTACTTTATGTTTACAGGAAATATTGATAAAACAAATAGGAGCCAAACAATTCTGTATTATCTAATACCTACACCACACTGACTAACATGAAGTCTGTAATTTCATACAAGTTGTCTAAATGCAGATAGAAGTATCAGGTTTTTTTTTTTCGTTGGTAAGGGTAAATCGAAAACGGGGGACTTACTCGCCATAAGCGCCTTCTCCGAGCACCTGTGCCACGAGCCAGCCTTCCACGAACTCTCCGCCCGCGGCTGCGGCGGCCGCAGTCGCCGCGTCGCCGGCGGCGCCCGCCATGCGCCGCGCCGTCACCTGCAACACGGCCGCGTCAGCTACCGCGCGCCGCCGCCCTGTGACCTATCATCGACCGATACTCGAAATCGCTCGAAAATACGAGGGGGCTGGCACGCCTCTCGTCGCCTTCAAGGTTTTCGCGGTGAAAAATCTTGCATGAGGGCGTAAATCGTGTGATAGATCGCTACTATCAAATGGCGGCAGGCACGTGGGGAGTTCGGCGAACAAAGCGAGCGCCGCTAGCGGTAGTCGTGGTGCTCGCCTTGAATCGCCGTCGGCTGTTTAGCTTTATTGCAGTTGCGGATGGTTTCGTCAAAACGTAGCCCAAGCAACGAAAATCACAGTCGTGGCTAGCCTCTAGAAATAGAACTAAATTGTACTAACCTTTTTATCGAGTGCACCATTTTGCCATTTTCTTTTCTTCGATTCGATACTTCGCGGATCTTCGTTCGTTCCCGTTCACCGATCGAATCGAATTGACCTGACCGACCGCCCAACGCCCAACCAAGACCGGCCGACCACAGATATCTATCTGCCGACTGTCGTGCCGATCGTAGTCCGTGGTCCGTGCAATACACGCCTGACTCGGTTTGGTACCTATCTATTGAATATCAAATTATCAATCAACAATACATACTATATTTTTTCGTTCGTTATAATGCTTGGTAGTTGGTATAAATATTTTTATAATATATTTTTTGGGGTCGATGCAAATGACAATATTTTAATATCTTTGGATAATGTGCAAGTAAAGCTAGAACTACATTCCGTCTTCAAAAGAGATGAACTACAAGTTACCAAAGCTTGTAAAAAAAAGGAACTTGTAATAGTCCTTTCCTTGCCATTAATGCGTGTAGTGTGAGTAGGTATGAAGTACGCATTGCGTACTATTCTATTTAGAGTCTTGCCTTGAACCGTATCTATAACAATGATTCACATATTCTATAATGTTAATTTGAGGCGTTTTCGGTGACAGCTGTCACTAGAGTATTCGAAGGTGTCAATAGATGGTGCTGAACTGAAATTTCAATTAGCTGTCATAAACTAGTACAGTAACAGCCATGCCACACATGAAAAAACAAAAAGTAGACATGTTGATAGTAAATAAATATTTACACTGAGAATTTTTTATTGTTACAATCTATCTTTTTGCAGCGAATACGATATAAATAAGTTGTTATTTTCAACATGAGTATATCTGCCATCGTTAACTGTAGAAATGGAGGCGTTCATACATATCCAACTGATGAGACCTTATGACAACAATGGATTAGAACTACCAGGATAGATGTTCAACGCAAAGTCGGATAGAATATGAGTAAATATTCCTGTGTTTGTTCGAACCACTTTAAACCTAGTGTAAATCAGAAGAAAACACACCAATTACAACACAAATTAGATATCACTAATATAAACAACACGTCTCTCGGCATTAATAGCTGTATATTTTCATGAACCTTGCATTGATGAGAACAAATAAAAACACGGGTTGCACTCCGGGAGTGCCGGCAGAAGTGAAAACTTGATTATCGATGTCGGTGTTACAACACTACTCTCCAACCGTCTTACGGTTTTTCGATCAGCACACGTGACCTGACGCGAGTTTCACAGTTTTTACCCATCCCACAAAAGTGCTCAACGCCGCTAAAGAAGTTTTCACTTCAAAAAAAAGGCCATCATTCCATGACAGGTGGTATGTGGCCATCGCCATCTATCTTTAGTGAATAAACTAGTTTTCCTTTTTTAAAAAACGCCTCATAAGTCCGGTGTAATTTTTATTTTGCGTAACATGAAAAGTTGTATGGTTGTAGATGTAGTCACAGTCACAGAGCAAGGCAGTAGGTGTGGTTGGTTAGTAAGTAGTTTTGCACTTTGAACTAAAAAATGGTCTAAAATTTAAATAACATCTGGCAATGCTAGTAGTCCGTCTGTCATTTTCCTTCAAATCAACTTGTCAAAAGTTGTGTGTGACGCACTACATGTCATATATAAAGACGTTCTATTTCAATCACGGAATAAAAACGATAAATTTCGGTTTCCATTGTCTCTCGAAGTTCCATCATTAAACGAAATGGTACGGAATGCAATATCTAAGTCGTTAATCTTGAAAAACTAACTGTTCTGACCGATTTCATTTGTTCCAGGCTGGATATTCAGAAGACCAATTGGCAGGTGAGTAACTTGCCACTGATGACTGTATATTTCGCGTATTACTCATGTCGGAGAGACGATAAGCGGCAGTCGGCAGTGCACGGCGTCGCAGCCGCGAGTGTGACTCACGTCAATCAACATCTTTCCGAAAGCGGTGGCTGTTGCAAGCGTCCTAGTTTCCTTTTATGGGCAGTGTTTTAAAGCGAATCTGGTCGGTGAGGGCCGTACGGGTCGCGGGCAGTCGCGTGCGGTCCTGCGAGTGTAGTAATCATGTTCGCGTACGAGCCTGCCAAGCCTCGCCTCAGCTCCCTTGAAGGTATGCGCTCTCGCGGCCGTTTGCTCTCGACCAGATGCTCATTGAGGTTCAATTTCTATCAAAGCTTATGGTCCTATATGGTTGTATTGGAAGTCTTTGAGAAAGTGATAATAAACTAGTTTTTATTTGATGAAATAGAGAACTAAAAGCCGCCAGAGCTGTGTTAGATCTCAGTTCTGAATGAGATGTAAAAATATATCAAAATGATGGTAAAATTCAGGCAATGGTCAAAACAACCTCATGATTATTTCATAAAACTGGGTTCCAATGTAACTTACATGCTATACAATAAATGACATAGAAAAGTTGAGTACCTATTTCTAATTTTTTATGAATTACGTGACAATAAATTCGCTTATTTTAACATTTAAACACAATTTATTTACATTTTCAAATTCAAGACTTGACGAATTCAAGAATTTAAAATTTTGGCCTTTTTATGTATGATGAAAGATAATTAGCCTGAGCTGTTACAGGTTGATAAACACACACAATAGTCCAACTATAAGGACTAAGTGCGAAAACCAAAACCCTTAACTTAGAACATATATAAACGCTCTCCAATGAAACTTCTTCGGATGTTGTATAATTATATTTATTCCGCTTCTAACTATTTATATAACACACTTTTATAGATTAATGAATTATGAGGCAGACTGCCATCTCACAAACACAACTTGTCGCAACGACTGTTCAAACTCAACTGCCCTCCATCGACCGCTCCACTGACTCAATTTGTCGAGTGCCCCCTCCAAAAACTCAGATACCATTTCACAACTGTTATAAATTTAGAAATACATAAAATAATTTGAAAGAATAGATTTCAGAATGATTACATAATATATATTTTTTGATGATAAAAAGTAATATAAATCATTAATATAATATAAACCTTACACTCGACCGTCCTGACAACGTGTATGACCCCATACACGTCCTTGTTGGAAACACCTTACACTTGGCAAGTTGAGTCAGAATTGTAGCAATGATAATACAATCATAAGATCACATGAGTATACAAAACAAAAACTGAACTTAAATTTAAGTTTACACTGGTTCCAATCCTAACCGGCCCAACTCGAGTAAAAGAACCAGCAAGAAACCTCGGTGGGGTGAAATTATTATTTTCCGCGACTACCTAAGTGATCTTAAAGATACTTTTTAGAAACATGAGTAATTATGTATACAATTTTAATAGAAATTATTACATTACTAAATTGTAATTAAACTACTTATATAACTAGGTAAGTAATATGCAGTGATTACTTTCTCTTAAGACTGGTTTCGACTCTCTTAAATGCTGAATCAAGTAAACAATTTCACTATCTCAATTAGGTGTGATGCTAATGAAGCCAAGTCACGAACCCGCTCGCTCACGTAGTCTCGTGCTTGACTACCGTCTGTTCAGTATTACTAAACTGATCGCGCACCCGCTCGCTCACGGAGTCTCGCGTCAGGCTCTCTTTACTTTTGAATACCACACGATGAAGCCAAGTCACGCACCCGCTCGCTCACGTGGTCTCGAGCTTGGCCTGTAACAATACAACAACACTTTTTGTAGTTAACTTTTTACAAAAGCTATAAATAGTTAGAGCAACGTACTCTTAGCATTATTCACTTATTTATATATGCCTTACACTCTGTATATAACTGTATAAAAAATATATATTAATAAGATATTTCTATGATAGTTTACCTAGTATCCAATAGCATGATTAACATTTTCTAACTATCTAACATGTCAACGTTACTGTTATCCTCCATGATCTCAGCATTATCATCACAGTTTACTTCTAAGGAAGTTATGTGTATCCATGGTTTCATTCGGTCGGAAGCCACAGTGGTTTTCCGTTTATTCTTCATCCCCCCAAACCCGGGTATTGGAGCAACTTTGTAGCGATCGTTCCCCAAAACCTTAACCACCTTATATGGACCCTCGTATGCTGGTAGGAGCTTAGTACTCTTGCCATCATTTTGAAACGCAGTCTTAGTTATTTTTACTAATTCACCATTCTTATAAATATGAGCTGGTTTCCTCCCTTTGTCATAGTTGTATTTCTGTCTCACTTGTTCCGTATCTATCCTACTTTTAACTTCTTTACGTATCGACCCCAGATCACTCGCATTACATGTCAAATCTGTTATTTCGTTCATTATCGGATTACTCTCACTATTCATCATAGTTCCAAACATAACCTCAGCAGGAGTTCTACCAATAGTCTTCTGTAGCGTATTGTTGAGACCCCATTGAATACGTCCTAGTTTATTGTCCCAATCCCTCTCATCACTTCTAAGATTCTGCGCAGTAAGCGAGTCCAAAATAGTGCGATTATATCTCTCGACTTGTCCATTGGACCTTGGACTCGCTACCGCGTTTAAGATGTGCTTAATACCTCTGTCTAAACAGAATTTCCTAAAAGCGTGAGAAGTGAAACAACTGCCTCGATCACTTATAACCCTATCGGGGTTCCTAAACGTGTCGAAAATGTCTTCCAATGCTCTTATCACGTTTTGAGTATTGGTGTTTCTTACAGGTTTAATAAACACAAATTTTGTGAATGAGTCAACAGTAACGAGTATATGTGTGTTTCCTCTTTTGGATTTTATAAAAGGACCAAGATGGTCGGTGTGCAGAGTATGAAACGGAATTTCAACTTTGGCGATAGGATGCAATAATCCTTCCTTGGTGGTAATTTTCTTTGCATACGTACAATCAATACATGAATTAACGTATTTTTTGACAAAACGGGACATTTTATTAAACCAGTAGTACCGTTTTATACGCTCTAAAGTTTTCTCACCACCCACATGTCCTATATTATCGTGATTCATTCTGCACACCTGCCACCTCGCACCCTTGGGAACTACCCACCTAATATTAGTTTTGTCCCCGTCAATATATCTGAACAGCTTGTTATCTTTTATCAAATAATTATCTTTAATGTATTCAAGCCCCTTTGAATTTAAATCGCTACTAACAATGTCCCGGATCCTTCCTAGCTCTGTGTCACCTAACTGTAGCGTGAGAAGCCAGTCTTCATCACTAATGACCAAAATGGTGGAATGCTGCTGACCAGGGTTTTGGGTCTCTACGTCTGTAATCGGATTTCTCGATAGTGCGTCTGCATGAGCCATTTTTGCACCCGCTCTGTAGTCCACCGTGCAATCAAACTCCTGCAGCGCAAGCCACCATCGAGCGATTCGAGGAATGAGGTCTCGTTTTTGAAATGTGGAGCGAAGCGCGCTACAGTCAGTAATAATTTTAAAATCTTTTCCTAACAAGAATACCCGAAACTTCTTTAAGGCACAAACAACGGCTAAGGTTTCTAATTCGTAGGAATGGAAGTTTTTTTCTTCCGGGGTCGTCTGACGACTGAAGTACGCAACGGGTTTAAATGATTCAGAACTGCTCTGCGGTCGCTGCAAGAGAATGCCACCGATGCCAAGCCTACTTGCGTCTGTATGGAGCTCAGTTTCTGCAGAGTGGTCATAAATTGCAAGAACAGGCCTGGTTACTAATCGGCACTTAAGCTCCTTAACGGCTTGTGCTTGAGCATTCTCCCAACTCCACTTAACATCCTTTTTCAAGAGCCTGGTAAGTGGCGAAGCAAGTTCCGCAAAACCCCGGATAAACTTTCTGAAATAGCTAACTAAGCCTAAGAATTGGCGTACTGCGTGGACATTTTCTGGTTGGGGAAACTCTGACACGCATTTTATTTTTGACTGACCAGGCCTGATTCCCGACGAACTAATTTCATACCCCAAATAATCTATATCGTTTTGCAGGAAACTACATTTTGATAGGTTTAATTTGAGTTGAGCGTTATCTAGGAGCTGTAGCACATCTTCAAGTCTAGTAATGGCCTCATCTGCGCTTTTACCGTACACTAAAACGTCATCTATATAAACAGTAGCCTTATCAAATCGTGTTGGTCCCAAGACGTGGTTCATCATCCTTTGGAACACTGCAGGTGCGTTTGCCAACCCGAACGGCATTCGATTAAATTCGTACTGGCCGTCCGGGGTAACAAACGCCGTTAGATGCTTATGTTTTTCTGCAATAGGCACTTGGTAATAGCCAGACATTAGATCCAAAGAGATGAACCACGCCTGTCCAGCCAGCCTACATATCTCATCTTCGATTATAGGCATGGGGTACCGTTCCTTCAAGGTAATTGAATTGAGCATCCTATAATCGATACACATACGCACATTACCGTCCTTTTTGCGGACTAAAATAATAGGGCTGGCATAATTCGAGACAGATTCCCTAATGATCCCAGCGTCTAACATTTCATCTATCATAACGCGGACTTTTCCACGTTCATGGTGTGAAAGTCTGTACGGACGGTACACAACAGGGCGGTCACTACTTAACTCAATCTCCATTTGCGTTACGTCAGTGCAACCTAATTCTGACAAGTTAAAAGCAAAGCAATGTCTGTATTTTTGGATAAGTCTTAAAAGTCTAGTTTTGTCTTTCTCAGAAACGGAATCACCGAGTTTTACCTGATTTTCGTCTATTTGATCGTTAGTGCGCTCCTGAACTTCAAGAGGTATAGGTGCGCTGACTGTAACCAATCTATTTACAACGTTTATTTTCTCACCTCGAGAAAATATAGAGTTTTCTTGTAACGGACATGGCATTGAACATGGAGTTAAAGTTACATCTAGGCAGCCATTCTTGACTTTATAAACACCCCCGAGCACAACATATTGTTGATTAGGTCTCCCCACGACTTTTGTGTCTAATAAAATATTCCCACTAAACGCAGTATCAGTTGCTGCCCTAACACTGGCAGAGCCATAGAGCACACTATGTCCTATTATCCTAACCCTAAGTTTTCCACTCTCATCCTCACAGCAATTTGTCGGGACTTCAGTCCCCACATCAATAAACTGTAACCTCGTGGCATCCTTGACTACAACAATGTGAGGTTGTTCCGAAAAAGATTGCCCAATCAGCATTGGTCTATCTAGCAAACTATTGTCAACTACCTTGCACACAACTAATGCAGTGACCTCATCAATTGTCAATTTTATCGAAGTTGAACCTAAGGATTCAACCAATCCATTCCCAAAACCTCTCATAGTTGAAGGTACCCCATTATGTGTGATTCCTAATTTTGTTGCGTCGGACTCTCTGATCAAGGTAACCTCGCTCCCAAAGTCCACGAACGCTTCCAAAGGTACACCATTGATCAAAACCTCCTTTATAAATTTATTGTTTGGATTTGAATTCGATATACACATTGTTTTGTGCACGGTAGAATCCTTCGTAGCCTGGCCCTCTAGTTTGGCTCGGCAGACCTCAATCCTATGTCCTACTTTGTGGCAATAATCACACTTTATCAAAGGTTTAGTACACTTCCCATAAAGATGTCCCTTTTCCTTACAATTGTAGCAAAACTGCCCTAAGCTATGAATATTTTGCTTAAAATTTGACCTATTCTGATATTCATTACTATTTAAATTTTCATTGGGATTCCTGTTCCTGGAGTATGATTGATAAGAGTGTTCTTTATTACTTAATAAAAATTGTAAAAGTTGATCGGGTTCAGAGCATCGCAAAGCTAGAGCACTGGACTTAGTTGTTCTGTCGCTGAGACCATGGATAATGCAGTCAACGGCTCGTTTACCGGAAATCTCACATTGGTTAATAAGAGAAAGTTTTTCATAAAAGTAATTCTCGATCGGTTCGTTAAATCTACTCCTACGTCGTAACATGTTCTCCAAGGACTGGCCATAATTTTGTTCGCACGGAAAGGCTTTGAGAAGCTTATCCTGCCACTCTGGCCAGGTGAAAAGAATCGTATTTAAACTTTGATACCACATTTTGGCCAGTCCTTGCAGTTTTTGCATAGAAAAGTGTATAGTGGTCTTATCGTCCCATCCGTAAACAGAGGCACACTCATTCACTTTTCTGAGCCAAACATCCATACGCTGATTTTTATTAGACGGATCAAATTCCGGCAATATATTCTTGTTGTCTAATTTAGTGCTTGAGTGTGTACTCTGTTCAAGGGGTTGAGATGTAGGGGTATTTTTAATGGATTGTATAATTTTCATAATGTCTCTAGAAGTAAATAATGGACTACATGACCTTGAGCGACGCCCAGTGCAAGCGTCGCGATCCTGTCGCGGCTTCTCGCGTTCCTCGTCGTGTAGACAGCGTCCACGTTGCTCGCTGCTCCGCTGTTGGCCTCGCCGCTCTCCATCGATGCGACGCCTGCGTTGCTCGTTCCGCTGCTCGCGGCTCTGCAAGTCCCGTTCCTCTTGAAGGGTACGCTCCAAGCGTGAGAGCCGTTCTCGTTCACGCTCCAAGACTCGTTCCCGCTCACACAAGCTTCGACTGCGGTGGCGACGCTGCGTACTGTGACGGCTGCGAGGCCGACTTGATCTCATGGGACCGCGCTCGTGACTCGGCGTTGCTAGCTGTCGTGGATCATGCACAGAGTCTTCTCTCGAATCTTCAGGTACCCGTTTCTTCTTTCTTCCTTCGTCTCTATGACTGTAGCTGCGGTCAGCTCGATGACCACTCCTGGCACGGCTGCAACTTCGGTGAGGTGTCCTTAGTCTGCGACTATCATCCGTCCTGCCACGGCTTGTCCTCTCCATTTTATTCCTCGAAACAAAAAATAACAGAGCGTTATACTTTGAATGTAAATTCTCTAATAAATATGTGCTCACTATCATAATTTACCGTACGAAAAAGAATTTACAGCTTAAGGCCTTGCATTAGTTAGTATGATCACTGGATTACGCTTGCTTTTATCAAGTGTTATTATTATTATTATTTTATTTCAGAATTTTTAATATGTAATATGAGCACATTATATTAAGCTATTGGTTTAGCATCGCAATATCTCACGAGATAATATGAGAACAAATAAAAAAAATCTATTGTCTCTAAGAACCGTGGCATGGCAAGTCATTCGTCATATACCTATTGTAAAATACTGACAAATATACAGAAATATTAATAAGACCACGTGTCTAGGCCAGACATTAATCAAAATCCACCGTTATTTAATAAAATGTGTGAAAGATTTTAGCGATAAAAATGGATATACCTATAGGGCTTGTGTCGATCGAAGAACCCTAATTTATACCATAACTTTTTCTATCAAGCACCTCGTTGGGCCATAATTGCACCTGGCCACAGCTAGACACTAATATGTAACATGTATTTTATTCTAGGCACGTGCAAACGTAATTACGGTCACTACATATCATATAAAAAAATGTAGATGTATTAAAAATGTACTTACGTGAGTATCCCACTTCTGAGATATAAACGCTCTCCAATGAAACTTCTTCGGATGTTGTATAATTATATTTATTCCGCTTCTAACTATTTATATAACACACTTTTATAGATTAATGAATTATGAGGCAGACTGCCATCTCACAAACACAACTTGTCGCAACGACTGTTCAAACTCAACTGCCCTCCATCGACCGCTCCACTGACTCAATTTGTCGAGTGCCCCCTCCAAAAACTCAGATACCATTTCACAACTGTTATAAATTTAGAAATACATAAAATAATTTGAAAGAATAGATTTCAGAATGATTACATAATATATATTTTTTGATGATAAAAAGTAATATAAATCATTAATATAATATAAACCTTACACATACGAGTTCATAATGATAATGATGTGAAGTTATGATTTGTGGTGCAGAGTTCCAGGAGGCATTCCAGTTGTTCGACTCACGTGGCGACGGCAAGATCCACGTGGCGCAGATCGGCGACGCGTTGCGCGCCCTCGGCCAGAACCCAACAGAGTCCGACGTCAAGAAGTGCACATTGCACCTCAAGCCCGACGAGCGTATATCCTTCGAGGTTTTCCTGCCCATTTATCAGGTACAATATGTGCTAAGTGTACAGGTCTGAATTTGACCCTAACAGTCAATTGCTACAGGCCTTAGTGCCACATGGTCGCGCATGAATACACTATAATTATCTTAGTTGATCACTTTGTTTTCAGTAAGTGCCTTCTATTTTCTGTCCTAGTATTTTGTATCTGACTTCAACAAATGTTCAAAATGGCAAACTTAGGTAAAGTGAAGTTTTTTGCAATAGTATTCCTTTTAGGTGTGTTTTCAGTGGATCCCAATCTCTATTATTCCATAAGGGTATATCACTACATAGTATAAAACAAAGGTGCTTTCTCTGTCCCTATATCCCTATGTATGCTTAAATCTTTAAAACTATGCAACGGATTTTGATGCGGTTTTTTTTAATAGATAGAGTGATTCAAGAGGAAGGTTTTAGTATTAGCATTGCACCTGTGCGAAGCCGGGGCGGGTCGCTAGTTTAGCATATAAGGTTTTTCCAAATCACCAAGAGTATTACATTTTTTCTTCTACAATATTCCTTATTGCGTGTATACCAACAACTATTACGTAATGTGGCATACTTCGAACATTGTTAATATTTTTTTTTTTAAAAAACCGTACCAGGACCCCGTATGTACTGTTGAGATGGAACATCTGTCATGTCATAACCCAGAGGGCTATCGCAGTTCTCCGATTTACGATTTTCGGAACGACGTAAAAAACGTCGAGTTGCGGAAACAAGCCCGCGTTAACATACATACAAGGCTAGAATATCGTACATCGGAGGATAGGAACAGTTTTATAGACAGTTATTTTTGCTTGTTCTTAGTCTTAAAAATCTCACAGGCGATATCGAAGGCGCGGAGCGGCGACACCGCCAACGATTTCATCGAAGGGCTCCGGCACTTCGACAAGGACGGCAACGGGTTCATCTCTTCCGCAGAGCTGCGCCACTTGCTCTCCACCCTCGGCGAGAAGCTCAGCGACGACGAGGTGTGTTTTTCTTTCTACAACTCTTTATGCGACCGAAAGATAGTGACAGCTTAATGTCATATCTAAACGTGAAAACTATATATAATATATGAGCTATGTGCCCGCGGATCGTTCTAGCGGATACCGTTCCCAAGGGAGGATTGCATGCAAAATTTAATGTTCTTAAACCCAGCTGCTTGGGCTGTGCATTGATAGATTAGTCAGTCATTCAGTTTCCTTTGCTATATATACGGATGATGGATTTTTGTTGCTTTTTCACGCAAAACTACTGAAAGGATTTTGATGAAACTGCAGTGATATAGTTTATACATCAGAATAGCACAGATGCTACTTTTAATCAGCAAATACTAGTGTAGGATATTGTGCTATGTAAACTTTGTGTCTGGTCTTTTGACCGAACAATGAAGTCTAGCTAGACCTTTGAGTATTAAACCAACAGGAGACGTCACCCGCACTAGTTTCTTTGCAAAAAAGTCTGCCAATTTCTGCGCAGGGGACAAGGAAACAAACACAAATAATGTTAAAACTAACACATTTTTTGACAAAACAATTAAACACTAGCTTGAACTAGATTCACACAAATACATTCACCAATCCAAACACTCCGTGAACTCAAAAAAACTATTTGTATATAACAGGTATGCGTGGTGACCGACACTTTTTTTTTGGCAGAGGGAGAGGATTTTATAGGGATGAAATATAGTCTAAATACGGGGGTATTCCCACGGGAATGGGAACTACGCGGGTGAAACCGCGCAGAACCGCTAGTGATAATAAAGAAACAAAATGTTTGCACGAATATCATGAAACAGTATGGGTTCCACACAGACAACAGACCCGGTCCGGCGATGGGCTCACCACCTATCACGCTTAGGGGTCCAATGTATCTCGTGAAATGTGGGTATATCCAGTAATGGAATACCTCTGCCTACCCCCTCGGGGATGAAAGGCGTGAGATTATATTATTATTATATTAGTATGGGTTCCTCGCGTTTCGTGTTTGTCTGCAAAACATTAAAATTTCGTTCAAGAATTTAATGGTTACAGTTATAAGAAGTCACACCAAACTCAAAGTATCCATAACAGGCTTCATTATTACTTTAATAATAGAATCATCACAGGTTTCGTCTGTCAAGTATCAGATACAAAATATGTAAAACAAAAGTACCCATTAATATGTGTAAGGTGATGATTCCGCCATTTGCTGATTACTAACTGGTTAGTAACATTTAAACGGAAATCCGGTTGACGTCGTGTACTCGTTACCTTTCGGTTTTATCAATTCAAGGGTGTGTTTTATAATTAACTAGCTAGTTAGTACTTCCAGAAACGAAATACCCCCTAGAGACTCCCTCAGGAATATAACATCTGTATTTTTAAGTTTCTTAGTTCTTGCTTTATAGCATTGTGTGTTTTATAATGTACCTACTAATGTAATGATTTGTATATGTAAACGACAAAAAATATCATGTAACAAAACTCCTCTTCTCATGTAAGTGACCGTAGGTTTTAATGAAAATAAATCATCATTAACTATCTGTTCCGCGCAGTGTCATCAGCGTAGTTCCCGTTCCCTTGGGAATACGGAGACAAAATATAGGTACCATAGTATGTTAATGTACATAATGTAATGTGCCTGATCATGTACATACATTATCGGGGACTTGACAGGACAGGGGCTTTCCATTAGTGAAAGAATAGTTGAAATCGGTCCAGTAGTTTTTGAGTTTATTTCTTGCAAACATACAAATCTTTCCTCTTTATAATATTGTGTAGAGTAGCAGCGTCCTGCGGTTTTACCCTCGTAGTTCCAGTTCCCGTAGGAATACGGGGATAAAATATAGTCTTTGTTACTCCTTGATAATCTAGCTTTACGTTGGTAAATGGATTATTTAAATCTGTTTAGTCGTTTAGGCGTGACGGAGCGTAACAAATACAAAGAAAATAAAATAATAAAACCATAATGAGCTCATGATGTGAGGCCCACGTCTTATCCCCAAAGAGGATTTCACACTGCGAATGGTGGAATGATGGAACACTGCTTGAAAAGCACGCAGTGTTATACTTTTCAAAGACCTTAACGTAAGCAATGTTTATTAACTTGACATAACATTCGAGATCTGTCGAGGTCAAGGGTGGATCGTGCCTTCGAGTCAGGGGGAGGTCACATAGTCGAGGTCCAGTGAGGACAGATTCCAATTCCAGTACAATAATAAATATAAATAAAACAATTATTAAATAAAAAAATAATCAGCGGTCGCCCAGAGGCTGTGGTCTGACCTGCATGACCCCCTCTGGATCAGTTTGTTGTATTAAGGCTAGTGGTGCTTGTGCGCAGGTGGAGCAGCTGCTGCAAGGACAGGAGGACTCGCAGGGCAACATCAACTACGAGAACTTCGTCCACCTCATCATGCAAGGTTGAGGGTTATCCTCCCACCATCTATGTATTTATAATGAAACTTAATAATTCCCATATTATATATTCCAAAACAACAGCGCGTCACGAACGCGACGTGCCTTAGGTTAAGAAATTTTATATTAATATTTACGACCGATTAAAGTATTAAGGTATATTCAATTATATTTTATTTTTTCCCCTTCCTGATTTCATTTTTAAGGTTCCGCACCCAAAGGGTTAGGGACCCTTTTATTAAAAAAGTTTCTTGAGGTTTGATTTTACCTTCATGATGTTACTTTTACGGCAAATCCAACTCCAATGTCCATGAAATGGGCTAGCCTATGACCCAAGCAACAGTGCAAAGGAAATCCGGCCCTATTTCACACTCTGTACTCACGAAAATTCCTGCACGTGTTCACTTGCCCTCAACTAGGACACGCCGCGTCAGCTTTACGAACAGTGTTATTCCGTACACGTGTTCGCTGTGTCAACGATGCAATTTTATTTATCACCACCACGCTAATATTAGAAAATAGAAAGAAAATGATCGTTAGTTTACCCGACTACGGAAAAGCCAAAGGAAGGGTTATGTTTTCAGGATGCTACGTTTTTATTGACTTAAGTTCCACGGTGCTACGGTGGAACTATTTCACCGTAGCGCCTAAACTACTCAAACGAACGTTTTTCTTATAACACAAACGGCCGGATGCAAAAAAAAATTCGGACACACTTACACGATATATTTCTGTAATTTTCTATAAATGGTCTATACGCCCAGTGGTAAAAAGCCCGCTTCTCATGATAATCAGTGAGGCTCGGGTTTGAATCCTGTCATGTACGAATGAGTTTGAGTAAACCCGCAGCTCCCAGAATTAATTCCGAGACACAGACCCGGTCCGGCGATGGGCTCACTACTTATCACGATTAGGAGTTCAAAAATATACTGGGCAAACGTGGGTATTTCCAGAAATAAAATACCTCTGCCTACCCCCTGGGCATAAAAGGCGTGAAATTATTTATTTCTATATAACTGAAAGGACGTAACTTTTTGCTAGGCGATCGCACACAACCCGATCTAATAACATTTGGCAGTATCTTGAAGTATAGCCACTTGTCATGCTAGAAAGCAAACAAAGACGTAAGAGAATAGTAAAATATAGGTAAGTACCTAGTGGTTTACATTTTGTCCATTCTACATTTATTTTATAAATTTTATTCATTGATACTGTATACCTAACTACGCTAAAACTTAAGAATTATAACCTTTTTTTTATTCCATTACGAGATAGAGTCTAATGGTTTGAGCATTCTGCTCCCACGCGAACCTCGGGCGTCTGATTTAAACGAAGAGGTGACAATCGATTCGTTTGACCGTTTGAGTGTTCTTGAGCTTTGCACGCAAGCGTAGCGAGAGCGACACCGCCATTATTATGTTATGACCCCGTTTATTCCCAGTTCCCGTGGGAATTTAGAAAAACGTTTTCTTAGTGAGCAACTAACTTTCATTCTAAATATCAGCTTCCTATGTCGATTAATAGGTCAGTCAGTAAGATGACACATTTTATCTAATTTTTTTTATCTAAATATTACTTATATTTATCTATATAAAATGTTAAACTGACTGACTGGTTGGTGATATATCACACACAGCCTAAACCACTGGGCCTAGAGACTTGAAATTTTGTAGGTAGGTATATAGATAGCTAATACAGTGTAGGCATCCACTAAGAAGGGATTTTGCAAAATTCAACCCCTAAGGGGGTGAAATATACGTGCGCGAGCGAAGCCGCGGGTAAAAGCTTGTACTATTATATAAAGAGAGAAACCACTAAGTTGGAAAAACTTGGTCAGTAGATTCATTTTGTGACCTAAAGCGTCGGATAAGAAGGGATCACGGGAATGGGGAAAACGTAGGTAATCTGTGCGGGTACCTAACTCCTATATTAGGTAGGTACCTACTTTAAATAGTTACACATTAGTCGAATCGTGAAATTAAGCAACACTTTACTGTTATCAATCCATCAAATCGTCGCCGCAGTTGCGGTCATCCATTTTCACCAACTGACAATGGAGTCAGTCAAAAAGAAGAATGGACTGTCAATGGATCAAAAATGTTTACAAGTTATACCAATTGATATGCACTTATCGCAAGTGCACGCCACACAGTTACGAGTATATTTGTGTATAGTGGAAGTCGATATAGGGTAAACTTAAAACCGACCACGGAAAAACTACGTCGCTCGGACCATAATAACTAATCGATTAGGTAACAGCTCATTTATCGAAATCGGATTAGTAGTATAAAGGCGTTACACTGGACTGGAACATACGTAAATAAGTAGTCCAACGCGAGCTGCAGGCAAAAGCTAGTCCTAAATGTAGCCTATTTTACTCGAACGACGGTGGAACACAGACAGCTGTAAATACAAACACACATGGCTTGCTAAAACATAACACTTCTTTTGACTGCGGCGTAGTCGGGTAAAAAGACAAACAAAATCAACTAAAGTACCTACCTACTTAATTGACTCTGGAGGAATCTACAGCGAGGCCGCCTAATACATGGACCTTAGACCGGGCTAAAAATGAACGTGGCATCCGACTACCACGAGTTTTTTGGTAATCATATCGACATATTCAAACTCGCTCAGCGAGAGATGGAACGCGCTACGCTCGGGGTTCCTCTGCTAGACAGAATTCGGAATGAAGATTGAAGTCATTCATCGACAGAGGTCAGAGAACCAGAGTCACCGACATCGCGAGGAGAATCAGTACGCTGAAGTGGAAGTGGGCCGGTCATGTCTGCAGGTGGACTGACTTGACTTGGTCGCTGGAGCCGTCACGTGTTGGAGTTGATACCGCGTTAGGGCAAACGAAGTGTAGGGCGCCCTGCGGCACAATGGACCGACCTAAAGAAGGTAGCTGGCAGTGCATATGGGTGCGGGCTGCCCAAGACAGGGGGTCTAAAAAGGCCGTTTCGGGTGAATCATATTAGGATCATGTTTCGATTCATATTCGAAATTTTCACCAAATACGAATCTGCTAATGAATTGAATTGTCAGTGAATCACTAATATGATGGACCATTTTACGAAATTTAGAGGAATTGCTTAGGATTTGCTGGGAATTCATAAAACGAGGAATTGCTCAAAGTGGCCATTTTAGACCCACAGGAATGGTTGGCGCTCCTTGGGGGAGGCTTTTGTCCAGCTGTGGACAGCAAAAATAAATCGCAACTCACTGAAAAACCGATGTTCAAAGTCAGCGTGTCTCTTCCAGTTAATTGATTCAAATGTTTTTTTCCCATCACAGTTAATGGAGCAATATTTACCTAGTCCTTGTAAATGCAAAGCTGCACTTTCTTGCTTAGAGATTTTATTCCATCGACCGACTTAGCATTGCCTATAAATTTCGTTGTATTATATTAGTAGAGATGTCGTCTTCTAGAAGCGACTTATGTGGGGTGTTTGCATCGCAACCCCCGCGTTTGTTAATAAGCGGACTGCATGAGACCGCAGGCGGCGGCGCAGCGGCTCGTGTGAGATGCCGCGACCGGTAGCCTACATTCTTTTCATTAAGAGTGACCGGTGGGGAACAGAAAGACGTCGTAGGAGAGGTAATCGCGGCGCGCATTAGTGGCGCTTCCTGCTAATCCTCAGACCGCGGCACGCGCGGGTGGCGCGGTGCGGGCGGGGCCGCTAACTCTATTACCGCGGGCAAACAATCGCTCGCGCGAGTCCTTGCTGACCGGTCGCGAGTGTACAAAACAGTGTCCCGGCGAAGTCGGAGCACGTCGAGGAGTGTTGTGTATACATAGTGGAGCCGCGATGCGGACGGTGGTGGTATGCCGGCGCGGGGCATGCGCTTGCGGCGGCGCGATAGCGGTGTTGGCTTCACTGGCAGCGCTGCTCCCAGCTGACGCGCTGCTGCCGCTTGACGCGGAACGTCTGCGCGCAAGCGTCGGCGGGTTCGCCGTCATGAACTGTCACCTTGACTTCCCATTCGGCAACGAGATTCCATATCACCTGCAGTGGGATAAAGATGTGAGCTACCTGCATGACTTTGAGGGTCTTGTCTTTTAAATTCAATATTCTTTTACTTCTGTATGTAAAAAAAATACACTTAGAAACGTCAAGTCTCTAAACTCATTCATAGAAGTTTGGATGTAAACAGCAGTCTATCTCCACCGACGAAGTTGCTGGTTCCAAAAGGCAATAGGTACTGCGAGAAGAACCAGCAAGAAACTCAGGTTGAATCTTTTTAACGTCAAGTCTTTATGGCCGCTCAGGCTACTTCTCGTAGGTAGCCATCGAAGAAACGGTTTTCCCGTGCTCGGTCTTAGGGCAAGAGGAGGCAAAGCATGGGTTTTTAGTCAGTGCAAACCTGACAACCTGAATATCTTCCCGCTACCACCAGGTATGGGTAAGGCATTGCCCCAAAAAAACGGCTACTTCTCGTGTGACTCTCTTGAAACCAGCACCGAGTCGTGCAGCTGCGCGTGCGTCACCGGCAGCGCAGCAGGCGCGCCGTGTGCGTGGGAGCGCCAATTGTCTAGTTGATGGCCCTTCGCCCCGCGCGCCGCGCCTGCATCTCATTCTCCGCAATTAGCCTATTCAGGGATTACACGCATCAATAGTCGACCTTGCACCGCGCCCGCGCCGCTCGGCAAGAGGTCGTCGGAACAACGGGGTCGGGGTGTGATCGACCGACCGCTGACCTATTGTTTTTGTTATCATTTCTATCAATCTGCGACGTACAATGTTTATTTGTTCTGACACAAAATACCTACTTGTGTAGGAAATGGAAAATAAATGCTCTCAGAATTAAGGAATCGTTTAAAAGAGTGAGAGAACCCTACGCACATACAATGTTGGGCTTGGCTTTCCGCAAATTATGTATCCAATTGAATTAACGCTCTTGTCCGAAGTGAATTGAAAGCAAGCACAGAGGTGGGAAAATTGCACTGTATGCCTATGTACCTATCACTTTATGATATTGGTGTGATGTTTCTAACCGAATAATATGTGTACCTAAGTATTAGTTTTAAAGAATACATATGTGTAACTTAATAAAAGAAATGAAAATTAGTTTAATTAGTCCACGACTAACGTTAGGTACATTTTGGTGCATGGTGGCCACTTGTACTGAGTCGGAGGTTCGATTCCTGCCCGTCATTTGTGTGCAATTGTGCTTGAATATGTCTGTTAGTTTGTGTCAAGTTGTTTGTATACATTTAAGTATGTTTTTCAGATGTGAAAATGAAAATGTATTTATTTCTCTAGGTAATAAAGAATTACACTTAGAGCAGTGATAGCCTTTACGGTTAAAGAGCCGGCTGAAAATCAGTGAGGCTCGGGTTCGAATCCTGGCATGTACCAATGAGTTTTTCAAAAACTTACGTATATATTTATCACTAGCTCGACGGTGAAGGAAAAACATCGTGAGGAAACCCGCAGGTCTCAGAAATAATTCTGAGACATGTGTAAATAGACCCGGTCCGCGATGGGCTCACCACCTATCACGTTTAGGGGTCCAATGTATCTCGTGAAATGTGGGTATATCCAGTAATGGAATACCTCTGCCTACCCCCTTGGGGATGAAAGGCGTGAGATTATTTATTTTTATTTATTTACTTAGAAAAGTCAATTGTCTAATAAAAAGGCACACTAAACTCGTCCATGAAGATTAGCTAAATGTAAACAGTAGCCCATCTCCACCGACTGTTTAGTACTCACATACTATAGTAGGCTCTGGCCTACCTAGTTTATGCCTAAATTACCGTGTGTAAATTTGTGTCCACAATTTATTTGTTGGATTTTAGGGCGAGAGCATATTCTCGTGGTACAGCGGGGACACGATGCCCGTAGTGGCGGATCGCTGGGGAGGGCGCGTCCGTCGCGTGGAGCCAACCATCGACGCAGGTGCCGCCTCGCTCGGCCGTGGCTCCATCAACGTCAGTGCCGTTCGCGAGACCGACGCCGGCCTCTACCGCTGCCGCGTCATCTTCCCAAACCGTACGCCGCCCGCTCGCAATGATGGCGTCTACTATTACCTGGACGTCGAAGGTGAGCACGTCTACTAGGCTCTAACTGAACATTCTGTGAGCTGAGACCATGCCGAGACTATGTACCTAGGCTGTTAGAGAACGATCTTCAAAAAATAAGCACATCTTTCAGACTGTCCCCAAGCCCTGCTTTCGTGCTGTCGTTCAGTATATAATTAAAACATAATCAGGTGCATAAAACCATGCCGCTGCTTGTCACTATAAGATGTGTTAACTTTTAAATAATCAGTTTGATTTATTGTTTTCGGGATGCGGGAAAGTGGTCGCGTTTCCAGACAGTATTTTTTCCTCGAGTTTGTATCTACCTACTCCACTTGTGCCTACCACAGAATTTGGGCGCACCGAATAGATCGTTTGATGTAAATCGCTTTTAAAACTCATAATCTATGCGTATCACAATAATTAGGTGCCTACTTAGACTTTACTTTTCAAATAACCTATTGCAGCCTCTAATCTAATCCTTCGCGCTCTTCCGCAGGGGGCAACCTCATCGTGACGCCGCCGATGAACGCGACTGTTCTTGAGGGCAACCGCGCCGAACTAGAGTGTATGCCGAAGAGCCCCGATTACGCTGTCGACTGGCTAAAAGATGGAGAAACGTTAGACATGCTACCGGAGCTGGCGGCACGCGTTGAACTCGCTCTCAACGGTAGTCTGGTCCTCCGCCACGCTGACAGCGCCGACGCCGGATACTACGAGTGTCGCGTGCGAGCACCCGACGACGCTGACGTTGACATTGGCACGCAGAGTGCCGCTGCATTCCTCGACGTGCAGTGTAAGTATACCTACGCGCTTTGACTGACAGCCTTCTCAAGCTCTCAGCTTGATATGGTTTATAATAATGATATATATAATCTCACGCCTTATATCCCCGAGGGGGTAGGCAGAGGTATTCCATTGCTGAATATACCCACATTTCACAAAATATATGGGATCCCTAAACGTGATAGGTGGTGAGCCCATCGCCGGACCGGGACTGTTTACACATGTCTCAGAATTAATTCTGAGACCTGTGGGTTTCCTCACGATATTTTCCTTCACCGTCGAGCCGAACCGTGATAAAATATATGTAACTACGTAAGTTTTTGTAAGACTCATTGGTACATGCCAGGATTCGAACCCGAGCCTCACTGATTTTCGGCCGGCTCTTTAACCGTTCGGGCTATCACTGCTTGCTATGATATGGTTTGTATCAGGGTCTTAGACGATGGCTGGCCGATTGACGAGTGACCTTATTGATTCTCTATTTGTCTCACAAGTGATCCATTCCTCAACAAAAAACACTCGGTGTTACCACACTGGTTGACAGTTTCTTCTACGGATTACTATGAGGTCGCACGTCAGCCGGCCAGTACCTAACTGGCTTCGAGTGAAACCATCCCTATGAACTGTTTAGTCCAGCCTCAGTTTCCAACAGTCCGTTTAGCGTACCCTTTTATCCTACAGACAAGGCGAAAGTCGTTTACGCGCCAAAAGAGCGCTCTCTGCCGTACGGAAAGCCAGCGAGTCTCGATTGCCACTTCAGCGCAAACCCACCGCTAACGAACCTGCGCTGGGAGAAGGACGGGTTCCTATTCGACCCCTACAACGTGCCGGGCGTTTTCTATAGTCGGAACGGAAGTCTGCTCTTCAACAAGGCAAGTGCAGAGAGTACCTACCTACTTAGCTGAGAAACTTTTCTCGGACCGGGACAAAACTTACCGCCGCCCCGCATTTGCGATGAATGGTTTAAAAAAATCTTGCTTTGTCCGGGTAAAACATAAGAACCCTTACATAAATTTGAACTCTCTATTACCGACCTCCTAGATCTTTCACGCGACTTCGTCCGCTTTACAGGATGAAAGTCCTTCGCTGTCAAATTTCATCATGATCGGTTCAGTGGTTAAGCCGTAGGTAAACAAACTTACTTTCGCATTTATAATACTAGGCCATCCACAATATAAATTACGTCACACAATTTTCTGGATGACTTCTAATGGGGTTTATTTCCCACTGGATCTACATATTAATCGCACCGCATATAGGTACCTACCTAATTTCTCAGTATTTTAAATATGAATTTGGTGCTCCCTTAAATTGCCGGCCTTAATGTGCCTTGCTTCGCCCAACTAGTTCCGAAGCTGGTAAAGCCCCTTCAGACTCCAGCTGACAAGTCTTAACGGTGACTTCAGGTAGATGACTCACACGAAGGAGACTACTCGTGCACGCCATACAACGCGCTCGGCACGGCAGGTCCCTCGCCGCGAGTTCGAGTCCGCGTGCTTCGCGCCCCGTCGCTAAGGGCGCGGCCACAACCGCTGTATCTGGCGCGATTGGGAGGCGCACTCACGATGCCCTGTGCGCCGGCCACAGAGACAATGCCTTCCCTCGAATCGCCGCGCCTCGTCTGGTCCAGGGTATATAAAACTTTGGTTAACCTGTCCCTGACCTTTAGTGGCTCATGTGTTAGATTGCCCAATGATAGACTACTGTATGAAATGGAGAGAATTGACAAAAGTCCGTGAAATTATAATACCACTAGCGAAATTATAATATCACGGCTTTTTACAATAACCCTGCTACATATAGATAGGTATATGTAATGTACCTATAGATAGACTAGCCATTTGTCTGATGGGATTTCGAAAAATGACAAACTTCTATAAAATTTTTGATCCTCTATTTAACCCCAGTACATAGGTGATATTTTTTTAAAAATCCTTCCTCAACACTTTTTTTATTTTTTTTATATGAAGTAATATGCTAATTGGGGTGTTTGAGGAATTGCGCTTTTTCTGTTACGCGTTGTAGAATGCGCAATCTAAATGAGTGTCAGCACAGAATAAGTAATATAGTAGTGACCCCTTAGTAAATCGACCTCTATCCTTCGCAGAAAGAGGGCAGTGAGTTGCCGCCCGGCAGGCACTCTTTAGATGGCGGCAATCTCACTATCTCTGACATCGAGGAAGAAGATGCCGGCTGGTACACGTGCACGATAAGCAACGACGCAGCTTCTGCCAGTGTCGAGACTGAGCTGCGCATTGAGAATGTGCCGCCTCGCGCGCCCCGCGGCCTCGCTGCGCGCGCTACACCTCACTCCATTCATCTGTCATGGGCGCCTGGTAAGACTATTCAGTCCTGAATGGAACGGAGAGCAGGCCTACTATCTAACACAATCTTTTAATATCTGCCAGCTTTGTCATTTCCCTAGGGACACGTATCGACCTTTAAAAGGTTGGATTTGAAGTTGGCGCTTAGAATTGGGACCCAAAATGGCGCCGTCCGCGCATAGATATCAGTTATTTTTTGTTTAAGGCAAGGTACAGCGCTTGCATTCAGAATATAATACCGTTTTATGTATGTAGGCGTCGGCGGCGCGGAAATCGACTACGACGTGTGGTACCGCGAAAGAGCTGCGCCAGACTGGCGCACTATGCGCATCCTCACACGAGGCATCACCGAAGCAACGCTGGTGGGACTGCGGCCTGCCACGGAGTACGAGCTGCGCGTGTTAGCGCAAGATCACATCGGCGACGGGCTCTTCAGTCGGCCGCTCCACGTGCGCACGCCAGGTATGGTTGCTTCCTCTATCAGATACAAACAAAACTGTTTATAAATTTACTGATGCTGCCGCCAGAACGATAGCAGTAGGTAGGTCGGTTACATATCGTCGCCTTAGAGTGAAAACCTCGTATAAGAAAAAGAGCAACTTTACAGGAGGAAGAAAAAACTGCGCCCTGAATTTTTTTGTTACCAAAGCTTATTGGATTATACCTGTTTTAGTATGTAATTATACTACTTTTTTTAATAATAGAGTGATATGTTACACATTATTAGCTTAAACATGTTAAATGTCACTTACGAGGTTTTCTAACAAAAAACTCACTATTTGGACTGCAGTTACAAGTTAATCAATGAAACCGGGTAAAATAAAAAAAAGTTATTTACATTAAATACATATAATTTTAAATAAAATTATATTTGTGATTACAAATTCTTCTTGTTTTAGGAAATTTTCCTAAAACAAACCTTAGTAAAAAAAGTTTAAAGTAGGTAGTCAAAAAATTTATAAAAAGTCGAATAACTATGAATCGTAAGATGCTGAACCATCTTGACCTTTCGTTTTCTTGGTTTCACATAAATTTTGGTTTGGACTGCTGACTATTGCCATCCTTCGACACAACTCAGAAAGATAAAGCAGTCTGATATTTTGGACTTTTCTAACATACAGCAGCGCTTTCGAATTTTGCCGTCATTTGTATTTTAAAAGAAAATTTTGTACTCTCTGCATGCCTTTTTAAATATTTTATGCTGGTTATAAGAAAAGTAAGTAATTAAGGGATTTTGGATGCGGACCTTCTAAATTGTGTAGGTACAGTTTGACATTTCCGTAATGAATAAGAATTACATGACCTTGCGTGGCTAAATATCTAAATCTCATTGTCTTTCATAAAGTTATTAAGAATAATTGGACGTTCTTTCGTGTTTTTGCGTCCTTTTCTCCACTCTAATCCAAAATCTCCTAATTAGGTTCAATATAACTTCGAGAAAACCTCGTAGGTAGCCAAGTTTGATAATTTTCTGAGTCTTTATCAACAAATATTTAATCATTAATACCTCGTAACCACACATACGTGGTTTATTTTCCAGCTACTCTGTGAAAAAAAAATTCTCGTAAGTGAGTTTGCGAGGTTTTCAAACAAGAGATAATTAAACGAGTTTTTCTTTCAAACGAGAAACAAAAATTGCAATAACTTCTGAAATAATAATTAATACAATTTACCAAATTATTTATAACATCAAAAGCACTTACTCCCTTCAGAAAGCAGTATAACTATACTGAAAAAACGACTTTGAACTATTGAATTGGCAGCTACGCATGCACTTTCTTACGAGGTTTTCACAGCAGACTGACATACGAGTGCTTTTACGAGGTTCTCATTATAGGTCATAGATGGTGCACCATGTCTATGATGTTTACTCGAGTAAAACTAGAACGTCCGTTACGAGGTTTTCTTTCCAAATATGTAATAAAAAAAAAACATGAAATTTCAAATACGAGGTTTTCACTCTAAGGCGACGATATGTTTTCGCAAACTTTGAATTTTCTTTTATTAAAGCAATGTGAGAGTAGGTAGTTAGTACGAAATATATGTAAAATAAAAAAAAATACATATCTCAAGCCTTTTATCCCTGAGGGGTTAGGCTGCAGTGGTATTGAAATACCCACAATTCACCATTTATAATCTTTTCACCCCATAAAGGGATAAGTGGTGAGCCCATTGCCGGACTGGGTCTGATACACATGCCTCAGAATTAATTCTGGGACTTCCTCACGTGAGGTTTCCTTCCGATGTCAAAGATTTGTGTATGCATTTACCTACAACAAAGATGCATTTACATTTGTAACAACAATGGTTGTTAGAACGAAAGAGCGGCGCATGCTTATAAAACGTTGCAATTAGTGAGGCAAACCACGCATACGTTTGAACGAAAAACCGACACGCGGTGGCAAACTGCAATTAATGTGTTACAACTTTGCACTTGGTGTGCACTTACGCAAATTCCTGTGCCACTGCAAATATGGGTCAAGCTTTGAACAAGCGCCGTGCCAACGGACGGAGTGGCTGCAATGTTAGATAGGTAATTCAGTAAAGCGAAAGAAAACAACTCTGGGACAGTGATTTTATTTCGCTATACCAATAAGAGTCGTATGCTAAAGCATATTAAGTTGAATTTAAATTGTAACTAAATTAGTTAGCTGCGCCGCCACTCCGTCTACCTCCCTCACGCTTTAAAATCGCGTGGGTCCCTTCCCGATTTCAGGATTTGCGTATTTGAAGACAAATCTGGATCCAGTTTAAAAGTCAAAGCACACAGAGGCGGGATAGCGGCTGCGATAGGGGTCGGATTTTTTTTGTGATATCGCGCCCTCTTTTTGAGGAACAAGTTGCATACAAACTGTGTCCTTCGTTAATTGTTCCCAAAGTAGATCTACCATCCGCCGTCGATACGTTTCAGATACAGGTGAGGAGACCGGAGAGACAGCGTTCGCAGCTGCGACCACAGAGGTGACTATCGAGGTCGAGCAGGCAGAGGTCAAGGACGAGGTCAGCGGGGAGTCTGTGGACGAGCTCGACGTGACTGTGCGTCTTCTAGACGAGGGCGCGCTTGTGCGCTGGAGCCGGGAACCGCCTGAGTCTGGCCGCTGCACTGTGCGCGTGTACGAAGACGAGCGGCCTGTGCAGGTGGTGCACACGAACCACGATTATGCCCTTGGTAAGTGCAGCTGTTTGTGAGCTGTCAAACGTGCCTTAAGCAGGCACCGTATTGGCCTCTTTCGCAAATATGTAAAACTTAATATGCCAGAAGCCTTATGTCTATTTATAGTTGGAATCGGACTCGTCTTTGTTTAACATCTATCACGAGGTCATCCCTTGCTCTATAGTCACTAACGTTAAATAATACTTATGTGTAAGTCAGACGCAATGTACGTCAAAATGAAGCCGATTGCGATTACGGTTGTCAATAGACAATAAGGCCCCAGGTTAAAAGTATTTAATCTCAAACTATGGGTACTAAAACTACTAAACAACTGATAAACATACCTACATTAATATATCTATAGGTAGATATTAACAGTATAACACCCACGAACCGCGAACACGAATCCAAAATGGCGATAGGTTCACGTTTGGGTCGTAAATATATATAAATTGGTACATATTTACAATCATATTTCTGTTAACCCCCTCAGGGATAAGGTGTGATCATTTAAATACAAACGCAACTCAATGCAAATAAATTATTATTATTATTATAATGATTTAGATAAAAAAACATTGAAAATACTTCGCATGGCTGCAAACTAATACGCAACTATTAAATTGCCTAAAGTTTAATCCGCCAATAAGCATGATTACTGGGATGTTCGCAGTGAGCAGCTCAGTAGCAACAGAGGGAGCGCATCTTGCGGTGCGAGTGCGCTGCGGCAGCGTGACGGGAGGCGCGGCGCTGCGCGTGCCCGAGTACGGTCGTCTGCGTGGCGTGGCAGCGGGCGCGGCAGTAGCGGCGCTGCTATTGGCGGCACTGGCAGCAGCGCTATACGCCGCTCGCCGCCGCCTCTGTCGCGAACGCACCCCCGCTCCTATGACACCTTATGCGCGCTCAGACAAACGCCGCCATTGAACGACACTACGGCGGAAGGCTTTCTGCCCCGGGGCCTTATTGGACTCGATTCTGCATTACAGCGACTAAACTTATTTTAGTTTAGTCCTGTCATTTTCTTTCTCATATAAAAGAAAAGAGACGAGATATTTAGTCCTGTCAAATTAAAATTAGTCTTCTCATGTATGACGTGTTTAGCAATTTTAGCGACGATGTAACAAGGTCATGGATAAAAGTGACAGATAAGCACGTTCTTAGTTAAAATTACTAGGTTTTTAGATGTTTGACAATCTCTTCAATCTATGGTTTGTTTCTGTCCTTTTTCTTTCGTATTCTATGGAGAAGGATAGGCTAACTTAAAATTAGGAATTTTAGGTGGTCAGTCAGAATCGAGTCCATTGTCTATTTATAATTAGAACTGGAATCGTCATGGGCGCCGGATTAATTTCAGGGAGGTGCATTATAGTATTGACTATTAACTAATAAGATATAAATTATATCAGTGCATCCTTGGTGTATAAAATTCCATATTTAGGTACGTAATGTTAAGAGAGAACACTAAACAGTCTGCTGATAGATAGTCAAATGAAGTCCTTTTTATGATCTATCAAAACCAAAATTTACTATAGACTGGCAAAGTGTAAAGTCATCATTTTAGTGATTAATTCAGTTACTTTTCTCTTTATTTGTTTATTGCTCGCAATTTAATTTTGATACAGTGAATTACAAATTTACAAAGGCACCCCAGAAGCCATGTAGGTATGGTTGTTAATAAACAATAGGATAGGTCTTCTCTGTGTTTTAAATAGACTGAATAGATGGTGTCGAGGTTAGAAGCCGATGCATGCAGGACTCAAAAATGCTTGTTTCATCGGTGTTGTTAAAAACAAGTTGGAATTGTTAAAAAAACTTCAACATTTGAAAAATAATAATGATTCATAACTGCCTGGTGTTTAACTGACAAGATGTTCGAATGGAATTCTTGAGTTTTGATTGAGTGATTTGTTTACAAAATTTGTATTGGATTGTTACCGAAAATTTGTGTTTGTATTGTAGTAATTTCCTGATTTGTATCTTTGAATCTTTGCTCTTTTTGAATGGCCTCTCCATTCGTTATTACTTATTAGCCGTACAATAAAATTGTTTCTCCTTTTTTGCACTCAGTAGAATTAATATTGTTATCTTAAATATATATAGTAAATATGTATATTTTGCGAATTAAACATATTAGGGCGCTTACAGATAAACGACAGTATGCCAACGACTTCATGACAACTTGCTTCTTACGACATGAGACGCAAGTCGGTGACTGCTGCCGTCTGTAAGCGCTCTTATGGTTTTTATCAAAACATCTACGTATCTTAAATTATAACGCAAGGACGTTAAATCTTTAAGTTACAAAAGCATAAAATCAACATTCCATGATAGCTTGACGCTGGCGCCATATCGCGCCTAAGGCAGCTGCGCGGTGAGACGAGGGAGCAGATCCTCCCGCACGCTTCCCACACCTCCTCTGTCTCGATTCCCCTGTCCGCACCCTAGGCGCGGCACAGCTGCCGCGGTCAACCTATAGGTAATTCTAAATGCGATAGACTAAGCTTGAATGTGAAAAAGAATAAAATATACAATACTTTGGTATATACTTTATTATTGGAATGTCACAAAATTAAACTTACAAACTTTGTAAGGAAAATCATATAATCAACGTAGAAACAGTTATACGAAAATATAAATCAAATTCCAAATCTATGGCGGTTAACAAGTAGCTTTGGTCTTCTCAACAAAAAAGAATGTTCTTATTTATATTCATAAGTATTTAAGACGAAGACAACGATTTAGAATAAATAAAGCACACTAATATAAGTGGTGGGTAGAACCTAACACAATTAATTACACATTAAAACTGAGTCGTATGGTCTAAATTATAAAAAAATATCTACCTATGTAAAAAGCTATGAATAAAATTAACTACGTACAAAACTAAAAATGTCGAAAAATTGATCTTAAATTACAAAAAAGTTTATACAGAATTTATAATTCATATTAACATGTTGCCTTACAAAAATAATTTAATTAATGAAAAGTTACTTACATTATTTTGAATTTTACTAGAATGTTTTAATACATTCATGTTTTTGTTGGAAATATTCAGCAATAACTCATGTATACCTAACTCGCAAAAGGTAATTTGAGATTTAGATCGGTGACGTTATAGTATTATACTTACCCATCCAAATATCAGCTCAGAAATAAAGTTAATCATTTTTGTGTCATTTTTGGCGAGGTTTTGAAGTTACAATACATACCTCAATATTTACTGTATATCGTCACCGAGACAAGTGTTAATTTACCTTTTGCGGGTTATACTTATTTTTCCCAACGATGACGCTATAACCACACTGTCTTCATCAGTTATGTAGATTGACTGTTATAAAAATACTAGATGACATTACCAGTACAAAAAATGGTAAATAAATGTATTGAGTAGCAATCTTTGATATTGGTCGAAAACAATCGAATAATATTAACTCCGTGCGAAATTCCACATTAAGTAGCGAATAGGATGACGGGAGCTTTGTCGCATAAGTGATATTGTTATGCTATTTTAAACACCTTGTTTAAGAGGTATTGTTTGCAAAGGCACACAATATCGTCGCTAGTTTGGAGTTGGAGTAATCTGTGATAGCCGAGTAGAAGTCGATCCCACTGGATGGTGTATTTCGTCGACTGGCGGTTTATTTTATAGAAGTGAATTCCGCACTTCTTTGTCTAATAGTTCGACTAAGCGTTCAAGATAAAATCATATAACGAAATGTTAACTGTCTAAAATACGTCTTATCCACACGGCAGAAACTACAATCTCAAATGGCGATTACTGTGTAAAACTATTTGTTATCTATTATCCAATGAACTCTGGGTAGCATAGTGTGCAACGACTGACAGTTTTTGAAATATATTAGTCGCACCAGACTCATCCCTAAAGTCAAATATTTGGTGTCAGTTACATTCCAAATGGTAAAAAAATAAATTCCGTACAATATTTGTATGAGGCACTATGTATCATAATATAGAACACTAAGTGAATAAATTACCTAATACACTCATTATAAATGGTTCCAAAAAGAAAAAGTAAGGCATTCACATAAAGAACTTATACATAAAGTCTACAACGACCTAAACTAATAAAGCTTTCATTTTATGATGGTTTAATCTACATGTTGAGACTCATATAATTTTACAAGAAAAGAAAATACGAAAGCGCAAAATTTATGAATACTTCTTAATAAGTATACAATTTATTTCGTCTGCTTGTTATGTAATAAAACTCATTATTGATATTGTAATAATGTGTGTCCTTTATCATTTGGTGCTAATGTATTTTCTTTCGCTGTACAATATTTGGCAGGTATCAAGTCTGTTTATAATAATATTAAAATAATAATCACTTAACATATTTAGGTCTAGTTCTTAAATTTATTCAAAGTCAAAGTCAAACGTGAGTGTGTCGTTAAATATTACAATTACATATAATCGTTACGTCCAACATAAATATACTTAAACAACAAAATAAAACTATTAAATTTGTGACTAACTGCACTTTTGGCTTTGACCTTTAACCTTAAATTAGTTGGTGTTCACCTTACAGTATTATTATATGTAGTTCCGCAGTATTACTAATATTGGGGTATTATTATAATTAAACAAATTCGAACAAGTATTAGAGTGGTGTTAAGACCCATGTATGCACTAGGCAACAATTGAGACGTGACGGCAACTTGTGCAACGCTGCTCGCTGTTGAGCAACGCTGTTAAACATTGCACAACAGCGCGCAACACGGTATGGCGAGGAACATAATTTATCAAGCTAACAAAAGTTCCGCATCATCTGGCGACGTTGTCACGTTGACGTGTTGCGCGTCAATTGTTGCCTTATTTACACATGTCGTCAGGGTTCCGTACCGTACATGAATATCAGAACTTCGCTGCCATAAGGTGGCATGTGATCAAGCGCGTAACTTGCCACTCGTTTCAACAGTCTACACTCAGAGTTATAATTAACCGAACACAGCGACATTTTCATACATTCGAAGTCACTTTGGAGCCTTAGTTCTCCGTCACACTATTTGGTTGAGATGTGATGGTGAACATCCACAGTATAGATGGAGGGGGTTCAAAGGGTTTAATTTCATACATAGAAGTATAAAAGATTGCGCGAATTAGTTAAATCGAAAAAACAATCCTTTTTATATGTACGGATCCCTTTATCGAAAATAACGCACAATATACATAATTAAGTTATCATAATCGCTAATACGTTGTCTTATTTAATAATAATTGAAAGCTCAATTGCTTGCGACAAATAACAACATACATAATCAATTGAAAGAGCAACGTTATATAAACTATCAATAATTAGATATAATACGCATGAATATTATCAGGCAATAACCAACATATTTGTTATGAAATGTTCATTATAACATACCATAAATATAGGCCAAAACAAACGCGTCACATACAGTGATCGTAGCACTGAAAAGGCACAAAATTCATAAGATACAGCGCAGATTTCATCGTTTTCTTATTTGTGTAACTATTATTTAATTTCATAAGAATTTAACAACACATTTGGTGTATTTTTGTATAAACTATACATACAATGTCTTAGCTTATTAGGTGATCACAATTTCAAAGGGCGAATTACTATATATTACCAAAATTTTTCGATGTTGCTGTCCACAATAATAGTCGATTCAGTTTCTATGTATATTTACCCCTTAAAACTTGACCATATGACCTATAATTACAATATTTAGTAACTTTATCTAAATATAGTTAAGTCAAACTTGAGGCAAAGTGTTTTTCTATCGAGTAAAGATAACGTACGAGTAAATATTTATAGTGTATTTTCTATAGTAAACATACAAAAGTTTGTGTATTGACACTAAAATACGTATCTAGCGAGCGAGGGACAAATCACATCAATATATAAAAATTTCGGAACCGAATAGCTGCTTTAAAAATAAATTTTTAATATATTTTGACAAATAATTCACAACACAGGACAAGATAATGCTAGCTGCTTCTCAATGACAGGAAGTGTTTTTTATCTTTTGTAACACTTCAGCTAAAAAAATGGATACAAAATACGTATTGCAAGTGCAGTTTCAAGTTTTCAACAATAATTATAACATATTATTGTGCACTATGTATAGATATACAAAAGTAATAAGAAGTTGTATTTTTTGTTACTTTAGACATTTTTATATCTAAAGAATGTGAGGTCTTTATATATGAGTACTGTATTGTAAAATATTATTATACAACATGTATTCAGAAAATGAGACAATTTTAGAATATCTCTCGTCAAATTATAGAACTGATAGTTCAAAAGATAAACTGAAAAAACTCATTTTATTTTTTCTATCATTAGAGACTAACAGAATATTCCATACCTAATTTAATTACGGAGCTAGCTGGTATTTGTCATTTTCTTCTGTACTTTATTTACATACTGTGAAGCATAGAGATTTGAATGTGCTGTGGGGACTACTTTTTATATACTTATTTCTGCTTGCATTATGTATGTTGAGAGACATTAATTGGTATAATTACTGAATTTTCATCAAAAAATAGTATTTTATCTGTAGACGCATACGCATTCTACCGAAGAAGTTGGTTTAGCGGTGAGTGGAAATCTAAATTTTTATATAGGTTCTGTAAATATGCAAGACGTTTGTCAAGGAAATGTTATTCATCGGAGATATCGTCACTTGTTTAGTAACTTTTTAAATAAATTTATACTGTTGAGTTCGCTAACCAAGATTGCATAAATATAAGTTTTTCACCAACTCCGACCAACCATACTTCACGCGATTAACAGTGCTTACTGACTTACCGACAGCCTATACTAAGCCTACTCCACACGACTCTATTCGATTGACTGAACACAAGGCCTTATTTAATTAAATTGGCTGTCCATACGTCGACAATTTCATTCTAAACCTCATGTTAACATTGATGCAAACCGCAAAAACAGTTAAACACAAACTACTTCCAAATGTTGACAAAAGATTTAGAATCGATATCTACCTCACAATCTGATTGACTCGATTTCGAATTGGACGGCATAGGTGACAACCAATATATATATATATATAAAAAGCAATCAAATCGTGTCGTGGTTAGATAGGCTTTATGCGAAGAGATTAAAATATAATAGGACATAGAGGGGGCATTGGGAATATTTTCATACAAAACTTTGAAGCATGTTTGAAGCTCAAGCGCCATGTCAGTTAGTATGAACGCGAGCGGTCATTCGGTCGAGATTGTACTAGACTTATTCCACTTGGAATAACTTTTGGCTTCAAATTTTCCTCGCTTTGTCCCCTCTATGCCCTATTATATTTTAATCTCTTTGGCTTTATGTAACGTCTGCCTTCGCTTCAGTTTCACTACTGGCGGTCGACGGTACGTTTGAGCCACTGCGTGAAGTGCCGCAACTGCCACACAGCTCGTGCGGACTCCTCTCGGAGGCGCGCGTTGTGCCGGCGGAGTCTGCGGACCTGAAATAAAAATATAACCCTTTAATCTTCTTATATTTGCGGCGGGTCTGTTGACGCATTTATTACTCGGAGCCAACATGTTTGTGAACATGTTGGCTCCGAGTTTGTTGAACTGTTTTGAATTGTTTTGAACATGTTTGTTGGCTTCGTGTCTGGGTGTTTAAAATTGATTTAAGTATGTCTATCAGAATTGTGAATTGTGTCCCACAATTTATTATTATTTAATATATAAGAATAGCCCATCGCCGCACCGGGTCTGTTACACGATGTTTTCCTTCACCATCGAGCTAGTCATGAATATGTACGTAAGTTTTTGAAAAACTCATTGGTACATGTCATGATGAGTAAACTAATGAGTATATAAAAATCAACTCGAAAATGTCTGGAATGATTTTAGTGTCGGTTCAAGTGGGTCCAGAGATGGTTTATATAACAAAGTCTGTCCGGGCCACAGTCATAAATAAAAATATTCTAGAAATACATACTAATCCGGGATATACATGCACACTTTTCAACATTATATTTTTTGACGGGAATGTTGTTGCCATTGTTATTTATAAGTTGTTTTTTTATTAAAGCTTGCAATTTGGATATCAAATAAAAGAGCTTAAATTGGCACATTCTATAAATTAGTCCAGGAAATATACCCTCCTATAAATATCTTAAGCATTGTTTACACAATATCATAATAAAATTAATTAAATGGTCATAGTCGGGTTTTAGTTTTGGTATTTATTCTATTAAAGGGAACAATAGGTATTATTTATTATATTGTAGTAACTGACCTCCTCCTCGAGCTGGTGTTGGTGCCGTTGAGCACGTGCCGCGTCCGTCTCGAGCGCCGCCACTCGAGCCGCCAGCCCACAGGCGCACGCGCCGCTCGGGCTGCTGGTGCCGTTTGGACCCAACGGGACGGTCGCCACGGTCGTGGCTATTGTGGGCGGCGTATCTGTTGTCTACAAAGATATTTAAATACTAGTGGGAATAAAATATAGCCTATGTAGCCTGGCCTGATAATGTAGCTTTCCATTGGTGAAATAATTTTTAAAATCGGTTTAGTAGTTTTTGAGTTTATTAGTTACAAACATACAAAATATTTCCTCTTTATAATAGTGTAGATAAAAGGGCATAGTGGGAATATTTTCACACAAAAACTTTGATCTCAAGCGTCAGTTCAGTTAGTACGATTGCGGGCTGCCATTCTGACGTATCACACTAGATTTATCATCACTAGGTACAGTACCGGCCGTTTTAATTTGGCTGCTCTGAACATAGGCTCCGCCTTCGCAAACGGTCTCATGCCGCAAAGCTGCCAAGTTAAATTGGCCGAACTACGGTTTTGTTTGCTTTTCCTAATGTAATAGATATTTAAATTTTTTGAAAAAATTTAAATCGTTGTCTATAAACCAAAGTTGTTAGCCTGAGAGGCGTTACAATATCTTGTCATCTATACTAATGTTAGAAAGAGGTAAAGTTGTATGAACAATTCCCAACGGTGGTAATTGTTAGTGATCGGAGGCCACAGTCACCTTACAAACAACCGCACTTCTACTGACATATTAAAAATAATAAAAAAGATAAAATAAAAAGGAACTTACAGGTATTTCGGACCACGAATCGAGCACAGGCTCACTCGCCAACGTTTCAAGAGAAGGGTCCGGGTTGTCAATCGACGGGTATTGATGTTCCTCGCAGATCTGTGGAATCACCTTTTTTAGTGCGAATCCACTGGCACAACTTCAGGCACTAGCCTTATTGGGTTCGATTCTGCATTACAGCGCCTAAACTTATTTTAGTTTAGTCCTGTCATTTTCTTTCTCATAGAGAAGAAAAGAGACGAGTGATATTTAGTAATGTCAAAATAAAATTAGTCCTGTCAACTAAGGCATTTCATAAAGTGTTTAGTGCATAAGTAAATAAGTCACTACTAAAATACAGCATCTGACAGGACTAAATTCGGTAGGTTATCTTCTATCCCTTGTTCTTTTTTTGTGGTAAAATAAAGACAGGAATAAACGAAAATAAGTTTAGTCGCTGTAATGCAGAATCGAACCCATTATGAAATGCCTTAGTTGACAGGACTAATTTTAATTTGACAGGACTAAATATCACTCGTCTCTTTTTTTCTCTATGAGAAAGAAAATGACAGGAATAAACTAAAATAAGTTTACGCGCTGTAATGCAGAATCGAACCCATTGTCTAGTTATAATTAATTGTAATCGTCTTTATTTGACATTTCACTTTCCATCACTGGCTGTATTGACAGATGTACGGAAAAGGCAACGTAATAAAGTATGTCAAAATGAAAACGATTGCGATTACAATTATAAATAGTCAATTTATTTTATTTATTTTTAATTTTAAGGCCCCAATGGACTCGATTCTACCAGCACGTCGCTTAAAATGCCTAAAGCTAAATTTCTTAAATTTAAAATTAAATTTAGTGTGTCTTAAAAACAACTCTATTCCAGGAACATCAAACTTAGTCAGTTTAGAAGGTATTTTAGCATGAACTAAATTGTTTAAATTGAATTGATCTTGTGTTGCTACTTGCTACATAAAAAATATATAATTGAAGGAATAAACGATATTAATAAAAACGTTAAAAATAATTAAATTTATAACTTGTTTGAAATAATTGTTTTTCATTTGTTAATTTTATAACAAATTCGTACATTTTAAAGCGTAACTTTATATAAAAAAAAATCGGTTGTCTGTAAAGTCGGTTTACTGACGATAGTTGAACGTGACAACGTCATAAGAAAATACTGATGGAATGGATTGTGCCTCTTTGTCGCTCGTTGCGCGCTCTCGCTTGCACTGGAACGAAGCATACGTCACACTTTTTCGGGAATGCCGCCGGCTCCATCAATATAAAAGACGTTGTCATGTCAAAAATACTTCTTATTTAACTTTTTTTATATAGTGATAGTGTATTATGTGGCAAATGTCAAACGTAATAGTGTACCTACAGTGAAATAGGGATATTCGATAAATAGCGTAGGATGGACATTTACGAGTTGGGTACCTCAAGAACTAGCCGCTTCAATCTTCAGTAAAAGTTACTATCGTGAAATGACATTTCAATAAATTTTGATGAATCTGATTATATTTTTGTGCATAGACTCTGAGGCAGAGCTAAGCTGATGGCAAAATTGCCAATGCCTTAAAATAAGATAAATATTGCAAGATTTCTCCCCAAAAACGTTTTTTCAGTAATTATAGGGAGCGGAGGGAGAGGGAGGGGCGGGGGCGGGGAGGAAATAATTTGAGGGTAAATACATACTTGAAGAGAAAAAACTGTATTTGGAGAGTTTTGCGGTTTTTTATTTTTAAACAAAACTACAGATTCATAAACTGCTTATTTTACTTCAAAGCTCTGAACCTACCCCTCAGACATTTGCAATATGCTGCTCCATTATATATAGAACACATTTTTAATCTACTACACATTACTAAACATTTTTCTAAATTATCTTTCGGACCTCTGCAATGGATCCGATGCGTTTCCTAGTCTTCTAAGATATATTTTTTCGGTCTCACCATGTTCTCTGGAAAGAAAGTTGAAACATAACCTAAGAGCCATCTTGGATGAATATATATTTAGAATTGTAATACACAAACAAAAAAATATGTCTTTTGACTGCACACTATACGGCAGCACCCACAACAAAATTTTCGTCCTGGCTCATTCTTTCTTACTTCCTTTGGATTTTGGATAATTAGTTTTTTCCACCTCAACTTGCACATAAAATCACTGTAATGGCCGATTTTAGAAGTAACTTAATTTTAGGAGGGACCTTTTTACTCGCCGCTAAATTTACGCAGTTTAGGCGTTTGACAAGTCTAAATTCTTTTTTTTCTGCTTAAAATGACACACAAGGAATAGCGTTTAAGCCGCTAAAGCTAAGTTGAGTTGACCGGCTAAACTTAGAATTTTTAGAAACGTCAAATTCAAATTTAATCATGTCATTTGAATTTGACAGATAGCGTAGAATAGCAAAATCGTTTTTAAGAGGTTTAGCAATATTAGGAGCTTTAGGTGGTCAGCCAGAATCGAGTCCAATGGCTGTTTGTCTATTTATAATTGGAATGGGAATCGTTTTTATTTGACATTTATTACGCGACTAGTGCGTGTTCTATAGACACCACAGTGTGTTGGTATGACGATTTTTTCATTTAAGGTCAAATCCGCCAAATTAGTTCTGTTTAGCCTGACGATTTGTAGATCTACAAATCATCAGGTACACAGCGAAATTACTGCCTGAAGGCACTATCTATAATTCCTCAAGGCATTAAGTTCGCCATGTGTACAATTGGGTATGCTAAAAAAAGGTCGGCGCTGTTTTTTATTTTTTTTTGACAATTTGCTTAAAATCGGACACCTTTTATCTTAGATTATTGGCCTCGTAATATATTTTTTTAAGATTTTGTGACGTCATCTATTCACAAACGAGTGCGAGTCTGGAACGGGCATCATAGAAGACTATTATGAAACGAACATGCTTGTGACAAGATGACATTACGATTAAGATTTTTGCATATTTTAGCGCTATTTTTTACTTCTTTTATTTGAGCATATGAAAATAAGGCTTCTAATTGAAAAATCTCGAAATGGTTTTTGAATTGAAATGAAATGAATTACTGCCTCTGTTGGACGGGCCAGTTGGCTCAGTTTGTAGTGACCCTGCCTTCTGAGTCGGAGGTCGCAGGTTCGATCCCTGCTCGGGGCCAACATTTATATGCACGAACATGTCTGTTCGTTTAATATTTATCAGTTGTACCCATAGTATAGGGCTGCCTAGTTTTTTGAGGTCCCCGGAGGAGCCGGGGACCTGGTGGCCGCCGTCCGGCCAGTCCTCAAAGACTGGCTGGGGCGTAGGCACGGCCCGCTGACCTACCGCTTGGTTCAGATGCTGACCGGGCATGGTTGCTTCGGGAGGTATCTGTGCCAAGTGGTGGGCCGCGAGCCGTCAACGGCGTGCCACCATTGTGGGATGGCCGAGGACACGGCACGACACACGCGCGAGGAGTGCCCCGCTTGGGCGGTCCCTCGCGCGGCCCTGTCCGCGGCCATCGGCGTGCAGGCTCTGACACTGCCGAACATGGTCAACGCCATGATCGGCAGTGAGCAAGCCTGGCAGGCGGTCGTCTCCTTCTGTGACGAAGTCATGTCGCAGAAGGAGGCGGCGGAGAGGGAGCGGGAAGACGATGTCGACGCGCTCCCCATCCGCCGCAGGCGACTAGGGCGAGGTAGGCGGGCCTACGCCGCCTACTACCAACCGCCCTGAGGGGACCTGTGGGTGACGTGATCGGGGGATCCGTCACCCGCGTAGAGAGGTCCCGTGCTGGAAGGCGCCCCTGGTGTTCCGGGGCGCCTTAAGCGGAGATAGGGGGGGGGTCGCTCGACCCCCCCTCGAGGAGGCCCCGCAAGGTGTTGCGGGCGGCCGTGACCCAGCTGCGGATGCACAACCGCGGTGCCATGGCTGGGTCCGAAGCGGCGAGGAGGAACACACCAGGGTTTTTAGTGGGTATGGCAGCACTAGGCTGCAGAGCCCCACATAACCCCCGGCCCCCCCGGGTCGGGTGCGTATGCAGTAATGCATTTTCCCTGGTCACAAAAAAAAAAAAAAAAAAGGGCTGCCTAGTTTGGGCCCAAATAACCTTATGTGAATTGTGTCACATAACTTACTATTATTTTAATTTAGCATGGCCAATTCTCTTTGTACATGAAGTTAAATGTACCTGCAGCATGGCCCTTGTGGCGGTGTGCACGAGAGCTGCCCAGTCTAGTGCCGCGGCGTCGCACAGAGGCAGAGGCGGCGCGCCTGGAGCGGGCAGAGGGCCAGGGCCACTGACACTCGACCTACCCTCGCCCAGTTCCGCGTCCATAAGCCGCATCAACTCCTCCTGTAGGCACCATGATCAGTCAGATACTTGAAGCGATGCCACCTAATCCCTCGCAGTGAAAGAGTTTGTCAGCACGTCGGAAGTTAAAGAATTCGAGCGCTAGTCGTTAAGGAAAAAACATACAACAGTCAGACAAGCCATGCTTTGGGCAAAGTTGCGCAATTGCAATAAAAAATCATTTCTAATACGAAATAAGAAAAAAAACTTATCAAATTTTAAAGACACTGTATACATATATCGTTTATTTTATTAATGTATGGATTGACTCTGAAATGACATTATTTAATTAAGAATAAACCATACTACAGACGACGACATCGTCAAGGTCGCGGGTAACCGGTGGATGCAAGCGGCAAGTTGCCGTTCGTTGTGGCGTTCTATGGGGGAAGCCTTTGTTCAACAGCGGACGTCTTCTGGATGATGATGATAAAACCATACCATACTAAACAGGACTTGAACCCAGAGCCGTTATAACAAATATAGTGATGTGTGCAGACCGTAAGCGAGTTGGTGTTGGCTGAAGCGCGTTTGTTCCGGGGGTGTCTTGGGGAGGCGCCACCGTCGTGCGAGCGCCTTCGCAGCGCCGCTTCGGCCACAGGCGACGTCTGCGGCGATCGCCTCGCACTGCGCCCCGATCCGCCTGCACAAACATAATTACACATTATCACTATATTTGAAAGGATCATGTAAGTGCAAATATTTAAAAAGTAGATTAAATAATGAACAAGTACACAAATTTTCACCTCACTTTAACTAGTAAAATATTTGCTAAAATATATATAGATGCTAGAAAAACTGATTAAATAAATATTAAATTAATGATTTTTTTTTCATTCAGTCGTCGTACTAGCCAGTACTTCTATTCCAAAAATGCAGTTGGCGCACTGACTCGAAATGAGTATTAATTCATTTTCAGTGGGCTAACAGAAGGGTTCGAATTTTAAAATTCACATTTGCACTCAGATTTTGAATGTCAAATAGAATGTTTACGAGCTTGTGATAAGAAAATATACTTATTCATATTTATTTATTGCCAGTCATGTATTATGTACAAAAAAAGTCTCACCAGTCCGGCGACCGGACTAAATAACCGGACTACTGATACAGAGGGCATTATAATACCTAGGTGTTATAGGCTAAGGAAAAACAATGACACCCTGTTAGGGTAATGCAATATTATGAGAGGGGCATTAAACATGAATTGTACATTTTTGATTGTTGAATAGAAAAAAAAAATTAAAAAAGATATAATACTGAAGAAAAATCTTAATTAATGCATTAGAATTATTCTAATCATAAAGGAATTCGTCTATGCTATATGTTTTATTTTTGAGTAGTTCTTTTATGTTGTTTATAAATAAAATAAAAAATAATTCTGACCGGTGCCGTATCCGGAGCTGTCGGAGCGCGGCGGCGAGTGTCCCCTCTCGTAGGCGCGTCGTGGCCTCCCCGGCTGCTGCGCGTCGGCCCTGGCCAGCGGCGCCCACTCCTCCACGCACGGCTCGCACTGGCACTTGGAACTGCTCGCGAACGTCACCGTCACCTGCGATCAATCGCCATCGTCACAGCCCAGAGGACACAGGGACCTTATTATAATAGGGTAGTTGACACTATCGAAATTAAATTGCGAATAGTCATTCATTAATACGATTATCCCAAAACACCTCTAATCATGATTTCGATATTCACTTTACACTGACAGCAAAATTTTAAAATGATAAAACAATCAATAAAAGTCAATCAATTGAGCTACAAACTATGACGTCACACCTTGCTATTTAAATTCATACAATACTCATTTGACTAGGCAGGACACTACCGTATTGTAATCGTCTTGATTTGACATTTTTTACGCGATGCATCCTTGCTCTTCTTTCACTGGCTGTATTGACAGATGTACGGAAGAAGCAACGTATGTCAAAATGAAGATGATTGCGATTACAATTATAAATATATAATGAGGCCCGAGGTTCATCGATTTATTTATTTATTCATTTAATAGCGGGTGCCAAGTTTATATCCATTCCCGTGGGAATTTAGAAGATCTAGGCATACCATATTTCAAGTTTCTAGGTGTTATAGTTTCGGCGTAGTACGTATTTCTCTTTTTGACCACTTTTTGTATTTTTCCGTAGGAATGAGATATTTTCTTGTAGTAAAAGGTACCCTAAATGTTGACCCAGTTACTTAGTTGAGTTCACATCAAATTTCAATAAAATCCGTCAAGTATTTTTTGCGTGATTGCACAGACAGTACTTAATTATCATCAAAGACATCAGAAAAACTGATTAGTAGTGATCAGCCCTTGCGGGAAACCCATTTTTATTACTTTGTATTACAATTAAAATTATTTTTTGTCGGTAAATTCTGTTTACGGACTATAATTTTACGTGAGAACGTCATAAGAAAACATTGATAAAAAATTACATACTGGAGTAGATGCGTCACAAACCGAACGCTTAGGCCGATCGTGCCTCTCTTAACTCTCTATCTCTATCAGGCGGAACGTGACAAATTTTCGTGCATACAGCCGGCGTTTGTCGATTTATAAGACAGATTACAAAAGTTTCGTCTGCATCGCTAGGGTATACTGTACTCACGGTGACCGGGTCGGAGGTTTTGAGCAGGTCGACGAGTTGGTCGTGGTGTAACGCCACGACAGCGGCTCTGCACACTTCCAGTAAGCGCGCCCCGCGTCTAACCCCCGCGCGTGCCGCACAGCCACCGCCCTCTACCGCCGTCACCAATCCGTCCGGTTGGACGTGGAACCCTGCACCACACCGCTCTATAAGGCTGCGTTTTCGCGGTACGAGCGCGCTCGGACCGAGTCCAGTCGGACGCGTACCGTGTTCTTTGAGCGAATTCTCGTAATTACATTAATTACTGTTACTTAGTGTAAAACAGATTACGCTGTCGTATTGGATTAAAGATACGTAAATAATTAAAAAACAAGCTATGTATGAATCGCACTATCGAGGGTTTACGAGTAGCATTTGAGGAGTTCCATTATTAACCTTCAGCTCGATCATGACAAATTATTATATAACTAGCGGTTCTTTGCGGTTTCACCCGCGTAGTTCCCGTTCCCGTGGGAATACGGGAATAAAATATGTATTTACTTTTTGGAAGATTAACAGCTTTATAGTCTATTTCACACCAACTGGGTTCGGTAACGGTTCACATTTTTCCTTTTTACGCATACAACTTTCTAGTAAGAAAAATAGATGGTTCCAAAAATAATGAATAATTTATTATTATGTCATTGGTAAAATACATTATTTGTCGCCTCTAAAATTCTAAATTAAAATCTCAGCCTATAAATCAAGAAAAATATAAAAAACAATAGATAAAAAAGGTATTCTAAAAATACTTATTACGTGGAACGGAACTTTTACTCATAGGGATTGACACTACTTAATTTAAATCGATGAATCGAAGCTTTTTGGCGGGAATCCGAAAGAAGATGCAATGTTTTTGTAAAATTTTTATTTTGTTGTATCTTTTGGGTTGATAATAGTAATAGTGTATTATGTGGCAGGGGTCTGTGAAAGTGTGCAGTGATTTGTAGATTCGATAATGTATAATATTTTCGTATTGCATCAAAAAGTCAATGACATTTTTTTTTGTTTTTTTTTCATGTTTTTCCATTATTTATCCGGTGAAATTTAAACATAATATTCAATAAAAAGTAATTTTGAAAAATCATTCTATCAATAAAGTATAAAATCGATTCCATTTCCTTTACAAACTTACTCGAAACTTTAGAAAAATCGATTGGATTTCATTAGGACACAAATTGTCAACAGTGAACTGTCACCGAACCCACTTGGTGTGAAATAGACTATAATAACAAATTGAGTTAATATAAAATAAATAACAATATGAAAAATTACTAATCTCCACCTATAAGCCTATATTACTCAGGGATCTTCTAGCTTTCCAGTAGTTTTTGAGTATATTCGTAACAAACATACAAAAGTACAAATATTTCCTTTTTACAATATTAGTATAGATTCGAGTGTAACCATACCCAGCTGCTGCGCCGCGCCTCGCTCCAGCGTGAGTTCGTGCAGCGAGTGCGCGTGCGGCGGCGCCACGCTGGCCAGCCGCCGCAAGAGCGCCTCCGCCCCCCCGCGCACGCGCACGCTCTCGCCGCGGTGGTAGAACACGCGCGACCACCCGCCGCTCACCACCCACCCTGAGGAATATTCGATGCTCAATGGGGAACTTGCATAACATTTTGTTTTTAATTTATCTTAAAGATTTAAGAATTACGTAAATGTACAAAAAAAAAAAAGTTAAAATATGCACAAATAATGTATATATTGCAAATCAAAAATTGACATTTCAAAGTTCTCATCTTATGTAGTAACTTTTCATGGCGCATAAATATATTATTTATTACAAAAATAATATATTTTCAGTTTTATATAATACTAGCGGATAATGTAGCATTCTATTTGTGAAAGAATTTTTGAAATCGATTCAATAGTTTTTGAGTTTATTCGTTTCAAAAATACAATTAATAATAACTTTAATAGTTATTATTAATTGTATTTTTGAAACGAATAAACAATAGTATTTCTTTACCTTTTTTTCGCTTTTATCAATATAATTTTAGTGAAAGTTCCCCATTAAAGGTGTCTACCTACTACACCGTAACATACTATGACCATGCTATGAACGTATCAGGATCGCAAAGCAGCACGATACACTCTACTATGCCCACTACAGGCAGAAAATATATTCGCGACAACAGTTATTGACGCTCCGTGTATGGCCGGTACTGGTCGGTGACGAGACGGTCTAGTCTTTTTTTTCTGATTGACACGTTCCTGTTACGGCCATAGTATGTATACGGTGTACTGGGTAGACACCTTAAAGATAAAAAAAACGATTCGCCTGTTACCTCAGTTGGTAGTGACCCTGCCTAAACTCAAGCCGTTTAGTAATATTTGTATGAAATTCCCTAGTACAATACACACTAATCAGCTTCGTTATAGATAGGCGAGGAGGTGAAGATCCGTTTCCGAGTTGATATGTGTGCCTTTAGTCTATTTTACATGACGCCAGTTATCGGATAGTTGACTGCCTAGTCCAATCAGTACTTTTGAGAATTTCGTACAAATAAAATGCTAACGGGACCCATTTACTAAGCCTCCATTATCCATCTAGCTGCTAGTGTGATCTTTCTCATGAACCGTAATAGGTAATCATAATTTTTTTTTACAGAATGAGTATTTCAAATCAAATTTAATCAAGTTTATTACCACGACACCATAAAAAACAAAAAGACATTATAAAACAGGTTAAAAAAGTAAGATATTACGATGTCTCTAGTAAAGGGTAAGAGTCTCATACACTATACAAGAGACTTGTTTTTTGGCGTTTTTTACTGTACGGTGGTACCTTTGGTGTGCCGTCAGACTCGCACTCGGCCGGTTCTTTTATATATTACGCAAGCGCATACCTAGCAGCGAGTTAGTAGGCAGAACCAGCACTATCTGCCGCGTCCCCTCTTCAACTACCACCACAGTGTCAGCCGAAATGCCCATGAAGCAGTCCAGGAGAGCTCCACCCGCGCCTTCGTCTTGTACTTGGACCTGATAATAATAAAAAAAAAACATTAATATAACACTGGCTAATATAATCATCACTACATAGGAAGGTTTAGGTTTCACCCTTGCGAAGCCGGGGCGGGTCGCTAGTATTGTAATATTTGTGACACTAGGAAGTGTTTAATGGTTCCAAAAGGAAAGTTCCTCTATTGCTAAGCTTATGCCACCAATCTGTCCGACTAGCCTAACTTTTGACTGTATCTTATTTATCTTATTTCGTTTCCAGACAGTACAAATTTACTCAGAATGTGAGGTATTATTACCATACCATACCTCAAAAGGAAAATGTCTGTCTGTCAATACCCTTTACCTCGGGAACGAGTGTAGGTATCATGGTAAAATTAAAACCGTATGCTCAGGTCTCTAGTGAAACTTCTAAGTTTATTTTATTTTGTTTAACAGGTGTGTGTAGCTTGGATTTTGTACTCACGTGAAAGCAGAGCGCTCCGCCGACTAGAACATCGTTTGTGCAGTTCTCGATACGCGGCGTCGGCACGCTGTTGTTGGAGTTACTTCCGCTCTTCATCAGCAAAGAGGAGAATATTGCTGCAATACACATTAAAGGAATCTTAAGTCGTCAGACCAAGTCTGCTTAAACTTCTACTCGTACTATGATATATGGAAAAATACTAGCTATAAATAATAAATCATAAAGTGGAGTAATGGGAGTTTTGTCATCATCATCATTTCAGTAATAGGATGTCCACTGCATTCTTTTTAGAGCGACCTATCGAAAACACTCACAAAACTTTTGTCCAGTTTCAACGGTGGTTGCTGTTACGTAATTCTTGGCTAAATCCTTCAGGTACTCTTGACGGGTGCGTGTTGCCATTGTACTGAACTTGGGCGATTGGATAGCTGCGTTCTCGCCATTTATAACCTGTAAATATAAGACACAAATATGTTTATATAACTTTTGATAAAACTGTTACTATTTTTGTGTAGAAGATTCCGCTGTGGCACTAGCGACATCTAGCAAAAACTACATGTACATCACGTCATCGCTAGCCAATCAGACGAAACAATTATGACGTGATACGCAAAGGCGATCGCTACCGTTTTATTGTTGTCAGTTATTTCAGTCAAGCAGCAGGTTGCCACGGGTGGGCGACTACACTAGATAATCCTTGTTAATGCTGAAGTAAACCAATATTTTTCCTACAATTTTTAATAGACATTGAAATCAAGACCAGTTTGTAAAAAAAAAGGTAAAATGTTCCAAATAAATTCCATATAAAAACCAAGCGGCATACATCAGCAACAATCCTATTATGTATGCAATTGTTAAAAAAAATAAAACCATATATCCACTTTTTCTTCTGCTATCGCTGTACATAGCGGTTAAAGTCCGGTACCCGTACCGTACATTTACAGTTTCAGTCTACATTAAAAATTACTGCATCTACATTGGTTTAAGTTTTAATAGCAAATTATACCTTACGAGACGGATTATATCTGTTGACTAAGAACTTGTTACATTCTAAATTAGCATAAAGTGTTGTGACATACCTTACTCAGCAGTAAATCTGTGAACACCTCTCCTTTAGGATAAACTGCTCCGTCCTTTATCGGCGGTCCAAACAGCGGCACCTCCTTAGCTCGACTCACAGCTATACTGTAGTGCGTGTTCTCAGTACACGGGTCTATCGCCCGTACCACCACGAACACGTGTTGGAACTGCGAGCGGATATTCCTTGGCGTGAACGGCGCAGCCCCCGGCTCTTGGAAGACAATCGTCACTATATCATTCCCTATATGCCGCTTCCTTAGCAGCTGCTGTCGATTGTTCGGCGTGTACGGCAGCATGGTCGACACGTGGAACATAATCTCACAACCTTGGTACGCGGTGTACACGGAATACAGCCCGGTCGAGTCGGTCCGGTTGTCCAAGCCCGCTTTGTACTTGTCGAAATCTTTTAATCGGACCGTCTGGCCCAACATCTGGAGGAACTCTATGAACGCCGGACCGGCGTCTTGGTTGTTGTACATTTCCTCTTCGGTGGATTGGCCGGCCTTGCAGTACATCACTCCGACTTTGTAATGTCGGGTCACGCATTGCTCGTCTAGTCGCAGTAGCTGTTCTTCGGCGTGGCTGTTTGTGATGCCGAGCCTGGAAAATAAAATAGTTGTTTAGATATTTTATCTACGAGACATTCACGGGAAAAGTAGTTTAATTAGAGATAATAAAATAAAAATAAGTCCTAGCCATGCGGTACCATTGAGTTTGTAATGTCCACACTGGTTAACCAAAATTGGGCGCGGTAAGTCCAGTTAAAAAAAAATAAGGAATATTTTATTTGTTTATTGGAGCAACACTAAAAAAACACATTTGTTTTGTTTCTAAGATAAGCCCCTGTGACAGACAGAGCGGCATCCAAAGACGTTGGAAGAAAATCATTCTCTTTCCAATTTTTCTTTAAACGTCTTTGGCGGCATCATAAGGGTTTAGTTTTTACCACTTTCGTACGAAATCCTAATTACAATCATCAGACACTTTGAACTGATATTTCTAATAATTACACGGATTCTGCGTCAACAAGCGTCTTAATAATTAGAAACTGATGATATTTACCTTAAACAGCCCAACTGCACCTCGGGCGCGACATACTCCAATACTTCTTTAGTGTTATACGTGGCGCTGTTATTGCTCGGTTTAACGGTAGCCAATGCATCCTCGAGCACAGAACCGCGTAAGGTCAGCAGTTCCGAAGTGCGGATGATGAGCCGATACTGCCAGGCTAATTGGGACGCTGGAGCAGAAACATCGCCACCTCCGCGACGTAATTCAACGCGCTCCTTTTTTATGGATATCGCAATGGGGCCGAGGTTTTCGTCCATGCCGAACCAATTTTGGTGTGCTGGAAAGAATATTAAAAATAATAATAATAAATGAGAGGATTTAAGATTTAGGACATTATTATCTTTGGCTATAAAAAAATAAATAAATCGACTTCCAAGCATCATGGCGCAGAATTTCTGGATTTTTGAAACGTTTTGTATTAATGTGATGTTGTTCGTAACATATAAATTGATTTCTTGTGTTTCTTGCTGGCACTTCTCGTGGTTCTGCATTTGGAAGAGCAAACGTCGGTGATGATAGACCAAATCCATGGACTAAGTTAGAGTGCCTGGTTGGTTATTAGACTATTGACGCTTCTGTATTTTTAAGAGCAGTGATAGCCCGGACGGTTAAAGAGCCGGCCGAAAATCAGTGAGGCTCGGGTTCGAATCCTGGCATGTACCAATGAGTTTTTCAAAAACTTACGTACATATTTATCACTAGCTCGACGGTGAAGGAAAACATCGTGAGGAAACCCGCAGGTCTCGGAATTAATTCTGAGACATGTGTAAACAGACCCGGTCCGGCGATGGGCTCACCACCTATCACGTTTAGGGGTCCAATATATCTCGTGAAATGTGGGTATATCCAGTAATGGAATACCTCTGCCTACCCCCTCGGGGATAAAAAAGGCGTGAGATTATATTATTTATTATATTATTTATATTAAGTGTATTTTTTAATACCTACAGAAGTAAATGATTTGGAATTTTTGTCATCTTTTTAAATTAAAGTTTACAGTGCTGTTACGTTATCTGTCACCCCGCCCGCCCCGCGCATCTACCTCAGACACCGTCTCAATTAAGCGGTAGAACAGTAGTACTATAAACAATACTTACGTTGTGTATAAAAATAGTTCCTATAATACAGTGCACCCTGATCTTGGCTCTCAACGGGTAGCGGGGCGAGTGACTTCGCGAAGGGGCAGCCATTACGCCAGTGGGAGTTTCCGGGCGGGAACTCAAGGACGGATATCCCGTAGGAGGCGCGAGGGCGGTGCCAGCCTCCTACCTGGCCAGGGATGGCGCCGCGGGCGGTTCGCCAGCAAAGGGACACGCAACGCTCCTCCTCACCTGTTAGAGGGATGTAAATAAATACTAAACAACTGATAAACATACTTAAATAAATATTAAACGACCAGACGCGAAGCCAACAGACATGTTCATGCACACAAATGTTGGCCCCGAGCGGGGATCAAACTCGCGACCTCCGACTCAGAAGGCAGGGTCACTACCAACTGAGCCAACAGGCCCGTCATGATGTGACATAGAGTAAAAAGATATTGATTATTTTAAAATCGATTTTTCTCATGTCAATATTTGTATCTGACAATCTTTCATATGACCCTTTTGTTATCTGATAGACAAGATTATAAAATACCTATACTGTACAGTTTAACATAACAGAAAGTTGTAAATTGTTATTGTAACTACATTTTGAAGACAGAAACAAAAAAAATATACATTCTGCATTGTTTAAAACTAGCAGCTGCTTGCGACTACGTCTGCATGCACGTAAGGTTACCGCGTTCCCTAGGGAAATATGTTTTTCAGGGATGAAATGTAGAATATTTTTTTCAAAGGTCCAATCTATTGCAATACTAAAATTCATAAGGATTAAATTGGTTTACTGGCTTAGGCCTAAAAACTCAACAATATTAGTTAGAATAAATTATTTTACTTTTATTATTTCAATCATTTATTTATCTATACGTTATTATTATCTATACTAATATAATTAAGAGGAAAGATTTGTATTTTTGTATGTTTGTTACTAATAAACTCAAAAAATACTGAACAGATTTTAAAAATTATTTCACCAATGGAAAGCTAGAATATCCCTGAGTAACATAGCCTATATTTTATTCTCGTATTCCCACGGGAACGGGAACTTTGCGGGTGAAACCGCTCAAAATCGCTAGTAATTGTATAAAGAGATAGAAAACCTGACTATATATATAATATATAATCTCACGCCTTTTTTATCCCCCCCGAGGGGGTAGGCAGAGGTATTCCATTACTGGAAATACCCACATTTCACGAGATATATCGGACCCCTAAACGTAATAGGTGGTGAGCCTATCGCCGGACCGGGTCTATTTACACATGTCTCAGAATTAATTCTGAGACCTGTGGGTTTCCTCACGATGTTTTCCTTCACCGTCAAGCTAGTGATAAATATGTACGTAAGTTTTTGAAAAACTCATTGGTACATGCCAGGATTCGAACCCGAGCCTTACTGATTTTAGGCAGGCTCTTTAACCGTCCGGGCTATCACCGCTTTTGATTACCTGACTATCTGACTCTCCGAAACTACTGGTAGGGACTTGAAAGGACAGTAGATTCCTTTCATGACTTTGGCGTTGGATAAGAAAAGATTTTGCGACATTCGCACGGGAACAGGTAAAACACGTGGTAAATCCTACGTAATAATAAATGTGAGTAGCACATTATCTCAGCTAATCACACTGATTAATTGAAATCTAATTTGACAGAATGTAATGGCTCGTTAATCTGAAGTTATGTGCATGTTTATGAAAGTTGGCCGAGATGTTGATAGAATCTGATAATAATAAGCAGTTTGTAGCAAAAGAAACAATATTGATTAAGTTATTAACTAGATATTGTCATGACATGAAGATTTTTACTGAATTGAATTATAAGTTTTCTGCATAATGCCAAATATATATTTTTTATGTATAAAAGAATTTGTGCACAGCTGTTACCATACCTAGAAGTCTAGAGGTCTAGAAGCATATGTTTTTTAGATGACATAAGTAGACACTAACTCCCATCACCAGGAATAAATATCGGCTAGTACAACAAAAAAATACTTTCTTATTAAAATTTAGTCTAACTAAAAAAAAGTAGATAAAATTAACACTGGCTCAATGGTGAAGGAAAACATCATGAGGAAAGCAGCATCCACTTTGCTATGGGCTCCCCTCCTACCACTACTGGCGATCCGAAAGATACTCCAGTATGTATTTAATGGAATAGAATACTCCTGTCGACGCTATTGGGGACAAGACCCGCGTATTTAATTTATAAATAAAAAATATTATGCATTCGTACTTTAGTTTGGTCTAACCAAATTTCCTAAATAAGGAGCAATAATAGCACTTTTCCATAGCTAGACCTAAATTCAGTTATGCTAATTCATTTTTCGGAAAAATTTAACGCATATTAAAAATAGATGATATACTAAACAAACTAATTTCAGGAATTGCTTATTCTGTTACATATTGTAGATAGGTTGTAAGAAATACATGTCTATAAGAACCATAACAAGTGCATTCATTCATGGATTCTGCCTACCTGTTGCAAGATGACTCACCAGAAGAGAATGTGGCTTGGCAACTCAACTGTGACTTTAATGTTCCATGCATGGTACATCCCCACTATAAACTTATTAATGCGAAAGTAACTTTGTTACCTTTTCACAGTTAAACACAACAACCGAATCGATTTGAAATTGGCGAAATGAAATTTGGCATCTGTATAAAAAGAAATAATAATTGATGCATAGGAACTGGAAATCTGGCATGGAGTGTCGAACTGAGGCATGGAGTGTCGGCATCCACTATGAAAGTTTTCAAGTTCCCACGGGAACGGGAATAAGTAGGACCCCCGCGAGTAACGCCGCTGGTCTTAAACAAGGACTTAGGCTACCTTATATTCCGGAATGTGGACGATGTCACGGGCAAAAACTAGTCATTAGTTGACTTGTAACACAAAAAGAAAGTGCAATAATTTTTAATTATATGTATAATTTTGTAAATGTACCTATTTTTTAGACCAGGCTGTTTTTAATAACTTCATTAATAGGCAAAACAATAATACTTTCAAAATAAGTACATGTTACACTACCTACAATCTTTTATTTAGGAAAAGCATGTGTGTTGCACTTAATTAATATTTTCTAGTATCATAACATAATTTCCACTTTCAGTTATGATTTATTGATGGATGACTGTGCAATGATATGCATGGGTGACTACAGTAGCCTACTACATGTAATACTCATTCAATGGTTGGAATCAGCAAGTGTAACTTCAATGAAATTACTAGTCATTATCTGTAACATGTATATGGTATACTGATACACAATATGTGTGTAATAGAGACAAAAACAGACTTGTTGGTATTCTGTCTATCTAATACTATATTCTGAGTATGATATTTTGTTGTTGTATGAGTGAAACTCTGTCTGTGCATACCAATAATGGAAACTGTTTACCAGACTGCATATTAATTACACCAGCAGGCTTGCTTTAGGGATTATATCTCATTATAGCACTCTGTTTTCTATTGATAGGAATGGCATACACTTCTGAATTTTGCCTTATACTATACAGAACATATATCATGGTTCAAGGGTATCTATGTTATTACTTATTATAGTCCACATTAACTTTACTTAATTTTTTTTAACTAAGAAATAAAATTTGCACCAAAAGCACAATTATTGTCATGCAATTCAATGTGCGTACTATAGCAATAATTGCTCTCAAAAACAATGTCAAGTGTGAGAGCTGAATTTGTGTGTCACCTGATTCACAGGTAACAATAGTCTTTTCACAATAAAAGTAGTAAGTTGTAATGCCTATTTAAAGACAATAATGGAAAGAAATAAAAAGTATGTGATGATTACAAAAACCAAACATCTCTGATATGTGCTACATAGAGTAAATTAACTATTTTAAAGAAAGAGTTTCTTACCTCCTAATTCATTCCTAAAGAAAGGACAGCCTTCAAGCAATTCGTTACATCTCCCATCTCCTGTATCAGGAGCAGTGTCTTCTCCAGGCGGTACACCTCGAGTAGCAAGCAGGGACGCTGCCGATGCTCCAGTTGTGGTATTCCGACGTCGACTAAGTAATGCACCTCGCATCTCAGCCGCATAGCTCAAGTTGGCCATAAGGGACTGGCAGTCATAGTGGGCGAATTGTTTCCTCTTCTGCTCAGTTGTAAGCGAAGAGTCGTCGAGATGTTGGCGGGCGAGCGCAGGGGCCGCGCCACCCCAAAGCTTGTTGAGTTTGAGGCGCGACTTTGGACTGGCGCTCGCGCGAGGTGGCGGCCCGTCTGCGTGGTCACCGGCGATGACGTCAGACAGACGGTCTCGCCCCAGTCCCGGCGGCTTGTCTGACAACGACGTCCCACTGTAGTTGTGTACCATCGCGGGTATTCTATCACCAGCTCCACCGATCACGTCGATTGACCCATGGCTACCATATTCCCTCCGCAGGCCATTCCCTGACGGGTGCTCCGCGTATATCAGGTCAAGACTCGAGTTACTGCGGTACATAACATCTCTGGCTTCTTTCCTTCTAAGATTATCTGGAGCGTACATGGCATTATTTTGACAATTACTATTTCGGTGGGGCAATCAGGGCATTAGGTATTTTATATTATTTCCACATTATAAGTACACTCTTAGCTTCATTTATTAGCTGATCTTTAAACGAAAAGTGTTAGAACGTACGTGATGGATTCCAGGAATTTGAGATCCATGATCATGCACCAGTTTTCCACATGAATAAATATTGTAATTTGCACAAATTTGGAGCTTTTGGTCAGAGTGTCATCTTATTTCTATCACTACATAAACAGTAAAACGATAATATTATTTATTTATTGGGACGAAATATCTTGGATTCACAGAAGCAAACAAGGCAAATGAAATGAATGAATGAATGAGTTCAATGAGTATGACTGATTGAATCGAAACAAGTGAGTGAACAATAAGTGAACACCACACTACCACAGCACACTACTGCTTGCTAAGTAGCGGGTTGTGCACAACAAGACAGTTCAAGACATTATAGTCCGTACATTATTGATTTGCTGAAGGAGGTATCGCTTGTGTCCATGCTCTATAGTCACGGTTTTTTTTAAGGGTATACTTAATATTTTGGTCACCCGTTTGGGGTTTCTTTCAATGAATAATTAAAAAAATATGTAAAGTTTTGGCTCATGCATGATAGTAAAAGTGTGGCAAGTATCAGTGAAAGATTACAGTAAACAAAAAATAATTCAATAAAGACGTATTTCATTGATTTTTCGCACGTACACAATATAGTTTTAAGATTTTTCGAAGAGTGTTGAAATACTTTTAATGGTGATGTTCAGAAAAGTTCTATAGAGGGTGGTATAATAATAAAGGAAAAATACTATAGAGATCTGATCTAGTAGAGTGGTAAGAAGATATTATTTTAAACAAATATGTCCTACAAAACACCCCCCAGAATGCCCCCTGATTTGTAAAATTCTTCAAAGTACAAAAATCTGCTTGCAACATTATCAAAATACTGGTAACCCATCCAACATACATTTTTGTACATGAAATCAAAAAAGCTTGAATCCAGAGTCGTAAAAAGAAATATTTAAAAGAAATAAATATTTTTTTGCACGAAAGTAGCGATTGATGTGCTATGTGAAAGAGATAGCGCTCTACTTTCTTTCTCACTCTTATCTGTCATTAGCCTTTATGCGGAAGTGAAATAAAACACAGTATTTTTTTTTTATTATGTTGTCGGTCTGCCACTCTGCCAATGTCAATATGACATTTCTTCACCTACATGGAGCACAGAACACTATTACTCCTTGGACCTTGGACCACGAAACGAACACACTTTGACTAACAAAAAAATTATAATTTAATAATTCAGGGAATGCAAAATAATCATACAAATTCGATTAGCCTAATTAAACACTTAATTGATGGTCAAACGAACTTACCTTAAGTGAAGTTCGACCCATAATTATATGAGGCCTTCGTGTCCGAACCGAGTCCTAAATTTACTTATAGATATATGTGTCTCTAGTGATCGTCATTCACACGGATTTCAAAGCTTAGTATTATTTTAAAAAATAAAAGCATTTTTCAGTCTGGCAACACATATGTCACCCGTTTCCGTCAAAGTCCGCCATATGTCATTTAAGTTTAAAGTTTAATATTTTAGGGGTAGATCCAAACTTTAGATCCAGGGTCGGGAGGGCTGGACTCGGTTCGGACACGAAGGCCTCATATAATTATGGGTCGAACTTCACTTAAGGTAAGTTCGTTTGACCATCAATTATATTTCTGCCTTCGTGTCCGAACCGAGTCCTAAATTTACTTATAGATAGATGTTCAAAGCTGTTTTATTTATAAAACAATAAAAAGTATAATATTACTAAATTATACTTCCCTGTCTAAGTAAATATATTTTTTATTTCCATATAGTAGGAAGGTATCTTAAAGAATAATAAATAATCAGTAACTCTTACACTGTATGTACTACAATAATAATAAAATAAACACATTAAAAGTACCCTGCTCATTCGGGTAAATAGGTGTAAGATAACTATGAAAAGGTGTAAAGAACGTAGAGATATATCTACAGCCAAATGAAACCTTACGAATTAAGCAAATCATCTTTCTTTTAGCTATTGGGTCTATTATAGAGCCTTTTTCTTATAGGCCTACATTTTGGGTAGCAAGTGTTGCAGCCTATACATAAATACGTATAAATCCCTCAATCAGCTAGGATTGTTTTGAGCTATCTACTCTAAGTTTGTGCTGAATATTTTCTGAATAAGGTTTTATGAAGCTTTGGAACAAAGAAGTATTACTGGAACGTAAATTTTTAGTCAATTTTAAATAAATAATCGAGCAAGGTGCAGGCTGGACAGTGGACATATTTCAGGATTGAACTTGAAATAGACAGGCAGAATCCCAATTAATCAGAAAACTTTTTTATGAAGCAGTTTTTATTCTTTCTGGATTTTATTAAAGTTGTGCAAACATGACTTTAAAAACTATTTCAAACTTCAGATCAGAGATTTGATGAAATATGTGCTCTTTTTTATCGTGCACACTATAGTGCTAAATATATTTTGTGTGTTAATATCAATATTATTTATGTTATCATATATAGAAGACAGAGTAGGAGTGAACCCATTGTCCAGTAGCTAACACTAAAGGTAAAGAACTGTATATTTATTATGGTTATAATAATATACTAACTTATTCTTTTTGAAACATTCTCTTCAGATGGTCCGAACAAAAAAAAAATGATCCCCATAGTATGGCATTTAGACAGATTAGGTCATAATTGTCATCAATTGTAAAATTATCACATTCTTGTAATAGTGACTTAACTTGTTAATTTATAAAACGAAGGGCCGATCTGCCTGAGTTTGGTGTGGCACAAATTGTTAACTGAATTTAGAAATGGCGAAAAATATCATACTGATATCCTAGACAGAAGTTTCAACATATAGGTATACCCAAAGAGAATATAACCACTAACGTTTTAGGTATACCTAGGCACAGATATTACAATACTGTAGGTACAAATAATATGTTTTTTTTTTTTATATATATATTTTTGAAAAAAAAATATACCAGTATATACATTACAGGATCATATTGCTTTCATAAATGTCAATACTCTGAAACACAGAACACTTTTACAATACCTTGATGTACATACATGCCTGCCTGGCGTCACCCTGCCACCAGAGTAAGCTGCTTGTATAGCTAGAGAGTGTGAGTTCCTGAAAGGGTAAGCCAATAGTTTAGTGGGGCCTAAACATTGGAAATCGAGGAAATTTTGGTACACCAAACTTCTTCTTGGACTATTAACTTAGATCAAAACAATTTTATCTAACACTATCAATATCCAATATTTTTCCTATTCATAGAATGAGTCTTACAACTGTGCGAATACTACTGCAAATCCATTAATAAACCAATAAAAATACCTGTAACAGGTTTAATCTAGGTTCTTGCAAATAAATAAATTGTTGATTGTTCCAAAGTATTTATACTTAGCTAAAATCCTTTTTTGCATAAACAAAAAGCTTTCTAGATTCCTTGTAATTTTCTTTAGAGGTAATATATGACGCAAGCATATTTGAAAATATACTCATTTTTAAATTCTAACTATGCATGTACATAGTAGTTTTTATTTGTAGATATATGTATATTTTCATATTCATATCTTTTAATTTTATTCGCACCTGAGAAATCTGGAACAAGATTTCCTCTCTAGAGACATTCCTACTATAAGTACGTCATAAGCAGGAATGTAAACAAATATACCTACTACATCCATGGTCGTACGTAAGCGTAAGTGAGCAAATTGAGTAATACCCATATTATTTGTCTAATTCAGCAGTTGTCTTATTTATTCTAAAAAGTATTTCAGAATGATGATAGTCTTTGCTCTTCTGAAAAAGAACTCAAAAAACGCTATCACCATTACTTCCAGGTAATTATGTTAGTTTCTTCTATATTCTACTCTCCTTTAACATTTTGTTAATTACGAGACTGTATTGATCTTATTCGATTATATTCCCACCTTACCGTTATCATTATCACCATTATTTAAATAATGCAAGATATTTCGATCGCCCAATATTTCTGATTTCCCAACAGCCAGTCGTACTGAATGGCTGGGTATGCTGTTGTAAGGGTAGCAAAAATTTTAACAATCACTCTTGTCTTACAATGTCGTAATAGTTGTTTGAACAAAATTAATTTATATTTTAATATACCTAATAATTTTCTTGAGTCAAACATTCTTATAGAAAATCCATCAGAATTAAGAATCCTAAAAATTTGCAAATCTTGCTTGTTTTATTAACTTGATTATCAGATATAGTACTGTGTTCAGGCCCAATGGGTGAACATCTACTATATAAAAATAAGTCGGGTTTTCCTTCCTGACGATTTAACTCGAGAACGGCCGGACCGATTTCAATGAAACTTTTTGTGTGGGTTCGAGTGGGTCCAAGGATGGTTTATAGCAAAGAAAACTCAGCATTGCACCCGTGCGAAGCCGGGGCGGGTCCTAGTTAATTTATATAATACAAACCATCCCAAAAAACAAATCGAAGATTTTATTGTATGTCATCTTCATGAATAAGTAGTTACCTATTAAGAAATATGTAACCTTTAAATAAATGCTGGACATCACTGGATTCATTAAACTAATGATAGATCTTACATCTTCCAACTTGAAATGGTTTTGTATGTATTTATTTATTTTTTCAATTTTTTGAGGTTAATTATGACTTTGAAAAAGTTATTTGGTTTTGGTATGTACTAGAAATACCTTAGAAATAAATTGATTAGAATGTGGGCCACTACGTGAGATTCCTTCACATTCTAAGAGTCTCAAGATCTCTGTAGGTATAGTATGCATCTGGTTATTGTATGAATTACCTGATTGATTATATACCTATATATAGTCATTGTTTCGGAGGCTTTCCTAAAGGAATGCTGTATCCCGAAATGTAAGACAGATTCACTTTATCCTGAGTGTTTTCCTCCAGTTATAATGAATAGTTCAAGTCCTCCACAGTGACAAATTGACCTTTAGCGATGATTTTTGTGTATTTGTCTGCTGCTGCTGAGGTCTTTGCCCACCAGTTGCCACTCAACTTGTAGTCTCATCTGCTGTGGCTGTGGAGGCGGCCCCTTCAGTTTAAAGTATCTGATTTGGGTTTGTTGTTGATGAATCTTACTTTGAAGATCATCTGTTGTGGTGTCTGATATCGCAATTTTTAGCTGTTTTTGCTTATTTTATTTGTGGTTTTATACTTTCAAATAAATTAGGTATCACCGAACAAGAACTTTCTTGTCTTTGTCCTTTGCCTCAAGGATAGTTTCTTTCGCTGTCTTTAAAACATTAGCCAGCACCGGGCCTGTATTGTTTCACAGCAGCTGTTAATCCTTGTAAAAATAATGCACTTATGGATTTTGCAATATTACCCAAGTATTTTGTTTCGACTTCTAGACATCTACATACCTATATATATATATATATAGATATATATATATATTATTAATATTTTATTTCTTTTCGAAATAAATAAGGGTCCAAAGAATATCTTGTGAAAAGTGGGTAAGTATATCCAGAAATGGAATACCTTTACCTACCCCATCGCGGATAAAAGGCGTGAGATTGTTATTATTTTTCCAAAATAATAATTGTTGTTTCCAGCATCAGCAAAATAACATCCTGCCTTTACAGAATCTCTCACCATACTCCTAATGGAAGTACAGTATACATTATGAGTAAAACAGCTATAGTTATAACCGCCACATACTCAAACTTATTAACCAAGTAGGTACATACATAGTCAGTTTCAACTTGTAGGCAACTTTTTAGTTTAGTTTCATCTTCATGCATCTCCAGTAATTATGATTCGGCTCCATGACGCAGAAGTTGCGTCAAAGTGTCGCCTTAGGGACGATGCCCCTTAGGTTAACTTTATCTTCTCAGCTGTGACCCCAGTGATGGTGATACAGCACCCTGGTGCAGGATTTCGGTCAGTGTCGCCCTAGGGACGATGCCCCTTGGGCTAACACTACCTGTTGAACTGTGGCTCCAGTAATAGTGATACAGATCCATGATTCAAAATGTCGGTCAGAGTGTCGCCGTAGGGACGAGGCCCCGTAGGCTAACCCTACCTCCTGAACTGTGGTGTTAACGAGGTTAACTCCGCAGCAGGAAGAGCTATGGTGTTCTGATCAGCGATAGCAACAACCCCTAAGGCAGTGCGTAACGCGTGATCGAGGTGTCAAGGGTGAGAGCTGGAGCCCTGCAGGCAATGCGTAGCACCCAATTAGCAGAAGTGAGAATGCAATTCGACAACCTCTTGTAGACAGTTGTGTAACATGTGAATTTATGTGAAGCAGTTTGTGTTATTTTTAGAAAATTATTCTCGTCTGGATATTCTCTCATTTCTATCTCTTGTTATCTTCTACACAACTTGTGACTGACTCTCGACAGCTTAGACGACGAGGATGGTACAAGCCCATCAATAATTTCTATCGCACGAAATCATGCTGATCAGCATCTGTCCTCTCTTTTAATGTCTTGAGTAACGTTTCAATATCCTCACGGAGTTCCTGCAAGTCTTCATTTTTCCATTTCAGCATCTTGAAGTCTTTTAAAACCTGAAAAAACAATTTTATAAAATTTACCGTAGTGAACAACGAACACGGAAACACGTAATGACATATGGCGGACTTTGACGGAAACGGGTGACATATGTGTTGCCAGACTGAAAAATGCTTTTATTTTTTAAAATAATACTAAGCTTTGAAATCCGTGTGAATGACGATCACTAGAGACACATATATCTATAAGTAAATTTAGGACTCGGTTCGGACACGAAGGCAGAAATATAACTAAATAATTATAGGCCCACAGGTTAAATCATTTTGGGTCCCTAGACCAAAAGGGTGACGTTCGTTTCTCAGTGACCTAAACCCTCATATTATATTACTGAATTTTTCAAACAGAGGGTGGCATTTTAATATACTTCATTATGTTATCAAATAGCCCAGTAAATTAGTTTTACAATGATATATATATGGTTCTGGTAATAAAATACGAGGAATAAAATACCACTATTATTCTTCACTTTTGTGAGTGAACTCAAGTGTTCTGTGGTGAACTCTGTTAGCTAGTCCGATCTCCGCTAGGAGTAAAAGTGTTCTGTGAGTCTGATGCATAAAAAAAAAGAGGCTTTTTGTCATAGAGTAGGTAACTTAAATTTGTTTTCGGTGGGAATCTGGTGAGAGATAGGAAATAACATATAATTTCGTTTTGCTTATTTTTATTTTATTTCGAAGCAAAGAGAGTATAAGAATCGGCAATAATAAATGAAGAATAAAAACAAGATATTTTTATTTAAAAGACATAACTCAGATATATCAAAATAGTTCAAAGTTTTTGCACAAGTCAAACGGTTTCTATTCAAAAAAGCGTTTAGTCTGCATCCGGTATAGTATCGCTCACTGCACCTGGATCTCCTGCCGAAGTTTGACTTTGTGGCGGAGTACTGCCTTCTGTGTATGCGGTGGTGTCCTGATTTCCTCCTCCAGGTTCAGAGGTATCTACACCTTCAGTAGTAATCTTATCTGTAGCTTCAATCTGGCTTCTAGCTTCACCTAGTTTTACCTTCTTAGAACTTTTTTGAGAATGTAGACTGCCAGTACTCTTGCGTAGAGACGTTCCGCTTTTTTGGTGACTCTTTACGGAAGTGTGAGATGGAGTGGAGTACCTTTTGCCGATTCTGTCGGGTTCTTCCCTTTGAGCTTGCTGTATGGACTCTGGAATTGTTGCGTGTTTGGCTAACTCGGTAGGCTGTGAAGAAGGAATACGTAGATTCAATATTAGAATATTAAAAATGACCCTCTGTATCATAAAAGACAGTGTTATCAAATCTTATGTTAATCTTTTTGTGTAACAAAATTAGGTGAAACTACTTTAAAAGAGGTAGGTACCTAGGTAAAATGAAACTATAGAACTTTTAACTAACTATGTAGCTAATATGAAAGAAATTATTACGTAATTAATCATTATTATTAGTCACTAGCATTTTTTATGGAAATGGTTAAAAAAAAACTCACGCCTTTTATCCCCGAGGGTGTAGACAAAGGTATACCATTTATGAATATACCCACTTTTCACGAGATATTCTTTGGATCCCTAAACGGTTATGGTTTTGTTATGCAAATAAATTATTATTTAAATTTTTAATTATTAATAATCTTACGCCTTTTATCCCCGAGGGGGTAGGCAGAGGTATTCCATTACTGGATATACCCACATTTCACGAGATATATTGGACCCCTAAACGTGATATCGCCGTGATATAGCCCATCGCCGGACCGGGTCTCATGGACATGTCTCAGAATTAATTCTGAGACCTGCGGGTTTCCTCACGATGTTTTCCTTCACCGTCGAGCTAGTGATAAATATGTACGTAAGTTTTCGAAAACTCATTGGTAGGTACCTACATGCCAGGATTCGAACCCGAGACTCACTGATTTTCGGCTGGCTCTTTAACCGTAAGGCTATCACTATTATTTAATTAAGTATTATATTGTTGTCGTCCTTAAATGTCTTTGGTGCCTTTGTATCATGTTTATTAAACCTTTCACTGAGACGTGAGAAATAAGATAAATCTGCTGTGTTCGATGTCAATGCAAAAAGAAAGTAGTTACATTTGTAAGCCTAGGTACCTACTATCGACGAAATAAATGATGTCGTTTATAAAAAATACATCATACATAAGGCAGACGAGTTTTATCTCGCATGATACCGTCGACGAGTAGTCTCCTCGCTAACATATCGTCCTGTAAACTATACTCTTTGATATCGTTAACACTACCATGTGATTCATCAAAATTCCGTGTGATGCAAATTCAAATAATGGACGTTTTTGCACTTTTTTAGTTTAAGTGGACTCAAAAATAATCAAACTATACATTTTCTACGTTTTAGGGGACTCATTAACCATTATGGGTCTGGGTTGATTTTTAATACTCATTCAAATAGCCTATTGTAAGGAGCTAGGATAAAATATTAGCCAACCATTTCTGCTAACGCTTTCTCAGTCTCTTCCCGTAGCAATTTGGATTCTTCCTCGGTGAGGATTTGAGCTCGAAGGCACTCGATGGCCAGCTGAACGATGTATTCTAACTCTGCGTCTGGTACTTGTACACCACAGTCTTTAAACCAAATACAATTACATTTTACAAATCATGCATTGGCATTGTTTGTGATTTGGGACAACTACAGCGAATTTACATTTGTGTTCCATATAGGTATTACTTGATTGACAAGATCCGAAGGTTTTATCCTCATAACACTGGTACAAAAATCAGGAGCAGACAATGTAGTATTAATATACCTAGGTAGGTACTTATAACTTCGCTTGGAAATATCGTAAGCAAAAATAACAAATCTTAGGTAAATATTACAATAACTACCTATGATAAAATTCCAATGTGATTGAATTTATTTTTCGGAGCCTGAGCCTGATGTCCGAGAGGCAGGATCACTCCCATCAAGGCTATTACTGCTCTGATAGAAAAGTTAAGAATATTGTATCTCTTCTATCAAGTATTAGAATACCTACCTTTGATATCTTCAACTATAGTGACGACCTCAAGGCTGTCCACATCTTCGAGCGTAAGTGGATGATCCTCGTCAATAAGCGCATTGACAAGAGAGGTCATCGTTTCTTCAGTTTCTGGAATTACCGTATTCATATTTATATTATACCTACCTAAGATTTGTACCTACTAATCAGACAAAAGAAAACCTAGTCTTATGGTGTAACATCGCTGTCCTAAATAGTCCTTCCATTTATAAATAAGTACCTAAGGATCGCATTGTTCTTATTTATACCAATTAGTTAGATGATTAAATGAATGACAATGATGCTTGGAGAATATTTCCTCAGGCACAACGCAATCAAATTATGTCATAGGAAGTGTTGTTGTGGAGTTTGTATGACCGCTTCTTCTCTACGATGTGGTACATAACTGTTAATAGGCAGGTATCTATTCTCCTTTAATAAATGAATTCAACTTTTCCATGTTGAAATATTTTATTTTGATTTTGTTCAAGAGTCTGGTTTACAGATTCTAGAGCACATTTTAACGCATGCAAATATGTCCATAATTCTATATTTACACTACGGAACCGAGGTCTGTGTTCGGAATAAGTGGTTACCTATGTGTGTTTGTTACCGAATTTTTATGCCTTACATAAGTATTATTCTAGAGAAGTTCTCAAATGTTGTGAACCTAAATCGGCAGTGTCAGCTGCGTGGAACAACGAAGCCAGAGTAGGTCCCAAGCGCGTTTGCAATGACTGGCTATCGTGTACTATGTCCTTTAAAGCCTCTTCCACAGCTCCCATTATCTTGTGACTTTGTGGAGTAGCTCCTTCCATTGTTTCCACCTACAAAGAAATTTAATAAAGACATAAGATTTAGGAAAAATCTATGGTTTCCGTTTCTATAATCAGGGGGCCTGACTATCTCTTTAAACAAGCTTAAAACAGTATTGTTTAGTCTTGCTTCCTTCAGACTATGACGCCAAGTATCGGATCCAAAAGGATCTGAGTCCATCCATGACAAATTTCTCATTTACCTTGATAAAAACCCCTCCCAAACCAAAATTTTGGATTCGTCATCTGATGAAGTCCTTATGAAGTACCTACCAGTCTTTACATTGTTTTGTGTGGAACCCATTAACTTACCTACTTCGTTTAAGCTTGTTTTGAACAACGGGGTCATTGTTTAGAACTAAAATACAACTGTATCTCGTTACACTTTGGCAGGGAATTCACAATACCTAATAAATAAGACGATATTTCATTCGCTTAGTACAGTCAAGAGCACGCTAAGCTTGACACTTTGGACTTTGACCCGGCCCTGTATTCTATGGCGCGCAGTATAAATCAGAGCTCAGCTTAAAATGGTAGTGTCAAGCTTGACTTGCTCTTGACTGTACATCACTCTGCAGGAACGAAACATTATTCTTCATAGGAATATGAGTGCTGTTTTAAGCTTGAAACTAAACGCTCATTAACTTTTATAGTTTTTCTAAAGATGGTGGTAGGCCCTCTGATCAATTTTAGGAAAGTTGTTTGTCTAGTCGATATAATTACGTGTTGTCGAATAAGTCGATCAGATAGAGCGGCTAGCGTATCGAAGGCTTTCGTTTGCTTCTTGTATTGACTTGGATCTCCGCCGTGCTTCAGTAACCACTTCCGAACCAGCACGTCTACTATTTCAAATCTGGATTTCACTCTAAAAACAGATTACTTATCTTGTAATTCGTTAATCAATATACTACTCGTAGCTGTTCCGCGATTTCACCCGGGTGTCATTCCCGTAGGGAAATTATAGCCGATGTTATACTTCCAGAAAAGTAAGCTTTTTATTGGTGAAAGAATCTATAAAATCGGTTCAGTATTTTTTGACTTAATTCGTTAGAAACATACAATATTCCCTCTTTAGGGTAGATTAGCTGTTGCCCGCGACTTCATCCGCGTGAACCTTAAGGGTTATAGCGTCTCCTTATGTATTGTGTTTTTCCTGTATGAAAAGTTGCCTTAAAGTTGCATGACCTTCCTCGAGATGTAAACAATCGTTCTAACAAATTTCATTAACATCGGTCTACCGACTTAGCAAAGGTAAACTTAGAAAATGTAACATACGAAGAGAAAGATGCAGTTATTTCCGCATTTATAATATTACTCTGGGTCTGTTGACAGAGTATTCCATTCCTGAAAGTATAAATTTTTCACCAGAGCGTATTCTTCAGGATCCTGTGATAGGTGGAGCCTATCACAGGAGTCATAGACGGACTTTGGACATACCTCAAAGTCAATTGAATAGTCTGCGGGTTTTCTCACGATGTTTTCCTTTATCGTCGTACTAGTGATACCTAAATGTTTAGGTACGTATATTTTGAACTTTGAAAAATCTTTAAATACCTTATATTAAAACCTCATACAGGAGAAGTGAAGGCTAAAGTGAATATGTAGGTCTGCTATAGGCAGATCATTTCAATAGCGATCTGAACGGTTTTCGTAACTAACCCAGCTATGACGTCAGGCAGCATGCTAGTCAGATCGGCTAGTAGTTTGTCAGCGTCATCACGCGTCACCTTCAGCGCATCACAACTGTCGTACAACAGCTTCATTATATTTACGTCGTGCACCATTTTCACTTGCGATCCCAGAGGAGTTCTGTTAAATAATAGAGTTAATAATGCTATTATCTATACTAAAAATTCTACTAACATGCTACTAAAATCCGACTAAGTGCGAGTTGGATTCACATACAGAGGGTTCTGTTCCAATTCTGTTCCAGATTCTGAGCCTCATTGTTGTTTTACTTTAGAGTTTGCTCTATAACCACACTAAGTTTAAAGAACAAGTCTTCGAATAATATACTCTCGATATTTTCTTCTAAAATGTATTTTTTCCAGATTTTTTTTCGAGAACTAATTAACTATAGGTAGCCTGATCGCAAGCGCTGTAAAGCTGGGGTCCCACGGTCCGCTATTCTACGGATCAGCTACACTCAGCCGACGAGCACGGACGGCGACGCACCACAGGCAGGGCCGGTCCAACGGTGCGTGTCGGTGTGTGTAGATGTTTTTATGTTGTCATAATGCAAAGCGAAAGAAAGAGAGAGAAGAGCGCACCTTTGAAGTTACCGACTCACGATGGATACGGGCGCACCGCCACAGACGTTCTGTGCTATCACGGACGAGGCCGGTCCCACGGTGCGTCGTTCGAGCTAGTCTGCGTGCATCCGCGATTTTACGGACCGTGGGACCCAAGCTTAACGCGCCTTAAGCTGGGGTCCCACGGTCCGCTATTCTACGGATCAGCCACACTCAGCCGACGAGCACGGACGGCGACGCACCGCAGGCAGGGCCGGTCCAACGGTGCGTCGTGCGAGCTGGTCTGCGTGCATCCGCGATTTTACGGACCGTGGGACCCCAGCTTAAGGAGCAGATCAGCCCCCCCGCACGCTTACCTCATCGCATTTTGCCAATGTCAAGTAATTTAGTTTTCAAGACTCTATTTTATACTTTAATCTTAGTTAAATCGCTCTGCTTCAGAGATCATGCACAAAAAAACAGTGTCTTCAGAACTTTCTACATCCCCCCCTTGCTTATCATCCACCGTTGTCAATAAAATGATAGCACTTTTTACTGAAGCATTCATTGTGACTTCTTGAGGCAATCCAAAAATGTCCATCCCTCGCATTTTATTGAATATCAAATTCACTGCACACCTTTACGGACACTTGCCACATAATACAATATGTATCAGAAAGGTGAAATAATAATTAAGGGTCATATAAAGTAGCTTATATACAGTTCGGGAAAAATGTCTCTTGTATATTATATACTATAAATTTGGAGTAAAACAACGTGGAAGTTATCATTAAAAAAAATCATTTTCAACCCTTAAATCAGCTGCTAAATGCTGTTGAACTCTCTTTTAAGTGACTAAACATGGTACAGATAAGACGTCGTGTTTTTACCTACGAAAAACTAGACAGAGCCTACACTATGAGTACTAAATAACTAATAGACATACTAAAATAATTATTTATAACCCAGTCACGAAGCCAACAGACATGTTCATTCACACAACTGTAGGCCAACATATGTTGTTCAGCGGGAGTCAAACCCGCGAGCTCCGGTTCTGAAGGTCACTACCAACTGAGCCAACAGGCCCGATAATACTCCATCATTATTTTATTTTTTTCCCCATAGTTTTAAAGAAAACCTACTAATTTACCTACGTAAATATCTGAGATTATTAGTCTTTGATAGAATTTTGTTAGTCCACGTGGATTGCGGTCTTAGATCAATGAAAAATCCATTGATCACTAGGAACGCTCGCGCGCTCCTTTTTGGCCAATAAGGACACTGCGCAAAGGTCAAAGGGCCGGCGGCGGCTTTATTGAGGAGTCTAGCTCCACCCTCTATTTATTGAGTGATTCCGTATGTTTTAAAAAATATTCTTAATTCTAAGTCTTTTACCTTATTTCACGTTATTATTATTTCACAATTGATAAAAGTAAATTATGAAATTGATTGATTAATTATCATTGTATCGCTTAAAATTTATTTTAGGTCTTTTATCTTCATAGGTTTATGTCTAATTTTCAACTGAACCCTACAACAAAATTTTAGAAAATCGGCAAATTCTTTCATTTTCAAATCAATGAACTAGTTGCTTCCTGTCTATCAACGAGTGAAGACGTGTTATAATCAAAGAATGTGACTCGCAACAGTCGTTACAGTGTCTCGTGATTATTCAAATAGTGAATCTTATGAAATGACTTTGTGTCGGTGCTCCTGATGGCAATATCAGTCGAGTTAGGGAGCTGTGTCACGTGCGCTTCGCCGAAGGTAGACCGCTGGATGAGCAGCTGATGCTATCCTTCAGCTGCTTCGGGAGAATTTGTCAGGTGTCTGCGTCCGTGCGAGGCTGGTTCTTTCCGCGCTCAAACCCCCAAGGTCGCGCGCCTGTACGCCTACTCGTGGTACCGGGACCTGCGGCTGGTGGTACCCACTGCGCGCACTGGTGGACATTTTGAGTTATTGTGCGGTATTAATACTATTAATGTGTGTGTAAACCAATAGTAGGTAGGACCCAAATCCCAAAGTGTAAAAGTTTGATGAAACTACATGACTAGTATGTAGGTAGGTTTTACTTGTTTAATGACAATGTTTTGATCAGTTAAATTTATTATTGAATAGAAACTATGATTTTACCTTTAATTTTTTTTGAATAAATGATTACTGCTATTAATAACTTTTATTATTTCTAATAACATTTAACCTAGAATAAAGTAGGTAGGTAGGTATGTTAAGGCGCGGGCGGCGACCGGCGGCGCTCGGCGCGAGCGATCAGCTGCGCGCGCAGCGCTACCTACCACTACTACGGTCAACGACACTAGCGCGTAGGGAGCGTACGCTTTTATTCTTCAATCACAGGGTTGGCGAAAATTCACACATAGAAAGTAATTATTATGAAAGAAAAAAGTTGCTATAATACATCTGATATTTTTGTAGGTATTTCGTTACACGATATACATATACACCCTTCAATATTATTTCACCTTTCTGATACATATTGTATATAGGTACTTTCCCTAATAGATAACTTAGATGAGTCAAAACCCAAATTATACAGCAAAATGAAAATTATACAAAAAGAAAGACGAATTCCCGCTAAAAAGCCAAGTTCATTCTTACATGGGGAAGTATTTGCGACGCGGCCTCCACGGGCCGGGCGGGATCATGAACAGGTAGATCTCCGAGCGTCTCTCCTTCGGCGGTTCTGACTCCATCGTCGTGACTGGCTCCGCTACTGGCTTCGCACGTAGCTGCTGAATTTCTTGTTGCAACGCCTAAACCACAAATCAAATAGTATTCAATGACTATGACTTCGCCCGCGCTCCGTAAAAAAGTAGCGTATACCTATGTGTAATTTTGATTAGGTATTTGATTTCCACTTTTTGATATATACTTTTTGACCACAATTCAATAATTATTTTTCGAACCTAAATAGGTGGTGAGTCCATCGGCGGACCAATTTGGAGCCTGCGGGTTTCCTCACGATGTTTTCGTTCACCGTTGAGCTAGTGGTAAATTAGTACCCAAGTAGGTTGTTTTTGCCAAACCTACTGTCATTAGTAATCGAACCCTTGCCTGAAGATTACGTTACGATACAATCGAAGTCTGTTGGCAGATTATTATACTTAGGTATTATGTGGATGATATCATTAATTTGCGTAATTTTTTTTCCAACTAAGTTAATACCTACCACTTACGATTCATCAAGTCACACATGTCAGCACTGTCCGTATATCTACCTATTATGGAGTATTTCTTGAAAAATCTATTTTTAGTTTAAAAACACACCCGTATCTGCTGATTCTGTTGCGATCGAATAATGCGTAAGCGCACTATGTCGCGTTGGAACGTTTGTAGATCATATCCGTATGATATTTTAGTCGGGTCCTGCGAAGACTGCAAAAACAAACAAAACATATTCATTAACATCAAACTTCCCCTTTTCAAATGTTTTAATTTTACTTAATGTTCCGGTATAGCTGACAACAATGTACCTTTATAGGCAGTATGTCAGCCTGCAATGCCGCAGCCAATCGTAGTCGATCCGAGAAGTGATTTAAAGCCTTGAGATAATTCTGCTCGAGTTCACTATGACGGTCCTGAGGATAAAGAACAAAAGGAAGTCTAAACATTCATATGCAAAATAAAACAATTCGAAGTGAGTATTTTTTTCTGTATAATATACTACCGATGAACTTAGTAACCTATTCTATGGTCCGAGTTCAAGAACATTAAAAGACCGTTAAAACAATAAAATCAGTAGTCGTACCTCGTAATTTTCATTACGGAATATCAAATTTGACATCGCTTTATTTAACAATGATAGACAATTATAAAACAAATATAACCGTTGAAAAACCACGTTTCTTGTTTGATATCCTCTTCAATTATTTGTTGTCATAGCCACCATAGGAATACACATTCCGTAAAAATTTCAATTGTCTTCCTATTACAGAGAATTTAACGTTCAAAAGCTAGACCTTTAACAGACGGACGGTCAAATAGTGGAACCTTAGTAATAGGATCCCGTTGGCAACAGAACTCTAAAAAAACAACTCACGCGCCAACTCCTAAACTGCGCCAGTACGTCGGGCATGATGTGCAGATTGGCAGAGAACTTGTGTCTGCGCGCCATCTGTCGGAGCACGTCGTCCAGCGTCTTGTCCACTTTCCGCGGCTTCCCCAGCTTGCGTGTGAGCACGTCGCGCATTTGAGCGCGAATCTCTTCCGCCTGTCGTTCCATTTCACGTAGATCGATGTTCATACGGAATAGGTGGGTGCGGTTTATTCTGTACGTAGATAGACACATAGACATAGAGAATCCCTTTGCAGAGATGTTTACTATACAAGATGTTCAAGAAAAACAAATCTCTTTCAGGAATGACACAATGTGTTTGCCAAAACGAATTTGGTTTTTTTGTAAGTTACATTACATAGTTACAATAATATTTTTATTATTTTTGTTCAGTTTCACCAGTTATATTCACCCTCTAAAAGACTGTCTCCATGTTCTCTCTCCTCTTCCGCAACGTTTTGGGTACTATTATGTGCTAGTGAACCAAAGGCTTTATTTAAAATTGCACCCACCTGTGTCTGATCCTTTGCTGCTTTATTTCCTCAAGCAGCTCAAGCACCCGATTTCGAAGTTGCAAAAGCAACTGTTCGGGGAACACCACTGTATTTTTTAGTCCTTCCGGGCCGGTGCAGCCACGGAGAGCAGCGGCTCTGATCTGGTCGTACCTTAACACGACTACTTGATCTATTTCGTTCATGCAATTTTGTTTTTCCATCTAGAAAAGAAAGAAAACAATCTGAAGGAGTGGTTGAGAGCAATGAGAGTGACATAATGTCACATCTAAATATAATAATAATAAGCTAGGACCATGAGCGTAGCACAGTGATCACACTATGGAACATTATGTACCACCTGATCGAGTTCTTTTGATAGCATTTAAAGGAAGAGTACTTACCATAAACTCTCTAAGTTCACTCTTCCGTTTGTCGAGTTGAACAGACAATTTGCGCTTAACTTTATTATGCGCGTCAATGTCCTTCCTAAGTAGTTCTATTAGTCGGTCTTGCTCCAGCATGTCTTGTTCAAATTTGTGCCTGTTTTCATATATAATTTTAATGGTGTCATAATATGTCAATTTCTATCTAGGTATACTAATGGCATATTTCACGTGAATGCACAAAACCACGTCCTTACATGTGTCTGAATCGCGAGGATTTCATTTCGGGGCTTATTTTTCACATAAGACCAACAGTGAACGTGAGAGAACTCATGAAATACTTTTTTGGAACTTCCTTTAAAAATACTTGAATGAGCATATCATCTAGATCGGAAATTAGATTTACCAGAAACTTATGTACCTAGTGCATCAAGAACTCGCTTATATAGATACTATTTTACTCAGTATATAAAGCCAACCTCATTATTTTAGTTCTTTACGTAAAACTCATAGTAAATTACCTTTGGTTCCTTAATTCATAAGTTTGATTGTATATATCTTGGCTGCACCCCTCAGGGCACACGTTGGGGTCGAGGCGGATGGGGCCAATGTCACGGCTGTCCAAGCTACCCTCATCTTCTTCGCTCGAAGACTCCGATGACTCCGATTCCGATGATTCTTATTATCATGGGCAAGCATATTTAAATTTAAATTGTATGAGCAAGTTGCCATTAGCAATAAATACGTGTCAGTTTGGGCTGACCTACCTTTTCATGCATGAGTGGAAAATACAGAGGGAACCCTAGCTACCGATAGCGAAGTGAACCAGAGTGAACATAATCATAGATAGGCCATCGCCTCAGCACTCTCCCTTGCTGCACCTCGGCCATACCGCCATTGACACCTGTTTATGGATTTTGCGACGTTGCTTGGGCTATACTCGGATGAGTAAACTTAGCTTGGAAGTACTGTAATTACTGATAAAAACACTTACAGTACAAGACAGTGCCCACTACTACGAAAATATCGCTTATACAACATAGGAGTGGTCGATAAAGGTAAGCTCTACATAAATACCATCATCAGTCTGAAGGCGTGGAGGCCGGTACTTCTTCTTGAATATCCTGCGGAGGAAATCCGCAAACTTATCGTCTTGTACTAGTCGTTTGAAGGCTATTTGTAATTGTTGGCAAGCGAGGTCTAGCCGTTCCTTCTCTTCTTCGTATTCAATGATATGTTGCTCGCAATCTTGAATTTGTTCTTGGATTCCTCTCACCTAAAATATTGGTAGATATTAGGATTACTTTTTACATAAAATTCAATCCAGTACTTAATTGTTGGATTGCTTGGAACACAACTACAATATCTATACAGTCAATCATTTATAATCTGTTAGGGCTGCAGTTTGAGAGATCGATTAAGATAATTTATCTCTTCTTCTTCTCACCCATAACACATTTCCTAAATTTATTAAATTATTATTGAAGGTATAACTATTTTGGCGCCCAACAAGGGACTTCTGTGACTATACGACTACTTCCAAATTGTATATATGTACATATATTTTTTAATCCAACATATCATTGTCTCTACTATTTATTTCTAGCCACCATTATTTAATATAACTATAATTAAGTTTTTAATCAAAAGCTTTTTTTGAATTTGACTCCACTCACACGATGAGGTGATAGAAGTTAGAACACGGTTATCTACCTTTATAAAAAAAAAATTACCTGCATTAATTTGACGTAAACACGCTCAGCTAGTTTATCTTCATGTGCTTCGAAGCGATTAAGAACATTCATCTCTCTGTGCAGTTGGTACAAATGCAGTTCTAGTAATTGGTTTTTCTCCTGTTAGTAAAGAAAAATACTTCGGCAAATTTGATAGATTATAAAGTTTTTTATTTGGAACATTAGTCATCAAGTGTCTTGAAAGTTTTGTGAGTTGATACGAAGATGCCTGAGAAAAAAGGTGATCTGCACGGGTACGAAAAAAATGTCATGGGAACGGATCGAAAATTTGATCTTCGCAGGCAATGCCGCTGACGAATCGGCTGGTTTTTTAGAATTTTTTTTTTTGATCCACAATAGGGTTGTGTCCTACCTAGTCAAATCAGTTACTTTTTACGATCTGTCAAAACGAAATTTTACTATGGAAAATGTACTGAAATAGCAAACCGTGACGTCATAGTTTGTAGTACTCAATTGCAGCACTTTCTTTGATTATTTATTATTTTTAAATTTTCTATAATTGTAAATTGAAAATCGAAATACATATTTTGAGGTGTTTTGGGATGATCTTTTTAATGTATGACTACTCGCAATTTAATTTAGATGCTGTCAACTACCCAATTAATTTTAGATATTTGTCAAAAGAAACTAGTGACTTTTGTTATTAATGGTCAATGTTACGGAACGTTTCTTTTCTATTCTCCACTGGCTGACAACTCCTTAACATACGATAAATTATTGTACCTGTACACGTATGCGGTCCCTTTGCAATTGTCGCAATTGTGCATCGAATTTTTGAACCTTCACTTCGGCGTCTGCTAATAACATATCTTGCTCGTAAAGATGTCTGTTGAAAACAAAAATATCCATATTTAATTTTTTTAAGACACTCAGTAGATTACTTATATAATTTGTATTTATTCTTCAATTTACATACATAAAATTAGATATGTAGCTATCTTTGGATTAATCGTCTTATGTTATATAATGTCAATTTTACCTCTGAATGCGCCTTTCTCGTATTTCAACCTCTATGGGCGTCGATTCTTGGTCTGCTCTTGCTTTGACGAGTTCCCATGAGACTGCCAGTGGACGGGTTTCTGGAAAATAATAATATAACTCACTTAAAACAACATATTATATTTTATTATATCGTTGTTAAGAATCAAAATTAAGGTAATACTGATGAGTGGCACGAAATCCGGCACTTTCGGCTGACGTTGTCTTGGTTGTGGGTAGCCTGTGGATTTTCTTCTTTCTTGAGAGCTTGCTGTAGTCTTCTTGGCAATGGCCGCTCTTCCTGAGGGTTGTGTCACCTCTGGTTTTATCTGAAAATAAACGCTTGTTAGATGGCGTCACTGATTTGTAAATGCTGCTATTTCACTCTGGTTTATGCGGTCGTAATTCTGGATGGCTTAACTATGTGGAACTAGCTTGATTTTCAATGTCTTTGGTTTTTAGGTGCTGTGAAACCTACTACATTCATAAATATTTATATTTATTTGCTCGTTTTCTTGCTGCTACAACTTGTCTAAGAGCATAACTTTGAAAATTTGTGAAGTGGATTCCTCAATTCCTAGAAAGCTGGACAAATATTTAATGAGCGAAGAACAAACCTCAAGGTGTTTCTCCGGGAATTCCAACTCGTCATCAATTTGCGGAATGGTGGGAGGAAGCTTGGCCTTCTTCGGGGGAATCTCTACGCGGATTTCCGCAAGACGCTCTCCTATCTTCTTCATTGTCTCCACAAGTTCAACCTTTTGATGGCGTAGGTCGGTCACTTTCAGATTGAACGAGTGCTTGTTCTCGTAGATCTATGGAAAAGGACATTATCAGTTTGTAAGATCCACCTGAATCTGGCTCTAATTCAAGATTTCCATATTCGTCTCCAGTAGGAACCGAAAAATACCGTAGGTATAAAATAAATTTAACTATTTTGACAAAGCAAAATGTTGGAAAATTTCCGAGGTTTTAAGACCCGTGAAGTAACTTGTCTTGTAACTGTGTGTTGGGATGAATATAAAGAGGTGGTAAGATTTCAAAAGTAGTTTTGTCCCACCACCGGCCATTTGTAATTATATCGGCGCTGTCTTCACGTGTCACCATATTAGAGCACATGATATTGTGGATTAAGTAGCAGTCACTGTAGGCCATAGTAGAACAAAGCGAGGAAACGAACTGGTTTTCTCGTTCATAGCTTTTTTTTACTAAGAGACAGAACGTTCGAAACTTGACAGGACGATGAAAAGATGTTACCTCTTGCCTGACAAGGCAAACGCGCAGTTGGGTGTTATGACCACCGGCTGCCACATAGTCGGGTGAGGTCTTAAGCAGCCGGTTTCCGATGGTAGCCTCTGCCTCCTTCAGTGCTTCTGCTGCACCAGGAGGTAGCGCATTTGGATCCGGCTTGCGGGATAAATGCTCTTGCCACTGTTCAATCGTATTAATTACCGTTATAACAGTATTCTTCCATAAGGAAAGATTCTCTTGATTTCAAAAGCAAGATATTTTATTTTTTATATCTATTTATGTAAACAGAAATGTCCTAACTGACTTACCTACCAATGATTCATCTGTTGGATCTAGAAGATAAAATGCAATGGCTCCCACTAAGAACTCTTCGCTCTATAGTAGGTACCAGATAATTTCGATTTTGGTATGTATTGGGTGATACTCACTAGATAAGTGCTGTGTGGTAGCGGTCTTGAATACTACTACCACAAATCTGTTCGCGGGTGTCGTAAAAGGCGACTAATGGCAATTTTGACCGTGGTGCGTACCATCTTACGACATATTCTTCTCGACTGGTGGCGGGTCAACTACCAAGAAACGCATTCCCAACGAGGGTTGGCGTCAGGCAGGCGACCGGTCGTAAAATTTAAATTTTTGCAGTAAATGATGATACTTACTCACTAGATAGACCTTTTTTAGACTTACATGTTCACAGATATGAAAATATGATAATTAGTTGATAATGAAAATTGTATACTGTTGATCATCCGCTATAAAATACAGATTTTACCTCAATAAACTGGATATGGTGTCGGTTCAAACGGGTATGGTAGTTCCGGATGGCTTTTGTTAAGGGATGCGGGGGCTTTGGTGGCAACCCTAGCAAGAAGGAGGCGACTCTTGGAGGTCCCCATGATGCTCTCTTGGCGGCTATTCGACGGGAAATCGACTCTGTCCGCCTGTAGTCATTTCGTCAAGTCAGTCTAATTTTAGGGCATAAAAAAGATCATCACCTAAAGTCCCAGCCATGAGATGCTATAAATTCATTTGAATTGCCATACCCGTAGGGTAAAACAATGACATTGTTACTGTATCACATAATTTTTTATGATATCTTATGTACATTATATGTAACTTGCATTACAAATAGTGTGTTGAGAGACCAACAGCAAAAGATATCATAAAAATAATGAGTGGGTAGACATAAAAAGCTCTTCTAAAGTGCATTCAAAGCAATGTTTGTCACACCCAATTTACTTACATGGGCTCCTCTTCAATCGATTGCCACAAATTTATATTCTTACTACGGTTAGCATGAAAATTTCAAAAATGTATGTACAGAAAGGTGTAGGTATTGTTGTTGATTAAAAATACGTCATTAATCTAAATGAATTTACAAAAAAGTTACCATAGTATTTAAGTGCACACATACCTTCCACGTAATGCAGCTTCAGCCATTTTTTGATAAACTTCTTCTAACTGATCGTAAAATGCTTTTGAAAGATTTTTTTGTCGCAGTGGTCTTATCATAATATTTGGGTCCCTATAATTGAAAAACTGTCAATAAAAAAGTACACGTGCAATTAATAAATATGTCAACGCATATTATATCTTAAGCGGTATTTAACTAAAATCTTAAGTATACAATTTTACTTTTTTTGAATTCGGGTGTCGTCAGGTATTATATTGAAACCTAAAGGTTGCTTTCACATGATTGCAAAAAAACAGTCATACACCATGAGCTTAGTTGATGTGGCAAATCAAAATGAAGCTTTCGTTAATATTAGCCCCCATTCTTACCTGATAGCCCGCAGAGTAAAAGGAAACACGTCTAACTGGACAATGTTCCTCGAATACATTTTGTGCAAGCCGAGGTCCGATGCTTCAAGCTGATGAGCCACTTTCCTTTTGGCAAGCGCCTTGAGCTCTTCCAATTCCTTTTCTTGAACCTCCAAGGGTCGTGGATCGAGGGTCACATCGATCTGCTGAGATACCGGCAGTTGACGGTTTCTAAAGAATAACAAATATCAAAATAAAGATCATCACGTACAATCAGCTTCAAATCTAAATAAAACATTTTCAGGAATTAGAAAACTCGCTAAGTTTCGTTAACGCAGATGAAATAGATTTTGGGATTGAAGTTAGGGTCTGCAGAATAGGGAAAACCCGCATTATTCCTCCTCCGCTTGATACAATTACAAAGGGACAGCTTTATAAAACTCGTACAGGTATCTCTTTCAGGCTGTCCCAAGCGGACTTCCGTGCTTGAAGATCGTTCTGTAATACAGCACTAAGTGGTTTATATATTTGGCCTTCCGAGTGGCATTATATAGAACATCACTTACGCTTTGATCAATTTGTTATATTCAGTGGTAATTTCATTCAGTTGATCCCGTACTCGCTTCTTGTGAGCATTAGCAATGGCCATCATTTTGTCATACTCTTCTTTTTGCTTGAGCTGTTCATGTGACATCATGTCACCTTCTACTGTGCTTGGTTCCTTAACTCGCTGTACTTTCTGGAATCATAAATATACTCGTAAGAATAACATGAATTGATGAAAGCTGTTTGACCATCTAATGCAAAGTGATTTTAGGCCTCGACTTCTAATAACTGTGACCCTGCAGATTCGTATGGCAATAATGCAAATGCCTATCGCTATATTTCAGTTTTATTTGGTTACCTGGTCTCATGAGATCTGCCGGTGTTTTTTTGTTTTGTCATAGGTAGTCGGTTAGTCACAGGCTACATGGGTTTTTTAGAGTACCTATGTAGGCAATTAGTCTCCTATATAGGTATTCGCAAAAAAAATCCTTAGCATGGCAACATCCTTAACAGATAAATTATTATAAATCTTCCGGATTACTTACAGGTAATTCTTCAGGCAGCTCCAGTTCCTCAGGAAGAGGAAAGAATGGTTCTTCAAAGTTAATTTTATAGGAAAATATGTTGCCGTCGCCACCACTCGAGAAGAAGTACCTTAAAATCAAAATAATTATCTATGCCATATACTTACGTTATTGTAATGGTTATCTTGCATAATTAAGGCTATTGCCATATATATTATGCAGTGACTTACTTTCCGTCAAAGCTGAATTCGAAACAAGAGATGGCTCCCGTGTATCGATCGTGCATAGGTAAATAATAGAAATCTGTAAAGTCTATGCGTGGTATAGGTTGAACCTGAAAATGTAATAATTGTAGGACAAATTAATAATTGTAGGACACAAAACACACAGTTATACAGCTTCAAACTACGCATAACATGTAATATGAATATTGAACAACTGAGAAAGGTACTTAGGTATAAACACCATGATATGAAGCCAATAGTCAAGCATAAATGTAATCCCTAGGCAGCAATCAAATACGCTAACTCTGACTCAGAAGGCAGGATCAACATTAACTGAGACAACAGACTCCTCATAAATCGTCATAAAATAGAAAAAAGCCTGGATTTTAAAATTACTAAAATTTATGCGCCATGACCACAAGAGCGTAACTTCGAATAGAACAATATACTAACACAAATATAAAACTAACCACGTCGCAACTCATAAGTCACGTGTAGTAGGTATTGAGGCTAACATAATGGTTTAAGTACTTAGAGGTACTTACTTCTTCCTTGGCCAAGCGTCTACCTTTCAGCTTCTTCATCAGTTTCTGTTGCGCCTCCATCCATATCGTCCAGTGCCTGTCCGGATTATCCTCCTCCTCGGTAGGCATCCGTAATACGCGAATATAGCCCGTATTTGTACCAATAATTAGGTAACGTTTTTCGCACCTAAATTCAATAAAATGATATTCAATTGTCGAACTAAAATACACCTACACCGGATTATCATACAGTTCCAAATGGCTTACACGAATCTCAAGGCTGTGATGTTTTCGCACCAGGCACCTTCGAATGGAGCGTACTTGAGAATCTTGCTTAGACCTGGCTTCACAAGAAGTAGGGCCCCCGTGCCTTGCTGGATCACCCATACGCCATCCTCGCAGTAATCCGCCCACGTGATCGTTGTGCCCAACGCGTTATCGCTTTCAACTGATAAATATTGCTTCGTTGTTGATATTGTCACGCTAAACAGGTGTTACGCCTAATCTGTCGTGGTCAGTTACCGAGCATATAACTAGTGAAGTGGCCGTACACTGTGGCAAATCTCTGTCCACTAGTCAAAGTTCTACCACATAAATAAACGCTAGCTAATAATGTTTTAGCACCGAATAGAAAATCAACATCCATGAACGTCTTGACCAATCACTGTCCAGTGGCGTCCAGTGCGTTATTGACAGAACCGTGTTAGAGTAACACTTATGCTTATTTGGTCTTCTGGGTATGTTCTCGGTATGGTAAACTGTATCATTACATGAAGTTGTTAAGGGTACTACTTTATAATTTCATTATACTACCTAGTATTGCTGGGATTTTGACACAAACGCTATCAGATTTTGTTCAATATTTGTAAAAAAAGTTTGGGATGGAATGCCTGAAACTGACTTAGTTCGATTTCACCAATCCACTCCTGGTCTTTGTCCTCATCAGAAACTTCCGCGGCAGCCTTCAAAGCCTCCTCGTCCAGACTGGCAAGATCGTCTTCAGTTGGAAAAGGTCGATGGCGCATACTATAAATGATTAACAAATGGATATTATTTAATAGTAAAATAAATAGTTAAGGTACTTCTGGAGTTGCACTTTTGCCTTTTGTCAGAAAAAGTGAATTAATATGAAAGTGTACAATTTGTTTTTACACATTGCTTTTACTAACATGCAGTAGCGCAAGACGCCTTATATTTTTTTTACTTGAGTAGAGAGAGAGTTTATATCTAGGTACTTGTTTCTAATAAATATGACAGTCAGCACACCAGGTAGGGTACTTAATATTGGTTATTGATACATGATAGGTAATTAGGGTAGTGTTTCACTAAATAGCAAATTGCAGTTATGCACAGAGTCAAAATACTACGTACTAATAATGTTTTACAAGTGTTTCTTTAAAAGACTCGAATTCCAGTCTGAATGTTGTGATATCAGTATATTTACGGACTTCAACATCTGGTAGCACGACTTCCATTAGAAACCCTTCTTGTCCACAAAGAAGAAGTACTCTCTCCTGAAATCATTAGAGTCAAGAAAAATAATTTGTTACATTTACCACTGGTTTCCGAAAGGCAAATTAAACTAAAATTAGCTGACAGACCATTTTAAATCTCATGTTAGCTATTCTGATTGGCCAACTAATGATTTTTTTCAACAATTTATTTCGATAAGCTAACGCTAAATAAGGTTGTGTAAGTTGAATCAGAAATAAACTATTACCCACTGTCAATCTCACGTCTCACGTCACGTCACGTCTGTCACGTCACTGTCAACTGGCATTACCTTTATGTTCTAAGCAGATCATTAAGAATTTCTCACAAATCTTTATTAATCGTAAAATCATCATCCCAAGACATACCTCTTCCGGCTTCCAAGTCATGTATTCGATATTGTTAGGGGTTTCGATAAAGCCAAGCCGTTCTAGGGTGAACTTGGTACCCGGCGACCCCACTTTCATTTTGTACATGAAGATTGTAGAGTCCCGGCCACACGTTACTAACAACGTACGGTACTCGTTTATAGTTATTTGCACTATCGGCTTTGAATGCGGCTTCAGCAACTGTGCATACGGAAAGATATATTCAAAGATGTTAAAAAAAGGTTTCCGTCGGAAATTTTTAATTGAATTGTACGCATTTTTATCGAATCCTTCAAAAGTGTTTGGATAAATTATCTTGGGTTGGTTTTTGTGCTGAAAGTTCTTTGCGCTACCTCTGGAAAATCAATTAGTTAACCAGTGAAGGACTAAAAATTAAGCGTACAATGCTTCGGGTTACCTATTTATATTAACTTTAGAGTTATAATTGCTTCCAGCTGCTTAAATTTATAAACCGCGAAACCAATTACTGTATATAACAAAGAAATTAACAATGGATCGACAGTAATTTTAATAAGTTCGTCAGCGACATAGTTTTTCGTTAGAAAAGTCTTTATTGTTCTATTTTGGTAATCACCATTATCAAGTCGAAGACGTCGGGATTCTCGGAGTCCTCGCTATGTATGGTGAGGGCGGAGTGCACTCGGATATCGACCATGCCCACTTGATGCTCGAGCCGGTCTGGGTGTATTAGCAGCGCTCGCATGATGCCGTCCGCAAAACCTGCCACTACTATCCGCGATGTCGGATCCACCTGGTTCGACAATACCGTTATCATGGTCTTGGTCACTTATAAAGAGAAATATTCAAAGTACGCATAAATTTTTTTTGACACCAGAAAAATAAATCTATCACATTTACAAATAGCATCTTTGAAACCTGCCCTTTCAAAGCCACTTAGTATACCTACACATCGTAAGCTGGAAGGGTAATTAAATTTTACAACTTCGGGTTCACCTCAGCTTTTATAACGAAATAAAATTGCGAGCAAACATTAAATAAAAAGATGATCCAAAAGCATCTCTAATAATGTGTCGATGTACGTTTTACAATTTTAGCAAATTTCAAAATAATAGAACAATTAACAAAAGTGACTCAGTTTAGTACCTAAAATGATGTCTATATTCAGTACATTTTCAATAGTAAATTTTCGTTTTGAAAGATCATAAAAAGTAAGTCATTTGGCAATTAAATATCAACTTACATCCATAGGAGGATACAGCATAGAAGTCACAGCGGCAGGGAAGATGTATCTAGCCAACAGCTTATGAGTTTCGGTGCTGTATGCCATTATAGCGCCGTCTTCTCCAGCAGTTATGAGGATGGGATGATTCCTCAGAGCTATCATCGTGACTATGGCTCCAGCATGAGACACCAACACCTTTCTATGATTGCATTCTTCCAGCTTATCTACGTCTAATTCCACGACCCAAATTCCACCATTTCCATCCTTCAATGTAAATTCATTAATTACAGAAAGTATCTTATACTTATGAGATAAGTTTTTGTTGGAATAGATGTACGCATGTTTTACTTACCTGAGCATACCAGTATTTCCCGTCCTGATGTTTAAGGCTCATTATCTGGCAATTAGGTACCTGAAAATGGTCATACTTATTAATAGAATAGCAACGTACAAATAGCACTCAGATACCGCTTGAGGTAGCTGTGCAGGGCAAAAGGGATGACGGCTGATATGTAAAAGCCGTGTAAATTTTCAACAATTCGTATGCAGCGCATCATTGACACAATATGAAATGGCAAAATATTTGTTGAGAAAAGCGACAAAGTGTAAGTATAATTTGAGAGTGATAGTGACTGGTGTTTATGACAGTTTTAGAAGTAGGTATTTATCCTGGAAAACGAACAAAGTGAGCAAAAATTTCTGTATTGCAGATTTAAGAAAAAAAGCGAAAGCCTTGTCGTACGGCACTTCGCCTATGAACGTAAATTGGAGCACATCCGTATTTACTGAATCCGACCTATTAGCGATTGTTTTGGTGAACTACTGACTGTTAGTACACTCGATCGTTCCTCGTTGATGACATTATCAGCTGAGGTAGGTACTTTATCATAAAGAAAACATACACAAGTCTCGGCGACGGGATTCAGCTCGACGTACTGATCGTCCTCAGGCGGATCAGCCTGCTCTACGGTATCCCAGTACCAGGCCCTGATGCATCCGTCGCGAGCTATTGTCGTTACTTCATCGCCAGCTGGACTTAGCATGAATTGGATCTGAAAAGGTACATTCGTTTCGTTTCATACAGGTTACGTCAGACGTCTAGTACGCTCAGAATCTGCTACAGGGAAGTGTATGTAAGTATACAGTATTGTGATGAATTCACCGCGATAACTTTGGTTCTGGGTTTACTCAACGCTTTTTCAACTAGATATCCTGTACTGTAATAGAGTTGGATTAATACAGGCCATCAACTTCGTTCAAGAAATTCGCGATACTCCCTTGATAGTTGCAGGTGGCAGAGTGTTAGCGTGGTGCAGGCGTTGTAGCGCGGAAGCACAACGGGTATGCATCTTTCTGTTACAACCCTCCAACTTCTGTATCCTGTAGGAGTATCGCCCAGAAGTGGAAGGCCTTAGAACTCGCTCGCTGTCGCTACCATGTCACAAATTGCTTACTGTCAGAAAATGTACTTACAATGGGCGCTTGGTGACACGTTTTCCGACCCCGCTGCGTCACTTCCAGTTTGACTAGGCCTGCTTCCCATACCAACACGTTTCCCCATTCGCATCCCGATAGTACCTTTAAGTATGTGTTTAAATCTAGTTAGTTTGAAAATGTGGCCAACCTTCTTTATAACTGTAGTTTTTAGGGTTCCACAACTCAATAGGAAAAAATAAACTCTTTCCTTGTGTGACAGACTCTTCTCTAGACAGAGAGACAACGGAGTTAATACTGTTGTTTTGACAGACAAATCGTTTCCTTAGAAACGCGTGGTGGTGTTAAGGGGTATTATATTAAAAATTCAAGTCTGTGATACATTATGATGCTGTAAAAAATTAAGCTTCTAAATCAACGCAATCAAAACATACATCCATTTATGCAGCATGTTTGTCCATTCGCAAATAAATCAAACCCTGTAAGGTACCTACCTACTTCCCGTTGACCTAGAATCACGAGATTTGCAAGAGGCAAAAGTAAAGGGATTATTTTTAATAATTTGTTTACTTAAAGAAAATATTTTAACTATCTACATAAAAGGTTCTAAGGAACCCTCGGTGCACAAGTCAGACTTGCACTTGCCCGATTTTCTTTCTAACCTTTTCGTCCGGCATTGGGTATACTCCAAGCACGTCACAGATCTCAGTTTTACCAAACCTTCCGAGTTCCCCTTTTAATTTTAGTCCGGTGAAAGTTTGAGCCATTTTCCAAAACTTTAGATGTGCGGCACCTGAAATAAATAAATAATAAATAAGATAAATATAACCGTCTCTACAATGATGACTGCTCAGTTAGATTAACCTTTCGCACTGGTGCCACCGCAGTATTATAAGCTCTACTTGCCTCTTTCTATCCTAGACGTCTGTCATCCCTTGCCAATATTATCTTCAACTATAAATGCCGCTACAATACAATACAATAACTCTATATTGAACACCAAAACCACACAATATGGAAACCAATATTAACTTAAGTACAGTGGGCGGTCTTATAGCTTTTAGCAATATCTTCCAGAAAACCATAGGATTGAAGAAACTGAGAGATTAGAACTAGGGTACACAATAAGTGGACTTATAAGCATTTACATTGAATAGAAACATTTGGATTGATTGCCCACCTGAGTTAAACTGTGCCTGAGGTTTGGTTGGACAGAGTTTACTAAAAAGAATGTTGACGTATTTGTCAAAAGTTGGCAACGTAGCGGATTCCCTATTGTTGCCATATCAATCAGAAAGGTCGTCTGTTTTTCGCGGTGTCGTAAGTGATAATGAGTTGAGTTCCTACAGCCGTACCACTTAAGTTTCAAAACGGGATGTCTAATTTGGGGTCGCTTAATTTAGCAATGATAGACAATCATAAAACAAAAATAAGTGTTGGTTCCATCGCAAATTTTGGGTCCGAAATAAAATCGCCAACGACCAATTGAACATTAAATTGTAACCAAATGTAGCTGACGCTGTCGAATATTCAAAGATTGTCTTAGATAGAAGACCTGGTGTTCTTTTAGCCTCAAAGGTTTTACGGATAGTCGATTTGTTTTGTGTAAAAAACTCACCCGCTGTAGTGAGCTGACCAGGGCAGTAAGGCGAAAACATGACATTATTGACGTCGTAAGTAAAAGCGCTTGTCCTCAGCATAATCTTGTGCCGCTTCCAGTCCCAAATGGTCAAATTGTAGTCATTCTCTTTACCTACAGACGCTAGGAGATCGCCTTCAGGGCTGTTTCAAATATTGAAGGGTTATTTAAAAATGCCTTTGTGTATACCATACCATACCTACTTTATGAACCGATTGTAATTAGTCTACACCTAAAGTATGGTGTAGGAGTCCGCAAACAGAACTCTGAGTTCCTCTACCTAAGTCGTAATTGTAAGAGTTTTTTATACGTTTATTCCACTCTTCTTCCGTAGTTCAATTGGATGTCCCCTTGAAGGGGCGATGGAAAAATTATTTAACCGTAGACCCATTTGATTATGGGACCACCGATAATAGTTTTTAATTCACTATCGTTTTTCTATGATACTATTAATTATAGAGTTGTGCTGTCATAAGAAGTGGCCCCGTGATTAAAATTTCATGCATGAGGCTTTTGTTCGAATCCTGGTGATGGACGCCCCAACGAGTTTTTCAAAAACTTCGTACATTTTTATCTACTATCTCGACGACGAAGGAAAACATTGTGAGCAAACCAGTAGGTCCCAGAATTTATTCTGAGGCATGTGTAATCACACCCCGGTCCAGCAACGGGCTCACCACCTGTCCAAAAAAAAGTGGGTATATCGAGGAATGGAATAGTGAGCATTTCTTTATGTCTAAAACTATTTTCTTTCACTAAGTAGGTATTACTATAATCCTCGATCATGTACTCACCTAAAATCGAGCATAGCATAAGCGTTCTCTGTACCCTCCCGAAGCACTGCATCAATTTCCATTTGAGGCCAGGTGTACATGATTATTAGCGGTTCCTTTTCACCCTCTCTCCCTTCGGCGATCGCTATGCGGTAGTTTGGGTCTTTTCTGTACGACTAGAAGATGGCAAAAACTTGTTTCTACCAATGACGTTTTAAAAAATAAATTGTGACAGACGGATTAAAAAACAGACAGATCGTTGGCACCCTTTCGAACCCATATGAATCGTAGCACATCGTAACTAATTCTGGCCCCATGCCTGATTTGTGCGGATAGTACTTAACCAGTTCGATGCCAATGTCAATTAAAAATACTCTAATATAACAATAATGACTACGAGTATACTCGTAGTTGGCAGCGAAAGTCTTAGGCCTTATGGATCAGCTGAAGTCAAACCAGTCTTTTATTATAAAAGTTATTACAGCTATATTTCCGACTGAGCCTCCAGTAGAGCTCCGTCGGAACCAAATCTGCTTGGTGTTGACGTCCATGAAAACGATGATGCTGCCGGCCGCCCAGCATACCACTGCGTCGTCGCATGCGCACAGATTGAAGTACTTGTGGCAGTCGTAGCCGTATGAATATCTACGTTTGAGTTCAGGATTTCTTCAGTATAATGACAATGATGCTTGGAGCAGATTTCCCCCACAAAATACGAGGCAAAAAATAACCATTTATTATTTTAAAAGATTTTGTATCGAGTTATTTTCATTATAAAAATAGATTAATGTGAAGTTTCTTACATGATTCCTCCAGCTATAGTACACTTTCCGAAAGGGAAGTAAGAGGTAGGTATTATATTATTTTAGTATTAACTGGTGTACAATGTGCAGGCCCAAAATTATTAACTTGGATTTTAAGTGTATTCCACATTTATTTCTACCTATTGGCTGGGTGCGAAGTAGGGGGTGGGGGAACCACGAATCGATCGCAGCGCCCATGGTGGCTAAAAAAGAAACTCGGGTCGGACGAACTCAGACGAACTGTCACTTTGTACTAGAGAAATTTACGTATTCGTGCATTCTTAGTGGAAATAAATACTTGAACATGGGTAACGAAACCTATTGCGTAGTCAACTGCAAGAATAATGGCAAAAATAGTGATCGCAAATTCTATAAATTTCCAAGAGCAAGTTGAAAACAAGATCAACGACTGCAATGATGTTTTGTATGGCGTTGATGTCACTGAAGTTTGTCTAATTACACTAGCTTCAATGGTGTGGCTCATTTGATTTTCACATTTTATTTCTTTTACATCTTGCACATGTTGAGCCAAAACTAACTGTTTGTCTTTTGTAGTGGTTTGTGGCTGGAAAACTATATTGTGCGTTATTGTCCGGAATCCAGTTTTTATAATCAATTTGACCATGTCAAAGATATTTTTCACTTCTCATGCTCTAAAAGTACGCCAATATAGCCCTACGAAGCGGGACTAAAGTGACCGCTTTAGTCCCTAGGGAGTATAAAGTATTTTTTTTTTATTTCCTTAATTAGAAAAAGACAACCTCAAACAGCCAGTAAATATCTGTAGAGTGTGGACCATCTTCATTGCGAAAATGTGAAGAGTTTTAGTTCCATGGTTTTTCCGCGAAGAAGGTGGCGCCATGTGTTTTAAATTGTTTACCTGCAAAGAGATTTAAATCTCTTTGTTAATCTGTGACAGCCTGACAGGTTTAGAAGAAAAAACTGACCGCGAAAATTTCTGAATTTTTGTCGAGTGTTGTTGGGTTTTAAATAAATTTGTACTAAATTGTCAATTTTTGTCGCACTCAAAGTGAAAAGTACAGTTTCCACCTCGAGACTAAACGCCAACTTAATATACCCTTGGTTTCATGACTCCCTCGCAAGCTCGGGAGTCAAACCACCTCTGGTATATAATGGCTTCGTTTAGTCCCTCGATATAAAATATACTATTAATCTCTTTGGGCCATGTTGAACTGAAAATACACAACAATCTGCATTATTATCGACAGTACTGCTATAAGTAATGGTCTACAAGATACATGAAACGCTCTAGTCGATAAATTTTGTCCATTTCTTTACTTAATTCCCGTGAAGCCATGAGAAAGTCCGTGTAGGTATACTGCCTGAAATTTACTGATTGTGGCATTTTTGACGGTAAATAAAAAAGGTCAACATTATTATCGACGCTATAGACTTACAATATCCAACAGGACCTAAGCAAATAACGTTGTTTCACTGAAATTATTTTTGTGTTTACTTACTTTTCGTAATGACAGCGAGTCATTTGACATTTCAAAGTCCGCCCTAATTGTTACCACTAGTGGGCGCTGTCATCGCGCACCTAGTCAATATGTGACGAGCGGAGGTGGAAAGCTCTACAGCAAGAAAAGGGAATAATTAGGTCTATATTTGTCGGAGATCGTGCTTGGGGACAACGGTCCAGTTACTTACTGTTCGTTCATACAGATTAATTTGAGAACTTTGATAGCGCGGCCGCGCGGCTTCGAACTCTACGCTCTATTAGTGACGACTCTGAGGCCTACCTAGTCTTTCAAACATCCGCTTGCTCCATAGACAAGGAGAACCGGGCGGGTCAAAGACAAACTTTGTTAGTCGTTAATAGTGATTATAAAGGCAGTGTTTTAAATAAGACGTTGACAGTGAATCAGGGGGACGTTATTGTGTTGCTGCAAGGCGGAGCGGGAGAGACTGATGTTGATGCCTAGTCTTTATAAACTATATCAATACTGCATTGATTGATACCTAAATGTTGTAAGAAAAGTAGAAAAGCGGGCGTTGCCCTCGCGCGTTCCGTTTTCACCCGTTTCCATGGTAATATTGAACAACCAGCGTAGTAGATTACACGTCTGAAACACATCCTATCCTACTTTATTTAAAGATAGCTACATAATGACATGGTGATTTATTTTATACATCTCATTGTTAAGTTATAGGGCCATCAGCAGCGTCTATAGCCTGACATTAGACATTGGCCAAATTGCAGAGGAGGTCATAGTACATTTTGTTTATTGAATTGAAGAGTATAGCATATAAACTTTTACAACGGAGGAGGTAAAAAGGATACTCAAAGTCAAATAAATTAAGAGGTATAGTGGAGTCCAAGCTATTGATGGCTCCGGAAATGAAGTCCTCCGGATCATACTCGGTTAGAATGGACTCTTCCTCAACATGCTCCTCCTCAACCTCAACAACACCTTCTTCTTCTCCGTAATCCTCACCAATGTACGCATCATCCTCATCATCTGAATTTAAGTTAGTTATATTATTAAATGGTTTATTACGGAAACGTTTATTATTTAAAGAGAAGTGTGGTTTGAAGATGTACTTAGTGACAACAATAGAAATGGGTATGTTACGCTGGCTTGGTCATTTAGAACGTATTGATGAAAGAAGAGTAACGAAAGAGATTTATGGAATGAATGTTGAAGGATGCAAGGAAAGAAAACGTCCCAGAAGGACGTTCACGGATCAAATAAGTGACGTCCTTTAAAAAGCTGGGGTCCGGAGTGCGAAGAATAAAAGAGTGTGCATGAAAAAGCTCAAGGATATGTGAAGGAAGCGAAAGAAGTATGCAGAGATCGATCAAAGTGGCGATCCATCGTCTCTGCCTACCCCTGTTGGACAATGGCGTGAGATTTATGTATAGATGTTCTATGTATTTATGTTTATTATTTAAGTGACGTCATCTCTATATTTGCTATGAGGTTGCGTAGGAGACTATGGGTTCGATTCTGCATTACAGAGACTAAACCTATTTTAGTTTATTCCTGTCTTTATTTTACCTCAAAAAAAGAAAAGGGATAGAAGATAACCTACCGAATTTAGTCCTGTCAGAGGCTGTATTTTAGTCGTGACTTATTTACTTATGCACTAAACACGTTATGAAATGCCTTAGTTGACAGGACTAATTTTAATTTGACAGGACTAAATATCACTCGTCTCTTTTCTTCTTTATGAGAAAGAAAATGACAGGACTAAACCAAAATAAGTTTAGGCGCTGTAATGCAGAATCGAACCCTATAGCTCTTAAGACACAAATGAAGAAGTACTTCTTCATTTGTTAGGAAAGAACAGAGGTGGACTGGTTTGATATAAAAAGTACCTAATAATTGTTATTTAATTTGCAAATGCGTATAGGCAAGCGCAATAAAGGTCACAAAATTATGATTAAGAGCAGGCGCGATTATTAGATATATCGGCCAAGCACTAGGTTCCCACGGCCGCACGATGACAACATACTTATAATCTACTTTGCCTTGCAATTGTTACCAGACCTGCTAAAATAAGTGATGAATACAAAATTAAATGAAATACCTACAGGAATATAATAAAGAAAAATAAACAACCAGTGTAGAATAAAATGTTTAAATTGAAAGTTAACTGTACAGTGAAACATGCGAAAGCAATATTATAAAAGGCCGGCCAATATTCTCTTTTATCCTCCTTTTATCCATCTTTACAGAAAAAAAATTCTTGCTCTCCTGTTGATTTGGACCAATGTGGAAGTTAAGTACTTACCTTCTTCAGAATCGTCTTCTATTACTCTAGGCATTACTGATAAGAGTTATTAAAAGATAAACTCAATACTGTACACTTATTTTTCACTAAAAATATAACAGTGAATTGGTGAAGAAGTGACGCTAACAATAAACGATTTGCGTCTGTTGCTAAGTAACGGCTAAAGATATTTAGGAAATTATATTTCGCGCGCAAACTAGAAGCTCCTTGTTCCCGCTATTTTCAACTATTTCCGGTCAATAAACAATACAGAACAGATTGCAGACTGCGGAGGTGTACCTAATGTAAAGTATAGTGTAAAGAATACGAATACGAATAATAATACAACCATGAAGATAGGTAGGTACCTATACATATACCATACATTTGGGACTGTATAACATTGTGTGTCCCACAACTGCTATAATTATTTAGATTTTTGTTTGCTACGCAAATCCTAAATCTATGACAAATATAGGTAGGTACTATTTCTACGTCCATGGATATAGTATCCCAAGAGCCCAGGCTTGTCAGACCTTCGTCATTTTGTAAAGCCTCAAAGTTTGTCGGTGTATGTCCCTACTACAGGTGAAAACGATCCCCGAATATGAAGTTTGGATAACGGTTCCTTTGGAAGTTATCAAGCAGCATTGTCAGACACTTGGTAAGGTGGAAACCCCCTGTCAGACATTCTTGAATCATGGTGAATTAAGGGTATACTTTCGTCATTTTCGGCTTTCACTCTATAGCAGACATTTGTAGAAAAAAGTTTTTAAGAAAGAGATTTTCTTTCTACTGACCTCTTTGGATAATAGCCTAAAAAATAATCTTTTGTGTCAAATTTAAAGGATATCATAGAGTAACGGAAAATTTTGTGTTCATGTTATGAATTCCGTAACGTTGCTGTGTAGTAAAATTTAAAATGTCCATGTACACACTGTCTTTTATTTATTTAAATGGATATCAACGGATCGTATAAAATACCTAAGTATAACTAACAGAAAATATACTTACATTTATTTTTATTATTTGCAGTTATAGCAGAATGAAAATCTGTCTTTATTATACTAACAGAAATGAAATACTTACTCCCTCAGTGATGATAACTGATAAAGCATAAGTGGTAACCAATGATATTATATAAATTGGTAGTAAAGATGTAAAACAATAAATGATAAAAAATATATTTTAGCAAATCTGAAATCCCCTTTCTCGCGCGTTGTATATTATTGGGCACAGAACACTATAATGGGAAGGTAATTAATGGGTAATGTATGTCGTTATGTTGGTACACCCGCATTTCTGTCAATGTCATTGTCACTCGCTGACAATTATTGTGTCAGTCAGCTGTTAGGCCTGTTGCAGTGTTTGCTGATGCATTTTTATGAACTTGTTACGAGCGCTGGACTATGAACTTTGGTTGTTTTGTGTTTTAAAGGATTACCATTATTAAGAAATGTCACAACCACACAGAAAAGCAGTTCTTAACCTTTACAAAACGGTAAGAAAACTTTTTTGCCATCCTATTCTCGATTAGTCTGTATTGTTATAAGTACCATTTCAACTTTGCTGAAGTGTTTAATGTCATTAAATTAGCTAATTAATTATACTGTTTCCACAAACATTCGTTATTTATTCGCTAATTACTAATTTATTTCAGCTTCTACACCTAGGCCGCGACTGGCCACAAGGTTACGACCTATTTAGAAAGCGCTTGCATAAAGTTTTTACTAAGAACAGCGAAGAATCGGACCCCAAGAAGATACAGACTATGGTGAAGCATGGTGAGTTTGTTGTGAAAGAAATAGAAGCCCTTTATAAGCTGAAGAAGTATAGAGCTATGAAAAGAAGGTATTATGACGACGTTTAGAAATGAAACTTATCATAGCCTGCTATCAGATAACAACAAGGTTGCAAATGCTATAAGAATATTTTCAATTAGTTTCATAAAATTAAGTAAACATAACTAAGTTACAAGCAGTTTATTTATAAGTTAGATTCTAAGATAGTACCTAAACATATGATATTTGAAAATTAGTTGGCACCATCACAATTAATTTAATTTAAATTACCAGTAAAACTGTGTGCAAAATAAAACTACGCATATCTATGTAATTATGTATTATAGACATTTTGTTATAGTTACATAATTCATTACTAATATAAACTCTATTAAAATTATAATGTGTAATTAAACTTATCAATTTCTTTCTAAACAAACTGTAACATAATAATAATCAATGTTTTTTTTTAGTGGCAAGTGATATGACATTTTTATCAATGAATTAAGAAATATATACATACTTTAGACCTACTATAACAATATGAATATGTAAATAAAAATAAATAGCACTATGTAATCATGTGCAAGAGATGGTCAATCAATGAATATACAGATAAACCCTGCATTAATTTAGTGTATTTTTCTATAAAATGAAAAATAAATTTACGGTTACACTTCATAATCATCCTACTAAATCAGCAACTTTAATTTTAATCAAGTTTTTAACAAACAGCAATCGATACAACAGTTTAAACATCTATGCAACTTGCATAATATTTGAGGTTATTATGTTGTACCGTCTTGCAATAACCTTAACTAAACTGACACAAGAAAATATTTTATATAAAACACATTTATCTATTATTAGTATCTTCACCTTTGCTTATATAAATTATGGTGAGAATAGTCTACAAACCTTTTTATTCTTGCTCAATTGAGGTACAACGTTCTGAAGCTATACACGTACAAACTACATTTCATACATTCCCATTATAAGTATGTAAACAGTTGGATCGGGGATCTTTTATGTTGTTAATACACTAAACATATCATATACTTGAGGTGCGAGCTATTCAACCATCAGTGCACATAGCCATATAATAATTATTAAAAAAGCACACATAATTTTCACTTGTGTCATTTTAGCTACCTATAGTGACTTTGAGACTTACCAGTAAGTTACAAGGTGTTCTGTTCTGAGTTATCGTTAAAAGATATATTAATATAGTCTAGCGTTTATTCATATTATTACGTGGCGTTTCCTCTTAAGATTATAAAATGTTATTATTAAATAGCGCTTGGAATGTCTATATTGTCAATACTACTGAGGCCCGACCGCTCGTCTGGTGCGGCCTGTACTTAAGTACTTAGTTAAATTAAATTACAACAGATTCATCATGAAAGTATACATATTTTATAGTATTATTGAGTCTATTCAAGAATATGAGTAGGTAATGCAATTTTAACTTCAAATTCTTATATAATTCATTTAACATCGTTGATATACTTGTAATGAATCTGTTGCAACGTTCCAATAAGTACAAGCTATATATATTAACATAATAATATAATTATTGTTAAATACAGAACTTGAACAAGTCTATACCTACTTGTTTCGTGTTGGTGCAATTCTAATATTGGGTATTGAAGCCCGAATCCATTCCTATACATACCTAGATATTATATTGTGACCGTGAAATTTAACATGTGATTACATTATTTACACAATAACACGTAGGTTTGAGATCAACAACAGGCAAGCGTTAGCTAAGTAGGTAATAGATCACTCGCCAGGAAATATGGATTCTAATGACTGTTTCTATTGAACTTAGAATCGTAAAAATTTAACTTAATTTTATGACATAAGCGGCGTCTAAATGCTCAGACTCAGTACGAATAAACGACTATTCATTGTTCAGAATTGTTTTGAACTATACTCTCATTTGTATACCCATTTGACTAGTTTCGACATAGTTTCGATGATACCTCGTCATATTATGTTTATTTTCGACTTATTCCGACCTGATCCAAAAAAAGAAACCAAGTTGAATTAGTTTTATTTTCTATTCCCGTTGGATCTCACTTAAATTAATTATGACTATTATTACTGTCCGTTCCCAAGCGACTTGGAGGTTGACTTTTATAAGCAAATTATTTTTTGTTTGGTTCAATGGTACTAACATTGTAAAATTCTGAGTCAATCATACACATTCTATTTGAATTCAGACTGGAATAAGTCTTAATTTCATAGTTTACGAAATCATAATAATAATAATAATAATAACTAACTACATAAATCACTCATTTACTTACGTCATACATTATTTAAAATTAAGATAAAGTAAATACTAAACACATCAATAGATTACGATCAGATGGACACTACACATATAGTAGAAAGATGTCATGTTTCAAAGTAACAAAGATTAAGTTCACATATAGGCCTAATGTTCCTCTCAAGAAGAGAATTGCCATTCCATGAAAAAATAATCTACACTCACAAAAAATATTCTAAATGAATATCTATTCAACTTTCTCTTCTTTAGAGGAGCTAATATTAAAGGGTATTAACACCGTAACACTTACAAAATAGTAAAATAGAATGTAATAAATTTAACAGGATTCAACTTATTTACATAGCTTTATGTAATAGTTTTTGATTACATTGGTAATTCAAGAGAATAGTATCCCGATTTAAGCATTGATACAATACATACATTACTGAGATTATAACAAAGCACACGTAATATTAAAGAAGCTGATTACTTTAGGTCACAATTATTTGTAAAATAATTTATATTTAATCAAAATAGACACTGAGGTGGTGGAAGTAGCAACGGAAACCTAACAGTAGTTTTCTACTCTCGCAACATCTACATTGGAGCTCCTACGAACTTTCTTGCACTAAAAGTACGGAAGGCGCACTTTGAAGAGTTACCGAGCTCAAGTATTTTTCCACTTTTAATGGCGTTTCCGTTAATCCAACCATTATTGTTTAAATATCGAATTAGGTTCCCAATAAATTATTAGGATTAAAATCCCTTTGCCTCTAGTATGTCCATAGAATTTTAACTTTATAAAGTAACTATATGAGTTCGTGACATCAAAAATATAATTTAGATAAGCATTATCGATCACCAATCGACGTTTCTCCACAAAACCTTCTTGATCGTCTTCAGTTGAGGCAAACGTAACTCAAAGTTTTTGAGAAATGAGTAAAATCATAAGTCCTCGTGTTCTTCACTCTTGTACCTCCACGAACTGGTATTTTTCTGAAACACAAGTAAGAGCTAGGTACTTTAACTTGTCAAACTATTGTACAAAAACCATGTTATACTATTTATTTAAAATGGTCTTTAAAAAAAATTGTTCTATACAATCCGATTGTGACACCAATACACGTAGAAGTGGGTATTTCCAGAAATGAAATACATACCTCTGTCTACCTTATCTTTTATTATTTATTTTATTATTTAGTTAGGATTCACCAAAACTAAAGGCTCAAATTTTGAGGGTCCGCATGACCTAGTTCAAGGATAAGGAGCAGAGCGTCAAGCCGCCCTGTCCTGTAGGTATATCAATGTGAGATGTAAAAAAGCGGCATAGGTGGTTCGCAGGACACGCTGCTGCTGAACATAAACAGTTCCATAAATACCCGTAGAAAACAGTCTATATCCATCGTTTTCCTACGACTTTTACCAGGTTGTGTGACCACCTTGAGCACGACTTCTTACGATGCGCTTGGCAGTACGTTGTCTAACTTTACTTTAGATCCCCATCGCCATCAGTTCTGCCACTTCAACTAGCTGCTTCTCTGTGTCGTAGCTCGTCTACATAACTCCTCAATTCCTCATTTAGAAATACCGTACCTAACACGTTGTTGACTTTGCAACTATAAATTAAGCGCAGATATTTGTGATTGTATTTACCAGAGTTTCACGTTTAATCCTTCTTCTCTCCGTCCTCTGGGTCCTTGAGTGTGTGCCATTGAGCGATTGGCCGTCGCGGACTAGCCAGCATGTCTGACCAATGACGAAGCTCTGTGCCCGATGCGTTGTAGCCTAGCACCACCTTCCCGATTGGCTCTGATGTGCCGATGCGATCGTAGTCCACCACCGTTACAACTAGATTCACTTTCTGTCGTGCAATTAGGAACATTTAATTAGATAGCTAAGCGGCATGCTTTTGTTTTTTGCCAACTTGAGTGCAAGCTCACGTAGAGGGTTCAAAGGTAATGCTGGCTAAATGGTATTTGTATGAATAATCGCATTGGTCAATGGTTACAAAGTAGACGTCTAATAATAGGACTATTTGCCTTCATTGTAACTATTGATCCTTTTTAATATAAATAAGATGTATTATGGAATATCAATGTAGATATAAAATGAACTACAATGGCGACGCATGCATCATCTGGTGTTACAATCATGCGTACCTATACTACTTACAACATCCATTGACTTGTGCATAACGTTCCCTCAAAACCAAATTGTAGTTTTTGTCGATGCAGTATATAACTGGAAAAGTGTCTAGGAGTAATAAAAAAACTTTAAATCTTAAATTGATTAAACGAAAATGTCTCGTTCTCTAAATCATTGAGGTTATGCCAGTTTTAATAATGTGAGATGAAACTAATGTGCATGGTGAGGTTAGTCATTTCTGTATCTAAGGCTACTAAGTGAAATGGCTTTAGAAAGGTATAGTCTTAAATAAACTTCTATGTGGAAATTATGTACTTACATACCTGTTTCAGTAAATTAGAGGGTTATTATAAGAGTGGTTTAAAGATTGGAATAGACGTTGAAGTAGAAAGAATAAATACATAACAGAGATGCAGAAGAAGAACGAGGGACTGGATTCCTTAAACCATAAGTTATTACAATTTGAAGTCACCAATTTGTAATGCAGTTACGAGGGGAGATTATTCAAACACCACTGAAGTCGCTTGGAAGAACATTTATACCAAACAAAGCGAACATGCTTACAATTCTCCAAAAAACGAAAACCTTCAACAGAAACCCCTAGTCGCTATTGAAGGTCAACATTTTACAGGCGAGGAATCTAAACATCTGGCTTTGAAGGATATAATGAAGGAAAATAGGTTATGGGTCAAGTTGGGTAAGTGAGAGACAAGGAAGAAAATAATAGACACGAAACACAGGCCACTAATACACGAGGGTTACACGGAGTCTAGCTAGCGCCACAACAACAAAGATTGGTTAAACATAACAAAACAATCGCAAAGTTCGTTTCGTATTATGAATGTATGTGACATGTTTGAATATTTTCATAGCCTGTCCAAATTTTAACTAAATTTTAATGAACAAAATATACAACCAATTCTTGCCATAAAATATAAATAAGTGTTGGCGAATTTCAATTTAAACAATAGTTTGGCAAATGTAAATAAAACATAAAACATACAATCTATTTTAACATTGAGGAGTAGGATTGGTTTGGATGCAAGTGGTGTATGTCCATTCACAACAATTAGTACACAACATCAAATAGCGCATAGTGTAGACAATCTGAAATTTAGTAATTTTGAGAACAAGCTCGAATTTGAAAGAAGATTTGTGTATTTTTTTAGAAGTTTGTCCAAACTATACGGCAAGACATCGAATTTTGTTCCAATCTCGGCTCGCACCTGTATTTGTTCGAATGGTACTTCAAAAGTAAATGACTCGTTGTAATAGGGATTCAGTGTGCATTTCTTGATGCTCGTTTTCTTCTTCTTGAGACGTTTGCCATTTTGCATGAGTGCTATCTTTACGTACGGATCTGTGGCAGGCCGATGAGTCCGAATATGAAAAAAAAAGTAAAGAGACAAAATTAGTACCTATAGATATCCTTACGCACGTTTCCGTTTACATTATTAGTTGTAATGATAAAACATGAATGAGAATTTTACAAATCCATTATTCTGATGTGAACTACAAAGATAGTAAAGCATTTTGACAGTATCGAAATTAAATTGGGAGTAATAATTCATTAAAAAGCTTATCCCCAAACAAGGTACTTAGGTAGGTGTACCTAAATATGTATTTAGATTTTCATGTAAAAATTATAGCAAAATTTTCAAATAATAACACACAAAAAAGCTATGCAAAAAAGTGATGTAATTTGTGTATTATGTATAAATTACCTGACGTCGTCGTAGTAGAGTTTTCCATAATAAATTTTGGTTTATACCATATTATGATGACTGTTTGTTGCTCTTTGTTTTGTGATATTACTTTATTATATAACTTAGTTATTATCAACCAAAGGGTAATAGTGTTAAAGTGTTTTTTTCAAATATTATGTACAAGTATTATGTGTATGATGTCAAATGTACACCAAGTACAATAAATGCATGATTCAAAACCCAAATTTGCATGTGATAATGATACCTGAGCTAATTAAGTGATGACAATTCCATATTATGATAAAACGGTAAAATAAGGAAAGTATATCGAAACATGCACTCTGTGATAATAAACCCAGTGAAGTTTATCCCAATATGGCATACACATCAGAAAGCAATTCAAAAAGTTAGATCATGTAATAATTTACCCTATGAGTCCTGTAAAATCAGATAGATAAGTGTAAGGTATAGATGTAGTCATTAAAAACAATGACATAAGTACCTATATAAAAAGTGGATACATCACTCGCTTACAAACATATAGGTTCTCCTACACACACAATATACATTTTATTAAACGCTCTAAATTACTTATTGTATAAGGAGTTTAATAAATAATTCGTCTAGCAGACACTGGGTAGCACGTGCGCATCGTTTACTTTTTTGAACGCGACTGAGGCAATCGGCGTCAATTATCTCCTTTTTGGACCTACATTTTTGGTGCGCTACTAAAGTATATACATCTTTATATATAATGTTATTGATTTATAGTTTGGAATAATGAGTTACCGGATAAACCACCGACGTCCATTTTCTTGAGGTTCTTAGCTTCCAGAATTACCACTGTCAGCTTTCCAGCCGTTGGTACGTATCGCAGCGAGAAACATATGTCTCCCAGCTTGTTGTCCTGTAACACATACAATACATATTAGTTGTCGTTTTTTATAGAAAATTTATAGTTTATAAAAAGTATTACTATGTACTTAGGTGTGTTATTGACTTATATCTGACGTGTAAGTCTAGAAAAGGAAGTCCTTCAAGGATGTAACCATATACCTAACCATGAAACTTAACCCATTAAGCTATGCTTGAATGGCCTCTTAAGAACAGTCGATGATCTCCCACGTGACTTGTCTAAAGCTAATGTAAATTCCATTCCATCATTCAATTCTCCTAACGTTTCCTTTATACCAAGTCTGACATTCTTATTACCACTGGCTTTTCATAGTTTTTCCTCAATAAGTCTTAATTTATTAAAGGCTATGTTCAGAGTAATAAGTAAATATATCTCTATCTATACTCACCTATTGAGGATAGTATAAATGTAAAAGTAAGTCTGTACTTTTTCAAACCGCTGAACCGATCTTGAAATTTAGTAGGGACTTAGCTTGAATTTTAATAATGAAGGTTACTTTTTATCTCAGAATGCAGAAAAAATGTAAAATCTATTTTCTTATGAGTGATTTTCGATTTAGAAAAAAAAACCTTACATAAATGGTCAGTAGTGACTATTATTGGGTCTTAGTGTAATTTTTAGCTAAACTTGGTCACAACTCCTCGAAGGGCCTGTTCTGTTTTGTTGGACATCATGTATTTACCCCTGAACCTTAGTAGGTATACCTAACGTTATTTACGAACGATGTTGTAGAATTTGTAGAAAGGTCTTTGTTTTAACCTATCTTGTTTAACATTAACTGTTTAGTATCAATATTGTGGTAACTAATAATACACCTATTAATGTATGGAAGACACAGGATAAGTGTTAGGAATTATTTAGAGAACGAATTTGATTTGAAAAGCTGTAGGTATATAGGTTTAATGGACCAAGTGACTAATGGGACATTATTTGAAATACCTCGAAAATTGTTACGGGGACTATGATGGGGGGGGGGGGGCTATTTTTATTTCTCATTAAAGGCAATAAGCAAAAATTTAACTATGTTAATAGTTTTACCGTTTCGACATAATTAGTTATTGTAATAAGTACCAACCATTCACAAAGTGTAGTTGTTATAACCGGTCAATAAAATGCCCAAAAATCTGTTGGTCCATAACGTGTGTGTACATATAATATAATAATATACGGGTCAGAAATAACGCGGCTTAGGGCGGATCAGGGTATCCACAGACGAGAACACGAAACAAAATTAGAACCGTTTTAACAAAAAAAAAGTAACCGACGAAAATTTTAACTAAAAGGCGGAGGATTTTTCAAATTTTAATGGGACAAACCTCCTCGAGTAGTATGAGGTATACTCTATCCAATAAAAAGAGTCATCAAAATTGGACAGCTCTGTAGAAAAATAAGCGTAAAAAAATTATACGCGACGACTTGAGAACCTCCTCCTTTTTTTCGTCGGTTAATAAATAGGTACATAACGATAGCCCGTGTAGTCACCTAAAAGCGTATATTTATGGTTGTTGGTTTATCGGTACAGAATTTTAGTTCATGCACTCTGTTCAGACGCGTATAGAGCGCAGGCTATTCTAAAAGCTAACCTCGTTCAGCTTAGCTCACTCTCTCATCGTCGGGTTAGCTAGCTTAAACAGTTAATAACTTGGTAGACTAGACTTAGAAACAAATTTACAAAATTAAATCAGACTCCAAGAAAAACACTACAAAGACTACAAACTGCTCATCACGTTTTACAAATTATTTTTTCTGATGCAGGGAAATTTATTGTTGAAGAGTTCTCCTAGTAATTCGACATTAGCTCCACTTTGCCATATGCATTGTGTCGAGCATAAATTTGCACTGCACAATTTACTATCAACCATCATCAGAACCTGATCTGATGACATCGGGACCATCTGGAAAGTATACCCTTTCAAACAAAAAAATAATATTCCATATCTGTGCAGCCATTTTCGAGTACCTACCTAAAGGAGGAACATACTAAAAAACCAGAACACACTAGATAACCTCATTCTTTTTTAAAGTCTGTTAAAAAGACGTCGCACCTACGTGACCTAAGCTAAACGAAGTTAGCATTGCTCGCAGTGTAGCCTGTGCTTAAAACTTGAATTAATTGTGTACACTAAAATACTGCACCGACGCACGTGCTTTAGGACGCATAGCCCGTGACTGATAGTAGCCTCGAAGAATGGAGTTGGCATCTAGTCATACGCACATTTGACGAACACTCTCATTGCGTTACATATAACGTTTTAGCACATAGACGTTTTTATCTAATAAAATAAAATACACGATACATAATATAATTCGAACATTCTAGAACATGAAACAAAAGGTACACCAACGTTCATATCAATCCTAAAATGAAGCAATAGTTGTCCGCCGATATATATAGGTTATAGTTATTGGTAGGTATAGAAGATACGTGTCATTCATTACGATCTGTTGCCGAAATGAAGCCAAATTGTGGTTTATCGTGACACCCAGCTCAGATCATCTACGTATCTACACTCGAATTTCGGTGGTCCTAAGTATCCTGCAGACCTTTGTGACCTTACACCTTGTAACATTACCTTGAAGTGATGTTCCCTGAAGACTGACCATTTTAGAAACAGATCGCAATTATCTAGTTTGACATAGAGGTACACACACTACGATATCCAGTAAAGAAATTAATATTGTTAACCGTAAACCAAAGTTGCCATGCGCGTCATAAAGCATTAATTTCTTTAAAGGATGTTTTGTTGCTAGACATATAGGACACATACATACAATACATTTATATAGTTACACTATAGCAGCACAACCTACACATTCGTGATACATAGATATACACTTCAAATATCGTCTAAGTGTGGTCAGCTAGGCAGCGGGTGGTGAGGTAGGCTATACAGTTACACAGTATAGAAACGAATATTTCTCATGAATGCACACTTGTGTGTGCACGGTAAATATGTAAATATTATAAATAAAAAGGTAAAGAGTTTCATTTCTTTTTGAAAAGAACAAGAATACTGACAAACTTCTTGATAAAGACGTTGTTAGTAAAGCAAGCAAACAAAGGTGTCTTTATGAAATTTTATCACAACAGGATCATCTTTTTTACTGCCATTATACTTATTCAGCCATGCAAACAGATTTTTCTGTGGCGCATAGTAGGTATATACTCATATCTTCACTCGGTGGTCAGAAAGTCGCCTGCAACATACTAGTAAGTATATTGATTAGTTTATAGTATAATATCTCTAATCTGGAAACTTTTCAACAAAGGAATTATGGTTATGCGTAAAATCGTTCGGACCCTGCCAATAGTTTGTTTAAAGATGAGAAAGAATGCCAAATGTACCTACATAATGGAAAACGCTGAAATAATTGGAAAAGGTAGGAATATTTTTATAAGGAGTATTTTTGAAGGATCATATTTGTTTAACGTGAACAGCCAATTACTAGGTACGAGTATGTAGGTTACATACAAAGGAAACTCTGAATTGGCATGTGTTTAAAACAATATTGTGTGTCTGCTTTTTTAATAATATCATATATAGGTATTTATCAATTTATATTATTGTGTAACATGCAAATTCAAAGAGCACACAGTACGGGCACGATAGGACGACAACATGCAACATTCCCCAGCCGCAATATAAAATAAAGTAAAAATATTGGATGGATAGAAACAAACGTACAAATAACATAAAAAATAATGTGGTATGATAGGTGATTAAGGAGGTGAACAATTTTATCAATTTACGTTTTGATGTGCCCTAGCTTCCTAATTAAAACCTAATTTTTTACCGGCCCAATTTTGAAATGTTTCATAGCCGAATCTTAGGCAAAAATTAGTCTGCATACATTCGTGTTTTCAATCATTATGTATAATCTTGATGTGTCTCAAAATAATACTTACGTGAATGATCATTTCGTTTTTGAAGCGGCATGCAAGATTGTTCAGGACACAATCAAACACAGCCAAGCAGAGCAGAGAAAATATGGAGAAAAAGAGAAAAACCAAGTAAATACATTTTTTGCTGTCGAAATTAATTTTATCAGAAAATAAATGACGACCCAGTCAATGTGAGATGCCTTGACTTGTAAGCACTCTTGCTGTATCCCCAAAGTGCGGCCGAAAGTTCAAACGTGAATTATTCACATAATGTTGTTTTAATTGCCGAATTAGTCAAGATTTCTCTAATTAAAAAAGTGCAGTAAGATTTCAAAAATGTAGACAGACCTTTCAAAGAGTATCCAGTACCTAATGTATCAACAAACATGGAGGTACCTAATTGAAAATTTCTAATGGTTATTGTAAATCTTATAGCTGATCAAATTCTTGTGAGACCCGTTGAAAGGTCAGGTATAGTAAAAATAAATGCTGTTCTGCCAAAACACAAATCCATTGAACGTACCGAATTACCGATAGTACTTGTACCTATTTAAAATGGTAGTTAATGTAACAATTTCTATAACAGTCGTGTAAGTATGTAGGTATGTAAGTGTGTGTGTTTTGCCAGCCTAGCCTAAACTAAGAAAAAAGATAAAATAGTCTTCTGAATTTAATATCTTTGCTTGATGTTATCATCTATATAGTGCATTCATGAGATTACTTAGGTAACTATGTACTTAATTGTTAAACCAGAACAGGCTGCTGATGTGACCTGGGTGTAACTATCCAAGTAAATTTTGAATTTGAAAGTTTACTTAGTAGCTTTAAATTTCAAAGATAACACCCTGTCTTAAACAGTCCATAAACTGACAGAAAACCAGGTAGCTGTTTATACATAGAAAATATGACAATGAACTCTCACTCAATGAAACAAACCAATATATTAATAAGCAGTTACCACGCGTGGAGAGGTGTGAGTTGCTGAAAAGTAAAGCCTTTTGTATTATGTTACAATGCATTGTCAATTTTATAAACTAGGAGTTCTCAAAAATTTAAGACACGTAAGAAGCGTGGGGTCCTTTCATTTTATATGCCCATCGGACCTAAGTATATTTGAAAACAAGTGACTGATATGTTTATACAACTGGTATATTTGTGATTATTGTCTATGGTGGTGTGGTGTTTGTTTGTGTGCGTGAGGCCGTACCTGACCGCCTTCGCCCTCCACGCTCTGTAGCTCGCGCCACTCCTCGATGGTCTGAGCCAAGTCCACTTGGCACAGTGGAACCTTCACCTCGCCAATTTGGTCGTGTTTGGAGAAACGGTCAAAGTCGAAGATCGCGAATACAAGGGTCTTGTTCATTGCGTCAGCGTACGGCACGTTCTGGATAGAAACGGTGCTAAGTTTTTAGTTATCTGGTAGAATTTAGGGACACTTTCGATGTAGGTACTCTGTCATTTAATATTCTTTTAATACAGACAGCTGTTAGGAAAATTTGCAAGTAAAATACTTTAGAAGTTGCTTGAACTTCGTTGGAATGTAATCATTAATAATCCTTCCCAAACTCTTTTTGAGGATAAAAGTTAGTAATTCATTTACCTTGAAAATAAAAGTTTCGTTGAAGACAGGACTCAGGGTTTTTCTGTGGACTTTGGTCTCGAATTTCTTCTTCTTGTCTGGAAGGAGGTAGACCTTAACGTAGGGGTCCGAAGTGCCTCCCATATCCAGAGCAGGAAGGTCTTCAGCCTGAATGACGGTCACCGAGAGACTGTTGCTGTTAAAGTCGTACTCTAGCTGCAAGACAAAGGAAAGGTTTCAGAAAGAGAAACGACTCGGTTGATAATAGGCCATGCATTTTAATAGAATGACAAAGAAATTTGTATTAACGAAACGAAATATGTCGGTACACACGCTACTGTCTGAAAGTATATCATCCTATATCATCTAAAGTACGAATATTTATTTAATTATAGAAACTACAATTCAGGTGGGTATTGAAAACATTCAGCCCATGAAATGCCTACATTAAGGTGCAGGTAATTAAAGAGTAATAAGCTTTATGAGAAAACAAACACCAAGTTACGATCTGAGAATGAAGTCGTAAACGATTTAATGGAGCATCGAACAAGTTTTATCAACGCATTTACTTAATTTAAACTACCAAGATGAAACACTATGCAATTTAAAACACTAATAAGAATTTTGTTTTATGTATCCACAACTAAGGTCAACAACTTCTAAATGAATGATCTTTACGAGTGCATTATATAAATCAGTTTTGATTAAGAAACACAGAACTTAATACTCTAAAACATGAACTCGTACCGCTCAAGACTGTAAAACCGCCTGCATCCTTCATCCTCCATCTTTCATCTGGTGTCTTTGTCAACTACGTACCTTGTACTGGAGTTTCCCTAGCTTCTGCTCTTCCTTCTTTGAGTCTCCGTCGTCAGGCTCCTCTGCGTTCTCTGTCAGCTCCTCCATGTCCGGCTGAACCTACATGCACGTCCCGCGGCAAATTTCACATGAATATCTGATTTCTTATCCATAACAAGCCAAATTTCCTCACTTACTACCTCAAAACATTGGATTGGTTCATATTACCAAGCGGTTCCGTTGAAGTGTATCGCCTCATGTAAATTTGAAAAGTTGCTGATTTTGGTGTTCTGATTTATAAATAATGTCAAACAGGGGGTTTATTGGGGATCGAACCCGTAGCGTCAATATAATTCCCATTCGGACATTTAGAAAATTACTTAAGTTGCTTCAGTAAATTATGAAATACGGATTTATTGTGTTTGTAGCAGCTAGTACTTCTATCTAGATACAATTAAATGTTCTATAGGTATGATAATTGTGTTCAGTTACTAGTTTTGAGCTCTCTTCTTCCTTCCAATAAAAAGATAGTCGGATTGGGACTCATAAACAGATTAATAATCACTAATTATGTTAGGGTCAGCAATGTAAATATGTTTTGGGTTTGACGCTGCGATTGTACCTAATATTTATAAATTCTTTGCTTCTGCATTGAATATTATAATGTCCAAGAGAGATAAGCGGTTCCATTTAAAACTTGCAGGGTGCTCAATGTGCACCTAGACCAACTTTAACTTTCGTAACCATTCTCCTCAATAAATACATGTTTTGAGCTGATTGGTTGCAAACATTACCGTAGTCTGTATCTCGAGGGTTTTGAGAGGTCTGGAGACGTTACCTTTTCCTTGTAAGCTGAGCCCAACAGCTGGACGGACTTGAGGTCGACTCCTTTCATCCCCTTTTTGCCATCCTTGGAGCGTCGCTTGCGGAAACACCGTCGGATGCAGCAAAAACATATTCCTAACACGACCACAGCCACACCTAACAAACAAAATTCCGTTTAGAAACTCATAAAAATTTATATATCTATTTATCAATGTAAAAATACACAACAAAAAATGTAATGATACCTACGGAATTGTGTGAAAATGGTTCGATGAGCAACTAGGTATATATAGGTATACAGAAGAGTCATTTTATCATCATTGGAACAGTGTTGTTGTGTTATTTTGCTATCTATGGCAGAAAGTGTTCTCAACAAATTCTTAGAAAAGATCATGCTCAAAGTATGTGTCATTGAAAACACATTTCCCAAAAATGCTGGCGTAGAAAGAAAAAATACTAAGTATATCAGGTGGGTATTCGTACTAGCGATGAGTTGATACATCATTTGCTTATTTGACATAACAATCATTTCGATTTATACATAGCCCAATAGTGAAGTTTCTGGGCTTTTATATTCCCTTTTAATAGATCACTGCTTCTGTCTTAATAAATAACGAAGTTACTTATAACATTTTAAAGATTAACGGAAGCTATGACGTAGCTTCCTTCAGTATATTTATTGCACGGCATAGCGGCTTTTTATTGCGTCTAGGAACCACAACATTTTCCTGTGTAACTTCTTCTCTATCTTATAGAAAAACTGTTTTAAGGTGCTATCCTGATTAAGTTTTTAAAATCGGTGAATCAAATTAGAACATTCTAGAAAAAAAAAATTCTCACGCCTTTTATCCCCGAGGGGATGGGCAGAGGTATTCCATTTCTGGATGTACCTACTTTTTACCCACTGGGACCTGCGGGTTTCCTCACGATGTTTTCCTTCACCGTCAAGCTAGTGATAAATATGTACGTAAGTTTTGAAAAACTCATTGGTATGCCAGGATTCGAACCCGAGCATCACTGATTATCATCGTGTGAAGCAGGTTCTTTAGCCGTAAGGCTGTGATAGACAGCTCATAAAAAAAGGAAATTTCCTTCAAAGATAAAATTGTTAATTACCGACGAGGATTGCGACCAGTTGCCATGTTTCCATGTTCATCTTGCGGGCCAGGTCGGCTGTCTTCTCGCCGAGGGTCTCCTCTGTAGTCGCCACGGTCGACAAGCCTGGCTCCAAAGAACCCGTCGCTGGGGAAAAAGTTCTCTATGTAAACGGTGTTACGGTGCATAATTGTCGCGATTGTATACTGAACTCTTCCCTATCTACTTATGTTTCCTTTGGCATATTTGATCAATGTACTTGAAAACACCTACTGTAGAAGCGTAGCTGCTGCAAAAGTACCATAATATAGTCTAGGCAATAAAGGTAGTGGACCCCAACATTAATTCCTCAGTCGATGAAACTTTGCAGGATTGTAGTATAGTATGAGACAATACTTGCATAAAAAAATCCAAAAAAAAAACCTAATCGAAGTTAGGTTTTTATACTAAAAAAAAATTTTTTTTTGTCTCTAATTTGATAATTTCTGAAAATAATATAGCGAGACGGTTTTTATTTTGGATTTTCCTATTGTAAGTCCACAGCGACTATTAAATCGCATTCCAGTTAAAAAAATAGACTGAGCAATTTTCCCGTGCAAGGTACATATACGTCTGAGTTTTGTTGTTTCTACCAGGTGATTTTTTTGGATATTTCGCATATAGCTTTCTTAACACACATGAATATTGCTGGCGAAGAAAATTTTGACTGAGCATTTTTCCCAACAAAGATATCAAATAAATAAGTATTACAGTAAAAATACCTAACTTCGGTTAGGTTTTTTTTTTGGATTTTTTTATGCAAGTATTGTCTCATACTATACTACAATCCTGCAAAGTTTCATCGACTGAGGAATTAATGTTGGGGTCTTCATACAAAAATCCGCTTCATTGCCTGGACTAATAAGGGTTTATAAAAATATTAGATATGAATTATAAAACGATGTTACTAACTACCACAGTTTAGAAACCAGCAAATATTTCTTACTACCAACATTTGCACCTTCAACGAAGGTAATAAGCTAAGCTAAGCTAAGCTAAGATGATAGTTCAGATTTTACATTAATAGATAATTTTAATTCAAAAGTAGAAAGTGTTAGTAACTAATTATTATCTGCAAGGACGAAGCCTTTACCTACAGAGAGGTTCTATAGGTAAAGGCTTCCTCCAAAGATAGCCAGTCCTCTCTAGATTGAACTACTTGCCGATACCATATTTCAGAAAAAAGAAAGAAATGACGATGACTTACGCAGCGCAGGCTCCGTTGGCGATGGGTTGGGGTTGCTGGGGATCGAGGCCCCGGCTCCAGTGGGCGGGAGCGAGGGCTCCGGCGGCGCCTCGCGGGGCCATCGCAGCAGGGCGCCCAGAATCGGTGACATCTGCACAGAACAAAAGAATAACTGCAATAACAACGTTTGACGTGGGAGAGCCATGCTTCGGCATGCTTGGGCCGGCTCGACCGGAGTGATACCACGCCCTCACAAAAAACTAGCGTAAAGCAACGCTTGCACTGCATTTTGCTGAGTGAGTGAGGTAACCGGATGCTCCAACACCCCCCTCCAACTCCCCCTCCCCCTCCCTCTACTTCCACCTCAAAGGCTGGCAACGCAGTTGTGTCTCTTGAGTTGCAGGTATCCATGGGCGACGGTAGTCACTTACCATCAGGTGACCTGTCTGCTCGTTTGCCCCCTTTTTACCTATAAAAAAAACCATACGCCCTCCGGCCAGTTGCGATGACGATCTGCGAAAGACTTCAGGCAGATGCTGGATGCGTCAAGCTGAAGACGGCGCCATAGCGCTCATTAGGGGAGGCCTATGTCCAGCAGTGGACAAATGTAGGCTGATGATGATGAACCAAACGTCAAAATTTCAATACACAGAGCAGAGCATGACTTCTTGCTACGAGTTTGTCATTGCTGTAGTGTCATACTATGCTGCACTACTCCTGACCTGCTTTTGACGTGATCGGGCCTTAAACGTGACTAGTCATGAGTCCATCGCTGGACTGGACATAAGCAGTTCTGTTTCCTCAAGAGTTACTTTCCTTCACCGCTGAGTAATAATTAGGTATAGGTACGTATGATTTGCAAGAAATCAGTGGTGTATGCCCTCAGGGATTAAACCCGGGCCTCAAGCATGAGAGATGGACTCAATAATCACTACGATGTAAATACCACACTTTACTGAATCAACCGTCAACATCGCAATATTGTGAGGCAGAATTGTGTCCCACAATTTATGCACACAGTTATTTTTAGTCCCAGATTAGGCAAAGTTTACCTATACCATATTACCAATAGCCAACTTGTGGGCATTGTTTTTTTGCTATAAGTTTGTAAATGTTTTACGAGGAGCCAGAGGTCTTAAATTTTTGGAGGAACCCATACTTTTCTCCAGTAGGTACCTATACTAATTCGACTTTAGTCTTTATGCAAAGCATTTCAATGTATAAATTGTGTTCAATAAGTCATGAGTTGGTGTAGAGTTTTTTTTTGAGTTGATATGAAATTTCAAAGTTACTACTTAGGTGTTTTATTTTCGGAGATTTCAGTTTTTAGTTTAATGAAGTCGCTTTTTACCCTTATAGATAAAGATTTGATGTTATATTAAAGTTTTATTAATAGCTTTTGCCCGCATCGGCATTAAATTATTATTACATTAGATTATTAGCAGGTATTTAATTGTATGTGGACTAAATACAGCCAGACGCATTTAATAAACGCGATTAAAAAATATTTTTTAACAATATTGGATTTTTAATTTCACTTCCTGAAGTTATCTACCACCGTATTGGAAACTGTTCTATCTGAGAAGAAGAAGCGGCGCAACAAACTCAACAAATTAAATTTTGATACTAGTTCACATCTTAAACACAAATCTACCGATAACCCAATCACTTGGTATGGCGTGTGTTGCTTGTCGTCGAGGATTACCATTCTAGGTAAATCCACTAACTGCTTCATCCAACGATAATAAAAATAAGGGAACATTTTCACAACAGATACCTATGTAAGGCATGTAAGACAGATAACACATAAGTATTAGGATTTACCGTGGACGAAGCGAAACAAGTATGTAAGGATCGTAGCAAGTGGAAAGAAATAGTCTCTGCCTACCCTACGGGAAAGAAGGGTGATAATAGGTTCGATTCTGCATTACAGCTCCTAAACTTATTTTAGTTTAGTCCTGTCATTTTCTTTCTCATAGAGAAGAAAAGAGACGAGTGATATTTACTCCTGTCAAATTAAAATTAGTCCTGTCAGCTACGGCATTTCATAACGTGTTTAGTGCATAAGTAAATAAGTCACGACTAAAATACAGCCTCTGACAGGACTAAATTCGGTAGGTTATCTTCTATCCCTTTTCTTTTTTTGAGGTAAAATAAAGACAGGACTAAACTAAAATAAGTTTAGGAGCTGTAATGCAGAATCGAACCCTATATGTATGTAAGTATGTAAGGTTAAGTTTTATTATTTTTATTATTTGCGGCTGATTCTGCCAAATTATTTCTGCTTAGCTTGATGGTTGACTGGTAGATAATGCCTTTATGCATTAAGTTCGCCATGTGTACAGTTTATTGGTACATGAAGTTAAATAAATAAATATCTGGAGAACCTTAAGTACTATATTCCATTAGAAATATATAAGACTAGCGATCCGCACCGGCTTCGCACGGGTGCAATGCTGAATTTTCTTTGCTATAAACCATCCCTGGACCCACTCAAACCCACACAAAAAGTTTCATCGAAATCGGTCCGGCCGTTCTCGAGTTAAATCGTCAGGAAGGAAAACCCGACTTATTTTTATATAGTAGACTAGCGGCCCGGTACGTGCTTCGCAACGTGTAAATGTGATAAATGAAGAACCACTCGACAGATTTTAAGCAATATTCACATAAACCATCTGCTAAATAGCCCGAATAAAGCCTAAAAATTTGGTTTGGATAGTTGCGCCCGTTCTTGAGTTATAAAATAACAACGAAAAGTGGCATTGATTTTTATATAGGTACTAGCAGCGCCCCGCGGTTTCACCCGCGTAGTTCCCATTCCGTCCCCGCGTAGTGCCCGTTACCGCAAAATTCCAGTTCCCGTTCCCGTGGGAATATCGGAATAAAAAGTATCCTATATCCGTCTCCTGGTTCTAAGCTACCTCCCCACCAACTTTCAGCCAAATCGGTTCAGCCATTCACGCGTGATGCCGTGACCAAGGGAAAAAGGAATTCATTTATATATATATAGGCTAGCTGATGCCCGCGACTTCGTCCGCGTAGAATTTGTTATTTCTTTGCGTTTCAAAAATATATAAAGAAGGATAATCTACACTATCCATCTATCAACACTAATATTATAAAAAAGAAAAATTTGTAGTTTTGTACCTATGTTAATAACGAATAAACTCAAAAACTACTGGACCGATTAAAAAAACTCTTTCACCATTAGAATGCTACATTATTCCTGAGTAACATAGGCTATATCTATGACGAAAAAGAATTAGGGATCCTTACTAAAACTTGACTGTACATGCCAGGATTGGAACCCGAGCCTCACGAATGAGAGGCGGGCTCTTTAGCCAGTGGGCTATCATTGCTATTTATTTATATTTTTGTTATTCAAAACACCCTAAGTATATACAACGCGTCCCAGAATAAGCGCAATTCCTCATATACCCCAATTAGTATACTAATATAAAAATATGGTAATGCATTCGTACTTTAGTTTTGTCTAACAAAATTTCTTATATAAAGAGCGATAACAGTACGGTTTCCACAGGTAGCCCTAACTAAATTCAGTTCTATGCTAATTCGTTTTTCTAAAAAAAATTTACACATACTTACTAAAAATAATACTGATTACCTATTGTACTCGTATAGCCTAGGACACTCTCTGGATTACGATTTTTGAATTAGTTCTTGATACCAAAGGCTATGCATGTGCTCATTATAACAAACAAATTCCCTCAAGGAACCCATAGTGAATTCTCAAAAAAAGAAGTGGACCTTGTATGGAGACTTTTGAAGAGTATTTGTGCCAAGTTTCAAGTTGATAGTAGAAAAAAAACACACTTTTTCATACCAACTTCAACCTCTGCTTTCACTCCTTTAGGGAATAGTTTTCGAAAAATCCAAAAACACGTGTCTCATAATTTATTTGTAAAAAGTATTTGTGCCAAGTTTCAAGTAGAGACACGTCAAAAACAACACATCTCCATACAAAATCCCACCCTCTGTTTCGCCCCCTTATCGGGTGTTTTTTACAAAACTCAGAAATACGTGTCTTGTTGTTTGTTTTGAGGAATATTTCTAGAAAGATTCGAATTGATACACCCAAAAATGAGGATTTTCCATACATACCAAGTTCAACCCCTACTTTCAGGCCGTTAGGGGTCGATTTTCTTAAAATCCAAAAACACGTTTGTCATCATTTATTTCTAAAAGTATTTGTGCCAAGTTTCAAGTCGATACACGTCAAAAACAACACATCTCCATACCACGCCCTGTTTCGCCCCCTTTGGGGGTGTTTTTTACAAAACCCAGATATACGTATCTTGTTGTTTGTTTTGAGGAGTATTTCTAGAAAGATTCGAATTGATACACCCAAGTATGAAGGTTTTCCATACATTCTAAATTCAACCCCTACTTTCACCCCGTTAGGGGACGACTTTCTTAAAATCCAAAAACACGTATCTACACAATTATTTCTAAAAGTATTTGTGCCAAATTTCAAGTTGATAGACGTAAAAAACAACACGTCTCCATACAAAATCCCATCCCCTGTTTCTCCCCCCCAAGGGGGTGTTTTTTACAAAACCCAGAAATACGTGTCTTGTTGTTTGTTTTGCGGAGTATTTCTAGAAAGATTCGAATTGATACACATACAAATTAAGGTTTTCCATACATTCCAAACTCAACCCCTACTTTCACCCCGTTAGGGGACGATTTTCGGAAAATCCAAAAACACGTATCTACTCATTTATTTATAAAAGTATTTGTGCCAAGTTTCAAGTTGATAGACGTAAAAAACAACACGTCTCCATACAAAATCCCACCCCCTGTTTCGCCCCCCTAGGAGGTGTTTTTTACAAAACCCAGAAATACGTGTCTTGTTGTTTGTTTTGAGGAGTATTTCTAGAAAGATTCGAATTGATACCTAAAAATGAAGGTTTTCCATACATTCCAAACTCAACCCCTACTTTCACCCCGTTAGGGGACGATTTTCGGAAAACCCAAAAACACGTATCTACTCATTTATTTCTAAAAGTATTTGTGCCAAGATTCAAGTTAATAGACGTAAAAAACAACACGTCTCCATACAAACTCGATCCCCCTCTTTCACCCCCTTATGGGGTGTTTTTTGAAAAATTAAGAAATACGTTTCTTTTATAGAGTATTTTTACAAAGTTTTGAATTGATACACTCAAAAATGAAGGTTTTCCATACAAACGTTCAACCCCTTTTTCACCCCCTCAAGGGTTGAATTTCGAAAAATCCTTTCTTAGTGCTAGCTTACGTCTTAAAAACAATAGCTGTATAAATAAATAAATAAAAAAATAAAATTCGCCAGATAGGGGGCAAACATATTGTACCAAAAGGTATACGAAAAATATACTTACGGAGAATTGAGAATGTTCTCCTTTTTTAAATTGGATGAAAATAAACGGACTCAAGGCGTAAATCTTTCTCAAGCTATAAAGGTCACAGTTCATCAGAATTTCGATAAAATCTATAAATAGGTATCTTCATTCGTTTACTTATATTAATTTATTCAAGATATTTCTTTCTTCTTTGCAGCAGCTTAGAGAATCTAACGCATAAATTGATACTAAGTAGGTAGGTACCTATATTTAAAAAGTAGGGCTGGCAAGTACCTATCTCTCTGAAAGGATCAGTCTAAGTTATCCAGAGAGGGAATGCGACCAGTCCACTAGGCACTGCCCTACATATGGTTCCTCTATCGACGATTGTAATTTTCTTTTAATCAAATATGTCATTAGGTTTTTAAAAAGTTTTGTTAAAGAAAGACGTGTTCCTATTACGGAACAAGATAAAAAGGTACATATCTTTTCGATCATTTTGGTATACATGAATAATGGTAGAGTCGTTATAGATTACACTGATGCTCAGGTAAAAGGTGAATAAAAGAAACGCGAATAGATTCATAAGATAGTCGACATAGCGAAGACACTTACATACTCTCTGAAGACACATACCTACTCTCTTCCCTTCAAACTTTGTCTTAGGCGAATGACAAATTTAACATTAGAGAACCAACTCACGTGATTGCTGGCAATAAGGGCACTTGACGAGCCCACAAGACTTAATCACTGTGAACGCAGACAGAGCTTCGACCCGTAATGGATCCGTAAAATCTACTCTGACTGGGACGCTGGCCGTCCGTTACTAACCTTTATCCGATTCTCCTGGCTCCTCGATTCACTATTAGATCCTGTTACGGCAGTCACTTATCACTGGCTGGGTTCATTTCTGGACATGGTATTGGAGTAAACCCTCTGGTAGCCGGAATGGCGGGGATGCGCGCGCAGCCGATCGATCGCCGCTGCGCGATGCGATGCCTTCACGTTCCCGTTCCCGGCCAAGTCACGATGTTTACGTCACACATTGCGTACATTGACGGGTGAACTTTAAACGGTAAGCCGTTGAATGGACTAACAATGCTTCGTCGCCAAATGTATAGCAATTTTTAGGAAAATATATCGTCGATGTGAGTGGCGTTAGGAAACGTTTACGGATGTTGGCTGCTTATCTAATTTAACGTAGAAACACAATTTGAGATTGATGATGAATTTGAAATTGGCATTACATGTTTGCAGGATTTGTTTCCTTGTAAATGAGTTTAGGCTTTACTTAAATCTCCCGTTACCTATACCATAAGTATTAGGTTATCTTTGGAATATGATAGATAAATAATCGGGCACACCATATTTTTTTAAACAATCATAGTTCGGGAACCTTTTGTTTTAAGCTTAAACCGGCCGACACCATAATCTCTGAGATCAATAGGTAGGAGGTAGCTAATGTTTTATTCTTGCATAGCGAGGCAAAAGTACGAATGTTTACAGACTAAACGAGATAATTCATATAGCGTCATCTCTTTCGAGTTCCAAAACATGCATAAAACAAGTTCATGGATTTGACATAAATTATCATAAAATAATATTAAAACAAACTTATTATAAGGGCGCTGGTATAAAGGAAGTAAGATTAAGACAGTAAATCCTATTTTAAGTTTATTTTAAGAGATGTTGCTAGGCTTCCAGTAGTCGATGGCTAAATACATATTTATTAGAACCAACAGGATCTTAACGCCCACAGGATGGATGAGTGCACACTGAGAGCGAAGAAATAAATACTTATAAACACCTAGCTATCGTATTTAGGTAAGTATAATCTGAACGTTGAAGCGGTCGCCCACGCCTGGTATTAAGTACTAACAAAGAGCGATGTTGTGGAATATTTTCGTCTACAATTTAAATTCTCTATTAGAAGGGTATTAGTTTGAAACGTGTTACTTAGAAATATTCTCATTTGTACAGCAATCTTATTTTGTTATGATATTATGTGTTGATTGAACAGATCTGCACTGATAACTTGATAAGACATTGTTGTGTTTTGTATTTTCTGACACGGTTCGACAAATAAATGTGAAAAGACATTCCAATAATACATTTTTTTACAACTTGCAACGTTTGTGTTTAGGTTTAGGTCTTTTGAAATTGAATTTTAGATCACTTACCTACTGACGTTTTATTGAGCTGAAATTTGGCATGCTTATGTAGTACATACTGAAGGTCATATCAAAATGGTGTCATCGTGTTGATGTGATGATGGAGATGGGAGGTGTATAAAGATACTCCTCAATTTGTAATGGTAAGTACTCTATTAGAAATTGAGGAGTATCATAAACCCCCTGAGTTTGGGCTAATTTTATCGTGGGAGAGCCATGCTTCGGCACGCTTGGGCCGGCTCGACCGGAGTGATACCACGGCCTCACAGAAAACCAGCGTAAAGCAATGCATTGCATTTCATTGAGTGAGTGAAGTAATCGGAGGCCTCAACCCAACCCCTCCCCTCGGTTTCCCTCCCCCCTTCCCCTACTCCTACCTCAAACGGCTACCGGCAACGCAGTTGTGACTCTTGAGTTGCAGCTGTCCATGGGCGACGGTATAGTCTTACCATCAGGTGACCCGTCTGCTCGTTTGCCTCCTATTTTTTATATAAAAAAAAAAAAACATTTGTTTGACGGGTGTTGTGCGTATTTTTAAGTTTTCTTAAACTATAGGATTATTTTTATAGAAAATACAATAATAGGTCTCCGAAAAAAGGAAGGTGGGTCTTCGAGCTTGGAATATTCTGGACCCTTGATTATGATTATTTTGTTATGCGCATCTTAGACCTTACATAATAACTTGGCACAATTCCAACATCAAGTATTCTCTCAGAGCGGGAGGCGGTGGCGACCTTGCGATGGATGTAGACACCATTTTGATATAAAGCGTCTATACTTACCCTTTATTCTTTCTATAAATATAAAGCTCGACTACCACTCACTCACTGACTGATTGACATAATTGTTCTCCCAGAAGGAGTCGTTTTGGAGTCAAGTCTTAAATAAAAAAAGTGTGCAAGATGGCGGAGTGACCCTGGGAAAATTCCGACTTTTCAAAAAAAACAAAATGGCGGCCAAGCCTGCCCATCGTATCTCTTTTGTTTTCCGGCCGATCCGGTTCAAATTTTTGGCAGCTGTAGTATTGCTTAGATGATTTACAAATATTACTAAAAAATTTGAAAAAACAAAATGGCGGCCGCGTAGTAGTGTTTCAAAGTTGGAGTGGTTTTAGACCCCACTTGACCCGAATTGATGTCCCAGATGCCAATATGCTAAAGGGATGTGTTTGGTGTCATCGCACAGGGCATGTCCTGTAGTTTACCAGAAAATCCCGAAAATCTGAAAAACCAAGATGGCCGACCGGTGATTTGCTCCCAAAGAAAAGTATTAATTTTACCACATTTTGATTGTCGATTTTCGGCAAGATGGCAACACCTGAGCGAGTTGGTCTGTATAGCGGGGTTGGAGGTCTTGCTACATAGTGTTGCCGTGTTTAAGAATATTTCCGGAATTTGGCGTATTTTTTTACTTTTAACACAAAACGTCAAAACTGTAAATTTTACCATTTTGCGAAAACGAGTGACAGTCGATGGAACATTTTATCTCCCCCTATGACATTTTGTAGGATTTTTGGTTTTTGCCTGGCAACACTGAAAGTTATGGTTGATTTAATTTTTAGGGTAGACCTCAAAAGACCCGAATTGATCTCCCAGATGCCAATATGCTATAGAGACGTAATTGGTGTCATTGCACAGGGCATATTCTGTAGTTTATCAGAAAATCCCGAAAAATAGAAAAAACAAGATGGCCGCCCCGTTAATTTGGTTTTAATGAACAATTTTGATTTTCTTAATCTTAATCGGCATTTTTTAGCCAGTTGGCAACACTTTGGAAAGTTGACTTGTATGGAGCGATTGTGGGGCTCAGTAAACAGTGTTGCCATGAAAAAAAATATTTAACAAAATTTTATTGTTTTTCGATTTAAAATTTCTAAAACAAGATGGGCGCCCAAAATTTGACTTTATTTTTCTGTCAAAATAAGACCCCACAGAGACACGCGTGGCCGCTTGCGGCCTCGCGCACCGCGCGACATCTAGTTCTTTCTATAAATCTATACTACTTGTTATGTTGCTCACTAGGTTTTAAATGTATAAAAAATATGTTCTTGACTTATGCTCGACGGGGTCAGCTGAGGTATTCCATTCCTGGACATACCTGCTTTCCCCCAATATAATTTTTGGACCTCTAAACATAACATCACCAGGGTTCTGCTACAAATGCTTTAGAAGCAATTCTGGGATCAGCGGGTTTCCTTACGATGCTTTATACATAACTTTTTGAAAAAATAATTGGTATAAACCCGGTCCGGCGATGGTCTCACCACCTATCACGTTTAGTTGTCAAATGTACCCGTGAAAAGTGTGTATTTTCAGAAATGGAATACCCCTGAATCCACCTCGGCGATAAAAGGCGTGAGATTATTATTATCATTGGTATAATACGATTCGAACTTTAGCCTCACGCAAGAGAGGCGGGCTCTCTAACCATAGTGTTCACTACGTTTTTATAACCATTCAGAATGCAGCAAATATTTTGAATCCTTTCGATAACATTATCACACAAACAGCTGATACCTACCGCAGGCGCAAGAAAGTAAAAATAAATAATGGAAGCAACAAAAAGAACAAACAATCATTTTATTGCTGTTCTGCCTACGCTAGCTCTTCAACATACAGATGTTATCGTTCAATTAGGAATCCATGAAATTGAATAACTTTTATTAATGGAATCATTTCTCAAACGATCTCAAAAGCTTTCTTTGTTTAGTTTCGGAGTTTATTTATTATTAAAATTTTACTGGTGTACCTTTGTCCGTAGGTGTTCCCTAAAGTAATAGGCATTCCTCACGTCAACTCAAATGATACGGTGGTATGCCTCAAGTTATAAAGAACTTTTGTCCCTATCAGAGCCTATCCAAGTGGCTGACAAGAAGGGACAAATTACTGACTAACTTTATAGCTCGACTTATAATGGCCGCGATTTTATAGAGCGACAAGTTAAATTTACGCAATACTCTAAAGAAGTAGAGTCACTGACATGTAGTTCTTAATATTACTATTTAGTATTACAATTAAGCGAACGCCAACTATAAGCGAATAAAACCATGGTTTGCCACTTGCCTAGGTTGGCTAACTCCAAAAGATACACAACAACAGAATGAATTAATATTTACATACAAACGTATTTTGGGTGGCATATGAAACAGTATAAAAGATAAGCTTATTTACAGAGTGATATCGCTATTTGCAGAAATTAATTAATGCAAACATTTACATTTGAACTTGACGACTCTCAATTAAGGGCACGACAGAAGTTAGAGAGGAGGAGAGGAGACAGGACTGATGTCAAGTCGCTGCATCGATTAATATTGAACGAATTTGGACTGTGATAGACCGTTATGATTGACTTTAATACATACCAAGTCGTCTGCGATTGGCCAAGGCTAGACAAATGTAAGAACAGAATGCAGCGTGATTGGACGGCTCAAAATGACTTATGTAGTTAAGCTTTGTGAATTAAGCTTCACTCAAGTGGCGTCTACTAGGTATATTAGAAACCGAAGGGACAAACTATGCCGATAAGGCTGAAAAGGCTTTCGTAACGTTTATTTTGAAGGTGAGGTATAAGAAAAAATCCTGGCCCACTGCGAGTCTGTCATACACGAAGGGTTTCGTACCGCAGCACAATAAAAACCACTTTACATTTTCAACTAAGTATAAAGCGGCTATAGTACCTACCTAATAGACATATTGTGAAATTTAACACTGTCTATCATAATATTACGGATCTTGAGATACAGCCCACTGACAGACAGACGGACGGACGTGTGGACAACGGAGGCTTAGCAATAGGTTTCTGTTGTCACCCTTTGAGTTACGGATCCCTAAAAATATGTCAGTATCTATCATCCCATTTAAATTCAAATCTGCCTTTTATCCTCTGGCGAACAGAGTTATTTTTTGATCTGATAGCTATGGCCCGAGATACTATTTGAAATACCGAAATTTTATTACAGTGATATTTAGAGCAGTGATAGCCCGAACGGTTAAAGAGCCGGCCGAAAATCAGTGAGGCTCGGGTTCGAATCCTGGCATGTACCAATGAGTTTTTCAAAAAATTACGTATATATTTATCACTAACTCGACGGTGAAGGAAAACATCGTGAGGAAACCCGCAGGTCTCAGAACTAATTCTGAGACATGTGTAAAGTGTAAACAGACCCGGTCCGGCGATGGGCTCACCACCTATTACGTTTAGGGGTCCAATATATCTCGTGAAATGTGGGTATATCCAGTAATGGCACACCTCTGCCTACCCCCTCGGGGATAAAAGGCGTGAGATTATATTATTATTATTATAAATTTTATTACCTAAGTAGTTTTAAATTAAACTTTCCGTGTGTGTCTTTTCAGGGGATCTTTTATTTATAACAAGATATTAAAAATGTAGCGTTTATGAATGTGAATATAAATGTTAAGATTTTTTTGTAGGAAGGAAACAGAAGCTCATTTGTTTTGCTGCTATAGAATACAAATACTTAATCAACAAAATAATAAACGAGAGAATGTAATTCTATGGACAAACTTCCACCTGTTGACTGCCAACAACGAAAATGATGTTAATGATGATAATAATTTTGATGGTGACATTTTTTGACATTTTTTGACATTTTTGTAATTTTTTGTCATTTTTGAAACTTTTGACATTTTAGACCTTTTTGACATTTTGACATTTTTGAACTTTTTGACATTTTAACATTTTTGACATTTTGACATTTTTGTCATTTTTTGACCTTTTTGACATTTTGACATTTTTTGACATTTTTGACCTATTTGACATTTTTGACATTTTTGAACTTTTTGACATTTTGACATTTTTGACATTTTTGTCATTTTTTGACCTTTTTGACATTTTTGACCTTTTTTGACATTTTGACATTTTTTGACATTTTTGACCTTTTTGACATTTTTGAAATTTTTGAAATTTTGTCATTTTTGAACTTTTTGACATTTTGACATTTTTGACCTTTTTGACATTTTTGACATTTTTTGACCTTTTGACATTTTTGACCTTTTTGACTATTTGACATTTTTGAACTTTTTGACATTTTTGACATTTTATGACCTTTTTGACATTTTTGACCATTTTTGACATTTTGACATTTTTGACCTTTTTGACATTTTGACATTTTTTGACATTTTTGAAATTTTGACATTTTTGAAATTTTTTGACCTTTTTGACATTTTTGACAGTTTTGGCATTTTTGAGATTTTTGAAATTTTTGACCCACGGGTCTGAAATGCCCAGTCCCTTTTGACCCACGGGTCTGAAATTCAAACTCGATCGAGGTATTGACCTAAGGTATCTACTGACCGAATTTGAAGTCAATCGGTCCAGTAGATCCGGAGATATCCTGTCGACAGACACACAGACACACAGACACACAGACACACAGATACACAGACAGACATCTTACTCAAACCATTAACTTCCTCTTATAATGCTACGCAGGAGGAAGTTAATAAACACCTTTTTATTCTACAAGTAGCGGGTGCCCAGCGGCGTTGCCCGCGCGGATTCCGTTTATTCCCGTTCCCGTGTTAATTTCCAAAAATCCCTTCATACCAATTTCCTATGACATATCAGACACCTTCACACCATTTTTCAAGTTTCTAGGTGTTATCGTTTCGGAGTAGTGCGTATTTCTCTTTTTAACCAGTTTTTATATGTTCCCGTGGGAATGAGATATTTTCATGGAATAAAAATTACCCTAGATGTTGACCCGGGTACTCAGCTATCTCCATACCAAATTTCATCAAAATCCGTCCAGTAGTTTTTGAGTGATGCGTGCACAACCACACAGACAGACGTACAAAAATTCCAAAAATTGGTGTTTCGGTATCTATATCGATAACTATATACACTACCGTTAAAATTTTCAAAAAATATTTAATGTACAGACACGGCTCCGTTAGAGTTTTATTATATGTATAGATTACTTAGTCCTTTTTAAAGCATTTTTGGTTTTAACTACCTAGTTATATGTTTTTGACTTTGACCCAGGACATAGTCAAAGTTTCTGTAAATACCTACCGTAAGTGAAAACGTATCTACGTAGGGTTGGTCTTAACACTGATTCAATGTCTCCTTCCATGAGTTTATAGCGGAGCTAAACTCTTACCCGGTCCTGCGATGGACTTCCCTCACTCCGTACTGTCATGTAAGCTCCAAAAAGTAATACACTACTTCTGTAATTTTAGAAATAACAATGCAATAGAGCAATCTCATTACCGATTAAGTTGAACTTAAAATTCTTTTATGGGGTTGTGTGTTCCTTTAAGGCGTAGGTACCTACGCCTTTACAAAAAAATGGGTTTATATAAAACAGAATAATTTCTGAAATTCTCATTTAGGACATATGAACTCGGAAACGGATTGTCACCGCCTCATGTGGGAATTTCATACAAAGAATACTAAACGGCTTGGGTTTTCCGAGTTGATATATGTGTAGCCGTGAGTCTTAAAGTTTCTAGTCTGTGCTTTGCTTAAGAAGTTCTTCCCCTCTAATTAATTCTTAACCCGAAACTGCGTGGGCTCGTCTCCAGACATCGATCTTGTGTGGGCAAGAGTCTTGGCGTGGTGTCTAGGGACTATCAGTTATAAGTTGTTGGCCTAAATATAGAACATTAAAGGCTATAGAGACGGCGATAATGCATATTAAGGGATTTGTTCAGCTCAAGTTATTTTAAATACTTTACACCGGGACCGGGACCGGGTCTGTTACACATCCCTCAGAATTAATTTTTGGGACCTGTCTGTCCCTCACGATGCTTTCCTTCACCTTCAAGCTAGTGATGAATATGTACTTAAGTTTTGAAAAACTGATTGATAGGTACATGCCAGGATTTGAACCCGAGCCTCACTGATTATTATCATGAGAAGCGGGCTCTTTAACCGTAAGGCTATCACTACTCTAAGTAGGTAATAACATTATTTTTCATGTTTTCATGTGATAAGAGTTGAATTTCATTTGAAGGTGGAAAAGTTTAAGGGTTACAGCCATTTAAACGTCACTTATTTTTCTAGGGTCAAACCGATGATAATATTATTATTTAATCAATTGTAATAGGTGGACCAAGGTGGCCCACGAACACAATTTTTTGTTCATGATACACCTAGGTAAACTGACGAGGTGTAGCACGACCAACACCTCCAAATCAAGTAGGTAGGTACAATGACATTTCAATAGTTGCGTAACCAACATCGGTATTTGAATTTACGCAATAGAATAAAACATTGTTTTTGTGGTTCCGTGCCTCATCGTAATAATAATAATAAAAACTGGATACTTTGTTCTTCTTCTTTCTGTCTGACCCTGATCCAAGGTAATTTTTCTGGGATAAGGGTTGAGGCATCAAGTTGATTCTGAAAGACATAGGTAAGTAATTTAATTTTGAAACCCCAAGTTTCAAAATTATCTTTTGTAATTAATGTTTGTAATTAATATAGCAATTAGCTCAACAACTTGTCGAGGATCACTGTCCCCGAAGATACTGTTTTTACTAGTTTCGGGGTCAGCCAGGAGTCCAGACTTTTGATGTAATTAAAACCCTAGATTAGAAACGAATATTATACCCTAATTGTATTATTTTAGGACTTTTGGGTTGTGAATAAGATATTATTACTATTATGTCTTTGCGAATCAACTTGATGCTTACCATCGTGTTTCAGTTTACAATATAGACCTGCGCGTCACTTTTATTATGGTGCGCGTCACTTTTTGACACCTGGTCCGAATAACGGCCGACATATCGTAAATCGAAATATCGCGAACCCCTTTCTTTTGGCACAAGTGTAGAAATAAATCCGAAAAGTGAGGGATAATTAAACCTACCTACGGAACTATCTCAGGACGCGCGGACGTGATTCCTACTTTTACAAGACCTTTTTTTAACTACTTATTGCATTTCAATTCATGAAGCTATAAAAGCCGTATACGTCACAACTAGTAAAAGAACCGGCAAAATGGTAATCGGCTACGCGACCTAAATATCGAATGAGGAGTGGTAAATGTAGTCTGTGAAATACTCCTATACGAATAAGTTTGAGGGTATTCCTGTTGTAAATAAAAGAATACGTACATATTTATCACTAGCTCGACGGTGAAGGAAAACATCGTGAGGAAACCCGCAGGTCTCAGAATTAATTCTGAGACATGTGTAAATAGACCCGGTCCGGCGATGGGCTCACCACCTATCACGTTTAGGGGTCCAATGTATCTCGTGAAATGTGGGTATATCCAGTAATGGAATACCTCTGCCTACCCCCTCGGGGATGAAAGGCGTGAGATTATATATTATTATTATTTAAATAAAAGAAAAATGGGTATTCGTAACCGTAAACATATAACAAGACAAACTCTCCGAAAATAGTACTTACCTACTCTTTTATTAAATGACTTACTAGCGGGTGATCAGCGGCCCGCGTGGAATCCGTTTTTCCCTATCCGCGGGCGATTTTCAAAAATGCGCCTTAATACTCACTTATGTCATTTAAGGAACCTTTGAGCAACATTTCGTACTTCTAGGCCCAGTTCTTTCAGTCCCCATTAAAACTATAAATCCGATATAGCTAGGGGGTAAGTATCTAACTCTGAGCCCGTTGAGTACTGTACTGAGTTGACAGCTTGCATTTTAACGAAATACTATATTTTTCAGCCCGGAACGCACCAAAAATACGTGTAGTGATAGCAAAGCATTATGGCTTCAGTGATAAAAAGTAAAAAAAAAATAGGGTAAAGCGTGAGGGATTATAGGCTCTGAGTTCAATGGATAGGTTTAGATCCGTTGGGAAATCAAGAGAGCTACAATGTCTGGATGTTGTTTAGTATTCGATTTTTAAATTAAAAATATTGAAGTTCATGTTTTTTTCTCTTATATTTAAGTTTTTTTAAACAATGATATAATGTATTATTTGTGTCTTGTTCAAGTAAATAAAGAGTTTTCTATTCTATTGTATAGATTAAAGTGTAGCAAGATGAAATGCCGACGGGTCAAAAAGGTTATCCTGGAGACCACGGGGCCCATCAACGTTTCCGATTTATGATATTTCAGTAGTTACTTTGGCTTTATCGCTGTCGAATAGTGACACGCGTTCTAGTTAAAGTGACAACACCGTTGTGTCTTTAATTACAAAAATCGTAATCCGGAGAACTGCTGTAGGTACAGTAGACCCCACGCATTCGTAAGCGCAGCGTAGGAAGGTCACCCACAAGATGGGCAGGTGACCTGGTAAAGGTCGCGGGAAACCCCGGGACCAAGGTCACTTTTGATTGGTCGCCCTAGAATACAACGGGGTCTCCTAAGGCCTATGTTCAGCAGTGGCCTTATTGTGGCAGAAATAGATGATGATGATGAAATTGGAAAAATGTTACGCGCATTCTGAATACTACGGAATTTTGTGTCAAATAAAACTATTTTTATTTCAAGTTACTATTTCATCATCATCGTGTTTTAAGTTGATTTTGCTCCATTATATCCATAATGATTCTGAAATAGGAAAGTTGCATACGTAAGCTCACGCCTTTTTTCCAAAGGGGTAGGCCGAGACAAAAAACGAACCGAGAGGGCTATCCGCGGTTTTCCGGTTAACTATAGGTATTTCAGTATTAAGTACTTTGGACCGATGTATCTACTGTCGTTGTCCAACAAGATGTCCAAACTCCTTCTATCCAAAGACATTAGACGATTTCTTAAAGGTATAGTAGGTAATTAATTAAATATTATATTTATAGGCGTGTCTATCAAGCATTGAATTTAATAGAACTTGGTGTCATAGTGGTTTGATCGAAAGAAAAACTCAAGACAAAACGTTTGTGTTTTGAAGAGATTCGTGTCAAATTGATGATGCCACATAATCCGTAGCGGCAACAGCACAAAGGAAGTCGGACACTAAACTGTATAGTACCGATAATTGAATTAAGTACTGTATTTGTAAACACACTGCATGTTACTTACTAAGGGGAAATTACTGCCTGAGCATATGTAACGATTGGAAATGTGACATTTATCAAAGAAATTGTTATTATGGCGCCTTTGCTATTAAATGCTAACTGTTCCGTGCGGCTTTAACAGCGCGTAGTTCCTGTTCCTGTCTTAATACGGGAATAAAACAGCATATTATGTTACTCAGTGATAATGTATCTTTCCACTGGTGAAATATTTTCTTAAAATCGGTCCAGTAATTTTTGAGTTTATTCGTTACAAACATACAAATCTTTCCTCTTTATAATACATCGTGGTTCTAAATTACGTTGACAAAATTAAAAAAATAAAATTTCAAAAATGGAACCTGCTGCGTTGTCTTTGGTATATAAATAGTATTTTCACATGTTTTGGCGCTAACTTAGTGGAATTTGTTAAGGGCTAAATTCAAAATTAAATATCTTTTACAATGTCTGCGCAACGAGGAGCAATAATTTCTTTACATACGGCGGGTAAGCAGCAGTACTTACGAGATAGTTAAGATTCTCGGTGTCAGTCGGCAATTAGTTTCTTCTACTGTAAAACGTTTTGATGAGCTTAGACATCTTGGAGACCGTTCGGGAAAAGGCAGAAAACGAACTGTTAGGACCCCTAGGCTTCGACATATCGTCAAACTAAGATTGACCCGTAATCTACAAGCCAAGGTAAGAAAAATTGCGAGATGTGGGTGTAAGTTATTCAATGTTGCAACGAGTAGTTAAAAATGAGCTCAAGTTGACACCGTACAAGCTGCGAAAAGCGCAACTGCTAAATGAGAAAGATAAAAAAATACGGCTACAAAGATGTCGCTCACTCCAGTCGCGCTCCGCTGGTGAAGCTTGGAAAAATATCGTCTTTACAGATGAAAAACTCTTTTTCATATCTCATACTCGGAAAGTAGTATATGTTTGATCTGAGTACCGGGTCGGAAGCGATGATTCCCACCACAGAGAGATTCAGGGCTGTGATTCCCGCCCTCGGTCGGGAAAGACTCATAGTAATTGCTTCCGGCCTTAGGGCGGGAATGAATTTAAAAAAATAGTACTATATTTGGCAAAGACGTTTAAAGAAAAAGTTTCTCTAGGAAAGAGAATGACTTTCTTCCAACTTCTTTGGGTACTTAGTAGGGATACGAAACTTTTTACATCAATAAGAATAAGAAAAAAAGGTGCGGCCTTGTGAGTGTAGGTAGGTATAAACAACAGAAAATAGCCCGTGCGCGGGGCGGTACTCGTTCCATATTTAAAACTAGCGGATGCCCAGCGGCGTTGCCCGCGCGGATTCCGTTTATTCCCGTTCCCGTGGGAATTTCCGAAAACCCTTCATAGTGGTTGCCTACGACATATTTAAGACACCTACAAACCATATTTCAAATAGCGGGTGCCCAGCGGCGTTTTCCCGCTTGGATTTAGTTTATTCCCGTTCCCGTGGGAAATTCCGAAAATCCCTTCATAGTGGTTGCCTACGACATACTTAAAACACCTACATACCATATTTCAAATAGCGGGTGCGCAGCGGCGCTTTCCCGCTTGGATTTAGTTTATTCCCGTTCCCGTGGGAATTTCCAAAAATCCCTTCATACCAATTTCCTATGACATATCAGACACCTTCATACCATTTTTCAAGTTTCTAGGTGTTATCGTTTCGGAGTAGTACGTATTTCTGATTTTAACCAGTTTTTTTATTTTCCCGTGGGAATGTTGGGAATGATATTTTTCTGGAATAAAAAGTACCCTAGATGTTGACCCGGGTACTCAATTATCTCCATACCAAATTTCATCAAAATCCGTCCAGTAGTTTTTGAGTGATGCGTGCACAACCAGACAGACAGACAGACAGACCGACAGACAAAATTCCAAAAATTGGTGTTTCGGTATCTATATGGATAACTATATACATTACCGTTAAAATTTTCAAAAAATATTTAATATACAGACACGGCCCCGTTAGAGTTTTATTATATGTATAGATTAAAAAAAGAGTAATAATTTGGTAAGCTGTTCCGAAATTCAAAATCTTGTTTTTCATCGACACTAATAAGCACATAACACTCTTACTCGGCTAAAAGTATTATAAAGAGGAAGGATTTGTATATTATTTTTGTAATGTTATTTAGGTTAGGTACTCTATGACGTAGTATTCAAAGACGTTTAAAAGAAAAAGTATCTCTTTCTTCCAACCTCTTTGGTTGTATTGTTGACAATTTTTTTTTGTAGGTATTATTGCGTTTTTGCATGTTTGAATTTTTGTAAAATTGTATTTTTTTTTGTTTACTTTCCTTGAATTCGAAATGAAAAGTAGAGTGTTTAACGCGGGTGGAAGTTATCAATTCCTCTTCGGACTATATCCGCCCTCGCTGCGCTCGGGCGTCTAAATACCTCGTATGGGAATTGATTCCTTCCGACCCTTGTATAACAATCTACTATACGATTGAGCAATCTCACAATCGTCAAAATGACAGAATTTACTCTATTAGCCGCCCTGGAGCCTCGGCAGTAGATAATCCCTCATCGCCAAAAACCGGATTCAGTTATGGTTTGGGGCGGTATTTGCTCAACAGGCAAAACCCCCCTAGTTTTCGTCGGAAAAGGTGTAAAAATGAACCAAGAAATATACCGACGGGATATTTTGGAGAGTGTAGTTCTTCCTTAGAGCCAGCAGCATTTCGGCGACCAACCGTGGATTTTTCAACAGGACTCTGCTGCATCTCACAGGGCCTTAAGCGTGCAGCAGTGGTGTATGGTTAACTTTCCTGGGTTCATAAGTTCTAAGGAATGGCCTCCGTATTCACCGGACTTAAACCCGATGGATTACAGTGTGTGGTCTATCTTAGAGGCGAGGGCATGTGCTACTCCACACAGAAGCATAGATGCGCTGAAGGCAACACTTATTCATGAGTGGGATAAAATATCTGAAGAAGACGTACGGAAAGTCGTTGAAAATTTCAAGAAACGTTTAACCCTGTGTATCAAAGCCAAAGGCGGTTATTTTGAAAGCTAATAAATATTCAAGAAAAAATAATCCGGTATTTTTATTATTTAGAACTCACAGCACTGTATCAATTTAAACAATAAAATTATTCATAACACTGTTTGTCAACGTATTTTAGAGCCACCCTGTATTAGTGTAGATAGGTATACCTATTACTTAATATATCCAGTGTCTACTATCAATAAACATACACTATGATTTTGTCTAACGGTAAGTTTTGTAGATAAAGTTGGTAGATTACCTTATTAGATTGATAATCCTTTGAAAAAAATATGTAACATCACCCCCATTCGTTCTCGCGAGTCGGGTAAAATCAAAATTGGAGTGAATCGGCGACATTGCCCACTTTTCTCTTCAATTACAAACAATGTTTGCTGAGTATCTATATGTACATAAATATATGAAAATGAAGTACCAAATTCAGTCAAGATTCCTAATTAAAAGCCGACAATAAAATTGATAAGATAAATATATTATGTACATTAACTCAATTTGCGTTACGCCCCATTTCATTGCATTTTGCTACAAAGGCGCGTAATACCAAAATCCATGGATGAGTGATACTTACTGTTTATTTGTTGGACACTAAATGCGGGAAACGGTAGCACTGTAAAGTAATCCCATCACGCAGTGTGGGTGTTACGGTCAACGATTTTGCAGTCGCGCGGCCGCGGCGGCACGGTGTGTGAAACTGAAACTACAGGGCGCTGGCATCGCCGTTAAACTCGGCGAGGTTACAGCGGCTTCAGCGCTGAAAGATTGACTATTTATTTATATAAACTCTCGTTAATAACAGCGGGGCAAGGATGGCGATATTTGGTACGGTACGATAAACAGCATTTTTTATGTGTGCGTAGGTATGATCAGAGACCAGTTTAAATACTGGTCTCTGGTATGATTAAGCTAACTATCTGAGACGTAGTCAGGATAGATCTTCGTCTCTTGTCACTACATAGTATAAAACAAAGACGCTTCCCGCCGTAGACTGTCGCTATGTATGCTTAGATCTTTAAAACTATACGCGACAGATTTTGATGTGGTTTTTTTAAAAATATTATATTGAGTGAATTCAAGAGGAAAGTTTTGAGAGGAATGTGTTTATTTTTCAAAATCAATTTCCTGGTTTGATTCCTGGCTAGGAATATGTTTTAGTTTTTATCAAAATCGAGCCCGAGACTCCCTTGAGTACTTTTCGCTATTCCTCATATTTTCGGATTTAGCCTACCAAGCCCTTTTAAAAAATTCACCCTGTTGTGAGTTGTGTTTTGATATACCTATAGTTTATTACTTATTAATTATCCTTTAGCATAGGTAGGTACCTACAATTTCGAGGGCCCGTTATCTTCTACATATTAAAACTCAATTCCAATCCCAATATAAATTAATCGCGCACAAGGCTTTCAATGTAAGTAATATACCTTTCAAACTGACACTCTAGAATATAGTGGTCGTAAAGGTTTAGAGTAGAAGTAAGGCATGTCAGAAGCCATTAGGTAGCTAGAAAAATTCTGACAGTTAGGTGGTCACTAGCATAGCACCATCTCCCAATCCAAGGTGAGGTAGCGTGTTTATAGCCTATACTTCCTCATGTGTCAGGAAAGACCCTTAGCTCAGCAGTGGGCTGTTGAGACAACAGGTTGAGAATTATGGAAGGTCACCGCTTTAGGTATATTCTTTACTAAAATTATGACTTATATATTTGTTTGTGGAGGAGCGGAGGTGGAATGCGGCAGGTGATCGTGCCGGAAGACCGCGGTCCAACGATCGATGTTGATCAGTTGTTATTATACAAACTCCTGTGAACACTTCGATAGTAGAATAGGCGCTTTAGTTAGTTCTATGTAGTGTAGAATCGAGAGATGTTTGTTGCATATCTGTAGTAATATTATAAAGATTTGTATTTTTGTATGTTTGTTACGATTAAACTCAAAAACTACTGGATCGGTTCTACAAATTCTTTTACCAATGGAAAGCTAGAAGATCCCTAAATAACTTAAGCTATATTTTATTCAAGTATTCCCACGGAAAATGGAACTACGCAGGTGAAACCGCGCAGAACCGCTTGTACTTAAATAAAATTAAAAGGGTCCCCAGAAAATGATTTTTAAAGTAACTCCTAGCCCCTAACCGTTGTTTTAGCTCTTACAGCGTGGTCTCCATAGCTTGGCTGAAACGTTAAAGCGCTTTAGCGGCTGATAATACACGCGTACCTTCGTGTTGCCAAACCTCATTGATTTTTGTATGGCTTTTATCTCCAGATCTCATTCCACATCGAGACCTTAACTTATTTCAATGCAGCTGATTGTAATGGGGCCGCTAGGTCTGACTGGCCTCGATAAACCCTATGTGTTAATACAAATTAATCCGTATAACTATACCGAGTAGGTATCTAGTCCTGGAAATGTAGGTAAATCAAGATTCTGTGTAACAAACTTTGTTTTTCCCAAGAACTGAACCAGGTGAAGGTTACTCGTGAAACGAAAACATGCGTAGAGTAAGCTTGTTTTTTTATATTTATTTAATGTAGGTATTTCTAATATTTATATGTCAGGTTTATTAATAGGAGCATAAAAATAGTATCAGTAATTAGAGCCGCTTAGGCGCCAGAGGATCTCACGCCTCCGAGTGGGTAGGCAGAGGTATTCTATTTCTGGAAATATCCACTTTTCACGAAAATATTCGACCCCTACGTGATAGATGGTGAGACCATCGCCGGACCGGGTCTAAATATAAATAAATATAAATACTCTTACAATGCAGGGGAATCTATGTTTTATTCAATGTACTATTACAGAGGTAAGCAAACGGAACCTTGTATTTCAGTTTGAGTAAGATGTTTCAGTTAAACTTCGCTAGAGGTCTATAGGGTACGGAAGGCTCTACCACTCTACAGCCATTTGTTTCGGAGCAATTTCGCTAGATGTAGCGCTGTAAGGGTTTATACAAAGAGGTTGAAAGAAAAAAAAATATATTTTTATTTTATTTTATTTATTTAGGATAACAAACAGTCTCGTACTTAAACTACTACTTAACATATTAAATGTAGACCTATAGCTCCCTTAATTTATATAATACTATAAGTACCAAATTATATCAAACCTAACTGGAAATGTATTCTAGGTACAGATGGTATAAACGCAAAAGAGGGTGAAGCCCCAACATGATGTAATTATAAGATTATTAATTATCAACACACAGTAATTTTTTGATTTGTTTTTTGTATGAGTTTAAGCTTAAGTTAAAAATGTAAACTTCAATTAACTTATTATTATATAACTTACAGGCACGTCTCATGAAACTATTACTAACATAACAGGTTTTTGCATGTTTGATGTTTGCAATATATGTTTCTTTGTAGAAAACTTTTCTTCAAAAGTCTCGATGGGGTTGCATTTGGCTAGCTTAAATGAAGCTTGAAAGTCAAGTGATCCAACTAACACTTTTATTTATTGTAGCAGTTGCAATTTTTTTTGTACAACAACTATTTATCACTACTTTGACATCATGAGGTCTCAGAATTTATTCTAAGGCATGTGTAGCAACTAGCAACACCCTGGTCCAGCGATAGGCGCACTACCTGTCACGTTTCCGGCTACATGGTTTACAGTATTACAGTACCTATCTATAATTCACAAATTTCAAACTCGGGCAAAGTAGGTCACGAAGAATACGATTTGTGTACTTATAAATGATACGCCTGAGTGTACCAACGCTAAACGAACGCTGAAACAATAACGACCATTAAAATAATAACGACCTTATTACAAAATGTGGTATAAATAGACTCTTTTAACTTTAGACCCCGTTACGTAATAACCCATTAAGTGTAAAATCATAAAATGGCTCTACAAATGTAAGTAAATATAGATAATGCAATAAAGTATAGAGTAATTTGTTTGTAGGTGACACTATAGTGATAACAGTTAATGATTACTAGCTGTTCCGCGCGATTTCACTCGCTTTATTCCCGTTCATGTGGAAAAAATGTAGCTCATGTTACTCCCAAAAAAGTAAGCTTTACATTGGTAAAAGAATTTTTAAAATCGTTCCAGTGGTTTTAGAGTTTATTCGTTACAAACATTAGAGCGGTGATAGCCCGGACGGTTAAAGAGCCTGCCTAAAATCAGTGAGGCTCGGGTTCGAATCCTGGCATGTACCAATGAGTTTTTCAAAAACTTACGTACATATTTATCACTAGCTCGACGGTGAAGGAAAACATCGTGAGGAAACCCGCAGGTCTCAGAATTAATTCTGAGACATGTGTAATAGACCCGGTCCGGCGATAGGCTCACCACCTATCACGTTTAGGGGTCCAATATATCTCGTGAAATGTGGGTATTTCCAGTAATGGAATACCTCTGCCTACCCCCTCGGGGATAAAAAAGGCGTGAGATTATACTTAGATTATACTCGTTACAAACATAGAAAAATACAAATCTTTCCTCTCAGATTAGTGTACATGTATCTAGATTATTATCACCTGATATTGTTTAAACGGCCGTTTAGTATTTGTGCATTCGAGCCTTAAGAGATCAATCCAAAATATTTCTAGGTCAATGGTGTTCTTACCCGACTGCCTTAGAAGATCTTTTTTGTATGTAGGTAGGTATGTAAGTATATGAGTCTATTACTTTGACGTAGCCTGTAGTTTATAAAACAAAAGGTATTTTAACCCTTTAACAAAAGGAAGTTTAAATTTTTCATTAGTTTTGAATCTAGAATTCAATATTCGGTCGTAACTATTTTCCCTCTGCCCGTTAAAGTGTTAATAAACGGGATGTAGTTAGATTTATTTTAATTGTTTGAGTAACATTAGTCTGATGTAAAAACTATATTTTTTCTACATCAAAAACGGGTAGACAGATTTTTTAACCGACTTCAAAAAAGGATGAGGTTCTCAATGCATTACGTATGTTTTTTTGTATGTTAATCTATATTTCCGTCAAATTTGAACTGATTTCCAAATTTTTTGTTTGTTTGGACTGGTATACCTCAAGGGTGGTCCCATATAAAAACAAAAAACTTTAGGCGAAGAGCGGAACTCCTCACCGGACGTAACAAATCACTCCCTATCAGCGTAATAAGTTTAGTAACAGTATGGTTGCCTCCTGTAATGCAATTATTTTGCTTGTGCTAGAAGCGGACCTTTCTATCTTCCAAAGATACAATTTCTTTATATTTACGAGCTGAAACATTACTTATGATCAAAGAGGTTCCAAAAAAATCATTGTCCTTCCTTTTTCTTGAAACGTCTTTGCTTATAATATTAAAAATATTTAGTACCTACCCATGTGAAGGTGCGTATGTGGTGTATATATGAGGCGAGGGGGTGTGTAAAGTGTTAAGTTAGATGTAAATTTAATTTTATCAGTGCACAGTTTTTCAATTTACTGGTAAGTACTTGTTATCGCCTTATTTCATACTATGATCTTATTGCTGAGTTATCCAGACATTGCGATACAGAATTTCTGGAGGAATCAACTCGTATCTTCACCAATACACTGTAATAGTGGAATCACCAGTAGTCCTAACACAAAATTGGAACATCATTCACCAGCATTTGTTAGGAAAATTGCACCGATTTATTTCTCCTTTGTAATCTTGCTTATTGATAGTTCCATTTATTGCCGCTGAAGGTGTGATGTGGGTTATTTAAAAAAAATTTCGCGCTCTTAAAATGTAAGTTTTGTCGCTTAGTTCTTTTGAAATACGCAACGACGTATAATATACTACGGATTTCACAATCATTTAAAAAAATAGTATTAGTAATATTGTGCAAAGCCAGGGCAGGTCGCTAGTTGTAGACAAAATATAAGCTTAGATCAAGGGATTTAGGCTATCTTTTACAGCACTATCATAGTTAGGAAACACGTTTGTTTTAAGCTTTACATAGATACATTTAGTGATACTTTACTTAGATTCTTACCATGACATACTAAAACTTTTTTTTTATTCCTGCACAGTGATGAAAAAGAACAAATTATGTCTTATAGGTACCTCTCTATAGAGTAAATTATAGCGTCATCACTTTCGCGCTGCGTTCCAAGCATGTTCCAAGGCATGCATAAATAAAAAAAGTTCATAAACAATATTAGAACAAGTTTATTTTATAAGAACGTACCTGTACGAAGGAAATAAAACTAAAACACCGCACTTTTAAGGGTTGTTTTAGAAATTGTGGTCTCATAGTTCTTTTCAATTTGTATTTTACAAGAAAAGAAAATAGCACAGCACAAAAAACGTTACCATTATTATGTAATTTAATTTGAATTGTATTGATTTTATACCCGGTCCGGCGATGGGCTCACCACCTATCACGTTTAGGGGTCCAATATATCTCGTGAAATGTGGGTATATCAAAGAGATTAAAATATAATAAGGCATAGAGGGGACAAAGCGAAGAAAATTTGAAGTCAAAAGTTATTCCAAGTGGAATAAGTCTAGTACAATTTCGACCGAATGACAGCTCGCGTTCATACTAACTGACATGATAAGGACATGACGCTTAGGCTTCAAAGTTTTGTATGAAAATATTCCCAATGCCCCCTCTATGCCCTATTATATTTAAATCTCTTTGGGGTATATCCAGTAATGGAAATATTAATAATCCCTCTGTCTACACCCTCGGGGATAATTTTTTTATTTTTTTAAAATTTTATACATTTTTTTTGGCCGTTAGTAGTAGACAAAAAATAAAAAATAAATCAATTATCTCTAAAGTATGTACCTATTACTATAGAAAAAATAAAAAGATGACTGACTATCACTTAGGTATTTTAGAAATCAGTAATTTATTTTCAACATAATATCTGATAATATGTACATATACTGATAAAGCGGCATTTGTCTGGTTTTATCAATCGGCTGAAACAATTGAGAGAGAAGTTTTTAATAAGAAAAGCTCTTAGCGAGATTTCTCTTCCAAAGTTTTATACTTTTATATTTATTTTTAATATAACTTTGGAAGTTATGAAACATACAATTTTATTGATGAGCCATCGGTGCTGCTTCTTCCGGAAGTCAAAGCATTTTTAATTTATCTGCACAGAAAGTGAATGACTCGCTTAACGAGCCGGAAATTTGATAACTTAAATTCTGTTCGGTTACCAGTAGAAAACTAAAATATTCCTGAGTAATAATCACGCTATAATTTGTTCCCGTATTCCCACGGGAACGGGAACTACGCGGGTGAAACCGCTAGTTTTTAATAAGTTGAAAAAAGTATGTACAAATATTCGAGCACACTTCGAAGAGAACAGCTTTATATAACAACTTCTCTTTTGTGCTCAAGCGAAGTTACAATACACAGTACCTTTTGTGTATGTATCTACAACCTTTGTACTAAGTACGAGTAACATTCTACTATGTATTTGTACTTTACGTTCTTTCAGTAAGTATATCTATGGTCTTTTATGTACCATCTATATAAATAACTAGCGGTTATGCGCAGTTTTACCGGCGTATATGATACAAAAATCTTTCCTCTTTATAATATTAGTGTGGAAGAAACAACGGCTATCGGCTGGACCGTTTTGCCAAAAACAAAAATGTAATCTTCGTACAAAGACAGACCTGAGAAAAAAAAAAAATTGAGAAGTTGGCAGAGTAATTAAAAAAAATCGGTAATAAATTAATTTCTCTATGACATTTGAAAACCGTAAGTAAGTAAAGTAACAACTCTTTATTGTACATCAATAAAAATATTCAATGAGTCACACAGGGATTTAAAAAAAAGTAGAAGGGGCTTTTAGCTTCAAAAGATTTCTTCCAGACAACCTTAGATAAACAGAGAGATAACTGTCTCACTAAATAACGAAAATCTACTATAGTGACTAATATAGTGACTAATTCAGTAGAGCAACCTTAATCAAAATTGCACGGCCACTTTGCTTACAGTCGTTGTAGTAAATATTTAATTTTCCCCACAGAGAATACTGGCTTATAATTTCCCTCTAATTTATTACAAACGAATTAAATGCCTTAGCAATTTAGGGAGTAAGCTCGAGGATATATTGTAATGCCGCCTCTCTGAGAGTGCCAAAACTTAATTATGTTTCTTAAAGTTCCTTCCAGTTAAGAACTGGATTTAAGAGTCAAGAGCACAGATCAAGAGGATGAATAGCAAGCTTTATCTCGCTTACTACTTATTTCAATTATCCGACTGTTTCAGAAGTATAGTAATGTTTTGTTTTAGGTGTCCGTATATGTTTTCTTTGCTTTTAAGAATAATAGAGATTATGGCCAATACTTCCTCATGCGTGGGGAAAGACCCTTACCTCTTCAACGAACGGATGAATGACGTTAGTCATCGTAAGTAACAACCCTTCTCTCTGGAAAAATGTAGTTACTATGAGATGCAATTTTTTTTCCAGACCACCTTAGGACAGTAAAATATCTATGTGTTCATTCTGCATCCTGCAGGCCTCGTACCTAAGACAATCTATGAATATCCGACAGGTTCAAATGGCATTTGCAAAGAGGTTAGAAGAAAAATGTTGTATTTCTTTAATTGCCTTTGGGTATTTGGTTAACATTATTACATAGACATATTAATAGGTCTATGCATTATTAACGTTCATTTTGTTTGAGATTCGAATCTTATGACCCGAAATGAGCGCTATCCGCGGATAAAGAAGTGTGTATCATTCTAGCAGCGCCACGGCTTCGGGAGGGTACGAAATCGAAGACTATTTCGTACCCAGAGTACGAAATGGGTACGTAAAGTAAATCTGGTTCAGATGCCAATCAGAAACCTTGGCTGCTAGGCTGATACATACCATAGAAAATAGACATCTACAGTTATTTTTGTTTTATGATTGTCTACACTAATATTAAACATGGAAAGATTTGATTCGATTTTTGTCTATCATTGCTAAGGAAGGCGGAGTCAAATTAGATATCCCGTTACAAGACTTTGAGAGAGATGGAGAGATTAGGGTTGCTAAAGTTGAGAAATAAACAACTGTGATGTTACTCTACTGGTTTAATTTTATACAACTGTGCTTGTGACTAGCTGGACCCTAATATCGAACCTTTTGTGCGGTCAAGCAGTCAGGGAGACCGCATTAACGGATTTTCGAGGCGTATCAGCTGTCAGTGGGGATTACTTACGTTTGCCGATGGTACTCAGTTAACCGCACTGAGAAATCATTGTTTTTATATACTACTAGCAGTGCCTTACGGTTGCGGCTGTAGGCATATAACCTACTCGCTGATAAAATAAACTCGTTAGTTTTTTTGAAAATATTAAAATCGGTTAATTCGTCTAGGCGTGAAAGCGTAACAAACATACGAGTATAAACAAACTTACTTTCGAATTTGTGATATTTAGGATATACATATTACACGTTGTCTGTCTGTTAGATTTTCACGGCTAAACTGGTAACTGCTCTTGATGAAAGTCAGGACGATAGTTTACGTTCTGTGGGAGGACATGAACTTTATTTCATTTGGTGGATCGGACAATTCTAAGTACATATGGTACAGTGTTGTTAGTAAAAGTGACTTATGGGTGGATATTTGACAGTTCAATTACATAATGCCAGCAATGTGACGTCATTTAGAAGTGAAGTGGTAAAAATTTTTTTCTTAAAAATAGTCATCATCTTATATTATTATGAGCTGAACATGCAAATAAAGTTTAGAAATCTAATATCTCGAAACGGTTTTTGAATCTGTGCATAATTTTGGTTGCTTACAGTAAGTACACAAGAAATTAATAAAAATTACGTACGTCCTTATAACAGCACCCCGCCGACCTATGGGCATTACCTACCAGTAAGGGATCCGCATGCACAGGATGCACTGCAGAAATGTGTTTATTTCCAGCAATGAAATCTGCTAATCCCCTCAGCAATGCGTCTTAAATTTATGACAAAGGTCGATCGATGTCGTAAGCCATCAAACTACGTCGGAGCTATATAGGTTAACCATAGTCGCTGCCATGGTGATACCCTCAGTGCAATTTTCCTTTACACCCGTATTCAAATCAGTAGCTGCGGTTATAGTTTAGCTCACAACACAGGGTTTGGATGAAAATTGTTACAATTTGCTGCGCAATGGATACGCAATCAGGCACGCTTCATCCATTCCCGCTTTGAAATTGAATAGAATGCGAGCTAGAGATGGGTCATCACTACATAGTTTATACTATGTAGTGATGACCCATCCAAACTCGCTTTCCGCTGTCTGTCTGTTCCTACGTATACTTTGATCTTTAGAACTATGCTACGGACTTTGATGCGTTTTTTTATCAAATATCGTGATTCAAGAGGAAGGTTTGACTATCAGCATTGCACCCGTGCGAAACCGGGGCGGGTTTCTAGTTTCTAATAAAACACACTCATCAATTACGTAACACAAAATTAAGTTTATTCAAAACCAAAAACAAACCTAGCAATAACGATAATTCTCAGTATCGCCAACTTACAAACAAATATACTATAGACTATAAATAACTTTCTAATAATTTCATTAGTAACATGTGACATCTTTACATAGTAGGATTAAAACAAAGTCGCTTCCTGCCTTCTGGCACTAGATCTTTTAAACTACGCTACGGATTTTACGCTGATAGGAAGTGCTATAAGCGGGGAAGGTTTTTGTATATTATATTTTGTATATATTTTCACTTGCTACCAGAATTAATTCGGAGGCATGTGTAAAACTAACCCGGTCCGGCGATGGGTTCACCATCGATAATCGATCCTCGGGGATAAAAGGCGTAAGATTTTTAAATTTTATTTTACACTTGCTACTCTCTTTCATCTACTTATGAAATCTGTAAATTTGCAAAATCATGTAAATTTCATTTTACTTTTTATATTTCATTTCCAGTTGCAAGTGTGATATTTCATTGTAATTAAAAATCATTATCTGTAAAATTCCACAGGCGAAGTCACGAGAAACAAAAAAAAATATCAAATGAAAATTATTAAAAAGTAGCAATCATCCCTACTGCGAGCTTGATTTCTTTATGTGATAACCATAGTTTTGATGATTTTGATGTAATATTACAATACACACAGTATTACAAATATTACAATACAAACCGCCTCATTGATCATTTGCGCAACTTCAGAGCTGCCAAGTTAAAACGGCCGTACTGTACGTATAGTATAGGCTCGTATGTCTGTAACAATTGGATGAATAATTATATCTAACAACGCTTTTGAAACAGGATGCAGGGTGTTCAGAAATAGAACAGTTTTGGAAAGAGCTAAAACAATACCTACAATTGAGAAAAACACTGACGCCTTATCGCTGGTTACTAGCGATTGGGTAATTCGTGGAAATATACCCACTTTTCACAAAGGTATTTTTAAACCCCTAAACGTGACAGGTTACCTATTGCAGGGTGCTGATACACATGCCTTCGGGCCAATTATAGCTCCTATGAGTTTCCTTAGATAATTAAAAATATTTTAAAAAGTCTGTAGAGGACTGTAATTTTTTCTTAGACACGCTGTACACGTGAAATCTTATCTTAATCACAACATTACATTTCAAATATTTACTTGGCGAAAGCAATTCAAAAGCGTTTGTAGGTAATTGGTTTAGGAATTGAATATCGTAAATTGTAATTGATTTGCGAAAATGCTGAAGATACAAGAAGATATTAATCTGAGGCTAAATCCAAAGTTAATTCGTAAAAAACCTTATGGAGCAATTTTTCCCTATTCCGATCTGATTGTATTAGGTAAGTATATTGAATGGCTTTTTCCCGATGCGCAGTAGCTTTTTTATATTACTTGGTACGAGTATTCAATATCTAAACTTCTAAACGAATCTAGGTATACTAATATTATAAAGATGAAAAATTTGTATTTTTGTATGTTTGTAACGAATAAACTCAAAAACTACTGGACCGATTTAAAAAATTCTTTCATCAATGGAAAGCTACATCATCACTGAGTAACATAGGCTATACGTTATTCCCGTATTCAAACGGGAACGGGAACAACGCGAGTGAAAAAGCGCGGCACATCTAGTCTATAATATTATAAAGAGGAAAGATTTGTATTTTTGTATGTTTGTTACGAATAAATTCAAAAACTAATGTAACGATTTTAAAAATTCTTTCACTAATGGAAAGCTAGAAAATCCCTGAGTAACACAAGCTATATTTTATTCCCGTATTCCCACGGGAACGAAAACACGCGGGTGTAACCGCGCAGAACCGCTATTGTTCAAAAAGTCAGTAGGCATAATTATATGAAGTTTACTTGGAATATTAAGAATAATAATAATAATAATATAATCTCACGCCTTTCATCCCCGAGGGGGTAGGCAGAGGTATTCCATAACTGGATATACCCACATTTCACGAGATATATTGGACCCCTAAACGTGATAGGTGGTGAGCCCATCGCCGGACCGGGTCTATTTACACGAGACCTGCGGGTTTCCTCACGATGTTTTCCTTCACCGTCGAGCTAGTGATAAATATGTACGTAAGTTTTTGAAAAACTCATTGGTACATGCCAGGATTCGAACCCGAGCCTCACTGATTTTCGGCTGGCTCTTTAACCGTCAGGGCTATCACTGATATTATGAATATTAAGAAGTAATCCATAATATCTTAGCTATAGTGTGTTCCGGATCCCTAAAATAGATCGTTTTAGGGTTCCATACCAAAATGGTAAAAAAAGAATACCTACTTCATATGTCTGTCACAGCCGCTTATTTCAGCAACTAGGTACTAATACTATCAACTTTAATCTTTATAAGCAGAAACCACTCACTGATTAATAGCGAAATCTAGTGGGTACTTAGGTAAATAAAGAAAGCCAGCCAGAAAATTTTAAATTTTCAGGTAGATACCAATATAGGGAACGGAGCAGGTATCAGCTAAGAGACCTTGAGTAACCGTCTCGCTCCTGTTTTTTTTTTTTAATATTTATGATTAAACCAAAATGTCAACATTGATTGGCTTATTGTATATCAGTATGTTCCTATGATTTGTTTTATAATTAATCATGTAAACTGACTTATCTTATTATAACACTGGTTTGTCACAGTTAGTATGTAGTTTCGAACGAAGTTTACTAATTTGACATCGCTTACTAATATCGAGAGTCTGTACCTACTGATTTTTTAAATCAAAATGATATAGCCTGTTTACTAAGGGATAATGTAGCTTCCTAATAGTGAAAGATTTTCAAAATCGGCTCCTAAGTTTCACGGATGACCCCCAAAATAGAAGTTTACCTCTCTATAATATTCGTATAGACGCAACACCAGACACGGATGCTAACCCTTTTAGCGTAGCGTTGTAAATCCAAAATGCTATCAGCGCGTACATTTTGTAGCCATTATTAATGCCTTAATTGAATCCGGGGCTTGTCTATCTCTGACGTGTTTGCAATCTTCGTTGTGTCATGTCACCGACAAAACTCTGATGCTAACGGAGTTACGAAGTTGCCGACGCCGAGCGTCATGAACAAAATCTAAGTGAATTTGTCAAACGTGACTACATAATAAGCTTCCAGAGAAGTTGCATACTGAGTTAGCGGGAGTTAATGTTTTAAACCATTTGTCTTTCTCATCGATGCACTTCACTGCCTGGTAGGTATGTCTTGTTTTGGGCTTTATACCGGATACTCAAAGTGCGGTCAGATATGCAGATGAATATTCCCGTAATGTAATGTAATGTAACTTATACCGTTACACAGAGATACCACCAAATCAATTCTGGGACTTTCGGGTTTTTTCACGATGTTCTCTTTCAACATCGACCTAACATAACTATAAGTACATTTTTCAATACTGTGAAAGTGTGTAAATTTGTAATTTTAAGAATAGCTGACGGATGTAGGTACCTATACGCAGCAGGACCCTCGGCGCGACGTGTCATAATTTTTTTATTCCAATATTTACGCAAAATCTAATAAAATAAAATTTATAAAATTACCTATGTTCACGCCTTTGTCCCCGAATGGTCGGAAGATTATTTCTTCGAAATACCCACTTTTATATTTTTTTAACACCTAAACGTAACAGGTGGGGAGCCCATCGCAGGACCGGGTTACTGTTAGGCACACATGCCTTAGAATCAGTTAATTATGTACCTATGTAGGTACACAAGATTTTGAAAGCTAGTGTTTTATATAAGAAACTGTTTTCGACATAAACCGGAGAGATTTAACTGTCAGGCGTAACCTTTCGGTTTATAAGCGCAGCGGGGAGTGAAACGGGGCGAATGAGCTCCGGTCAATTTCCTCAGTTTTGCTGGCACGGGAAAACATTTCCGTGAAATTTGTGGCTACTCTAAAGCTGTTTTTATATATAGTTGATATTTTGAGCAAATGTTTTGCAGCCAGAAGTGCTTTTATACTATACATACAATCCATCTGTGTATGTTTCATACAAATTAGTGCTAGGTATACTGAAATCGTGGCTAAGAGCGTCGCTATGACCTTAAAACGCGTATTTAAAATTAGACACTGAAAACAGGAGCTGTCACATCTTATTTATTAATGTTTAGTACATCTTTAAAACAAACTTTAGGAACATCATTCTGTAAAGTCACATAACCAAACATAGTAAATTATATTATTTCAACGTTGCAAATTGCACGAAGGAATTCACGTGTTGTTTGTCAATACTCTACTACTACTACTACTACTTAGGAAAGTGTCCTTCTTTTTTAGGGTCCCGTACCCAAAGGGTGCCAACGGGACCCTTTTATGAGTCTTCCGGTGTTCGCCCGTTCGTCAGTCTATCAGTCTCTCAGTGGGCTTGTATCACACGCACCGTAATAGGTAGACAATTGAAATGTTCATAGAATGTGTACCTATAGCCGCTATACAGAAATTAAAAAGTAATGGTGATGTCTATAGAAGAAACGTGTTTTTTTTTGTACAGTGGGTTGTCTTAACTCGCACTTGGCCAGCTTTTATTATTTGTTATTTTGATATTACAAGAATGCATTAATTATAATGAATATATTTTTCTTTGTCGCCTATCATTTGTTATTCATATATCTTTATTGCAAACTAAAATCAACACGAAACATATAGCAGCAAAATAATCTCCACACCCACATTACGAATGGAAAGGAACACCGTGTAACCTAGTTTATACCTAATTTTGATGAAAAGTTGGCTTCAATTACGAAAATGTAGCTGCGGCTACACAAACGACGTCTTAATAGCTGTACGTGTTTCACACAAGCCAAGACGTAGACCTATAGCTCTATTTATAACCGCTGAGCGGAAATTTTGCAGAACTCTACCCAGTCGCGTATTTGCAACTAGCTTTTCTACAAATTCTTTCGCTTTCCTGGATGCAAAGAAACCCATGTCCTTCCTCAAGATGTAGCTGTATTTTTGGAAAATTTCCTTAAGATCAGTTCAACGGATATACTGTGTGAGGTTACCAGATAGACACATATAGTAATTTTTGCAATTTTAATATTTCAGTAGTAAGAAAGCAGGGATCTAATATCCTAGAATTTCGAGAATGTGAAAGATTCTCTGTCAAAAGACCAGCCTAGATATACAGAGAGGGAATGCTGCCAGTCTTCACATGGTTCCCCTTGGGAGGACATTTTTTATCTGTAAATATTAGACGAATTTATATTTTCTTTGTAAATAAAAAAAATATATATTTCCTCAAATACAGGAAGCAATTCATGGTAGAAGCGACTTCCCTTCTCTTGCATGTGGGCCAAGTTTTTGTCAAAATTCCAGACATCCGTACCTTGACAGTTAAGAAAATCATCTTGAGGAGATCCTGAGGTTTTGTGTAAGAGCACTCTGTTCCGGGTTTGAGCTCAATTTTAGAGCTCCAAAGATACCCTTGTCAATAGTCGGTATTTCCAGAAATCTAATACTTCTGCCAAAACCCTTTGAGTCTAACGCGTGTCTCGTGTCCTCAATCCGAAAATAGAACAAGCGAAGATATTTTTTTAAAATGCAAGTTAATAATTTCTTTACCGCTAGCAACGCTGAAACGTTTGCGTTGACTGTACCAAAGTCTAAAATCGAGTCACATTTGGAAAGATTCACAAACTCGACATCAATTTATATAAGAGAGACAAAATTTTCGTTGAAAGCCGCTATCCGATTACCTACTCCGGGGATGTATTCTCGAAGCGTCGCCCCGCTTAAGTGGTAAACTTTGAGCGACTTTACAGACGTGTAGAATACTAAGTTTGTATACATTGTTGATCTAAATAAAATTTGTTTACTTCTTGAAGTACCCATGTTGCGTGTGATGTGTACCTCCAGATTGGCCAGTATAAAGAGTTGCTGAGTGTAAGAGTTGCTTGTTATAAATTAGATTTTTGTTACGAGATGATGACTTGGGGACTCTAAGCATCAATGTTAGTCTTATCAATGTTAATTTCAACAAATCGCTGAATTATCTAAAATGTCCCATACGCGTAGATATTGCAATGCGAAATAAGTAAATCCCATATCGAAATTTCTCTGATATAAAAGTACAAAGAGATGATACAAGATCAAAGCATCTACCACTCGCTTTCTCTCATGACTTGCGACTTACGCCATTGACCAGAATCGCTTTCCGCGTGATAATCGACAGGCGACAGCGATCCTACGCGCGCGGTAGATTTATGACGTAATATTCCGAGACGAGACGCCACTATACCCAGGGTTGACAAATAAATGAAAATGTGTTATTTTATAAAAAGAATTTAAAAGTTTTGCTATTCATATACTTTTGTATAACAAGAAGAAATTTTTATCTATAGCCTTATTCTGGTTTATATTTAAGTTAGACTTTCATAGACACTAGCAATATATCAATTTAACTATACACGCCACAGCCGAGAGCGTCAGACATAATGCGCGGGATTCTTGACAGTTCCTCGTGACGTCACGCGTAGAGCCGTAGTTCCAATAGAGTTGCTCCAATCGATATTTATGGGCCAACAGCAATAACGTTTTAATGAAGTATTAGTAGATGCCTAGCGTCTTTTGCCCGTTCAGACAGGATGGCAGAAAACACGACGGGGAACTTTAATTTGCTGTATCTCTAATCTTCTCTTTTCTTCTGCTCTAATTGTACAAAACAAAGTAGCTATCTGCCTCTGTCTTTTTCATGATTATTCTAAATTTCGAAACGTATTTCGATACGGTTTTCAATAATAGACAGAACGATAATCGAGGAAGGTTTGTGTAAATACTTAATTTGTAAATATTTATTTGTGAAATCGGGGGCGGTTCACTTGTATATAATATGTAGTCATGACGATGATTAATGAATAAATAAAAAGATCCATTCCACCAACAGAGTATAATGATGTGAGTATGAGATGTACTATCGACAAACGTTCCGCTTGATACATTTGGAAGAATTGTCGCTTGAGAGCTCAAGAGCTTAGTACTCTCCGCCCCGAATTGGAGTTACACAATCAGAAGCCAGTAACACGCAGTATTTTTATTCCGCTGCTTTCATTGTCACGGAATAGTCATAAACACCCTTTTTTATACCTATCAGTGTCACTTTAAGTGAAGACTATGTCACCACGGGGTGCCTCAACGCTATTGGTTGCTACACCGATGTGGGAAAAGATGCCTGCTCGCAAAAATTAACCCTTAGTTGTATCAACCTAATCTTTTGTTGACTGTACATGAGTAAATCGTCGATCCTCGTTACTTTATTATTTACGAACCTCTTCGTGCCTGATCGATGGCACAAATGTCCGAAACCCTTGTCAACGGACCCCTTATAATTACAAGTAAATAAACGGACGAACCATGTAACTTTATGTAAGTACATTATTGTGATAGATGGTTATTTTAGTGCCTACGGGGATGTTGCCGGGTTTTTGGGACAATGCGAAGTTGTTTTTTAATTTTCCCCCAACAATTATCCTGTTTGGTACCATGAAAACGTTTTATTTCTAAAGCACGTGGCCAGCGGCGTTGGCCGCGTGTATTCCGTTTTTTTCATTCCCATAAAAAATGCAAAATTCTTCAAAACATCATAAAAGGAGTCTTCCTTTTCAATTTCCAATTGTAATATTTACGGAGATTACGTGTTAAGAGAGTTTGTCAATGGTATTTCTCTTTTATATTATAGACTAGTGATCGACGACGAAAATTTTAGTTAATATTCCTGTTTTAATCCCTAAAATTTTAATTGCGAAGTCTATTCGAAACTAAATTTAGACCAACCTACAAACAAAATTTCTAACTAAAATTAAAAGTTTCATTTTGACATTAATTTTGAAATCACAGTCATACTCTTCAATATTATTTTATTGGTATGGTATTTTGTAGAGTTTTTTTTAACTAAAATATCTTAGTGAAAAACACAATATTACAAGACACAGGTGCTCGATTCCAGACTCTTAATTCATTCGTAAGCCTGTCCAATGTCGTCTTGCGACCCTCGTCTAGAACATTTTTCTACGGCAATTGGGTATGCCAAAAAAAATCAGTGGTATTTTTAATTTTTTTCGATAATTTGCTTTAATATAAGAAAACTAATATTTTTTTTACATATTAGAATTTTTAAATGGTTTGTGTTATGACGTCATCTAGTCACAAAATTCTAAACGATCATGCGAGAGTAAGCGCAACCTTTACTTTTTTTTACTTAAGTATTTGAAAATAAGGCTTCTAATGAGGAGTTTTCAATAGATGGTGCTGATAAGCCTTGGGTTTTTTTTACCTAATCTATGGTCGCAAGAATTTGTCAAAAAAAAAAAACAATCTGACTTTTCAAAATAAGGTTATGTACTCATTGCCTTGTATATGATTTATTGTTCTGTTTGTACATTGTTTACGAGTGGTTTGTGTTACAACAAAAGATCCGAATCCACGATAAACAAAAACTCAGTCTCCTTCATCTGCGAAAATGCGTGGACCATGTATAGAGTATGGGTGTAAAATACGGAGGAATCGAAGCTCGACTCGACGCACTAGTAATTTAGGTACCTTAAACAAGATCTGTTTTATTGCGTTGCCTGCTGACGCGTTACCCTCACTCACACACAACACAACAACGGCACATGACATGACGGACGGATGTGTCACGTAAAGCGACACATCAGTGTTGCCAATTTCTAATTCCCAATGTTGATCAGCGCCATCTAGTTCAATTTTAAGAATGTCATTAAAAATTCCTCATTGAAGAATCTCAAATGGTTTTTGAATTACTGCCTCTTTAATAAACTTTAGCATGGCCAATTTCTCTTTTCAAATCTCAATATTGGTTTTGCCAACTGACATTTAATTAATGATCACGTACCTAACGGTATTAAGTTCTAAATTAATATTAATCAAAATATGTAATGTACATACTGCTGACGTGCCTTCTGATTCAGTTCACCCACCGACATGAGAGAACTAAGAGATAAGACAAAGTGAATAATATCGTACATGTTAGGTAAGGTAGGTGTCCAATTTTAAAACAAGCAAAAATGATAAATTGTGGTTCAAATTTGAGAAAACGTCTGGGAACAATTTTTTATCCTTTGCTATGCTTCACTCCGCGAACATTCTTTAACAGTGTGATAGTATTTGGATAAACCGGTTCTTCTCCTGTAAACGTACATGAGAGAAATGAAAACATACAACATACAATACGCCTTAACTCCGAGAGGGTATATTAACCCGAATGGGGCTAGTTTGCAAAGAATCCAGGCAATGGAGTGAATTTTTGGACCCCCAGAACGTGACAAGTGACGAGTCCTTCGTAATTTTTTTTATATTTTTTATATTTATTAACTTTATTAGTTTTCTTAAACTACCTCGGTGAGTTTTGTGGACAGTTGAGGGCCATATTTTGTACGTTTGATAGGGGTGTTGGGATCACATCACTGGAGTCGCAATGACTTTCAATAAGAGGACTTATAAGCCCCTACATTGAATAAAAGCTTTTGAATTTTGACACCAATCTATAAAACCTTTTTTTCCTCCATATCGATGGCTTAATCCAATTCCCTAGTAGTCTACATTCTACACGCCGTTCAGCTAAACTCATCTTGAAACCTATTTTTCTCAGCCATCAAATAAATTTACTTCATACGAATACGACAGCCCTATTCGGTTGAGTGAGCAATTTCGTACAGAGCAGTAGTTGCGCCGTGCTTCCTTCCTGTGTATTCACGGTTTATTCTGCACATTACGGCGATGTGCTCTCAGCTTGATAATATTCTTTATCGCCAAAAACCGCTTTCGCTCCTCAGAAATAATTAAAGCGGCATAATAACTCAATATCATTATCATGTCATTACGTGTAAAATAGTTTAGGTATATATTGTATATGTATGTTAGGTATAAGGTATATATAATATGGGCCTCTGTTTACGTTATTTAAGATCAATTAATGTAAATATTGCCTGAAATAAAGATTTATTATTATTATTAATATCACCTAGCGGAGTAATTATTATTTAATTATCACGGAGCACGTATCGAATTATTTAGGGAACAAGTGGTTACTAATTAATTTATTAGTAATTACGGTACGTAAACGTATGTTTTGCAAATTACAAAACGATTTTGAAGTTCAATGTTGGAAAGGCAGGTTAAGGCCAGCTTTACGAGGCTTTGTGGCTTTGCTGGGTGGCTTTTGAATCCAGCGACGGGGATCAGGCGACTTTTCTGCTATTTTGTGCCTGTCACAAACAATTCTGTAGATAATTGAAAAATTATATATTATTGAAACCTTCATGAAGGAGGACTTCTGGCCGCAGGGAGTTGTATTTCGGAAATTCCGGGGTCAACTACCTGCCGATAGCGCTCGCACGTTGCGTTGCCAACATTACGTGTAAAATAGTTTAGTTAGATATTTTATATGTATGTTAGTTATAAGGTATATATAATATGGGCCTCTGTTTACGTTATTTAAGATCTATTAATGTAAATATTGCCTGAAATAAAGATTTATTATTATTATGTATTATACTGGATGTTTTTTTTACCGTCTGGAAAAAAGTATGACCTATAAGGTATCTAGAGACGAAGTTATACACGAGATTATTTGTTAATTATAGTCATGTTTAGTGCAATTTACAAAATCTGGAAAATTACGCACAGTACTACGCGCAGCTGGCGGTTGTAGGTAGATTGCGCATAAATGGAAGCTACGGGCATGTTTCTTTTTAAAATATTATTTCAAATATCTCAGTGTGTATTATTGACTACAACTGAGTCTTGTATATTAGTTAAAGCAAGAAATTTTTTTTTTAAGTAACATTGCCAAATGAATCTATTACACTTACTTATCACACCACATTTTTTTCCAGGCAGTAAAAAAAGTCACCTTGTATAATATATAACTTGATAACGAAATAATGTAATAATAATATTAATAAAGGAGAGACACGTAGTACTGGTGAGTAAGTAAGTCTGCCTCTCATGCGAGAGGCTTGGGTTCGAATCCTGGCGACCAATAAGTTTTTAATAACTTAACTTAATAACTTTGTGTGCATGAACATGTCTGTTGGCTTCGTGTCTGGGTGTTTAATATTTATTTAAGTATGTTTATCAGTTGTTAAGTACCCTTAGTGCAGGCTCTGCCTAGTTTGGGACTGAATAGAATAACCGTGTGTAAACATCTCACCACCTTTCACGTTTAGGAGTCTTAAAAATATACTGGTTCGAATTGGATATATCCCGGAATGGAATACCTCTCGCCTTATGCCCTTAGGGATAAATGCATGAGCATATGCATTTTTTTACAGTAGCAGCGCCCTGCGGTTTACCCGCGTTGTTCCCGTTCCCGTGGAAATACGATAATAAAATATAACCTATGTTATTGGTGATAGAATTTTTAAAATCGGTTTTGTGGTTTATGCCTGTTCCCGTGGCAAAATTATAGCCCATGCTACTCCTAGAAAACTAAGCTTTCCTTAGATAAAAGAAAAATCGGTCCAGTAGCATATGAGCCTATTTATACAAGCAAACAAACAAAAAATCACATCTCTCCTCCATCCAGTTTACTGCCGTTACCGTGGCAAGATCAAAAAATCATTTCGTAGCGGTTGCCTACGACATAATGCCATGACATGCCATATTTAATTTTGAAGTTTTTATGTGTTATCCTTTTGGAGTAGTAGGTAGGTATTTCTCTTTTTAACCAGATTTTCCCGCGGTATCATGTTGACCTAGCTACTCAGCTATCACCACACAAAATTTCATCAAAATCCATCCAGTAGTGCGTGATGCGTGCACAGACAGATACACATACAACAATTTTTAAAATTGTGTTTTGATATCTATATCGATAACTATCTATACTACCTAATGCTGTGCTAATGCTGAAATTTTCAAAAAATATTTCATGTACTGACACGGCCACGTTTATTATATGTACAGATTCTGTCTCAAACTAGGCAGAGCCTAGGCTATTAATAATAAACAGCCGATAAACATACTTAAAGAAATGTAAACACTCAGACACAAAATCAACAACCATGTTTATGCACAGGCACACAAATGTTAGCCCTGGGCGGTAATCGAACCCACTACATCTGCCACAGAAGGCAGGGAACTAACTATCAATTGAGCCAACATATAATAATATAATATAGAATCGAAACACATTTTTCACTTACACATAACCAACACAACAACAACAATACGACGTAAAACAAATTACATAAGATTAGATAATAGAAACTACTTGTAATTAGTTTTATGTGACGATACGACAATTTTTTGCATCATTATTTAGAAAAAGAACCATTATGGTATTGATATGATAAGCCTTAATTTTGTTTGTTCCTTCAGAAAAACCCTGTTATGTTTTTCATGACATGACCCTTAAAAGTTTTTGCAATAATACAGACAACGAAATGTAACTGGCCGACATTTAGCTCCGTGACGTGAAACCACAGACAGCTAAACAGTACGAAGATCCTGCATACAACAGCTATACACGAAGCTTATGCTCGACATCCACATAAGACGTTGCCACGCGCTAACTTTCTTTTATAAGGTTTGCTTGGCTTTAACCACAAATCAAAGTTTACTAATTCTGTTGGCTCAGTTGTTTACAACCCTGCCTTCTGGGGCGGAGATTGTCTGTTGGCTTCGTGTCTGGGTGTTAAATATTTATTTAAGTAGGTATGTTCATCAGTTGTTTAATACCCATAGTAAAGGCTCTGCCTAGCTTGGGAATGAATAACCGTGTGTGTATTACCCTATTACGGGTTTAGAAATAGTACTAATTTATCATTAGAACCACGCAACAAGAGCACGGGTACAATATCATCGCATTATAATATGCTACCTGCATCCTACGCACTTCTGTCGGTCTCATTTTGAAACGAAATTTGATTAGTGTAACGTCTAACGTATATTTTATCTATGCGTGCTCCGTCCATCGATATACAAACCAATAGACATTCATTAGTTGCTTACAAAGGCTGACTTCTGCGCTGGATGGCGGTCTAATTTCTAGACAACATCTAGTACAGAACTCTCAAAACAAAATCATGCAGTTTTCTTTACATTGCACTAAGTTTTAAATAAGCTATAACTTAAGCCTGCAAAAATGTCAACTCAATGTTACTTACCAGGCTTTAATTTACACTAAGCTGCTTGTTACGTTTTTGATAGATAACGTTATAGATAGATTGACCGCCAGCGGTCTATCACGACTTGGGTGACGACAGACGTGCGCGGGGAGGGTAGTGAGGTAGAAGAGAGGTGAGTAAAGCGTGCGGGAGGGCTGATTTGCTTCCCCGTTTCTCTACCCAGCATACCTAAGTCGCGGTACAGAGCTCAACGGCCAGACCATAGTTCCTCTTTTAAATGCTTCCGGAAGGAAGAAGATTTTAAAAAATTAGGCCAAGTAACCCGTCAGCCTTTAGAGTGAACAGGCATCTTCTGGGCAAGCTTGTCCCATCGTAGGTCGTTTTGCCTTCGGGCAAGTCTGGGGTCAACAGTAAGCCAATAACCAATAAAAAAACTCATCTATTATAGCAAATCTTCCTCATCGATGGCTTTGACTGCCGCGTGCCGTTTTTGTTTCCCCGTGTCACGCTAAACTCTTCGTTACCGGTTATAATGTTGTCATTTGGACAGTGGGATGGGACCGCTTTTTGCACGGCCTTCGTGCTAAATAATCTAACATTAATAAGCCTCATGTCTTTCTTGTATTTAGGTTAGCTTTTTAGGGGAATGGCCGGCACGTCCGTGGAGGTAAGAGGTCTGACATTTCAAATAACACGAATGTGTTTTGAATTTGTAAGCGGATTTTATTTTGTTTTGCTTTCTGATACTTTTTGGAGTTCCGCATTACCCGACTACGGTGAAATAAAAGGGAAGGTTTTTTTTATTTGTCATATTTCACAAGACCGAGATAAAAATCATTATGCATGTAATAGATAACTCGGCTTCTAGGCGGCGTATCTTGATGAAACATGAACCAAATTTTATGTTAGACCTTCAACAATACAGCTGTGAATACTGCATCTAATTTTGTGTGGTAGTTTTTGAGTGATACTCGTACAAACATACGGACAGACAGACTAAAATTTGGCTTCTATTGCTGCTATAAAGTTTTTATCTACTATGGACCTCTTACATTTCATCTCCTACAGACATAGATAAGTAAGAATTTTATTACATGTATACATTAAACTTAACCTGAATTTAGGGAAATCAGTATAAAAAATGCGACCCTTATACGTGACAGGCGCGGAGCAAATCATCATAGAAACCTCTAGCCGATCAAGAAGCGAGATCTCGCGGGCGCGAGCTATCAATACATTTAAGCTATTAAGTTAATAAAAGGCTATGTCTAATTGTAGGCGGTTAATTGCATGCCAGGTGCTATTTTTTAAAATATAGATCATTTGTACGTACAGTCAAGAGCACACAAAGCTTTACACTTGTAGTACGAGTCTGACCTCTAAGGCGATTGTCAAAGACGTTGGAAGAAAATCATTAAACTTTTCCTTTAAACGTCTTTGGCGATTGTAATAAGAACGTTACAAAGTCCAATGTGTCAAGCTCCACGTGCTCTTGACTGTACATACTTTTATATTTATGTATGTTCCACCGTAACTCCTAAATTACTCACCCGAGTTTCATGAATGAGGTTTCAGTCGCTATGTTATTATGGTCCGCTGACATAAACTACATTTTTCTCTGGTTTTAGTTTCACCTAATTACTTTCATTTGTTTTGACTAAGCTAAACTTAGTTTTTGCTAATCTTCAAAAGTAGACTGCACCGGGAAAACCTACGTAAGAAAGATAAAAATACATAAATAATATGGAGCGCTAACACAGAAAACGATTGAAAACACTATCAAAGTGCCTGCAAATAAAAAAAAATTTAAACCATCCAAGTGCGAGTCGGACTCGCTCACGAAAGGTTCCGCACCATAAAAACTGCAAAAAAACACGTTTGTCGTAAGGGAGCCTCCTTAAATACCTATTTATTTTATTTTGTTTTTAGTATTTTTTGTTATAGCGGCAACAGAAATACATAATTTGTGAAAATTTCAACTGTCTAGCTATCGCGGTTCTTGAGAAACAGCCTGGTGATAGACAGACGGACGGACAGATGGACGGACAGCGGAGTCTTAGTACTAGGGTCCCGTTTCTACCCTTTGGGTACGGAACCCTAAAAAAACATAATTTTTTTGTTAGCCCCGGACTCAGTTTCGAAAACGCTGGAACAAGTCTACCTAGTCGCTAGTTGAATTGGAATTGGAAATTCGTTCGGAGCACACGCTTGATTTAGTTCTGTTGCTCAAAGAGACCAGTCTCATCATAACCGAATGCTGCTACTACGAAAAAACCCATATTACTGGTTAGGTCCTATGTTATTGCCATACAAGTCTGACACATATTTTTGTTTATAATTTCAGCCCATAGAGTGTTGTCAAAGAGATTTAAATATAATAGGACATAGAGGGGACAAAGCGAGAAAATTTTGAAGTCAAAAGTAATTCCAAGTGGAATAAGCCTAGTACAATTTCGACCGAATTACAGCTCGCGTTCATACTAAATGACATGACGCTTGAGTTTCAAACATGCTTCAAAGTTTTGTATGAAAATATTACCAATGCCCTCTCTATTTCCTATTATATTTAAATCTCTTTGAGTGTTGTCAACACTGTCTTCAATTTGTATTATTTACAGGTCGAGCTTTATATATTATATTCACCCACGTAGTTCCCGAACCCGTGGAAATACGGGGATAAAATATAGGCCATGTGTTATTCTCATGTATAAGCTACTAGCGACCCGCCCCGGCTTCGCACGGTTACAATGCTAACACTAAAACCTTCCTCTTGAATCACTCACTCTATCTATTTAAGAAAACCGCATCAAAATCCGTTGCGTAGTTTTAAAGATTTAAGCATACAAAGGGACATAAGGACATAGGGATATAGGGACAGAGAAAGCGAATGTAGTGATAGTGATATAAACAATGACCTTCCAATGTCCTTCCTGTAAAGTTTCATCAAAATCCGTTCAGCAATTTTTGCGAGAAAGAGCAACAAACATCCATACTCACAAACTTTCGCGTTTATAAGTAATATTATTATATATATATATAAAAATCGTAATATTATATATATATATATATATAAAAATCAATGCCGCTTTTCGTTGTTATTTTACAACTCAAGAACGGGCTCACCTATCCAAACCGAATTTTTAGGCTTTATTCGGACTATTTAGCAGATAGTTTATGTGAAGTTTGCTTCAAATCTGTCGAGTGGTTCTTCATTTATCACTTTTTTACAGGACAGCGTCTGTCGGGTCAGCTAGTAGGATATAAAATAAAACATTTAAAGATCACAAAATAGATTTTTGTGTCTTTTTCAACCTAAGTCTTATAATTAACCTATAGCAGTCCACTGACTGACGTAGACGCGCCAATAAGCGTGGTCCCAAATTCTTCTCATCCATAGTCTTTCCCAGCCACATTTCGCAGATCGTGGCTCCCTCTTACCGGAGGAGCTGTCCCCTCCCTGAACGTGCTCGCCACTCCAAGTAGGTAGTCGTTTGCCCCAACGCGACGGTCAACGATTTGCCTCAATATGGGTCCAGTATTGCAGTCACTGTTCTATAGTCTGTAGAAGGCTGTTGGAGCTGCCCGTAGCCACTGAAACAAGGATGCAATGCAAAAAAAAGTTTCCTGATTATGGGCTGAGAAGCTATTAATTTCCGCTTCTGCTAGCATTACCGACGCACTTCAGCGTTTCGAAGATTATTATTTATTCAAAGTGTATTTTGTGAGTGGCCGAGTCGGCAGAGGGCGACCTAGGCGTACTTACATCGATCAGATCGGCGATGTATTGAAAAAAAGCCAGATCAAGAGTACCCGAAACCGACGAGCTTGTATGAACCGATTGATGGATGTGTGTGGATGAGGCACGTGAGGTATGCCAGGATCGTAGCAGGTGGCGGGCTGTTGTCTCTGCCTACCCCTTCGGGAAAAAGGCGTGAGCATATGTATGTATGTATATGTATTTTACATACCTACTGAAATAAATGAATTTTGTATTTGTATTTGTTCAAAAGTTGACTACATTGGTATTATACATGCACGCACAACTGATATCTGTTTGATTTTAATGCTTGATAAACAAGCTAGAAAAAATGGGTGCTATGTATAACTTCTTTGATTAATAAAATGAATTAAACACACAATTTCAGCCACTAAAAATGGTAGTAAGTATGAAAAGATCGGTTTTCTAAAATTCGTCAAATAAAACGGCACTTTCATAGGTAAGTAAGTACCCATATATATACATACATGACACGATGAAATGTAAGACACAAGTAGGTACGTATAGAATCGAAAAGTTGGCGAGAATTTTCCTCCTTCCTTTATTTGCATTGGAGCGAAAATATTTAATCAAGCGTATAATCTTAGCGTTCCGTACGCTTTTGTGGTATGAATGTACACGTTTGCGCCAAAGCTGCGTGTTAACATCGAGATATATAGGTATTGGGTAAATATTTATTTATGTGCGGTAAAATAAACAAGCGAATGGGAAAATTTAAGCCATCCAATAGGGCTGTTGACTGTATCGAGATTAAATAGCAATTTGTATTCATTAAACAGAATATCGCAAAACACAAAAATATTAATAATATCTTTGGCAAAACACCACTAAAATGGAGATCGATTTACATTCTTAAAAATGCTGTTGAATACTAAAAAAGATGACGTCACTTGCTTTCACTACATTTGTAATCGTATTTTCCGATATTAAATTGAGTCATCATTATCTAAGGCACATGACGTACTGCTGAATATTATTAATATTACCTAGGCAAGCGAAAAGTCTCTGAAAATCTTTTTTCTAAAAATGAGATCTAGCTAGCTTTGGAAAACAGACGTAATTAAATAATAAAAACAATGACGTAGAGTAGTCCAGCACATTTTTCGGACAGATGATAAAAAGCACCAAACTTATTAAAAAGAACACAAATTAACTTTACATCACACTGAGTATTCGTAATCCAAGGTGCTTTTGAAATGATTTAAAAATGAAATGGCTTACTCAGTTTCAATCTATGGGTTTTTGAAAGCGCGACTTTTCCGATTTTCCGCTCCATTAGTGATGTGAGTAACGGCGGTTTGTACTCACAGCGTCGTTTACGTCCATTACGAGATCGAACAATCTTATCCGCCCTTTTAGCTCTGATCGGGTGTCACACTTATCTTCAACGTTTGCCTGAGCCTGAATACGGTTTGTTGTACCATTTTTTTTTGTGGGACATTATTCACACACGGTTATTTAGTCCTGCAGGTCGCAGAATTAATTCTGAGACATGTGTAAACAGAGCCGTTTCGACGATGGGCTCACCACCTTTCACGTTTAGGGGTCCAAAGAATATCGGGTGAAAAGTGGGTGTATCCAGAAATGGAATACCTCTGCCTACCACCACGTGGATATGTAAGGCGTGAGTTTTGTTTTTATTTAGTCCCAAACTAGGCACAGCCTGCACTATGGTTACTAGATAAACGATAGACATACTTAAATAAATATTAAACACTCAGAAACGAAGCCAACAGACGTCATGTTCACACAATGTTCGCGGGCATCGAAATTGCGACCCCCGGCTCAGAAGGAAGGATGTTTATCTATCTATACATATATGTAGGTACATGATAAAATTGTAACGAGCCGATGTCTGTACATAGGAGAAAACTTAATATGAGGGGTCTTTATATATAGATATACAGAAGCCAAAACAATTATCATTAGAATTTTAGTTTGTCTGTCCGTGAAGAAGAGCAGTGATAGCCCGGACGGTTAAAGAGCCGGCCGAAAATCAGTGAGGCTCGGGTTCGAATCCTGGCATGTACCAATGAGTTTTTCAAAAACTTACGTACAGTATATTTATCACTAGCTCGACGGTGAAGGAAAACATCGTGAGGAAACCCGCAGGTCTCAGAATTATTTCTGCGACATGTGTAAACAGACCCGGTCCGGCGATGGGCTCACCACCTATCACGTTTAGGGGTCCAATATATCTCGTGAAATGTGGGTATATCCAGTAATGGAATACCTCTGCCTACCCCCTCGGGGATAAAAAAAAAAAAAGGCGTGAGATTATATATATATATATGTTTGTAAGCACATCACCCAAAAACTACTGTGCCGAATTGGATGGGGTTTTCATAATTGTATTGTTGCTGGTCTAATTTAAAATCTAGTTTATGCTTGATCTTGATACGCCGCCTAGAATCCGAGCTATTTATACATACACGGTGTTTTTATTTATTTTTTTATTTTATTTTTAGGGTGTTTTTTAACTAGGTTAGTACGGGGATGAAGTTAGTAGTGAAAAATAAAAATGCTACATGTCCTAACACCAGTGTTTGGACACAAACGTGACAGGTGTGATCATCACCGGCCCGTGTTATTGTTTATTGTTACACATGCCTCAGAGTCAATACTGGGACCTGTAAGTTTCACGATGTTTTCCTTCACCGTCGAGCTAGAAATGAATATGTAGGTGCGTAGGTCAGTTATTGAAAAACTCATTGACACATCTCACCTGGATTCGAAATCCAGGCTTTAGTGTGAGAGGTGGCTTACTAACCACAGGACTGTCTCTGCTAAATCATTTTAAACTTTATGAATATAAACCTTTACGGGCTATCACTGCTCTATCTACATTTAAAACTCTATGAAAATGAACATTAAACGAATTTTGATACTTACGAGTTGATTTATGGAGCTAGCAAAATCCAGGATTTATTGTGCTACCAATCTTCGGAGCAACTAGCTTCGATGACACTTTTGTTTATTAGCATTAAGATAAAGCTCCGCTTACACAGAAGCGAAGGCGGCGGCACTGCGTCTGGACGGGACATTGACGTGTGTACCAAGTGAGGTGTGTGCAATGTGCATGGCATCCGCGGGCAGGACTGCTAAGTGTAATGTCGTTCGGTATCATACAATCGCTCGCGCTCGCGCACTTGTGTATTTGGAGCTTAAGCCAGTAGGTATACTCAATAATTCATTTCTCTTCCATAATATAATGAAATAGGTAATATAGCTAAGATGAAATCATTATGGATTCGGGGCACAGCAATTAGAAGAGAGGAGGACGAATAAATAAATTCTTGAGGTAGGATAACTCAATTATAGTCTTATTCATTCTAATTTATCATTTATATGGTAATAATTGTTATTAAATAGCAATTATTGTTTTGTGATTTTTTTTTTATTTGTTTGATCTTTTAATAGTTTTGGAAGTTTTTTTTAGATTCCTATCAATTTTACCTTTGTAGTGTATCCTCGTGTTAATAAGGCAATTTCGTGTTCAAAATCACTTACTTTATTATTACGACGATTTAAAATTTAAAATTCTAACAAAGAGAAAATGCATAGGTAGTACTATTATTGCACATCAAACAGGCACACACACACATGTATAGCTGCTTGTGTAGCACATATACCTAAATTTATATTGCATCATATTAACGACGACGGTGGCGACTCTACTCGAACACTACATAATGTCGATAGGTATGAATACTATGCCTTTCATAATTACAAGTGATGAGGTCTGAATAGAGTTGGCTGTCAGATTGGTATTGCTAAACGATACATGTCACAGGTGATCAGAACTAATTTCGAGTAAAACATTATTGATGCGTGTTGACTGCGAGCTACTCGTGCAAGCCCCATAAAATCACATGCATGGCAAGGCAATAGTCAAATGCGTCAAAATGTGAAACGGTCTAGTTTCGGCAATAACCCGTGTTCATTGTCCAGTAAGTCGTATGATACACCCATATGTATATTTGTAGCTCAAGATACACTAATGTATGAGCAAGGATAGCTCGTGTTAAAATCCTGTTCTAATGAGTTTTTTTTAACTCACTTACATATTTATTACTGATCGACGATGAAGAAAAACATTTTGAGGAAACCCTCAAGGCCGAGAATTGATTATGAGGCATGTATAGCAGCAACGGAAGAGCAGTGATAGCCCGGACTGTTAAAGAGCCGGCCGAAAATCAGTGAGGCTCGGGTTCAAATCCTGGCATGTACCAATGAGTTTTTCAAAAAAAAAACTTACGTACTTACATATTTATCACTAGCTCGACGGTGAAGGAAAACATCGTGAGGAAACCCGCAGGTCTCAGAATTAATTCTGAGACATGTGTAAACAGACCCGGTCCGGCGATAGGCTCACCACCTATCACGTTTAGGGGTCCAATATATCTCGTGAAATGTGGGTATATCCAGTAATGGAATACCTCTGCCTACCCCCTCGGGGATAAAAAGGCGTGAGATTATATCTATATATAAATAAATTGTGAGACACAATTCACACACTATTATTTATTCCCAAACTAGGCAGGGCCTGTACTATGGGTACTAAACAACTAATGAGTGTACTTAAATTAATATTAAACGACCAGACACGAAGCAAACAGACATGTTGACCCCGTGCGGGTTTCGAACCCGCGACCTCCGACTCAGAAGGCGGGGCCTCTACCAACTGAGGCAACAGGCAACAGGCCGGTCACTATATGGGTGTAAAGTTTGTATAACGAGGAATCGAATGCCTCTGCCGACCCTCTCGGGAATAAAGGCGTGAGCAAATATATATATTTATCAATACACCAGTGTATGTTACCATACAGTAAATTCGCGTTAGTCCGAGATATTTGAGCATTTGTCCAGATTCGGACATACAGGGAGTAAGTTAACACACACCAAGACAATTCGGTAAATCTTAGGTAAACCAATTTAAAAAATTCCGTAAGTGTTAACATACTCCGGGTTTTGTTCGAAGAGCAGGAAATAATATTACTTTGTCTCTTTTATATGCTACCCGCGCTTCCCGTCTGCCAAATGGAGGTATTTTCTAAAAAAAGATGGTCTTTTTCGATAAAAGATAATAGAAATAGATGTAATCGATCTAAAAAGATTTCTCTTTCAATCTCTTCTCCTTTTTCTTTACCGAGTGGTAAATATACGGGGTGGATATTTTTGAACCCTACACGGGAAAATAAATAGCGACGAAATATTGCAGAAAACTTTCCTTAAAACTAAAAAGAAGAAAACCGCATCCGGGTATAAAACCGTCACTAATTACATTAGATGTCGCTAGGAAACACGTCAACCAACAAATTACGACCAAGTAAAATTTACGCAATATCACAAAGGATAATCTAGGACGTAGCTTTTATTTGTTGCAGTAATTTTAAACGTGATCATTTTTACAAATGGCACTACAAAGCTTTATTTAGGTATATTTTGAAAGGGATTTTAAAGGTAGAGTTATCGATGCTGACACCATGAAGCTATTATGTAGGTATACATATACTACGTCCATTGCTGCCACATAAAACAACAAGCGTCACAGACGGCAAGCAAGTGTTGTCAAGACGGTGGTCTGCCACAGATGCTGGAAGCGACGTCTAGCGTCAGACGGCGGACGCAGGCTACACGTGCGCTGCGTCGGGCGTGTGAGAGAGACCACTATAACACAGAAATAAATGAGCTTATATAATATGTACTGTGACTATATATGAAATTCCATAGTAAGAATTCGTCCGCCGCGTAAAGTGCCACGCCGGACGCAGCCTACGGCGTTTGTAACAGACCACCGCCTAATAGCTCGGAGCTCTAAACCGCGCTATTAAAGTTTTCACAAGTCTGTGTTGAAGGTCTGGAGCATTCCTTCCCCGGTCTACAAGACGTGTGAATTGAACTCGCGCACCGTGCGTTCCGTACCACTAAACAATATTGTTGTAATGTGTTTGTCAAAATAATTTTACCTTTCATTGGGTTCAGTACCTATCTTAAGCACGAACCCGACTCACGCTTGGCCAGTTCTTGTTATTTGCTGTTATACTTTAGAGTTAGACTATATAATAAAAATAATGCTTCTATGTAGGTACTTATTACCGTTGATATCGTTACACAAAGAAATCGTTAAAAATACGTTTCTTGTGTATGGTCAATTTCTATATACTTTTTGTTTAATATTTTTTAGGATAGCTGTTATTGGTTAAACACAGACGGCATTCTCAGTATTCCTTTGGTTATCACAAGAAGACCTAACACGTGCGAAAGACAAGATTAAATTATCTATCTCTGTTAGTTCGCTGCAGAACGCATTCAGTCAGTTCGTTTTAGCTTTCAACGCGTGAATTCTATCCTATTGAATAGCACCCTCTGCTAGTAAAAGCGATGCTTCAAAGGCTTATAATGTAATTGGCGAGTGGCTACTAGCTTTCGCGTTAAAATAATTCCCCTCGTTGCGGCGGAAGTGACTATAGGGCTGGTAGAGGAAGCGGGCGCCGGTGTGACGTCACGTCCTTCCGATTCGGGTCTGTGTAGCTCCCTTGAGTCCCTCAGCTTAAAGTTTCCACTATAAGAGCAAGAGCGGATCCGGCTTTCGAGTCAGGGGAGTCACATAGTCTAGGTCCATGCGAGAATAGTCCATGGCATAAACCTGTAAATCTGATCAGATGTGATATTCCAATGTATTGTGTCAGCTTTGTTAACAATCTATATTATCTGCACTATTTATTTATTTATTTATAGGACTTTCAACTATCTATACCTATACTTCTATATCTATACTAATATTATAGAGAAAAGATTTGTATTTTTGTATGTTTGTTACGAACACACTCAAAATCTGATGGATCGATTTAAAAAATTCTTTCACCAATGGAAAGCTAGAAGATCTCTGAGTAACATAGCCTATATTTTATTCCCGTATAGTTTATTCCCGTTGTAAGGAGGTGTAATACCTATCTGGAACTATTAAACAGATTTTAATTCTGAGTCATGTATAACAGAGCCGGTCCGGCAATGGGCTCACGTTATGGAATCGAAAGATTACACTGGTGAAAGGTGGCTATTTCCTGAATTGGAATACCCCCTTAGGGGATAAAGGCGTGAGATTATTTTTATTTATTTTATTTTGATAAAAAGATGATCTCGTGGTCGTATATTTTGTTCTTCGACGAGGCAGAGAGTCAGTTTTGAATATTCATCCAAAAATGAAGTTAATCATACCTTTTATGGTCAAGCTCGCGTTCTCCTGGTATATGGGTTAACCCTTATCGTCTTTCATACTTGTGCCTATCGCTAAATTATACAGGGTGCTTAATGCAACCCTGACCGCGTCATTTGGCGTTGTCATTTAAATGCACGCCAGAGCCCTCTTTTTCAGACCGTCCCACATTCATCATAAGAAAAGGGCGTTTATTCCGCTCTTAGAGAACAGTTTATACAGTTTAGGGCCGTCGAAAACTACGACAGTAAACAATATATACAGGGTGTCCAATGAAAAGCAGTTGTATTAAGATAGTGAAACTGAATAACTTTAGCTGAAAAATATTAAAATAAATCAAAAACAAGCAGAGACATACCATCTCTGTAACTGATTTTGCAAATTATAAAATATACTAGAATTTAAATATGACTTACTTTGACGGATTTATTTGGATTATATTTTTGAAATTGTTTTCAGTGTATGGCAATCAAACATGAAAATGATGACAGAAAATAGTTTTGCACGGTAAATAGCAGGCTCCATGCATAGGTAATGCCTGTTAATGTATGGCAAATCTCCTGAAAATACAAACAATTTATAATCTGTAAGTAACAAACTCTTTATGGTACACCAAAAGAGTACAATGAGCTATGTTATTGCTTACTACGGAGGTTTCTGTGAAACTGCTGAATCGATCTAGAAAAAATCCCATTACTATAATTGTGTGAATGGCAAAAGTAAAAGAAACAAACAATAAGTTACTTTCTGAGGATAAGCTTGGTGAAAGACTCAATTTTCTATTGTTGGTAATACCTGCGTCTTTTATAATAGTATAAAGGCGTAGGTGCCTATGTTATAAGGTAATTGTATACAGAATATTAATAAAAAAATACTCGCTCTTTTATCCCCGAGGGGCTCGGTAGAGGTATTCCATTCCTGGAACTACTCACTTCTGTAAATTTTTTGGACCCCTAAATGGGAGAGGCGGCGACTTGGCGAGTCCATCTCCAGACTGCTCGACTGGGGTGATGTTAGACATCCTTTAAAATAAATTGTTTGTCCAGCGGATTTCTTTACGATGTTTTCTTTTACCGCAGAGATAGTTATAAATATGTAGGTACTCGTATGACCTACCTATGTAAGATTTTGAAAACTTATTGGCACACGCGCTCAGTCAAAGTATGTATGTATGTTAATATGGGTTTGTTTCCGCAACTCGACGTCTTTTCTGAGCCTATTTTGCGTGATGGTGAGCGATTTCCGGCTCTACTCTTGCCATCCCAGTCCATGATTCTTCTTATTGATACTTCTTATCAAACAAATGTATGGCAGTATACATACCTTACCAATAATACACAACAAAGCCATTAGTAAGGGCATCTGTGATGGAGGTGATGCTTTCAAGGCAAAGTTAGAACAGCGAAAGTATTACCGTTTCTCATTGGATGACGAAAAATATCACGTACGAATAACACAACGTCACTCCTAAACGGCTGGCCACTGTAGCCGCAATAAATAAAAAAGGCGATTTAGGAAATCCCGACATGACTCCCCGGATTTATACAGAGTGTTCCAGCGCAAACTTTTCCTTGAGGTCATCAAAATTCTCCCCTCGTTCGGACGATTGAATGTTATGGGCCGCGAGACGCTCTCCACTTCTGAGTTATGGGTTGTTAGCCCCTGACATGCTTACAGGCTACTGATTTAATTCAATGATCCTAGTAGCTGGTTGCTGGGGAATTTCAATCGGCTCTCGGAGTACTAACGATCGTACAGTTCATTCGACCAGCTAAGTCAATTAAACGCGGTCACACGTAGGTTACGGAATACGGATGTCGGTTCATAATTGGCTCCACTGATTGTGGTACGTTTGTATGTTAACTTGCATAAACGTTATGGATCTGTATCGTGTATCCTCTAAGGACTCTAATGTTAGGGTCAGGCGGATTAAATATCGACGGTAACCAAGGGTAGAATGATCCGTGGCGCCTGTGGCACTCATCCAACGTGAAGTGAATTGCAAAAATTGGTGACGAAACCTGTGTGCAGTAGTGGATTTGCAGTGTTGGCCACCCTAGCCCCCGAGGCCTCTAGACCTCAGTTTTTCCGTTCACCGGCCTCAGTCCATGTATTAGGCACCAGCCGCCCTTTCTCAGTACCCATCGTATATAACACACAAAGAATGTATGTTATTGCCAACTTTTATTTCTTTCTACATACTCGTATAATGTACAAAGTGATTTAGGAAGATCATTGTTATATGATGCAGTACTTGTTATTATTAGTGACTTTTTTGGTCACGATTGGCCACCCCTAATATCTGGCCGTCCGGCCCTAGGCCCGGGCCTACTGGGCTTTAGGGCAAATCCGCCACGGCCTTTGTCAAAGACGTTTAAAGAAAAAGTTTCGGAGAATGATTTTCTTCCAACCTCTTTGGCCTGTGTGTTGATCATTTCATTCTAATCTAAATGTTACTGACGAAGCCTGTTGCGGTTATAACTTTGCTGTCTTAGTTGAACAAACATTGGTTGGTTACTGAAATTATTACCTATTAATTCAGAATCAGGGGTCACATTTTATATCCTTTTTAAAAATATATTGGTGATGCCTATTTTATCTATGTTGCCGCTGGACCCTTGAATGATCAAGTGTTAAGATCGACTCCCGCAAAAATAAGCACCACAGTTTATAAGATCAAAATTTGATTATACATCATTGTTAAACATTATTGTATACCAACATTTAGAAAACAAGACCAAGCTTCTGAATTGGTTATAAACATGTGTGTTCTACCAATCCTCAAAGGGATGCCGTGGTTGACTATACACCTTTAATAATTAATAAGTTTGTCTAAGAACTACAGTTACTAACTAAAATTTATCAGCTTTATGAGGTAAATATAAAATAGGAAGAATAAATTCATGTTTTACCTTGGATCATAGATCTACATATTTTGTATACAATACCAATAAAAGCAAATTCAAGTGTATTAACTGTTTAAGGGCAGCAATAACTCACTTTTATTATACAAGACTTCCTTTAAGCAAATAGCTTACGCCATAATATGAGTAGTTTGGTGAAATTTATTGCTTCTAAAAACATGGAAGGTTCTTATCGATAAAGCAAGAAAACCTACGTGAAGTAACATTGTAGCGTATGAGAGAGTTCCTATACGGCTCGTAAAATATCCCATTATATGTTAAAAGCAGTAATAGCCCAGTTACAAGTGAACCTCCTGCCCGGGTTCGATTCCTGTTTAAGTCATATACCAATTGTTATACCTACCCTATCAAGCATCAGTCGACCACGGGCGATCAATGACAACAGATATTCTTATTGTTTCGCGATGCGGCTTGATGGGTGAATGAATTTGTACAAAATAACAACTTTATATTGTATAAAATATTACTTACCTATTTATTTATGAATTCCATTTTATCACTTGTAGTACTAAATATGCTAGTAGAAACATGATTGAAATTGTATAGCCTTTTACGTTGAAATGACACCACCATGAAATGTCCACACATTATAAGTTTATATTTATTATATGATGTAATTATAATAGGGTACATTTGAGTGTATCGAAATTAAATTGCGAGTGATCTATTACTAAAAGGATTATTCCATCTTAAAATATATTTAGATTTTTATTTTACAATTACATCAATATATTAAATAATAAAACAATCAAAAAAGTGTCGCCATTGATTACTGAAAATTATGACGTACTCAATACTCAGTACATTTTTCATAGTAAATTTTTGTTTTGTCAGATCATAATAAGTACATACCTTATTTGACTAGGCAGTCAAATACCCTATAACAGCTATTATTTAGCTTCAAACTATTTATCGAGATCGAATGGACATACTTTTTATAGAGTGATATTAACAGGATTATGGATCTTTTAAAAAGCGGGTACTGTATTAATAGCCCATATACCATATACACGGTTTAATCTCCACGCAAACCCACCGTTTAGCTTGTTTAGGATAGTAGCTGCCTATTATATCTCTATAATCCCTTCCCTACTAATATTATGATTTCGTAACTCTGTCTGTTTGTTACCTTTTCGCAGCTAAATCGGTTGATCGATCTTGATTAAATTTGGCAAGATAGCGGAAGGGTATAGCTACTTTTTATTTATTTAGGTATAGTTTTTTTTATTTATAGCTTCCAGGACACTATACCTAAATTTAAAGAGTATGTCCTCTTGTAGTATGTAGCGGGCAACAGGTAGTATAATATAATAATGAATTTATTTGAGATCTACTTTAATGATTCATTATATTTTAGTGTGTTATCAATCAATCATTAATTTACTGAAATCATTTCAACTAAGATAAGTTCAGCTAAAAGACGGTTTGAAGTTTAAGTATTTCCGATCAGGTTTTTTAAGCTATTGCATAGCTTCTATCGCGGGCCTTGAGCGCGGGGACCGAATCCAGAAATTCCGTAACGAAAAAACCTCACGCTCCCCACTCCGACGGGCACGGAGGCGTGGCTTGTTTATTGGGCATAATCCAAAGCCAAGTTATGATAGTAGATGGACGGACGGACGGATGGACGGACCGACCGACCGACCGACCGACCGACCGACCGACGGACAGACGGACGGATGGACGGACCGACCGAACGACCGACCGACCGACCGACCGACCGTCCGTCCGTCCGTCCGACCGTCGGTCGGTCGGTCGGTCGGTCGGTCGGTCGGTCGGACGGACGGACGGACCGCCCGACCGACCGACGGTCGGACGTCGTTTGTTTTCGGCAGTCTTGTTGATAAAAAATGATATGCAATAGCTTTACCGCGGCAGTCCCCGAGTGCCACACGTCTTTTTTTAAGTTTAACATATAGATATAGCCTAGAATGGTATCAGATAACATAATATAATGTTATCTTGCTGATTCGCAAAATGTCAGATTCGCAAAATGACGGATACGCAAAATGACGGATTCTGTATTATTTTTGTAATTTTGCTACTTATTACGTGTTAGTGAATATGTAAAACAAAGAGTAGTTACGTCACAGATATTAGAATACGTTACATGCTCAAATTCTCGTATGTTTTGTTTCAATAACTTTAGTGGTTAAAATTATACTCCTTCTCGACATAATTTTTGGTTGTACCTATGCATACTGTCCATTATCGCGTGATTCGCTTGCTAACCACTGCGAGACATGAACAGTTGTCAGACCACACAGGATATATGTAGCTCATTATACGCGACTCCGATAAGAACAAAGGGCCCTGTTCCACTGGAGCGGAATGTGCAAAGCGGATATGAAAGAAAGGATCACAGTATGAACCTCTCATAAGGCATACACGCACAGAAACGTTTGATGATAAAAATAAATATATTAGGACAACCTAAAACCCCACAATGGAAATATTATGCAGCTCATGCCTATATATTACACAGTGATAATGTAGCTTTTTCAAATAGGTCTAGTAGTTTTTGAGTTTATACGTTACAAACATACAAATATTTCCTCTTTATAAGTAATATTAGTGTACTATAAATGATGACGTCACAAATCAGTACTCAGTACATTTTTCGTAGTAACTTTTCGGTTCTAAGTCATAAAAAGTTACTCAATTGACTAGCCAGTCAACGACCCTACTGCAATGTTTGCAAAATTTTACTTTATTGACAACACCATAAAGTAAACTTCTTAACGCATAGGTACCTACTACTTTCTGAGATTTGGTGATTAATCAATGAGTACCTAAGTGTTATTTCGCTTTTATATCTGTTTCTGATTTTATTTTTCCTTTATACATTACCTACTTAGTTAAAATAAGATTTTACTTGTTAGCTATCGACTGTTTTTTTTCACCCTTATGTACAGCGTAAAACCACTGACCATCAAAACACAGGATTACATAGTTTGAAGGTCAGGGGATTATTATTAGTATCTGTTTGCAGCCGAAATACTTGTAACCTAGATTAATATTATTTTTTTAAAGCTAATAAATAAATTATTATTTTTATTATTATTATATCTGTAAGTATATAGATTCTAAAACAGATTATAATGAAGTCCGATAAACTTTGCAATCTTGATGTCGGGCTAAGATGTTGTTTCCCCAAATTGGGCATCATTTTCAGACATTTCCACAATCAAAGTCGGATTCTCGTTATTAATTCTCATTGTTCGAGCGTTAAGTTCCATCAAATTTTCGGCGAAGTACCACAAATGGTGGGAATTATAGGATTCGCTTGTCATAAGGCACGATTGATCATTAAAAAGTCGGGGTTGAATGCCAATTTGCTTTATATACTATTAAAAAGATAATTTATAACGAGATGACCATATTACTTATTTCTTTATGGTTTATTTTGGGAAACAAACAGCTATAATAACAGAAATAAAACTGACATAAGTAATCACGAATGAAACCAGTACCTAATTACGGTTTATTATACTTTAGGTATACAGACTTTCACATACTCGGCCAACATAAACAATTAACTACAACCTAGCTCCGTCAACCAGATTGCACGGGATTATGTTTATATAGAAGCTAATAAAATGCCTTAAATCCGCTTTGCCAAAATAGGTCACAAACAAAATCAACTATAATTGCTATTGACGTTATTGTGGGGTTTATAGGAGTAATATTACTAGCTAACTCATCAACGGTCTTGCCCGCTCAGAATCTGTTTTGCCCTTTCGTTAGGTTTTTTAGAAACCTTGCCCGACGTGCCCACAACAAATGGTTTAAGAATGCATATAAAATAGGATAAAAAAAAATATGATTTCTATTGTCATCTTCGAAGTCTTTGCTTATAAAAAGTATAATAATAATATGAAACATTATAGTCTATTTCACGGAGAAAAATTTGTACTGTCACCGAACCCATGTTCGGTGACACTGGTGACAGTACACATTTTTTCCTTTTACTCATGCTACTTTCGATTAATAAAAAATATTGTATTTTTGCAATGATAAAATAATAAAATATTAAATATTTTCTAATCAAATATTTTTGTTAGTCGAAAGTACCTAGTAGGCGTGGAACCAAAAAATGTGAACTGTCACCTAAGCAATGCTACATGAAATAGACTACAGTCTTGCAATGATAGTTTATGTAAACATGTACTTTTATTTTTACTGTTAATAATAAATATATCTAACTTACTACCTCAATCTAGAAATTTCACCTATTACATTACACTCTGACAGACGGAGAAAAACGGTACAAGACGTAGAGATAACACAATTCTTATGATAGTATAGAACACTTAATTCGCCTGTAGACGCAAAAGAATCTAGTCCATTCCGCTTCCTCTACTGCAGTGAATTATGTGCTTTATATGAGCTACTCGGTGGGTAGTAGGAGTCATGATAACACAGCTAGTGGCGGCTTCCTTCATTCCAAAAGGTTTATTTCTTTAATATTTGTGTATTGTGCAGAGGACTTTCATTTTGGACCAGAAATATATATTACCTACTAGTATATTATTACGGCAAGGAAGTGTATTACGAAAGTGAAGAATGTGTCTTTCTTGAAATATGACGTTGTAATTGTAAAGCAGTATGATCATTTCTGACGTAGTTGTTAGAAGTTTGTTCATTTCAGAAATAAAGATTCGAATTAATAAAAGACAATATTATGTTTATATTTATAGGGAGTATGTTCAATAATATATATAAGTACTTTACTGTGCCTAGCCTACCCTAGTTCTAATCTCTCAGTTTCATCCATCCGAAGGTTTTCTGGAAGAAGTCGGTAAAAGCGATAAGACCGCCTATTGTACTTTGGTTAGTGTTTGTATCCATATTATGTTAATATAGAATAAAATAAAGAGTTGTTGTATTGTATTGTAGGTACTTGTGGTCGAGATTTAAAAAAAAATACTCAGTTTTCGTGTTTTCATATTTTTCTCTAATGGGAGAATCTTTAAAGTTAGGTTTTGGGACATATCGACATTATTATTTTATTGTGTTATTTCGAAAGACCTTTAACTTCTTTTAAGAGCTTAAGCATTATAAGTGTTTAGAATCCCATCCTTTGCAACGACTAGGAAAAACGGCCAGAGCATTCGAAATCATCTATTTAAAATTTATGAGGGTTTGTAGGACCAAATAAACATTTTATTTACTTGATACTCCATTTTATTTATTTAGGCGAATACATTATACAATACATCAAACTGTCCGCTTTTCAATAGCGGCGCGGGAGGGACCGAGGAGGGAGAGTAAGATATGTCCTCCACATTTACATTTGTTACAAAAAGTAGTTGTCGTTTTACGGCGTAGGTAAATGTATAGGTCAGTGTATATTATACACTAGTGGCCCGGACAGACGTTGTTCGAAGATACACAGAAAAAATCATCAAAATCGGTCCAGCCATCTTTAAGTCTTAGCGCGAGTACGAACAGCAATAGATAACTATATAAGATAAATAAAAATAAATTGAACACAATGTTTTTTTTAATTATAAATCTGAGATTTTAATTTAGAATTTTAGAGTTGAAAATTATTGTATTTTAGCAATTACATAATAATAAATTACTTGTTATTATTATAAATGACTTATTCCACAGATATTTAGCAAACAGATTTTCAGACCAGTGTCTCTGATCACTAAACGTGATGGTCCTTTCATAGTACTGGTCTGCTTTGAAAAGTGCCTAAAGTCAATTCGCGAGCTTGCAGGTTTTCTTGGGATACTACTTTACTCTCTTGTCTAAAATCTGGGTGCCTGTAAGACCAAAGTTAATAGGTGCTCTGAGTTTGAAGTCTTTGTTATCAGTCTCTGTGAGGTGAATGACAATACGATTCATCTATACTATTATTATAAAGAGATAAAATTGTTTCTTTGGAAATACTTTAATAGTAAACTAAAAAAATCCTTTCAATTTCCAACTCTATTTTATTTAGATAAACACAATCGAAGCGAGGGCGAGTCGATAGTTTTAAATAAAAAAAGGAACTTGTGGCCCATAAATATACTAAACCAACTTACCAACTTACACCTACTCCATCGAGGTATAAAGTAGATAAAGAATGGAAGATTGCGGAGATAATCGGATTTTGCCCGTCGAATGTAATATGTTGAAAATTGAATGACCGTTTCCACTGCGGCTAGTGGGGCGGTTACAAATAGTCAAAATGGTTAAGAGAATAACATTTGTAGGTTAGAAAGAACAATTATTTTAGTTCAAGGTCAATTTAGGAAACCACTAGGGGGAGTCTGATGAGTTTAGGTTGGTATAAAGAATTAGCGGTTTCACCTGCGTAGTTCCCGTTCCCTAAAGAAAACGGAAATAAAGTATAGCCTATATCTATTACTCAGGAATATTATACCTTTCCATTGGTGAAAGAATTTTTAAAATCAGTCAAGAAGTTTTTGAGTTTCTTCGTAACAAACTTACAAAAATACAAATCTTTTATCTTTATAATATTACTACTAAAGGGGAATGATCAGAAGAAGAAAGTATAGTAGCGTTTCTATCAGGGATGTTGCGGATGCCGATTTTTTCACATCCGCGGATGCGAATGCGGATGCGGATTTTTATAGGCTCACATCCGCGGATGCGGATGCGGATGTTTGGGATCTTATATAAATATAGTATATGAATGAAGAATTATCTTACTATAGGTAAAGGTAAAGAGCAGTGATAGCCCGGACGGTTAAAGAGCCGGCCGAAAATCAGTGAGGCTCGGGTTCGAATCCTGGCATGTACCAATGAGTTTTTCAAAACTTAGGTACATATTTATCACTAGCTCGACGGTGAAGGAAAACATCGTGAGGAAACCCGCAGGTCTCAGAATTAATTCTGAGACATGTGTAAATAGACCCGGTCCGGCGATGGGCTCACCACCTATCACGTTTAGGGGTCCAATGTATCTCGTGAAATGTGGGTATATCTAGTAATGGAATACCTCTGCCTACCCCCTCGGGGATGAAAGGCGTGAGATTATATTATTATATTATTATTATATAGGTAAAGGTATCATCCTATGGGGCAACAGTAAAAACGTAGGTAGGTAGAGTATTCATTAAACCCTCGTAGTCACAGAGACCCAAACACTCTTGTCTTTGAAACAATTCCAGAAATTATTAAATTATGATAAAATTGGTTTTCAGTATAAGAGTAATATTATTATGTATAATAAAATCCCGAATGACATTAAAGACTTACCCGTTAAAATTATTAAAAGAAAATTGTATAAATAGCTCAATGAACGTATTTTTTACAATATTAATTAATTTATTAAAAAATAAAATAAAATAAGCGTGTCCATTATGTCAAAGGTGTTTGCATGTCTTTTAATTATAGTGAACATATATGCAATGCCAAAACTGTATTTTTTCCGCGACTTCCCCACTGCTCAACCAGATTGCTCAACTAGTTGAGCAGTTGAGCAGTAGGACATAGTTTGTATTTCCGAACAATTTATGCTCTATAGCTCAACTATTTTTTGCTCCACTTAGTTGATCAGTAGGTCATCCTGTTATAAAATCGAACAAATAACCTACTGACTGCTCAACTGCTCTTGAGGCACTGTTAATCAACATTAATTTAGGCTTAAGAAATAGAAATATTCTATTCTACTCAATCAATCACAGGAACCTCACTGGAAAAATTAAGAATACTGTTATAAAACTATAAACTTTACCTACAATAAAACGTAGGTTTTACCGGTATAATAAAATGGCATTTTCCTGGCGATTTTAATTTAATAAGCTGAGCTAAGACTAATATAAAGATTTCCCAATACTCAATTATCTACATACAATGATCACTGTATCACAATAACACTCAAAATATCTATCTTCACGATAAGTAACCCACAGCGCAAACAAACACGTAATAATTTATTTACAAGAAACAAAGGATGTACCACAACAAATGCGTCGGATCTTTTCACCAATTTTTTTGCTCCCATGGTCATTGTCTCATGCGTACGGCACGTGCCATTCGCGGGTCCCGCTTAATTTCTTTCTTGTCGCAACTTGTATTACATCCGCATCCGCATAAATATCCGCATTGATTAATGCGGATGGGGATGCGGATGCAGATGTCTAAATCTATGCGGAAGCTCCACTTTTGCGGATGCGGATGCGAATATTCACAATATCCCTGGTTTGTACGTTTGCGAGTTTTAAAACATAACTACTAGGCGCCAAGCAGCGATGAACGCTCGGATCCAGTTTTTTCCCGTTCTCGTAGGAATTTCCCAAAATCCTTTCTTATCCGATGCCAAGGGTTTAAAACTAATTTCCTGTCCAAATCAGAAGTTTTGGCTGCGGGTTGGTGAGTCAGTCAGACAAATTAGGATTTCTCCCAATATATAATAGCTAGTACATAGGTAAAGAAAAAATACGCTTCTTCTGTTAAGACAAAAACCTATTTTCTATTTTAATTAAGAAAAAATACAACGTATTTAAACATGTCCGAAATATTTGTTAAATTTTGAGAAGTAAGGTGTAGAATCGTTAGTGCAAAGTATATTTTAAACGTGATTAAACAATGAGATAATGCGTGGTGGCCAAATTTGTCCGAGTGAATTGGGCAATGTTGCCCAATTACCATAAATTCAAGTGTCAAGTCAAAATTAATAAGCGTTTGGCTAATAATTCAAACTTAATTTAACGTGTTGCGATGGTAAATTCGAGCAATTAAAATGTAATCAAGTTTCCCCTATTCAATTCATAATCTGTACAATACAACGCAATCCCACAACCGGATATTGGGTGTAATTAGCATACAAACCAATGCATAGGCGGTTTGACAAAAAAATACATTAAAAATACTAAAAGATATAAATGTAAGTATTTATTTTAGTAGTAACAATAGCCTAATAAATTTTAATATTAATTAAAAAAATATAAAATACCTGTATATTTACTTAGCTGAAAAAAGATTACACTTTTTATTTATGTAAGTAATAGTCGAGCTTTATATATATGCAACATCGAATAATAAATGGAATGGAAAATAGGTACAAAATTGAGAATAGAAATTATAAAATCAGGATACCGAACATTTTTGAACCGTTCGTCACATGTTGAAAATATAAATGGAAATGTTTACAGAAATGAAAACCAGTAATTACCGAAATGAAAAGAATTTGGAAATTAATTACCTAGACTGTTTAAAAATTTTGCTGCCGAAAATATAAACTCAAATAACAGCAGTTTAAAAAATGGAGCAACCAAAGTATGCAATAAAAAAGAATCATCAAAATCGGACCACTCTGTAATAGTAGATTATACAACAAAGGAATAAAGCACTGTTTTATGTCACGGGCGCGACATTGAATCCTGAACGTAACGAAGGACTCCCAGTTTTACTCCCGAGCGCAGCGAGGGAGTTATGATTTAATTCCCGAGCAAAGCGAGGGAATTAAGACTGAGTCCTGAGTTTAGTGAGGGATTTAAGCGCCCAAGACAAAAACAGTTTTATTCCCGAGTTATATACTCTACTTTTCTCACCTTATGCGAGACAATAAAATGCAATTGCATGGTAGTAGATTATTGAATGATTATTGACAATGCCTATTAGAGTGAGAGCCCAGGCTTGTCAGACCTTCGTCATTTTGTAAAACCTCAAAGTTTGTCTGTGTATGTCCCTATTACAGGTGTAAACGATCCCCGAATATGAAGTTTGGATAACGGTTCCTTTGGAAGTTATCAAGCAGCAAAGGTCCATAAAGTTGCACCTCAAATTCGTTAAAGTTTCAAGCCCAGTTTTTATATATTTTATTCGGATTAATATTAGAAATCACGTCGTCCATTGTCAGACACTTGGTGCGGTGGAAACCCCCTGTCAGACCCTTGAATCATGGTGAATTGAGGGTATACTTTCTTGACATGATTTCTGCCCACATATAGCTACTAGGCCAAGTTTGATGTCATTTTCATATAATTCAAGGATGAGGAATTCATTTCTGGAATAAACTTTTTATCAGTCCATAGAAAAAAACGGAGTAACTTACAAAAAACCAAAATCTTGAAACTATTTTTTTAAGAATTTCGTCGCTCAGAAGTACACTATAACGATTAAGACTAAATAAAAAATATTATCTTATAGCTCCTTTATTGCACAATATAAAAAGTATCATTTCAATAACATCGTCAAAGTATAGAAGTGTAAAAAAAAATATCAATAAGTATATCAATTCACCATGATTCAAGGGTGTCTGACAGGGGGTTTTCACCGCACCAAGTGTCTGACAATGGACGACGTGATTTCTAATATTAATCCGAATAAAATATATATAAAAACTGGGCTTTACACTTTCACGAATTTGAGGTGCAACTTTATGGACCTTTGCTGCTTGATAACTTCCAAAGGAACCGTTATCCAAACTTCATATTCGGGGATCGTTTACACCTGCAGTAGGGAGATACACAGACAAACTTTGAGGTTTTACAAAATGACGAAGGTCTGACAAGCCTGGGCTCTTGGGATATATGGCATCTAGTTTAATAGACTCTGGAGTCAAAGTACTTTCATCACTCGACATTTTCGATATTCTTTTTGAAATGTTAAAGCTATAAAATCGATACAGCAACTTGTTTCTACCGGCGTGACCTACTTGATTTAACAAATGAAGATCGTGCGAATCGAGTTGGTCGCGGCTTCGGTTTTCGAAAATCGAGTTGGCCACGACTGCACCACATTTTGCTTAACGAAATTAGACTTTATCGTCATAGCAATAAGGATTATGAAAAGTGAAAATTACATTATTGACCTAGGGTTATAATGAAATTCCATACAACATTATAACCCGGTTAAAGCCAAGGGATATAATGTCTTGCTTTCGGTGACGTTTATATGATATATAATCCGGCTTTTTCGAGCATGTGGTGTGAAAAATATTATGCTTGGTCACCCATAAAAAATAAATGTACGCGCACAAATACACAAAAACCCTCTTCCTTTTTTAAACCCTTGGTTAAAAGTGTTAGCATTTGTAGAATGCAAATTAAAAAATACATTACTCTCCTTCTGAGGCAGTCGGGTAAAAAACCGGAATTTCCCATGAAATTCTACATAATGTACGACGACACAACCTCATAATTCAAAATAGAGCTTTAAAGACGACTTACAAAACTCAGTTACTCTTCACCCAAAAGTACCTACTCATAAATCAAATAAAATGTATTTGAAATGTGGAATCCATTGAAACAAATCATAATTAAACGCAGCTTTGAAAGTGACAGGTAATATTAGAAAGGTATGTAGCATTTTAATCCGATAGCCTGCAATACCACATCCGTCACAAATAATTACAATTTTAACACCAAAATATTGGCGCCGCTACTGTTAACCCTACCCAACTCCATTAATTTAGCAGCAATTGTGGGGATCCGCTGTGGTCTGTTTATTTAAGTAACAAATGTAAATACAATAGATGGGCGGTTTATCAGTAATGCAAGTAAAGCCTTCGTGGCTGTTGTGATCGGAAATAGTATTAATTCATTATAACACTACTTAATACGTGCATGAAGCTCTTGTATAATTAAATGTAGCTACAGTAGTCCGGTCAATTTAGACATAAAAATTGTGGTTAAATAAGAATAATTCCCACAGAGCCAAATTTTGGTGGACAGCTGGGGTTTACCATTATAAATAAAGTTTTAAAAATCCCCATCGATCCTATGTGTGCTAAAAAAGTTATTCGGGTCGAAAGGTCAAAGTTTGAGGTTTTTTAGATTTTTCTCGAAAACGGTAAGTTTTATCAAAAAAAACTTTAAACCAAACTTGTAGACCTTAGAATTATCTACTAAAATGGTCCTTATAATTTTTTTCCTAAGAGTTACCATTCCTGAGATATCGCGATTCTAAGAGTCACAATTGCCTTGAGCGCTCGCCTTCGCGATTCAAGGAAAAACACACCAAGCGGCCGCTACCTTGTTACTAAAAACATGATAGCAGTCAAACTACTACAGCTACACGGAAAAAAAAACGACGTAGGGATAGCTTATTATATGCAGAACCAATGTATATAAAAAGAAAATTACAACTAATAATTAAAAGTTCTCAAAAAAAGAAACAGGAAAATCATAGCGAAAAACCGACGAAATACCCTATTTTTTTATGTCGGTTTGTCGTCGCATCAAACTTTGGACATTATGATAGTTTTACATAATTGGATGTAGTAATCTTGAGGATTACATTGATATATAATAGTAATATAAATATTTACATTATAAGAACAGACTTTCAAGAGTATGAATCTGATAAAAATATCTAAAGGAATCAAAACAATTAGTTAACCCAATAATCAATAGCAATATTGAGCAATATCAATATCTAGAACTTGACGGGTATTGTGCACTTAGAATCGCGATATCTCAGGAATGGTAACTCTTACGGAAAAAGATATAAGTGCCATTTTAGTAGATAATTCTAAGATCTATAATTTTGGTTTAAGGTTCTTTTTGATAAAACTTACCGTTTTCGAGAAAAATCCAAAAAACCTCAAACTTTGACCTTTCGACCCGAATAACTTTTTTAGCACACATAGGATCGATGGGGATTTTTAAAACTTTGTTTGTAATGGTAAACCCCAGCTGTCCACCAAAATTTGGCTCTGTGGGAATTATTGTTATTTGAAATGTCTATTTTGACTGGACTACAGACGTTATGTTTCTAAGTAGACATTTATAGGGACACTAGCGACCCGCCCCGGCTTCGCACGGGTGCAATGCTAATACTAAAACCTTCCTCTTGAATCACTTTATCTATTAAAAAAACCGCATCAAAATCCGTTGCGTAGTTTTAAAGATTTAAGCATACAAAGGGACATAAGGACATAGGGATATAGGGACAGAGAAAGCGACTTTGTTTTATACTATATAGTGATATACCGGTCCCATGTACAGTCAAGAGCGCATGAAACTTTACACTTGTAGTGCGAGTCTGATCGGCGATTGTAATGAGTACCTACGTTACAAGTCCAATGTTTCAAGCTCCACATGCTCTTGACTGTACCTATATTGCGCGACCGAATAAAATTTACGTAGTAGGTACTATAAAGTTCTTAATAGTTAGTACTCGCTTTTGCCCGCGACTAAATATGCGTTCCGGAATAAAAAGTATTCTATGTGTTGATCCTGGTTATAAACTATCTGTATAAAAATTTCATCCAATTCAAATTTCACTAAATTTGTTTTATATACGAGTATATACTCGTAGATAGATAGATAGACTAACAGCGCCCCACAGTTTCACCCATGTAGTTCCAGTAAGACAAAGCCTAAGTTACTTCCTGATACAGTATCTTTCCATTGTGAAAGCGTAACAAACAAACAAAGTCACTTTCGCATTCATAATATTTAGGATAGAATAACAAACTAAGCGAATAAAAGCTTCGTTTGCCAATTGCCTATACTGACTGTTTTTTTTGGACACAATTCACACACGGTTATTTAGTCCCAAACTAGGCAGAGCCTGTACTATGGGTACTAACTAAACAACTGATAAACATTCTTAAATAAACACTAGCGACCAGCTCCGGCTTTGCACGGGTGCAATGCTTATAAGATTTTCCCGCTTTTCTGTTGAAATTTTTCCTGAATTTTCTTTGCTATAAACCTCACGGAGCCCAAGACCTTTCCAACGAATGCAAAACCGTGGAAATCGGTTCGTGCGTTCTGGAGTTATAGCGTCAGGAAGGAAAACCCGACTTATTTTTATATAGTAGAAGATTAGACCATCAGACGCGTAGACGCAAAGCCAACAGAAATGTTCATGCACACAAATGTTGGCCCCGAGCAGTGATCGAACCCGCGACCTCCGACTCAGAAGGCAGGGTCACTACCAACTGAGCCAACATGCCCGTCAAATTTGACTAAGCAGTCAACTACATTATTGTTCAAACCTGTGTTATGACCAAATAAATAAAAAAACAAAATACTAGCCTTTGTCTTTGATTTTGATTTTTCTCGCGTAGTCTATGATAGTTCAGGAAAAGGCCTATTTTTCAACGATTTTCGTTCAAGTCCTTGAAGCCGTTAAAGTGTGATCAAAGAACCATAGTCCAAACTTTCTCATTTAAATTATTAGAGGAATAAATTCTTTCGGATTTTACAAGTGCTAGTTACTAGACTAAAGTATTACCCCCACAGTTCTCCATTCTTTTACAACTGTCAAAACTTATCTGGTTAGGCTCACTTTAAAAAGTTTAAATAGGCTTTCTTATACTTGCGGTGTTTGTTTAAGTACTAGGAATTGCTTTTTTGTACTTTTTACAAAGCGAGATCCAGCATCTGTAACCAGTAGAATTACAATAAAATATACCGTTCATTTTAACTTACAGTATACGTCTATGACAGCAGGTACACAGCGGCATCGCAAGTGCGGAACCCCTTTTTTCCCGTACCCGTAGGATTTTTTAGAAAACCCTTAAGTCAGATACAGCTAGCTGCCTACATCGTATAACAGTTGTCGCATTACGATACTTAATCGCCACTTTTATTTTTTTTACGTGTTTATTTTCGGTACTTAAATCGATAAAACATAATTAATTGTATTGGTACAGTTGTATTCTCAATTCTAAATTATTACCTACCTTTCTTTCACACCTATCTTCATCAATGCTCCTTAAAGTTGGCAGATGTTTAAGAATTCGCCTGTTACTCCAATATGATCTCTATAATCACAGACAACCATTAACTAGAGCTCACCGCTGACCTTGGCCTTGCTAGCTTCGATTACGGGCAACAATACACGTAAGGTTTCAACATGAACGTCTAGTACTTAACTCTTGTAAGTACTCCATTAACCCTAGTCTAAATCTGAGTAATACCCGACCGTAAAATTATTCTAGTTTCCTAAATTACCCGTACCCACGTTCTCATTATTCCTTAATCGAGGAAATTCGAATGAAATTTTCTTTATAACTATTATTAGAGGCAGGTTTATTGGCGTTTAAGTTGATTTTAGTATTAGTTAATATACTTAACTTGTTTTTAGAGATTTCTCGGCGAGGCCGGTAACGATTACACAGGAAAATGTTAGACATGGACAGTCCTGTAATTATTATTATATAGAATGTGAAATAATTAATAACACCACATAATTTATTCAGATTACCTTTCCAAAGGACTTGCTATCAGTTTCATCACATTTGCCTTTTCTCTTCTTTTTACAAAACCAAGGGTTATATTTTTAGGAAGCTATGTATGTGGAGGTGTGTTATCCGTAGCACCTAAATTACTCATCCGATTTTGATGAATGAGTCAATCTATTCGTTATTGTGGTCCATCAGGTTTCATCATCATCATCATCAGCCTACATTTGTCCACTGTTGGACATAGGCCTCCGGTTCTCTGTCGGATGTATTCGTTAGGAATCCTGTCCTTCAGAGAAACATAGCTCTTTCCATAGCTCGCTGAGCGACCTTGAGCTGGTGGAACAGCCTTACCGTGAGTGTCCACGCCTCAGCTCCGTAGGTCATAACAGGTAGGACGCACTGATTGAAAACTTTGGTTTTCAAACATTGCGGGATGGATGACGAGAAGACTCGACGCAGGTTCCCAAATGCTGACCAACCCAGCATGGTAATCATAGAACTCATAAAATGTACCTGTTATACATTCAGTTGTTTACTGGTTTCCTTACGATATTCCCTTTCAAAGCGAAGCTAGAAACACAACTTATTGATATATCTCTTTCATATTAACATTGTACAATACAATACGAACAAAACACTGATTCAACAACAGATTGTACAATCAGAAAATGTGCTTGTATATTATTCGAAATAACAACCTCACGTTTACATAACAAGAGACGCAGAAGCGAATATTTGGGTAATGTAACGTCATGATTAGTTTCGTAGTTGAATTTCACAATAATAACAGTACGTCTACATTGTGTGTAATGCGGAACTCCCGGTATTGCTGTTTTGGAAATGCCAGGCGCGGAGCTTAGAATGTGCATTTGAATTAGTGATTGCGCATATACTAGCCGAGTATACAACGCGTTACAGAAAAAACGCAATTCCTCATACACCCCAATTAGTATATTAATATAAAAAAAATATGATGCAATCGAACTTTAGTTGTGTCTAACCAATTTTCTTAAATATCGATTAATAATAGCATGATTTCCATAGAAAGCACTAAATTCAGCTACACTAATTCATTTTTGGGAAAAATTTTAAAATAGCTGAAATCGAATAAGTAGTCGATACTGAACAAACTAATTTCAGGAATTGCGCTTATTCTGTTACATATTGTATAAACATAAATAGATACCTACGCTCACGCCTTTTTCCCGAAGGGGTAGGCAGAGCCAATAGACCGCCACCTGCTACGATCCTGGCATACTTCTCGCGCCTCGTCCACATCCATCAATCGGTTTACACATGCTCGTCGGTTTCGGGTACTCTTCATCTGGATTTTCTTCAATACATCGCCAATCTGATCGATGTAAGTACGCGTATATATACTGCGATTTATAAGGTACTGATAAAAAGGAACCATCGCAAATTGTATAAATATAGAGGAAAGATTAGTTTTTTTGTAATGAATAGGCCAAGAAACATGATTTAAAAAAATATTTTTACAATTACATTTTTACTATTCCGGGAGTAACATGAGCACAAGTAATTTTACTACGGGATCGGGACACAGGTGAAATACATTCCTCGCAAAATTTTTAAACATTTTAAAATATTAGTAGGTATGATTTCCAAATTTACCTATACCAAAGCTTTTATAAGTGATAGAAAATTTTGCCTACCTACACACTTTATGTTATAGGTGAATAATTCATAGCAGTTAGTAGAAAGTCTTCAACTTTAATATTATTTATAAGCAAATCAGATATCTGCTCAGACATAAAATGTTTTATAAGAATCCAATTAAAGTTATTTTTTCCATGAAACAGATTCTTTAAGAAGTACCAAAAACTTTAACATTAGTTTCACGTAGTAACGGAGAGACATATAACTAAAAATGCCGTATAAACATGCGACCGTAACTTCTTATATTGTACTAACACTGCGGTTTTATTGGAGTCGTAAAATATTACGAAAATTATTTCTTGTGTACGTTTCCAGAATATGTCATCGCATTACATGTTGCTTTATTTTTACTAGAGACCCGCCTTGCACGGGTAGCACTAGTTGAGAGGAACAATTCGTTTAGTCGACACGAAATCGATTCAAGCGAAGAACCGGATTCGACTCGGGCTACGTCTCTACGTCAATGACAACTGTCAACTATCCCCCGAACACTGGCTGACTGAGCTAGACTACTCTAGTACTATTTATTATACTGTGGCTAGACCGTGGCGGCTACATTAATTGTTTCAAATATTTTCATGGAAAAATTGTAGCCTATGTTACCTCCCTTTCCTAGAAAAGTAATCTTTAAATTGGTAAAAGAATTTGGTAAATCGGTAGAAATATTTCGGAGTCTATTCACTACAAACAAATGTGCAATAAAACAAATCTTTACTCTTTATATATTAGTGTATAGATAAGTTTATGTTTCAACCGGCTACCTGTTACCTATGGTTTATGTTAATATACTCTTAAAAGGTATAGGAGAAACTAGACAGACAAATAATTTGTAATAGAGTCCCGTTTTTTGGGTATGAACTGGACAATTCAGACTCCAACACGAATGGTAAAGTGGGAACCTTACCATATAAAAAAATACGTTCTCTATGGGACCCACGCCACGGCCTGTAAATTGTTTTAGTCTTTTTTATTATTACTTGTTGTTATAGCGGTCATAGTAGGAAAAGTTTCAAGTGTATACTTATTCCGGTTCAAAAGATACATGTGAATAGGGTTGCCAGGTCGCCAAACCTAATAGCCGGACAAAAGAGTCAGTTTGGCCGGACATTTAGGTAAAAAGGCCGGACATTACTAGGTATGATATTTTTTTTTATGTAAAATCAAGCTTTTTTGATTATTAGATACCATAAATCTTGTTAAATTCTAATCAAATATAAAAAAAATGGAATGACAACTCAGTCTAAACTACTTTATTATTAATCCGTCAAAGAAAGTCATCAGTCGAAATTGTATTCGTTTGCGAAATGTAAAAATCATAACAAAAGCCGGACAGGCCGGACACTATTCATTTTGGTCGGACACGCTATCAAAAAGCCTAACTATGTCCGGCATTATCAGGACGCTTGGCAATGCTACATGTGAACGATGGATGGACTAGTAGGTATTGACAGTTCTCATTCCCCTTGACAGTCTTTGGATACGGAACCCTAAAAACAAATACTATATATCCCCGAATATGCGCTGCTCACACGTGATTACAACTAATGAGTGTGTACTCCCTCGTGTGACCAATCCAGGGGATAATTACAAAGTAATTTAATAATAACAATATTTTTGTGATTGTTGTCTATTGTGTCGCAAACGTCTGTGTAAGTTTATTCTCCAAAAAGAAATAGGTAGGTAAATAAATAATATTTTTTAAATAAATTTATGTATTTCACGCAACACAAATAAAATTAAAGTTTGACGGGCCTGTTGGCTTAGTTGGTAGTGACCCTACCTTCTGAGTCGGAGGTCGCGAATTCAACATTTTGTGTGCATGAACATATTGTCTGTTGGCTTCGTGTCTGGTCGTGTCATATTTATTTAAGTTGTTTAGTACCCTACGGTTATTTACTTAACTAGGCCCTGCCTAGTTAAGTAAATAACCGTGTGTGACTTGTGTCCCACAATTATTATTATTATTAAGTATCTTTACATTGAAATATTCATAATGAAACAATTTGATTTCAGTGAATATTAACTTTGTTTTGCATCTAGTATTACTTAGTAATGATTAAACCGTAAAATTAATGGAAATCTTAGTTATTTCGGGGAAGAATACAGCTCCAAGAACACTTCCGAAGTCGGGAAGTTGTTGGATACTTTAATGCACTTTTGAAATAAACACTAGAGAAGTTACAGTATTAAAGTTAGCACAATGCATTCGCATGGGAGTTGATTTTCTGAAACTTGACTTGATTAACGCTAGATTTATTATCGCAGCTCAAATGAAGGTTTTAATTCATACTTTAATTTTGTACTTGTTATTTTTTTGAAAACGTAGGAAATCTTTATTTATTGCTTTGTTAACTTCCGCCATTTTAGAATTATTATGTACGTAAGATTTTGAATAACTTATAGGTATATGATTTTACCTGGGTTCGAACCCGAGCCTGGCGGGCTTACTAACAAGCATTTCCTGCTTTTCTAAAAATAAAAATTTAAATGACCATTTCGGCTCCTTTGCTAAGAAAAAATAGCTTCTATTCCCGAGAAGATAGGCACAGGTTTTCCATCTATGGAAATACCACTTTTTAATCGACTTCAAAAAGGAGAAGGTTATCAATTTGTCTGTATTTTTTTGTATGTTTGTTAACTGAGAACTTTCGACTGGGTGAACCGATTTGGATGATTCTTTTTTTATTTGAAAGCTGGTGCTTCCAGATTGGTCCTTAGTTGTTGGTTCTTCCAGTTCTGATAACGGAATCCATGAGAAAACCGTATAAGTTGAAGATTGAAGTCGGTTTTTACTCTTTATTCACCAGTATATTTTAGGACCTCTAAACGTGACAGACAGTGAGTCTATCGCCGGACCGGAATACTGCTCTACATGCCTCAGAAAATTAATACGGGTTTTCCAAATTATTTATTCTATTAATCTACTTATACTAAGTAGTATAATTATACTAAAATTATAAAGATTTTCCTCAAGATTTGTATTTTTATATGTTTGTGTGTTTGTATCTTTGTTACGAATAAACTTAAAAACTACTGTACCGTACTGTACTGTACCATAATATAGGGGTATATAGGGGTTTCTTTACTACAACTTTCATACAAAACCTTAAAATATAAAAACTCGATAAAACGTTTCAGATTGTGTGTAATAATTAAAATTGACGTCAGGCTCAATCCATTAAGTCCAGGAAGCGATAAAACTTTCTCACGGAGCGGAAATGAAGTTAGCTACCGTCGCGTTCGAGCATCAGCACTCTTGAAGCCTTTGAACGAAAATTGTAGGTATCCGAAAGATTCTTAGAACCAAATGTCTGATTATGTCGTGCACATGTTTTATCAAACTGCATCGCACAACGGAGTATGGTGCGGGCTCAGCAGTTTTAACGTTTCGTAAGGTACCAAAGTTTGTATAACATTAAATTAAAAAGTATATGAAACCAAACACAATAAATACATACAGAATAAATAAATACACACACCTCAAAGGCCGGCAACGCAGTTGTGACTCTTGAGTTGCAGGTTTCCATGGGCGACGGCAGTCACTGCCATCAGGTGGACTGTAATTCACAACTTCGACATTTATTACAGCGAATTTTACCAAAGCGAATGTTTGTGATCGCGATGTACGTTACAGCGAAAGTATTCGATGTCGACGTATGGGACTTCGACGGTTTGTCATCGCGATGTACGTTACAGCGAAAGTATTCGATGTCGACGTATGGGACTTCGACGGTTTGTCATCGCGATGTACGTTACAGCGAAAGTATTCGATGTCGACGTATGGGACTTCGACGGTTTGTCATCGCGATGTTCGTTACAGCGAAAGTATTCGATGTTGACGTATGGGACTTCGACGGTTTGTGATCGTGAGGTATCTTACCGCGAAAACAGTCATGGGTTTATGAGCGACGCACGCATCATTGAAAATATAGGTAGGTAGTATTGCAATACGTGACACATACGACACACGTGACTTCAAAAGTTTTTGATCGTAAAAGTAGGTAGGTATGTGAAATCAATCTTCTAAACATTTTTTTTTTAGAAAATGAAAGAAGAGGAAAAAGCGAAGAATACAAAAACAAATCATTTTTGTAAGTACTTATATATTTTTCGTACGTAGTACTGAAAACGGGAAATACAATCTTCTAAAAAAAAACAGAAAAAAACACAGCTCTTTGAGTAACTTATATATTTTTCGTACGTAGTACATCCCTAACTTGGTTATCAACAGTAAAATAATAGCACTTTTACAAGACTTTTACTGAAGACTTTATTGTAACTTCTTGAGACAATCCAAAAATGTCAATATCTTGCATTTTATCGAATTTCCCATTCACTGCACACTTTCACGGACACTTGCCACATATTATACTATTACTATTATGATGAGTCAAAACCCGAAATACACAGAAAAATGAAAATTATACAAAAAACATGACGTCCCTATTCGGATTCCCGCCAAAAAGTTTAAAGTCAAGTTTATCTCCATTTTCAGATTATTTTAGTAACTATAATTATTGTAATGAATCAAGTACAAAAATGAGAAGCAAATAAAAGTAAACGGGACATTTCGAAAACGGGATAATTTTGAAAAGGGATATTTCGCTCAAATTAATAATTATTTTGAGAATCGAACATGTAGGTAGGTATTTTGTGAAAAAAAGTATGCTTTATTTACTTACAGTCGGTGTTAGATTCATAAAAATCGGTAATAGCTTCAAAGCGTTTCGGGTGGGTCGGTAATAGAAACAATTGACTTCAACAATCCTTTGATTATTTTTTCAATGTAAACATGATATTTATAAACAAATGAAAATATAAATATAAAATATACAATCTATTTTTAAATATAAAATAAAAAAATGTGGTGTGTTTGCAACCACTACCCTTAATTCTAATAATCAATTTCAAAACTTGCTTAAGGTTACCGACCCGGTAATAGCTGCGTTTACCTTAATTATTTTTTTAGTCAAATATTTTTATTAGTTGAAATCTTTTAAGATCAGAGCGTATAACCTTCAAAGGCAACAACCTTTTCTGTTTTTTTAGAAGATTGTATTTACCGTTTTCAGTACTACGTACGAAAAATATATAAGTACTTACAAAAATGATTTGTTTTTGTATTCTTCGCTTTTTCCTCTTCTTTCATTTTCTAAAAAAAAAAATGTTTAGAAGATTGATTTCACATACCTACCTACTTTTCCGATCAAAAACTTTTGAAGTCACGTGTGTCGTATGTGTCACGTATTGCAATACTACCTACCTATATTTTCAATGATGCGTGCGTCGCTCATAAACCCATGACTGTTTTCGTGGTAAGATACCTCACGGTCACAAACCGTCGAAGTCCCATACGTCGACATCGAATACTTTCGCTGTAACGAACATCGCGATGACAAACCGTCGAAGTCCCATACGTCAACATCGAATACTTTCGCTGTAACGTACATCGCGATGACAAACCGTCGAAGTCCCATACGTCGACATCGAATACTTTCGCTGTAACGTACATCGCGATCACAAACATTCGCTTTAGTAAAATTCGCTGTAATAAATGTCGAAGTTGTGAATTACAGTCCATCAGGTGACATGTCTGCTCGTTTGCCCCCTTTTCTCTTATAAAAAAAATATATAAACACAAACGGCTCAACAGATTTTCATGAATCATGGCTAAGAACACTCAGGATAAAATTATCTATGACATAAAAAAAAGGTTAACGAAAATCGGTTCATCCGTTTGGGAGCCACGATACCACAGACAGATACACAGACAGACACGTTAAACTTATAACACCCCTCTCTTTTTGGGTCGGGGGTTAATGAAAACAATATACATGGGTAATCTCATGAGTAGCTTTTGTAACATCATATAAAATGAATTTTTATTTCATTTTCCAGTGGGAATTTCTAAAAATCACTTGTATTTTTTGGACAACTTGACAACTTTTAAAACAACAGTGTATTTTACGTAACGTTGCCCAGCATGTTATTATACATACGTCAGATTAGTTCTGGAGTCTACAGGCAAAGAGGTTGGAAGAAAATCATTCTCTTTCCTCGAAACTTTTTCATTAAACGAATTTGTCTACAGGTTTCCTAACGATGTTTTTCTATACCATCGAGCCAATCATGAATATGTTGTAACCATTCGTACTCGTTGACTACTCAATACGTATTATACCAATAACAAATTAGGACATGGTATAACAGAAATGATCTGTAAAGTCCGATATAATAAGTAATGGGCAATATAAAATAAAAAGTTCATAAAATAAACCGGAAAATAGGCCAACTTCTGTATATATTGCAATGATCTTTCTGCTTTTAGGTCAAAATAAAACGCGGGTTATATAGGTTCGTAAAAAATACGAGTGTTTACTGTTACAGGTAATTGCTTGCGCAAAATTACTGAGCGATACGCGGAGTTGTAACCTAGATTTGAGTGATTATTCCAAATTCCTTGTTTATTGCAAGCCATGCTGGAGCGCAGGTATTTGAATTACTCGCTTGACTCGCGTGTTTCTCTACTATATTATGCATGTATTATATACGTATAAACCTTCCTCTTGAATCAATCTTTTTATTTAAAAAAGCGTATCAAAATCCGTTGCGTAGTTTTAAAGATCTAATCATACATAGGGACAGACATACAGCGGGAAGCGACTTTTATACTATGTAGTGATACGCTCAAGCCTTATCGTCCGAGGGTGTTTGCAGATATATTCAATTACTGGTAGTACCCAATTTTAACCTCTCCTCGAACCCCTAAACGTGACGCACCTATTTGATTTAGGTACTTGAATTATAGGTGTACGTATTTTATTTTGTTTATTTATTTAGGTTCAAATCCTGGCATGTAACAATGAGTGTTTTAAAACTTACTTAAATATTCAACACTAACACAACGGTGAAGGAAAACATAGTGAGGAAACCCGCTGGTCTCAGAATCAATTCTAAGGCATGTGTAAGAGACTCGGTCCGACGCTGGGCTCACCTTCTTTTACGTTTAGGGGTCGAATATTCTCGTGAAAAAGTAGGTATTTTAAGGAACTACCTCGGGGATAATATGCTTTTTTTTTATTTAAAATTAATAAAAAACAGTCTTGATACCTCATATGTTAAATTCCGTTTCGACAAAATTATTAGAGCAAATCACAATATCTTAATTTTGAATCTCGGAAATGCGTATTTGCAATAGACCTTTAATTTATTTAACTATTTTATTTAGTTACAATGTAAATATTAGGATGTGTAAAACTTAAAATTAAGAAACTCACTAAAATAGGCTTTGCTTTAAACAGTGTTTATCATGCGTTTTGTCGAAAATTATAAAATAAATTCTTTGGAAGAAATAATTTTGAATCTTTTTTTGTAATTTGGTACATATCCAAGATACTTTATTTTGAATTTTCAATTAGGAAATATAAGATTTTATTTTGTAATTTATAATTAGGGCTCCAAAAAATTAAGTACTGATTATTGGGTATTTCCAGGAACAGAATACGGTTCGGGGATAAAACCTGTGCATTGTTATTGTAATTTTTAATTTAATTACAACATTTTACGTGATATGAGAGCCCTACTAGTGATGTGCTATCGTATCAATAAAATAACTTGGCTACCTATTAAGCCCATAAAAACTAGGCACATCTCATAACACCTCACTATTTTATATAGGTATTGCTACCCTAATTTCCAAGCATGTCTGATCTGAGGCACTAATTACCGTGACACGCTTGGCAGAGGCTAGTAAAGTGGCATCTAATTGCCAGAATCATCTAGAGCCCCACCTACTATGATCCTTACTTATGTAATTACAGTTTTGTGCGGAGTATTTCAAGAAAACCAAATTTTCTATACCAACATTTTATTATTATTTTTAGGGTATAAACATATTACACAAAAAATTAAAATGAACTGACTATTAGCTTAGAAGCGGGCAACATAATATGACAAACCCTTTTCTGCACCGGGGGGGCATTATGTTGATATAATTTAAATGTATTCCCCGTTTATCGCTCTGTGTATAAGTGAAAACCGTATTAAAATCAGTTGAGTGGTTTATAAAAAAGCGTAGAAACAGAAAGAGGCAGATATCAACTTTATTTTATAGAATTTAGAGATTACTCGAATGATGAATTAAACAATATTCTACAGAAATTGGAAATAAAAACATTAGTTAGAATTATCAACAATTTCATATGGACCTAAAACTACTTAAAAGCAAGGCAATCAGAAACTACCATCTAATTTCCGTTTCAAAAGAACAGAATCCGTATAAAGGTCAGAGCAATAATTACCGAGCACGAAAGTCAAACGGAACGTTCGAACGCTGCGAGAATCAAAAATAACGTTAAAAATCCACACGGACCTTTTCAGAGCGTGACTAATAGGTGCGCGTCATGGAACAGAAGACTTGAAAGTGGAAAAAATACGCGGCAGCTGCTTCAATGAAAAATAACGTGTCATTAATCATAGCGGGGCGAAAGGAAGGCGCGACAAGGCAGCGCGACAAATACTTTCCTGAACGCGTCCCCGTGTTTGCACTTACGCGTCTCGACCGGCAGCGATATCTCTGGTTGCGACGTTTACAACTATTGTTTACGATAACAATGGGCGGAAGACAATGCGAGCGCTTTTTACAAATATCCGCCTGAGATGATATTGATTATCCTGAGTATTAATGGTTAGGAGTATTCTCGAGTATACTCTTGTTAGTGCACAAATAAAGTAACAAGAAGGCTATTGTAGGTCTAATAATGTATAGCTTTATTATTTTTTAATAATTAGGTATTAAGGTACCCAGCGATTGCCCGTTTTTCCCATTCCAGTGGGAGCTTAGAAAAGTCTACATCTTATAAAGAACCTACCTGATAAGTTTTAATTTGTATCAGCGTTTGTTGCAAAAAAAATTGTAGCATTCATACTCTCTGAGCAATTAAAAAAAAAATTCTGACGCCTTTTATTGCCGAGGAGGTAGGCAGGCAGAGGTATTCCATTTCTGCCCACCTTTCACGAGATGTTCTTTCGACCCGTAAACGTGATAGGGTGATTTATACTGTCTAGTACTGTCTGAGAGTTCGCGATTTATCAATTAGTGATCGAATGGTATTTCGAAAGACGTTTAAAGAAAACGTTTCTCTAAAATATTTATCTTCCAACCCGTTTGGGGTGCTTTGATTTCTTATCTAGATAGATAGATAAATTAATGAAGAACTAACGCTAAGCGGTGTTTCCCGCGAGGTTTCAGTTTTTTCCCGATCCCGTGGGAGCCAAATTCTTTGAATTTTTTCTATGTTAAAAAAATTTACTCTCCCATACCTTACCTTTCAAAAAACTTATGTACATATTTATCACAAGCTCGACGGTGAAGAAAACCCGCAGGTCTCAGAATTAATTCTGAGACATGTGTAAATAGACCCGGTCCGGCGATGGGCTCACCACCTATCACGTTTAGGGGTCCAATGTATCTCGTGAAATGTATCCAGTAATGGAATACCTCTGCCTACTCTCTCGGGGATGAAAGGCCTGAGGTTATTTATTTTATTTGAATTTTATACCTTACCTTTTTAAAATTATAAGATACATGTAGGAATATACATAGATATGAGATTCGAATTACATTTTAGATTGCACTCCATTATAAAGCGCTTGTAAAAGTCTGGTAATGGAGTTGTTAAACCCTCATTAAAGGTTTGAGTGCGGGCGCAATCATTCGTTAACTTTACACGTAATTATATTCGCAGTATTTTGATTTTGTGTAATAATTGAGATATTAACAATGGGCCAGAAAAAAAATCAAAATAAGAAAATGAATTGATTGTTTCTCAAAATATTCTCCCTTTGCGTCAATGCACTTTTTCATGCGATTAAACTAATTTTGAAAACTTTTGTGCCACTCCTCCGTGGTGACCTCAAAAACGTGTTTTTCATACTCTTCGACAGCCTCTTCTGGTGATGAAAATAGTTGACCGCGTAATTGGTTTTTAATTTTTGGGAACAGAAAAAAGTCACAAGGTGCCAGGTCGGGGCTGTATGCAGGATGGCTCTTAAGTTCTAAGTTTTTCACCTAGAAAAATTCGTTTGTTTGTCTGGCCGTGTGGGAACTAGCATTGTCGTGGTGCAAGATGATACGACGTTTCCGGTTATTTTTACGGAGTTCGTCAATAATTGCCGGCAAACAAATGGTCGTGTACCAGTCACTATTCACGGTACGACGATTCTCTAAAGCAACAGTAGCCACGTGTCCATTTTTATTAAAAAAAGAAGCAATCATCCGCTTAGATGCACTTTTCACGCGCGCCGCCTTGGTTGGCTTCGGCTCATCTAGAAAGACCCATACGCGTGATTTCTGCTTTGTTTTGGGATTGTAGCAATAAATCCATGTTTCGTCCCTGTTACTATGTCCCACACCAAATTTGACGTACCTTCGTTGAATCTGGTAAGCATGGCACTGCACCAAGTGACGCGGTCCGTTTTTTGAGCCTCGGTCAAATTGTGTGGGATCCACCGTGAGCACAGCTTTCTCACACCCAAATGTTTGTGTAGGATTGATTGTATTTGTCTCATGCCTATGTCTAAGGATGCGCGAATCACATGGTAGGTCACATGCCTGTCTGTTTCAATCATACGGCGCACAGCATCGATGTTTTTGTTGTTCACAGCGGTGGACGGGCGACCATCGCGAGATTCGTCACTGAGATTGACACGACCGCGCTTGAATTCTGGAAACCAGCTATAAATAGTCGTCTTGCATGGTGCTTCATCCCTAAAAGCAGATTGAAGCCGAGCGATGCTCTGTTGAGCTGTCAAATTATACTTAAAATCGTAGAAAATCGTACTACGAAAATTTTCCCGAGTTTAATCCATGTTAATGTAGACACGCAATTTTTAAAATAGCGCCACAATGTAAAAACAATTGACAGTCTGATGAAACAAACTGCATTCTACAGCCAAAGAGTTAAATTTTCTAATGTTGTAGTTACTTTTTAAATATTGTTTATGTAAGTGGCCAGTTCCGGAAACTTTTAGTGTGACCTATGTAAAATCGATTCTGAAGTTTCGGAGTCTGTTTATTACAGACATACTTTATTTAGAGGAAAAACAAAAAAAATGCGTCAGTCGTATTCCCAGATATTAATATTTCTCAAATTGATTTTGATATAATTATCGTGATGGAATGAATTCTGCTATAGACAATATTGTACCCAATATTGACTAATCGAGTTATTCCACTTTTGTTACACTCCTATTTGGTCACTTATTATTTTTTGTTTTAGTCACACTTAAATTATATTTTATAATTTCGGGGTAAACTATTTCGGAGTAAAGTATTTCGGGGTAAAGTATTTCGGGGTAAAGTATTTCGGTAGGCAAAGAACACAATTAATTATCATTGATACATTTTATTAAAGCCACCATAATATTAATTGCTAACTGTGCATTTAAAATTAAAAGAGTTAGTGTGCTAAAACAGAAAATAAAAATAAGTAGGTAAATCATTATTTTGAAAAGGCTAGAGGCACCGCAGCTTATTAAAGAGGTATCAGTGCGTTTAGTATAGGTTGCAGGTGACCTGCGGGCTTATTCACGGAAATTCGATATTCGACATGGAATCGGAAAATCTGTCTAATCCTTATGTCAAATATGACAACTGTGAATAGTCCATCTCGAAATCTTTTGACAGATCTCCAGATTTCTGGTTACGGTCCCACATACTTCTATACAAATTTTATAAAGAGGGAAGATTTGTATTTTTGTATGTTTGTTACGAATAAACGCAAAAACTACTGGACCGATTTTAAACATTCTTTCACCAAAGGAAAGCTAGAAGACCCTGTAGTAACATAGGCTACAATTAATTCCCGTATAGCAAAACGGGAATACAATGTACGGAATAAGATGTATGGAAACGGGAACTACGCGGGTACAACGGCGCAGAATCGAAAATAAATAAGACTACACATGTCTTATTTTAAAGGTGTGACAAAATCTATGTCAGGTAGAAAAAAGTGTGACAAAATATGTGACGAGTCGAAAGTGGAATAAACCACTAATCCGCGGATGAAACGGCTACGGCGTAGGCCCCGTAGCGGTTTACGGGCTACGCTGCACGCCTAGAAATCGTAGTCTGTTGTGTTAACAAATCCTCAGTAAGTAAGCTTCAATAATAGAACATAACACCATGCTGGACTATATTCTCAACAGTGGAATATAATCCTCGGACAGTACAGTACCGTATCCCATATGCTGAATGCTGAAATTATTATCGTTGAATAGGGAATTCTATTCCATTTTTAGGGTTCTGTAGCCAAATTTCAAAAAACGGAACCCTTATAGATTCGTCATATCTGTCTGTCTGTCCGTCCGTATGTCATAGCTACTTTTTTCCGAAACTATAAGAACTATAGGTACTGTTGAAAATTGGTAAGTAGATGTATACTGTGAACAGCATTAAGATTTTCACACAAAAATGAAAAAAAAAAACAATAAATTTTGGGATATATTATATACATACTGAGTCTATTGCCGGATTACACACACATGCCTCATAATAAATTCTGAGGCCTACCGGTTTCCTTAAGATTTTCCTTCAGCGCTGAGCTAATAATAAATGTGGACATAAGTTTTTTAAAACTCAATGGTACAGGGGATTTTTTGTAAAGGATCTATAACATTTGTTTTTTGAATTTCTTCCAACTGCGTCGAATTATATTTGTCCGGTTGTTGTAGGTGCCCTAAAATACCTTAAAGTACAAATTGCCGGAAAAAAATACTTACGTACATATTTTTCGCTAGCTAGCGGTGAAGGAAAACATCGTGAGGAAGCCCGCAGGTCCTAGAACTAATTGTGAGTCATGTGCAGCAAGCAGTACCCTAGTCCGGGATACGGTCAAGGGTCACCAACTGTCACGTTTAGGGGTCCTTAAAATATAGAACTGGTGAAAGTGTGTATTTCGAGGAATGTAATATCTCTGCCTATCCCCTCGGGTATTTATACAATATGTAACAGAATAAGCGTAATTCCTGAAATTAATTTGTTCAGTATTGACTACCTTAACCTCTAAGACCAAGCATCCGAGACACAATAGATTTTTAATTGTGTCTCGGTTCCAATTGGAACCCGCGGTGCTTTACAGATCTATTTCAGCTATTTTTAATGTATATTAGACTTTCTAAGTGTAATTTTTAGTTACCTACAGAAAATACCAACTCCCACCTCAGAGGCCGGCAACGCAGTTGTGACTCTTGAGTTGCAGGTGTAAATGGGCGACGGTAGTCACTTACCATCAGGTGAACAGTCTGCCCGTTTGCCCCCTTTTTATTATATAAAAAAAAAAAACATTTTAATTTTTCATTATCAACTAGTTATGCAATATTGATAAGATTATAAATCGTGGGACAGAATTTACACACGGTTATTTATTTCCAAACTAGGCAGAGCCTGTACTATTGTTTCTTCGGTGCAAATTGCACGTGCAGATTAACTTCGCTACCTCATACATTCTGATATGTGTGGTGCAGTGAGTAACTAGCAATAAACGACAGTGATGTACGGCGGAATACAACTTCGGCCATAATTTCAACTAGCACACTGGTGTAGTTTCTACTTAGATGTATTCGCCCATGTATACGTTATTTACCTGCAGATATACGTGCAGTAAGAAAAATGGGGGAAGCTGTAAAAGGAATTGCTTGATTTAAAGAATATTCTGGGTTTAAAAATCGAACTTCATTACGATAATATTGTGAGGTGCAGTGAAAACTGGTGTAAAGGTACTTACAGATATGGTATACCTCTGCTAACCTCTTTGTACGACGTGACCAAAGGTCAACAGGACAGCAGTGATTATGATGTTGAACAGTACCCTTATTTTAGAGAGATAACTTTAGTAGTTTAATAACTACTAAAACCTAGCATATGGGATTATATAGGTATAAATGCATTAATGGAAATGTAAAATTTATAGAGAAATATAATAAAATATAATATAGGTACATGCTTTCAAACAACTTTACCTGTTAGTTTTAATTAGATAGACTAACATTAGTAGGTACCTTCCTATCATAATATTTCAAAGTATTTAATATGTTGCTAATTTGATGTGAGTTGAAAGTTTTCATTACATATCTATCTACATAATTTTAATAAAAATATCGCATTTCTCCATAAATTTTCTGTATTAAGTTAAGATAATTATCATACATTAAATTAAGCATGAACTCAATGAAGAAACTGAAAACGTAAAAAGTAATAAATTCTTAGTATGTAAATTAAATTATGACGACGAAGACGAAATCAAAGCCCTCGCGAGTTCATAAAGTTGTTGATGTCATTTTAAAATTTACATTAATTTTACAAATATGACGTTTCTTTCTACAAACAGAATCCTCAAAAAGACTGTCTTTAAAAAAGAGTTTGGTTTCTCGGAAGCGTCCTCTGTGGCGACATCAAATGATGTAGATTTTCTATAATATTAAAGTGCATGTTTTTACTCGTTATTGTACACCAAAAATAGCACAAAAGAAAGACAATAATAAAACAAAGTATAAGTAAGTAAGTTTTAAAATCTTTATATAATATACTACCACCTAGCAATTTGGTACCATGGCAGACCCAAACTTTATGAAGAAGGAGAAAATTAAATCAATATGACAGTTTTTAACACATGCACTAACAAAAACAAATTAAAAAAACACTACATATTTAAAAAAAACATTTTCTCTAACTTGAATAATTTTACAGCTGATCATAGACCAAAAAAACATAGTCCATGTACAAAACACAGAGACTTAGAGCCCCCGCGCATTAGGCGGCCAGGTCACGCGGCCAGGTCGCTGCGGCCAACAATTGTTCCGTGGCCGCTGGTCGCCTAGTGCGCGCACTTGCATATGTCACGGAATACTTAGTTAGCCGCAGCGACCTGGCCGCCTAATGCGCGGGGGCTCTTACTGTGTTTTTTGCACAGACTCTGAAGCAGAGCTATTTTTAGCCACTAAGAATTTAGCAGGTATTTATTTAGGTTCACCACATAAAACAAATTTGTATAAGTAGTTAGAGATTGACAGGCTACAAAAAAAAGCCTGGAATGCGTGTCGTACATCGGATACAGAAATCTTTCGCCCACCCTTTACCATTTTCGAGATCCAAAACCTCAGGATAATTCGATTCGAATATTCTCGGGTTTCAACGGAAGGAATAGCTACTTATAAGGCGTTCATCTAATAAATTTGGATAGATATGAATTATGTCCCCCATAAAAGTTATTTGTTATGCTTGTCGAAAAATATATACAGTGTTAGGATGTATTAAATAATTTTATTGCACTGGATGTGCGAAATAGCGTATTATAAGCTATAGTACTAAGTTAGTGACAAATGCTTGAAGATAATTTGTTAAAACACAGCGTTTGCGCTGCTGTATTGACCAAGGCCAAAAATAAAATTTTGATTTAAATGAGTATAGAGAGCATAACATTTGTATGACGAATTGATTTAAAAAATAATAATACAGTAGTAGTGTTGTAATTGTTTTCTTGCACCACTTTTTCTGGTTAGCTAGTACAGTCAACAAAGTTGTTAGGGTTACATGGCCAGAAACTAAGATTCAGTTTTCTCTTAAAGCCTTAAATGTATTTATAGTTTTTTTTTGGAAATTATAGGGTTCAAAGATACCTTTTAAAATAAATATTAATCAATAAGATTTATTTATGACTACCCCAGAAAAATTAGTTCTTAGTTACCGCCCATGTAACCTTAACTACTTTGTTGACTGTACCTACACTTTCCAAGTATTGGTAGAAAAGTAATTCGATACTTAGTAATTAAAATTAGTTCAAATTCGAATGGTAAATATTTATTTGAGGATATACTTGCTTCGGAGAATTTATTTTAAGCTTGTAATATTCCTCAAGACAATGTACAATGCAATAAATTTTACAGATTACTAGTTTTAGCCCACGACTCCGTCCGCGGTAACTTTACAGTGTCACGCCCCTTAGTATTTTCACGGGATGAAAAAAGAGATAGCCTACTCCTGTCTCTTTTTTCAGGATGCCAACCTTCATCTCTATTTCATCAAAGTCGGTCTCCATGGAAACAAACAATTAAGCTGACCAGAGAGTTACTTTCTCATTTATAATACAAATGGGGATCAAAATAAAAAAACATAAAACAATTCGTCACCCCACGATGACACGACTCCAACCCAAATGTGTACAAAATGACATCACAACACACTAACTCTAAGTAAGGGCGATCATTCTTTTTTATCTCCACACTTTATCTACACGTGTAACATTTTATCTCCGCTAAGCCACCGAGAAGTTAATACTTGGAAAAATTTATCATAATCTTGGCAGAGGAAGCCTCAAAAGCTTCTTAACTCTATAAATATTATACAAGGAACGTACAAGATGCGAAATATCTCACTCAGACCGATGTTTAACATATAAATTGCTATCAATTTTTTTTAGATTTATATTTGCGAGGCTGCTCGTAGGAGATAAGGACGGAGGCGCGCTGCTGTGGTTTTATTGCCTAAATATCATTTGAATGATGAAAATGAAATTACAAAGGAGTGGTTGAACCTTTAGATCCTAAGAAAGTTCACATGATCCTCAGTCAAGACGTTAAGCTTTGCTCATTCAATATTTTAAACTCAGCAGACCAATCTAGGGCCCGTATTGCAGAACGATTCTCAACCACGAAGCTTTAATTAAACGCGATTGGAGTCAATACAATCAATCAAAATAGCCACTTGAAAGATTTTAAAAACAACGGGTGATCCCCTTATGGTAGTTAGATAGATCATTATCATAAATAATCCAGTCAATCATTAGCGGCCCACTAATGATTGACTAATGATTGACTGGTTATAATTCAATTTGACGTTTGCGATTTAAATTGAGACTCAAAATGGCGGCGTCCGCGCACAATAGAGATCAAAAGTGATTTTCGTTTAAGATTGTCTATCATTGTATGTATCAGAATCCTGGGTATACTGCACCAATGTGGATTAAAGGTACTTCCGGATATTGCTAAATAAAGCGAGTCAAATTAGATATCCAGTAAGGAAGCTTAGGTAGGGCTGCAGAAGCACGTTTGAAGAATGGATTTCGGAAGAAAATTGATGGAGCAAACGTATATGTTCCGCTGTTGTGCTGGTATATTTTTATCGGATCGACGCGTCAATCTGTAAAAATGCTCTCGCTCCGGGAGGCAGCGTTCGCCCGAGTTCGACGGAATTCGTTAAGATAACGCGAATGATCGGCAGCCTCGCAAATTGGTTTGACAATCCAGTGGATATTGTGAAATTGATCTTTGTGGCGGAGCGTTTTAAAGACCATAGATGCATCTTTTGTATTTATAAGAATTTAGAAGATTATTTCGCTGCATATCGTAACTTTGGTTGTATTTTTTATAATTAGTATATTTTTATGGACTTGTAAGAATCAACTGTGTACATGTACGTATGCACCAGCCATATTCTATGTGCGTTTGATTTTTTGTTTGTGTGATGAGTGTGTGTCTGTGATACAAATGAATGTATTTTATTTTATACATAATTTTCTATTTTATACATAGTTTGAAATGGTGCAATGGGGAAATCTATACATTTAATAAAACTCTAAAGGGGCCGTGTCTGTACATTAAATATTTTTTGAAAATTTTAACGGTATAGTGTATATAGTTATCGATATAGATACCGATACACCAATTTTTGGAATTTTTGTCTGTCTGTCTGGTTGTGCACGCATCACTCAAAAACTACTGGACGGATTTTGATGAAATTTGGTATGGAGATAACTGAGTACCCGGGTCAACATCTAGGGTACTTTTTATTCCAGGAAAATATCTCATTCCCACGGGAACATATAAAAACTGGTTAAAAAGAGAAATACGCACTACTCCGAAACGATAACACCTAGAAACTTGAAAAAATGGTATGAAGGTGTCTGATATGTCATAGGAAATTGGTGTGAAGCGATTTTTGGAAATTCCCACGGGAACAGGAATAAACTGAATCCAAGTGGGAAAACGCCGCTGGGCACCCGCTATTTGAAATATGGTATGTAGGTGTCTTAAATATGTCGTAGGCAACCACTATGAAGGGATTTACGGAAATTAACACGGGAACGGGAATAAACGGAATCCGCGCGGGCAACGCCGCTGGGCAGCCGCTAGTAATGAATATAATTATGAATAATCACTGTTAGTAGGCTCAATAAACACCATATCTGAGATGATTTCCAAAGCTCAGTGAAATAGCCTACTCCATAAAATATAATCTTATAAAGAACTGGAAAAATAGACCTGAAAATGACATGACCACAATTACGCTACCTTGCACGCTGTGCCGAGAGCAAATAGATGGGAACCAAGCTTTTATTTATGCTAGGATAAGAGGAAACCCGCAGGTCTCAGAATTATTTCTGAGACATGTGTAAACAGACCCGGTCCGGCGATGGGCTCACCACCTATCACGTTTAGGGGTTCAATATATCTCGTGAAATGTGGGTATATCCAGTAGTGGAATACCTCTGCCTACCCCCTTAGGGATAAAAAAGGCGTGAGATTATATTATTATATTATTATTTGAGGATAAGATTCACTATTAAGTAATATTAGGTATTGAAAAGGTTATTATTTCCAGTTTTGTAAGTGTTAATCCTTTGTCAACAAATTGCTTCTAGATTTTGGGGACATTTTTTAACTGTAAATAAATATCTTTTTCAATAGGTACTAAGAAATTGTAACTGGCGAAACTGCGGCGAACTTATAGAGGAAATATTGAAGAAAACTTGGCATGAGGTGTCTACAATATTGTTTGTCTGTCCGTACGTTTGCAGGCGCATTACGAAACTAATATTAGATATTCGATGCGATTTACACTGTAATGTGCCAGTCTATTTCAAAATCGATACAATATGTTTCGTTTTGATACTTTTTTTTTATTAAAATAAATTTATAATATACAGTGGTGTTACTTAATTCTAACCTCGCCAAACTTTTACGTTTGATGGTAGGACTCAGCCAAGAAGCCGAGTTATATATTATGTATCTATATACATAAAGTATTTTTTTAACTGGATCAGACAAAGTTGCGAAAAAAGATAGTTGTGAATAAATGTATTTTTTCTTTTTAGATTTCAGTGTTTTATGGTATAAGGAAAGATATGTTTACGTTCGTCGCTAGTATCGACTGCAAAGACCAGAAGACGTGGGACTGGCTCAAGCAGACAGTGGAGGGTTTAATTCTCCCCCCTGACATCAAGCTGACAGTGAAGAGGCCCCAAGACATCCCCAAACGTGTCGTGTGCGGCATCCTGATCCCGGGCGTGTATGAGCCGGTGCGGATCGGGAAGATGCTGCGAAGACAAAACGTCTGGGCAGGTGTCGAGCGGTGGCTTCTTCTCACCGTCAGCGAACAAAGGGAACACACGTTCCTGATCGTCAGCGTGCCGGAAGACGTGGTCCCGGAACTCGTCGCACGAGGTCGCCGTCTCTTCTTTTTGGCGGGGGCGGTGTACCTCAAGTTCCGAGGCCCGAGAGGGCGTTTTATCGACGTCCCTCCAAGCAAGGACCCGACGCCAACAACTGAAGTGCCAGCAACAGCAGCAGAACCCTCGCCTGTGGCTCCATCAACCTCGATCGAGATGGAGACCGGGCTTTCCTCGCCCAGCCCCAAACCCGCAACTGCCCCGGAAACGGCTGCAGGAGCGGAGTCCGGACCGGAGGATGCAGGCGATGAATGGGTCCTCGGGATCGAAGATCTAGATCTCGGGGAGACGGGGGAGATGACGCAGGATGGCGTCTCCTTCGCCTAACTGCTGCTTCATCCAAGCCAACCTCCACCACAGCAGAACCGCAACGGCTCAGCTCCGGAGATGGTTGGAGGAACAAGACGCAGCTGTTGCCTTGATCCAGGAGCCGTGGATCGGCGCAGCTGGCAACATACAGGGCCTCTCCAACATTGGAGGTAAGTTAATTACAAGCAGCGAGCCCTCCCCAAGGGCATGCATATACATCTCCAGAAATATAACAGTGCACCCACTAACAGATTTCTGTTCCAGAGATCTGTACGCAGCCACAATAAAAATAAAACAAGTTTCAAGCCCATGCGAGCTAGTAATAGCGTCCGCATACATGCCGGAGAGCGATGACCCTCCTCCCCACGAGATGGCGAGACTTGTGAACTACTGCGAGAACGGCGCGAGGGAACTTATCATCGCCACCGACAGCAACGCACACCACCCCCTATGGGGAAGCACCAACAACAACATCAGAGGTAAGAAATTGGTAGAATATCTATCCACTACTACCCTAGATGTCCTTAACCAAGGTTCGAAGCCAACTTATGTCACCAGGCGGAGTAGGACCATCATCGACCTCACCCTGGCGACGGCGGGCGCTTCTGACTTAGTCGCCAACTGGCACGTGTCGGACGAGGCTTCGTGCTCCGACCACAGATGGATACGCTTTAACATTGAGGTAACAATCAAAACTGCACAGCCACGCAGGAACCCCCGGAAAACGGACAAAGCGGTCTACTCAAGGCTGCTGTGCCAGAAACTGGGTGCGCTAAAGCTTCCTGCAAGGATACAAAACACTCAGGAATTAGAAGATCATGTAACTGAGCTAACCGAGTCGATAAGCTACAGCTACCATAATGCCTGCCCTCTAACCACTCCACCTGCTGGAAAGGCCAACAAGGAATCGTGGTGGGGCCCCGAACTGGAGAGGCTCAGAGGTAAGGTAAGACGGCGCCTAAACCGCGCCATGAACACTTGCAGCGACCTGGACTGGGACCGGTACAAGGATGCTAAGTCCAGGTATAAGAAACGACTGCGCTACAGACAAACCGCCGCATGGCGCAAATTCTGCGGTGAGATCGAATCAAACAATACTGCTAATCGGGTAAGAAAAATTCTAGCACTACAGCAAAACCAGAGCGTAGGGTCTCTGCGCCGCCCAGACGACTCTCTGACCAACTCACCAGCTGAGGCTAGGGAAGTGCTGCTCCAAACGCACTTCCCTGGCTGCAGAATCGTACAAAACATGTCCTGGGACGAGGAGACCACGATCCCGACGAGCGTTTGCTGGTCTACCGCTGAAAAGGTGGTAACGCCGGATAAGGTACACTGGGCAATTAACAGCTTTCACCCATACAAATCGCCAGGTCTCGACGGCATACACCCCGCCCTGCTGAAGTGGGGCTGCGCCGTTTTGGTTCGGCCACTCACGACGCTGCTGAGGGCATGCCTGGCCCACAGGTATGTTCCCAAACAATGGCGGGAGGTGAAGGTAATTTTTATACCCAAACCAGGTAAGACAGACTATACAAACGCTAAGTCCTACAGGCCAATCAGTCTGACGTCTTTCCTACTGAAAACGCTGGAAAGGCTATGCGACAGAGACCTAAGAGACAACGCACTAAGAAACATACCAATGCACGACAACCAACATGCATACAGCTCAGGTAAATCAACAGAATCAGCCCTACATATGGTGGTCAGCAGGCTGGAAGAGGCTATCCTGAATAAAGCTATGTGCCTAGGCACCTTCATAGACATTGAAGGAGCCTTCGACAAAACCAACTTCACCAGCATAAAATCCGCACTTACAGGGCATGGGGCGGATGCGGCTGTTATAGGGTGGATCGAAAACATGCTCAGCAAGAGAATAGTCAGGTTTGGCAGCGATGATCCCCAAGGGGCCCTCGTGGCTAGAGACTGCCCACAGGGGGGAGTTCTATCACCCCTCCTCTGGAACCTTGTGGTAAATGATTTAATTGCTAGTCTTAACCAACATGGCTACTACACCATCGGATATGCCGACGATCTGGCAATCCTAATATCAGGTAACTTTGCAAATGTTATCTGCGACGTCACACAAACAGCCCTACACATTGTGGAAAGATGGTGCCAACAGTATGACCTATCGGTCAACCCGTCCAAGACAGAACAGGTAATGTTCACTAACAAAAGAAATATAGGTAGCTACAAACTCCCTACACTCTTCGACTGCCAACTCCACCTCTCTACGGAGGTAAAATACCTGGGCGTAACGCTAGACCATAAGCTGAGCTGGAGTAGCCATCTCGAGCAGAAGCTCACAAAAGCCAGCATAGCGTTCTGGCACTGCCGCAGGATGCTGGGTAGAAACTGGGGCCTTACCCCCAAAATAACACTCTGGCTGTACAAGACAGTGATAAGACCCATGGTAAGTTATGGAGCTGTGGTTTGGTGGCCGAGGACAAAACTCGCCACGGTCGCTGGTAAATTACAATCCTTCCAGAGACTTGCATGCATGGCGGCGACAGGCTGCATGAGGACAACCCCCACGGCCGCCCTGGAAACCATGCTGAACTTAACACCGCTCCACCTCTTCCTCCAGCAGGAGGCGGCGTCAGCGGCGGTACGTCTAAAAACCTTAAAGCTGTGGCGTGACAGAGCTGTTACCCACACGAAAATCCTGGACAATGCCGTCGTGGACCTGCCGCTACTAGCGGCGGTTAACGACAGGATACCGGTAAGGTTTATATTTGACAAAAAGTACAAGATACAACTCTTCGAGGAGGGGACTGAGAGTCTGAACCTCCGGGAGCTACGCGTCTTCACGGATGGCTCAAAAACGGCCTCCGGCACAGGGTGCGGTGTGTTCTCAGAAGACTTACAAATTTATCTATCCAGGCCCCTGGGAGCTCACAATACAGTCTTTCAGGCTGAGTGCGTGGGCATCTACATGGCGGCAGCGGCCATAGCTTCAAGGAGAGTAAAAGGTGCATGTATACGTATCCTCTCTGACAGCATGGCGGTTCTACAGGCCCTCCGTAATAACTCAATCAAATCGAGTCTCATCATGGAGTGCCATGAAAAGCTGACGGAGGTAAGCTCCGACAATACAATCACTTTGCAGTGGATCAAGGGTCACAGTGAGTCGCGCGGAAACGACGCGGCTGACGAGTTGGCCAGAAAGGGATCAGGTATGGCGGCGATAGGCCCAGAGCCCTTGGTGCCCCTCCCCTTCGGCTGGTCCCGCACACAACTGCGACTCCGTGCTCAGGCTGAACAGGCAGACAGGCGAGATCCGCGGTACCACATCTGGACCGGCGTCTCTCTCGCACCCTGATAAACCTGAGCCGGAAACAGCTACGTACGGTAACTGGGGCCATAACTGGCCACGGTCCTTTTAACAAACATCTGTTTACTCTAGGTGTCACCGACAGCCCCCTGTGCAGAGCGTGCATGGAGGCAGAAGAAACGGCTGCGCACGTGCTGCTGGAGTGCGAAGGCGTGGCTCAATACCGGGCGAAGCACCTTGGATCCCCGAGGTCGCTCCCCGAAGCCCTCAAGGACGTCAAGTCGCTGCTGGGCTTCCTGGAGGAGCTGGGATGGCAAGAGTAGAGCCATTCCCACCTTCACGCAAAATAGGCGCAGAAAAGACGTCGAGTTGCGGAAACAAGCCCGCGTTACCATACATACCATACATACATAGTATCGACTTCTCCTATGCAATCGAGCTAAATTTCCAGTACATTTTACAAGGAGGGCATTTTACGCCCCTCGCTAAGCCTCGCTGAGGTCTGCAAATATTTTGTTTGCTTAAGAACATTGCTTCATCAAGATATTCAAATTTCATCGGTGAAATTTGAAATAATTATACAAGTATAATACCTAACTACAGAAACTCTAAAAATATTAAATAAGGACTTCTAATCACAAATTTTCAGAAAGTTTCAATAAATGCTACAGCATTTAAATTTAGCAGGTAGATTTCATATAAGGAGTTTGAAGAAAGGATTTTGCGAAATTCCCATGGGAACGGGAAAATGGGACGTGATCCGCTCGTTCACTGTCCTTGGCACTTGCTATACCTAGTAGGTATAGCAAGTGCCAAGGACAGTGAACGAGCGAGAGAGCGAGTATTAGCCGATACTACGAACGCGAATTTTTTCTTTATTTATTTTAGTCGTCCAATATAGTAGAAATTATATATGCGAATAGACCTATTACCTCTCTCGTGAAAATATTATAATATAATTTACATTATTGTTATTATTTGCAGCAGTGATAGCCTTAAGGTTAAAGATACCGCTTCTCATGATGATAATCAGTGAGGCTCGGGTTCATGTACCAATAAGTTTTTCAAAAACTTACGTACGTGAAAAGTGGTGACAAGTGGGTATTTCCAGAAATGGAATACCTCTGCCTACCCCTCGGGTATAAAAGGCGTGAGATTATTTATTTTTACATAATGAAACAGCTACATATAAATTGTTTTCGGGCAAACGCCATGAGTTTGATTTTGAATTGAATTTAATAAAGGTTGATTAAGGATATGTTGGGTCTATAGCCATAAGGCAAACAACAAATCAGCGTGAAAGTTGTAATTGAGCCCGGTGTTCTCTTAACTAATGTTTAATAGAACCTTTAACGTTAATTAGCCAACAAGAACAGTAATATTAAAGAGCAGTGATAGCCTTACGGTTAAAGAACCTGCTTCACATGATGATAATCAGTGAAGCTCGGGTTCGAATCCTGGCATGTACCAATTAGTTTTTCAAAAACTTACGTACGTATTCGTCACTAGCTCGACGGTAAAGGAAAACGGAGGAAAAATGAGGCATGTGTTACAGACGCGGTCCGACGATGGGCGATCTGTCACGTTTAGGGTCGAAGTGAAAAGTGTGTATTTCAAAGTTGTAACTGAGCCCGGTGTTCTCTTAGCTATAATCTTTAATAGAACCTTACGTTGATTAACCTATATGTAGGAGTTGGAGTTGCACCGTCGCCATCCACTACTCAAAGGTACATTGGGTGTTTTCAAGTAGGCGATATATGTCCGGTGTTATTGTAATTAATTGTGTTTACGGACAATGGAAGTCGTTAAGCCATGTCAGATACCCTTGAGCGGGTTGAAAAATTCTGAATGTTAAGTGGCCACTTAGTTTAACACTATCTCCTTATCCGCGGTGGGCTCTATTGGGAGATTATAGCCCATACTTCCTCAAGTGTGAGAAAAGACGCTTAGCTTTGCAGTGGGCTGTTAAGGGTTGATGATGATGATTGTAATTGCACAGACTTTTATCAATCGTCTCAATTTCGTATTATAAGGGACAATCTTAGTTAGGTGCATTATAAGCAGACTCAGAGCAATTGTAATTACTATACTAGCAACACTTGGCTGCCCTAGGTCCGTTTTGATTGGTCGATTCACTGATTGCCGTGCTACGCTGACCAATTATTGCCCATTTCACAATTTTGTATAAAATGTCGTCTACATTTTTGAAAGGCCGTGCAATTATTAATACTCTAGCCTCCATGATTCCGGCTTTAACAAGATATAGACAATGCCTAGTGGTAAAAAAAAACCGGCCATTGCAAATCGGACTAGCGCGAAGGGTTCCGTACTGCTGTTAAAAACATATAATTAGATCATCATAGATCATTACATGGAACCCCTTAAATTTTTAATAAAAGTGCAGACAGACATCGGATGATTAGTAATATCACAGTTTAACAATCATACTTTGTGCAGAGCAACGGAGGGTACCTTGCGGGGAAGCGAGCGGCGCGGACCGCTTCATACAAACTTGCGTAGTTTGTCAGGTTAATCGTCGAGGGCTGACGTGAATTCGAAGTGCATGCCGCGGCCTTGCCGTTTAAGAAATTACCTAAATATAATGCCATACTGTGCTGTTTAAGGAGGTAATTCTAATTCGAATACAATGAAGGATCTAACATTTCCTTGATAAGCCTAAGATAATTTTTATTATGAGAATTCGAAAGTAGTTGTGACGAGAACAAAATCCTCATGATGGTTTTACCGTCATTACAACAATTTCCTTTCCAATTTCCAAATGGTACCAATTTGTGTAAGAAACCTTGAAAATACAGTTTCCTTATTCCTAGTTTGTGCCTCGTCCATCACAGTAGGAGATTACGCCGCCAATGTACCTACCATTAATGCTGTTAAGATAACGCTCATAACTTATAGTAATTGTACTGTAATAGGCGTGATGTATCTAACAGTCCTTATCACTAATAAGATTCATTTGAGTGTTATTTATGTCTTTGTTGGCTCTTTAGCTTTATAAAGGAATATATATTTATAATAGCTTTTACCCGCGGCTTCGCACGAGCAGGTTTATTTCACCCCCTTAGAGGTTGAATTTTGCAAAATCCTTTCTTAGTGGATGCCTACACTGTATTGTATATGCTATCTATGTGCTTTCAAGTCTCAAGACCCAGCGTTGATACATCACCAATCAGTCAGTTAGTTTATCATTTTATATACATAGATTTTGTACGCAATGATGTGAGGATGGATGGATGTTTGTTATTCCTTCATGAAAAACTGCTGAACGGATTGTGATAAAACTTTATAGTTATATAGCTAATAAATCAGAATAACATGTACTTAGGTTACTTTACTTACCGACTGAAGAAATGCTGAGAATAAATTAGAAGATGTTTCTTTACTACCAAGAAAGAAATATTTAAATTAATTGCCTAATTAAGGCGCTGAGCAAAGTGTAGCCAGACACGACATAAATCTTTCTTTGACTACCTATCTAATTAGATTTTTAAAATATTCACAAAAGGATTAACAAATTGATGTATATATTTTTATATATTAAAGTTAGATAAAACAGAGAATTCAGTTATAAGTGGGAATTGAAGTGAAAGAAAATATCGATGAAACCCGTAGGTCCCAGAATTAATTCTGAGACGTGTGTCAGACCGGTGAGGCAATGGGTTTAGGGGTCCAAAGAATATTCTGGTGAAACGTGGGTATTTTATTATATTTGGAGACAAGAAAAGTGAGATTATTTATTTCTTATTTTTATGATGTAATTTATTAGTATGCCAATTGCATGCCAAAGATGTAGACGCATTCAACGATGGTCACTATGAACTTTATTGATCCGTTTAGACTATTGTCTGGAAACACATATTAATACATACTAAAAACATGACCCTAGATCTTTACCAGTCTGGTAAAAACTAATATGATAAATGTTATGCGACCGCAAACGACGACATATTTTTTTTATGAAATCTTTTTTAAAACTGACACCTAGAACCAAAATAGGTTTATGTGAAAATTAAAGAGTGATCAAGCTGTTCTAATACCTCCCGTTTATGATAATAACAATTAATCTGCTTGCCCCCTCTGACCACTCAGTTAATCTCTGGCGTAGATATTTGGATTCACTTGTCATGCTACACTGTCTGAAGCTTTGATCACAGCAAATAGCAATAGCTTACCGTTATAGCAGGCACTAACTCTGGCAACGGCACAATATTATTCAGATCAAATATGGACATGGATCCATTGGACTAAAATTCACTCTAACGTTAATATAGAACTGCTCGTACCTAGAGGCGGCTTGTTTTTGACGTGAATATATCGTGCAGCAGTACGCGCGTATTCCATTTCACCCGTTCCCGTGGGAATTTCTGAAAGAACATTCTTAGTGCTCAGTACGACGTTTAAGGAACCTTTGTGCAAAATTTCATGCTTTTGGACCTGTCAGCCAGCCAGTCAGTTGATTCTTTTGTTTTCTAATTTAATTATTTATTCATTTTCAATGTATAGCACACAGACAGACCCAAAACACTATACAAGGCAACAGAAAAAAAAATACTATACACAAGAATAATAACGTAAAGGTAAAACACAAAATCAAAATTCCAAAAATTCACAAAAAGACAACAGTTCCTTGCATACAACGTATCCATCCATCCGCAAACACATAAAACCGCGGCTTTGACGATAAGAATGCATCGAGCAGGCCGAGGGCGTATAATACCTACTGGCGGCGTTGCCCTCGCGGAATGCGATTTTTATCGATGTTTTAATAGTTATTCTGCTATTTGGGGCGAGACAAAAAAAAAGAAAGGATTTTACGAATTTAAACCACTAAGGGGGTAAAATAGGGGGTCAAAGTTTGTATAGGATAGTGTGAGTTCTACGTGTATTCACTTTAATTTCGATTATAGTTAATATTGAAAAAATAGTATTAAAAAATAACCTACACTTACGTCTTGCATAAAGGTACATCATCATTCAAAATTTTTAAAATAAATGTCCACCCGTGCGAAGCCGGGGCGGGCCCCTGGTATAATCTTCTACTATATAAAAATAAGTCGGGTTTTCCTTCCTGACGCTATAACTCCAGAACGCACGAACCGATTTCCACGGTTTTGCATTCGTTGGAAAGGTCTAGGGCTCCGTGAGGTTTATAGCAAAGAAAATTCTGGAAAAATTTCAACAGAAAAGCGTTACAATCTTACCTATAAGCATTGCACCCGTGCGAAGCCGGGGCGGGACGCTGGTAGGTATATATATAATAAAAATATTTTTAAAATTCAATTATATTAAATGGAAAAGTTCTCTTTCTGCTATCAAATAACTCTACCATATCGATTGCATGAAATTATTATCACTAATTAGGAGTAAAACAATACAAATGTGTACCTATATGTATGTTATAACAGCGTCATCCCACTTTGTTCCAGAATCTATTTATTGTGTTGCACTTCCGAGTACATTCATAGCCAGAAATTATGTGGCAGTGTTTGCCACACAAAAGCTTCCTTAATCCATTTTGGTAATGGAATATTCTGTTTTCTAGTTCAGTGGTGGCCTCCGGGAAAGGTAATGCGAGAAGTGAGATCAAACGCCCGCAGAAACAGTTCAATATTATGGTAAAAAGGGCTGTCAAAATACTTACTTATATTAGGATTATATTATTACGAATTTATCTGTCTTTCGGTTGGTACCGGTATTCATTATGTTCACGCATAGTCGAAATCGTTAATCTAAGGGTGACTTGTAATATTCTGGTAGGTGGCCACGAACCTAGCACCATCTCCCAGTCCGCAGTGGGAGGTTGTGGCCCATGTTTTCCAATGTGCGAGGAGGACCCCTTAGAACTGTTACAGGTTTATGATAATAATTCTTGGATTGGTTCTTTTTGTACGTCAAATATACTCATTATACTTTACGTGATTTAGTCCGATCAACTGAATTGGCAAACTAATTGTGCAGAAATGAAGCTCAAAGGCATTTTGCTTGAAATATTTCCATCCATATATTGGCATTTGGCACACACTTTTACCTTTATAATATCAGTGGGATTGACCTTAGAATCTTAGGCCCAGTAAGTTGATATACATACATATATAGGAAACGAATTATCACTACATTGTATAAAACAAAGTCTATGTATGCAACGGATTTTAATGTGTTTTTTTTAAAAAGAGGTTTTTATATACCGTATAGGTATACCGACGCGAAGCTAGAGCGGGTCGCTAGGAGCGTATAATATTGACTATTATTAAGTTTATTTGCCAATGAAAAAGTAGTCACAAAAATAAAAATCCCTCGTCACCCTGATCCGAAGTGGACAGACGGTATCCCAGCTATTGTGCTAAACGCTACTTACCATGCAGAACTAGCCAGTTCCAGCGCGTCTATTCTAGCATTCCTTGGCTTCCCGAACAATGGTTTGTGATACATTCATAACATGCGGATGACAGTATGGGGCCGATCAAACATTTCTCGGGCAAGTGAGAATGGAAATATGTCTGGAAATTTTAATGCAATTTTCACATTGTGACGCATATAGCGTTACTATTGATAGCGTCGGATCAATTTCGACATTCTGATTATGTGACATTTTGCTTACTTAAGCCGTATACAGAAAGAAAGCTGAAAGCTTGTCGGGCGCCGATAGGCGCCGATCGGCGCTTATCGGCGCTGGTCCATTCTACAGAAAGCAAGCAGATTGAAGCAGAGCGAGCAAAATGTCGTACGATGATTGGCGGGCGGCACCAGCGCTGACGCTTATCGGCGCCGACAAGCGCCGGTCGGCGCCAGTCGGCGCTTGTTCATATAAATGCCTGCGCCGGTTATCTGCGTAGACCGGCGCCTATATGCGCCGATAGGCGCCGATCGGCGCTTGTCGGCGCTGATAGGTTTTCGGCTTTCTTTCTGTATACGGCTTTACACGACATTTCACGTATTACATTCTGATAATTATATTTAACATTTTTTCGGAATTCTCCTTAATGTGACATTTTGCTTTTCCGACATTGCCATTATTTGTGCCAATGGGTAGTAAATGAGGTCATTTACTAAGGGTCTGTTCGTCCGTCTGTCACAGGGCTCTGTATCTTTGAAACCGTAATAAATAGACTGTTTAAATTTTCAAAGAGTGTCTATTACAGGTGCAACTTGACAAACAATATCATTATCAGTCAAGCACCGTACGGTTCCAATTCGAGACAGAACGATTAAAAATCTATTAAGACTCATTTTCTTGAAATATAGCTAAATAATTTCATTCGCATTTGTGCAAAAAATTTACTTTTTCAAAGTTCTTCTGAACCCTTGACATGTTACGAGGAGATTATAAAAATGGAGCTTTAAAACGTTTTTAAGTAAAACAATCTAAAAGAGTTTCTCGGCGCGTATCTCATACCTACATAATTGGAATTGATTAACCAGGTTACAAAGGGCGCATGGCGTAATTACATTCATTAGTCGAGTGCTTATTTGACTCCCAGCTATAATATGTACGCCTAGTCTTCTTATGGATATTTTGAATCATACCTACTAATCTACATGAAACTGTACTGACTGACTGACTCATAGATCAACGCAATGCCGAAACTGCTCTATAGAAGCATGAAATTTTGAACGAAGATTCCATTAGTGAACACAAAAAAGAGATTTGCTACATTTTTCAAAGTAACGACAAAAAAACGGATTCAAGACTGGCAACTTTTCCGATCACCCGATAGAATTTCATAATTAAAAAAACTAATATACAATGTAAGATCATGATTCAGTCTTTACACAGCGTAAAGAAAACCCTTATCATTTGTTCAGTAGTTTAATCCCTTTATTAGACAGATACAAGTACAGCAGTTATTATAAATTTCAGTTGTTTAGTTCGGCTTCGGCATCAGTAAGATTGCCACGTACAATACATTAATATTGCAGACTGGCTTTGGGTAAAGTTCAGGATATACTGCTCCCAAGTTGTCTGGCTTACAAAATAAGTGCATGTATACAAGACTAACTTCAAGAATATTTAACAGCTTGACGAGACGTTATTGGTCTTTTATAGTTTAAGTGAAATACATATTATATACCTATTTAAAATTTTATATTGTATTTTTAATTATATTCCCGATTATACAATTATATATGTAAATTTCATAAACGAATAAAAACAGTACCTACAGCGAAAAGAAAAAGCGCGGAATAATTTTTAACTCAAATTAGCGATGCGCATTTTTTTAGGCAAAGGCACAAAAAACAGTCAGTATTAGGTACTAAAGAAAATCAATATTTTTGTGTTTTTGTTACAAATAAATGGTTGTAATTTATTATCAAAATTAGTTGAATTAAAGAATTAAATGTTTATTTATTATATTTTATCTCCTAAAGTTAATCTTATTCATAAAAGGTTGACCACTTTTCTGACATAAAAACTCTTTGCTAAGATTTTAAAAAGTACTGTTCGTTTTTAGACGGAGCATCTTGATAAACCGTGCGTTTTACATTACATTATCGCACTTGTGCGTAATGAGATACAATACGATATTGAAATTGGTGAAATAAGAGACCTTTACGAGCAAATGTGCTATAAAATCAATTAAAAAAACATTTTTTTAGATACTAATAAATGAATGCGAGACTTAGGAGTTATTAGTTACTATGTAATAGGTAAGCAGTTGAAGTGTAGATGCATCAACGATTCAGCAAAATGCGGATTGCATTCACGACACTTGAACATGGTTTTGATCAGTGTTTCATTTTAATTGGAAACCCAACGCCATTTTCACCACTACGATTTCACCAAATCCGAATACCAGTTAAATTGAGCCATGATTGAACCTCAATTATTCAACCGTCCATCTGTCTTTATGCCCCTATGTACCTTTGTATGCTTAAATCTTTAAAACTACGCAACGGATTTTGATGCAGTTTTTTTTAATAGATAGAGTGATTCAAGAGGAAGGTTTTAGTATTAACTATTGTACCCGTGCGAAGCCGGGGCGGGTCGCTAGTAATATTATAAATGAGAATGTAATTCTGTTTGTTTGTTAGTACTATAAAATTAGTTGTTGCTAAACATCAAGATTGGAATTTAGGCAATAGCTTACATCGTCAATTGATTAGGCTACTTTTCATCCCGAAACGCGAACGAAGTCGGGAACAAATATTATACTTCTCCATATTTATCCGGAGGATCCATTGTGCATAAGTTATTGGGAGAAACTTTGTGTGATAATGAATAATCTATATAAAAACCGAAATACCACTCACTCACTGATTAATCCACGTTTTACCCGTGATCCCGGCAGAAAGTATGAGTGCCACATTTTTTTTATTTTAGAAGGTAGTTTCTTCGTAAATAAGAAGAAAGTCATATGAAAGCTGAACATAGTAAAGATATAGTAGTCTGTGGCTTTATGCTAAGAAAGATTTTTTTAAGTAAGCCCCTAAAAGGGTAGATATTTTTTTTATGTGACTCAAATTAGAATATATTTTTCGGATTAAATATAACAACTGTTCTATATTATACTTTAATATTTATAAATTCTAAAAGAAACTGTTTTTTTTTAATGAATTTCCTACGAGAACAGAAAGAAACGGGATCGATGTGGGCAGTACTGCTGGGCATACTAGTTTTCTATAAAATGATTCCCAATGAAACAGTTCAGTGATAATTTGAATCACTAGACATTGAAGGCCTAACCTAGTAACTTCGTCAAACGTAAACGTTAGTCGAATAGAATGATAAATGTGTGGGATTGGCAATTAGCATAAGCTTTCGACCAGTCACGCGTACGCCATTAAACCGCGACCAAGTAAATTGACGCAACACGCCATGTACTTGCAATAGTCACCGACACGTATAGTATTACATTCGTGAACACAAGCTAAGTAATGAAAGCTTACAAAAAGTCCCAATTTCTTTGTTACTTTTTTATAAATTACTACAGGTTACCGCCCAGATTATGTTTATTCCCGTTCCCGTTCGAATTTCCAAAAAAACCCTTCTTCTTATAATTTCTTATAATTTTCTATCTTAGGGTTTCTTCTTTACCTCTTTGGTACGAAATCCTATTGAAGAACTTCAGTAGATACTAAAAAAATGGAAGATTGCGAGTTGGACTCGCAAACAAAGGGTTCCGTACTACCCACACACAAAAAAAAATACAGATTTCTTGCATGGGAACAACCTTTACAATATTTTATTATTTGATCATATAGCAGCTACGATAATAGGTATACATTCCTAGAAAATTCCAACTGTCTACGTATTAGGGTCATGAGATACAGCCTACTGATAAACAGGCAGACGTACAGATAGCGGAAGCATAGTGATACGGTCCCGGCACCTATTATGTACAGAACCCTAAAAATGACGTAATAACGTCAAATTTCAAGACATCAAAGTACCTACATTTATGATAGTTTTGCGTTTTTGAGATGTGTTAAAAAACAACTGCTTGTCTTTTTTCATTTCATGGTAATACGGCATTAGAACTAAAAGATAATCGAAAAGATAAAGAATAACGACCTTCATAGAATGAGTTGTGAATAAAGCTAATCTAATGTAGTCATCATTATGTATATGCGAATTTAATCTAGCCGTTATAATTATCTAGGCTTTGTCTGCAGACAATCTATTCACAATGAATGCTCGAGATATTTACATATTAACAAAGAGATTAAAATATAATATTTTAATCTCTTTGGATATTAACAACTAGATCATATAGGTTATATCTATGGTATGGTTTTTTACTATCACTGCTGTGTTGAAATAATATGGGTTCAATGTCCCTGTGGTTAGTGAGCTTGCCTCTCATGCGGAAAGCCGTATACAGAAAGAAAGCCGAAAAGTTATCGGCGCCCATCGGCGCCGGTCTACGCAGGTAACCGGCGCAGGCATTTATATGAACAAGCGCCGACCGGCGCCTATCGGCGCCGACCGGCGCTTGTCGGCGCCGATAAGCGCCGATCGGCGCCGACACGCGCCGGTCAGCGCTGGTGCCGCCCGCCAATCATCGTACGACATTTTGCTCGCTCTGCTTCAATCTGCTTGCTTTCTGTAGAATGGACCGGCGCCGATCGGCGCCGATCGGCGCCAACAAGCTTTCAGCTTTCTTTCTGTATACGGCTGAAGGCTTGAGCTTGAGCTCGAACCTTGGGGGCATTAAAATTTGTTTTTCATATCTCATACTCGGAAAGTAGTGTATGTTTGATCTGAGTACCGGGTCGGAAGCGATGATTCCCACCACAGAGAGATTCAGGGCTGTGATTCCCGCCCTCGGTCGGGAAAGACTCATAGTAATTGCTTCCGGCCTTAGGGCGGGAATGAATTTAAAAAAATTGTACTACATTTGGCAAAGACGTTTAAAGAAAAAGTTTCTCTATGAAAGAGAATGACTTTCTTCCAACCTCTTTGGGTACTTAGTAGGGATACGAAACTTTTTACATCAATTAGAATAAGAAAAAAAGGTGCGGCCTTGTGAGTGTAGGTATAAACAACAGAAAATAGCATGCGCGCGGGGCGGCACGCGTCCCATATTTAAAATTAAAAAAAGAGTAATAATTTGGTAAGCTGTTCCGAAATTCAAAATCTTGTTTTTCATCGACACTAATAAGCACATAACACTTACTCGGCTAAAAGTACATATTATTATAAAGAGGAAGGATTTGTATATTATTTTTGTAATGTTATTTAGGTTAGGTACTCTATGATTTAGTATTTAAAGACGTTTAAAAGAAAAAGTTTCTCTTTCTTCTAACCTCTTTGGTTGTATTGTTGACAATTTTGTTTTTTTTTTTATGTATTATTGCGTTTTTGCATGTTTGAATTTTTGTAAAATTGTATTTTTTTTTTGTTTACTTTCCTTGAATTCGAAATGAAAAGTAGAGTGTTTAACGCGGGTGGAAGTTATCAATTCCTACTCGGACTATAGCCGCCCTCGCTGCGCTCGGGCGTCTAAATACCTCGTATGGGAATTGATTCCTTCCGACCCTTGTATAACAATCTACTATTTTATTATCTATCTACTAACTTACTTTATCAATAGCACGACTGTGAAAGATAACATCGTTAGGAAACCCGCGGGTCCCAGAATTGATTCTGAGACATGCTGTATATGAAAATGGACTACGTCCTGGCCGTCCTGGTATGATTAGAAACTTTGCTGTATAAAAAAAAAAAGGAAAACTATAAATTAAAACGAATTTCGTCTTCCACGTCTCATCTCTGATAGTGACAGATGCCGTAAATATCTGTGTTGCGAGCACACACGCCGAATTTTAGACAGGTAATTGAATTCGAGAGTTGTTACCTACTTCGTTCTGGACTGTACCAACCCGTTTTGTATTTTTTAATAGTTTATGAAGTAAGAGTGATTTTGACGTTTGGCCGCCCAACGTCATTCGTCATCAACCCGTAACTTATCTTTATCAATTCTTTCTTTCTTTCGAGCTTTTCGGAGTGTTACTTCATATTTCCGTCAAATTTGGGCCTTACCTCTGCCTACCACTTAAAAAATAATAATATTGTAAGTACACAAATGATTCAACGACCTGGAAACTAAAAAAAATGTGTTCACTATAATACAAAAACAATTCCGTATTAAAAAACTGCCACGTTTCCAATTCGTTTGGCTTGTCAGTCAGTCCAATCAATTTGTAACTTTTGCATACCCAAAAACCTTTAATGTTTATCGGATCTGCAATCTGATGCTTATTCAGCTTTCGTCTGGGAATTAGGCCAGCGTGGTCCGACCCCTCGAGAGTTTTGCAAATAAATACAACGGCCCTTGAGTAAACACGATCCGTGATTGCACGAATACATTACTGGTAGTCGTAAACATCAGCCGGTAGTCGCCGCCGTCCATCTGTGAATCCGCAACAATCAATATTTGCAACATTATTTCAAATGAAGCAATACTCGTATATCCGAAAATAGCATTTTCATATTATCGACTCTGAAATTCGTCCTATTTTACAAGCTTTTATTTAGTTTCATCTGTCCCGATGTTTGTCATCGATTCTTGCAAATTGAATTTTTATATCTATTGTAAACTATTATAAGCGTCAACTAACGTCAGACGTATACGATTCCATATCTACATGCTTTTGATTAACCTGTAAAAAATATTTTAAAAAATCACTTTATTTCGGAAACTGGAATAAAAACAGATATAATATAAACAATTCAGTCCATAGGAGAATTATGAGGTTTCGTATTGTTACGAATGCGGGGGTTATAAAAATGCCGGTGGTGAGGTTTAGTTACACTTTAATATGCGCACTTAAAGAGAATACAAAAATAAACAATTTACAGTAACCACTACAGTCACAGTACTTGAGTACACAGTCCGCAGAATTGCACTTGAATCGCTTCAGAGATTCCGATCGCTGTCGCTTCGAATAAACAACTGACTCCGCTCGACGAACACCGCGGTTTTTATAGCTGAGCGCAGGTATCGACGGAATTATCTAGACCTTCCAGAAATCCGGAGTACGTACCGCGTGAGAACAATAGGCGAAGATCTAAGTCGTAAACAAGGGGCAATAATAATCGTTTACTTGCTACAGTCAACATTCAACCTTAAACACTTACACACAAGGTCTAATATTGTCTGATACTTCATTTTGTTTGTGAGCTGCTTGTTTGTTTGCTTTTATCCAGATGATTCGGAACTATTCTCACACAATGTAGGTGTATTCGAGATTGTCTAGCGTGTACGTACTCCGGGCGTAACAGTATAAACGAAAAGTTATCATGGATGCAAACTATAATGCCTAGGCCTAGGAAATAAAAGTAGGTAGGTACTACAATGTAATATTTCGGCAAAGAATACTAGACTCATTCAACCATGAAAGTTACTTTGTTGCACGTTTTTCTGGTTTTAAGTACCTACCTATTGTTTTTCTCTGCAATGAATTGATAAAAAAAAACATAGGATAGTGAAATACAGACATGGTAGGTTATTTTGGGATACTTTTAATTTCAAAGTCAGGTACTTACCTATATTGTAATTTTGTCGGATAAAATTCTTTACGCTCAGCACAACTGGTGGTACTGGACTCCACTGGACTTCGAAAACTATTTCGTGAAAACTGCACGTTCATTTGGAATAAAATGTAGACAAACTTTTTCCTACCACAACTATCTCTTTTGGAAAGTTTCAAGGCATGATTCCTGAATCCATTTAGAACGGCATGATAATTTTAGTAAGGAAGTCAGGATTAGTATAATGTTTCCCGATCAAGTCGTTATGTATTGTTCGGTATGAAGGTTACGTCAATTGAGCCGTCCCCTATCCGTATAGCTATTACATTTGGGTGAATATACCATAAGCGGTTTCCAATATTAAAGTTCAAAAGGCATTGTCTTTAATGTCTTCTGGCATATCTATTCGTTTTTACTACCATTATATTTTATTTTAATGTCAAGTTACCCACGTTCTATTTTTGTTTACTCTCGACCTTTTGGCGGGAAATGTTTTTATTAGTATTGGTGCCTTATGGTATTTTATTATGTTTGATATTTCGATGGCCACAGAGGTTATGAAGACTGTGGTCAGCTTACCAAAACGCTGCTATTTTAAAGTCCTGGATTGCCTGAATTATCCAGACTGTAAAGTACGGATGGGTATAATTGTATTATATTTCAAATCATTATCATTCGATGAAATCACTAATTTTTTCACAAGATTTCACCTGTAAATTTCAGACGCAATAATAAAATTGTAATTAATTGTGGGGCACAATTTACACACGGCTATTTAGTCCCACACTAGGCAGGGCCTGAACTATGGGTACTAAACAACTGATAAACATAGGTACTTAAATAAATATTAAACGAACAACACGAAGCCAACAGATATGTTCATGCAAACAAATGTTGGCCCCGAGCGGAGATCGAACCAGCGACCTCTGACTCGGAAGGCAGGGTCACTACCAACTGAGCCTACAGGCTCGTCAAATGATGCAATTTTTTATAATAGTTATTCATTTAACTTTTCATATTTAATATGAATTCGCGATTTTATAGATTTCATATCATAAGTAGTACGTATCGTAGTAAATATCATAAGCACTGGAACTCCATACATTTGGAGTCCAGGCCGATCATATTTAATTTTAAATAAGATTAAGTTGTTACTAACGTAGTTTTAAGATCTTTACTAACACATTATGGATAATAATTTGTCTGAAATAAAAATTTATTATTATTATTATAAGTAGCAAGCTAGGTGTAGGAGAGTAGGCAGGTGTGAGGTATGAAAATTCATTTCATACGATTTTAACATGCTACCCATTAAATGACCTGTCTCTAGTAAGCCAGTCAGCTAGTACAAACAGGTTAATTGGATATGGACCGTATGAACCTTCGCACGATTTTAATCAGGTTGCCAATTCTGTTCAACGTCAAATACATTTCGGTCCGAATTTGATACATGTTTATTACGCCCACATGACACCTGACTTTGGCTTGCCTAGCAACAGTGCTATTAGGGACGACTACCTTTGTGGTAAAATTTAAAACCGTGCTAACTGGTGTAAAATAGCTCTTCTTATTAACGAACGAGATGCTATATTAATAATTTATGTGGGAATAAGTTGTTAAATAAGTTGGTTTTTATAATTTGTCACAAAATTTAGAATATGTACTGAGTACTGACCTATGACGTCACAATTTTTAGAACTTGGTTGCTACACTTTTTTTGATGTTTTCCTTCACCGTCGAGCTAGTGATAAATAATGTAGGTACCTACGTAAGTTTTGAAAAACTTATTGGTACATGCCAGGATTCGAACCAAAACCTCTCTGATTATCATCATGTGAAGCAGGCTCTTTAACCGTAAGGCTATCACTGCGTTAAGAATAGTTTATGAAAAGTATTAGAGAAAGTACAAAACGCCAAAAAAAACCTATTTCAAATGCAAAATACCAAATAGTTTTGTATTTATAATTTTAAATAGGTATGTACTAAATGTAAAATATGTATTAGTATTTCAAATAAGTCGCATCTCTGTAGACAACTATCCATTCGCATTACCAAAGCGAGCGACTTCACTCTGACGTATGCCGCATCTAAATCGTTGCCACCCCTAACCGCGGCCTGTACGGCCTATTGACAAATCCAGGGCTGCCTCATCAATATAATTGCGTCCCTACTACGAGTAGAAGTCATTTACGAATGCCAATGTGTCTACACATACTTATGACATCCCATATCAAAGACCCGCGCTTAAATGGATATTGGATCCACTGTAAATTGAGTATGAATAAGTACACCTTTACATGCGAATACTAATTTGGTATTTACGTATAATGGGTGCCCTATTTGTAGAATTCCCTGTAATTTGTTGTTCTGCCGCGTTAAATGAATGATTACCTCACATCAGTTAATGAATCAATAATTCCCGAAACATCACAAAAAGTTTGAAAGTTTACGCTTAATTTAATTATTATCGTGGATCACGTGAAACCCTTGGTCTTTCTTATGTTTTAATTTCTATTACAAATTAATAGTGTGACGTCACACTTGCTCGACTTCTAATGTTGGAGTGTTTCCGGTAGGTAACTGCGTACAAAACATTATTTTTAATCTATTATAACTTTAATTAAAACACTTAAAAAAACAAAAAACTTTTTGTTATAAAACTTTAATATAATCTTTCGATTTATGAGAAGAAAAAAGTCAACAACCCAATCACAGTGCTGTACTGTAGGAATATCTATTCTTTCGCGCGACACTTCGCACTAACTCCTCGTGCAGACACAAAATCACTACATAGTATAAAACAAAGTCACTTTCTCTGTCCCTGTATCCCTATGTCCCTATGTATGCTTAAATCCTTAAAACTACGCAACGGATTTTGATATAGAGTGATTCAAGAGGAAGGTTTTAGTGTTAGCTTTGCACCCGTGCGAAGCCAGGGCGGGTCGCAAGTTTAAAATAACTAATTATTAGAAAATATACATTGCAGTTGCTGTAGATCTGTGGATACTGTCCAAATAATAAGCTCTGTTTGCTGCTCAGCAAAATTGTGTCGCGAATCCCCATTGTGTTTCACGATTAACGGTGTCATTACTTGAATACAGCAATTTGAGAGACAAAACCAGGCCTGTAGGCGAGGAAATAATTATAGAAACTAGTTTGTTCCCGGACGATTAATGTTAGTTCCCGAGCTAGATTTACAACGGAGCGCCCGAACTTTGTTCCGTCGTGCCTTTGATTTATTCGTGTAACTTGATTTCTTTCATCTACAATAGAAATGGGAACCTGTGTTTACAAAGATGTCAGAAGTTTCACATTGTTTTCAACGAGATACTAGTAGATACTCTTACAAATAATATTAACTATAGTCCTTGCTAACTTCGAAGGCGAGCTGGCTTTACTTGCGCTGAACAAGTATCTGTATATGTGTCAATGTGTGCGTGAGCGCAAAAGTGGGCAAGGTTACCATAAAAAACAATAAGGGCGAGTTGAACTCGCGCACTGACGGTTCCGTATAAACATATAAGTATGTAATTGTACAGCTACATTCACCAAAACAATTAGGTAACATTACTGAAGTTCATAAACAGTAAAAGCGTCGAACTTGGGATTTTGAAAAGTTTTCTTGTCTCGCGACGTGAATATAAAAAATATGCGACATAAACGCCCGTAGGTATGTATATCTGATTGCGTTGACTTAGAAGATTGATATTTTCACAGCTCCAAGTAATTGTAGACTTGCGTATTTGATATTAATTTCAACTTGATAAGTTTTCGATTTCTTTAGAAAAAAGGATATTGACAGACAGACGAACAACCAAGTGCTCCTACAAGGGTATTTTTTTTTCTTTTTGAGGTACGGAACGCTAAAAATTTATTTAGAGTAGCAGGCTTCTCGAAGATGTTTATAAATTGTATCTAAAAATTCCAGCGAAGGTAGTAAGCCAATAAAAATCATTCAACATACATCCCTATTGTTATCCAAGCCTGTAAACTGTATGTTATTATCCCTATTGTTACGTATACGGGGAGATAAGCTAAGAGCTGTTTATGATCGTGATTGCGGTCATATTTGACGTGTTCATTATCTCTCGTTTGTAGTGAGGGGAGTAGGGCAGTGCACAGTGGTTGGAAAACTTTTTCCGAGAGCGACCAGAAAAAAAATTACGAGGGGCGAGTCTGTATATATGTTGAAACACAGTTTTTTAACTAGTTTGACCGCAAATGTTCTGCAAACATATTGTAACCCATAAAATAGCTTAAATAGGAAAATAAATTTGTAAAAATGTAAATACAAAGGTGTAAAGATTTTTATTATTAGACAAAATTTCATCAAAATCGTTAGAGCCGTTTCCGAGAATCAATACATACATAAATATTATAAATACATACTTACAAGAATTGCTCGTTTAATTAAAGTAATAGGATATGAAAACTTCATACTAATGGGCAAGCAATTTTCATCTACGACCATCCATAAGGCACAAAAACCGCTAGTTTATAATTTGTTATCGACTCAACTACAGTAAACGACGTTTATAAGGAGGCATATGTGTTTGCGTGAGTTTCTATAGTGAGACATTAATAGGATGACTTTACGAATACAATCAGGATAAAGAAATAATTGCCGGGCGTTGTAGGTGTGATTTTGATGTAAGCGTTCATTTGCTAAGTACGGCTTTTACAGACATGTCTATTAATTCGCAGGTGGGGGAAATTCCCAGGAGCATTGCAAAAATTCCCGATAATCCCTTCGCCTACATACTTAGGTAGGTATTAGTTCGATGTTTATCAGCAATATTGTTTATCAGTGACGTCGACAACAGCATTTCTACGAAAACCATAACTCTCATTCTGGCCGTGAGGTAATTAAAATGGATAACTTTTTTAAATGATGACAACTGACAGCTAAAAGTAATGCAATATGCATCGGACGCGAACAAAGTTACCGTATAAATATTAAATCTCCCTTTGTGACTGAAAATGCTGAGGTATTTTACAATAAATTCATCGGCCTAACAATAGTATGTATATCTCCAATATTAATTATTAATCGTTTCAATTCCTAATTTAATATCATAAATTTCTATGTTTTACTTTTAGATGAAATTTGACATAGATTTGAGCTAGCATTGAGAACACCTTTTTTCAGCATGCCGACAAAAATACAAAATCTGAAAAGTATGTATCTATGTTTGTTTGTTACGCTTTTTTTCGGACTGGGTAGGCAGAGATAACTACTATATTGTCACTACTGTTGCAAGAGTGCGTGTCTGAAAACTAATTCTGGTGTATATGTAGGTTTATATATCTACACGTCTACTAGGTGGTCTAATACGTTTAGGTGGTCTGCTACGTGAAAAGTGGGTATATCCAGAAATGGAATGCTTAACCCCTCGGGAATAAAAAGGAGTGACATTATTTATGTTTTATTTTACTTCTACTAGAATATTATGCAGAGGAAACATATTTTGTATTTTTGTGTGTTTGTAACCAATAAACTCAAAAACTACTGGACTGATTAAAAATTCTTACACCCACAGAAAGCTACATTATCAATGAGTAGCATAGGCCATTTTATCGCTCTTTTGCCACGAATAGCTAGTAGGTATATAAAGTCAGCAACCCTCGAGTAATTCAAAAAGGTTAAATTAACAAGTTAATTCGCCTGCACTAAAAGGCAAAGATATAAAGTAAGGATGAGTTATATTCATACTGCTTGCGTTTGAAAATTGATCCCCTACGAGTGTGCTACAACATGTACATACTTACTTCTTAGCGTATTTATAGGATAAAACAATGACGGGGAAAGATGATACGGAACGAATAATAAAGAAAAAGAGAGCTATCTGTTAAGAGTTGCGCTTAAAATACGACTTGAAATACAATGCGACTAAATAAAATGTGGTTAATTAACTACATTTGTCGGCCTCATTTTCCGTGCTCTAGTAACATATCTACGTCTTTTTATATATAATATCTTTGACTAAAAGGTATGTTTACTGCCTGTTTCTAACGTCTTCAACTTCAAGAGGTTGTTATATAGCAAATCAACGGAGGATAAACACTTCTAATAAAGAGCAAACCCGCTTGTTTTTATTACCTACACTGCTGTTACTGAACTAAACCGGAAAGACACATTTGACTGTAAGAATTAAATTGAATATACATATAATGGTAATTAGTAATGCGGTAAGGTTTAGGTTTTATTAGTTTTATTTCAAAGTTTATCATAGACCGAATACATCGGACATTGTAAAATAAAACATTTACTAGTGCCAACTGTGATTACTAAAACATCCAAAACTCCTATTGTACCTATATAAAAGGTACTGAAAAGATTTAAAGCATTAGCTATGCTTTTTCTGGTGAACTCGGGTAAAAATCTGGAAATTATGACGAAACAAATGACGAAACGCCGCTTGCGATAGTAAAATGACTCATTCGTCGACGTCATTTTTTTTACCATTCACTTACTGCGACCAAGACGTCCTCTAATAATATCAATACATTTACTTATGCCATGCAATTTCAATTCCCTATCTCTTAAAGTGCTGAACTAATATTGATTACGTACCAGTACCAGAGAATCAATCATTTTGACGGAGCAGTGCAGTTTGCACTGTGTCAAAGGCGAGTGCTTTCTCTTCATCGTGACTGCAGACACTTCTAATAGAGTGAGAGCCCAGGCTTGTCAGACCTTCGTCATTTTGTAAAACCTCAAAGTTTGTCTGTGTATGTCCCTATTACAGGTGTAAACGATCCCCGAATATGAAGTTTGGATAACGGTTCCTTTGGAAGTTATCAAGCAGCAAAGGTCCATAAAGTTGCACCTCAAATTCGTTAAAGTTTCAAGCCCAGTTTTTATATATTTTATTCGGATTAATATTAGAAATCACGTCGTCCATTGTCAGACACTTGGTGCGGTGGAAACCCCCTGTCAGACCCTTGAATCATGGTGAATTGAGGGTATACTTTCTTGACATGATTTCTGCCCACATATAGCTACTAGGCCAAGTTTGATGTCATTTTCATATAATTCAAGGATGAGGAATTCATTTCTGGAATAAACTTTTTATCAGTCCATAGAAAAAAACGGAGTAACTTACAAAAAACCAAAATCTTGAAACTATTTTTTTAAGAATTTCGTCGCTCAGAAGTACACTATAACGATTAAGACTAAATAAAAAATATTATCTTATAGCTCCTTTATTGCACAATATAAAAAGTATCATTTCAATAACATCGTCAAAGTATAGAAGTGTAAAAAAAAATATCAATAAGTATATCAATTCACCATGATTCAAGGGTGTCTGACAGGGGGTTTTCACCGCACCAAGTGTCTGACAATGGACGACGTGATTTCTAATATTAATCCGAATAAAATATATATAAAAACTGGGCTTTACACTTTCACGAATTTGAGGTGCAACTTTATGGACCTTTGCTGCTTGATAACTTCCAAAGGAACCGTTATCCAAACTTCATATTCGGGGATCGTTTACACCTGCAGTAGGGAGATACACAGACAAACTTTGAGGTTTTACAAAATGACGAAGGTCTGACAAGCCTGGGCTCTTGGGATATAACACCATATAGTGGATACACACGTTTAGTTTACACTGACAGTTGACACTGACACTCCATCAGCCACAACTAATGACTGTAACTGACACAATAACGAATCAAAACATTTTTACAAGCTACATTTTTCCACTTGTAGTGCGAGTCTCAGCTCTTACGCGATTGTAATTGTACTAAATTGTCTAAAATAAGAACGTTACGAAGTCCAATGTGTCATTGTGGATTCCATTATCAGATCTTGACCAGATGAAAATGAAACCACGTGGAAAGTATACCCTTTTGAACAAAAAAAAAAAAAGACGTGTGGCACTCGGGGACTGCCGCGGTAAAGCTATTGCATATCATTTTTTATGAACAAGACTGCCGAAAACAAACGACGTTAGACAATGCACGCCCTCGATAGAAGCTATGCAATATCCATCCATTCATCCGTCCGTCCGTCCGTCCGTCCGTCCGTCCGTCCGTCCGTCCGTCCGTCCGTCCGTCCGTCCGTCCGTCCGTCCGTCCGTCCGACCGACCGACCGACCGACCGACCGACCGACCGACCGACCGACGGACCGACCGACCGACCGACCGACCGACCGACCGACCGACGGACGGACGGACGGACCGACCGACGGACGGACGGACCGACCGACCGACCGACCGACCGACCGACCGACCGACCGACCGACCGACCGACGGACGGACGGACGGACGGACGGTCGGTCGGTCGGTCGGTCGGTCGGTCGGTCGGTCGGTCGGTCGGTCCGTCCATCCATCCGTCTGTCCGTCGGTCTGTCGGTCGGTCGGTCGGTCGGTCGGTCCGTCCATCCGTCCGTCTGTCCGTCGGTCTGTCGGTCGGTCGGTCGGTCGGTCGGTCGGTCGGTCCGTCCGTCCGTCGGTCGGTCGGTCGGTCGGTCGGTCGGTCCGTCCGTCCGTCCGTCCGTCCATCTACTATCATAACTTGGCTTTGGATTATGCCCAATAAACAAGCCACGCCTCCGTGCCCGTCGGAGTGGGGAGCGTGAGGTTTTTTCGTTACGGAATTTCTGGATTCGGTCCCCGCGCTCAAGGCCCGCGATAGAAGCTATGCAATAGCTTAAAAATTTCCAAAGCCAGTCCAGTCGTCTGCGAGTAATCGGTGAAAATATAAAAATAAATATTCCGACCAATTGAAAACCTCCTTCTTTTTAAGTTGGTTAAAAAGGAACCATTTTAGTGTTGACAAACATATACCTAACGTTCGTCAGAGTTAGTGGACAGCTTTGACTCCATGGTATCAATCAACGCTTTCTAGGAAACCTTGCCATCTTGTTTACGCTGTCAACGTTTGTCTGTAATGGAAGTCATTCGATGCTATATTGCGACCAATTTATGACTGCACCGCTTTTCTAGGAAACTCAAGCTTTACAGCCAAACTTCAGACCTCCAGCATTCTCATACAGTACCACTGAGCACATACATACCTAAAAAAGCTGCAACATAGAGACAAAAAAATGTGGTAATTAATCTAGTTTTAGCATATTACTAAAGGAACGGGAACCAATGACGCCTTATTATCGATTAAAAATATGAAATACGAAAACGTCTCAACCAATCAGTGGCCAGCAATCTCTGCGTAATTGACAACCTTTCAGCCGACCATCGTCCTCAATCATACTTGTTGATAAATGTTTGTCGCTGGCCCCGACAACACAGGCTCAGCCTAGTGTAGAGAGGGACCACTGCTTCATACTTAGTTGTAAAAGTGTCTCGATTAAATTAAAGTTTTATAGCAATGAAAGATTCACACAATTTCATAAACATTACTAATTTCGGGTCACGATCATGCGCTAGCTTTCGGGTACCAAAGGGATTGGCCTCGTTTGTGAGGTCAAACGCAAGGTTGGTCAAGGCAATGGGTTTTACAAAAATACCGGATTACATGAAGGAAGTAATAGAGGTTGGTAAAAATTGGCTTACGAGGGTCGGAGCAATATCTTGTGAATTTCGAAATATTTACTCTCAGCACCACAAAATCCTCTTTGTAGCATTCTTTTCAGTGGAACAGTGTGTCGAAAAACAGCGAATATATGTTGACGATAGGAGCCACTGGAATCGAGTTCTTCTCAGGAAAACCAGATCGGGTTTGTTATAACCGCGACGAGGTTACTACATATTATTGTAGGGCGATTGTTTATGTCGCAATTGAACGATATCAGCATCGCACAAAATTCGAAGAAGCACGTGAACATAGGTTTGTATTTCGTTGTTGAAAATCATTCTGAGAACTGAATCTGTGGAAAGGGAAATTTACTTAATTATGAAGAAAAGTTTACTTTTCTGAGTAACATGGGCTATACCTAATTTTCCCACTGGAACTGGACTTGAGCGGATGAAATTGCGCGAACCGTTATTATTTTTATACACGTTTATATCGTATTTAAGCTTAAACGAAGAATTGTAAGCTAATTTTAAGATATTGTTTTAAGGGAACAAAGGTGCGCCAAATGTCAAATCCCCGAATGGAAGCGAACGCCTGGCGTCAAGCCAGCGCAATCATCGCAGTGTAATAGGTGCTTGTATTTGCACAGCGTTTCTGCTACTGCCAACTAAACGCACATATTTTGGCTACTATGCCTGTAAGAGAATAAAATAAAATCTTTATCTCACTTTACACTCCAGACACTTGGCGAATATGAGCTAGACCGAAGTGTACCGTCACGATACTTACGGTATAGAACGTTAAGGTGACTGCTCACTACACGGTATCGTACTATGATCGTGCTATGGACGTACCAGGATCAAAAAGCAACATGAAACGCTCTTCTATGCCCACTTTACTCGTATAGTACCTAAAATATTCTTGTGGACAATTATTGAAGCACGCAGCAGGCGGATGAGAACAATACAAGTCTATTATGTCGAGGAATTGTTATCAAACCGGATATCCTATTATGCCAGCAACACTGAAAAAAATGATTAACAGAACTAGTTTTGTTATTTTAAAATTTCGACATAATAATGTCGAGCAATTGTTATCAAACCGTATAATATCATATTATGCCAGCAAGGTACTCGCTAAAGATTAAATGCTAGTAACGTTATGTTACCTTGGTAAAATAAAAAACTGGATTTCTCTCTTGACTACCTATCTCCTCCTCTCTTTCATTTTTATCATCAACCGACTTCAAAAAAGGAGGAGGTTCTCAATTCGACTGTGGGTATTTTTATTTTTTTTATGGTTTTTAGCTTATAACTTTCGAGTGGGTGAACCGATTTTGGTGATTCTTTTTATATTTGAAAGCTGGTGCTTCCCGTGTGGTCTCATTTCAATTTAGTCCAGTTCTGCTAATGGCATCCATGAGAAAACCATATAAGACTAGCGACCCGCCTCGGCTTCGCACGGGTGCAATGCTTATAAGATTTTCCCGCTTTTCTGTTGAATTTTTTTCTGAATTTTCTTTGCTTGAAACCTCACGGAGCCCGAGACCTTTCCAACGAATGCAAAACTGTGGAAATCGGTTCGTGCGTTCTGGAGTTATAGCGTCAGGAAGGAAAACCTGACTTATTTTTATATAGTAGATGAAGTCGGTTTTTTACTCTTTAGAGTTCTATTTTATATTCATAAACTGATTGACTGACCGCCAGCAAGGTTCAGCAGTATGAAATTTAACACAAAGTTCCATTAACCATTTATCGGGCAAAGGCAGTTAAAATTTTTCATTGGTTTTGAATCTTATTTAAATTACATAGAGTTTAATATTTGCTGTTAACTATTTGCCCTCTGCCCGTTAAAGTGTTAAATGACGTAAGTGAGCACTAAAGGGTAAGAGAACACAAGCAACGCCGCTGAGCTACCTACTAAGTATAACTTGCTAACCAGTTTGTAAACTAACTTTTTGACAAGACATCGATAAACTTGGTTATTTGATGAACATTGCTTGATAAAAAAATATCAAGCAATGTTCATCCATTTCAAAACGTCTGTTATTTGTGTTTTCATTGTTTGTTCCATAATTTTGTTAAGTTGTTTAATTTATATTCCAGGAAAGAATTCCGGATAAAAACACATTCACATAATGCATATCAAGGACAAAAACAAATACGAATTTCAATTGTATTCATTTAGCGCAATAGTTATATTAATGTCCTTCACCCGAGCTGAGACTAACATTTATTTAATTTTGTATGAACATGGTTGTTTGTTTTCACTATTGGTATACATAGTCTGTCGGTATGTATGTGTTTAGTAGGTACCTATATGAAACTGGCAAATACCTACTAAATACTAGATGTTGCCAGTGACTCCGTCTACTTGAAGTATATGTTATGGCGTTACCAAGGAACGTTTTTCCAGAATGAAAAGTAGATGTTCTTCTCCAAAGTCGAACCTTTCTCTATACCAAAATTAATAAAAAAATGCTTTAGCGGTTTAATCGTGAAAATGTAACAAAAAGACATCGTTTTTTGATTATATACAAAGTTGTGTATTAAATAATTGTCTTCAATTTATTTAACAAGAAGTTTATGCGTACCTATACAAACAGATTTCAAAAATTGGTGTTTTTGATATCTGAATTGAATACTTCCATTATTTAAAAAAATACTATGTCCAGTCACGATCTCATAACAGTTTTATTGTAAGTACATATTATTATAGTCAGATAATAAAAAAAAACGTTTTCTGCACTTTATTGTAACTAAGAATGGGTAGCGGAATTATTGAACCTTGTTTCGCTAAATCAACGGCCTGTATAGTAACCCGCTTGGCTCCGACAGGCAAACCCTCCTATTTCCAGTCCGGGGAGAAAATAAATCCTTCGCGTTAGGTTTTGTCAGGTACTGTGCAATTTGCACATTTTCAACTCTCCCAGTTCGATAGCTCTGGCTTCAGTTTGGTGATATGAGAAATATTTTTCAAAATATACCTTGTTATTCAATGTGCCAGGAAAATACCAGTACTAGACATTCTCTGTTACAGTAAAGGAATGTATATACAATATGATTATGTATTGTCCAATGAACATTCCTAGTCCAGATGACGAAGTAACCATTTTAACGTTTATTCGATAATGTTATCTATCTATGAGGCCTGGGTTCAATTTCTAGTGAGAGACCAATACTCTTTTCAAAAACTTGCATTTATACAACGCGTAACAGAAAAAGCGCAATTCCTCATACACCCCAATAGTAGATATATGAATATAAAAAAATATGATGCAATCGAACTTTAGTTGTGTCTAACCAATTTTCTTAAATATCGATTAACAATAGCACGATTTCCATACAAAGCACTACACTAATTATTTTGCACTAAATTCAGCTATGCTAATTCGCATTTCTGAAAAATTTAACACATATTAAAAATAGCTGAAATCGAATAAGTAGTCGATACTGAACAAACTAATTTCAGGAATTGCGCTTATTCTGTTACATGTTGTATATGGTCCTTTCAAATCGATTGCAAATATTTTAAGAGCAGGTACAAATATATAGGAGACATAGTTAACATAATTATAAAGAAATACATTTAAGAACAAAAAAAAAATTGTTTAACCACGCTTTGCATAAACTCTTACTACCGCAGTAAAACACCACTTTTGTCGGTTTCTTTCGATACCTATTTGATCGCGCAATTTTTGTGGTAGTGTGCGTGTATTGTTTATGTATAGCGTGTTCGTTTGATTTTTAATTTTTGTAATAATCGATGTTATCTAGTATAGTACAATTACCTACAGAAATAAATACATTTTCATTTTTCATTCATTTCAGTAGGTAATGTATGAAAAATAAAAATAAATGCAAAAAATAGTGTCTTGTAAATGTGCTGGGCGAATTAATTTTCATAATGCTACGTTTTCCTTCACCATTATTCCCTTTTAGAAATAAAAATGACTTAAAGAAAATACCTACAAGCGTTGTCAACAACTTGTTAGCTTCCCACGGCCTGTAACTTTACAAAGGTTTCTTGTAAATAAATAAATCTGATAATTCTTTCTTGTATGGCATAATGTTATTATACAAGATTTGTTAAATGTAACAATTCCAAATGATTCTATTACACTTACCTATCACACCATATTTTTTTCCAGACGGTAATAAAGTTCAGGCGGTATACTAACCATCTATATCCATATATTTATTTTTGTATGAAAATACTGATAAAAATATTTATACATATTGCTTTTTGGAAAACACAGCAAATTTAGTCATTCTACGTATACTAACTTGTTTGTAAACATTCATTTTGATTAATACAACAGCAGGTTAAAGAAAAGAGTATTTGAAAAACTCACCGAAGTGGTGCGGACCGCAAACTTTTAGCTGTCTCTAGGGAAGTGTACATCTCACGCAAAAAATCACTCGTTTAAGCTCTACTGAGTTACAGACAAAGGAATTTCCACGTTTACATCTCACTGGAAAAGAGGACGTAAGAAAGAAAACAGGATTAATTGGCTGCCATAAATTTCAGACAGTGAATTTTGAGATTATGTCGTGTTTTGATTCATATTCATTGAATTTTAGCGGTTCAAAAGAAATGGTTTTTTAGAAATATCTTTAGTTTTGCTTATTCTGTACTAAAAATGTGAAAAAAATATAGTAAAAGTATACAAAATTAAAATTTATTACATTTTCGAAAAAAATAAAATGTTTTATATTTTTCTATCACTATTCACTAATAGTATAAAACAAAGTCGCTTTCTCTGTCCCTTTAACCCTATGTCCCTATGTACGCTTAAATCTTTAAAACTACGCAACTGATTTTGATACGGTTTTTTTAAATAAATTTTGCTGTTAATTTTAAATGCTTTATCAGATTATATACAAAAAGGTATTGCAATATATGCTTGGACTGCTAAATAGCTTACCAAACTAAATTTTAAATTTAATAAGTCCAGTAATAGCACTGTTGAAACTGAGCCCTTGAAATTAAATAAATAAATAAGTTTTTAATAAGTACGTACTCGTACTTGTCATTAGCTTGACGATGCAAAAATTAATTATGAGGAAATCGCTGGCCCAGAATTGATTCTGAAGCGTGTCTAAAAGCACCTCTATGCTCCGATGAACTCACTAACTGCCACGTTTTTAGGTGGGTATTCCCAGGAACAGAATATATTTGAAATTTATTTTATTGCAAAAGAATATAATAAAGACTAGAAGATATTTAATTCAAATTATGTGAGTAAGGGTAAAGTAAATAATAGTACCTTTTACACCTTAATAATAGTATTTTTTTTTTATTTGAATACTTCTCTTCAGATTTACCCGTAAAGACTTTGGTTTCAGACATCGATGTAAAAAATAATGTTTTTGGGATGAATAAATATCACATTCAAATCACCTTCCAAAGACGACAATCTCAGGAACACACATATATTTACTTAAGTACATCCTTCAAATAAATGGTCGGAATACATTACCGTGTAAGTATCCTTTCGTAATACACAGAATTACAAACAGAATTTCCATCATCTCCCAATTTCTTATCAAAAAATGTTATAAGGAAACGCTGGAAGTTTAGATGTTTGTGATCTGCGATGGTTAAATCAGAGATGTTTGGAGATTTTTCGATTTGCCGCTACTCAGCCGGGTGGCCCGATTGATTGACTACGATTCGGCGACGTAACGTTTCCATTTATATGAAGATCTCGGGAATATCTCGCAGGCACACTTGGGATAATTCGGGTAGTATTCTATCTCAACGCAATGTCGGGCTCGACTTCCTAAGATTCCTAAGGTTTAGGGTTTGAATCTGAGTATTGCAGCGTTAACTATATCAGTTATTAGGGTACCCTAGGTGCCAACGGGATTTTATTGTAAGTAGGTAATAAAAATTTGTAGTCGCTATAAAAATTAATATAAATTCCTTAATTTTATCCCCATATTTTTAAGAGCAGTGATAGTCTTACGGTACCAATGAGTTTTTCAAAAAACTTACGTACATAATTATCACTAGCTCGACGGTGAAGGAAAACATCGTGAGGAAACCCGCAGGTCTCAGAATTGATTCTGAGACATGTGTAAATAGACTCGGTCCGGCGATGGGCTCACCACCTATTACGTTTAGGGGTCCGTATATCTCGTGAAATCCAGTAATGGAATACCGCTGCCTACCCCTTCGGGGAGGAAAGGCGTGAGATTATTTATTTTATTTTTATTTTAAAAATTACTAGTCGTGTAGTTTAATTAAATTAATTTAATATTATTCTTATATTTTGTAATAGGGCCCGTTCCCTTCGGGTAGGGAACCTTGGGGAACCCTAAAACCACTTGTCTAAGCCCCCAGGCTGGATCAGGGAAGTAGTTTAACTGTAACCAAGTTAAAGCTCCTTGGAATTTTTGTACAGGTAGGAAGGAGGTAAGATGGGTTTTTACCGGAGCGCGGATACGTAATATAGAAGAGGTTAGGAAATTGAAAATTGTGCCGTGGAATATAACCCAATTACTAAGGAAATGAGCTACGTGAGTGTTTTAGAATTCCGCCTTCCGCCTTAACACTCTCGGCGCTGGGGGCCGAATATACCACCTGCAACTCACATGCCGTGCATTAGTGAAAACCGCGTTTAACCCTCCGCCGTGCTATTACTTAAAAACACGGTTTTATTAACTAACTAATAGTCTCATAGTCAGTGGGTTGTGTAAGTTTTCTTGTTTAACAATACTCTGTAACCTTCATTGCTTAGGTAGCTATGTGTTTATTGGTTTGTGGTATTTATTTATTCGTTTATTTTTGTGAAAAAACATATTTTTTATATCGAAGATAAGTCGTGCGGTGTACTTTAATAGTATAATAGTTTTTTAACATTACCTACATAAAATATTATACATTTTGACATTTCTAAAATTTTTTATAACACATTTGCTCGTAAAAGGTGTCTTATTTCACCAATTTCAATATCGTTTTATATCTCATTACGCCCAAGTGCGGTAAGTGTAAAGTAAAACGCACGGTTTATCAAGATGCTCCGTCTTAAAACGAACGGTACTTTTTAAAATCTCAGCAAAGAGTTTTTATGTCAAAAAAGTTGTCAACATTTTATGATTAAAATTAACTTTGGGAGATAAAATATAATAAAAAAATATTTATGTACATAATTATTTAATTTAATTAATTTTGACAGTAAATCACAACCAATTAATCTGTAACAAAAACACAAAAATATTAATTTACTTTATTAGTAATACTGGCTGTTTTTTGTGCTTTTGCCTAAAAAAAATGATCATGCGCGCCGCGCGCTTTTTCTTAATGCTGTTTAAGCTGTATTGTTTTTATTCGTTTACCATAGTTGGAGTTTTATTTTATTTCCTCGCAAATGTGTTATAAAACGTCGTATGACATACGTGCGCTTTGATAATTACAGCCTCTGCTTACTTGTAATAGCAATATCGCCTCGGCTGTAATTTTCAACCTACCGCACTTATATCATAATGTACTATTACAATATTAGCGATGTACCTATTTGTTTATCTAAATCGTCTTTCAGATTTTCGTGTTACAAATTACTAGGGTATTTGTTTTGTATTCGGTGAGACATGAAATTAGTTTGTGAATTATCTTTATTCAATCTAAGTCGCCTTAAAATTTCACTAGTACCTATCTTATTTTTCGTACTCATGGATTTCGAGACGATTGAAACAAAAATTTCCTTTCTGTTATTTCACACATACACACAGGTTTGTAAAATAATATTTTTGATGAAAGAAAAAAAGGTGGAGACAGTAACAGCTTCCAAGGCATTATCCTAAACTTACAAGTCCGTAGACGTTCAATTAAGGAATTTGAAAGTGGCAGATGGCTAAGGAGGATGTTATGAATAAATTTACCTAATGGGATAAGATTCCATTAAATATCGATTACCGTCCGCTTGATAGGTAATTGCCTCCTATCATAATCGCTTAAAGTAAAACAATTTGATATAATTCTTTAGTAAGCCGTTTATTTTAGCGTACTGAATGGATAATTTTGATATTTTTGCTGGATTGGAAGGAGATTGTGTTTCGTAAATCATCTCAGATTATTCATTCGTTGTCGAGCCTAGTAAAAGGGGTTATTGCTACTTATTTTATACTAACTGTTACCTGCGGCTCCATCCGCATGATCGTTTTTTTTTCTTTGGTGTGTTTTTTCTGGGATGAAAAGAAGCCTATTATGTCCTTCCTCAAAGATTAAAATATAGGCGTGGAAATTTTTCAAGCGATTAAATCGGTATATTTCGGAATTGTTAATAGTTATTTACACAACAAGAGAGGTAAGTTAGATTTTGCTGCGAGCGACGGTGAATGTCGAGATACGAAATATCATGTCAGTGTGTTGAGCCACTAGCGTAGCGAGTGGCTTAAACACTGACATGATATTTCGTATCGAGACATTCACAGAGCGACATGCAAAAAACTTCCTCTCGTGTTGATGTACAGAACTTTTTACCTCTCTAAGCAAGCAAAGGAAACTAACTAGGTAGTTAAATGAGTACAAAATAATCAGTAATTGAAATAAGTACCTACACTCACTAGGTGTCAGTTGGTCGTTTTCATCCTCACTATAACATTTTTTCTTGCTCAAATTTTGATAAAATTCTACACAAAAGTGACAAATTAAATAGCGCCCGCCAAACAACAAAACACGACGAAACAAATGAAACGCATTTTTCTTTTAGGGTGCGTTCTGAAACTTGTTTCCGATAAAACTTTTACTAAATGATGTTTTGATATTTAAAGATAATATTTTATTTATAATAACAATTATCCACTATTTTAGTATTTTTACGTAATTCTAATAATATTCTTTGGAACAATTCCAGGAAAGTGAATTTCCAGACTATTTTTTTCAAAAATTCTGCGCTGGTGGCAACATAATGAAAATCCCAACTATAGTTTTAGAGCGTTTCTAAAGGAACTAAAAACTTTTTGATAAAAACTTTTCAAACAATTTCAAACCGACGCAAGGAGGTTTTTAATCTTTTTGGTTTTGAATTTGAATTGACAACCGGATATCCGGTACTTTTACTCACTCTTTAAAACAGAGAGTAAAAGTAGACTTTACTCACTAATTTCGGTGAAAAAATGTTCCTTTGCAAGGTTAGAGAGGTGAACAATTATTTTTTATATTATCTAACATTTTTCGGTGTTTTTGTATACGATATTTACGGATATGTAAAATACGACCTCTGGCAAAGATGAGGTTACTTTAAGTTTTCAAGATACCTCTGGGATACCATAAAAGACATAAACTGTACTTTAAACTGTACAGTCACGTAAAAGATTAAGCATATTACATCTGTTTGTAGTAATATCATCTTACTATATACATACGTATTAATCATTTCATTCATGGTGTCAAGAGTGATGTATATAGCACAGTACATTTCCCTGTGTTCCGACACCCGACACAATAATAGACAAACGTAACACTGAAATAGTATTTCGCGTCACCGGTTAATCTGATTATAGCCTCTATTACCAAATGAACCATGTAAATGGCATATAGCAAAAATTGAAATTTCACGGCGTTTCATTAAATCATGCCTGCCTATTGTCCATAAATGTTGAAATATTGTGAGCGTCAATGGTGCCGTAACAGATCGCCCTAATGAGAAAAGTTGGATAGCCTTCGAGCCGAGAAACAATGCCGACACCCAACAATTTCCTGACACTGGACAATCAATTCTAAAGCTTTTTACAGCCACCACCAACTTTGACAAAGTTTCTTTTTCTCTCATGCTTTTAAAACTCAGAAAATAAATTATCGTCATTTGATTATTGTTCCAGAATTAGCAGCTAAATGATGTCAGCTTTCGTCACGCTGCCAACTTGGCCCACTTTATCTGTATTTTTTTTCGTTTTAGCTAAGCATACTGTACACTCACGCCTTTTTCCTGAATAGCAGTGCACTGCATTCCATTTCCGGAAGACGATTTTCCGGTAAATTTGTTATCGTCAAACCGGAGTAGGTACTGTATTCTCATAGCCAACTCTGGGACCTGCTGGTTTTCCTAAGATGTTATTTAGTCTAGCAAGTCTTCAAGTAAGGACTCATAGATATGCAAAAGGCTGATAAGGTTTGATTATAACTGTCTTCAAGTGCATACTCGATTCAGTCAGAGACCGAAGTAGGTTTACATTTACATTATATCGTACCTACAAAAGGTCTCTGTGCTATGCACGTGCATGCATTTTATATTTGTCCGTGCTGTGTTAGAAAGATACAAAAATTTACCTATAATAGTAAAGGTATACTTATATAGGTAGATCTTCATCTCCTCTGATATTTCTTCGACATTTATGGAGCAGATGTAGTCAAAACTATTTACTTAAGACAAGTAAACTAAACCAGCGGAAAAGAATAAGCGACAGAAACAGTTCCCTTAACTGTGAAGATAAACGCACGCTTTCTTTAAATAAATGTTCGGAGATAACTCCACATGTGTACGAGTTCCTTGATATTTTCCTCCTGTTTCGCGAATGTTAGGAGTTTGTTTACAAAAGGCTGTAGCGGTAGGTCTGCCTTTGTTTAGCTAATTACATTGTTTCTTCCGCACCGCACCTGTCACTATCAACTGCTGACGAAATTCCAGTTTGTTTGGCAACTGGCTCCGAAGTTATTGTGTCCACAGTATGGTGGGATTGTTAATAACAATATTAAACAGCTCGAGTAAACATTGCTTGATTCAGATGAACCAACATTTTAATCCTTTTGTGAAAATATTGATTTTGCCTTTTGATAACCGCAGTAAATTTTGGGTTTTTGATTTTAGCGCATTGATGAGTATTTTATTTATAATGTATTTCGAAGTGCCTGTTGGATCAGTTATCTTCTGCTTCTGCTTTCTGAGTCAGAAGTCGCGGGTTCGATTTTATTGAACTAGCAATTTTCGCCAGTATGCACCAGGATTTTCGGTTTCGGTTTTCAATGAAAAAAACTATAACCGTGCAGTGTCACAAATAAGTACTTTAATGTTAGAAACATATATACAGTACTTTAATGTTAGAAATATTTAAAATATTAACTCGTTCTGGTGGAGTCGCCTAAATTTATCACACTCCTGAGATGAAGACAAATCCAAGGACACCTCGCACATATAAATCCGTTGAGCCGCTTAGGCTACAGAAGGTCACAACTACACCTCACACACACATATTTCGGACGCAGAACGCAGGGTAAAAACAAAGTATTTTGTAAATTTAAAGCCGGGGTTTCACGGTAGGAGTGCAATCGTACGAGTAAACAGATCACCTTCTGATCCTCTGATTGGATGTGTTTATATAATACGCGTAGCGCCAATAAACAACTGAGCGTTTACAGTTCGAGCTCGCTCATACCGTAAATGAAATTGTGTTGGTTGTTTCTCGCGTTATTTTACAGACACTCGCTGTTAACAAGTGGCAACGGTTCCCAATTGGTACGGGTACAGTGACACACGATAATTACTGGTGCGTTTTTGTTTCCAACATTCACAGGTGCTCCGAGTGTCACTCGGGCTTAAAAATAAATTTCATTTTCGCGTCTGTAGATTTCTTGCAGGAAAGAGTACGGTTCCCAAATATAATTCGAGATGTCAGTTTTTGCCTCAGAGGGCGTCCCTTGTCACAGGGAGCCTGTCAGTTCGCAGCCGAGCATTTTTTCTAACTCACTGAATTACACTTGCCCATTTACCCAAATCTGAAACTATGCGTGTTATATTCTTTCCCTGTTGGGTATTTTTTGTTTAGCCTGCATCGATTATTGATAAAAACCGGTTGGGAGGCGGACTCGCAGACGAAGGGTTTCGTACAACTATTGCCATTATTCAAATATGAGGAGCAAAACACGTCAAAAAATACACGTTTCTTGTAAAGATAGTTCTTCAATTTTATTTTTGTTATAGCGGCAATAGAAATTTCAACTGTCTACTAAGGTTGTACGATGAGATACCTACAGCCCACTGATAGACAGACAAACGGACAGTGTCGGCTTAGTAGAAGGGTCCCGTTGGTACCCTGTACGCTACCGTACCCAAATGGTACCAATGGTGGAACAAAACACAAATCACGGTTATTAAGTAAAAAAATAGACAGAGCTTATTATGGGAACTAACTTCTTTAGAATACCCAGATACTAACTAACAAAACGGAGGCGTCAAATAGCATGACACTTGATAGCTACAACAGCAAATTTTTCCGCTTTATTAATAGAATTTAATTGTTCAAGTGGAGTCTGGAATATGGGATTTATTCGTGAATTTAGGACTTCCTGTAAAATCTATTATATTAGAAAATTATGTTTGTTTGTATAATGCGCAACAACTGGACCGATTTTAAAACTAATGATGTATGTAAGTAATATGAGCAATATTTTGCCCTAAAAATCTGGTTCCACATGACTCTTATGTATAAAATAAGAATTTGAATAACATGTTTTGTTTTCGTAAATTGTTACGAAAATATACGAACAAGTCTTTTTTTTTAAATATCCACCCGTGTCTAGTTATAACTTATATTTATTGTTAAATCGATTATGGCATTATTTAAATTGTATATTAGGTTGCTATTTTAAGTATATTATTGCGAAGCATTGCGAATTTATATTATCTTTTAAACGATCACGTAAACCGGCTAAAATATAGGCTAAAACTCAACTCTTTACAAACCAGTTTAAAACAATCTAGAGACGTAAAATTACAATTTACATTTTTGGAGCACTGCTATTAGCATAGATAGGAAATTTCATGGTAATTAATAGTCCTCGCTGCTCGTTGAGAAATGAGGGTTACGTCTGACCACTTCATTCCCGTTTGACAAGATTAATGGGGTGATAGCACGCCACTATAATAATTGCAGGTGAATTTGTATTGAGTATAAATTTTACATGATTAATTTTACCATCCCTAAACTCAAATCAAATCTCACTGATTCTTTATTACAATGGTAATAAAGATGCTCGGGTTCAAATCCTGGTAAGCATGTACAGTCAATAGCAGGAGCTTGACACATTGGACTTTGTAACGTTCTGATTACAATCGCTTTAGAGGTCAGACTCGCATTACAAGGTGTAAAGCTTTAGTGCTTTTGACTGTACCAAGGAGTTTTTCAAATCACCGTACGAATTCATCATTAGCTTGACGGCAAAGGAAAATATTGTGAGGATACCCACAGGCCCCCAAATAGATTTTGAGGCATGTGTAACAGCACCCCAATCCGGCGATAGGCTCACAGCTGGAAAGGCTGGGTTCAAAAGTGCACTAAAAATTTGATACCCGAACCACAGATATTAGAATACTATCCCGAACGGAATACTTCTGCCAACCAAAAAGAATAGACAAACACGCGTTTGTCTATTCATTCTGCGCAGTAAAATTTATTTGCCCCAAAATACTTAATGCTTAACCTAATTAAGTCTTCACTAATGTAAATCTACACAGAAATATTTTACTGGATATACCAGCTAGAGACGGAACGATTTGTGAGCATTTTATACACTTTCTCATTTTATTATTAAAAAAAATATTGAGGTCGGTATCTTTTATATCTATTTAAATAATAATAAAGGGTATTATCGATATACAACATGTAACAGAATAAGCGCAATTCCTGGAATTAGTTTGTTCAGCATTGACTACTTATTCGATTTCAGCTATTCTTAATGTGTTAAATTAAAAAATATATATATTATCGTAGCTGAATTTAGGGCTTTCTATGGAAATCGTGCTATTATTAATCAATATTTAAGAAAATTGGTTAGACATAACTAAAGTTCGATTGCATCATATTTTTTTTATATTAATATACTAATTGGGGTGAATGAGGAATTGCGCTTTTTCTGTTACGCGTTGTGTATACAATGATAAACTGACTGACTGATTGGTGATGTATCAACGCACATCTAAACCGCAGAGACTTGAAAATTTGCACTCAAATAGCTTATGTAGTGTAGGCATCCTCTAAGAAAGGATTTTGCAAAATTCATCCCCTAAGGCAGTGAAATAAACGTGCGGGTAGTAGCTAGTACGTAAATTAAAAAAAACTGTACGTTGGTGAGCGCATCATTTTGCGAAGGACTATACCGATTCGTTTTTTTTATTGTTTTTAGTATCTAAAGCAACGTTTTTAGGTAGAGAAAAAGTTACCGGAAAGATGGAAAATTCAAGAAAAACTGTTTTTTTTTTGGTTTTGATATGACAACGTCTGTAGTCAGATTTTATTCAGCGAATATTAAATTACGTCTACCTTTTCAAGACTCATCGCCATCATCATTTCAGTCACAGGACGTCCACTGATAAACATAGGCCTCATCATTATATTCTGTAGATAGAGAAAACCCTTCATAAATAAAAACATAAGCCTCATCCATTGTCTTCCATATCGACCTATCGGAAGGCATCGAGCAGCTTCCATCGACCTTTACCAGGTCTTCTGTCCTCAAAAGAGATTCCTGGAAATATTTACCCACTTTTCACCTGGGTCTTTTCTGTGACCAGTAGCTTAAGGACAATAGACAATAATATTGTGTCTGCATTCCGTTAGTTGACGTGATAAAGTAAACAGCCGCACGGAAGCAACCGCGCTGGCCCAACCGCGTAATGTGCCCGGAAATGGTCAGAGCCACACATCCTGCCCAAATGAAGATAAAAATCCAGTTGGGAAAACTAAAAACTCGTAAAATTTTGTTACTGCGAGAATTTTTAAGTGTAATACTCTAAATTTTAGGTGAGGTTGTATTGGTAAATGCTTTTTCTTCTTCGTCGTTCCCTCATGACTGAGGATCGTGACCAAGAACTATATCCCTCCGATTATCGCGATCAAGGGCTATGTGGGCCGTCCCCTTTTGCGTGGAACCACATGCTTGTCTAATGGAATCGGACCATCTTGTCGGAGCTCTTCCTCTAGCGCGCTTGCCTTCAACTTGCCTCAGTATGATGTCATGTTCGAGGCTGTGGTGTGGCGATCGCATTATGTGCCCAAAGAGTCTAAAAGAGTTGGTAAATGCACCGTACAATAAATAGACCACAAAACATTGTATTTCCTGTTGTGATTTTTCAATTTTAAAAATACCGATTGAACAAGCAAACTAAACTCAAAATTTTAAAGTTTAATTAATTTATTTTTACTAGTTTAAATTAACAAACTACTAAAAGAAACCCTTGAAATATCCACTACAAGTTTCGTCAAAATAATTATTACTAGTTATAAACGTAAAAGTAACTCGGGCAGATTGTCAATACGTTTTTACGTCTAAGCTGATGAAGCAATTTTTTTGAACGCAATAATTTTACATACGCAATATTATATTTGTATCAACCTAAATACAAATGTAAAAAGCAGGTTTTGGTACCAGTAAAAGTGGTCACCACTCACGTCTAACGCTGTAAACGAAACACAAGCAATCCCGACCCCACAGTCTGTAAAATGAACTCGAGCTACCAACTTTTAATACCAATTACTACGAGAGTGACGTCTACTTAAACCGGACTTAAGTTTAGTGCTTCTGTATACGTAGGATTACTGGCGGCGCTACGTTAAATTAGGTAGAAAATACTGAGAGTTTAAGGGCGGGCACTGCACGATTCGCATTCTTAAAAATAATAGTGAGTTACAAGTGCTCGCACGGTCGCGGTGTGGGAACGGTTGACACTAGAGATAACACGAATATTCGGTTAGGTACTATTCGGTATTCGGCCACATTGTTTGATATGATGTAGGTACACCCCCGAATATTACAAAGTATTCTGCTGAATACCTAATACAAAACCATGAAAATAAGCTACACATACATAACATACATGCATAATCTCACGCCTTTTATCCCCGAGGGGGTAGGCAGATGTATTTTATGTCTGGATATACCCAATATCCAGACATAAAATACCTCTGCCTACCTCTTTTTACGAGATATTCTTTGGACCCCTAAACGTGATAAGTAGTGAGCCCATTAAGACCGGGTCTTTTCTTACACATGGCTCAGAATTAATTCTGGGACCTGCGGGTTTCCTCACAATGTTTTCCTACACCATCGAGCTAGTGTCATTATGTACCTAACTACGTAAGTTTTCTGAAAAACACATTGGGACGTGCCAGGATTTGAACCCGAGCCTCACTAATTATCATCATGTGAAGCAGGATCTTTACTCGTAAGGCTATGACTCTAAGCTCTACATATTGCTCCAAAATGCGATTTAAACGGTGCCATGTTTTGCTTTGGACGAAAATATCAATACATACTGTTTTAGACTGTTAGTGATATAACAATAAACAAATAATGCGTATCATGTCACGATTAACTCGCAAAAGAAGAAAATACGCCCCCCTGCACGCCCGCGATCGTGCTGTAACACCACCGCAATCACTACAACGAGACAGGTCGTAACACGTCACTCGCAAAAGGTTCGACCCCGAATATTCAGTGCTTCGGCCGGATATTCGGCAAAATCACTTTCGTCTCATCTCTAGATGACACTGTGACAAGCACTAGAGTGACGTCTACTTACATGATTTCCGTTCTGTTTACGAAGTGGAAGTCAGTAAACCATGTCGAATACACTCAGGTAGCTTGAAAATTTCTACCAATTATGTGGCCATTAGCCTAAGACCATATCTCAGACCGCGTTGGGCTCAGGTGGGAGATTATGGCCTATACTTTCTCATGTGTGAGAAAAGACCCTTAGCTCCGCAACGCTGCGTTAAATTAGGTAGAAAATGCTGAGAGTTTAAGGGCGGTCACCACACGATTCGCATTCTTAAAATTGTAGCAAGTTACAAGTTCTCGCACGGCGTGGGAACGGTTGACACTGCGAAAAGGCTTTGTTTTGTTAATTACCGAGCTCGAGGCACCGCACCTGCTCTCACCACAGCAGAATAAACTGCGAGACTAAATTTCCTGTGTTTAAAATTAAAAGATACACTCTGACCAATAGTTTCTCGTACGGAAAGCAATTTCACGTGTGCTTGCATCGGATTTAATTTTGTGCGAATGCATTACGGCGTTGCTGGTTTTGTTACGGTAAATGCATTCGGTGTTGGCGATTCCATGTATTTTGGACTTAATTATTTCGCTAAGCTTAACTTTTTATCGAATTAATACAATTAAGCTCATGATCCGAATTAATGATTGGTAATTATATAATGTGTAAAAACATTATTTTCAACGAAAATATACATTTATTTATAATATTTTCAAGCATAAATTTTAATTAAATTAAAGTGATACTAGTTAGGTACAGTCAACAAAGTTGTTAGTGTTACATGGCCAAAAATTAAGATTCACTTTTCTCTTAAAGCCCTAAATGTATTTATAGTATTTTTTTCGTAAATTATAGGGATCAAAGATACCTTTCGAAATAAACATTAATCAATAAGATTTATTTATGACTTCCCCGGAAAAATGAATTCTTAGTTACTGGCCATGTAACCCTAACAACTTTGTTGACTGTGCATATATTTCATGTTGAATGTTTAATTACCATAAATGATCAGTGACGCAAGATAGACCTGTTAGAAGCGAAGCCGCGTCTCATACATGAGGTTTGAGTATGAATGCGGGGGATTCAAAAAATATCCGAAGGTAAGTACCTACATAGGTATTTGGCATGAGCTAGACGTTGAAGGACACCTAGTGATTGGAGAAATGGTTCTGAGGCATGTAACAGTACGCCCCTGTAGGCTCACTACCAGTTACTTGTACAACCAAGAGTGAGGGGGGGGGGGGTCCACAAATCGCCTCACGTAATGAATGGACGACCCCTTAAAACAAGTAAGCGTGTTTTAAAGTACTCCTAGGCCTGTGTCGCTCCGAGCTGAACGCGTGCGCTATCGAGGCCTGCGCTCTTCACGTCGGCGGGCCTGAAGCACCCTCCACACCCCAGATGACACGCCGCCAGCCCTAATCATACTACGCAACGCCTAGGGAAGTATTAGGGGAGGCGATGCAATACTATACCTATACCGTTGGAACACAGAAAGTTTTCTGATTTTCATTGAGAAAAATACAAATTGTCACGTATAAACGAAGAAACTGACTGACTGATTGGTTGACAATCAATCGGCCTGTTTCTCACAGTGGTGTGTAAATTGGACAAGTTGATAATTGGACAATTTAAGATTTGAACATTGTGAGAATTTGACATTTTGAGATCGCTGGACATTTTGCGAATTGCACATAATGCGCCTAACCCGTATTTGCTTGGCCGCTATGACAACACGTGTTTGACACGGTGGCACGGAATCCTTCGTGAGCGAGTCCGATTGCAACTTGGCCGGTTGTTTTTCTGTAAGAATTGGAAGGGAACGTCTGTTTGGTCAGCTAGTCAAAGTCAGATGTTTTTATTCAATGTAGGGACTTATACATAAGTCCTCCTATTGAAAGTCATTGCGACTCGACCGCTAGTTTAGTAGATTAAAATGAATTAATTGTATTGAGATTTATCTACCTATAAATAATAACTTCACTACATAGTATAAAACAAAGTCGCTTTCTCTGTCCCTATATCCCTATGTATGTTTAGAGCGGCAACGGATTTTGATGCGGTTTTTTTTAATAGATAGAGTGATTCAGAGGAAGTTTATAGTGTTAGCATTGCACCCGTGCGAAGCCGGGGCGGGTCGCTAGTTAAATTATATATAAATTTAAATTAGATATAAATTCAAATATTATTTATTTTGTTTATTTACCTAAATGTTATCGAAAAAAAATTAAACAGTGCTATTCGTTGAAGTCGGTTTTTTTACTCCTTACATTTTGTATATTATTATCAATTGGAACGTTATATTTTTGCGAATACTTACATTCAATTTTATATTTAAGGAAGTATTGCAAGTTCGTACTTGAATAGAAAGACCGGCAACCAATTTTCGATTCGTTTCGCTGAGTATCAAAGTTACTACATCGTGACTAGAAAAAATGTCAAATACACTTCCTCCCCTCGTTGATAGGATGAGGGTAGGTGTTTTCATAGGGCATTTATTTATATTTATAATATATAAAGCTAGACTACCACTCACTGACTCACTGACTCACTCACTCACTGACTCACTGACATTAATTGTTCTCCCAGAAGACTTAGGGAAAATTCCGACTTTTCAAAAAACAATATGGTGGCCAGGCTTGCCTATCGTATCTCTTTTGTTTTCCGGCCGATTCGGTTCAAATTTTTGAATTGGTTAAACTTTTAAGATGATTTACGAATATTATATTTAAAAAGTTGAAAAAACTAAATGGCGGCCGCGTAGTAATATTTCAAAGTTTAGGCTGTTGTAGACCCCACTTGACTCGAATTAGTAGCATGGTTGCCGACATCGTACAGTTACAAATGGTACGTCATCTTTTTAGGCACATCTTATAATTTACCAGAAAAATCCGAAAAACTGAAAATCCAAGATGGCCGCCCTGTGATTGGCTGTCATAGAAATGGATGGATTTTTACCAGATTTTGAATGTCGATTTTCGGCAAGATGGCGACACGTGAGCTAGTTGGCTTGTATGGCGGGGTTGGAGGTCTCATTACGTAGTATTGCCATATTTAAGAATTTTCCCAAAGTTTGGTGTATTTTTTTACTTTTAACGCAAAATGTCAAAACTCTTAATTTTACCATTTTGCAAAAACGAGTGAGAGTCAATAGAACATTTTACCTCTGCCTATGACCTTTTATAGGTTTTTTGATTTTCACCTGGCAACACTGAAAGTTATGGCTGATTGAATTTTTAGGGTAGACCTCAAAAGACCCGAATTGATCTCCCAGATGCCAATATGTTATAGATACGTGTTTGGTGTCATTGCATAGGGGATATCCTGTAGTTTGACAGAAAAATCCGATGAACTGAAAAAATCAGATGGCCGCCCCGGTATTCTCTTTTTACTGAAAAAAATAGATTTTTATAATTTTCATCGGTATTTTTTTTAGGCAAGTTGGCAACACTTTGGAAAGTTGGCTTCTATGAAACGATTGCGGGTCTCAGTAAACAGTGTTGCCATGAAAAGTAATATTTAACAAAATTTCATTGTTTTTCGACTTATACTAAAAAATTACAACATTTACATAGAAAATTATCAAAAATGGGTAAATTTGGCATCACTTTTGTAACGTAGGGGATATTAAATGATAGCCACCTAGTCCACGATAAAATAAAATAGATGTTTATTTAATAAAATAGGGTAGGGGTTAAAGGCCCGCCTAAACTTCGCTATCCGCAGGACGGCACTCTCCTGGACACGAAGAGGAAGCTGGAGATGGCCGGGACGAGACTCTGGAACGCCGGAACCTATGTCACGGTGTCCAGTAGGGCGTAGGTAGCTACGTAGATGTAGCGTACGGTGTGAACCCGTAATATGGACCCCAGTACGGGGTTAACACACAATATATTTAAAGATTGACTATTACAATATCACAAAGGGAGAATGGATGTCCTCCTGCTCTGAGTACAGTTATCGGATTGCCGTGAGCCGCGGAGACGGTAGGTCCGGCCGCTCGGTGACGAGGTGCGCGGGCGCAGAGGGGAAGAAACCTACAACTCGTTTATGTGACGTGAATTTGCATCACTGGTACAGGCGGCAGCGCTAATATCATATTTTATGTAGTTTTAATTTGGAATAACGTTACAATACCCCCGCGCGCAGTCAAGGATTTTTTTACCTTCATTCAAAAAAAAATCCGCGAAGGAGAAAATACCTAAGTATTTTCTTTAACTTTCATACTTAACACTTAACTAATGGCAACAGTAATTGTAATAAATTACTGACGCAATATTTATAATAAAAATTTAGGTTACTAGTTATAAAAAAAAAACTCGAAACCTTTCAAATACTAAATATATGAATTAAATTAGGATAAATATTACCTATATAAGTAACTTAAAAATATTTATCTATTTGTTGAGACCTACTATTTTTAAATCTTTAATGTGCCAACAGCCTAAATTTTTGCCCGACATGTCCTGTAGTAAATAAACTAAAGGTGACTTTTTGGCTATAATCTTCGCCTTGATAAACTTTGGAGCCAGCTTTTTCGAAAACTGATTATCCTTATCACTTAAAAAGTAAGCGCGTTTCATAACTACGTCACCAACGTTAAACTCTGCAAACTTTCGACGTAAATTATAGTGTGATGTGTTCTTAACATGAGCTTGCCACAGTCGTGACTGCACTTTGTCAAATATGTTGGAAAGACAGCCCAAATTTTCAGCATAAGAGTCACGTGGTATGAACAAAATTTCACCATCGAAGTCATTGTCAGTATAATGTGTGCCGCAAGTGACAAGCTCTCGGCCGAAGACGAGGAAGGCAGGTGTGAAGCCTGTAGCCTCGTTGACAGAATTGTTTATCGCAAACTGCACTTTAGGAATAAACAGATCCCATGATCTATGATCGTCGTCTACATACATGGAAATACAAGTAATTATTGTCCTATTATACCTTTCAACTAAATTTATTTGAGGGGTATATTTAGGAGTATAGTAGACATTTGGAATATTGTATTTCTTAAACAGAGCATCCGCGATCTTGCCAGTGAATTGAGTACCATTGTCCATCAAAACTGTTTGAGGAATGCCATGTGTAAGAAATACAGATTCCTCAAGAATTTTAGTGATGATATCAGCAGTGGCTCTTTTGATAGGGTAATTTAAGCAAAATTTTGAGAAGCAACATGTTGCAACCAAAATGTAGTTGTTCTGCTTCTTTGAAGTCGGAAGAGGTCCCATCAAGTCGATTGAGATCATCTGAAATGGCCGTGAGCAATGCTTAGGACGGCCCATTTCTCCTAAAATTTGGTGATTTTGCGACTTGTATGATAAGCATTTATCACAAGTCCCTACGAATTTTACCACATCTTGGTACATTCCAGGCCAAAAGTAATGCAATGCAAGACGTTTGTAGGTTTTGAAAATGCCCATATGACCTGCTGTTGGCTCTGAATGGTTTTCAATGATAACCTTCTCTCTAAGTTCAATAGGCACGACTTTCTTCCACGAGAATTCAGATGTAAGCTCGTGCTTATTTTTCGAGAGTCTATACAAAGAATTGTGTTTTATTATAAAATTTGGAAAATTAACCGGATTATTCAAGCAACCGTTGAAAATATTCTTGTACCAAGAGTCATTCGAATTCAAAAGGCAATTAGAAGTATCAATAGCAGCGACTGGCACGCTTCTAGATAATGCGTCTGGTATAACATTATCAACGCCTCGTCTGTGTTTTATAATGAAATTGAAGGCCGACAAACGTACACCCCAACGAGCTAAGCGACCGGTAGGATTGCTAATTGACAAAAACCATTTTAGAGCGCTATGATCCGTGTAAACTGTAAAAGTCTGTCCGTTATCAATGTAACAACGCCAATATTCGAGTGCAGTAACTACGGCTAGGGTCTCGCGTTCAGTGATACTGTAATTTTTCTCCGCAGCAGTCAATGACTTACTCATGTAGGCAATCGGATGTTCCTTACCATCAAGATTTTGGGTGAGCATAGCCCCTATGCCGTAGTTACTCGCGTCTGTGTGTACCTCAAATGGCTTGCTATAGTCTGGACAAGATAAAACCGGAGCAGAAACAAGACTTTCTTTTAGTTTTTGAAACGCAGAGTCAGCTTCAGGAGTCCATTTAAAAGAAGGGGTACCCTTTTTTGACGATGTCAATTTGTTCAAAGGTCCAGCTACTGTACTAAAATTCGGAACAAAACGCCTATACCAAGTAGCTGTTCCTAGAAACCTCTTAAGGTCCTTACGACAAGTAGGTGTCGGATAGTTAATAATAGCCTCCACTTTAGCTGGATCTGTACGTAAGCCAGAGCTGTCGACGACGTATCCCAGATATTTTAGCTGAGGGCTGAAAAAATTGCACTTCTCAAGGTTGACAGTAAGGTTCGCCTGTTTCAATTTGTCTAGTACACGCAAAAGTAACGTCACGTGACTATCAAAATCTTTCGAAATGATGATGATGTCATCAAGATATGCGAAAACCTTGAGATCAAATTCGGCGAACAATAGATCTACTAGTCGTTGTTGAGTTGCCGGAGCGTTAGTAAGGCCAAATGCAGTTCTCTTAAAACGAAACGTGCCTCTACCGGGAACGTAAAAAGCAGTTTTGTCACGATCTTCCGTACTTATTGGTATCTGCCAGAATGCTTTTGACAAATCAATGCTAGATAAGTAGCGCGCATCTCTCAGATTATCGAGAATTTCTGAAATGTAGGGAAGATTGTAAGCATCGCGTTTGGTGACGGAGTTAAGTTTGCGACTATCTAGGCAAAATCTAGGTTGACCGTTCTTTTTGGTAACTATTAGAACAGGCGAAGACCAAGCACTCTCACAGGGCTCGATAACGTCAAGCTTGAGCATCTCGTCAACTTGCTCAACCAGAATACGTTGTTTCTCCGGTGACAGCCGGTAATATCTTTGACGTATCGGATTAGAGTCTCCAGTATCTATGCGATGGGTTATAATATCTGTTATGCCAAGTCCCTTACTCTGATATGAAATATCTTCAAACTGTTTAACGACATCATCAGCCAGTAATTTTTGAGAAACGTCTAAGTTCTCGTAACTTTGTACGAAAGTCTGATGAGATGCATCAAGTGTAGAATTTTTGATATTGCTGTTTCCGAGGATGATGCTACTAATGTATTTAGGACAAAGTTGAAATTTACGCCAAAAATCAATGCCTAAAATAAGATTTGGTGTAATCTCAGGAATTACAAAAGCCTTTAAAATGTGAAACTGGTTCTCAAAATTAATTGGTATATTAATGTATCCAATACTTTTAAATTTTTGACCGCCTGCTGCTGTTACTGAAATGCAGTCCGACTTAATAAGAGACAAGCCAAAACTTTCTAATGCTATATGAGCACCGTTTCCTAAGATCGTGATAGCAGAACCAGAATCCAAAAGACCAGATACTGTAATACTGTTAATTTGCACTGAAACATAAGGCCTAGTATCAAGATCATGATTTTTATCGAGAACTGTATGAATATGATATGATTTGAAAAATAAAGTTAGCTTGTTTAACCAGTCTTGCCAATCGTTGTTATCAAATTTATTACTCACACAATTCTCAGAAACTAGTTTTTTGAGTTAGAATTACGGTCCTTGCAGTTAGGGCAGTCAGGAGTCTTGACATCTTTATGTCCGCAAACAAAACAAAACACTTCATCCTTGTTGGCAGTGCACTGTCTTAAATTATGAGAATCAGTACGACAACGGGGGCAGTAACGAGGCTTGTTATTAGAAGACTCGAGAGCATGTACATAGTTAGGTGTATTGCCATTTTTATTATTATTGTTTGGTTGGTTGTATTTGTTTGTGTAGTTAGAATTGTTTTTGTTTAAATTAAATTTATGATTATAATTGTTATTTTTATTTGAAGAACTACCGGAATAAGCAAACTCAGGTGCTAAAGTATCAGAAGAAGGTCGAGGAGGTTCTTTAAATTGAGAAAGACGCGACTGAATATTTTCATAATTTCGGCATAAGGTTCTGAGTTCTTCAATAGATTTAATTTCGGAAACAGAAGATAAAATATTTGCGTAGCATGGACGAATGTTATGGAGCAGTATTTCCAATTTGTCATTTTCTGACAGTTTTTTGGTCAATCTAGAAAATAATCCCGACATGATTGATATATAAATAACAATATTTTCTGTTTCTCCCTGAGTACGAGACCTAATTTCAGATAGAAGTCTGTAATCATAATCAGGCTGATCGAAATCACGCTTCAGAGAGACCAAAAGGTCATCCCAATTTGATGCAGTATCTTTAACGCTTCTGTACCAGTGAATAGCGTCGCCTGTAAATATTTCGGTAGCGTTTGCCAATATTTTATCGTGACAAATAGTCTTAGCCTCGCAAAACTCGTCAACGCGTTGTATGAAGGCTCGTACGCAAGACTTACCATCATATTTTAATTTTGAAAAAATGTTGGCATTAGCGCCTTCGCAAGTAACGGTAATATTAAGCGGCGAAGAATTGCTGCTACCTGTGGCTAAAGGATCAAAAGCAGAATTTTTCAGCGAGTTAAGCTTGGCTCGTGTAGTTTTATAAAGCGCAACACATTGATCGTAGTTTTCTTTTAACTGTACATTGCAGGCAATGCGGTTAAGCCGGTGATATAAATGATTCAGCAAATTTTCCGTGCGAAGCAACGTATTTTTATCAATGGATGTTGAATCGAGACTGGTATTAGCTTTAACGAGGACATCCAAAACTTCATTTAAGTCTTCCGTAGGATCGAAAGGACTAGTAAGGATGTCTTCAGAAGGAAATAATGGACCACATTTAGCAATTTGTTTGCGTAGATCTTGAACTGTAAGAGCAGGAGTCTCCCCTCTAATAGCTACTTCATACTCAAGCTCCGATTTTTGGAGTGACATAAATTTAACTTGGTGAGACATATTGTAAAATATACTGTAGGTAGTTCAATATGATTGGGTGAATATTGAATGAATGAAAAATTAAAAAAATTAAAATTGAATATTGAATCAACAAAAAACAGTATTTTAAAAAAAACAACAAAATACTCCGTCTGTTACAAAAAAACTATTAATTGAGTAACGTTTTGGTTGTTTTCTTTGTAATAATTAAGAGGCAAAAAATAAGCACAAAAGAAAAAAATTGCAACCAAAAGTAAAAAGCAAAAGCAAAATAAAAATTGCAACTAATGTGTACAAACACTGAATGACAATTATAATATTAAAAATAAGCACACAATTATGTTGCTGACTGTACTTATAATATTTTACAGCAAAGTACAAAGCATAAATGAGAAAAGAATTACAAAAATCTCTTATATAAAATTGTACATATAATTTTGACGCCGACTGTACTTACGATAAAGCAAAAAAAAAACTGACGGTAGTTAGATCGGAATGCAGGAACCGAATGTTTTGTACACCTTAGTTACGTGCAACCAAAAAAATAAAATATAACGTTTTACAGAAATAAAAAATAAAAAGCACACAACACACAACTACTACGGAAGCGAAAATTAGGCCATAAAATTACCACGGTTAGGCGCCAGTGTAACGTAGGGGATATTAAATGATAGCCACCTAGTCCACGATAAAATAAAATAGATGTTTATTTAATAAAATAGGGTAGGGGTTAAAGGCCCGCCTAAACTTCGCTATCCGCAGGACGGCACTCTCCTGGACACGAAGAGGAAGCTGGAGATGGCCGGGACGAGACTCTGGAACGCCGGAACCTATGTCACGGTGTCCAGTAGGGCGTAGGTAGCTACGTAGATGTAGCGTACGGTGTGAACCCGTAATATGGACCCCAGTACGGGGTTAACACACAATATATTTAAAGATTGACTATTACAATATCACAAAGGGAGAATGGATGTCCTCCTGCTCTGAGTACAGTTATCGGTTTGCCGTGAGCCGCGGAGACGGTAGGTCCGGCCGCTCGGTGACGAGGTGCGCGGGCGCAGAGGGGAAGAAACCTACAACTCGTTTATGTGACGTGAATTTGCATCACTGGTACAGGCGGCAGCGCTAATATCATATTTTATGAAGTTTTAATTTGGAATAACGTTACAACGTTACACTTTGTTACGGAGTCACCGCTCGTAATTCTCCGAATTCATGTTGTCGTGGTAGTTCAGCCCAAAGATATTAAAGTAAGGATGAGTTATATTCATACTGCTTGCGTTTGAAAATTGATCCCCTACGAGTGTGCTACAACATGTACATACTTACTTCTTAGCGTATTTATAGGATACAACAATGACGGGGAAAGATGATACGGAACGAATAATAAAGAAAAAGGGAGCTATCTGTTAAGAGTTGCGCTTAAAATACGACTTGAAATACAATGCGAATAAATAAAATGTGGTTAATTAACTACATTTGTCTAACTATTAACATATCTACGTCTTTCTATATATAATATCTTTGGTTCAGCCACTAATTGCGAACACAGCAAATGCAACGGAGTCGGTAAATTCAGCAAATCATTTCTTTGTTAATATGGGAAATAGTCTTGCTGAAAAGGCACAAAATAACTTCTCACGATCTGAATATGGAACGCTACATTCTCAATCTAATCTCGCTTCACAGCTACAGAAATTTGCTTTTATCGACACTGACGAAACTAAAGTTGAGAGTATCATCATGACTTGAAGGAATGACTGCGACTGGATTTGACAACATCCCTTGCTCCTTCGTTAAAAATCACAAAAATCAACTGATTGCTCCTCTAACACACCTCTTTAACCTCTTCTCAACTGGAACTTTTCCCAAAATAATAAAAACAGCTCTTGTAAAACCTATCCATAAAAAAGGTGACAACTTAGCTGTGTCAACAACTACCGCCCGATTGCCATACTACCATCAATCTCGAAAATTTTAGAAAGAATCCATACATATAATAAAACTCTAACAACATCTAGGGTACTTTTTATTCCAGGAAAATATCTCATTCCCACGGGAAAATATAAAAACTGGTTAAAAAGAGAAATACGTACTACTCCGAAACGATAACACCTAGAAACTTGAAAAGTGGTATGAAGGTGTCTGATATGTCATAGGAAATTGGTACTAAGGGATTTTTGGAAATTCCCACGGGAACGGGAATAAACTAAATTCAAGCGGGAAAACGCCGCCGGGTACCCGCTATTTGAAATATGGTATGTAGGTGTCTTAAATATGTCGTAGGCAACCACTATGAAGGGATTGTCGGAAATTCCCACGGGAACGGGAATAAACGGAATCCGCGCGGGCAACGACGCTGGGCATCCGCTATAATTTATAAAACGCTTGTTAAGTATTTAGAGGACAACTAGCTTCCTTCGGATGCTCAGTACGGTTTTAGATCCGGTCTATCCACAAGTGATGCGGTACATGAATTAATTGATTACTTAGTAAGGAGTCTGGACTCCCAGAAAAAGTGTCTAGCCATATTTTTAGATCTGGCCAAAGCATTTGACACAGTAAATATCCAAATACTGCTTAACAAGCTAGAAAGATTGGGTATCCGAGGACACCAGCACAAACTTTTGCATGATTATCTTTCTGTAAGGACTCAGCGCGTAAAAATTAACAACATCGTAAGCGAGAAACTCCCCATTGATTATGGTATTCCGCAGGGAAGTATTTTGGGACCTCTTTTATTCCTTATTTACATTAACGATCTATGTAACCTTTCCTTTCCCAACGGTAAGAATATATCTTACGCTGACGACACAGTTTTAATGTTTAGCGCCAACAGCTGGAGTGAAGTATTCCGAAAAGAAAGAAAGAAAAAAAAAGCACAAGTAGGCTTTGATCTGGTAATTCAGTGGCTCGGGGAAAACGGCCTTACACTGAGTACTGACAAATCACTATATATGACTATTACCTATAAATCCTGCACCCAACCCGCTGAAGATTCCTTTTCAATATTGTCGCATCAATGTCCTGAAAACTATGGGAACAAAAGTCCTTGCACATGTCCTAAACTTACCCGCACCAAGACAATAAAATACCTGGGTGTCATAGTTGATCAACACCTCAACTTTAAATCACACATAGAAACCCTAACAGCAAGAGTCCGAAAACTGATATATGTGTTCAAAAATCTCAGACATTCTGCAAGCAGTAAATTACTAAAGTCAGTCTATCTCGCTCTCTGTCAATCTTTAATGCTCTACTGCATCACGTCCTGAAGCGGTGCTAATAAAACTACCCTAAGGCCCGGTTTCCATCAAAGCGGAAAGGAGAGGAGACGAGAGGAGATGTGCTGCGAAGCTAGTAGGTTATTTCCACCAAAGCGCATAGAAGACGTGAGTTGTACCTACGTAGCGGAAACGTGAGCTGTGAGAGCTCGAACTCAGTCAAGTGCTCTACGAAAGGAAGACGTCATGTCGTTTCTTCAAAAGTTATATCTTAGTTTGCTTGAGGAAGAGGAATTAGAAGTTGGAGAAACACAATTAATTCTTCAATATTTAAACTAAGTATTGACGGAAACATAAATTCTGTCTCGCCCCACTGCCGCCGCCCGGCCGTCCGGCCACGCACGTCTCCGCTCGGCCGCGCCGCTTGCTCGCGCGGCACAAGATTCTATAGAAAAATGAGACATCTCCTCTCCTCTCCGCTTGATCCATTTTCACCGTAGCTAAGCGGAGAGGAGAAGTGGAAAAAGCGAAATCTGATTGGTTATTTAAAACACATCTCCTCTCGTCTCCTCTCCTCTCCGCTTTGGTGGAAACCGGGCCTAATTGAGTCAGAAAGAGCGCAAAGAGCTATACTCAAAGTTAGTACTTTCCGTCCGTTTTACTTCCCGACAACCGAACTATTTACAAACTGTGATGTTCTCTCTGTCTGTCAATTGTTTATCATCAAAAAACACAAATACCCTATGATCCCACTTTCCTAATCAGCAACAGACGAGTAGATAAAGTATGTCCCAGAGAGTGTTTTAGCACAACGCACTCACACAAATTTTTCTGCTTCCTCGGTACTTTTCTACATAACAGGATAAATTTTCATCTGCAGATTTATCCAATGAAAAAAGCGTCATGTAATAAAACCGTACAAGATTGGCTGAAAAGTAAGACATACGAGGACACAGAAAACTTACTGGCCGTGGTTGTTTATCTTATAAATAAGTAATTAGATTAATGTAAAATAGTTTTACTCATTTATTGTTGTTATTAAAATAAAACCTTTTTGTACTAACCGTTTACTGTGTTACTAACATCTGTGTTACTAACATGATACCTAAGACACAAGTATTTAGTTGTTAGTTTAGATTTTCTTCCAACCTCTTTTTTAGAAAATAGCACTGCCTACCACATACCATATACGTTACTCTATTCCACATAGTGGCAGTGAATGATTGCTTGGGCAAAAAATATCGATACCTCTATTAAAATATCGATATTTTTCCAAATACATAATTAGCATATTATATACAACGCGTAACAGAAAAAGCGCATTTCCTCATACACCCCAATTAGTATATTAACATAAAAAAATATGATGCAATCGAACTTTAGTTGTGTCTAACCAATTTTCTTAAATATCGATCAATAATAGCACGATTTCCATACATAGCACTGAATTCAGCTATGCTAATTCATTTTTCGGAAAAATTTAACACATATTAAAAATAGCTGAAATCGATTAAGTAGTCGATACTAACCAAACTAATTTCAGGAATTGCGCTTATTCTGTTACATATTGTATATCGTCGATATTTTTAATGGCGATATATCGGCATTTATTTTAGAGTATCGAATTCGTATCAATTTTAACGCAATTCTGGTTTCGTGTTTCATTTCATATTAGGTAGTAGATACTCTGTGCATGCTCCTCATGCATCGTTAACTTTAAAAAATCTTTCGACACAACTGGGACACAAATCTTTATTCTTAAAGATTTGTGTCGCAGTTGATTTCTATGCAATATAAAAGACTATTAGCTGCGCACAAAAATAGTAATACCATTAAACCATCAGTGTGACAGAGGGTGCTTCGAATGTCCATATCTGATAACTACTGGTTTCCTTAAATGTATATAATTGTTTAGGCTCGAGCATTTATAAAAAAATACTATTTTTTATTGTCCTTTTTTACGAATTTGGAAATATGTATAAATAATAACATAACTGACGATATATCGATATTTTTCACTCGATTTTTATTTATAGTATTTAGAAATGTCGATACGATAAATATCAATTTATTTTTTCACTTGGCCATCCCTAGTGAATGACATCCTGGTTGACGTGATGACACGACTTTCAATTTTACCACAACAACAAAAAAGTTTTTGTATTAATCAGAGATTAAAATATAATAGCATAGAGGGGGCATTGGGAATATTTTCATACAAAACTTTGAAGCTCAAGCGTCATGTCCTTGTCATGTCAGTTACTATGAACGCGAGCTGTCATTCGGTTGAAATTGTACTATAACTAGTCCGTGCAAAATAGATCTGAATAAAAGTGCATTGACGCCTCTCTACCAATGTACGCCATTTTTGCAAACGATACGCTCCAATGTCTATGACAAGTATCGCAAATACGTGTTACCTTACGTATTGCAGTAGAAGGCGGGGTGAGCAAATGACCTAGCCAGATGTGACAAACATTTTTTAAATGACATTAGATGATAAGATAGAGCTTCTCAATTGGAATAAATATTTATTTATTTATGTGGGGTTGTACAGTAGTATTAGTATTTATTCGTAAACAATCTACATAGTATTCAAATATCAAAAATAAAAAAAAAACAATTTAACACAAGCAATTATAAATTTTATATGTCAACTAAATATAGTGTAAAAATACCTCTTCAATAAAAATAAATAATAATACTTACAATAAATTAAGCCAATCAAAATATTCAAGAACAGAAATAAGCATACTAATAAATACATAATCAAAATAAAGTCCTCAATGGAATATAAGAAGTTTTCTACATAGTGATGTTATTACTTCGCTTTGTCCTTTCCGTCTTTGCCTTATTATATTTTAATCTCTTTGGTATTAATAGATTTTCCAATCGATTGATTCGTGTTTCTATGATATTTATGTTTTATTTGACTCAATATTTCCAACTGCTAGATTAATTTAAAAATATGGAAAATTTAGACTTGTTATGAATTAATAAAACAAGCATAGTTTGATACCCCATGGGTATCTATTTCAGTGGGTATCCACGCTGCCGTTGTTGTTTGCTCGCGACCTCCCTATCTATAATAATTAATAGACCGACAACTCGGCTACTGCGCAGTTTGACAGCCAGCGTTCTTTTTACATGACGCGACCTGTACCCGATAGAAGTTTTTTGTTGTGATATCCACTGTAAAATGTGGAAATAAGTGTTTTTATTGAAAGTATCAACAATGTAATCATAAAAGAATAACATCATTAAAGAATAGTGTGAAGTGGTGTAATAGTAGTAGTGTTCCGGCTCGAAGGACCATGTGGAAGCTTGGACTGTATTTGTTATAATTTTGGGTCTGGATTAGTGATTATCAAATTGCACTTGCACTATATTTCACTTTGTACAGTTGAAGGGGCGAATGTTGCCACGATAGAAATTATACGAGAAAACATTTTAATGTTGCTATACTTGCAACAGATTCATAAGGATTCCTTTTTACCTGAGAGAAAACAAATTATATAGTAAGTTTACGTTTGTTGGCTTCTATCTATCGTGGGGAAGGAAGAACTGCGTGGCGTACCTATTGTCGGAATGGCTTCCGTTTATCGAATCGCGTGCACGATAATGGCTGACTTTCTTTCTCCGTTCTCCGTAGAAGAAATAGGCGCAGAATGTGATCTGGTCGAAATAAGTTTGTTTCGGACTGTTTAGTTTTGTAATAGAAACATTGTGATGGATTTTTGTGTCGGTAGAGTTGCGTGGGCTGTGGATTGTGTGGGTGGGGACTGGGGAATGCAGTCAACACAAACGCTGGTCCCGCGGCTGACCGGTCGCGACCGTGTATTTCGGTGTAGAAGCGATTAGAAATTTGAACCCCTTTCCTATTCCGTATGGATTTTTTTTTCATAAATCAAGAGTGCCGGTATTATTTTGGGTTTTACCTAAGTGTTAGACAACATTTTGTATTTTAATCAAAAAACATGATGAACAGGCAACAGTAAGCACAATGTCTCATAATAAACTTTGTGGCATGACTAGACTAGACATTTCCTATCTATGTCAGAGAAATCCTGAGAGATCATTTAGGAATTTCAGGCTGACATAAATGACCTTGTAATAAAAGCCTAAAAAAAATATTGTAAAAATGGCAACGGAGGTTCCCTATTTCATGTTTTCCTGTGTCCATAATATAATAAGTAAACTACACTCGGCGTCAAAAAAATCGCACCTTTGTAAAATAATACTTACTTGAAACCACTTTTAATCCCATTTAGAATTGGGTAGTTGACAGCATCGAAATTAAATTGCGAGTAGTCATACATTAAAAACATTATCCCAAAAAACCTCAAAATATGTATTTCGATTTTCAATTTACAATTATAGCAAATTTAAAAATAATAAAACAATCAAAAAAAGTGCTGCAATTGAGTACTACAAACTATGACGTCACGGTTTGCTATTTCAGAACATTTTCCATAGTAAAATTTCGTTTTGACAGATCGTAAAAAGTAACTGATTTGACTAGGTAGGACACAACCCTATTAATGATGATGGGACTATTAGGTATCATTTTAAAGGTCTAGTCAAAAACATTCAGCAAATCGTACTTTACTCTTGCTAGGCATAAAAAAAAAGTGATTGCAAATAAAGAAGTTTGTTGACAAAGAATTTAAGTAATACAAAAAAATTACTTAAAACCTAGTGTTACCCCCCCCTTGCCCTGATAACAGCTTCATTGCGATCTCTCGTGGAAATAATCAATTTTAAAACGTCTTCCTGGGTAATAATATTCCATTCCGCAATGACGGCCTCTTGAAGTTCTTGGAGGGTGGCAGGAGCGGGATCGCGTGACCGCACTCATCGTTTCAGTTCATCCCAAAGGTGTTCAATCTGATTCAGGCCTGGACTTCTCGCTGGCCAGTTCATGACGGGGATCCCAACCTCATCAAGATAGTCGCCTACAATTATCGCTGTGTGGGAGCGAGCGTTGTCGTTATGTGAACCCAGTGCCGACAGATTCAGCATAAGGGACCACATGCTCTTGCAAGTGATCTCTGTGATTACCGGTGAGCAGTCATTGACCCTTTTCCGTGAGCACCTCCAGTCCGGGCCACGAACACAAGCTCGGTTTTGCCATCAACAAAATACCGCCGCAGAACATAGAGGAGCCGCCCCCATATTCCACTGTCTCCTCAATGCAGGCCTGTGCGAATCGTTACCCCTGTCTTCTGTTTATTCTTCTACGTCTGTCTTTGCAGAAAAGGCACATTCTAGTCTCAAACGAGAAGAGAACGGCTCTCCATTGTTCGACCGTCCAGTCGACGTGATCGCGAGTAAACTGCAAGCGGGCTCTACGATGCTGTGCAGACAATTTTGGGCCTGTAGCAGCCCTGGGGGCTACTAGCTTGTTCGTCTGACCGTAGAGACGCTTACGGAGGTTCTGCGAGATGCTTAGATTCGCTGTTGCAACTCAACAGCATTTGAAATCCGATTTCGCAGTGATGTTGAAACAATAAACCGATCGTCTCTCTCCGATGTACAGCGTCTTCAACCAGATACATATCTTCGGATGTAGCCACCAGTCGCCCGAAACCGCAGGAGTACTCGCCGAACCGAAAAACGACTGAGGTTCAGTTGCCAAGCAACATAACACTGTCGCATCCCCGATTGCAGTAATGCGATCACTTGAGCGGCTTGATCAGGGGTAGGATCCATCTTAAGGTGTTTTTTTTTGGTCAGCTCCTTTCGTGTGTCTTCCTCAACGTCCGGACAACGAATAATAAACTTTTGACCCGTGTTGACCCTTCTATACCCCTAAAAGATAGCGCAACTAACAGAGAGTAACTCCGTTAAGTCCTTTTGGAGAGTAATTATGCATTATTTTTGTATAACGTCGTTATTTGGGTGAAATGTTTTTTTTATGGCATAAATGATTGTTAATTTCAATGTATTTCAATTAATGTTTAAACTGATACCTAATAGTCCCATCATCATTGATTCTAAATGGGATTAAAAGTGGTTTGAAGTATTATTTTCCAAAGGTGCGATTTTTTTGACGCCGGTATGGTAAAATTATTTTATTTATAAAAGAAGTACTATATTTTCTCATAGTTTAATGTTCCTGTAAAGAATCATCAGTGTATGTTTGTGACACATTTTTGTGTTAATTCTGTAATTTTAAGATGCTGAAGAAGAACACATCATATCACTAAACTTAATATTGTATTTCAATTTAAAAATAATCCTTTTATTCAATTGGAGAACAAAGTAGGTAATTTGATGAATTATTAGGGCCTAAACAGAATTATTTCTGTATCAAAAAGAAATAGTAAGATTAATTGAAATAAATGCAGCCTGTTAGTTGCATCACTATCACTACATAGTATAAAACAAAGTCGCTTTCTCTGTCCCTATATCCCTATGTCCCTATGTCCCTATGTATGCTTAAATCTTTAAAACTACGCAACGGATTTTGATGCGGTTTTTTTTAATAGATAGAGTGATTCAAGAGAAAGGTTTTAGTGTTAGCATAGCACACCGCACCGTGCAAAGCCGGGGCGGGTCGCTAGTATTCAATAAAATAAAGTGATATTGTCTATTTTGAGTGAAAAAATAGAAAACTAGCTGTAAAACTTTGTGATGAGTTTTAACATCGAATAGGTAAGGATTCTATTTGAAATTTTTCAATTCAATTGATCCTAGTAAAAGTAATTCATTTAAGTGTTTTCTTCATGTTTGTTTATCAGTTTTCCTCAATATGCTCAAACTAATATGTATAATTAAATTAGTATTAGTTATTTTATTTATTTTTATACTATACAGTTTTATTAATTTAACATCTCTTAATATAGGTATCTATTATGTACTACAAGTATACTCGTAGCAAACCTTATAATTCAGATTCCTGAAAAATTTAGTTTAATATAATATGTAATTGATTATCTGATCTCTTATCCATTTGCTATTAAATTTTTGAAGAAAAATTTTGAGGAAAAAATAATTGATTTGAAAATCTTGAATATTTCAATAAAAATTATATGAAATCTCCTAAAAAATTAATTACTTCATAGAATTCAAGTCAAATTAAATAAACTACCACTTTAGTGCCATGCCTCCTGGCAACCGATAATGTAACTCCAGTCATGATTGTCTGAGGTTAATATTCCGCATCTACATTCGCGTTTTTTCTCACGGCAGTATTGATTAGCTAATGTTGGAAGATATCCGCGTTATGCGATCGATCGATCGATCGATCGATCGATCGAGCGCGCCCTACCGCCTCCTAAGCTTGATGCTTGTTGTTACAGGTCTTGGCCACAGACCATCACCAAAACGTCGCAATCGCACTATGAAAGTGTGCTACAACAAATTCTTATGATCTGCTGAAAAATTTACTCGGAAACTACAACTTACTCCGCCATGGCTCTTCTGTAAGTATTGATGTCTCGATGTTTTCAGTTATACGTATTATTACATTTATTTTTTATCGTTGCGCTACCATGTTCACTCCCTCGTTACGAACAGCATGCCGAGTATTTTATTTTGTTAGTACCCTCCTTATGATGATGCTGAGTAGGCTTTCGTCGGCGTGTGAGTTGTATCAGTGCACTGACCCCGTCGGAGCCGCCCGTGATCGCACCACTTTTAGTCTAGGCAATAAAGGTAGTGGACCCCAACATTAATTCCTCAGTCGATGAAACTTTGCAGGATTGTAGTATAGTATGAGACCATACTTGCATAAAAAAATCCAAAAAAAAAACCTAACCGAAACTAGGTTTTTATACTAAAAAAAAATTGTTTTTTTCGTTGTTAATTTGATAATTTCTGAAAATAATGTAGCAAGACGGTTTTTATTTTGGATTTTCCTATTGTAAGTCCACAGCGACTACTAAATAACATTCCAGTTAAAAAAATGGACTGAGCAATTTTCCCGTGCAAGGTACATATACGTCTGAGTTTTGTTGTTTCTACCAGGAATTTTTTTTGGATATTTCGCATATAGCTTTCTTAATACACATGAATATTGCTGGCGAAGAAAATTTTGACTGAGCATTTTTCCCAACAAAGATATCAAATAAATAAGTATTTCAGTAAAAATACCTAACTTCGGTTAGGTTTTTTTTTTGGATTTTTTTATGCAAGTATTGTTTCATACTATACTACAATCCTGCAAAGTTTCATCGACTGAGGAATTAATGTTGGGGTCTTCATACAAAAATCCGCTTCATTGCCTGGACTATTTCCTAGTACTAACGTATTTGCCAGCTGATTGTTCAGATGGACATCAGTGTGTGTTACTAACTCCTTGTCATATCGATTCATAATAAGTACAATCAATCCTAAAATATAATATGTGCGTGTTTGTTTACGTATGCTATATAAGCATACGGTAGGTTGAAAATAGGTTGGTACTGTATCGTTTGGTCAGGAAAGCCGGTTATCGTGCAGCTTTGCTTCAGCTCCGATCGCACCAGATCTCTCCGAGCCACGGCGTGTAACTCGTGCACACCGCGGATAATACAACATACGTAACACACGTTTAGGCAATTAGCAGGCGGTGGAGCGGTGCGGTGCGATGGGAACGAAGCGGCGACGAAGCCCGAGCCGATGGCCGGGCGCGGGCAGGTGTGGCTGAGTGGTTGTCTCGCGTTGCAGATGCTCGGGGCGGGCGCGAGACGCGGCTGGGAAGCGGAGCGGCGCGCGCGGTAAAGTGCCAGCCACATGCGCCCTCACTATGTGGCGCGTACTGCTGGCCCTGACAGCCGCGTGCGCTGCCGCGCGCGCCTCGCAGGACGTGGTGTGCACCTTCACCGACCCAGTATCGTCGCAGACGTCTCTCTTCAATCACCTCATCGTCGACCGGAATACGGGCCGTGTCTACATCGGCGCTATCAACAGAATATATCAGCTCTCTCCAGATTTGGAGGTCGTCCAGTCGATAGTTACGGGACCCGTCAACGACTCTGCTCAATGCACCTACGTCTGCCCTTCGAACTTCGTCAAGAAGCCAACGGATAATGTAAACAAGGCTCTTGTGATAGACTACGCAACCAGCCGCCTCATAACGTGCGGTTCAGTGTTACAAGGGTTGTGTTCGGTGCGGAATTTGAATAATATTTCTCATGACGTGCGTGAAGTTCGTGAGCCGGTAGTGGTGAACAATGCGACGGCGTCAACGGTGGCATTCATTGCGCCGGGTCCGCCAAACCCGCCAATGACGCAAGTTATGTATGTAGGGGTCACCTTTATAGGCAACTCGCCATATCGTTCCGAAGTTCCTGCAGTGAGTAGTCGGTCTCTAGAGGATGACCGACTTTTTATGATAGCCCAGACGGCTGTAACGACGGGATCTAGAATGTTTGTCAATTCACTCTATAGAGAACGCTACCCTATAAACTATGTTTACGGCTTTAGCTCAGAAGGATTCAGCTACTTTTTGACGACACAACTGAGAAGTGTGGGTTCTGATACCTATTATAGCAAGTTGGTTCGTGTTTGCCAAGACGATGAGAACTACTTCTCGTACACTGAAATCCCGATGTCTTGTACTGGGGAAGAAGGCGGCAACTTTGGTTATAATCTTGTCCAGGCAGCTTTTGTTGGAAAGGCGGGTTCTGTACTAGCAGGAGAACTTGGAATCACTGCTCAACATGACGTACTTTTCGCAGTTTTTAGTCAGAGTGAGTTAATAAATACTAACACGCCATCAGACTTGTCAGCCCTTTGTGTGTATTCCCTGAAAGCCATTCGTCGCAAGTTTATGCAGAACATTAAGACTTGCTTCAGTGGTAATGGTTCGCGAGGGCTCGACTTTATATCGCCACCCCATGCTTGTATCGCAACGAAATCACAATCTATCAGTGAAGATTTCTGTGGGCTAGATGTAAACACTCCTCTGGGAGGCGAGCAACCAGTTGAAGCGGTGCCAGTGGCTGTTTTTAAAAAGAGGCTAACAGCGGTTGCGGCGACAGCAACCGGGGACTACACTGTCGTATTTGCTGGTACCTCTGAAGGACACCTGAAGAAAATAGTCGTAGAAAGTGCCACATCAGCGTTTGAATATGGAGATATTGTAGTCGATGAAGGCTCACCAGTAAACAAAGACTTGTTTTTCGATACTCAACTGATGCATTTATATGTGATGACAGAACGTAAAGTCTCTAAAGTGAAAGTTCAAGAGTGTAGCGTATATAAATCCTGTTTAACATGTATCGGAGCCAAAGACCCTAACTGTGGATGGTGTTCTTTAGAAAATAAGTGTAGCTTGCGATCGGACTGTCAGGATGCGGCAAAAGATCCTCTGTATTGGATCTCGTATCGCAGTGGGCGTTGCACTACTATTACACAAGTGATACCATATCAGCTGCAACGAACAACAGCAAGGACAGTAGATTTAGTTATTGAAAATTTGCCCACTCATAATGGGCAATTCTTATGCGCATTTACAGCTTTAGATCGTACTTTGATAACAAATGCTACTAGACTACGTTATGGTGTTAATTGTACTACTCCGCGCACCGACACGCTCCCACCTATCCCCGCTGGTCACCATCATTTCACGGCTAAACTGTCGGTGCGCACTACTCAGGGACCTGATTTGGTTGCCACAAATTACACATTTTTCGATTGTAACACATACAGCTCGTGCACTCAGTGCGTCAGTTCTTTGTTTCCGTGTGATTGGTGCATAGACGGCGACCGGTGCACTCACGATACTGCCGAGAATTGTAGAAACGATATCTTAGTTACCGGAGTCAGTAGGATCGGTCCAAGTTACCGCTCAGGTCCTGGTTTTTGTCCCACTATAAATTCGACATCCGACGGCACCAACGAAATTTTAGTTCCTTCCGGTGTAAAGAAAGCTATAAAAGTTAAGGTTATCATTATCGGGCAATTCATAGTCCAAACGAGGTTTGTTTGTCAATTCAATATAGAGGGGATCGTGACCCATGTAAATGCTCAACTCCGTGCCGATACAATCTATTGCGAAGCTGTTGAATTTACTTACACGTTGCGCGCTCCAAATATCACCGCTTCTTTTGCTGTTAAATGGGGTGGCTCTAAACCTTTAGATAATCCTGATAATACTCATATCCTCATTTACCGCTGCAATGATATGGCAGACAATTGCGGCACATGTTTAGCTCTCCCTGAGAAATTCGGATGTGGCTGGTGTCAAGGCTCTGATAGATGCGAAGTACAAGAACAATGTGGTGCCCCAAGTGTTTGGTTAAATCGTACACAAACGTGCCCCAATCCCGAAATACATTCATTTAGCCCTCAGCTAGGTCCGTGGCATGGCGGTACTTTATTATTTATTTATTTCTTTACAATAAGTATTACATGTTTTAACTTTTAAGTACTCGCCAAACTGCATAGCAGTTTGTTGGCAAGCTTGCACTCTGTTTTATCAACAACCACTTATTGCTAATACACACACCGGCACAATTAGCGGAACAGAAAAAAAAGGGAGTATTTACGCATTTTTGCGTGTTACTGGCCGGCTAAACAAGCTTTTTTTAAATTTGGGTTTTAATTTAAAAATGGAATACTAAGCGACTGCCCTTTTTTTCATTCTTTTGTTTTAATTTTCATTGATTCATTTTTTCCACCGCTTGTCCGTTTTTAGAAGGTTCGTGAATTCCATTTGAAAAGCTTTGAATTGCAGTTTTTGAGGCTTTTGAGTTTTTTCGCATATTGATAATTTACGAGCATCTAATTATGCCTGATTTAACGCCATCAGAAATCATTAGGGCAGATCAAATGAGGAGAAATGGTCAAACCTACAGATCGATTGCCAGAAGCCTTCGTCGATCGTTATCAACGATTTATCGTAGCATCCAACGATACAGATTGACGAATGCTCTAGTGAGAAGGAGAGGACAAGGCCGGAAAAGGTGTACTTCAAGGAGGGATGACCGTTTTCTCCAACTTCAAGTCCGACGGAACACGAGACTAACGGCGGTGCAGGCTCGAAATTTACTGGAAGAGGTACGAGCAGTAAGGATGAGTGAGCGGACAGTTCGTAGAAGATTCGAAGAAGTGGGTATAGGCTCGTATGTGCCCGCCAAAGCCCCAAAACTTGAGAGACATCATCGCACAAACCGTCTACACTTTGGTCGTGAACATCGTGATTGGGACTTCGACGACTGGGGACAGGTTCTTTTTACTGATGAATGCAGAGTTATGTTAAATCAAATTGATGGAAGGCAGCGAGTATGGAGACGCAAAGGAGAACGGTATATCCAGTCTAATTTTGAAAATACAGTTGCATATGGCGGCGGTTCAATTATGGTCTGGGGAGGAATATGTTTAGGAGCTCGTACGGAGTTAGTAGTGGTCGATGGCGGGAATCTGAATGCTGATCGGTATATCAGGGAGATTTTAGAAGAACATGTTGTGCCATTTGCCCCCTTTATTGGTAACAACTTCATTCTAATGCAGGATAATGCTCGGGCTCACAGTGCTCGCACAGTACAGACATACCTAAACCATGTTGGTATAACGGTGATGGAGGGGCCAGCACGGTCCCCCGATATGAACCCTATAGAACACGTCTGGGACTTGCTAAAGAGGAGTGTAAAGTCAAGAATGCCCCCTCCCAATAATCTCAACGAGTTGCGAAACGCATTACTTGAAGAATGGCAGAGGTTGCCCCAAGAAACCATTGATAACATCATCCGCAGCATGCCCAGACGGATGGAAACCCTCATCAGAGCACGAGGAGGAAACACTCGATATTGAACAGTCATTGAAATTGTTGTTAAACTTTGGAAAATCTTGAATTTTCTGCTGTTTCTCTATAATTAAAAATCGAAGAAAAATGCATTTTGTTTAATTTAATTTTTATTTTTATAAAATTTTAAGTATGGTGTTACAAATGAATGTCAAAACATGTTAATTTAATTGTTGTTTCATTTTAAATAATATATTGTTTAAAAATTACATTTATTGTTCTAAATTCCCTCTTGTCTCTCCTTTTTTTTTCTGTTCAGCTAATTGTGCCGGTGTGTGTACTTATCTATTATCTTATTTTAAAATACCCATACATCGACATCGATAAGACCGCCCATTGTACTTCTTCTAAATAACTGTGTCACTTATTGCATATTTTTATTGGTGTTCAATACAGGGTTGTCACACACTCACTTATACAGTATTTTCAGATAGCACCGTTTTTAATTATTGTTGCTTACTCATTAGAATCTCTTGTCTTAAAATATCTACGAGTATTTCATTGAACAACTTTGGCAGTAGGAACTGATTCGTTCTTTGCCCGTAGTAGTTAGTTTTTAACTTTAGGAAGCAAATATGTTTTAAATGTCACCCGCCTAGCGTTGTATCTATTAATATCAATGTTTCTGAAATGTTCATTACGATAGTTCTCAACAATTATTAAGTACTGAGCTTTGGCTTTAACAGGAAGAATCTTACATTTAGAAAATAGCTTGTTATAATCTCGATTACAATCCATTTTAGTTTAATTATTTACTAAATATTTCAAGAATCTAATTTGTAGATTTTTTATATCCGCACTACTCCGCACGTAGTTTTTTCTTTACTTGGGCATTCGCGAAAGTCACCAAAAACACGTTGATAAGCTATTATCATCTAACAGAAGAAGACCTCTTCAAAAATTCAAGGCTCGTTTGGCTGTACATGGGGGGGGTGTTGGTTCCGACACTCATGTACGGAAGTGAAAGTTGGGTATGGCAAAAGAAACATGAAAGCAGAATAAATTCAGTTGAGATGAGAGCGTTAAGAAGTATGGTAGGAGTTAAACTGAGTGACAGGATAAGAAATAGTGAGATAAGGAAACGTTGTGGTGTGAAAGAAGATGTCTTGACAAAAATTTAGAAAGGTATGCTGAGATGGTTTGGCCAAGTTTGAGTTGGCATGGTTTGTCGAGATAATGGATAGATAGATAGATAGATAGATAAAAGATTTATTTACTTTTACAGCACATATAAACAGGTTCATAATACAATCATTAGGTACCTACTTTTTTCAAATTTCGTCTGTACATGTGCTGCTGAAGCAAAAGGGTCCCAACTCAGCATGATGCCGTGCCGCAAGCAGGGCGCTGAATGGATGAAGAACGATTGACGAAAAAAGTGTATAAGGCGAGTGTGAATGAAAGTGCTGGAAGGGGTAGACCTAGGCGCACGTTTCAAGACCAAATCAGGGACGTCTTGAAAAAAGGCCTAACCTAACCTAACCCGAAGAGCTTGTATAAAAGGAATAATGAAAGTGGACGAAGCGAAACAAGTATGTATGGATCGTAGCAAGTGGAAAGAAGTGGTATCTGCCTACCCCTACGGGAAAGAGGCGTCATTATATGTATGTATGTAGTAGAGAAAGATAAAAATTACAAAAACTTTAGTGAAGTTATAGTAATAATAAAAAGTATACGTTTCTTTTATAAACAATGCAAACAAAGGATTCTCCGAAACTCCCACGGGAACGGGAAAAACTGTATTTATGAGGACAACATGCAATCGGCTAGAATCCTTTACCCGCAGACGAGGATCTAGGGTCCTTAACATTACAAACAGCACTAATCTGACACTTCACATAGCAACACTCCGGCAACTTGAGATGTCTCGGCGTATACAATTCAGACAACCGTTAACAAAGGGCGGGGCAAGAGTAAAATGAAGCTGCTCCTAACGCTAAAATATTCAGTAATATTTGATTTGATAATGAAATCCTTTGGAGCTCGAGAAAGTTTTAATGATATTTCAATTTCTACGCTCCGGGAGGAACGCGTGCTAAATCAAGTGAATTAAAATTATATCTGTTAAGAGAAACATTATTTTCTTGAAGTGCCATCTTGTAATGGAGGGCCATGGAAATGAAACACATAGAATGATTTCCTGGGCATGATTAATAGCGTGGGTACCATTGCCTTTGCCATTTCTCTTGTTTTCATTATTCCTCCAAACTGTGGATTTGTTAAAAACTTAAAACATTTGATTATAGATATTACGGGGGATATATTGGCGTAAAAGTTTGATTTTGAATTAGGAATAAAATTATCAAAACATAATACTATGCGAGCAGTGATACAAAATGTTAATGCCAGATCGAAATGAATTTAATGGTCATTTATTCCAAAAACATCCTAAAATCTAAGTTTTTTTCACGATTTTGACACATGTGTTGTTTTAGAGAATCGGAATACACGTTGTTTCAGCCAATCAGAAACAACAAATTTTATAGATCTCATTTAAAGTGTAGGTACCTAAAAAAATTTTAAAAATGTATTATAATGGTACCTATCTATGCAAAATTATGCAGTTTTTTTAATCTTCTGTAAAGCTGAGTGTACTTTTGAGTTACGTGTTGTTAAAAATATGTATAAAGATACTTATATAACCTTAGCATGTTCTAAATTGAGTTATTTTAAATACTTTTAACGTACCGTAGCAGGTAAACCAGTAAAACCTCAAGATCCAAGAGCAAACTTGTTGATGTTTTTGCTTATTTGCTTAAGCTGATGTAAATTCAGTCTCTAAGAGAATTTACTCTCAGAAATTTTATTTTACCGAGAGTTGCTTTCCGCGCATAATTTTCCTATTCGTCTTACTTGCTCAACTGTAAATAGATAAGTACCAACTTGACCTAAAATTTAATCTTTGTTTGTAATATTTTGACTAAAAGTGCGAGCTTGGAATTTTGTTTGAGTAGTCAAAAGTACACCTAAAGTAGAAAACTCTGAAACACGTTTTGGTTTTCATAAAGTCTGTTAGCCCATGGATATTTGTACATATCTATTAAATTCTTTTTTTTTTCATGTGTGAAATTCGAATACAATGTAGGTACAGTCAAGCTTGACACTACCAGTTTAAGCTGAGCTCTGATTTGTACTGCGCGCCATAGAATACAGGGCCGGGTCAAAGTCCAAAGTGTCAAGCTTAGCGTGCTCTTGACTGTACATTGTTTATGAATACATAAATACTACTATCTACTGGGTACGAGTTACACATTTAAATTTTGAGTACTGTGTTTTATAACTATTTCATATAAGTACTATAAGTAAATTAATGATCTAGTCAAATACTTACACTAATTATTGCGCTGCTTCTTTTTTTCGGCTATAACACTGAAAAGATTTAAAACACCTTGAAAATATACTTTATGAGTTTTAACTTTATTAACACCTCACCTCAAAAATCCCAACAGTTTAGGCTGGCAAAAAGAAATTCAAATACATCAGCATTATAATAACCCAAAAAACATGGCCGTCTTTTTGTTGTTTTGTGACAAAAATACATTACTTAAATATGTAAATAAAAAATATAAAATCACATAATTGTCAGGAAAAATACTTACTGATCATTATTATTCCTACTTTATTGAAATAATAACTTAAAACTTAAATGCTGTTCCCCGCGAATTCACCCATGCTGTTCTCAGAAAAGTAAGCTTTCCACTCGTGAACGAATTTTAGTTAGTTTAGATATATGTTATGACCGTAGAACGATGCGTTATCTAATGAACGAATGAATGATAAAATGACGAGTGAAAGGGAGGGCCATTTGTAATGTTCATCATAAGAGACGAGACGTGGTTTAAATTAAAATAAAGCATTTTATTGCATGCCCAAACCTCTGATCCCACAGATATACCTACCTACAAAAATATAGTTGTCAGAATAATGTAACCCTTTCAACACGGTTTTTCACAATCCGTTATGACATTAAAACAGAATATAGTGTCTATAATTCCAGTTATACGAATACACGATGGGCAAGTCCATTTCAGTTTAGTTGCTCTTTCCATTTCCATAAAAGTGTAATACACTCCGATCCAAGTTGATGGTACGCGTAAACTACGAGCCTCAGCTGAGTTACTGTTAATCTATTAGATTTTATGAGTACGCAATGCAATTAAGAAGTACATAAACGTAGTAGATTATGTTTGCTGCTTTGTAATGGCTAAAAGAGCGAAAATATGAGAGTGACATTACCTCTAGTTAAAATTATAAAATGCCGAATGCATCAAAAAATTACATATACAATATGTAACATAATAAGCGCAATTCCTGAAATTAGTTTGTTCAGTATCGACAACTTAATCGATTTCAGCTATTTTAAATAATTATGTGTTAAATTTTTCGGAAAAATGAATTAGCATAGCTGAATTTAGTGCTACCTATGGAAATCGTGTTATAGTTGCTGTTTATTTAGGAAAATTTGTTAGATACAACTAAAGTTTGAATACATCATATTTTTTTATATGAATATACTAATTGGGGTGTATGAGGAATTGCGCTTATTCTGTTACGCGTTGTATGAGCTCAAAACATGGGATTATTCGACTTTACCCGCCAGATAATGGTTCACTCAGGTGTATGTAATAGGCGTCAATAGTCTAATTACAAGGGAGTGAACTCGACTATGGAGGTTGGCAGAATGTAAACAACAGCCTATTTAGTTTTTAGTTATTTATTTATTTTTTTAGTTATTTAGTACTGGCAATTTTGTTTTGATAAATTTAACTACCCCATCATCGTATAGATTTATCGATGGCATGCGTCCATATTTACTCGTACCATCGAGATTTTTACTGCTACATACTGTGTTTCTCTCAAAATTTGGGGTACTCCGCTATCTCAGATTGTTCCATTAGGGACTTAGCGGCCGGCATTCAGGGGTAAGACTTGTTTATCGACCCCTAATCCGCGGACTGCTCAGATACACCCGGATTCCACTGGCGGCTAACTGGTGTTTTACCGGATAGTCCGGGTAAGATTATTTCGCAGTGTTGGACGAGTTCAAATAAATTCACTTAATTGAATTTAATTTTCCATCGTTTCAAATTCAATTCGGGATTCGGTATTGCTGGCTGCCAACACCGGCTTTTACTGGATTAGTGAATTTACTTATAATTCCTTTCCCTCCTACTACTACACAAATTATGCAAAATGGGGTATCTGTTTTTCTGCTGTTTGGCTGCGTGTTTAATGCTGAACCGCTAAACTGATGTTGATGAAATTTGCGAGTGAGATAGCTTACCTACATCTTCATGAAGTTTTTTACATCCTGGAATGCAAACGAAGACGATATCAATTTTAGTACGTTGACAACGGATTTCCAAAAATCCCTTGTAATTGCTCACTTACGTCATTTATGGAACCTTTCTACAAAATTTAGTTTTCTGCAAAGAGATTAAAATATAATAAGACATACATGGGACAAAGCGAGTAAAATTTGATGCCAAAAGTTATTACAAGTGGAAAAAATCTAGTACGATTTCGACCGAATGACAGAGCCAAAGAGGTTGGAAGAAATCATTCAGAGAAACTTTTTCTTTAAACGTCTTTGGACAGAGCGTTCATACTAACTGACATGACGCTTGAGCTTCAAAGTTTTTGTATAAAAATATTGCCAATGCCTCCTCAATGTCCTATTATATTTTAATCTCTTTTTTGCGTTTCTAGAACCCAGCGGTTTTGGCTGTGCCAGTCAGTTTCTTCTTAAATAAGACAAGATAGAAGAAGCTGGATAGATAGATTCCAGAATTGCACCTCACCAACTAGGTGCCTTATATATACTAGTCCACGGAAACAAACAATTATTTGCGTATTTGTAGTAAATAGGTCGATAGCATATCTCGCGATGATTTCGTCCCCGGCCGCCTAATGGACACACACTCAATTAGGCTTTACGGCCGCGGCGCCGTTCAATTTAACGCCTAACTGCGACCGCACTCAACTCGGTACCTATTTATTTTTATTGACATCCAAAAAAGCTTTTTTTCCTTTGCGGAAAAAAATATCTGAAGCGACAATAATTGTACGTCAGCGGAACTTGAAAGAATTGGGACTGAAGGAGAATTTATGTGTATGCAACATCGATGCGCCGACGAATAGATACGTCTAAAAGTATTTACGCATTAGAGAAGTGGTTGTTTAATCATTCAACTCAGTCGAATACTCGTACGACAGTCAAATTTAGGCAGGTGCTGCCACTTTTCTTATCAAATATTTAGATTTGCAATAATAAACCATGATCACCACCAGTGCTACCATTTTTGCACAGATATGTCATTAAGTCTGGATCAGTAATTATACATTAATTATAATTATTGTGTTTAAAGCCTTGTGTATCTCTATTACACGCCTCTGAAATATTCTTTATAAATATGTTTTTAGAATTGGCTTACGAAATATGCGCACAAAAATCTTTTTTTTGCAACATATGTCGAATTGACAAACATTTAGTGATTCGAGGTCAGAGTGTTAAACGCTGGAACATTCAATTACTCGAAGAAACTCAGTCAATAAACAAATGCAGGTCGCATTTAAGTCGCAGCGGCATCTGTAACTGCATCTTTTTTTTGTTTCTGTCATAAGTTTCGAATAATAGGAACACATCTACTGAAAAGGATTTTTTTTACTATCGATGATGTACAGGTAGGATTACAAGGAGGAATTTTTCGATAAAATTGGGGTCCGTAAAGAACCAAGACACAGCACAATGTATATTCATATATTACAAACAAATATTTAAGGCTCCTTCACACCCGTATTCCCAAACGAGTTGTTTCCCTATCAGAGTTTCTATTTCCAATCGATTTCCTTCATTCCGTAGCTTCATTATCGGGTCGCGTCGTCTGCAATTACATTTTGCATTCGAAATCATTGCAAGCGCAATTACCGGATAGACAAGCTACGAAAGGAAATTAGTACGAGATGAGGACAACCAAGTAAGAAACAAATAAAAATAAACATAGTTTTTATTGACTCACTTAGTTTGTATAAGAGTATAGACACATATCGACATCACGAAGTCGTTGACGTATCAAGGTAAAATTAATATCAAATACATTAAATTGGAGCTTTGAAATAATCTAACTTCCTAATACGTCTAAAGAAAAAGCAGGAAAGATAATGATTTTCTTCCAACCTCTTTGCTAACTTCTAAGTCAACGCAATCAAAAGATATTGGCGCTTATATCGCATTATTTACAAAAACGTAGAATACCAATTTTTTTTTCTATCCTCATGCCCATCATGTTACTTACCTTTACCTTTACACTTATTGGATATTTTGACATTCTGTGTTTTGGACATTCTGCAAATAGGACATTCTGGCCTCTCCGTTTCATTCATGTCAGGGCCGTAAAACAATAAGGCTGTACCCATTGTGTTGTTTACTTTAGTATCTATTTTGGTCCACAAAAGAGTAAGGTATTGTTTCTATGAATGGGCTTGAATTATTGCTTAAATAATTTATTGAAACTCAGTACCTACTGCTTTTATTCATTCTAGTAGACAGACTTCAATAGTCTTTATGAAAACCCTAGTGAATAAAATAGAATGTAAAATTTTATTAAGTTATAATCCAGAACTGAATTTGGTCCTGAAATTTAACAACTATAAAAATAGAGGGGAGGATATAGAAGGAAATAATAGTAAAAGCATGTACTAATAAGTTTAGTACATATTTAGCACTTAACCTAGTAATGCCGTAGTTCAACGGTTAGGTAAAATACTTCAGACCCCAGAATGTATTCTTAGGCATATGTTGCAGACGCCAGTAAGCCGATAGTCCGGTATTTAATTTACCCTACAAGAGAGTTTTCTTTTATCAATAACTAGCGACCCGCCCTGGCTTCGCACGGGTGCAATGCTAACACTAAAACCTTCTTGAATCACTCTATTTATTAAAAAAACCGCTTTAAAATCCGTTGCGTAGTTTTAAAGATTTAAGCATACATAGTGACAGAGAAAGCGACTTGGTTTTATACTATGTAGGTAGTGATAGTGACAAGCCATATACAAACGGTCAGAGCTTGGTCAGAGAACGCGTTCAGAAAAAAAAGATTCCTATTGGAGCGACGATGTCTATTACAGTACCTACTTATTTATTCTGTGCTATTACAGCGCCTTTGACGACACGGCAAAGACAGACCGCAACGAGATGTTGTAATTAGAAATGTCCTGTGAATAGATACTGAGCGATAAAAGGGTTTATTCCGGTATCTTTTTTGCTCTCCTTTCGATGCTGCAGACGCTTGACTGCAAAACTTTTAACACTTTTTTTCTCGTTCGATCTCTGAGCAAATATAAAGGTGGGAATTGACTTTTAACATTTCGGTGCATGGTATCATTTGACTCGATCTTGGTAAATTACATTACATTACGGCGATACACACATGCGGCGAACGCTCGCTTTGAGCATTTGGCTCGGGCTTGCTCCATATTTAACCGACAAGAAAATTTAGAAGGTTCTCAAGGCAACACGTATAATTTTGAAATGGTAATAACCATTTACAGATCCAGTCAGATTTTGATGTTTTATTTTTTTATTTGATAGGGTTTTTTTATTTGTAGGTTGGTCCCATTAAAATAAAAATAAATACTTCGCCTTTTAGTTTATATATTATGTATATACGTCGTCTTTTTAGAACGTTTTATATTATTACTTAAAACAATTGAGATGTACTGATTTGTAATAATTATAACAGTCAAAATGAGTTAAGAAAGTTTACGCAAGGGTAGAGTGCGTGGCGCTCGTAAAGAGCGGCTCGGCTGGCGTTTAATCGCGTAAAACGTTGCATTATAAACAGTAGGTACCTAACCGAAACTGACGAGTTTATAATTCAGATAAAATACGAGAAAGTGGCGGTCAATTGTCTCTGCCTACCCCAATGAGAAAGAGACGTGATATTTTATACTTATGTATTTCAAGTTATTTCTTGTGCATTAAGACCTAGGTGAGTATGCACATAAAATCTATCTATAACATCAAAAGCCTGATTATCTATTCCGTGGTATTCGGACGTTTTAACGGTTCAGATTAAGTTCAGAAAAGTTTTATCTTCGAAGAAAAGAGAAAGAAAGAGTTCAACAACCACGAAATAAAAAAAACAGACTAGCAATATCGTCATATTTTGCAGAATAATGACAGACCTAACCTACAAGTATGTTTACATTTCGAAGACCATTGCACCTACGCGCGGTGTCGTCTCAGACGCACTAGAGGTGCGTGTATTTGCGTTTCTTTTGAAATAGGTGATGCGTCGTCTTCACATCTTGTTGCTGTGTGAAAGCGTACTCGGTTCACACATTTCCTTTCTTCAGGCAATCCACTGAAACGCATTCATAACGTACGTGCGTAAGTAGCCACTTTTATTCGTTTGTACAGCATTGGTTTCATCAATGAAGGAATAATAATGTTTTTTACAGCAGCGATAGCCTTGCGTGAGGCCCGGGCTTGACTCGTTTGTATAAATGAGTTTTCAACATATATATGACTAGTTCAGCGGATCTGAGTAAATCCGAAGCCCCGAATTTGTTCTAAAGCGTATAATAGCACTCCAGTCTGGAGATAGGCTCTATCACGTTTAGGAGTCCGAAAAATATATTAGTGAAAAGTAGGTATCTACTCCCAGGAATTAAATACCTTTGCCGTCCCCCTCAGCAGATGTATTCTACGTTAATGTGTACCTACTGGCCTTAAGCTTAGTTTTTGCAGTTTCCGTGGGAATTCCTTACAATACTTTCTTAGCGAATGGTTACATAAAGTCAAAGTCAAAGTCAAAAGTTTTTATTCAATGTAGGGACTTATAAGTCCTCTTATCGAAAGTCATTGCGACTCCACCGCTTCGGTATGTATAGTTGGGGAGAAGAAGCGGGGCAAGAAACTCCTCAACACATTATTCTTTTAAACAATCAATACAATACAAAGTACAAGTTACATGGTTTAAGTGCTTTGCTGAGCTGGAGAAAATTTACACCAAACATCATTGTCATTCAAATATACATAATATATTGTTGAAAGTATGGACGCCTGCGTTAATCTTAATAGCAGTGGTGCATGGAGCGTACATAGGTCATAAAAAGATCATCGGCGCTCTCTCGGTTTCACTAATGTGCACTGTCATATTGTTGAGTCTACATTTAATTAAAATAAATAGTTCTTTCGTTATAAATTGCCTTTGCTTTATTTCATCAGGTTATGGGCCGTCCCAAGCCTGCTGTTTAATGTTTTTGTTACGTTTTGACAAGTATTTACAAAGTAATAGTAAAAGTAAAATTGCGAGTATAACCTCACTTTTAGTTACCGGGCTCGCGAGTGATTTCTCTTTTCAGCTATTTATAGATCAAACATTATAAACTTAAAATACACCAAATGGACGCGGTCACGGCATTCTTGCAGGGCGAAATTGAAGAAGAAATTTACATGTCCTTACCACCTGGCTATGAAGATGAAAAACAAGTATGTAGACTGAACAAGTCAATTTATGGACTTAAACAAGCTAGCAGACAATGGAACAAAAAATTAAATACTGCACTGTTAGAAATTGGAATGACTCGTTCAAACATAGATCCATGCGTTTACTACCGTATTTTAAATGAAAATGATATGCTTTTTATAACAGTTTATGTAGATGACATACTCTACTTCTTTAATAATGAGGTAACCTCTCAAATGATAAAAGAGAAATTAAAACAAAAATTCTTTATGAAGGATTTAGGAACAGCCAAACATTGTATCGGTTTTAGAATTTCACAAAATGAAAATTCTGATGAAATTTCTATTGACCAATCCGTTTACATAAAAATGATACTAACACGATTTGGAATGAACAATTGTAAGCCGATGTGGACACCTGCTGATGCTAATGTTAAACTGAAGAAAGGTGAGGATCAACAAGAAATTTTAAAAAACATTCCATTTCAAGAAATCATTGGCTGCTTGTTGTATTTATCACAGGGGTCTCGACCAGACATTACCTATATAGTGAATTCCTTAAGCAGATACAATAATCAACCAACCAATGAACATTGGATGGCCCTGAAACGAGTCATGAGATACCTGAAAGCTACAATGTATATGAAACTGGTTTATAAAAGGAATGTTGATGAAAAAATTTCAGGCTATTGTGATTCAGACTGGGCAAATGATATTGAAGATAGAAGATCATGCACAGGCTACATATTTTTATTCCAGGGAGCTGCAATCAGTTGGAATTCGAAGAAACAGCAGACTATAGCCCTTTCTACAACTGAGGCTGAATATATGGCTTTATCATCGGCTATTCAGGAAGCTCTTTGGTTAAAACAGCTGGCAGACGAGGTTCAATCTGAACTTAAAGGTACACCTATAACCCTTTATTGCGATAATCAGAGTGCGATTAGTCTTTCAGGGAATGCTGTTCACCATGCACGCACTAAGCACATAGATGTCCGGTACCACTTTGTACGAGAGATGATTGCTGCCAAACAAATCATGGTTCAATATAAGTGCACTGGAGATATGGTCGCTGATATTTTGACAAAAGGACTCCATCGAGCGAAGCACGAATACTTCACCTTGTCAATGGGTTTAATTTTAGAACGTCAGCGTCCAGGAGAGGATGTTGAAAGTATGGACGCCTGCGTTAATCTTAATAGCAGTGGTGCATGGAGCGTACATAGGTCATAAAAAGATCATCGGCGCTCTCTCGGTTTCACTAATGTGCACTGTCATATTGTTGAGTCTACATTTAATTAAAATAAATAGTTCTTTCGTTATAAATTGCCTTTGCTTTATTTCATCATATATCCATAATAATAAATACTTAGGTATATCCTTATGTAACCTTTTTCTAACAAAAGCCAACACCCTCGGGGATTAAAGCGTGAGCATATGTTTAGTTACAGGGTACATTAAAGTGTGATCGTTTTGTTTGAATTCCTTAGATAGTGATTTATATAAAATCAGTATTCTAAGGAACTCAAACAAAACAATACGATCATATAGATCTTTTCCCATAAAACAATCCTTGTGATAGTATATTTCGGTAATAATAATTACACATACTCGTACGTGTCCATCCAGTAATGTTCCCTCGGGAGTAGCACAATTATTTTCTTCAAAGCCGTAGTAACACATGCCGAAACCACATAAAAATTGCGAAAATGTCCGTCGGCCCACGTGGAATTGAGTTTCATTCCATTCTCTTTTCAAAAAATTACATCATCCTAATCCAGAGCAGGTGTTTTTAATACACCCCTGTTTCGTGTATTGCAACAAATGTGATAAAATTGAAATGTCTGTGTGATATCAAAACAAATGCCAAAATTATAGTGAAAACTGCTATTTATACGAAGACAAAAATTATAAATAACCATTTTTATAATTCTTGTCTGTTAGTTTATCTCGAATGTACTCCAACACGGTTCAACGAATTTCAATGACTAAATTGAGGATAGCTATTTTAAATAGAAGTTGTAACACGAATTTTCATGTATTTTATATTTATATACTATAGCGACCAGCAGGCGTATTCATGGAGACTCGATACCGTTTCCGTTCGATTCAGATCGAGTGAAAAAATTTCCGAAGTCGAATCTATCGACTTCGGAAACTTTATTCTAGGCGTTTCTGACAGCCACGGAAAAATTTCCGAACCCTTATGTCACATATGACATTAGTTTTCGATACCAACATCAGCCCATCTCGAAAGTGTTCGACAGATTTTCCGATATCGAATATCGAAGCTCACTGAATACGCCTGCCGACCTCCTTTCGCTTCGTATATGAAAACCTTCATCTGAAACACTATCTACTTATTAAAAAAAAACGCATCAAAATCCGTTGTTATTTTTAAAGATCTAAGCATACAATACGCAGACATAGGAAAAGACAGACGGGAAGCGACTCTGTTTTATACTATGTCGTGATTTCGATATCTTGCAGTGCAGGGCTCAGAAGATAATTGATAACATTTAGACGCACAATTTACTATTAGCAGGTAAAAATGTACTTTTGTACTGACTCCGGACACACATAAAACTGGTTTGAAAGCCAGAGCCGCACATATTATGTTAAAAGAAATTTGCAATAAAGATAAATTACAATTTCTTCATACAATAACCTGAACTTAAGCCGTGAACGTGTAGAAGTTAATTTAATATACACGCCTACTAGTCTTAATAATATAGCTGATTTTTTATAATTAATACGCATAACAACATATCTCAAAGCGTAACACAGAATTTTTATAAAGAACATTGCATAAATTCGCACCACCCATACGTCTATCGGAGTCTGTGATGAAACACTCAAATGACTACAGTCTAGAGAGATAGATACCTACCTAGTAGTTTCAGTAGTCAAACGCAGCCCTCAAAAATCCCCTTGCATACGCGAAAGCGATTCATAAGGCTTGCTTCGTTTGCCTCAACTCGTCTGCAATCTTGTATCTCCGGAGTTTAAGTGTTTGACCTCCCTTTGCCCAAATGAACCTCACGAACATGTTCACAAAAATACATTTCCATTCCACATAACCTTTCCCCCCTCGACTTACGACTCATATTCATCTGCGCCGTAATTGGAATTAAGTTTGTCGCTTGCGCCTTTTGTATTTCTTTTTTCCGTTTTTGCTCTACTACCGGGAGAATTAACCAGCTCCAATCCAAGTCTATGTTACTTGCCTAGAAGGGAAATTGCATGTCAAGTACACACTTTCATACATCGTATCATTTTCGGGAATGGAGATAGCTATATGTGAGGCTTTTGAAGTCTTTACTTATGTTTAAGTGGAGTCTGGAATGGGAATTTGTTAGCTTCTCAATGTGTTTAATTTTGTATCTAAAGCAGGCGTAGTGGTAGCTCTGTTATCAGTGAGCCTACAATCAAACGTGAGGCTCGGGTTCGAATGCTAGTAAAGGAATATATTAATTTAAATCTTGCGTACATAGTTATCTAGTGATGTACGAGCACTAGCTCGACGGTGAAGGAAAACATCGTGAGGTACCCAGCAGGTCTCAGAATTGATTCTGAGATATGTGTAACAGCGTCGCGGGATTGGAGGTCCAAACCTTTAATGTAATACCTCAGCCAACCCTCACAGGGAGAAAGCATACTTATGCATATTTTTTAAATTTTAATATATCTATTTTATTTTGGTACGCATCTAGGTTATTAATTCCTATAGTCAAGCTGAAATATATGAGGTTACAGAAGTTTAGATTGGCGCTGTCGGATAAGTCCTCTTTACTCTGATTTGTGAGGGACCATAAAGCACCCACATATTTTTTCATCAACATTATTTATACGAACAACTTACTTTTATAGCATTCTTAGGAGCACAGAATGCGAGAAACGTCTTGTAGCCTTTGAAAAAATACTTCCATATGTTACGTCCATTTTTCGTAGCTTACGTATTGTATTTAATTTTTAAAGGTATCAAGGATGGACCTAAATTCCTTCTTTTGATATGTTAATGCTTGCAAGTGGGATTCATATGCGAAGGCTGTATTTTAATTGGAAAGCCTCTCGTAACTTCCTCGCCAGCCGGCAATTTCGAGATTCTTATTTTCATAAGAGGAATATTTTTTTACACTTGCAGTAATATTTATTATATCTTACATCTGACTTTTACCCGCGGCTTTGTAGCGCACGTATATTTCACCCCCTTAGGGGTTGAATTTTGCAGAATCCTTTCTTAGTGGATTCCTACACTGTATAAGCTGTCTATGTGCAAAATTTCAAGTCTCTAGACCCAGTGGTTTAGGCTGTGCGTTGATATATCACCAATCAGTCAGTTTATCATTTTATATACGAGTATTTAGAGATATCTTCTGTGCAACATTTTTCACTGTAACTCGAATCCTATGGGACATGAAAATATACATAATAAAAAAATGTTATGGGCAAATGAAGCCTTTTCATATAATGATACCCAGACATACAAAGCGGGACCATAAGGGTTTCATTTTACCCCTTTGGTACGAAACCCTGAAAAATATTTTTCAAAGTAACGTACTAAAAAAGGGCGACATTAAATATTTACAGTTTGAATTATCGATAAAAATGCGGACGCAGCTAAAAGCTAGCAATAATCCTACTAATCTAATAAACGGGAAAGTTTGTGAGGTGGATGGATGTTTATGGGCCTTTCACGTAAAAACTATTGTACGGATTTTGATGAAACCTTACAATAATATAGCTTAAACATCAGAATAATACATAGGTTACTTTTTATCCCAGAATGTTTTCCAAGTCGAGGGCAAAAGCTAGTAAATAATAAAACTTATTCTTTGTCTTTGTCTTCTCTCTTTCTCTCTCTTTGTGTGTGTATAAAATACCTACTTCGAATTAATTGAGGGTCCAAACGATGTTTTCCTTTACCATAATATGACTCGCTACGCACAAAGACCAAATACGCTAAAATAAAATAAAAAATTCATTTCTATAGCTTTGAATACGCAAAATGACCAAACGCAAAATGACTACATGATTAGGTACACGTAATTATGCCCAACTATTCATAATGAATTAATGACTCATACGCATAATGAAATATGAATGTATTACGTAAGTTTTTAAAAACTTCGTTGATTTTCCTTAAAAGGATTCTAACGCGAGCCTCATAGAAGAGAGGCGGGCTCGGCCCACTTCCAGCAAGGCTACCACTGCTTTGTAATATGACATTATACATGCATATTGAATATGATTACGCCTATTTCCCAACGCGGTAGGCAGTGACAATAGAACGCCACCTGCTACGAACCTGGCACACCTCTCGCATAATAATAGGTGCCTATATCTATTCTTTGTCAAGAACCAAAACAAAACTTTCACCCATATTAACAGAGGTAATTATAGTGTTGTTGTAAAACGCGCATCGGACCAGAAAATGGAGTCAAAGCTTCAGTATAAAAATGTTGCTGGTTATTTAATACGATACTTTACATAAATACGCCCGACCCACCGCTAACGAGCTGCCCATGAATATTCTTGAATATTCAGCAGGATATGAATCACAATACTTTTACATTTTAGAATTTAATAAAAGTGGAATTGTCGGTAACTTTCACGTGGCAATAGTTAACTTTATCGAAAATTAAATGTATTGACTTGTGACGTCATCAATTTTAGTAATCAATTAATATTATTAATACAATTTTATTTCGACATAGTAGGTAATCATTCCCTGAAAATTATCGTGAAACATTTCAACAAATTTAATTCAAATTTTACTATCTACACTTCTGCATCTACATTTAATGTAAAGAGGGATTTTTATTTTTGAATGTTTGTAGCGAATAAACTCAAAACCTACTGGACCAATTTTAGAAATTCTTTCACCAATGGAAAGCTCATATCACCGAGTAACATAGGATATATTTTACTTCTGTATTCCCACGGGAACGGGATATACGCCAGTGAAACCGCGCAGAACCGCTAGTTTCTTATAAATATAAAACAACTAATACGAGTATTTTCTTTTAGTCTAGATAGTTGAGACAAGCCATTGTCTAAGAATTCATCCCCGTGCCAGGATAAAAATGGCTTATGCCACGTCCTGCGCTTTCAACTGTTTGCAAAAATCATGTCGATTAGTTGCTTCGTTGTACAAAAAACACAATTATTTTCCGCATTTATTATATTAAACTTATATAAAAAATGGCAATTACATTTGTCAGCCAATCCTCGTCGATGTTTTTCAAGTTACTGAAGCGGCAGGTCTAATTTTTATTTTCTCTCTACTAATATTACAAAGAGGAAAGATTTGTATTTTTGTATTTTTGTTACGAATAAACTCAAAAACTACTGGCCTGATTTTAAAAATCTTTCACCAAATGATAGCTAGAATATCTCGGAGTAACATAGGCTATATTTTATTCCCGTATTCCCACGGGAACGGGAACTACGAAGGTAAAACCGCGCAGAACCGCTAGTTTATTTATATAGGGTAACTGGAAATATGTCCAGGACCCGTTAAAGTGATGGAAGAGGTAATTGGTAGAAAATTTAGTTTTGGGTACAGTGGGAAACTATTTCGCATTTACTGAATCATTTTATTGGCACACTTGGTAACGAGTAATGACCCTGCCTTCTGAGTCGGAGGTCGCTTGTTCGATTCCCACTCGGGGCCAACATTTGTGTACATTAACATGTCTTTAGCCTTTCTGGTAATCTAATATGTATTTAAGTATGTTTATCAGTTGTTTAGCACCCATAGTACAGGCTCTGCCTACACTTTGGGACTAAATAACCGTTGTGAATTGCGTCCTACAAATTAATATTATTATTTAGTATAGTTACACTTTCACCACCTTATATTGGTGGAACCGCGACTATACATAGGAGCCATATGACTGAGAATTAAATTGAGATACATTTTAATTAAAACTCAAAGCCAATTAAATACAGAGACAGAGTTCAAAACGGTAAAATTAAACTCGAGGTTAGTAGGTAGGTTTCATTATTCATAAATACATTTTAGGAGTTTAAAACAAACAAAACAAAAGTAGACAAAAAAGAAAGTTTTGTACTATAACAAGGCTCGAAAGCGTCTGTGTTCATACGAACTTCATTCTCTGTTTATATTTGGAGAGTAAAGACTTGCACAAACGGAGGACGATAGCGGATTTTCATATGGCTTTAAGGAGGAGGTTATCAATTCGACCGTATAATATACAATATGTAACAGAACAAGCGCAATTCCTGAAATTAGTTTGTTTAGTATCGACTACTTAATAGATTTCACCTATTTTTAATACGAGTCAACTTTTTCCACAAAATGAATTAGCATAACTGAATTTAGGGCTACCTATGTAAACAGTACTATTATTTCTCTTTATTTACGAAATTTGGTTAGACAAAACTAAATTATGAATTCAAATATTTTTTTATAATAATAATATACTAATTGGGATGTATGAAAACGCTTATTCTGTGAAGCGTTGTATATATTTTTTTAATGTTCGCGGATAACTTCGTCGTTTATGAACGGATTTTAGTTATTCTTTTTTTGTTGGAAAGAAAATATCCCAAGGGTGGTGCCGTGATAAGAAACCAGGATCTGCTAATGGAACCTTCGAAAATCGTAGTGAGGACTAGTGCTTCTTTACTAATTTAGTTTCCTGTTTTAATGCGTTTTTTTTTGTTAAAAAATATAACAGATTTTAACCCATATTCATGATTAGGTGGCTTGGGAGGAACTCTGAATACACATTAAATAAAAACATTTTGATTTTGACTGTCCACTTGACTTAGAATTTTTTTGTATGGTTTTATGTGAGGTAAATTTATACAAACATTGATTGTTTTTAACAAACAATCAACCAATTATATACAAACATTGATTGTTTCTAATAAACAATCAATGTTTGTATAAATTTACCTCACATAAAACCATACAAAAAATTTCTAAGTTATTAGAAGTTTCGTATATATCCCAAATAGAATGGTACTATCAAGATAAAAACCTGTATAATATTGCGCGCAACTGGCTTCGTTCCAAATGATAACAGACACGCTGCCTATCTCGGTCTTAGCGCTTGTTTGTGGCGAATAAAATTCGCGGCAATTCCACAAAACTCTTGAATGGACAATTGCTATTTTAAATTCAAATGATACTGAATTGTGTTGCAATGTCTAAATCTATATTATAAAGAGATGAAGTTTACAAATAAATCTAAATTGAATTCTCTTCAACAGGAACCTACATTATCCTCTTGTAATATATCGGCTCGAATTTATTTTCATACAGTACAATACGTTACATTATATTTTTAACCCCCGGAAAAAACAGAAGAGTGTTATAAGTTTGACGTGTGTTTCTGTATTTCAGTGCATCTGTATGTCTGTCTGTTCGATTGAAGCTCCGAAACGTCTGAACCGATTTTGATTTAGTTTTTTTTAAAGGTGACTTTATCGAGAGTGTTCTTAGCTATAGTTCAAAAAATCTGTCCAGCCGTTTGTTTGTAAATATTTTTGTGTGTCGCTGTTTTTTTTAAATTCATATAAAGCAAGAAAACCTGATTGACAGACGGATGAGCACAGCTTCAGTAGTTTCTGAAGTTAGACGGATAAAAAAGATTCTCCGAAATTCCCACGGGAACGGAAAAATACGGGTTCTGTACGGGAAACGTCACTTAGTATAATATATAGGCGTTGTACGCCATAGCAACAAGTAGAGACATTGTGTGTACAAGTGAAAAAAGTATTGGGTGGCCTAGCCTAACACCATCTCCCAACCAGAGCGGTGGAATCGCGTGGGGGTTTATAGCCTATCTCTTAAATGTTATGAAATTCCCGTAGCTCAGCAGGGGTCTGATTGTGTGCGACTAAATGTGATGGGAGAACATTGCGGGTAATTGGTTTCGTAGCGTCATCATCAATCTATACACCGAGAGAAAAAAATGGGTTGGCACGAACTAAAATGTTCTGTGAATAACGTAGCACTGCGCACTCTCTATATACTTCAATCTTTGTGTATACAGGTGAAGTTTTATTCGTTTTATATCCGAGCTGGACAGGTTATATACCTACGTGCAATTGAAAAATAAGAGTGTCAACTTAGCCCGCGGGCTGAGTGGTATGTGGGCTCATTTGACAACGAAGCCGATCAGCTTTTACTGTGCAGCAACCGTGAAATCGAGAAACAATCTGTGGTTCCATTAAATATATTAAAAAATATGTTCTTACACCTTTTATACCCCAGGGGAGAGATATACAATTTCTGGATATACCCAGTATCTTATTTGAACCCCTCAACGTGGTAGGTAGTGAGCCCAACGCCGGGCAGGGTTACACATGCCTCAGAATTTATTAACAAGTGTGTGACCTCTGGGTTTCCTCACGATGTTTTTCTTCGTGGTCGAGATAGTCAGTTCAATAACTCGAGGGGTTTACGAGTACCCATCGAGGAGTTTCCCTATCCACCTCCTGGCTCCATCATCAGATCGGTGATACTAAATCATAGTATTGTGATACAAACTACACAATTGTAAAGTTTCAAGTCTATACAAAAATAGGTTCAGATACATGCTACTAGGAAGCACGTTAAAAAAATGCCGTGACGAGTTTATATTTGCTTTGATTAATGCTGTTTCTAAGCACGCTAGTTCCGAATACACATCCGCCACCTATTAGGAAGTACCTAATTAAGTAGGTACTAACATGCTAATAACCAACCACGTTGCGCTACAAAGCACACCCCCTCCTACCCGCTTTAGGTAGCATGCTACTTATTATCAGGTGCATGATAAAAATGTTAGTGATTAACGTTTGCATGGTTTCGTTCTATTTAGTAGCATATGTATCTAAGCTTTTAGTTACAAGTGAAGCTAATAAGCGTGTAAAAATCAACCACGTGATGCGGCTTACGAGGGTATTAGGAGCTTCCTGTCCGAATGCTAAAATAGTAAATTCTGCTTAAAAAGATAACAACAGTAACAACAAAATGATTTCAACGACATGGGAAATGACGTACATAAATATAAGTCCCGAGTATTCTGTTATTTTCATTTTCACAACATTATTTCTTAGTAACCCCAATGAAAATGTTTTCTTTGGTCGCATAAGGCTGAAAACGAAAAATGATAAAAGATCTTCCTACAAAGGGCCTTGACTAATTCAGACGTTTTACCCAAACATGTTACACAAAGTGATTCTTAGAATCAGCCGACAATATAAAAGCTCTACATACCTAGTATAAGATAAAGTAAATTGCCGCGTCTGTCCCTCTGCATATCCGCTCTAACTCCTCCACCACGCAACGGATTTTGGTACGGTTTTCTATAATAGAAAGAGCGATGAAAGAGAAAGGTTTTTGTAAATCATATAAACCGGAGCAAAGCGAGGGCGGGTCGTTAGTAATTTATAAATCACCCAAATAGATATTATGTCAGTATAATTATACAAATAAAATAAAAAATATCTCTGAATATATTAGCATGTCCCATGAATTGGATCACCCATACTATTACGCTTTATATAGATATTAATTACTTCATAAATATATTTTTTTAGTTAAATAAAGTTGTAATATATAATACTTCGAGACGACCAAAAAACTTGTTTACGAATTAGAACTAGGCCTTAGTGATTAATTTGGTTTATTGTAAACTCGTCACAGAAAATAAGCATGTGTAAACTTGCCACATGTTTATTTCTGCGAAAACTCACTATAAATTATTGCCTATTGCGTTTTCATATAATTGGGTTTCCGTTTTGTCTTGTTATGGCTTCGATTATGTATAAACATCTCTTAGTTCATATAAACCTGTCCGTAAACATAATAAATATTTTCTTCTACTCAATTCATTCTACAGTTCATTTGATTCAGCTAAGAAAGATAAAAGAATAGCTAGTCATTTAGAAGTGTATTACAGCCACAATAGGATTAAATGTACAACAAAATTACAGAGAGAGTAAATACAAATCCAAGTGAATAATTACGCTACGCCGTAGCAAGTAGTGACGTCACGCTACGTGACAACTGCTACGTGCTACGACCATAGAATGGACACAGTTACCTAGTTATGCGACTGTCAGAACTTTCACTAACAATACACAGCACCGTCAAGTGCAACTTAAATGGTTTTGTTATGTTACGAGCAAGTTACTGTAAATGTCTAGTCACTTCGTACAACCTTCAACAAGTTGGAGATTCGAAATTTTACTGATCCGGATCAATAATTTCATAAATAAATATGATAATTATGCTCATTGGTAGATCTCCAGGATTCGAACATGAGAAGCGGGTTCGCTACTAGAAGGGCTGTCACACCTGGAAAAATATTTCTTGGTCACAAAAAAAGCATTCGTAGCCCTTCAATGCCAGTGTGTTCACAAGTGTGTTCGTGTTTCGAAGGGCACGTTAAACTATTAGTCTCGGTTTTCGTTGTGTAAATGCAGAATAGAAGTCGTCAAGCCACGTCAGATAAATTTGGATAGCACGAAAAATTCGGACACTTAGGACATCCGCGGCTGGGTCACGGCCGCCCGCAACACACTGCGGGGCCTCCAGGAGGAGGCCCGCAGCGAGGGCAGCAGCTAGGTTACCACTACCCTAACATAATCTCCCAATCCGCGGCCTCCTGACATGGGAGTATATGGCCCATACTTCCTCATGTGTGACGTAACAGGCTTAGCTGCTGCTCTGAGCTGTTGCAGGTTGATGATGTTGACACAAAAAAAAAATTAAGTGTGTTACCATTTTTAAACACCAACACTTTTTTCTCGCGAATGCCGACACCGGCAAAACTTGTTATTATGCAAAATGCAAAATTAATTTATGTAATAGCATTCGAGACTGCGACCTCGTTCCAATTCTAGGCTACCGTAGGATTAGGGTTTAATTTCAATACAAATTAATAGTGTTGTAAGTACTGTATTTTTTTTTCAGTTTTTATATAAGTAGGTAACTTAATACCCCGTTGACTTTAGTGCACCGCCTACCTTTATTTGTTTGTCTTATCACACCCATCTTAAGGTTGTCTGGAAGAAATCATTTAACAGGACTACATGGCACTCTTGTACTTTTTTTGCCATTGTGTCACTTGAAACATATGCTGCACAATAAAGCTGTTACTAACTTACTATTGTTTTACGTAACTGCTCCAAAATAAGGGTATTGTTTTTCGTTTATATCTGTGGAAGTATGCGAGATATTATTTGAATTGAGAATTTTCGAAATATTGTTTTTGATATAATATATCCCCTTATCTTCGTCTGTGTGTACGTTTTTTTCAAAATTTTTCAGACTTTGGCTGTATCAGGTTTTTGAATTATTGATAGAGGCATTACTACTTCTCTCAATATCAGAAAGCATATTATGCTCCAAAATGCGTGAAATTATGTATTATGTAAATCGCCGTATGATAAGGCCTGGCACAAAACTGAGACTTTTTTCCATAAGTTCATACTCGACAGCAAAAGTCGAAAACCAAAGCTACAGTATTAAAGATAAAATAAAAATGCTCTAGTGAGAGGTATGAGCGCATGGCCGGACCAGTGTTGGCCTAAACGCATGGGATTAACTCGACGCTATGTAAGGCTATTCATTATAATTATTATTGTAAACCGTATTTACTAGTAAGACATGGGATTAAAAAGAGCTGCCCTTGAGTTTCTTGCTGGTTCTTCTCGGGGTACTGCATTTGGAACCAGCAACTCGTCGGTGGAGATGGGCTGCTGTTTACATTTAGCCAATCTTCATGGACAAGTTCAAAGTGCCTTATTATAGATTATAGACTATTGACTTTTCTAAGTGTAATTATCAATTACCTACGGAAATAAATACATTTTCATTTTTCATTTTCTCATAATTTTGAAGCGGGTTTCCTCACGATATTTTCCTCCCCGTCAATATACAATAATATAACATATACTTAAACATGGGGCGAGCACATGCGGGCCCACATTAAATTAATTTTGTAATAATAAACGACGGAAGTTTACTTCAGCTTTGTACTTTAAACTCTAGAGAAAGAAAAGTTTGTAACTTTAGGAAGATTTCACTGAACACAAAGTGAGCGTTTCAACTAAGCGATTTTCGGTAAAAAGAAAATTGTAAGTATGAATTATTATTTATTATTATTGTGAATTTAATATTATTATGAATTATTATTTATTAGTATATGGTTTGAATTATTCACAACACATATTTAAGGATAGGGGTAAAAAAAACTACACATGTATTTATATGTGTATGTGTGAGTGAGAGAGACAGAAAGTGTATGTATCCTTATTTTAATATAATAAATATTATAAATGCTACAGTAACTCCACACTAGTTTTTCTCTTTCTTTTACCGCTAAACCACTGACCCGATCTTGTTGAAATTTAAATTCTTGTTGAAAAACAGAAAAATATTTTGAACATCGAAGTCGCAGGCAAAAGCTACTTTGTCTTACGAGTACAAATCAGCTGTAAGCGAGATAAAGCGAAACTGGCGTTCAAATCTGTAAAGGCACCGTCTCCTCAGTGACAGGCGCAATCTGTTTTCAAATAATTACTCGTGAAAGCCGAGACGGTGGAAATTAATTTCTTTGTTACTCCCGCAATATCGATGTGGGAAGAATACCTAACAGTATTATGGTTTTGACATTTACAAGTTAATTGGTTTATGAATTTCCTTATTCCAATTAAATACCCGCGCCCAATAAGTTTATGATAGAATATGTAATTTTTCGCCGCTTTATTTAGCAACTAGCGGTTCTGCGCGTTTTCAACTGGAATAGGTACGGGAATAAAATATAGCCTGTGTTAGTCAGGGGTCTTCTATCTTTGTATTGGTGAAAGAATTTTTAAAATCAGTCCAGTAGTTTTGAGTTTATTCGTAACAAACATACAAAATTACAAAAATACAAATCTCAATCTCTATTAAAAACAACAGTTTCCAGAGCACCTTACTGTAACTCTAAGAGAGGATCAAAGCAGTCATCCTTACACATAAATAATAAATACTTTAATACATTTATTGAATTCGTTTACTTTACTTAAAATTAGAGGAAGATTTTGATTATCTTTATTTCAACAAATCTTGATGAAAGTTAACAAAGAAATAGGTTGCTTCTAAAAAAGTTTATATTTTATCCCAGTCCTGAAAAAAACAGCAAAAGCTAGCTTGTAATGAAATAAGAACAAGGTTGTTCGTTTTGATTGACCTTAAATGAAATTACGAGCAAGTCTTATTAAAATAGTCTCCAGCGTGTGACTTACTCAACACAAGAAAGCTCTTTGGGTAAATTAAGAAAACAAGGAATTAAGGATAGCATTTGTAGCAGTCTAAAAGGCTTGCTTTAGCATAGAGCCTTTCCACAAGCGATTATTTAGTAGCGTAGGCGTTTACAAAATAATATAAGAATAGTGTAGAAGCAAAATATCCCTCAGTAATTAATCATAAAGTATACTTTATACAAACGTTAAATTCGGTAGGTTGTAGAACCTCTACAAAGAAAGGGTTTTTTTAAATTCCGACGATAATTGGATAAAACGGGCATTTACTAGTCTACACTTCTAACATCTTCACTAACACATACAATATTTTGTATTTTTGTATTCCTGTATTGATGTATGTTTGTAACAAATAAACTCAAAAACTAGTGAACCGATTTCAAAAATTCTTTCATCATTGAAATGCCGCAATATTCCTGAGTAACAGGCTATATTTTATTCCCGTATTCCCAAGGGAACGAAAGCTACGCGGGTGAAACCATGCGGAACAGCAAGTCCTATCCTACTAATATTATAAACGCGAAAGTGTGTATGTATAGAGTTATGGATGTTTGTTCCCCTTTCACGCCAAAACAACCAAACGGATTTTGATGAAACTTTTGCAGTTATATAGCTTATACATCAGAATAACACATAGCATAGCAATAAGAGCAGTGATAGCCCGGACGGGTAAAGAGCCGGCCGAAAATCAGTGAGGCTCGGGTTCGAATCCTGGCATGTACCAATGAGTTTTTCAAAACTTACGTACATATTTATCACTAGCTCGACGGTGAAGGAAAACATCGTGAGGAAACCCGCAGATCTCAGAATTAATTCTGAGGCATGTGTAAATAGACCCGGTCCGGCGATGGGCTCACCACCTATCACGTTTAGGGGTCCAATGTATCTCGTGAAATGTGGGTATATCCAGTAATGGAATACCTCTGCCTACCCCCTCGGGGATGAAAGGCGTGAGATTATATTATATATATTATTATTATTTAACACATAGGCTATATTTATCCCCGTATTCTCATGGTAAAGATAACTACGCGGGTGAATCCGCGGGGCACTGCTAGTAATATATAAAAACGAACACCGCTCACCGATTAATCAAGAAATCTCAAAAAGTATAACTGCTACCAACTTAAAATTTGGTATGAACATTTCTCTGGAGTAGGTATACTCTACGAAATACTTTTGCAGAATTCCCACGGGAACAGGAATTCAGTCCTGTCTGGAATAGGGGCATCAGTCTCCACCCTGGTGTCTTGTTCTATAAAGCTTATAGTAAGTAACAGCTCTTGTGTGAATCACCTCATAAAACCTGAGAGAGTATAAATGCTACAAATTTGAAACTTCTCAGAGGGAGTAAGTAGGTATCCGCTACGAAAGGCTTTTGCAAAATTCCTACGGGAACGGGGAAAATCGGGATCCGCGTTGCCAACGCCGAATGTCTGCACCTTAGATTGCGACAATTATATTGCAACAATGTTGCGAAAGAATCGCAAAGAAGAACAGTCAAGACCCGTGGCTTCTCGGTCATGTCGTACAGTAAGTATAACTGCTTCATTGATTCCACAATCCACACTCAAACCGCTTGTGTGAAACGGCTCTAGTTAGCGTCACTGCCTTAAGGGGGTTTGTCCAAATCATAATGTGGTTATTATTTCAGCGGCGCCCGGCGCAGGCTCTGCCGTAGACAAGTCGGCCATTTTGGTAAAATTATCGCTACTCGGCCGCACTACGACAGAACTGAGGACGACCCATGAACTTCCGCGACGCATTAGCGGAAAAATATTATTTAAGAAAGAAAAGAGCTTTTGTCCTGTTGCAAATAATTCAAGGAGCATCATTGTTGTTTATAGGTTATTTCATCTCACTTATTAGTAGTTTTTTACAGTTTTCTCTAACAGAATGCTCATTGAATCACAAATTCGTCCGAAATTACCTATTTTATTGTTTTGTTTTTAATTATGTTTCATTCTAAGTATTGACAATGCTCCAAAAAAAACAATTTGACTCAATCAAAAAATCCCCTAAACTAACACCTAGAGACTTGAAACTTGACAAGTAGGTTTCGCGACGTACCCATCTGCATAGCAAGGATATTTCGAAATTCACACGGAAACGGGAAAAACTGGATCCACGCCAACGCTGCTGGGTGGCTGCAATTCTAATTAAATAACAGACTAGTTAACTGGAATAAAGGTAATGAAGCTTCTGTAGTGAAGTTACAATTGAAGCCTATAATACCTTTTAAATTTATTTATATGCAAAAGTTTGCACCGTAACAGCTAAAGGGATTTGAATGATCGCTGGATAAAAGTCTGCGTCCAGGATTATAGAGTGTATTTTTTATTCAGATTGAATACGTAGTATTCACACTATAATATTAATAATTTTCATTGTTTTATTTGTTGTACAAAATCTTAAATATTAATTAAACTGCTCAAATACGAGTAGCTGCAAGCTTTAGCAGTGCAAAATTATAAATTGACAAAATTGGGGGGATTGGGACCGCCGGTTACCTCACTCACTCAACAAAACGCAATGCATTGCTTTACGCTGGTTTTTTGTGAGGTTGATGTTGTCAATTTTTATATGTAATTGTGTCAAAATCATCAGCATAACCACCTGTCTTTGTTTTCGGAAGTGTTCTCCTTACACCCTCTATATATTAGTTTGGCAGACATCACTACATAGTATAAAACAAAGTCGCTTTCTCTGTCCCTATATCCCTATGTCCATATGTATGCTTAAATCTTTAAAACTACAGAACGGATTTTGATGCGGTTTTTTTAATAGATCGAGTGATTCAAGAGGAAGGTTTTAGTGTTAGCATTGCACCCGTGCGAAGCCGGGGCAGGTCGCTAGTTATATATAAATCGAATCATACGGAGTTACGGCCAAAGGCTAGTTGCAGCAGTATAACATAGTGACAGAAACTCTATTTTCATCCATAAACAGGTATGTTTATAAATAAATATGTCGCCGGAGGAACCGTATAGACTGTGCCCGAGAGGATAGATGCATTTCCTCTTTAAAAGTATATGGAATTTCACTCTGTTTTAAAATATACATTGCAGAAATAAACCGCAAAACATAAAACATATAATATTATTAAGTACAGACAAATAAATACGAATATAATTTGAATCTAATCAGGTAATGCAGGAGGGATCGACACATAATTGAAAAATGCATTATTTTTGACCGACTGCATTTAAAAAAATACTGAAAAGGTAAAAACAAGCTCTATAGGTGATTATTCAAATAATAAAACATACTATTATAATATAAATGTTATAATTTTATAATATGTTGCAGAAGGGGCCCCAGCCCTTTAGGCTACTTAAAAGCAATATACAAATACACTCGAAAAACATTACCATTATAGAAGGCTCCCAAAATCTATAATTTGAACATTTGATAACTTTAAAAGCGAACAACTAAAGTAGATTTTGTATGAAACTATTTATTTGGACATAACACTTGCATGTATATAAATATCGACCTAAAAACTTACAGCAAATAATTTCTTTCATTTCATTTCTCCTGAGGAAGTCAGATAATCACAAACGTTTATCAATGACAAACACATATGAAATAATATTCAATTTATGGCACATTTGCAGTGAAAAGCGACTGCATTTAAAAAGTAGCTGCCAAGATTTAGTGCTGGGTGACAAAGGCAGGCTTGAGAGGGGATAGGGTAAGAGAAACCCTCGCCTCGCCAAGAGTTTGTTTTAGGGGTATTTTACAATTTACCGCGTACCGCTGGCGGTTGGACGCATTTAAAATGTTGAGCAGGTATGCTGATGACAGCAGAGAGAAAAAAAATCAAAAGCTCAGAGACTTTCATTCTTGTGTATTACTAATATAGTTTTCTTTTTCTTTTATTGTGTAACATGTTACATAGTTATAGTCATTACATTATAGCCAGAACACACTTAAATATTATCAGTCAATCATCAGCGTCCCACGAGCGCTCAAGGACCTTAGATAGTCATATTTCTTCTAGTTTATGATTTTATAAAATAGATAGTAGCAGTGAGAAAAGGACGTGAAGTATAGTTTTCAAATAGATTTTGATGTCAGAAAGGTTAGTTTCAGTAGCTGAGGGCGTTCAATCCGGACAGGAAACGCGTAAAGTCGATTTTTTTCTCTTTATAGTTTTGTGGCGACACTACATAGAACGTTCCAATAGACGTTTCCTAATAAGTTTGTATAAATACAACTGTCCAACATCAACCGTTGGACCGCGGTCCCCAGGCACGATAACCTCGCCTGGATCTTCCCTTTTAAAGATAGAGGAGCATTCCATCTCCACTCCTCCATAGTTTCATAATTATAATACATGCTCTATTCAATTTGGGATTAAATAATTTTATATGAATTGTGTACCACGAAAAACACAATAAAAGTGTTCAGTTCTGTAAAAAATGTGTGTATCTATTAATTGACTTGCTGCCCCTATCTACGTCCATTGTACAATTGAAACCGCGTCAAAACATTCATGCAAACTACGCGATATAGTGTGCAATCCGCCTTAGAACAAGAAAGCGTTGCTCAAATTCCGGTCGTACTACTCATAAAATGCCTCGTTCTGTTTGTCAGTCCGATGGCCTTAAGATATCTGTGTGGCTGGGTGGTATTTTATGGTGTCATGGTGTCGATATATTGATATTATAAACAACACTTTTGTACTCAAAACCCTTGTAAACAAATAAAAACTTATAACGAAGCCCCTTTTCACACGTACTGGTTGCCGGGTAGCCGGCGCGCGGCTAAGTATATGGCCATGTACGTTCACTTTCATACGTACCGGCGCGGGCAACCGGGCAATCGGCCATACATTTCGCCGCCGGACCGGACCGCCGGACCGGCGGAAATCGGTACATGTGAAAAGGGGCTTATGATGACACATACTCATAAACGTGAGCCAGTTTCATCCGACAGGTTTGTTTTTGTAGGTAAGAACAAAGAAAAAAATCATAATTAAATAGTACGCTTCTCTTCTTACCACACAGATTAAAAATTATTATATTTTAATCTCTTTGCTTCTTAAAAATGAGTTTTCCAAAAAGCTTGCGGACATATTTATCACTAGCTCGACGGTGAAGGAAAACATCGTGAGGAAACCCGCAGATCCTACAATTAATTCTGAGACATGTGTAACAGAACCCCAGTTCGACGATGGGGTAAGCCCATCTCTCAAGTTTAAGGGTCCAACGAAAATTCTAGTGAATCGTGGGTATTTCCAGAAATGGAATCTGCTTACACCTTATTTTTATTTATGAGTATTTTATTATCATTTTGAACAATCAATACAATATTTGTATTGTACAGCAAATGACACGTTTACATTTTCAGTGGTGTGCTGGGGCTGTGCTGGAAAAAATTACACCAAACATCATTGTCATTCAAATACTTATCTAACTTTCTCTAGGTATACTCTACATATGTATATACTATATACCTACATACATTCTTCGTATAACGTTGTAAAAACAACCGCATAACTTAATAAATTATTCGACAATATTTTAAGAAACCGTCTGTAGAGCCATAATTGAATATTAATATGTAAAACCGGCAAAGTGCGAGTCGGGTCGCTCCGTATGGGGAGCCATAAGTAAAAAAAAACGTTTTACATCTTTTTTAGAGTCATTAATTTTTATATCCATTGAAAATTACGGCTTTCTAGTACTAAGTCTCTAACCTAAAACAGACAGATGGAAAGTATACTTAGGGGTTATTGACTACGGAACCCTAAAAAAGAGTCCATGCCAACCTCCACGTAAATGGTTAATTTCGATTGACCCGTAAATTCGTATCATAACAACGTCACGTGGCCTTTGAAAAAAGGAAAAACACGAGTTAATTTAAATTCAAAATGCTTACCAAATTGTTCGTAGTAATCCTACACAAATTGAATACATGATTCGAGCCGAGTGTTCGTGTTTACATCCCCCGCATTTCTTCTAAACCGTGTCTGTCGTTTCCAATGGAATCGTTTTCGTTGAACCTAAATGGTAATAATTTTGTTTGGGAGTACAGTGTTTTGGAACGTATACTTCCGCATTAGAATCGCCTATTGATGAAAAAAAAATTTCACCTCAGCGGCTCGAACAGAAGCGGTCTTTTGCTGAGCCGTCAACAGTGTGCATTTTGCTCACTGAGTAAGACTAAAACGCTTTTTAATTTTGAATGCCGCGGACATACTCAAAATCGCGAACAGCCAACCCAACAGGCATCGAGTTATTACAATTCGATATTCTTTGGCTGTTTGCAATTTCGCCAATGTCACAGATACTGCTATCTATTTTTATCTCGATTGTAGTATAATTGTATATAATATAACTAGATGTCGCGTGGTGCGCGAGGCCGCAAGCGGCCACGCGTGTCTCTGTGGGGTCGTATTTTGACAGAAAAATAAAGTCTAATTTTGGGGCAGCCATGTAAATTTAGCCATTTTTGATGATTTTCTATGTAAATGTTGTCATTTTTTTAGTATAATTTGAAAAAAAATACAATTTTGTAAAATATTTCTTTTCATGGCAACACTGCTTACTGAGACCCACAATCGCTCCATACAACCCAACTTTCTAAAGTGTTGCCGACTTGCCTAAAAATACCGATAAAAATTATAAAAACCCAATTTTTTCAGTAAAGAGAGAATACCAGGGCGGCCATCTTGTTTTTCCAGTTTTTCGGATTTTTCTGGTAAACTACAGGATATGCCCTGTGCAATGACACTAATCACGTCTCTATAGCATATTGGCATCTGGGAGATCAATTCGGGCCTTTTGAGGTCTACCCTAAAAATTCAATCGGCCACAACTTTCAGTGTTGCCAGACGAAAATCAAAAAATTTACAAAAGGTCATAGGGAAAGATAAAATGTTCCGTTGACTGTCACTTGTTTTTGCTAAATGGTAAAATTTCGAGTTTTGACATTTTGCGTTAAAAGTTAAAAAAATACGCCAAATTTCAGGAAAATTCTTAAACATGGCAACATCACGTAATGAGACCTCCAATTCCACCATACAAGCCAACTCGCTCAGGTGTCGCCATCTTGCCGAAAATCGACATTCAAAATATGGTAAAATTCATCTTTTTCTTTGGGGGCCACTCACAGGGCGGCCATCTTGGATTTTCAGTTTTTCGGATTTTTCTGGTAAACTACGGGATGTTCCTAAAAAGATGACGTGCCACTTGTAACTGCACAACATCGGCAACCATGCGTCTAATTCGGGTCAAGTGGGGTCTACAATAGCCCAAATTTTGAAACATTACTGCGAGGCCGCCATTTTGTTTTTTAAATTTTTTTAATTATTTTCGTAAATCATTTTAAAAGTTTTACAGATTCTAAAAATTTGAATCGAATCGGCCGGAAAACAAAAGAGATACGATAGGCAAGCTTGGCCGCCATTTTGTTTTTTTGAAAAGTCGGAATTTTCCTGGGGTCACCCCGCCATTTTGCACACTTTTCTCCTACATGACTTGACTCTAAAACGACTCCTTCTGGGAGAACAATTATGTCAATCAGTGAGTCAGTGAGTGAGTGAGTGAGTGAGTCAGTGGTAGTCGAGCTTTATATAATATCTCCACTCGTGTCTCTGTGGGGTCGTATTTTGACAGAAAAATAGAGTCTAATTTTGGGCGCCCATCTTGTTTTAGTCATTTTTTAGTACAACTCAAAAAAAAAAATTTTGTTAAATATTTTTTTTCATGGCAACACTGTTTACTAAGAACCACAATCGCTTCATACAAGCCAACTTTCCAAAGTGTTGCCAACTGGCTAAAAAATGCCGATTAAGATTAAGAAAATTGAAATTTTTCAGTAAAACAAAAATAACGGGGCGGCCATCTTGTTTTTTCTATTTTTCGGGATTTTCTAGTAAACTACAGGATATACCCTATGCGATGACACTAAACACATCCCTGTAGCATATCGGCATCTGGGAGATCAATTCGGGTCTTTTGAGGTCTACCCTAAAAATTAAATCAACCATAACTTTCAGTGTTGCCAGGCGAAAATCAAAAAACCTACAAAAGGTCATAAGGAGAGATAAAATGTTTCACTGACTGTCACTCGTTTTTGCAAAATGGTAAAATTTCTAGTTTTGACTTTTTGCATTAAAAGTAAAAAAATACCCCAAATTTTGGGAATATTGTTGAACATGGCAACACTCCGTAATGAGAGCTCTAACCCCGCCATACAAGCCACCTCGCTCAGGTGTCGCCATCTTGCCGAAAATCAACATTAAAAATCTGGTAAAATTAATATTTTTCTTTGGGAGCCAATCACAGGGCGGCCATGTTGGATTTTCAGTTTTTCGGATTTTTCTGGTAAACTACAGGACATGACCTATGTGATGATAATAAAAACATTCCTGTAGCATATTAGCATCTGGGAGATCAATTAGGGTCAACTGGGGTCTAAAACCACTCCAACTTTGAAACACTATTTGTAAATCATCTAAGCAATACTACAGCTGCCAAAAATTTGAACCGAATCGGCTGGAAAACAAAAGAGATACGATAGGCAAGTCTGGCCGCCATTTTGTTCTTTTGAAAAGTCGGAATTTTCCCTAGGTCACCCCGCCATCTTGCACACTTTTCCCTTTCATGACTTTTCTCCAAAACGACTTCTTCTAGGAGAACAATTATGTCAATCAGTGAGTGAGTGAGTCAGTCAGTGGTAGTCGAGCTTTATATATTATAAATTTAAAAAATATTGTTGCAGAAGCACTCGGCTAAAGAATAAATAAAAATAATGATCATGACTTTATCCCCGAGGCTGTAGGCAGAAGTATTCCATTCCTAGGATTAGCCACTTTCTACCAGCACATTTTTAGGACCCTTAAACGTGACAAAAAGATTCAGGTAGAAAGGTTCTTAATTCATCTGTACTTTAATTTATTTTATATAAAAAAAAATTAAATATATTGCCACCGAAAATCAACAAACCGTTCACTGTATGTTGGTTTATATTCTTTAAATGCATGCAGTAGATTCTCCTATATTATAGGATTCAAATAAAATTTAAATTCGAGTGATCCTACCGTCCTTGTAAAAGGGAAATTCAATCAAGCAGGATTCCATGTAGCATTGTCTCATTTAAATGGATTGAATAACCCATAAAAACATCCCAATCCGACGAGATTTGTAAGTCGATATTACTTAAGCCTTCCTTTTTCCATTCAGCGTTATTTAATTAGACCCTGGAAATTGATTGCTTTAACCTTTTTTTAGCTTACTTGTTGACTTTTCGGAAATATTGTTTTTGCTATTGTAAGTAATGGATTTAAGAAAAGCGGTCTTTGTAAATTAGCTTTTTTATTATTTATTTAACTTCATGAACCAAGAAAATGTAAGTACAACTTAATGCCTAAAGGCATTATCTACCAGTCAACCACGTCACGTTGCGTTGCTCTAACATTTTAAGAAAAACGATATGGACAGTGGCATTTTAATTTTTGTCGATAAAAAGCACATTTTTTTATCTGTATTTTCTATGACGGCGCCATTTTGGGTCCCTATTAAAGTCATGAACGTCAAATTGAATGTTAACCAAAACCTATTTGACGCTGTCGGAGATTTAAAGATTGTCTTAGATAGTAGGCCTGTTTCATCTAAAGCCTCGCCCAAGAACGCTCAAAGCTCTTTGATATGCTACCGCCCTTCTGGATCTCGCGTTAAAAAATATTTGGAGTTCCGTTATCCGCATGAAGTTCTACCTACATCAGATTTTTACAAAACTATTTCACAATACTAGCAGGTATACCAGTTTAAAAAAATCTAATCGGTTTCAATTTGTCGGAAATAAAATAAAAACCGGCCAAGTGCGAGTCGGACTCGCGCACCGAGGGTTCCGTACAACCTTGCAAATTTATGGTTTTCGTAATTTTTCCTTTATCTATGCTATAAGACGTTGCTTCGTACCAAATTTCAAGATTCTGAGTTCACGGGAAGCACCCTGTAGGTTTTGATTCCCTTGCAAGTGTCGAAAATTTGCGGCATAAACGGCTGTATCTTTTGATTGCGTTGGCTTAGAAGTTTGATTTTTGCACAGCTTCAAGGGACAGTAGCCCTGAGTAATTGATATAAATTTCAGCTTCATACCTCCACGCGTTCCTGAGAAAAAGGGTCTTGACAGACGGACGGACGGACGGACAACAAAGTGATCCTATAAGGGTTCCGTTTTTTCCTTTTGAGGTACGGAACCCTAAAAATAATAAATAAATTATGGGACACAATTCACACACGGTTATTTAGTCCCAAACTAGGCAGAGCCTGTACTATGGGTACTAAACAACTGATGAACATACTTAAATAAATATTAAACGACCAGACACGAAGCCAACATACATGTTCATGCACACAAATGTTGGCCCCGAGCAGGGATCGAATCCGCTGCTTCCGACTCAGAAGGCACTACCAATTGAGCCAAGGCCCGTCATGGATTAACATACCAAAAAAACCCATAGATACGTGACGAATTGAGAACCTGATTTTAAAGTTTATTAAAAACAGAAAAGGCTGACTGACTGATCAATTAACGCACTACCGAAACGCTGGGTCTAGAATCACGTAATGTTGCACATATATTCGTGAAATGACGTAAGTAAGCACTAAGAACGTATTTTCGGATATTCTCAAGGGAACGGAAATAAACAGTATCAGAGAAGGCAACGCCGTTTATCGTCCACTAGAAGAGGATAAGAGATTGTATGGAAATTCTCAATCCAAGTCGGGCAAATTGCTAATATTTAAATAATTCCCGAGAACAAGTTGCAAGTGGTCTTCGACTGAATAGGTGCATTCCCAGTCATTGAGCAGAGGACGAAGTGCCTTTTATGTACATAACAACAAACAATGGTGGATTCACGAAAGTCCCTAGTTTCCTTAACAAGCAGTTGGATGACGGCCAAAACAACGAATGTTATGCTAAGCGGGGTGTTCAACTTCGCCGCTTTCTTATGAAAATGTTTTTGTTTTTTACGCAAAATTGTGCGTTTTACATTGTATTTATAAACTGTTGTAAGCACTTATTGTCTAAATAAAGACATTTATAAGGTACTCACGGCAAGCAAAGGATCGAATTAATTTCCGTAAAAAACCTGACGGTCTTTGACAGTTGTCGTTTTGTTGGCAACTATCAGAAGTTACCTGTGCACGCGTAACAGAGTTTTAAAAAAACACAAATAAAAAAGTACCTACATTTAAAATTTAAATATCTTGAGGAAATTCATAACTCCGAATGCGCAAGACTTAGGTTCTCCCTCTATCTCTCTCCCTCTCTCTCTCTCTCTCTGTCACGTGTAGGCGTCCAAAAATAGACCTGTGTGAAAAGTTGTACTTAGAGATATTTTCGGGATAAACCGTGTACTTATACTTATTTCATTTTTAAATTGATCTTCATTTTTGGACATTTATCTACTGAAATATTAACATGCATTTTATCTAATGGATATACTAGGGCACTTTATGTCTCGGGCCCTATTCAAAAGCCATCGACAACAATCCCAGGAAACTTCTCGAGTGGGGAACTAGTGCGGTGGAGTCGGTTTCATCTCACGTTCGATTCGAAAACTTGTGAATAACCTACGGCGTGTAATATTAGCACAGTATACATATACATGTTTGCTCTTTTATCTGATGGCGAATAAATTCTAATTTTATATATTTTGTTAACATATTTTTTCGGGAATACTTTTTAATATTTATTTAGCATTTTGCACATGAATTACTTTGCATTCCGGTAAAAAAGGTCCATGTCACTTCCCGACCTATGCAGAAAATCACCTCAATCCGTTCGGTTGTTGTGTGAAAGACGAACAAACTAACGAACACATTTTCAAATTTATTAAATAAGTGATGAAATAAAAATAAGTGATATATTTCATTTTATCTTAATAATTAAAAAATATCCTTTGTCAGATCTGCTCATATGATAACCAGGGCCGGTTATAATGGGAGCAGCTTTAACAATTCCGAAATATTTTTTTTTTTTTTTTACATAATATGTCGTCAGGTAAGAGCACAGGGTAAGAGCATGGTGCTCTGTAAAATTATATTCTTTGGACTGATTTTCAAGTCCATAGAATTGATTTTTTTGCACAGAAATTGTAATAGTAATTATCTTTAACTGTGATAATGCGAAACTCAAAATTTTTGTAAATTAAAATATTCAAATGTAAAGTCGTAAAGCGAAAAATCTCGGTCAACGACAACGGACGAAATGTAAGGTAAACAACGTCGGTTTTACGTCAAGATAATCCCACTTACATAATTCATTCATTTTACTCTGTTTAGAAGGTTTGTTACGTATCTTGAAATAATAATAACTATACGTATACCTAAAGACATTATTGACATTACTATTATGTGAAGGAAGGGGCCCCAGAGACAATCAATGTTACGTTATTTACAATCGCAATAGATGTGGCAATATTTTTTTGTTGCTTTCTGCTTTATAAGCTTCAGTTAAAATTTGTACCAATTGCATATTACAATTCACAATAGCTTTAATCAAATCTTTAAACGATAATAAATCTTTATTGCTTTCTTGTTGTACAAGTTCTTAAATAATTATTTAACAGTGGCGATTTAACGATCAATGGCAAACATCAATCACGTAATTGACTATAGTAATTGATCTCTATAAGTAAATTTGGCGTTTCGTTCTTTTTTATATAAAAATACCTCCAACGTTGCGTGTGCTCCAAGCCTTATTCTATAGAACTGCAGTGGCACTGTTGTGAGACGTTTTTAAGAAAGCACGACCATTTAATTTTCTTGAAGAAGTCCTGCAAGAGAGCATTCTGCATGAATAATATTTTAGCTCATAATATACAAAGGTCAGTTGTTGTCAAAAACTACGTTACGAAAGAATATTGAAAACGTTTATCGGTATTTTTGCTTGTAAACGAAAGTGCTGTTACTGTATTAAAAATTCGACAAAAAGTTTTGCAAATAGAAACTAAAAGCTACCGAGGTGTTGGAATGTTTTTTAAAAAATGGGCCATGTTCACATACAACATTTTTTCTTTTCACAAATGAAACACTTAACTCCTTACCCTTCGGGGGGTAGACAGAGGCATTCAGTTCCTGGAAATATTAATTTTTCATTTCATTTCATTATTCGAACCGTGAACACGACAGACAGCCAAAATTATTAAAAATAATTGTTTTCGCTTCTATTGATATCATGAAGATTAAGTTTTGATAAATATGTACTTATACACACATCGTTCAGTTACAATTTTATTATATAAATAAATTCTAAACAAAAATAAAACTGAAAAAAATTGCATATTAAACAGGTTTGAGAGATCGTATTGTAGTAAACGCATAGTGCTGCTAAAACTTCTAATTCATCAAACCATTTTTTAACCTAGTAATTTTGAAAATTATGTTTACACTGGTCGCCGATTTAAACATAAACGAGATGATCAACCTTTTTCTAACATGCAATATTTGCCTAGCTCCTCGGGGATAAAAGGCGTGAGATTATTTTATAACTAGCTTTTACCCGCGGCTTCGCTCGCTTACGTTTTTCACCCCCTTAGGGGTTGAATTTAGCAAATTCCTTTCTTAGTGGATGTTTACAGTGTATAAGCTATGTATGTGCAAAATTTTATTTCTCTAGACCAATCAGTCAGTCAGTTTATCATTGTATATATTTTATAATGTTTGTGTGTTAGTCAAAAGTTACAAGTGAATTTTAGACTTTTAAAATTCGCTGTAATAAATGTCGAAGTTGTGAATTACAGTCCACTTACTGACATCCCATTAAGTTGGTCGTTCCCCGAAATTTGGTACAATGCAATAATATGGTACCATCGAGTTGATTGCTCTCATTTGATTTGATTCAAAGAGTGCCATACACAAAAAGCGTCTTTTAGTTTTCTTAAACTATGTTTTTTTTTTTTAGGAAAACCAAGAACCATATTAAATTATTAAGTTAGGTAAATTTTATGCATATGAAATTAAATAAAAAGGGTGCGCTGAGTCAAAGAAATACCTCACCAATTTTTGTCTCACTGAAGATTTATTGCAATCAAATATTATGTCAATTTCTAACTCTTGAGTCAAACCATTCGTGCATTTGCATGATATAGTTATATTTATGTTATGATATACTAATGAACCATTCCCAGATTCAAAGCAACATTTCAACAACTGGGAAGAAAACCGAATACCGCTAAATGTATTTTGTCTGCCACAATGTCGCAACATGGTAAACTATACACCAAACCTCTACGTCGAGAGAAATGCCAGTGCTCCGCAGTCTGATCACTTTACTAGTCTGGATATTCATTGTTTATTTACAGAAAGGAGATTAGCTGGTACCTAATATATAATACAAAAAACCCGGCCAAGGGCGAGTCAGTTTCAAGCACGGAGGGTTCCTTTTCTAGGAATGTCTATAGGTATTAAGTACTTAATATAGTATATTTTTTGGAGAGCATATTAAACAACTTTGTAAAAGACTTTTGGTAGATTTCTAAGAGAGGACACTATGACAGTTAGAAACATTGTTTTATTAAAAAATAATAATAATAATAATAATAATATAGTCTCACGCCTTTTTATCCCCGAGGGGGTAGGCAGAGGTATTCCATTACTGGATATACCCACATTTCACGAGATATATTGGACCCCTAAACGTGATAGGTGGTGAGCCCATCGCCGGACCGGGTCTGTTTACACATGTCTCAGAATTAATTCTGAGACCTGCGGGTTTCCTCACGATGTTTTCCTTAGCTCCTCGGGGATAAAAGGCGTGAGATTATTTTATAACTAGCTTTTAATAATATAATAATAATAATCTCACGCCTTTTTATCCTCGAGGGGGTAGGCAGAGGTATCCCATTACTGGATATACCCACATTTCACGAGATATATTGGACCCCTAAACGTGATAGGTGGTGAGCCCATCGCCGGACCGGGTCTGTTTACACATGTCTCAGAATTAATTCTGAGACCTGCGGGTTTCCTCACGATGTTTTCCTTCACCTTGTTTTATTTTTAGTTTAATATTTACTCAAACCTAAATTATTTCAGATGTTTCTATTAGAAAACTTTACTTTATGATAAAGAGAGAGATACTATTTTATTCACTACAAATTAAAAGTTATAGTGCATTAAAATAAAATAACATATATTTTGTAATAAGCAAATGAAGGAGCAGTGATAGCCCGGACGGTTAAAGAGCCGGTCGAAAATCAGTGAGGCTCGGGTTCGAATCCTGGCATGTACCAAAGAGTTTTTCAAAAACTTACGTACATATTTATCGCTAGCTCGACGGTGAAGGAAAACATCGTGAGGAAACCTGCAGGTCTCAGAATTAATTCTGAGACATGTGTAAATAGACTCGGTCCGGCGATAGGCTCACCACCTATCACGTTAAGGGGTCCAATGTATCTCGTGAAATGTGGGTATATCCAGTAATGGAATACCTCTGCCTACCCCCTCGGGGATGAAAGGCGTGAGATTATTTATTTTATTTTAAGCAAATGAAGCCCTTTTTCTTCAAAAATAGACACATTCGTAAAATTATTTTAATTGCAACTAGCGACCCGCACAGGCTTTGCACGGGTGCAATGCTAACACTAAAACATTCCTCTTGAATCACCCTATCTATTAAAAAACCCGCATCAAAATCCGTTGTGTAGTTTTAAAGATTTAAGCATATATAGAGACATAGGGACATAGGGATATAGGGGCAAAGAAAGCGACTTTGTTTTATACTATGTAGTGATTAAGTTGAAAAATCATTATTTTAAACTATTCTAAATTTTATATACAGGCAGAGAGGAACCGTAAAGGATTTTTTTACAATTTAGCTTGGAACCCTAAGGAGCATCCGTTAGGGATTACTCGCGCGGGACAGTCTTAACTTGAAAGTTGTGCATACCTACCATTTCTCGCAAGATTTGCGGGTAGTTCGGATTCGGACCCAAGGGAGAGACGTCTAAGTTTGACCGCGGTAAATCTCGTCCACAATTGGACCCCAAGGTCTTGTTTTAGCATTGTGACAGCTATACCTTAGGGGCAAATCACGTTTATTGCCAGATTTATAGAAGATGAATTTGCAAATGTTGTAACAATGCAAAGTTTTTTTTCTATGTCCGCATGAATTTCATTGTAATGAGGTATCAAATCTCCTGGGAAGTAGGGTAAAACACCCAATTTTTGAGACCCCAATAATTAATTGACACCCCAACAGCTTTATTCAAAATTAACGAAATTAACGATACTCAATTATAGGTAACAGACAGACAGAGTTACTATTTATAATACTAATGGTGTTATAATATCTAAAAAACAAAACCTTTTTAGTAACTAGTTGTTCATCACGGTTTCCCCCTCGTCAGTCCATATCACGCGGGAAAATTACTTATAGCCCACATTACTCCCTGAAAAGTAAGCTTGGCATTGGTAAACGAATTTTTAAAATCAAGTTTTGCAGCCTATTTATGACAAACTACCATAAAAAATACTTTTTTTAACCGACTTCAGAAAAAGGAGGAGGTTCGCAATTCGCCGCGTATGGTTTTTTTTGCTTTTTTTTGGTATGTTAATCCATAACTCCGTCAAATCTGAAGCGATTTCGAAATTATTATTTTTCATTTCATCGGGTACCTATACTTAAAAGCAAAACGAAACGAAGATACGAAACGTTAAATTTTTGTTGTGATATAACTGTATCCTAGTCATTCCAAGTTGGATGAACTCCAACTACAGTATCCTAGCTGGTCTTATTACAATATTCCTTGTTGTTTTAATTGTAAGCTAAGAATAAAATGCTCGGAAAAAGTTTTATTACAAGGTAACGTTGTATAAATTTTATATTGAAACTAATGCAGACTACACAGAACGCTTTTTGATTAAGATTTCGATTGAAATGTATTTATCATAGCTGTTTCCACCCGCGTCAGTCTCGTTCCCGCTGGAAAATTACGTTCTGTATCCGTAGTCAGATCGCTTAGTCAGATCAATCTAATCAAGGACCACTTTTAGTGTCCTTGGTTAGCTTTTTAACCGACTTCAAAAAGGAGGAGGTTATCAATTCGTCTGTATGTTTTTTTTTTTATGTTTGTTACCTCAGAACTTTCGACTGAGTGGACCGATTTGGATGATTCTTTTTTTATTTGAAAGCTGGTGCTTTCAGATTGTACCCATTTTAATTTCGTCCAGTTTTGACAACGGTATCCATGAGAAAACCATATAACTTGAAGATTGAAGTCGTTTTTTTTACTCTTTAGAGTAGTTATGTTAATATAACCACGGACACCTAACAAATAATGTATCCTTGCTACTCCCAGAAAAGTAAGCTTTCCATAAGATTTAGTGTTTTTTTGAAATTGGCTCTGTTGTTACAGAACTTACTGATTACAAACAAACATAAAAAGAAATCTTTCCTCTTTTTAATTATTAGTGTACATACCCATTGACATATTATGTGAGCGACACTAAGCAAAAATTGGTGTCACGGCACGACGCCATTCGATGCGACTTACGATTATTGACTCGACTTACAATACTAATAATACTCGACTCGTACCTAAGTGCAGTGATGTTAAAATAACATACTTAGCACTCTGAAAAGTAAAAAACCGACTTCAACAAATAATAAGTACTAAAAAAAACAATCGAGTTGAGAACCTTTTCCTTTTTTGAAGTCGGTTAAAAAAATAATCATCGAAACCGGTTCGCGTGATATTGAGTTATTCGTCGATTCGTCGAGCACATACTTAATACTTTAAGACTTATAGGGTTTTCTTATGGATGCCATTATCAGACCTGGACGAAATTAAAATGGGACCAAACTGAAAGCATCAACTTTGAAATAAAAAAAGAATCATCCAAATCGGTTCACCCAGTGGAAAGTTCTGAGGTAACAAACATAAAAAAAGACCAACAAGAAAAGTCGAAATGATAACCTCCTACTTTTTGAAGTCGGTTGAAAATTACCTTTCTTAGATACAGTCGGGTCTATTTGTTGATCTCTAAGATTACGTCTGTCCAAATTTTATGACGGCACTCCGAATTTTCAGTAATTAAGGAACACAGAAAATCAAATAAACTTCGTAATGATGTTGATAAAATGCTCGAATTTCCGGCGAACACTCTAATGACTAGGCTTGCCTGCAATCAGAATCTGATAACAGAACTTTATGCGTGACAATAATTTGACTGAGCCGACGACCAAAAATAAGTCGTAATAACTCACATAAAATGAATGAAGAATGAATGAAAGGTCTCTGAATTACAAAGTGACATTGAAGTGGTTTTAATTACGAGTATATTAATAAATCTATTCTATCTTATTAAAGATATAAAACAAAGTCGGTTTAGTTTCACCATTTATAACTCAAGAATGGTAGAAAGGATTTCAGTGAAATTTGACAGACAGATAGCTTATTATAACCAGGGGGCCAATTTCACTAAATGTCAACGGTTATAGTTGGATGACAATGATATATAGATATGATATATATATGTCAATGGTCAGTCAATGGTGATAGTTGGCACTTTTCGGACCATTGACTGACCATTGGCATGTCATTGTCATCCAACTATAACACATGGATTAACACATTGGGTACTTTTTATTCCGGAATGAGAACGGAGTCATTGGTAATACCTAGTTTTTAATTATACGTTTATTATTAGAAGGTACATAATCTAGGACATGATTCTTTTAGGAGGACTTTTTCGATCTGTAAACAATGTACGTAATTAATGTTAAGTATAATTATATTTCATCTAGGATATAGTATCTTATCTAAAACTCTTTCTAATATATTTTTACTCAAATTATTTATCTTAATTAGTTTATAAATTATCTCAAAAATACACCAGATTATTAATATTAGCTACACAAGTCTTAAAAAAAGATAATACATAAAAAATAGAACGAACGCTCACCAAAACCAGGCAGTATAAAAACAACCCCAACACATTACGAACCTCTCTCATTTCGCAAAAACATTCACTATCGCGAAATATTACTATTATGCATAACCTACATACGAATGGGGTTTTTCGCTTAATCTCCAGGGTTGTCGGGGACATGCAAATACTGCCGTAGGAAGTAATCTCTTATCCCCTGCTCACGTGTTTTAGCCAGCGACCGTGGCTAATTTGCAAGCTGCAGCAGCCCCAGAAGGCTTTTAGCCTTGCTTCCTTCCCTCTCTGTTTACGCGCTGCGGACCTAAATGAGGGCACTCTGACTTAATGACGGCCACCGCCATTTTCGTGACGACTCACATAATCATTCCACAGTCAAAATAACGTATGCTGTGATTTTGCGATTAAAAAGGGAAGTCTATTTTTGACTCGTAACTATGACAATCATCATCAAATGAGAATTAATTCTGAGACATGTGTAAACAGACCCGCAGGCGTATTCACGGAGGCTCGACACCGTTTCCGTTCGATTCAGATCGAGTGAAAAATTTTCCGAAGTCGAATATATCGACTTCGAAAACTGTATTCTAGGCGTTTCTGACAGCCACGGAAAATTTTCCGAATCCTTATGTCAAATATGACATTCGTTTTCGATACCGACATCTCTAGCCCATCTTCGACAGATTTTCCGATTCCGAATCGAATATCGAAGCTCCGTGAACACTGCTGGTCCGGCGATAGGCTGACCACATATCACGTTTACGGGTCCAAAGAATATCCCGTGAAAAGTAGGTATATCCAGAAATAGAATACCTCTGCCTACCCCCTCGGGGATAAATTATGTGAGATTACTTTTTTTTTCAAAATTCTGTTCCTATGCCTTATATCCTCGCAAGCATAATATTAAAACTGCCCATTTCGCGTACACAGCTAATTAAAGAGCGCGGTTCACACACAGCCGAGATATATTCATGGAATACATAAGGCGCGTTTACCTTCCTTGATCCAGGATTTGCTGGAGGAAATTGAGTTGTAACAGTAAGCTGGTAGAACTTGGACGGATATAGAACGATACCCGCTTAAGCCGACCGAGACATATCTGCGGTCCGTCTTTCGTTACGGAATATTTTACGGATAACCAGATTTATTGAGAATTTTTCCTCTTTTCGTTGTATGGATTAACCTTTTGCTCTTTGTTCTTGTATTGATTGCTTTATGGTTATTGTAAACATTTAATAGGCTCTTTGTAGAAAGGTTGATTTTAAGGTTTACATATTGGCGGTTCAGAATAGGACCAGAAATGGTATTCCATATCTGCATATACCCACGTTTCTAAACTAGTGATGGGTACACAATGTCTTACTTTGTTAGAATAATAATGGCAAATAAATGTAGTGTAATATAAAATTGGACTAAGTAAACACCTTATTTTAAGCTGGTACCCATTTTTAATCTAGTGAAACATTAGAATGTTACGTGGAATGGCTATTTTTATAAAAAGATCAGGCTATCCAGCAAACATGTAAAGCAATACGTAAGACATAGCTCAACATAAACCCGTTGCATGTTTTTCAGCAATAAAATTTCATACGGTGCCCTTTACAGTCTTCCTTTGTCGGAATAATGGTTAAACCACCTACGAAAGGCATAATTATGAGTAAGCAAGAAGCATTTGTACAATGCGATTGTTAAAAAACGCAAAGACGTGATTAAATTCAGATTAGAAGGTATAATGTTACCTTTACCGAAGCTTGCGGTGAAATTGGTTTGTAGCTATTTTAGCGTAACGATAGTTTGCATAAACAATGGTGGTTAATAAGCCTTGTAACCCCGAAATTGTAACAATATACTTAGTTTACATGTACATCTAACATAAACTTGTGAAAAATATTGAAAAACAACCGTTACCATGGATACACACTTGTAATACAAGACTTTTACCGTTCGAGAAATAGGGCCCAGGTATATTTTTCAATAATAACTGCGAAACAGATTTTTGAAGTGTTTTAATGCGATTATGAATATGTTTTAGCTTTTACTTTACAAGCTTCAAGATTGGTTGTCGTAGATTAGTAGTGTATACAAAATATATTGGTGTAAAGTGGTATTTCCTAGAATTGAATACCTCTACCTTATCCTCGGGGATACAGGCGTAAGCATATTTATCTATTTTTTTTTTTCTAAGATTTTCCTATGGTGTTTTTAAATGTAATAAAATGATCCTGGTAAACTGACTTATTGAACATACTAACGGCTGTATAGTAAGGAACAAAACAAAAAGGAACAGAAGATTAAAACATGATCAAGTCGAGCAAACAAACAGCTAATAATTATACACAAACGTTATGTAAGTACACAAAATGACATGGTGTAACACATATCGTGCAAGCAAAAGTATGATTCAACACAAAGAGATTAAAATATAATAGGGCATAGAGGGGACAAAGCGAGGAAAATTTTAAGCCAAAAGTTATTCCAAGTTGAATAAGTCTAGTACAATTTCGACCGAATGACAGCTCGCGTTCATACTAACTGACATGACGCCTGAGCTTCAAACATGCTTCAAAATTTTCTATGAAAATATTCCCAATGTCCATATACTCGTATATTTTAATCTCTTTGATTCAACACAACTTCGCAGCTGCTAGCTACAACTTGTTATTTTTTATTACTTTTGTACTAATTGTCTTATCATCTGTGATTAAACACCTTTAACTCAGCAGTGGGCTGTTACAGGTTTGGTGTTGATGATGATGACACCCATCCCTTTTATTGGTCTAAAAATACACCATACGAAAGTAACTGACAAAACAGACGCTGTTTTGTTCAAATCCTAGTTTTTATAGGATTTTACAAGTTTTATTTATCTACCCATCTTTTTAATTATATTTCCCATTGTAAAAGTCTTTTTGTATGGAAGATTCAAATCAAAGCGTAGTATTAATTAAGTAATATGGATTTATTTCTATCGGACACCTTATACAGCAAAAGTATCTATAAAGGGAGAGTGTTGCGACAGACAAAAAATGTATCTATGTCTTAGACACCCATTAAAATCTTATTAGGAATACAAGCATATTGAGAAAACAAGATATCCTGATCAACCAACCGTTCTCAAGTGATGTTCTTACTAAGTACATACTGCTCACTTTTATTTGTAATATATAGTAGACAGATAGATGAATGAAGGGAATAATGATAGTGGACGAAGCAAAACAAGTATGTTTGGTTCGTAGCAAGTGGAAAGTAGTGGTCTCTGCCTACCCCTACGGAAACATATTATTAACGGTAATAAACCAAAAGACAAACATTACAATATCGTTAAGCTTAAACGGAACTGTTGTTTCATACGCTAGAGACACAAGTTCTTGAAACTTCATTTTCATGGAAGCGACGTTGGACACTGCTTAATCTTAGCCAGTGTCGTCCATTCATTTGCATGATTTGCAGTCGGTACTTCTCTTGGTGGTTTACCGATCGAGTGGCTAGCTGTGTCCGGAACCCGCAACAAACTAACTTTCCGCAATTTTACTGACAACTCTACAACTTAGTTGGTCTCTCGGCCAATCGATTAGTCCGCTTATCGAGTGGCTGAATAATACTACCCGAATTTTCAATTTCGAATAAGTTTTACTGAAATTTTTGGTTATACCGTTCAGTAGTTTTTTCGTGAAAGCAATCCATCCTGCCAAAGTTTTCAGTTTATAATATTAGTAGGATTTACATCAAAGTTCGCTCAAGAGTTTGTATAAATACAACTGCCCAAGATCAATCTTTTGACTTTGATCCCTATGCACGAACGTCGCGGAAGAACATCCCACCTCCACTTCTACACTGGGGGCCAATTCTACTAAATGACAGCGGTGATAGTTGGATGACAAAGACATCTCAATGGTCACTCGATGGTGTTATTTGGCACTTTTCGTATTCTGTTAACTGTCAGTTTTCACAGTCATTCAACTATCATTGTTCACCACTTTTGGTACCTATTCTACTATTCCTACCATGAAATGGCGCTGTCCAGTGATTGCTTTTTTTCCCTTATTTTAAGGCATTGGCAATTTAGCCATCAGCCCTAAACACGACACGAAATTCAGATTTTAGCTCTGCTTCAGAGTCTATGCACAAAAATACACAAGTTTCTTCAAAACTTATTGAAATGTCACATGTACCATAAATAAAATCGATCATCTAAAGATTTTAGTGCCGAAAACCCGAAATAAAACTAATGACACGCATGGTAGTAATAGTTATATATGGTAGGCAACACCAAAAGTAGTCCATAGTCATTCCATTGTAATGCCACTATGATTTTAGTGGAATACAAATTAGATGTCATAGTGCCAGTTGCAGCATAATGGAATGATAGTTCGATGACAATGGCTCGCCAAAGGCTGACATTTAGTGGAATTGGCCCCCTGGACCGTGATACGTCTTTTGACATAATGTCGATGGAACTAAAATTTCCGATTCTTCTTAGTGCACGAAACGTTGTGATCTTATTGGATGCTATTGAATGTGCCTTTCTACTAAGCTACTAAGTTAATATTAGACTGAATGGATGTTTGTTACTCTTTCAAACAAAAAGTCATTATTCTCATAGGTCATATGGAACTCTTAGGCTCTTATTACAGAGCGCTTCAAAAGCATGAAACTCCGAATGAGCTCAGTTAAAATGGGACAGCTTTGGGACAACTTTTATAGCATCGGCATCTCTTTATGACATCCTCAAGCGGAGTTTCGTTGCTAAAGAATATTCGTGTAGTACAAGCCTTAGTCGTTGCCTCTTACAAACCTCAAAAGTAGATTTTTATTTCTAATCAAAACTAATAGCCTGCGCAGACGAGACACTTTTGACTCCGTATTTTTTTGTCTGCCAAAATAGATCGCTTACAACTGCATCGAGTAACGCACACGAGGGATTAAAAGTATCGCGTACAAAAAGTCCCCCGAATAATCGCGGACACCGAGAGACCGGACAGGACAAAAAGTACGCGGCAGTCCCCGAAAAAATAGAACTAACGTGACTAGGCGCTGCACGCACACGGCAAACTTTAGGTGACTTTAGTCTTCGTTGCGCGCTTGATAGGGATGTGACATTGATTGAAAAAAAATATCGATTATTCTTTTTAATAATAATGGATTTTTGAGAAAATATATATTTCTTAAAAATAATCGATATTTAAAAATCGATTATATGAAAAATAAATACCTACCAATTAATATGAAAAAATATTATTTAGGGATTTAATGTCAAATGAGGAAAAAACTAAATATGGTATTTTTTGCTTATGTATTCTTATTAATTAATTAATAACAACAATTCTTTCTTCTGGACCAATGCACATCCTCATCATTGTCAGAAGTTTTAAAGGGGTTCCACAATTGACAACAACTCATCAACAGTTCCAACCGACGTTTTATAATATTTGAAGATATGCGATAGCAAAAAATTATAAATCTGTAGGGGAAACAGGAACGCCATCTATTATGATAACTAGAACTAATGATTCGTGTCGCAGCAACGCGGTCTAGTCTATGAAGATTGGATCTAATCGTTGTCAGTGTTACTATGTTAATTAGATGGATCGATTAGAAGAAATGGCAACCCAGAAGTAGTTTTGAATTTGAACGGCTGTCAATCATCGGACAAATGAATGGAGATTATGATCGTTGCATGGTTATGGTATTGTCGGTATTCCTAAATAATACTGAGTCTGCGTCGAGGAGTCTGAATAAAGGATTACGCAAGTGAACATAAGCCAAGTGAGAGGAGTCACAAGGTGACAGAGCTGGAACATATGCACCAGCGGTGCCGTGGAAGGCGAGATGGGTCATTGCTGCATCAGGTAATGTTTGTACAATGAATAGACAATAGCGAGGTAAGGGGACAGTTGACTTGTAGGGAATCAAGACATGCGCGAAGTAAGCAGTAAAGAGGGATTACTGAGCGCAGCCCGCGTTTAGGTCAGTGCCATAGAACGGCGAGACCATGGGATGGTGGTGGGTCTGTCCCCAGGAGCCGCCAGGTGGGCCGCCTGGTCCCATCCCACAATCTAGCTTGAGTACCTACCCGCTCATGTATTTGGAATACCTTTAGCAGACTGTTGGTGTGATGATCGTATTGTCTCTTGATCTACTTGGTGACCTTACTTAATAAAGTGACTATGTACCTTGTTGTGTAACCAGTTTAATTATTACTTACTACCCTGCCCAGAGTAGATACGCCCACATAGATATCGTATCGGCTAATCCTGAATACTTCTGATGCGCGGGAGACCTCTACGTATCATTAATATTGTAATGAGTGATGTAGTGTAGCAAGCAGGGGCCCCTCCGCCGTCAAATCTATGGTTTCAATGGAGCATGCTTCGCATGAAAATATCCATTAATTAATCGATCTGCTATAAAGGGATGCACCCAGTATTCTCTTTTAAAACGTCTTCTCTTTTTTTTACATTTCATGAAAATTACAACACAACGTAATCTCAGAATATTCGCTTCCATAGCGTGCGCTTCTCTAAATTTCCGGGGGACAAATGACCGCAAACCGTGTGCGTTGAGGCCGTTGAGTCCGCGGCAAGTCCTCGGCGGACTTATTTGTAAATCTCTATAAATATGATTTTTATATTGGTAAAGAACCAAAACCTTCATAACACTTATCAATATTTGCAATCTGACTTTGTTTGCACAAGCACAATCTTGCTATTCACAGAAAATATAAGAGAAAAACGAACCAAACTCATAATATCTACTGAAACAAAATCAATGACCAAACCATTTATATGAAAAACCACCCACATTTATCTTGAGTACGTTGTCAAAACCCTCTTAACAACTTGGAAAGGTCGGATTTTATTCGTACACTTTATTTTATGAAAGCGAAAGAAGTGACAATTGTGAGATCAACTTTTACAGCTGGGCTGATTATGGAAAATTCCGGAGTTGGAATTTACACAACGCCAAATCAAACTCTGAAACTGTGAGTATGAAAGTACTTTAGAACTCTCTGGGATGAAAACGCTACTATGGTCATCTGCTACTATGGTCATCTAGACCCCGCAAAAGTAAAGAAATTAGGTACCATGGAGAATGTATAATATTATGAAGGTCGTTAAAAAAGTTACAACCCAATTGCGTACGTAAAGTCCCAGGGCCTTCAATAATTATTATTTGTTATATTTATCACTAACTAAATGAATGTATATTTTCTTATGTAATTCTTTAAATTGTTAATTTGTTCTGAATGTAATTTAAATAAAATAACATAGAACACAGTCAGAATTGAGTCTTCATTCTTTGAAGTTGGTTAAAAAAAAGAATCATCGAAATCCTCGAAGTGATGTTCAGTTATTCGTCCATTTGTCACGCACATACCTACTTAATGCAAATTTAAGACCTATATGGTTTTCTCATTGATGCTACTTATTATTAGAATTGGACCAAGAATATGAATTGGAAGCACCAGCTTTCAAATAAAAAAAGAATCGTTAAAATCGGTTCACCCAGTTTAAAGTTCTAAGGTAACAAAAATAAAAATAGAACTGAAAAATATCGTCGATTTGATAACCTGGGGGCCAATTCCACTAAATGTCAACTGTTATAGTTGGATGACAATAGCATGTGAATGGTCAGTCAATGGTGTTATTTGGCACTTCTCAGAGCAAATAACACCATTGACTGAACATTGACATGTCATTAATTGTCATCCAACTATGACCGTTGACATTTATTGTAATTGCCCGCAGCTCCCTTTTTAAATAATAATAATAATATAATCTCACGCCTTTCATCCCCGAGGGGGTAGGCAGAGGCATTCCATTACTGGATATACCCACATTTCACGAGATACATTGGACCCCTAAACGTGATAGGTGGTGAGCCCATCGCCGGACCGGGTCTATTTACACATGTCTCAGAATTAATTCTGAGACCTGCGGGTTTCCTCACGATGTTTTCCTTCACCGTCGAGCTAGTGATAAATATGTACGTAAGTTTTTGAAAAACTCATTGGTACATGCCAGGATTCGAACCCGAGCCTCACTGATTTTCGGCCGGCTCTTGCTCTTTAACCGTCCAGGCTATCACTTCCCTTTTTAAAGTCATTTGAAAATGGTTAGGTAGGTACTTACAGAAATATAATACCACTGTTACTTCCTCCGGGATGAGGTGTGGTGTGAGGGTATATTTATATTATGAAAGTCTACATGGATGCGCGTCACAGATGGTGCAACAAATTCGGGTAGCGAAGCGATTATTTCAATGCCCCTTCCAAAACTTCTACACTTACGCCATCTAGTCTTCGTGCATAAATAATGACGGGGACATAAATTGTGCAAATACCTTCTCTTGGATCTCATGCTTATTTGTGCTGTAGGTAGCATACGTGTAGGTATTATACAATATGTAACAGAATAAGCCCAATTAGTTTGTTTAGTATCGACTACTTATTCGATTTCAGCTATTTTTAATGTGTAATTTTTTCAGAAAAATTAATTAGCATAGCTGAATTTAGTGCTACCTATGGAAATTGTACTATTGATCTTTATTTAAGAAAATTTGTTAATATAGTAATTGAGGTGTATGAGAAATGGCGCTTATTCTTTTACGCGTTGTATATTCCATTTCTAATAATTAAAGTAATCACCATGAACCATATTGGCTACGCAAATTTTTACTCTTATCATATCTAGCAGGATGGCCGGTCCGATGGATTTAGTAGCCAACTTGCACATTCACTGCAAAAGTTTAATGTTTAGCATTTGTTGTTTACTTATGCTGTAGATTTGTAGAACTGAAAGCTGTATGCTAAATTTCAAAGCAGTTGACGATAAATAACACAGGTAGCAGGTAAGTTGTAGTGAATATATTTTCCAAAGAAGTCTAAGCAAGAAGATAAACATAACTACTCTAAAGAGTAAAAGATCCGACTTCAATCTTCAACTTATATGGTTTTCTCATGGATGTCGTTGTCAGAACTGGACAAAATTAAAATAGGACCAATCTGGAAACACCAGCTTTGAAATAAAAAAATAATCATCGAAATCGGTTCACCCAGTCGAAAGTTCTGAGGTAACAAACATTAAAACATACAGACGAATTGATAACCTCCTCCTTTTTGAAGTCGGTTAAAAACCACGAAACTCATTCAATATTATGATATTAGGCATTTACGTAGATGTACAAAAATTATAGGTTTATGGTTTAATCTTTTTTCTGATAGTTGTGACAACAATATTACTTACTTCTATACTTGCATTCTGTAAGCATCTGAATTCATTATTGCCGAGACAGTAAAGCGCAGTTGATGCAATGGATTTAGCAAAGTGACAAAGTTCTACTCTGTTTGATGAAATTTTAGCTGCTTTCTGCTGCTTTTATTAAATATAATTATTGACTCTATATAAGTATATAGAGCCATTATGTAGCATCTGAGCCTAACTAAAAGTGGGTGATAGATGACGAATTGATTTCATGTAGCAAAAGCAATAAATTCTACATTGAATATATCTTTATTTTTATGCACCCATATTATATTATAATAAAATACTCTAATAAAATCTAAAATTGAAGTGTCAAAATATATATATATATATATATAATCATTCATCCGACTGTCGGACAAATAAAATTAACTACCTACTCGTCCTATAAACGGATGACCTTTATTTTAATCATCTAAACGGACAGGTAATAAATTTTATTCATCCGACAAATATCACAAACAATTATATTTATTCATCCAATTTAGGCCCGCTCAGCGTTGTGGCGTTTCACAAACCGCCGCAGCTTGTGCTGAGTTGGGTCCCGTTAGGACACTCCAATATGTTCTGTGTTTTTTATCTTTAAGATTTTTTATCTCCTATGTAAAGGTGTTCCTAATAAATATTTTTACTTTCTTTCTTTCTTTCAAATAGCGGATGACCAGCAATAGCAATTATTTTGAATTCACAGACAAATACTTAATTGTTTTGTAATGTTTTGATCGAATTTTCAGCTATCTACTAGAGACAAAACTTATTTAGAAGTTTATCTCCAATCACTGCAGTTTACATCCTGTTTGAAGTTACTAAACTCTGCACTGCCGTTGAACAGTTCTAATTTAGGATAACCGTTCACTTGGGCCACGTCAGCAAGTTGGCAACTGTCTTATCAATTTTGCATTGAGTGAGCAGTGATCGGAGTACCCACTCAGGAGCGGAGGTGGACTGCTCCTCCATCGTGAAAAGGAATAATCTTCCGCCAGGCGAGGTGATCGATGCTGGAGACCAAGATCCAACGGTTGATATTGGACTATTGTATTTATACAAACTCATTAGAAAACTTCGATAGCGCGGCTTAGAACTCAGCCGTCTATTGGCGCGTTCTATGTAGTGTCGCTAAACCTCAAACCGGGTGTGTCGATATTTCTAATATAATTCGGCGAAATAGGTGAATTGATACCGTGCCCATTATGCTTAACAAGGAACGGACCGTGACTTTCATTTATCCAGGACTAAATTGTCTAACGAATTTTCTTTGGAGGAGTCCCAGATCCCATTGAGAATTTCTTGGGAGCATTAATTGGAGAGTTTTGTTGAAGTTTTGGCAGTGATAGCCCGGACGGTTAAAGAGCCGGCCGAAAATCAGTGAGGCTCGGGTTCGAATCCTGGCATGTACCAATGAGTTTTTCAAAAACTTACGTACATATTTATCACTAGCTCGACGGTGAAGGAAAACATCGTGAGGAAACCCGCAGGTCTCAGAATTAATTCTGAGACATGTGTAAACAGACCCGGTCCGGCGATGGGCTCACCACCTATCACGTTTAGGGGTCCAATATATCTCGTGAAATGTGGGTATATCCAGTAATGGAATACCTCTGCCTACCCCCTCGAGGATAAAAAAGGCGTGAGATTATATATATATATATATATATATATATATATATATATATATATTTTGTTGAATGCTGAATTATGTTAGAGAGCAGCGTCCCGCGTTTTGACCCGCGGAGTTGCCGTTGCCGTGGGAATGCAGAGATATATAGCCTATGTTACTCCCTGATAATGTAGCTATCCATTAGTGAAAGAATTGACAAAAGTAAATACTTGCAGTTTTTTTACAATAACTGTATACCTATATTTGTAACCATAATATGATGAAAAACATAATAACTCTGAACCAAATGTATATAGCGTACCGGTCTGACGATGGACTGACTGACGACCTGTCACGTAAGGGTCGGAAAAATACATCCGAGTAAATTGGGTAGTTCTAGAAATGAATACCTCTGCTAACCCTTTTGCGACCCAAAAACCCTTAGAAAAACATTAGCCACTTTCAGGAGCCTTATTCAGCTAAACATGAGTTATGCGAGATGACAGGATATTGTAGAGAAAGATTGCTAGCTATTGCCATCCTATGGATAACACACACTACGCTCGCGATTATTTATGTTCCAATAAACGAACGTACGCTCTCGTTCGTAAGATTTCGTATACAAATACTACTCGTGGATGAGATATAGGATGGGACTTTGTGTGTACAGCGCCGTATCCAGGGTCATTGGCGCCCAGGGCGAGATTCTGAATTGTTCTTCAAATAAAAAGTATGTTACACTAGTAGCTCCCCGCGGTTTCACCCGCTTAGTTCTCAATCCCGTAGTAATACGGGGATAAAATAAAGTCTATTTGTTATTCTAATGTATAAGCTATATAACTGTAAGGTTTCATCAAAATCCGTTCTGTATTTTTTTCGTGAAAGAGCAATAAACATCCATATTCACAAACTTTCGCGTTTACAATATTAGGAGGATAAGAAAGGAGGATCCGAATTGAGCAATGTTTTACTATTCATAACCTTACTATTTATTTAATTATTCTAGATTATGTGGTTGTCATTTTATAAATTCTCATCATCACATCACACTCGTAAGTCTCGTTCCCGTGGGAAAATTATAACCCATGATACTTACAGAAAAGTAAGCTTTCAATTGCTGAAACAATTTGTAAAATCGGTCTAGTAGTTTTTGAGTTGATTCGTTACAAACATACAAATCTTTCCTCTTTATAATATTAGTGTAGATGTAGATTTGATCAATGGTTTAATGTTTTAGCTACATTATAATCTATCTACAATATTATATCAATATCAGCTGCTTCTATACTCATAAATGATTTTCTACATAACTAATGTATTCTATGTAATATGAAGTTAGTTTAAATATGGTTTAACTAGTTTTTTAGGGTTGCGTTGGTTAGGTTTTCCGTAATAAAAAAAATCTCTGCACGTAATCGTGCTGTATCTTTATACAGTTACTTTATATTTCCTTTAAACCAGGTGTGCTAACATACTTTGTTATACCTGTAGCACACGTCGTTTAACGGAACGAAGGTTTTTCTAACACTCTGTATAGGTAGGTCTTAAAAAAATATGTTGACGGTTTATAATGACTTTTTCTAAGTCAGATGGTTCGTGAGATAATAATATTATGCACTTCTAAAGTTGTTAAAAACTTTTTAACTGTAATTAAAATAAATAAAAATACTCATGAATTATCAGAGTAAAGGTAGGTATTTCATGCCTTGAAATCCGACCTATCCGACCGGGATGTTGTTTACACACGGCCTCAGAATCAATTCTGGGGCCTAAGGGCTTCCACGCGATGTTTTCCTTCACAATCGATCTAGGGATAAATATGTACATAAATTTTCAACTAAGCTTTATTAACATAATTAATTTACAACCGTAATCGTAATATCTACTTTATACTTAGGTTTCATGATCATGAGTGTCTAGAGTTACCAAAAAACTACAATCTTTCCCCACTGCATTAATATAAAATAATAATTAATTATATCTGCTTGTTACCTTTTTACAGGTAAACCGCTTTAGCAATCTTTATGAAATTTACCAGGGAGATACGAAACGTATTGAAGAAGGAATGTAACTTAACTCTTAAGTGCGTAGTAATTATAACAAAAAATTTAGCTGCCTCCTGTTGACTGTGCTCAAAGACAATTCCTTGTTTGAGTTAAGTTTTGTAAAAACACCTTAAATTTCATCATCATCATCAACCCGGAACAGCCCACTGCTGAGCTAAGGGTCGTTTGTCACACATGAGGAAGTATGGGCTATAAAATAATATTGTCGAATAGTACATTGAACATCATAGAGACACAAAGTACAAGAAAAAGTTTTCATTAAAAAATTACAGTGATAAGTCGAGACAAGAAGTCCTCCGGAGCTACAGTATGGCAGCTCGGGTTGAATACCGTAACTGCTAAACCAGTCATCCCCCACTAAACCCTACCATTGCTCCAAAGAACAGATTGCACAACTACATTTGTATTTGCTTAGAAATTGTAAAGAGAAAATTCAATTTGCAACAAACAATTGAATTCAAATCATTTGTTACGGAATGTAAAAGAAAATACTTAATAAACTCAGTAGTCTAAAACTACGGACTATATCTGGTCCATGGAGATTGGCTGAATGTAAACAGCACCTTATCTCTACCGACGATTTACTGGTTCCAAATGCAGTACCCCGAGAAGAACCAGCAACAAACTCAAGGGCAGCTCTTTTTAACGACATGTCAAACACATTAAGTACACCTAAAGGTATAGCGAAAGACTTACTGTGATTTGCGTAGTCGTATTTTTTTTAAACCCGCCTATGTAAATTTGCACCTAACTTTATAGCCAGTCATCCCCCACTAAACCCTACCATTGCTCCAAAGAACAGATTGCACAACTACATTTGTATTTGCTTAGAAATTGTAAAGAGAAAATTCAATTTGCAACAAACAATTGAATTCAAATCATTTGTTACGGTATGTAAAAGAAAATACTTAATAAACTCAGTAGTCTAAAACTACGGACTATATCTGGTCCATGGAGATTGGCTGAATGTAAACAGCACCTTATCTCTACCGACGATTTGCTGGTTCCAAATGCAGTACCCCGAGAAGAACCAGCAACAAACTCAAGGGCAGCTCTTTTTAACGACATGTCAAACACATTAAGTACACCTAAAGGTATAGCGAAAGACTTACTGTGATTTGCGTAGTCGTATTTTTTTTAAACCCGCCTATGTAAATTTGCACCTAACTTTATAGGTAGGTATATAAGAACCCCTCGGCTACAATGATCGTAGAATTATGTAAACGTTGAGGGATTGAGTTTATGTTGACAGACCAGATTAAGCAGGCTCTCGAGAAATTACAATGCCCAGCTTTGCGTCTATTAGGCGGCACGGGGCATCAGGAATGCTATCTTGCAGTGGAAATTAAAAAATATTAACAATAAATTCACTGAAAAGAGAATTATATTCCGTATTATTAATATTTAATATTAATAAAACTTGAATAAGGTATTACAGGCGGACACAAACCGCAAAAACCAAAATATTTGTATATTTGGAAGCAGTCTTAAAGCGAAAATATTTTAATTTAAAAAAAAGGTAGGTGTAAGTATTGCGTATTTTTCGTTTATACACCTGCAATACCTTACACCATTAGAATATGTTTTTATTAGTAGCTAAATCGGGCTTGATGTTCTCTTTTCAGTAAATATTTTTAACACTAAAAATATAATTAAATTCTCTCTGTAAAACTCTCACTTGTACAGATTGCACAGCATAATGTAACTCGGGGAGTATAAACGAAAATATGCGGTCGGTGGTGTTTTGTTTTAGCGTTTATAAAGCGGGGAGCCTTTATGGTTTATAGCTCAATAATATAGGCCGTAAAACCCGGACCCTCGGAACTTACTCTGCTCCACAATTGAGTCGTAGTCCCTTCGACTTCAAGTCCCGTTGAATTATTCCGTTTGGTAAGCAAGAGAGCGGAATTATTCAAGATTCGGTCTGTCATCTGTTTTTATCCTGTCATGAGGAGTTTACCTTTACCTTTATTTATATGTTGTGTGGACATTAGGGCTGTCACAACCTTTTGGATGGACTCCGAGAAAGTGTCATGTCTATGCCAATAAAAGTTGTTATTATTTGAGTGGTACGGTATTGGCCTTACTTGATAATATTGTAAACCCCATTACCTACTGCGAACAGTGTTACTTAGGTACATTTTATATCCAGAAATCCTATGACGTAGATGCTAATTTTTATGGTTGAAAAGATATTTAATATAATATTCTAGAATTCAGAAAATACTATCAACTTGGAAGGGTTTTAATCATAAATTCATAGATGTCTCGTAAAAGTGCGCAGTGCCGCGACCGAAAAATAAATGAATTCGATCTTCTATTTTATGTTCGAGTCTTTCATACAGTTTCAGTTTCCCGTTTTTACTGCATATGAAAATGTTGGAGAGAATTACTCGTTTGAATCTTTGACTATATTATACTATTCACTATTTAAAACTAATTTATAACATTCCTTTTTATAAATATTTTTCTTCGCCGTTGAGCTTGTAATAACTAAATGTATAACACTGGCTTTTAATAGATTTCTATGAGAGACGCCGTCTCTTTCAACGGAGTACTAATCTGAAACGTTATTTGAATATTGAGGACGATAAACACATATTCCATGGAATAGTTCAGCCTTATTTATTTTTAATTAACACATTTTTCGAAATAATAACAAATTGTAATTAAAGCAAACAAATTCTCAGTCTCATTTCGAGCACACAAGAGGAATTCCGAAACCAATCATGGTGTTTAAACAATTCAGAGATACCTAGACTACGTATAAGAGCAAATAAACAGCAAATCGTGTATAGGCAAATATTTACAGATTGGCATCGCAAACGGACGATTTAGGATGGAACGGGAACAATTTGGAGAAGGGAAGGTACGTAATTAATGATTTCCGTAAAAAGGGAAAAAGTTGCCCGTAATTAGCAGGATGAAACCACAACTCCGGGGCTTAATAAAATGGAGTTTTTCCCTCCTTTTTAAGGTCAAGTCTAACATTTATTTAAGTTAGATTCACAGTGAAACCCGCAGCGAAATTAGTTGTAACTATTTTGGAGTGAATGTATATACGAACAGAATGAATCTGCATAAATTATTGAATGAGGAGTGATAGTCCAGAGGCTCGGGTTCAAGTCCTGGTGAGGGCATGTACCATTGAATTAAAAAAAAACTTGCGTGCATTTTCATCACTATCTCGAGTGAAGAAAACATCGTGAGGAAACCCGCATGTCCCAGAATTGATTCTGAGGCATGTGTAACAGCATCCCGATCATCGTCAATGAGCTCACCAATACTACACTACTGTCACTTGTAGGGGTCCCAAAAAACGTAGGTATTTCCAGGCATGAACCCTTCGACGCGGTTTTCCAGGCGTAAGCCTATTTATTTTTATTTACTCAACTTACACTCCTCAAACGATTCTTGACTCGTCAGTTTTGGTTACACTATATATCTATTTTCAGCCAGTAGCTACAGAAAAACCACAGGTCGCATTCGGGCACAACGCAAAAGCCCGTCACAAATTACAAACTAATCATCGCGCGCCAATTGGGCGGCTCGGAAGAGGTTAATTCCGCCAATCCCGCCGGCGCTAACGTTCGCCTGTTACTGCCGCCCCCCCAATTAGCTTTTACTACCCTCGTGGTCCGATAACTACCCCGCAAGACTTATCTATCGACCGACCCGAGCATTATGTCCTAGTAAACACTAGTAGGAATTGTATCTCTAGCAGTGGATCCCAATAAAACTAGAACCAGTCATGTGCCGTGAGATAACACAATGCGACCTCATCACGTTTTCGATATAAATTTTATGTGTTTGGTTCGCAGTTTTCTGAGTCACTAACTTATATGCATATAATAAAATTGAATTGTGTGTCTGTGATTTCAACATTGGTACCTATCTTAGGTTAAAGGAAGACTATGAAATTTTTAAAACTTATAAATTCAATGGGATGAGACGGCGAACTTTAATCAAGGGACCGATCGAGTTTTGTAGCATTAAATTTAAAAGTTAAGTTTTTAATGTTTCTCGGTGCTTCTTTAATTTAAGATACTTCAGTTTATTATTACAGTTTGTTAGAGAGATGTAATTTGTATTATTGACGCTATCGATTGGTACAATACAAATACTGGATGTTTTTGTGTCGGTTCAATTCCCGGGCTTAGCCAGCGTATTTTCAAAATCTATGAATGCATTTTTTATAACTTTAGTACTTAGACGTATGGCTGTCGCGTATAGCGCGTATACGCCGCATCGGACTTTCGAGAGAGACCATTATAGTATTCCATAATAAGCCATACAGCGTCACATAAGACGCAGCTTACGGCGTTTGTAACACCTGGTAAAAATATAACAAAGAAACTATTCAAAAAATTACAAAGTACTTATTCCCTTTCAAATTTAAAATTTCACCGCCCCATAAATTGTCTCTCTGACCTAACGCTAACCTTTATACCTTGTGGGCAACGGAACTGAATCATTAACCGAACGCGGTTTGCTTTTGTTGTCCGCTATTCAGTATATGGGCAGGTGTTCTGAACTCTTTATAGGGCGTAAAACAACGTTCCAAATCAACCTCGCTATTTATCTCAATCAATCAATGGAACAAGATGAGGTAAACAAAAACAAAAGGTACAATGAAATTAAAACAGCTTTCTCCTGAAAGGTTTCCGCATTTTCTGTAAATAGCTCTATTAGCCTCGTTTTTTTGTTGTCCGTATGTCGCAGTTTCGGAGAATATTGGCACCATTTTTATGAAATTTTATGTCATTTTAAGGTACGTTCTTTAGACCAGAGCAGCGAAATTTCGAAAACAAAATTAATAATGCGGCTCCATGCATAGTAGGATGAAAAAATTCTATCTTGTGGGGTCTTCCAAAATAATATAGAGGTTACTTAGCGACTTTTTAATATAAAAAATCGTATTTACGTACGACTTCAAAAACAACATTTTTTTATTGTGTCTGAGAAATACTATGAAATACATACCTAGGTAATTTTATTCTGAATATTATGGTACTTAAGGTAGGTACACACATATTATACTTACGTTAGGTAATTCTTTTATCTAGATGACAAAGCTACGCTTCCCTTTGGACCTATTTCAATTGGTTCAGCTAACGACTTATTTTGTCATCCACGTTTTGTATACTAGTTAAGAAAATGTTTTTCCAATTGGAATGGGAACAAATATATATAGAATGCCCTATTTTATTAAGTAGTAGGTATATTTAACAACCCTCGTTTTGTAAATGGCTTCGAAATCGCAAAGTCCATCTATACAACACTAAATTGTAATGTTCTTTATTGAACTTTTTCGTCATTTCAAAATTCCTCTCATTTTAACCGACTTCAAGAAAGGAAATTCTTAATTCGTCGCATATGTTTTTTTATGCTAATCCATATTTCCGTCAAATTTGAACGGACTCTAAAAAAATCGTTTGATCTGTTATACGTCATGGATAACATCAGCAAATGACTCGCTAACAGTGTAACAGGTTTAAAAAGTAGGCAATGGATGCAGAGTATACAAATAATTAGTAGACTAATTCTTAAATAAATTCACTCATAAATTGAGATATTTTTTTAAGAATAATGCTAACCAACTTAATTTAATATAATAATATAATCTCACGCCTTTTTTTTATCCCCGAGGGGACCAAAAACCAACCAACCAACCATTGATTGTAACCAACTTACTATACACTAAAATGACTACAATAATTAAGTTTATTTGACTTTAATATTATATTAATTCGGGGCACGTAAGTACGTATTATTATAGTATTTTTGGGAGGCGGTGCCGCTTATATTCTTTATCTACATCTACACAGATTATAAAGAGGAAAGATTTGTATGTTTGTAACGAATAAACTCAAAAACTACTATGGAAGCATACAATCATCAAAACAATAGTAATATGCAGCATTAAGTACTTACCTATAAGGAAAAAATATAATTTCGTGTCTGTAAATTATTTACTGTAAGTACTTACACAAATGTAATTAGACTTTAAAAATTTATTTGACCAATCAACTTTGATTGTGTTGGTAACTTTTACAGAGTAGCAGTTAAAGGCTAGGCATAAAGATATAAATATACTTTTAATCACAGCAATACAATTCGACCATATCCGCAAGGGTACAAACAACAACAGTAACTATGACGATACTGTTCCACATATGAAATACGATTAAGTATATATGTCTATAGACAGCCAGTATAGTTCAATCCTATATGACCTCTAACACGCCCCCTTAATCTATTACATGTGGGCACAATAAAATAATAAACGTACACACCTCTGTACTCGACTGTACTCGGCAAATAAAATAAACAGATATCGAACACTTTTGTTCTCACCTATACTATACCTCCATTTCAATAGTATAACAATAACAATAATAAAAATAATCCTGCACAATTAATAAATTAGTAAAATTAATCTATTACACATACAAAGCACTTATAAATACATGTATAAAACATTAGATCAAAACATCCCTAACTCGCTGACTACATATCCGCCCCCTTAATAGAGTAATTTGACAAAGATAACTGCCCTAAGAACTCTTTTATTTTCGGACCGTTTACAGATTTTGTAAAAATGTCAGCTATCATTTTATCGGTTGGCATGTATCTGATTTCAACTTTATTGTTCAGGACACATTCCCGAATAAAATGATATTTGATGTCTATGTGCTTCGTCCTGTTATGCATCATTTTATTAGCCGCAATCCTATGTGCAGACTCCCAGTAAAATATATTTTCCTATCATAGGCTCCATCCCTACATCGCTATGTTTCTTGATTTTGAACACCCATTTACACTGTATTGGCTTCTTGTCGGGCGGAAGATCAACCAACGTCCAAGTCTGGTTTTCCTTTCCTTGTAGTTCATCTTCTATTGCTTTGCGCCATAAGGCGCTATCCGGCCTTGCCAATGCTTCCTTAACAGAAGAGGGGTCACCATCAATATTGTCAATAGCACGCATTACATTACATCCGTAATGATCGACAGGCTTTCGCTCTCTTACAGGATACCTTCTTTCTGTTGGTTCAGGTACTGTAACTAGCTCTTCAGGTTCTTCTGATCTATTTTCTGTAGATTCTACCACATCATCGTCGTTTTCAGCATCACAAAATACAATGTCGTGATCCGTCGATGATACTGCTTGACTGCCAGATCCACTGGGTACACTGGACTGAACATTGGAATCTCCATCAAGGTTTAACGTCGCAACTGAGTTTTTCTCCTTCTCATCACGCAAAAAACTATTTTCTAAAAATTTGACGTCTCTTGCCGTTGCCACTTGACCTGTCTTCGGATTCATCAAACGATATCCTTTTTGATTATCCGGATATCCAATAAAAATCATTGGTTCAGTTTTCATATCCAGTTTACGTCTTTTTTGTTTAGGTGTTAGTCTGAAAGCTAAACAACCAAAGACTTTCAGATGACTTACATCTACATCTTTTCCGGTCCAAAGACTCTCGGGTACTGCATTCTTTATAGCTTTAGTAGGGCTTCTGTTCTTTAAATATACAACAGTGTTGACTGCTTCGGCCCAATATTTTTTGCTTAGGTTCGCTTCAGACAGTAATGTTCTCGCCTTTTCGATGATGGTTCGGTTCGCCCTCTCTGCCACACCATTCTGCTCCGGTGTATAGGGCACAGTCGTCTGGTGCTTTATTCCTGCAGACTTTAAAAACTTATTAAACTGACTATTACAGTATTCAGTACCATTATCTGATCTCAGGCATTTTATTGACTTGTTCGTCTCATTTTCAACTTCCGCTTTATATTCTCGGAATTTATCAAATGTTTGACTCTTGTTTCTCAAAAAATAAACGTGCGTTTTTCGAGTATAATCGTCAATAAAAAGTAAAACATACCTCGAACCACTGAACGACGGTTCTTCAATCGGTCCGCATAAATCGCTATGAACAATTTGCAAAATCTCGTTCGCCCTCGTACCTTTGTTTTTAAAGGGACTCTTGCATGTTTTCCCTTCTATGCAAGGAATACATCCTTGGCTGAACTCTTGACTATTGAATTCCATTCCAGTTACAAGGTTTTTCATTTGTTGCATGTAATTTTTACTTAAATGGGCTAGTCTTTTATGCCAAATATTCGTAGTGTTTACATCTTGTTTTGACAATGTCAAATTGACGACTTCATTTTTCTTTTCTTGTAATTCATAAATTCCGTCAACTTCCAAGCAGTTTGCAATTATTTCATTCTCATTTCGAATGTTGCAACCTCCTTTGTCAAAATTAATTCTGTAATTTTTCTTGGTCAAATCGCTAACCGAAATAAGGTTCATGCTTAAATCAGGAACATGCAAAACATTATTCAGAGATAATCTCTTGTTTTCGCTGACTTGAGGTTCAGCGTTCCCTCTTCCTTGTACACGTAGCTTTTCACCATTCGCTACCGAAATTTTCATGTTGCCCTTTTCAGGTTTATAGGACAGCAACTTGCTTCTATCGTGGGTCATGTGATTTGAACATCCACTATCTAAATACCACATGTCTTTGTTGATCGCCTTCTTAGTGTTCAGGCAGACATTCGCGGATTTAGTTCGCTCTTTACACTCCGACGCTTTGTGCCCTTGTTTGTGGCACTTATAGCACTTATAACCGAACTTCTGCTTACGATCATTGGCTTTCGGTTGTGATCTGGCATTATTTTGTGCTTTTCGTGTAAATAAAGCTTGCTCCTCGCTTGAGTTTATTTTGCTCTGCCTGCTTCCCTCTTGCAATAACTTAGTTTTTATCTGCTCCAATGTGATTTCCTGACCACTGTTATCTACAGCCATGATAAGAGGGCCGTACTCAGGAGTCAATCCTCCAAGCAAAATTGATATGATCCAGTCATTCGATATTGCTGAATCAATATCTGCTAATTGTTGTGCAAGGAAAGTAACATTAGAGATATACCTTTCTACAGATTCGTAATTCTCTAATTTGCAATTCCAGAGCTCTCGTTGAAGAGAAATCCTTCTTCCCCAACCTTTGTCTTCGAATGCTGATTTCAAGCTGTTCCACGCTTCTTTCGCTGTTTTCGCATTGTACACGTGCGTAAAGCACTCTGATTCGAGTAACAAACATATAGTGGTCCTTGCCTTTCGATCTACGTCTTTGTCATACTTATCGGTTTCATCCCGTTCTATGACTTTCCACCAATCCTTATTTTCCAAGTAATTCCTTACTAAAAATTTCCAGTTTGGATAATCCGACGTACCTTTCAGTTTCTTTATTCCGCTTATGCCGGTGGAACTTAATTCCTCTGACATGTTGTTGTGCAGAATAAATTTCACAAGTCACGATCACTATAAATTTTTATATTTTTGTTACTCCAATGCTTTGGATTCTGCCAGGGCCATTAACAGGGCTTTCTGGGATTCTGGGCCCATAACCTTTTACAGAGTAGCAGTTAAAGGCTAGGCATAAAGATATAAATATACTTTTAATCACAGCAATACAATTCGACCATATCCGCAAGGGTACAAACAACAACAGTAACTATGACGATACTGTTCCACATATGCATAAAGATATAAATATACTTTTAATCACAGCAATACAATTCGACCATATCCGCAAGGGTACAAACAACAACAGTAACTATGACGATACTGTTCCACATATGAAATACGATTAAGTATATATGTCTATAGACAGCCAGTATAGTTCAATCCTATATGACCTCTAACAGTAACATACCTACCTTAGACCTGCCCTAAGGGTGGCCAGAGCTCTCAGAAATAAATTACATTGGCGCCGTAAACAATAGTCCTGACTCCAATAGGTCTCCAGTTGTTATTTGTTGAAAGAAAAGAAAACAATATTCTTAGTGCAGAAGCAATATCAATTTCACCGGGGGGTATCGTATAGAAAATAACCTCGAATTGAATTATAGCTTACACGCGACTAAACTTCCATACAGGTACTTATGAGAGCTCAAGGTACGATAGGCTGTAGTGTTACTATACATATTTTATAGCGCTGTAGAATGTAAATACACAGCTTCCTCTGCCATCCAGAGAGGAAATGTTACCAACCCTTTGGGTATTCACCCGCAAAATCAAATCAAAATCAGTTCAGTAATTTTTGCGTGATGCGAGTACAAAGTAGTAGACGAATATGTTCATATTAATAAGTGTCGAAGATTGTTGATTTTTGCTGGTTATCTTAATACATTTATTTCCGGATAAGGTTTTCGAAGAAGATATGACTGAGTGCAAATTTAGTCTGGCTTAAAATACTTGCTTTGAAACATGTATACCTGATACCCGGAAACTTGGAAAATTGGGGTAAAATGAAAATGCTTTTTTATGGGATTTAAACAGTACAAAGTAGGTATGTCGGTCAGGTAGTACCTAGCTACCTAGTAAGTCTAAATAAATATATAACTGAATAGGTCTAAATAACTGACTTGACTAGCTGACCGACATACTATGTCCTGTTTAAATATCATAATCTAAACATTTTCATTTTTACCCCAATTTTCCAAGTTTCCGGGACGATTTTGCGATTTTTCTCTCTCTTAAAACCTTATTCTGACTACAACAAAAATTTAAAAAATGACGAATGTTTGCAGCAGTTCTCAATTGATATAGTTACCAACGAAAAGCATATTAAAAATAAATAAAAAATCTTACATAAAAGCTATCTACAAAATGTAAAATACATATTATGTTAACAAGTTTAAAATCTGTCAACATGAGGCCAATTCCCAGTTTGTTACACAATAGTAGTATGCGGGCTTTATAAGTAACATCGTGTCGCTCGAACAAATAAGAATAATTGAATGCATCCAAATGATTGTGTAGATACCTTATTATTTCTTTAAGGCAGCTGTGATATCTTTGGAATAGACTATATCTGTCTATACTAATATTATAAGGAGGAAAGATTTGTATTTTTGTATATCTTTGTTACAAATAAACTCAAAAACTACAGAACCGATTTTTAAAATTCTTTCACTAATAGAAAGCTAGAAGATCCCTGAGTAACATAGCCTATATTTTATTGCCGTATTCCCAAGGGAATGGGAACTACGCGCTTGAAACCACGGGGCCCTGCTATTTTATAAAACAAACAGATACGTACATATCGATTGAAAGCAAATACAGCCCCTAGCCGAATGGTAAACGAAGGTTTCATTCGCTTAGTTGGAGTTCGCATAATTGTAATACTAACTATCAACATTTACATGTTAGTTAGTGTATTATTTAGCGTGCTGCTACAATTTTATTTGGTCGTGCTTTAATGCCACGCTCATATCAAATCGAGCACTAATGTCAAACCAAGAGAGATTCCAGGTCTGTGGTCAATCCCGTCCGTACTGTTGTCATTCTCTTAGAGTAAGCGACACTACTATCCAATTGGATCAGAGGAAACGGCTGCGCACGTGCTGTTGGAGTGCGAAGGCGTGGCTCAATACCGGACGAAGCACCTTGGATCCCCGAGGTCGCTCCCCGAAGACCTGAAGAACCTCAAGTCACTGCTGGGCTTCCTGCAGGAGCTGGGATGGTAAGAGTAGAGCCATTCCCACCATCACGCAAAATAGGCGCAGAAAGGACGTCGAGTTGCGGAAACAAGCCCGCGTTAACATACATACATACATACATACTATCCAATCACTAATATACAATCGGGCCTCAGACATCAAATTTTTTAAATCATGTCCGACCCGTATCATTCGACGTGATGTACAGCACACACTGTGCCAATTTCCTCTTCACATAAACATGGTACCTACCTATTGTTTTACTTTTCCACCCTCAGTCTCGGGGCGACACATAAACTCGTCGCAAATCCTGCAGAGGGCTTGAGAGCGTCGTCTAAGAAATTTTCCAAGTCAACGAAAGCAAGAAGCGACAATCTCGCCGACCTACGTCTTATTTTTCAGGAGAGCCGACCCGTTACAACGACAGAGATTTACATTTGAAATAGGCTGAGACACTCTTTTATTTCGCTCCGTTTTATTTTTTCCCTCGGTCCGTAATACTGCAACTGCTATATTGGACGGTTTTACTTTGTCGTAGGAAAGGGGAATATTTTGTTACTCAAAATGTAAGATTAAATAAAAGATATTTAATTCTGTGATATCAAATGAGCATCATTTTTATATAATGCAATAGAAAAAGGTGTAAGTACAAAAATAATATATAGTACAATGTTTATATATTATTTCATTACTGGGAATACCCACTTTCGTCAGTGAATTTTGAAAACCTCGTTGGTATACATATCCTCCGCCTACATGTCCTCACCAGAAAACAATTGTAGATACATTATTTAGTTATTTTTGTAAAATTTATTGCGTTTTCGAACAAGGCTAACCAGAAATCTAGTTTTAAGAAAAAGTCTAATGTGTCTAAAATGACATTTTCACGACTCGTGACTAAATAAAGTCGATATAGTGTTTTAGGAGGTGGTCTGTTATAGACGCCGTCGGTCCCGTTTGGCGTAAGGCTGTACCCTACCAAGAAATGCTTTAACGGAAATTAATTACAGTAGTATTTAATTGTAGTGTAGTTATACATAGTGTAAGTAAAGATGAATCATGAAGTCTCAATATTTAACAATGTTTCTTGATTAATAAATTAATATCAATTCGGACTCCGCTGTATTCATTTATTATTATTTATTATTTATTTATTTAATCATACAGACAGGGTACATGTGCTTACAAAATAGTCCTCCAAAACCGTCTAGACGGTTTGACTAGGGGATCATGCAGTCTCATTTAGATATGTAAATAATTAACACGGAATAATTTCAAATAAGTGTGATTTGAGCTTACTCTTAAATATATTTATGTTTGGCTCTTTTCTAATGTCCTCGGGCAAGCTGTTAAGTAGATAGGGTAGTCGTTTTTTCAGCGTTCTATCGCCGTAGTAATTACTGACCCTAGGTACCTCATACTTGCCCGTGGAAGCTGACCTTGTATTATAATTATGACTTACCAGCGATAGGTCATGCTCCGGATTGCCATGGTGATTAATTAATATTAAGTATCTATGTTTTAAACCTGCCGGAAGAATTTTACATATTTTAAATAGTTTTTTGTAATTATCTTTGCAATTATGTTTAGTTTTTTTATCAAAAAGTAGTTTTAGGACCCTAATTTGAAATGTTTCCAATTTATCTATATTTGTTTTAAAAGTTAGGCCGTAGGAATCAAGAGCATAACCTATGATGGAGTCCACTAGCGACATATATAAACATTTTAAAGTGCTCCTAGGAACTTTATAACTTAAGTGGTAAAACTTACTCAATAAAACTCTTAATTTGCTACATATATAATCTACATGTGCTTTGCTCCTATCCTCACAGTATCTCTCGCACGAGGCGTTCGTAACCTCTACCCGGCAGCCATATTATGTTGTACGCCGCGTCGACCGTCAGACGCTAGACGTCGGTAGCACCTGTGACAGACCTTCAGCTAATAGCATGTCTTAGCTTTAAAAAATAATAGCATAGGAATGACAAATTATATACATTTTCATATACTTTCCAGGCCCGTTACTCTTAAAATGTCATGAAATATAATTTGTGCCGGCCGAAACGATCCATCAAAGATTTCCCCTCTGGAAACTGTACCTACAAAATAAGTATAAATTATATTATGCGGCATTATTGATGAGGAACCGTCTAAGCCATTACTACATCGTGTAAAAATCCATCAATATTTTCGGGTACTTGTCAAACATTTTAAAAACAAGTACATAGGTACATACATTACTTACAAAAAAAAACGACTGCTTGAAAATTACACTGAAAATATTTCGAATAAGGTACAGGCGCCAATGAAGGCCCACTTAATTTCAAAACCTCGTAAAATCTTATATATAAGTAAAGTAAAGAAAACACATAATGGAAGTTGTAATATATTTATTTTAGAAACAAGATGTCTAAAAAAGTAATACAGGTTTTGGCATTTTAACACAAATGTAAACACTTTTTAAAAACTTGGTATTGGGCTATCTTGGGAAGCTGGTCGCTGAAGATGGCCCGAAAAATATTACTGAAAATATATGAATTACAACAATGAAACACCTTCAACATAAAACATTAAAATAAAAACCCATCTTTCTCATAACATTGTTCATGAAAGGCAAAAAATCTACCAACAATTTAAACGTGGGCTATCTTGAATCTATCAAAATAAAAATCAACTATAAAATAAAAACAAACTACAAAAAAACATTAAATTTAACTTTGAGATCAACTTTGAAAGCAACTTATCAAAAATAAAAATTAATCAGTTTTTTTTTCTAAAATATTTTTTTAATATCATTCATAGGTGGGCTATCTTAGGAATACTGAAAATTAACTTTGAGATTAATCAAAATATACTTAATGAGTTTTAAAAAATTAGACGCTGCTGTCTTTAATTGAATGTCTACACTCCTAACAAAAAAAAATGCTTAAAATTTAATAGATGCTTATTCAATCTCAACAACCACTAAACCGATTTTGTTGAAACTTGCACTATTTTTAAGTTAGGCTATATTTATTTTACACTAGATTAATTGCAATCCAACATACACACACCGGCACAATTAGCGGAACAGAAAAAAAAGGGAGTATTTACGCATTTTTGCGTGTTACTGGCCGGCTAAACAAGCTTTTTTTAAATTTGGGTTTTAATTTAAAAATGGAATACTAAGCGACTGCCCTTTTTTTCATTTTTTTGTTTTAATTTTCATTGATTCATTTTTTCCACCGCTTGTCCGTTTTTAGAAGGTTCGTGAATTCCATTTGAAAAGCTTTGAATTGCAGTTTATGAGGCTTTTGAGTTTTTTCGCATATTGATAATTTACGAGCATCTAATTATGCCTGATTTAACGCCATCAGAAATCATTAGGGCAGATCAAATGAGGAGAAATGGTCAAACCTACAGATCGATTGCCAGAAGCCTTCGTCGATCGTTATCAACGATTTATCGTAGCATCCAACGATACAGATTGACGAATGCTCTAGTGAGAAGGAGAGGACAAGGCCGGAAAAGGTGTACTTCAAGGAGGGATGACCGTTTTCTCCAACTTCAAGTCCGACGGAACACGAGACTAACGGCGGTGCAGGCTCGAAATTTACTGGAAGAGGTACGAGCAGTAAGGATGAGTGAGCGGACAGTTCGTAGAAGATTCGAAGAAGTGGGTATAGGCTCGTATGTGCCCGCCAAAGCCCCAAAACTTGAGAGACATCATCGCACAAACCGTCTACACTTTGGTCGTGAACATCGTGATTGGGACTTCGACGACTGGGGACAGGTTCTTTTTACTGATGAATGCAGAGTTATGTTAAATCAAATTGATGGAAGGCAGCGAGTATGGAGACGCAAAGGAGAACGGTATATCCAGTCTAATTTTGAAAATACAGTTGCATATGGCGGCGGTTCAATTATGGTCTGGGGAGGAATATGTTTAGGAGCTCGTACGGAGTTAGTAGTGGTCGATGGCGGGAATCTGAATGCTGATCGGTATATCAGGGAGATTTTAGAAGAACATGTTGTGCCATTTGCCCCCTTTATTGGTAACAACTTCATTCTAATGCAGGATAATGCTCGGGCTCACAGTGCTCGCACAGTACAGACATACCTAAACCATGTTGGTATAACGGTGATGGAGTGGCCAGCACGGTCCCCCGATATGAACCCTATAGAACACGTCTGGGACTTGCTAAAGAGGAGTGTAAAGTCAAGAATGCCCCCTCCCAATAATCTCAACGAGTTGCGAAACGCATTACTTGAAGAATGGCAGAGGTTGCCCCAAGAAACCATTGATAACATCATCCGCAGCATGCCCAGACGGATGGAAACCCTCATCAGAGCACGAGGAGGAAACACTTGATATTGAACAGTCATTGAAATTGTTGTTAAACTTTGGAAAATCTTGAATTTTCTGCTGTTTCTCTATAATTAAAAATCGAAGAAAAATACATTTTGTTTAATTTAATTTTTATTTTTATAAAATTTTAAGTATGGTGTTACAAATGAATGTCAAAACATGTTAATTTAATTGTTGTTTCATTTTAAATAATATATTGTTTAAAAATTACATTCATTGTTCTAAATTCCCTCTTTTTTCTCCTTTTTTTTTCTGTTCCGCTAATTGTGCCGGTGTGTGTAGTTTCCAAAACATGAGCAGACAAACGTAAAAAAAACAAACATACAATCAGAAAAATATATTAACACTACTTTCAATAATGCTAGAAAGGCCCGGGCTATGTTTGGGAATTATAGTATGGGCCATGATAGGAAATTACACCCGGGTTAAGTATAATTTGGTAAAAATACAAAAAAGTCAATAAAATAATAACACTCACCTGTAATTCGCTGATAAATATATAAAATATGAATTTCACAATTTAGAGCAAAGAGATTTGCTTTAAATTTGTATATTTTCAAAGGGATTTCGATTTATTGGATGTTATAAAATGCGTATCGTCTTGACATGACCAAGCAAACTGTCATCTTTCTTCAAAATAGGGACACGCCGGTAATGTAACACACTTGCACTATTGTCTATGGTACTAGTAGCATAAACTAGCGAAACTTCAAATGTTTCGAATAATCATAACTGTATTTTTTTTAAAGTGGGCTATCCTAGGAGCCGGGCCATCTTCGGCGACACTACCTTACATTAAATTTGCCGATTAGGTAACGATTTCGCTACACTGTAACTATATTTTATTCTCCTCGTCCGCTCATGGGAACCAGCTGCTTATTCGGCTACGATTCACTTGATCATCAATCTGTATAGGTATATAAAATGATAAACAAACTGATTAGTGTATATCAACGCACAGCCTAAACCGCTGGGTCTAGAGACTTGAAATTTTGCACATAGATACCTTATACAGTATACGCCATTAAGAAAGGATTTCGCAAAATTCAACCCGTAAAGGTGTAAAAATAAAGCTATTCTGTTATAAATATTGTAATGGCACCTGATTTATTAAATCTATCAGTCCGCTTAGGCTACAGGATGCGCCACAGAAATACGCACATACTTACATCTATATCCTATTTCTGATACAATCGGGTAAAAATGGTAGCATTTAGAAAGGATTCTTAGAAACCATGGGAACAGAAATAAACAAACATTCTTAATGCCGCGCCGCTTGCGTCGGTCACCCGCAAATTTTAATATATCTATTATAGTTAAGTTATGGTACAGTCAACAAAGTTGTTAGGGTTACATGGCCCGTAAATAAGAATTCATTTTTCTGGGGAAGTCATACATAAATCTTATTGATTAATGTTTATTTTGAAAGGTATTTTTGATCCCTATAATTTACCAAAAAAATACTATAAATATATTTATGGCTTTAAGAGAAAAGTGAATCTTAATTTTTGGAAATGTAACACTAACAACTTTGTTGACTGTACAGTATAGATTAAATTGAGTAATTCAAACGCTCTTCCTACAAATAAACGTCATTTACTTTTCTATGAATGGGCTATAATAACTAATTCCCCGGTTAAGAGTGCCTGTCAAGTCTCATCGAATGCCGCGTTGTGGAGCGAGGCGGTACTAATTAGCAAAGGAATTCCTCCGCCACCCTTCACTGGTGCCGGGGCGGTGACGGGAACTCGGTCCAAAACAATTTATGCATTCATTCGCTTAATTAAATTATACTACGGCAGAGTTTCCCACGAGGATCTTTTAATGTCCCACTCATAAGATCGGAAAGCATAAATTAACTTGGCTATTTGTTATGCTGGGCCACGCGCGTTTAATTATTAAGGCACCGTCACTCTTGTGCGGACTGCGGGTAGGCGAACGTATGAATACAGATGCGAGGTTGGTTTAAAAAAAAAACACAATATGCGATGGGCTCACAGCGTGTCAGAAAAAAATCGGAATTGCACTCTTAGGGTTCCGTACCACAATACTAAGAAAACACACGGAAAATGTCAACAACCTTTATTAGAGTTTGAGATACAGCCCACTGACAAACAGACAGACGGACAAACAGACAGCTGAGGCTTAGTAATAAGGTTACATTGGCACCGGAAAAATTAAATACTGTTCATTGGTAAGTCAGTCGCTTGCGAACGGCTAGACTCATCATTTGTAATTTTCTTTATTCAAATCTTGGAGGTTTTGCTGTTCAATCACAAAAGATTTTAATGAGATTATATATCCTATAGGTTACCTAGATTAACACATATGGTAATTTTTACCCCTGAATGCGAATGAAGTCGCGGGTAAGCTAGACTTCTCTACAGTACACTTGTACCTACACATACTCATTGCAACACAATTAACGAAAGACTTGTTTTGTTTTAGAAGATTTTTTTCATCTGAATCATGAATGGAACAGATTTCAACGGTTTTTATTTAAAGAAATAGAGCAACAAGTATAAGTATGTAATATAAATGAATGTAAAAAAATTATATGACTTAAAAGTATTGTTTTTTATTTTTTTATTTTATTTATTTGGTACACCAACGTTTGTTACATTAATACTTATTTACTAACATACATTCAAAAACAGTTTTATAAATGCAACAACCAGTTAAAAGTGCACACCACATGCATATAATATACGGTACCTAAGTAAAAGTATCAATAAGTAGAGAAAAAAAAATCAAAAACCTAAGGCCTAAAGGTCAACAACAAACAAGGCCTTAAAACTTGTCGTGTAATACTTTCTGGAGCCTGGCAATAGAATCCACGTGAATATCGACCAGATCGTTGTGGCTGTTAAGCAATTTGCATAGTCTAGCTAAAGGGGAGTTTGCTCCCAAAACTGATCTTCGGAAAGGCGGACAAAGTGGAGTGATAGGTTGTCGAGGATATCGTGAGGGGACTCTCATTTTAAAATTTTGGAGTAGTTGAGGGCAATCTATTTTATTTTGAAAAATTTTAGTCAAGAAGGTGAGATCCATAATATCTCGCCGATCCTCCAGAGAGATGATTTTGAAATGGCTTAGTCTGTTCGCGTAGGATTTAACTTTTTTAGCGATGCCATTTCGGTACGCTAGATTGTTGAGGAATCTTTTTTGGATGCGTTCTAACCTCAAAGAGTGTGTAGAGTAGTGAGGTCTCCAAACTACGCTGCAATATTCGAGGATACTCCTCACAAGACTGTTATACAAAAGTATTTTAGTTTTGTTTTTACGAAATACTTTGATATTTCTTATGAGAAAGCCTAATACCCTGGAGGCCTTTTTAATGACGCATTCCATATGAGGGACAAAAGTTAGTTTATTATCAAAGGTGATGCCCAGGTCCCGGATCTCATTGACCTTTTCAATGGTAATATCATTGATTTTAAATTCAGAGTGGAGAACGATAACTTTTCTTGTGAATGTAACATGGAAGCACTTTTTGACGTTAAGATGGATCTTAACGTCAAAAAGTGCTTCCATGTTACATTCACAAGAAAAACTGTATGGAATACAGTTTTTACTACACCAATCAACCAATATGCTGAGGTCATCTTGCATTAACTTAATATCTTCCGATGATTCACATAATCGAACAAATTTTAAATCATCGGCATATAAAAATGGCTTAGAATTATGAAAACACTCTGGAATGTCATTAATAAAAACATTGAAAAGGATCGGTGCCAGATGTGATCCTTGGGGCACACCAGAAGTAATATTATTAGGGCGAGATTCGTAGCCGTTAACAACAACTTGAAAATTCCTTTCAGAGAGGTAAGATTTAAACAAATTAAGAAGTGATCCGGTGAACCCGTAGGCTTCTAATTTCTGTACTAGTATGTGATGAGAGACCTTGTCGAATGCCTTGCTAAAATCTGTGTATATAACCTCTGCTTGCTTTTTAGAGTCTATTGCATCAATCAAGGTCTCTGCAAATAGAATCAAATTGGTTGAAGTTGATCTGGAGCCAACGAAGCCGTGTTGGAAATCCGTTAGGATTGTAACTAAAAAACAAGCTTGAGTAAATGAAGGCTTAGCTGAATACTGAATTATGTTACAGTATTGTGTACTCGTCAATGTCATGACCAGACTGACCTATCAAAACTGAATCTGAAACCTGGACAACGCAATTTTGGAAATTTTGCAAAACAAAAAAACATAAAGTCGTATAAGTATTCATACTTACAACTTTTCCAAGTTCATACTTTAATGCTTGGTTAATTACATAGCTGCATAAAACGATTCATGACAAAATTAAACTGGTACAATTTTAATAGAACTCCAAGTTTCAAGAAAGGTAAAGAATAAAATTATCATTCTTTGTATTTTACTAGGCAATTAATCACGTTGGCCGCTCTTCCTTTAGTTAATTCTGAGTTTTCTCGCCAGCTGAGCAGTTTCATTTATTCTTAGTGTATCCTCATTGTTACACTTGCTAAGTTTCTTTGATAACTTGTGTAAATTAAAGAGAACTTGACACTTCATGACAACGATGACATTACAATATATTGCTCCACTTATGCCCGGTTTTAGAAGCTACGAAACCCTTGGTATGGAATCCCAAATGATCCATTCTTTCTGAAAAAAACTACTGCCAATCTATCTAATACCATAAAGGGGAAAGATTTGTATTTTTGGATTTTTGTATTTTTCTATGTTTGTTATGAATAAACTCAAAAACTACTGGACCGACTTAAAAAACTCTGTCACTAACGGAAAGCTAGAAGATCCCTGAGTAACAGACTATATTTTATTCCCGTATTCCCACGGGAACGGGAACTACGCGAGTGAAACCGAGCAGAACCGCTAGTCATTAATAATGGATACCACTGAATATACTAACTTGTTAGACATTTAAGTTTCACTTAAATGTTAAGTAATGTAATGTACCAATGAATTTTTAAACACTTACCTATTTATCACTAGCTTAACGGTGAAGGAAAACATGGCTAGGAAGCTCATAGTGTACAACAACCTGGTCTCCCGAGACTCCTGGTCTCTCAGCTCTCCCCGTGGTCGGCAGAGGTACCTAAGTTATTCCTAGAAACACTAAACGTGAAAGGTCCCCCGTTCACGTTTAGGGTTCCGTAAATTCACTGATAAACAGGAGTGAAAGTGTTTCTAGGAATAACATAAGTACCTCTGCCGACCACGGGGATGATCCAAATTCAAAAATGTTATAGAGAAGGTGACTCAGATCGTCACAGACACGTCACTTATCTATATTGGAATACTAGGAGCGCCCCGCGATTTCACCCGCGTAGTTCCTGTTCCCGTGGGAATACGGGGATAAAATATAGCATATGTGTTATTCTGATGTATAAGTTACACAACGCGTAACAGAAAAAGCGCAATTCCTCATACATCCCAATTAGTATATTAATATAAAAAAAATATGATGCAATCGAACTTTAGTTGTGTCTAACCAATTTTCTTAAATATCAATTAATAATAGCACGATTTCCATAGAAAGCACCAAATTCAGCTACGCTAATTCATTTTTGGGAAAAAATTTACACATAATATTAGAAATAGCTGAAATTGAATAAGTAGTCGATACTGATCAAACTAATTTAAGGAATTGCACTTATTCTGTTACATGTTGTATAACTGTAAAGTTTCATCAAAATCCGTTCAGTAGTTTTTGCGTGAAAGACGAACAAACATCCATCACTACAAACTTTCGCATTTTTATAATATTAGTAGGATATGAAAAGGCCGACACATAATCTATGGTGTTCAAAGTTATGTATGTTGTATATTTCCTCTTTCAGGGTCATCATATCGTCATAAAGATTTCTATTCAAATATGTTTATTTCATGGATATTTTATGTCATACGGCATAGGTACCGCAGGTGTGGTTCAGCTTTGTTTTTGTCATTGTAATTAATTCTATGTATCAAAAATTTAAGATGAACTTTATAAATTGCTACTAAAGTACCCGCAGGTCCCAGTCTGAGGCATGTGCAGACCCGGTCCGGCGATCGCTCACTGCCTATCACGTTTAGGGGTCGAATATTCTCGTGAAAAGTGGGTATTTCCAGAAATAGAATTCTACCTCTGCTTATCTCCTCAGGGATAAAAGGCGTGAGATGATTTATTTATTTATTTTAAAGTCTCCGTCTCGAGAAGCTATAAATTAAGTACATCAACGAACTCCTACTGAGTTACGCAGCGACAATTATGAGTTAACCAAGTCTAAACAACTTAAATACGGGTAATACGAAGCTGACAAGAAATTTTAATTAGTCGGTATGACGGGCCTGTTGGCTCAGTTGGTAGTGACCCTGCCTTCTGAGTCGGAGGTCGCGGGTTCGATCCCCGCTCGGGGCCAACATTTGTGTGCATGAACATGTCTGTTGGCTTCGTGTCTGGGCGTTTAGTATTTATTTAAGTATGTTTATCAGTTGTCTAGTACCCAAAGTACAGGCCCTGCCTAGTTTGGGATTAAATAACCGTGTGTGACTTGTGTCCCACAATTATTGTTATTGTTGTTATATATTTTAGCGATATAAAGCTCTGTCGTTCAATGTATTGTGGTACAGATGCGTCAGACTCCTGGATTGTAAACATTCGGTCCCCCAAGGCCACTTATTTTATTTCTTGCACAATATTTAGCCACTTTTTTCTACTTTTAATACGACTATGGAAAGAACTTCATATTTTTATCAACAAACAGTACCCAAACATGTTCTTTAGCATCTGTGGCTTGCTACTGAATAAATACCTTTTGTCCTATGTTGTTTGTCTCTGCCCTCGCTTTAGTTAATGTATGTCAGTAGCGACCACTTTACTTGCACATACTAAACATGGTTAATCTCGTTTCCAAAAAGCTCTATACGAGTATATGTTCTTCTTACTCGACTGTTACTGATTTTTAGGGTACCAAAGGGACCCTATTATTAAGGCCCCGTTCTTAGTCCATCGTTTTGACGTCTTTCTGGCAAAGGGCTTTATCTCAAGAACTGTAATAAGAACCTTAACACTTAAAATTATCAAATAATGTGTATTTTTACTATTGTCACTAACGGTGAACGTAAAAACGCTCTAACAATAAATAAAAAAGGTTTTTAGCGTTTTTTAGGTGAAGGAATAATTTTCAAATTCCTACGTCATTTAAGTTGGAAGTGGCTTTCAAAAAAATATAACCCAAATTTTCTGTTAGAAAACAACCCAAGAATAATTACATATTATAATAGAAATATGAAGATACAATGTATGTAGATACATTCAAAAATTAGGTATATGAAAATGGATAATAGTACATTATGGTACAAGTGAGTAAAGTTGGTGATTACCGCTGAGGCGCCATTGAGACCCGAGCCGTAGGCGAGGGTCATAAGAGAGCCGAGGACGGTAATCATCAATACACACGTGTATCATACGACGTTTTTCAACACACTTGTGAATAAATAATACTAAAAAATCATTTTAAAATAATCATTCGCAATGGCGGGGAAAATTAATTGGTTTTCCAATTTTTTATTTATATAATTTGGAAAAGGCAAAAGGATCTAGGCCCATACAGCCTCGTTTTCCTATGCGCTCGCATCTTACAATGGCGATCGGCCATGGACTAAAAAAATTAGGTTTCTTTTTCTTTGGTTTGTCGTGGATAGCGTTTTAGCCACGTACAAAATGGGGTATTTAAAGTTTTTACAGAGAAAACCAAAGTTATATTTGAGTGAAAGTTTTGTTTATTAAACACGTACAAGTTGAAATGATCTATTTAAATACGAAGTTGCATGAAATGAGCAAGCCATATTTGTGTATTAATTTATTAGTACGATTGAATACGATCTTTTTTGTATCGAAACTTTTTTAAGAACAAAGCAACTCTAGCAACAAAATTGAAAAAAAAAATCTATAACTCACTAGTGAATAATAGCAAACAAAAAGTCTCAGTTTGATTATAGGTGTCATTATGTGCCTAATTGCAGTGAAATTAGAGCCACTTTATGAGCAAGTGTGTTGAAAAGAAATTATTAGCACGCCTGGTAAATGCAGTGTTATGTTTACCAAAGAAACTTTTTTTTTTGCGATTATTGCTTCAAAAAGTTTTCATATAGTATTTTTTGTTCAAAAAACAATATGCTGATGAAAATTTGCATTTCTAGTTATGGAACCTCTTCTTAGATCCTCGGGGATCAAAGACGTCATCACATATCTATTTACTATATGTTTTAACTTTTTGTATGAAATATTAAGTTATAAATATTAAAATACTTACTACTAAAACGAATAGGTACTTAACGAATTATATGGTACTTTCACAAAATGAACAAGTAAATCGGAACATACATACGCGTTGCACAAATGGACATTAAAATAACCGTATTGCTGGCCATACAGATAACTTCCATTAGAGCGGCTTTCCCGACCCGGGACACTGAAAAGCTTTTATATTCGATATAAAAAAATATTTGCTCTGCATTCATTTAATACATGATATTATATATTTTACAATATTGATTGAACAATAACTACTTCTTCAATCATCGAGTACCGAACACTACATTTTAGGTAATTATTCATTTTATTCTACTCATAAAAACGTGTAAAATGCTAAAAAGATGTTACTTATGTGGCCAGGTCCCTAGTATTTTTGCATTTATTACTTCTATTGGAATATAACAAAAATCCAAACCTCTTATTATGTGTAGATCACTTCAACGTTCAAATACGAGTATTCTATCATTAATTGAATCAGTCATTCTTACAAGTGTATTATTCAGGTGCCCAGTGGCATTGCTGTTTGCATTTACTTTTCAAAGTTCTTTATTATATCCAATGCCTAGGTCTTAAAGGTAACCTGCTGTTCGAATTTCAAGTATCTGACTACAGTAGTTTCAGCTGTGCGTTGATGAGCCTCACTAGCTCCCAAGGATTTCATCAAAATAGCTCGCGTCACTACCAGAAAACTAAGCCTTCCATTAGTGAAAGAATTTTCAAAAGAAATTCCAAAATTGGTCCAGTAGTTTCGTAGCTTAATCAATGACAAACAATCAAATCTTTCCTCCTTGGAATATTAGTGTAGATATATTCGTAGATTATTCATTAGATCCATCATCTAATTACTTCTACATACTAAGATTTATTAAGATACGAATAACTAAGCATGCGTTTATATCTGGCGTACACTTATTTCAGGCAGCGAGTGTAAGGTACTTTATGGTAGCGACGAGCCTCCCTCGTGACAGCTTACACATGAATTCGGGGATAGACAAAGAGTGTGCAGACTGAAAGAGCCTTTCATACGCCCCCGGCTCGTAGGCGGTTGCGAAAGTGCTGTGTGCTTCGCGATAACAGTTAACTTGTCCTTGATGCTCGCTGAAATGAAGACTCTCTCCTTTAGAAGTACAATATTGACATTATACTTTGAAACACTCTTATTAGATTGTGCCTTTATATTTACTTAGTGTAATGTAAATGTACTTGATACTAATTAATTATAATTATAAAGCTAAAATTAAAAACTTAAAAATAGAAAATAAAAAATGGATGTGCAAAGTTTTTAATAATATTGCAATTTATACTTCCTTTATATAAAATATTATTACAAGGGATGCCAGTAATCTTCGTTGCTGGCTGTGTTTAGACAGCTCTGATCAGCTATCTTCAATATTCTCATCTTTTTTATTATTATTTCTTTTACAGTTTGTCGGCGAGAATAACGCCCTTTTCTTTTGTTATTAATTTGCCATAGAATGCTACACTTATTTATAACAATATGTACTTGTTTACTTATATTTACTAAAAACTCTTACAAAGAAAAAAATAGTCAATTGTCAGTCTGTCTGTCTGTTAGAGCATATACAGCTATAGCTTTCCATCTAGCTCTGGGTCTCCACTGCTTTGCCTCTACATTACTTTGGTGTTATAGTTAAAATACTGAAAGCCCTAATCCGAGTCATAGACACTGAAACTATTTAAAATCACCACAAATCGTTCTCCTAGCTACTGCATTCATGTAAAATTGTAACATTTGTAGCCTACGACAATCCGGAAAATAAGACTAATTTAACGATACCAGCCCCCCTAGCCAAATGGCATTGTAAAATCTAATCGAATGTTCTTTTAGATTGACATGTATGGGATTGTCATAAGCACTTGCCAACGAGCTCAAACGCTAATGTCAATCCCATACATGTCAATCTAAAAGAACATTCGATTAGATTATGCAATGCTACTTGGCTAGGGGGGCAGGCAGTTCAATATCCTTCAAATCATTCTAGACTACAGAACAATTAATAGGCTCACATTACCCTCTTTTAAAGTCTAAAATAAAATAAAATAATTAGCTGTTCAGTACATAAGATAATCAGCTGGCCCATGATCTACTTACAACCTTAATCGCAATCACCTTCATTTTCAAGTAAGTTTCTTCTTCCGTAAATTTTTCATTACTGCCATTGCAGTATAAGTAGAACAAGCACTGACCGTGGAACAAATGTAAAATGAAGGCGATTTCGATTACCATTATAAATACACAATAAGGCCTCAGGTTAGATACACACTTCATCAACCCGTAGCAGCCCACTGCTGAGCTAAGTTTTTCTCGCACATGAGAAAGTGTGGGCCATAATCTCCCACGCGAACTCACCGCGAATCGGGAGTAGTGTTAGGCCAGCTAAGTGTCAAAATTGTTTAAGCCACCCAAGGGTAGTATCTGACATGTCTTAACGGCTTTCGTCTTGCGTATCCTTACCTAAAGGTTAGATACGCCATTTCATCATTGTTTCTACCTATCATCCATCAAAATAAAATATCGTAGCACTAAATAACTTTTTCCGCTTTCTAAAAACGACAATACGAGTTACTCAAAACTTAAATACCCCCGTCGAAACGTCGAAATCAATATCCGTGCAGTTAAACTAAGAGGTGAACTCTCTAGAGATTTTCACGGAGATATTGCTAAATGAAAACTCAAAAGGGGTGAAAATGGAGCAGGAAGGTTTGCCGGCTTAAAACTCTTTGATTTTTAAAATCGAATTATCACTTCAATCAATCTTTTAGTGAAATTCGAGACTTTTATTGGAATCCAATTAGTTTTGTACTAAATACTTGATTGAAGGTGGCAATGAAAAGACGTTCCACGACGACGGAGACGCATTAGTGTAATGTGGTTAGAACGAAATTAATTAAAAGCTGGAGAGTAATAGTTGAATTTAATTAATTAAAGTTGGCTAAAGAAAATAAATTACAAAGAATATAACATACTTGCTGAAAAGTGCTGTAGGTACTATAAGTACCAACCTCAAAAGATTCAAAAATAATGTCAAACTGTTTGTTTGTAGTTCCTGACTGCACAAGAAGAAGATAATATTCTTAGAGTTTAAGTCAGCATATTCCGTCTAATCTAGTTCTAACTTCTAATCTCTCAGTTTCAAACATCCTAATGCTGTCTGGAAGAGATCGCTAAAAGCGATGAGACCGCCCATTGTACTTTAATAAATTATTATATCCATACAGTGTTTTCTTGGTGCACAATAAATAGTTATTGTATTTTGTCGTAACCGACTAGATGGATGTTGAAGTAAAAGGTATCGTTAGATTCGTCTTATCTCGGGATATTCATGAGCTTTTTGCCTGACTATAGGAAGGGTTTTTTTTATACATGGTGTAGTGTAAGGGGTACGCTTCCTAATCCAAGGAGCAAGCCAAACCCCAACGGAAGCATATACAATAGCCAATTTGGAGGTTATAAAATAAAAGTTGTGTCCCACAATGTTATTAGAATTTTATTTAAGTAGGTGAAAGTATCGTTTCCTTTCAGGAAAATTTGAATCAATCGTAAAAGAAAAACAGTAACAGAATTTGTTCTAAAGTCGTTAGCAATCGGCCATTCTTCTGCGTAGTTAGTAATTGATGTTCGTCCTCGATTGTTTTATTTGCACTCTGGACTGCAAGCTAGGGTTGCTAATCCAAACTCGATATTCCGTTGCCTAATAATAATAATACAAATTCAGTTTAGAATCAAATTAAATGTACTCTTTTGCACCACCAAATAATATCGGCCTTATTTTCTTAATGAAATTGCGAGTAAGCATTCATCAAAAAGATTTTCCCAAAAACTCCTCTAAAAATGTATTTTCATTTTTCAATTTTATTGTAGCATATTTTTAAATATAAGAACAATCGTAAAAATGGAGCAATTGCGTACTAAACTTGCTGATGTCACAACTCAATATAACCTTTCTTTGTGACAGATCATAAAAGTAACCCTTGACCAAATTGTCTAAATTATAATAACACTATAAATGTGAAAGCAACTGTTTTTCTGTTACCGTTTCATTGAGGTCGGTAGACCGATATTTTGTGTTGATGAAAATTGAAAGGACGGTCAGCAATCAGCACGCAGATTTTACAAAGCGCCATCGCATGGTATATAAAATGGTATATTTCTCAGTTGAGTTCCATTAAAATCCGTTCGTACACAAAAGATTATAATCAAAATTTGAAAAAAAAAAAACAAACCGACTTCAACAAATAGCAAAAAACTATTATTTGCATATTCAACATCCACTACCAACTGTTACTAAACCTATTATGCTGATAGATAATGATTTGCTGATGTCTGTTGAGGAGTTCCGTTCTACATCTGAAGTTCTTCATTAGATTTTCACAAAACTTAGGTATATATGGGACCATCCCTGAGGTATACCCAAAGAGATTAAAATATAATATAGCATAGAGGGGACAAAGCGAGGAAAATTTGATGCCAAAAGTTATTACAATGAAAATATTCCCAATGCCCCCTCTATGTATATATCTCTTTGGGTATACCCGATCAAATGATATTTTTTTTCGGAAGTGCTTTAGCTTTCACGGAAATATGGACTCACATACAACAAACAACATAAGTGATGAATTGAAAACCGCCTCCTTTTTTGAAGTCGTAAGTGTATAATATCACAGTAGGAAGTAGGATGTCAGTTTGCAGATAATTTAACATGACGTGAGACAAATATAGTTTTCTACTAAATTCGAATTTAGAAACTGATCCTCCGACTAGAGTTGGTAAACTCTACTGTGAGTCGTTTAACAAAATGACGGGCCCTTTTTATCTTAGTCGGGCTGCAATTTGTTGCTCGCTCTATTTTCTCCGGACCGCAAACCGACCAGCGGCTGCTATTTTGAATATCCCTTTCCTCTGAAATTAAATTGAGTGGTTTTTTGACTTGAATAAAAATAACGGGAATTTATCTTTGAAATACTAACTTACGCTGTATTGTGATTAGTGGAACGTTGCAATATAAAATACCTACATCAATGCTTGTTTATTACAAGTACTATTAATTTAGTAACATATTTTTTTAAGTAACTAAATTAACAACGTCTGAAAGTAATTAGATGGAAAAAAAGGAATGATCATAACATTGTAGGGTAACAAACCATAGCAAAAGTGTCGAAGCCTTACACATTTTTCAGCTTTGCCTTCATTCGCTGTTGTCTGGAGTAACCTGTAATAACTGCAAAATGGACCTTCTATACAAAACGAAAAGATTGAAAAATGGTGCAGTCGGGTAGAACTGTATCCTATGGCACAGTTGATCCTATGATTCAGAGATGAAGACGATACAAACATCAATCGTTAAACCATATTATTATGCTTGTGTACTAACATAAATTGTTTATAGTGCATTTGGTTTATATTGTATGTACACTGGACGGTCTTATGGTTTTAGTGTTGAAAGAGAAGTAATTATTCACAGCTGCAACGTTTCTCAGAAACAAGACCAAATGACTAATGAAAGCAGACCAAGAGAAGATTATTATGTATAAAATTTGTTATTTTTGTTTTTTGTTGTTTACTGGTCCAGAAGGTTCAGAAATTCTGAGAAAATATTCTTTATAACACATTTGCTCGTAAAAGAAACAACTTTATAAGTAATAATATTACTACGTATCTATCCCAAGTTCGAAGGTGATTTAAAACATCGTTTGGAAACCAGCAGACTCCAGAACTGATTCGGAGGCATGTGTAACAGCACCCCGGTCCAGAGGTAATATATCTGCCGACCCCTCGGGGATAAATGCGTGCACATATTTATTTATTTTTATTCCCGTAATAAACAAACAAAACGATATTTTTTGTAATACTATAGGGTAGGTACATCTATTTTTTTTCTATTTATTGAAAGCGGGTTTTCTCTATACAGAGAATTTAGCATACTGAGTATGTTCTAAGAAATTACAAGTTAAAGTGCTTTCAGGACCTCTTTGTCGATCCTAAAGAACCAGGCTCTCAAAAATGGCTAGGAATTTGCCCGACTGGCAACGCGCGGGGGACGGGGCACTTCGTTTGTCGCGATATCGCTCATAAGCGCGCGCTATCTTCCCAGCCGCCTCCCTATTCAGCCAAAATAGTACCTCGAGGAGTTCGGTAATGAGTTCCCCGTACTCCCGCACTATCTCCACTAGTGCTTTTTTAACGACGACGTTTTGAAAATTGTCTCCACAAAGAAGATATTATAAGCTAGACTGCACGGAAAGGAGCCTGAAGAGGACTTTGTGGATCGTTTCGGCGAAATCTTTGACTAGTCACGCGCGCCATTGCTATTCGCTTTGCATTGCTACATGGAAATGTTAAAATATAGCGTAACGAGTTGTATTGTTGTGGAGATTACGGGTATGAATCAAGACTTTAGGTACTTGGAGTCTCTTTTCATACCAATGTAGCAAAATGTTGCAAAAAATACTCATACATTTACATCAAACTAAATATTTTATTTTTACAGAGTTACTGCCAGTTCATGTTTACCACGTGGAACGGTAGTTACGTGGCTGAAATTATGAGCGTGGTAAACGAGCACATGAGAAAGTGATAATTGCCACTTAAATCCATAAATTCTCATTTATGTGGCAGTCACTTACCATCAGGTGACCCGTCTGCTCGTTTTCCCCCTTTTGTTATAAAAAAAATATATATTCAAAACATAACCTAACCTTACCTATACATAGATATTATACACAATTCAAAACATTTTCCCAAACAGAACTCGTTGGTTCATGGCCATAATAATGTACACCTTACCTCTAAACCTCATGGGAGGGTTTTCTCGTATGTTCAAAACCAGGGGTCAAATGGTCAGCTACGGTTCCTAATCCACCACACCGGGGCATAACCGCCATTATAATTGGAATGCCAAAGCTACTAATTACGCTAGACGGTCTCTAACGGTCAGCACTCTCCGACCATTAAGGCCCACTTCGGTCGCAGTGCTCGGCCGAAGGAAAGGTAAATTTACATTACAAACGAGCACAGTACAGCATCGCGCGCTGTCCTCGCCACAGCTAGATTTTTGGGGAGAATTTTAGATAACAACTCCCGAACCCTCCAGCTGGATTGTCTTGCCTTCATTTTTGCATTATTCTCGTGGAATTTTTTTTTGAACTTTATGAGAATATCCATATTTTTTTATTACCTAACGCCATGGTTGGGCAGTAGTTGAATTACTTGTTATTAAAAACATAATTGAAATACAAATACGTGTTTGGTATTTGTATATACGAGATTTTTTAGGGTTCCGTACCTCAAAAGGAAAAAACGGAACCCTTATAGGATCACTTTGTTGTCCGTCCGTCCGTCCGTCTGTCAAGACCCTTTTTCTCAGGAACGCGTGGAGGTATGAAGCTGAAATTTATATCAATTACTCAGGTCTACTGTCTCTTGAAGCTGTGAAAAAATCAAACTTCTAAGCCAACGCAATCAAAAGATACAGCCGTTTATGCCGCAAATTTTCGACACTTGCAAGGGAATCAAAACCTACAGGGTGCTTCCCGTGAACTCAGAATCTTGAAATTTGGTACGAAGCAACGTCTTATAGCATAGATAAAGGAAAAATTACGAAAACCATAAATTTGCAAGGTTGTACGGAACCCTCGGTGCGCGAGTCCGACTCGCACTTGGCCGGTTTTTTTTAAATGTAGTTTGTAATTGGTATTTCAAATACCTGACGCTGAGGTATTTTGTAGTTAGTATTTCAAATACTTATGGCTTCAAAATACATTAGAACATAAATACCTTTAGAGATCTTATTAATGGGTGCGATCTGCAGAAAAGAGCGCTCGATAGCTTTCATAAGCAAAATGACTGAATTAATTCTATTCTGTTAACTTAACCTTACACCTGAATGTATTTTGTAATTTGTATTTTAAATAAACATAGTTATCTAAATTATTAGAAATATACACGACTAAACAATATTTTGTATTTCCTATTTTAAATACATGTGAGATAGTATTTTGTAATTTGCCTAACTCAAGGGTGCATACATACTTTAAACAATTTACCGAAGTTTCAGTGTAATCGGATGAATGGTATAAGATGAATGAATACATAGATAACAAACAAACATCTATTTATTTGTATATGTTGCTGTACTCATAACGATTAAAAATATAAAGAGCCTAGAATACAATACCTACAATACATTCAATAAAAACCTATTGTGTACATCCAGTCACAAACTTTCGTACCTAAATAACGTTTCGATTATGTTAATAAAATTATTATAGCAGAAATAATACCTATTTATTTTATTTTGATGGGAAAACAAACAGCTGTCTTAACTAAATAACATAAATTCATTTTACTCAATTTTAGTTCTAAGACATGTTATAATTAAGTTTATTCAATACAGGCAGACATTTATCTTCAGAAGCCTTCTTAAAGCTGGATAATAAAGTTAATACTACATAATGTTGTAAGTTACAAGCTTATAACTTGGCAAAAAACAAGTCTGTACCTATATACTCAGCAAACTTTTATTTTATTGAAGCGCCGCTCACTCGATACCGTGACGGCTAAGTTTGAGGCGTTCAGCAATTTCTTCCGCAAGTCCAAAGATCGGCTTTCTTTCTCACAAAATAATATTAAACATGAAATGAATTGAAAAAGTTCGCCGTAGAGAAACTCGTCGACAGACGGTCGCATTGTTAGAAACAACCGTTCTTTTCAAAAAAAAAAGTCTGAGGATTGTACGACTCTCCAAGAATACAACAAGGTCTGACAAATACGTCTAGTCTGGCCACAGTCTTTGTACGTACTTAATCTAAAGTTCTGTGTGTTTCCAAGATTCAATCAATCACTTGTGAATGACGGTACCAAAATTTTATCAGGGAGACGATCTAAATTCATCGACATCAAAAATGATGTAAATATTTATAGATGGAATCCGAATTTTAAATGTATTCGAGCGGGTAGTCGTAACCAAGGGTGTGTATCGCAAGCAGAGATCGTAGCCAACAAATTGCGGTTGGACGAGATAAAAAAAGGTCCGTCCGTCATTTTGCCAAACGAGCGGCCGAGAAGCGGTCGGTCGCGGAGGAAAAACGACGACCCTTGCGCCGAGTATTCCGCTGTCTTGAAAAAATGATACCGTTGTAAATTTTATTCCCGATAATTTAAAGTTGCTTCTTAGTTTGAAAATGTTTTTCTTTTTCCATAACTTACTTATTTGATTAGGTACATTTTATCTGATTGGGACTCTCCTGTAAGTGTGAAGTGTCGAAACCACTAAAATACATATAAAAATATAAATATTATACAATATAATTTACATACTTACATCTAATATTTATATCTATTTAAGTTGTTTTTATGTACATATTGTTAATTAGTCTTTCGATTTATATGTTTATTGTCATTTGTAAATAAGATATAAAATAATAATATGTCACTTTTATTATGGCGATTATTATTTATATTCAGTCAATCGGTCGTATCGTCTCCAGTAACGACCGAAATTAGTACAGCGGAAGCCGAGGCGTTTCTGAAGAAAAAAAAATTTGCTTGACTCTGAAAATAACATAAATTTCCAAGACCTCTATGCACACACTGAAGATGATGTAAAATCACACCAACAAATTTTGTCAAAAGTTAGAGTTATGTGGGCATAATCTATAAGGCAAACTTTCCCAGACAAAGCCAGCGCATGGAACTGTTTATATGTGTTTACTAGCGGCCCGCCCCGGCTTCGCACGGGTGGACATTTATTTTTTCAACAATTTGGGATGCACAAACAAATTTCTCCTAGCAACCCATAGTAAATTATCAAAAAAAAATAGACTCTGTATGGAGACTTAGAATATTTGTGCCCAGTTTCAAGTTGATAGACGCAAAAAACCCCTCTTCTCTATACCAACTTCAACCCTTATTTCACCCTTTTAGGGAATGATTTTAAAATAATACAAAAATACGTTTTTCAACATTTATTTATAAGAGTATTTGTGATAAGTTTCAAGTTGATAGACGTAAAAGAACCACATGTTTCCATACAATCTCCAAACCCGTTTCACCCGTGAGTTTTGAAAAATCTAGATATACCTACTTGTCTTGTTGTTTGTTTTGAGGAGTATTTTTACAAAATTTCGAATTTATACATCCAAAAATGAAGGTATTCATGCAAACTTCAACCCCCAAGGGGATGAAACCCCTTGGAGGATGGTTTTCGATAAATCCTAGAACTAATATATCAAGTTTATTTTCAAGAATATTTGTAAAAAGTTTAAAGTTGACACGCAGAAATCACACTATCCCATACAAACTTTATCCCCCTCTTTCACCCCTTTAAGAGATGATTTTCAAAAAATCCAAAAACACGTGTCTCATCATTTATTTCTAAAAGTATTTGTGCTCAGTTTCAAGTTGATAAGACGTAAAAAACAACACGTCTCCATGCAAACTCCAAACGCTACTTTCACCCCCTTAGAGGATGATTTTCGAAAATTCCTAAAACACGGGTCTCATGATTTATTTTTAAGAGTATTTGTGTTAAGTTTGAAGTTGATAGAAGTAAAAATTAAATACGTCTCCATACAAACTCCAACCCCCCATTTCACCCTCTTAAGGGGTGATTTTCGAAAAATCCAGAAATACGTATCTTGTTATTTGTTTTGAGGAGTATTTTTACAAAGTTTCGAATCGATACACCCAAAAATGAAGGTTTTCCATACAAACTTCAACCCCCACTTTCACCCCCTTGGAGGAAGATTTTTGAAAAATCCTAGAACTAATATCTCATAGTTTGTTTTCAGAAGCATTTGTACCAAGTTTCAAGTTGATGGACGCAAAAAAAACCGGCCAAGTGCGAGTCGGACTCGCGCACCGAGGGTTCCGTACAACCTTGCAAATTTATGGTTTTCGTAATTTTTCCTTTATCTATGCTATAAGACGTTGCTTCGTACCAAATTTCAAGATTCTGAGTTCACGGGAAGCACCCTGTAGGTTTTGATTCCCTTGCAAGTGTCGAAAATTTGCGGCATAAACGGCTGTATCTTTTGATTGCGTTGGCTTAGAAGTTTGATTTTTTCACAGCTTCAAGGGACAGTAGACCTGAGTAATTGATATAAATTTCAGCTTCATACCTCCACGCGTTCCTGAGAAAAAGGGTCTTGACAGACGGACGGACGGACGGACAGACGGACAACAAAGTGATCCTATAAGGGTTCCGTTTTTTCCTTTTGAGGTACGGAACCCTAAAAATTAACTTCTTCCTATCAACTTCAACCGCTACTTTTATCTGTTTAGGGGATGATTTTCGAAAAATCCAAAAATATGTGTCCTATCATTTATTTTTAAGAGTATTTATGTAAAGTTTGAAGTTGATAGACGTAAAAAACAACACGTTTCCATACAAACTCCACTCCCCTGTTTCACCCCCTTAGGGGATGGTTTTTGAAAAATCCGGAAATACGTGTCTTGTTGTTTGTTTTGAGGAGTATTTTTACAAAGTTTCGAATTGATACACCCAAAAATGAAGGTTTTCCATACAAACTTCATCCCCTACTTTCACCCCCTTGGAGGATGATTTTCAAAAAATCCTAGAACTAATATTTTACAGTGTGTTTTGAAGAGTATTTGTGCCAAGTTTAAAGTTGATACACGCAGAAATCACACTATCCCATACAAACTTCAACCCCCTCTTTCACCCTCTTAAGGGTTGAATTTCGTAAAATCCTTTCTTAGCGAGCATCTACACTATAAACGTAACCTACACACAAAATTTCATGTTTCTATGTTCAGCTGTTTGGGCTGGGCCTTGATTTTTAGACTTAGCTTCTCCTTTTATATATATAGATAGATAAGTCCCGTTCCCTTGGGAAAATTACAGTCATGTTACTCCTATAAAGGAAGGAAGGTTTACATTAGCGGAAGAATTTTGAAAATAGGTCCAGTAGTTTCGAAACCTATTTAATACAAACAAAGAAACAAACAAAAATTTACTTTCCTGTTCATAGGTCATATTAGTGTAGATGTAGATTATGATGAATCCAAACTGAAAGATTATGTTTTTAGCAGGCCATTATAATATGTTCGTATGTGTGAATGGTCCACCATAGCACCTAAACAACTCAACCATTTTTTATTAAATAGGTTTCAATAGACTCGTTATTACAATCTAGGTCACACAGGCTACATTTGAACTATCTCTTACTCCTGTCTATTTAAGAAAGGTTTTCCCTTAGCGCCTAAGCTACACAACCGATTTTGATTAATGAGGTGTCAATCGATTCGTTAAGGCCCGGGTGCCATAGGCTACATCTTTCCGTAGTCGGGTTTTAGTTCCATGTGATCTGTAGAGATTTATCCTCGAGTATCTTGAACCATAGCCTTTCAAAGTTCCAGTATGAAAATGTATTTCCTCTCCTTAAGTTTATTATCACCTTCAAAGTCAATACAACTTAAATCTATATCAACAAAAGTGCGGATTTCCAGTACCTTAAACTTATATTGGATATCAATAGTTGCATTTGATTCCGCTTTTCATACCCGTCAGTTCCACTCGGCACTTGCGCGAAATAAGCAAACTTTAACACTTGCAAACGAAATCAACTGTCTGATCAGAGTTCGCTATGCGACGTAACACAGTCACGTCCTGGCTTGCACAAACTTCAATTTTGGAATGTTAAAAAAAATTGTGACAACTCTAAAGTTTTTTTTATATTTTGGTGCTCTTTATTAGACAGTCTATGTTACTTGACCTCTAAATGACGTCACAACTTCGGTGATAAAATTATATTACTCGTATTTGCACAAAAAGTCATTAAAGTTTTATTTTAGTGCCTGATAAATAAGCGAGAAAAGCGTTCGTGCTATGTAAGTATTAGAATAGATTCGATGCTCTTATTTGTTTTTTATTTTATTTACAAAAAATACATGTTTAAACGATTTTTTCTTTTATTACATAATTTTGCTGTTTTTTTTAGTATTAAGACATCTGTTTTCTTTTTTTTATACATGAGTGGTGAGTTCCACTCCTGTTTAGGGTATAAAAAAAAATTCTGGTGGAAAATGGGTGTTTGCGGGAAATTAATACCTCTGCCATCCCCCTCGGGGACAAAGGCGTGAGAATTTATGAAGACCCTTTGTTAACAAACTAACATGATGTGTTCCGATAATCGATGTAGCCTCATTAGACCACGCTGGCATTGGTCAGAGCAGTAAACTTCGCAAAATGTCTTTCTCCATTATCGCGTAATAAATATCTAAGTAATGTCGCAATTAGGAGCCGTACCACCAAAGTTTTATTACGGGATATCTTATTTGACGCCATTTTAGTTAGAAATGACAAACAATCATAAAATAAAAATATTTTTAAAGTATTTTTTTTAAGTAATCTCTCGGCTTTCATCCCCGAGGGGGTAGGCAGAGGTATTCCATTACTGGATATACCCACATTTCACGAGATACATTGGACCCCTAAACGTATAGGTGGTGAGCCCATCGCCGGACCGGGCCTATTTACACATGTCTCAGAATTAATTCTGAGACCTGCTGGTTTCCTCACGATGTTTTCCTTCACCGTCAAGCTAGTGATAAATATGTACGTAAGTTTTTGAAAAACTCATTGGTACATGCCAGGATTCGAACCCGAGCCTCACTGATTTTCGACTGGCTCTTTAACCGTCCGGGCTATCACTGCTCTGCTATTTTTAAAGTATATTTTTTTATATAGGTGAGTCCAAGCTTTTTTTGAGTAATTCTCAGAAGAGAGCCTTAAAAATAACTAGTCTGCCATCTTGGGTGTTCCGCCATGTTGGATTTAGAATGACGTCAAACAGCTAATCATGCATTGTAATCCAAACTAAACGTGTATACAAAATTTGAGCTCAATCGGTTGAAGATATATCTGCTTCAAAATTGAGTTGCAAGATTCCACTATTATCATATGGAGTTGTCGAATTGATCGATAGCGAATAAGGGAGCTGACCCGACAGAAGTTTTCCTGTCCGAATTTTAAACAAAATGTAATGAAAAAAACTCTTTTTCATTTTTCCGGGCGGAAAGCGGCAAACTTCGGCCCGCTGCGCTAAACGAAGTTGCCGCTTTCCGCCTCCGTCGAAAAGAAAAAAGTATACAAGCCTCGGAAAGTAAATAATAAAACCTCAGATCACACTTGCTTCGGTCGACCATTACATGTGATATGAGACATTTATTTTACTTCCCTTGATGTGTAATATACTAATTACGGCCGTTACTTCGGACCGATGGGTTTCAACGCACCATTTTTAAAGTCATGACGCCGTATTCTCTGTAACCGAAGTGTCTGTCTAGTCCGCTCAATTGTGGGATGAATAAAATTTATTTGTCGTCCGATAAACGGATGACTTAGACAATATTACAACTATTTCCGTTTTACCGAAGGATTAAATAAATATAATATATTTATAATAATTATATTTAAAAAAAATGTGAAACAATGAAAAAATACATTTCAAAATGAAAACATATAGCCTAAATATAACTTTTTTCCGGATTCATATTGTAATGAAAATTAATAATAATGCACACGCAATCGCATAAAGATAATTATTTTTTTGAAGTTGGTTTTATTTTTTTCTCTATTATATTATATTCTGTCCCAATAATTACTTTTATTAGCTGGATATATATTATAAATATAAATTACAATATCAAAATATATAGTCCACTGAACGAATTCACTTTTAAATCTCAGACTTTTCATACGCGACCCACTAAATAAAATGGAATAGACAAGCAAAACAGCAGTTGGTCTGGAAGCAGCTAAACTCCATCAATGGCAACGAGTGGTTTGACGTCCATAAAAATTGGATCTGCCATTCCGGGAGATGGATTCCCAGGCTTCGCAATTCTGACAACGGTTCGAAGTATCACAAATGCCTCGGTACCCGGAAACCACACGTCATTTTTTTCAAGGACCTTTTTCTTTAAAGCATTTTTTTTCTTGGTTAAAGAGGCCGCTTCTAATCGTGAGGCTCGGATTTGACATTATTTGTTAGTAGCCCGACGGTGAGGGAAACCTCGTGAGGAAACCTGTAGGTCCCAGAATTGATTCTGAGGCATGTAGAAGCACTTCGGTCTGGCTATAGACTTCCCTGTCACGTTTAACACCACCTGTCACCTGCCAAAAAATAAAACTACCTCTGCCTCGACGAGGCCGTCTGGTATAAAAGGCGAGATATTTTTTTTACTAGCAGCGCCCCGCGGTTTTACCCGAAAAAGCGGATAAAATATAGCCTTTGTGTTATTTTGATGTATAAGCTATATAATTGTAAAGTTTCATCAAAATCCGTTTAGTAGTTTTTGTGTGAAAGAGGAACAAACATCCATCCATACAAACTTTCGCGTTCATAATGTAGGATGTTTGCTCCAATACCTTACGATATATTATGTACCTAGTTGTTAGTTAATCACGTTTGTTGGTTCCTACTTTAATTTCCTTTTGTTTTGAAACCACAAACAGTAACATTCCAAAACATAAAACCTTGTTATCAATTACACAAAATTCTCTGGAATCGTTAGGTGTATTATTAAATTACATTCACACGAACTAACACAAATTGGCCAGCCGATATTTTCGTTGCAAATTACATTATTATTCATAGAGAGGCCTTAATATTCGGCACAGCCACTAGTTCGTAAGGCAACTGACAGATTTGGCGAACAATAACGTTAAATCAAGCTAAGTTATAGGGGACCGCGACGCGCACGCGACGACTCCGCGCCGACGACGCAGCGATTTACGGCGACAATAAAAGTATCGCTTTATTGGCTGGCGCACAATTCGCTCGGACAGCTGTAATTGCGAACTCCCGCACTGTCTATTGGTTCCACCGTAATTTAACTCTCACTAGTTGAGCGTCACGTTCGCAAGTGCGGCCCCGCTTTTTTATTAAACTCAGCGGCCGTAAATTTATTCATTGTTGCAGTGTATTTTTTGCTGTGCATGCATCTGCTTTAGTATTAAAGCTGGGACTTATATTTTTCTGTGCTTCTAAAGGTATGATTCCGATCTCGGCAGCAATGCCGTGGCAGCACTGCATTGCTGCGAGCTCGGAATGTCATCTCATATAAACCCATAATAATGTATGGGGACCAGTAGTGCTGCGGCAGCACTGCTGCTTGCTGCCAAGATCGGAATCATACCTTGATTCTTATTATGAATCCGGCTTTCTGCACGGCCCGATCTCACAAGCCAGTAGGGGTAGCACGAAGCCTTTATACAAGAGATTTGTCAATCTTCAACTATCACTTATGTCTCGAAAATGACGTCATCCGCGTAAACGGTAACAAGACAAAGATTTAAACTCGTGCTCGACATACTGTGTACCGCCTGCGTTGCTACAGGTATGCAAGCAGCCTGACCCCCCCTCGAGGAGGGCCCGCATCTGTTGCGGTTGGCCATGACCCAGCTGCGGATGCATAGCCGCGATGCCATGGCTGGGTCCGAAGCGGCGAGAAGGAACACCCCAGAGTTTTTAGTGGGTATGGTAGGTAGGCTGCAGACCCCCATGAGAATGGGTCGCGTTCGATAGTGTGAGGCGATCAATATGGTTGCAATTCTACCCAATGAGTATCTGACCGCCGCCAGAAAGTGTAACCCAGTGTAATACGACCTCCATTGTAATAATAGCGAAAAAGACATTTTAATAATAAGTTTCGTCCTGATTTTTTATCCAACCTCTTTGAACACAGCCAGCAATAGCGCTTCCATTATTTCCCACGATTATTATTAAAGTTCTGATTTTTAGTTACATTCCAGAATTGGTATATCAAATAGGTAAGTACCTAAGTATATCGATAGTATACTAATCACTAAAACTAGGTACTTTGTTTTAAATTAAGATAAAACTAAAATAAAAAAAGTCAAAACTTGGTACCCGAAGTTAAGATGATTATCTAAGGCCTGATTTTGGTCTTTGCATGGTTTCACTATATTATCCGCAAATTAGTTTCTGGTACCTACCTACATCTGATTCAGTACAATTTCCAACTGGCTTCTCAGTTACTGATTACTCCTATTCATAATCCATCTGAGAATCAGCCTTTGCAAATGACGTCTCTACGAGATTGTAATATTCATAGAGCGCGAATGCAATACGAGTCTATGATAATTCCTTGATTCACATTAACATTGTAGAAACTAGCTGAAAGCAACAAACGCAGAGCTACTACAAACTTGTTAACCATCCAAATCAAGAAACGAGGCAACGTGCTGCAAATTAATGAACGCTTGTAACTTTACTATGCAACTCCAAATTCCTGGCGCTATAAAAATCTTACCAACGCGCTAGCTACCTGGGCTTTGGTTTCACGCAAGCATGCAAATTAGAAAAAGAGCAAAGCACCTACCAAAAGACAATGAAAGACAAAGATGACTCTATTGGCCCGCCGCCGTCTCAGTGCTTTAGGCGCAAAATATACAAAACCACGTCTTTCAGTTTGTTTTCACGTCGCTTTCACATAGGTAGTTTACACGTAATGACGATACAGTGGCGTGGATATGGTGTGCGTTGGTTGGACGAGGCCTTGACGTTTCACGGAAGTAGTGTGGACGTGGCGTGAAGGTAGCGTGGATGAAGGGAATAAACGAGATGCGATATCAGTAGCACAAGCAATACATCAGCAGATAGGCAACAACATCAACTGAAAACTGCTCATCAACTTAGCATTGTCTTTCATCTTTGCTGTACTGCAGGCCTTCTTTGAATATTCAACGCCGTCAAATGGCATTTGGTTACAATTTAACGTATGCTGTTTATATTGGGACCCATTATGGCGCCGTCTGTGCATAAGGAATATCAGCAGCTATTTCTGTTTTATGTTAGTCTATCATTGTTAAATAAAGCGCCTTTAAATTAGATACCCCTGAACGTAATGACACTTAAGTGGTATTGTTATACCACTTAGGTGCTGATTATGTTACTGTGGTGGCAGTGATTATGTTACTGTTACCTGAATGATGATGATAAGCAGATGAAGAAGATTTTTATCTTCAGCTCAAAATGGGGACAGCATCCAATTATTTCCAAATGGGGCCGAGGTCCGCAAATACTTGCTAAGCCGCTTTTTGCAAGTTCGTTAAAAATTCCGAATTTCAACTTTTACATTCAAATACATAAAGCCTTTGAAATACTGTTTTACAGAGTTGAAAATAAAATCAATTAAGCAAACCAAAGGATTGAAAGACTGCCTTTTTTTGTAAAACATGGAGTCAAAGCAGGTCGTTATTCCCAAGGGGGGAGGCACTCGCTTTGTTTGGGTTTCGCGTCGTCTTGGATAGAATTATCACTTTAATTGGATACTTAATGTTGTTTTGAAGTTTCGTCTTGGAGGATATTTATATTATATCCAGGTACTAACAATAGGAAAGCACCTTGCTATATGTAGCTAACATGAGTGCCACGACAAAATTTTGCCTACAGTTTGATTTTGCTCTTTCTCGTTCAAATATTAGACAATACGGGCATGTACCAATGTGTTTTTTAAAACTTAACTATTACTAGCTCGACGGAGAAGGAAAACATTGTGAGGAAACCCACAGGTCCCAGTATATATGTTCCAATGCATGTGTAACAGGGTCGGTCCAGGTTTTAGATCACCACTTACTATACTGGTGAAATGTGGGTATTTAATAAAATAGAATACCTCAGCCTACCCTCTTCGATATAAAAGGCGTGAGATTACCTATTTCTTACTTACCTATTTTGAACAAGTCACTTGAGCATTGATAGGAAAATAGTTCTCTAAATATTAGGGGCCAGCAAAATCTGAAGTGGCACTTATGAAAAGCCTCACGCATGAAAAGTGGATTCTTTAAATACAGCTTGCTCTTTAAATACACTTTAACCTAACTTCTGCATGTGAACGAACGATATCGTACTATCCATTTGTTCCCGCATTTCACGATGTGTTCTTAATTGATTGGATATTGGAGGTTGCATTCAGGTAGTTCAAACTAACTTCGGACTTTGGTAGCTGACTCTTAGTTTGAATAGTTCTTGGTCTGCACCGCTTGATAAATGTGTGATCTGACTGCAGAGTAATTTTAGTGAATAAATTGAACTGACGGTACCTATTTGAACTAAGAATTCTATTCCGATGATATGGACGTACCAATAAGTACCTATATGAAAAACTAACGGACATATTTATCACTCGCAAGTCCCAGTATCGTTTTTAAAGTATGTACAAGTAAGCTGACACGATCAAAAAATATACCTATGTCGTTTTATGGATGTGGATGAAGCATGAGAGATCTGCCAGGTTCGTAGCACACGGCAATCTATTGACTCTGACTACCCCAGTGAGAAATAGGCGTGAGATTATGAATGTATTATTATGAATTGCTCATTACTTGACACGGTTAAGGATCCAAAAAGTTGCACTTGTAAGTTTTTAGGCTGATTATTTCTCTCTGTGTAATAGGATCTACGTGCAGATAGGACTCTTTTGCTTTTAGGTATTGGTTCTACTTACTGGCCTCTTGAAATATTTTCTATCTTTGTAGTGTTCTTTTCTCCTTTTCGGTCTACATTCACTACTCTAATCCGAAAACAATTTATATCAAAACTCAAGAAAGTTTAATAGTATCTACCTATCTGCATATTAGTAATTTTTGATTGCCCGTATTAAAGAAAGATTTCAAGCACCTATCTTCGTTTGAAATTTAAAAAGAGATGCCGGTTTACAAGTTGTATAAAGCTGTCTAATTCTAACGGTGTCTATAAAAAGCTACTAAAGTGTCTTATTGAATCATACCTTGGAATCTATAAAGCAGGTGTCCAGAGCATACACATACATACACACATACATTCCATTATGTTTAGCTGGTAAGTAGGTAGTTTGTATTTATTTGTTGTTCATTTGTTTATCTTTTTTTAATTTCTTATTTTGATTGTATGTGTGTGTATTGTGTTGCAAATAAAATGGTTATCTATCTATCTATCTAGCATGTCTACGTTAATATTAACATTTTAATATCGTGTTGAGCACACGCTCGCTTTGGTATCGCCCCTCTCTTTCATCAAGGCACAAAAGTAACCATAGGGATGAGATATAAGTGGATCTGTTAATAAACGGAATAATGTATAACGTCCATAATGATGCAGTATTTTATAGGTAATAAAGTATGTGAGTAAGCAAAGTAAAAAAAAATGACTTGGTTTTCCTGCATAAAAATATTTGCCAAAATTTAATCAAGATCGCTCCACCGATTGAGCGACAGTACCTGTGAAATTGTAAATAACAGACAGAAAGAAGTACTTTGGTCGAGATTGGGACAAGTATGAAATAGGTATTTTATTACTTACTAGCGGTTCTGCGCGGTTTCACCCGCGTAGTTCCCGTTCCCGTGGGAATACGGGACTAAAATATAGCTTATGTTACTTAAGGATATTGTAGCTTTCCATCGGTGAAAGAATTTTTAAAATCGGTTCAGTAGTTTTTGAGTTTATTCGTTACAAAAATACAAGAATACAAAAATACAAATCTTTTCTCTTTATAATATTAGTGCGGACAATAGTGTTACAGCGTACCCTGTTGTGGTGGATGTGCTTTCGTTGCGGATTACTTATCAGAGCTTTGAGTATCAATTTGTTTTTTTTCTGATGCACCAAGCAACAAAAGCTTGATAACGCGTAAATCCGCTTTTGCCTCTATGTGGTTGTCTTTGTTTGTTGCTGTTCCTTGTGCAAAGTATCTACTGTTGCAAAATACTTTGTCAAATATTAATCCTACCTTCGAGTTACTCGTACTAGACTCGGAAATAAGTTTAAAAAATAAATTTAAATAATAATTGAGGGCATACATAATAAAATAAATAAATAATAATAATAGTTTTTTTCAAAAACGTTGATTCTTTTCACTAACTAACTTTCGACGGTGAAGGAAAACATCGTGGGGAATCCCACAAGTCCCAGAATTGATTTTGAAGGCAGCACCCTGAAGGCACCCTGTTCCGGTGATGAGTTTAACACCTATCACTTTTAGGGTCACAGCACACATATCAACTCGGAAAGGGATCGGCACCGTATCGCCTTTCGCCTCGCCGTCAACCAGGCGTCAACCTAACGTATGCATGTAACCAAAGCGTAGCAGCGGCTCCTGTACGTCAACTCGGCTACGGCTAGGCGTCACCGCGCTTACGCCTTGCCGACCGCTGGCTGACCGGGTTGGCACCAAATCGTCACCAAATCGACGAAGAGCCGTGAGCTCGCGTACGGAGAGACGTAAGCGGGGGGACAGCGAGCCGTAAGCGCGGGAACTGCAAGTTGACCACTCACCGCATCGCGGTTCGGAGCCTGTTCTGAGGCGAGGCAATTACGTTACGTTTCCAATTAGTGTGCGTTGCAGTAGGGAGTTTCATACAAACAATACTGAACGGTTTGAGGCGATACGGTGACGATCCCTTTCCGAGTTGATAAGTGTGCTGTGACCTTTAGAAACCAAAAAAGTAACTGGTGTAAATTGAGTATTTTCGGGAATGAAATATATCTGCTGACCCACTCGTTGATAAAGGCGTGAGCATATTCTTATTAATAAATAAATTAAAGATCACAATTCACACATTGTCAGATATTTAGTCCCAAAGAAAACAGAGCCTAAAGGGATACAACTACAGACCTGCATATGTATGTATCTTTGGATACAACAACTGATATACAGAAAATATGCACAAAACTATTATTATACCCAAACACTACCACCGAAGGCAGTATTAATACCAACTGAACTAATAAGCAAACTAAGTAAACTATGAAGAATTAAATCAATATCCATACAAGCCATTATCTACTGCTAATTCTATAAAAAATATGGTTTATATATTATACCTACTTGCCAACAAAACTGAAAGTGTTTCTCCACGTGCTCCCTTATCAGCTTTTCCCCTAATATATCGCACCCCTCCCCCCCCTCCATCACACTCTAACGAGCTTTACGGCTGTTACGCCAACTTTTTATATTAACTTTGGAAGTCATTTTGACGATTTCGACCACGTGAATAACGTTAGGACCTTGTTTTTGCTACTACCAATAAAATGGAAGTTCTTGTTTCCTCTGTCCAAAAATGAATTGTAACGGTCCTTGTAGACCTTTTTTTCGGAATATTTACTTTCGATACCTAAATATTTTATGGTTCTTGGAGCTGTGTTTGATTTTAAAAAATATTCCAGTGACTTCTATTAGACAGTACAAATATTTTATGAACTACTATACAAAGTTTTACCTTCATAATATGAATTATTAAAAAGCTGACTCATTGGTGATATTTGCACAGGATTTTCTTAAATAATATATTATTTGCAAAATTTCATGCATCTAAACTCAGGCTTTATGTTTGACAGTCGGTGAGTCAGTGTTGACAGATTTATAAGGAAGATTTTTAAGAAATGGGCATACTTAATATTCGAATTTGATTTATTTCAACGTTTAAAGAATTACTTCTTACAGTATCACTTCGTTTATAAACTTGTTACTTATCACTTACATTAACATCAGTTCAATTATTGCTATATTTACAACATTTAATTGCGATACAGTAGTGTGGTGAGCCACTCGGGCCGCGACGGCTGTGGCTTATACTCCGGCGGGCTAAGAGCCAAGGGTGATGCTGCATCAGCCATCGCCACAGATGACGAGGTCTCAGTCACGGCCACAGTAGGCTTCTCCTTCAAAATTGACCTCAACTCCTCATTTTCCACCGCTCTAGTCCGTTGCAAATTTTCCCTCGTCTCCTTCATTCTAGACAGCTGTTCCCTTAAAGTCCTATACTCTTCTAGAAACTTCTCTAATTGTGATGCACGAAAATCGTAATCTTCTATGGGCTGGCCGGTGCGTGAGTAGTCGCGAAGACCTGATAGGTCGAGAAGCGGGGTGGCGGACGGCACAGTAGGCTGTTCCCTAGAAGGCGAAGCGGGCAGGCTCGGGTTCCGACGTATTCGATTACCACCCGTCGAAAGGTCTAAAAAACTATTTGACCGCCGTCCAGCACTCTTCTTTCGCGACTTCTCATAAGGTCTCTCGAACAAAGTGGCGGAATCACCACCAGAACTATTTCTTCGACTACTAAGAAGGGGACTACGACTGTCGCCATCTTTTCTCCGGGGGATCGTGTAAAAATAATAAGGGTCATGCTTCATCTCACTTCGTAAGTAAGAAGATGTTCCTAAAGCACTCATTTCTATAAGATCTGGGTAGTTCTTTTCGCTGTCGCTGCCAGAGAGATCGTTGTCAAGTCGATCTCGAGTTTGCGGCCGCGAGCATGTTCGAGTGCTCGCATTGTTGTTGAGCCGATTGTTTTCTGATAAGATCTCGACGTGAGCGCTTAACACCCCCGTTGAGTTGGAGCTGTGCATGGATTCGGAATTTCCTTCGCCCCTGTAACAAAGAAAACAAGAATTAATTTACTTGTGGTGGAGTAACAAGAATTTGTGTAAAAGTATTTTTGTCAACATCGAGTGCTTTTACACACGGCGCTATGGCGCTTATTAGGGGAGGCGCTATGTCCAGCAGTGGACTAAAATAGGCCGATGATGATGATGATGATTGCTTATATACACAGATACGTACTAGACTGAAGGTACTCATTTAATTAAAGTTTAGGAACTTATTAACGTTTGTAGTAACGTTGAATATTAGGTAAATTTAACTTTAAATAATGTACTAGTTCTTTCCGCGACTTCATATTCCTGGTCTTTTAACTATCTCTATACAAAAAATCCGTTGCTCCCTTACCATGTGAAACACGGAGAAACCAACAAACACTTTATCGAAATATATCGAAAATTTCCGATAACATTGTAGAAATAATATTTAAACATTTATGTAAAATTACCTAATGCCGTAATCGCCAAGTCGAGGGATATGTAGATCTCGTTCACGTATTCCACTTCTTGTCCGATGCGGTTCGAAGTCAGCACGACGCCAACCTGATTCAATAGGCGGCGTAATGGAAGAATCTCTGTCATCTCGAATGTCACCTCTGGCATACCCCTCGTACTCATCCTCTGTGTCATGTGACGGAACATTTCTATAATCACCTCTTTTACGGCTATTGTCTGAAGGTATCACTCTCGGAACTTCCACATTGCTTTTTAAATTAGAGTCTATTTTCTCATAGCTATCGTCGCGATGATTTGTTGTAACTATCTGCTCGTTCCATCTGTCCAACTGTCTTTTCTTACGAGTTTCGTATGCACATAGTCCTATTAAACACGAACTTAAAATTATCACTGCTGACACTGCCATTCCCGCCATCACTGCTCGCCCACCGAAACCTTTTCCTTGGGGTTTTTTCTCTATAGCTAAACTTAAAACTACCTCTGCCTTTCCGGCTCGGTTTTCCGCGTTACATGCGTACGGCCCTGCGTCTTGCAATTCTGCTGATAAGATTGTTAAATTACTAGAGTATCCTTCACTACGTAACAGATATGTTTTTCCAGTATTGCCATTAATGGCTGAAGTATTGGCGACCAGGCGTCCGGCTCGTACCCATCGTACTCTGGGCGCAGGCACTCCACTTACTCTACATATTAGGGTCACCTCATCTCCTTCTATACCCGTGTAATATTTCATAGTTGCTTTCACTTCGGGTTGACATGCGAAGTCTTCAAGGTCTAGTCTATCCCAAGAATGAGCCATTAGTCGCGGGGGCAACGCGCACTCCGGTACTACGGTTGCTGGAACGTTCCTCCGTATCATCCAATCACGCATCGGTCTCAATGCGCACGTACACTCCCATGGGTTGCTTGCGAGCTCCAAACCCTTCAGTGAACGTAACGGAGCTAAAACTGCCACATGTAACACTTGTAGTTTATTTTTACTGAGCTCCAAATATTCAAGCGAAGCTTCTAGTCCCACAAACCCTCGGGGTTCTATTTCGGCAATCTTGCAGGCACTCAAAGTGAGCCTAACTAAATGTGGTAAAGATTGGAATGCTTCGTCTTTGATTTTAGAAATCGGGTTACCAACTAGTCGCAGTTCTCGGAGTTCAGGGATCGAGTCGAAAGTGTGAGATGGGATGGAGTCGAGGCGATTGCGCGAGAGGTCGAGCTCGACGAGGTTGACGAGTGCTCGGAAGGCGTATTGGCGGATGACGCGGACGCTGCAGGCGGAGAGATAGAGGCGTTGCAGGTTGAGTAGGCCGGTCGCTGCGAATGCGTCATCGCGGATGGTTTGCAAGCGGTTTTCGGAGAGGTCGAGAAGCTGCGTGGTGGGGTCGAGGCGCGGGGGGATGGCGGTTAGGCCGGCGCGGGCGCACAGGGCTGACTCCTTGCCGCTGCGCCACTTGCACTCGCAGTGGCGCGGGCAGTCGGCAGAGGCCGCCGCCGCCAGTGCGAGCAGCAGCAGGACTAACATGCCCCCCGCCCGCTCACCCCGCGCCGCGCCTTTCCTCTTCACCACCGCGCGTCATCCCCTAGTCGGCGACTTTCCTGGAGACAAAAAAAGAAGTTCTTGTAGATGAAATACAAAGCTTGTGCTTAGGTATGGAAATAGGGTTGTGTCCTACCTAGTCAAATCAGTTACTTTTTACGATCTGTCAAAACGAAATTTTACTATGGAAAATGTACTGAAATAGCAAACCGTGACGTCATAGTTTGTAGTACTCAATTGCAGCACTTTTTTTGATTGATTTATTATTTTTAAATTTGCTATAATTGTAAATTGAAAATCGAAATATATATTTTGAGGTGTTTTGGGATAATCTTTTTAATGTATGACTACTCGCTATTTAATTTCGATGCTATCAACTACCCAATTGGTAGGGCTGAAGAAGGACTGGAAATTATATACTTATTTTTCAAATCTCAACCTAACTCATTTCATTCTAAATTTTCTAACTATGGAATGCAGAACAAGTTTGGTCGTTTACTTACAAAAAATATAAAGACAATAAATACAACAGCAATAACTGAGAAAATATTGCATTAGTTACCTTAATTTATAAAAATGTCTACAAGAAAGATGAAAGGAAAGTTAATGTCATTATAACTCAAAGATTCTTTGCGTAACATTATTTATTTGGTACAAAAAGTAATTTGCTGCCCGCTTCCGAAATATCGTATGAATTTATATAGAGTTCGAAAATTACCTAGGAAAATATTTTTTATTCTAATTTTTAAGGTAGTGTGCAGACAGAAATGGCAAAACAATAACTAACTAAAAAGTAACTATTCATGTTTGTTCAGGGGACTTAGGTAGAGCTAGTTGATCGTATTGGAGTAGTTTTAAAGCTAAAATATACATTAGTTCGCCAGAACCTGTTGGTAAGCATACACAGGTGTCACGTGGGAGAGCCATGCTTCGGCACGCTTGGGCCGGCTCGACCGGAGTGATACCACGGCCTCACAAAAAACTAGCGTAAAGCAATGCATTGCGTTTCGTTGAGTGAGTGAGGTAACCGGAGGCCCCAATCCAGGGGGGATTGGGGCCTCCGGTTACCTCACTCATTCAACTCCCCTCCCCTTCCCTCCCCTCCCTCTATTTCCACCTCAAAGGTCGGCAACGCAGTTGTGACTCTTGAGTTGCAGGTGTCCATGGGCGACGGACGTCACTTACCATCAGGTGACCCGTCTGCTCGTTTGCCCCCTTTTTTATCATAAAAAAAAACGTACTGAAAGTGAGTAAATCCTATACTACACCAATTATAAACGCAATGATTTGTGAGGATGGATGGATGGATGTATGAACGTTTGTTACTATTTCAATGAAAAATTACTGAACGGATTTTATTTAAAACATTTCAGTAATTTAGTTTATACATCAGAATAACACATTGGTTACTTTTAATACCGTCACATGAATAAAGCTGAGGGCGCAGTAGCTAGTAATAATAATTATAAACGCCAAATTTTGTGAAGATATATGGATGTTTGTTGCTCTTTCGTGCAAAAACTACTGAACGCATTTAGATGAAACTTGATACAGCTTAATTATCAGACTAAACATAGTTTCTCACACTACTTTTATCACACGGACAAGTCGCTAAAACTTTGATATACGGATAAGGCTCCCGAATGTGGACGTGCAACTTTCAAACACTTTCAAAGCCATCTGATAATTTCATTTCATATAGAAGTTGCAAACGGATTAGTTTAGAATACTAGTTTCAATGTTCTAATGAATAGATTTTCTGGAAGTATACGTACTTATACTAATGGAAACCCTCTTCGTTAACCGTGCACCTTTATTTTACACAATGTATCTATAAACTGTAAATAAATAAAAAATATTCTCACGCCTTTTGTCTCCCAGGGGGTAGGTAGAGGTATTCCATTTGTACCTCTAAACGTGATAATATGATCACGTGGTGAGCCCATCGCCAGACCGGTCTGTTATACATGTCTCAGAATTAATTCTGGGACCTGCAGGGTATTCTCACGACGTTTTCTTTCACCGTCGAGCTAGTGATAAATATGTACCTACGTAAGTTTTTGAAAAACTCTTCGGTACATGCCAGGATTCGAACCCGAGCCCTACTGATTATCATCACGTGAAGCAGGCTCTGTAACTGTAAGGCTATAACGTAAGCCTAAAATAAAAATCTCGTGCCTTTTATCTCCCAAGGGGGTAGGTAGAAGTATTCCATTTCAGGAAATAAATAGGAAATAAAGGGCGTGAGTAAGTAAGTAATGTAAATAACAACTATTTATTGTACACCAATAAAAATTTTGCAATAAGTTAGATTATTTCCTTTGGTACCTACATAATATCTTCGAACCCGAGCCTCACTAATGAGAAGCGAGTTTTTTAACCACTTGGATATTGCTCCTCTCTTATTATTCAGATGAATAACCTGAAATGAAAATCAGTACCGTACCGTAGTTTTGTTGTTTTGCGTGAGTAACAAACAATCTGCTATCCTCATAAACTTTTGCGCTTATAATATAAGTATAACGCTGGTAACTTTTGCTTGGATATCTGTAGTTGAATGAAACGTTCGTAGTCACATATCACATAGCAAGGCTTAGCTCGCGTGCCAAACGAGGGCTTTACATAGTGTTGCGGTGGATACCTCACTGGGACTGTGCCAGTTACTGCTTGAGCCCTACATAGGCATCGTTAAATATAATTCCAGTATATTTCCACTACCTGTCAGATTACCAACGGATATAGTTACAGCGTGTTCGAGAAAATACGAGAGAATGCACAGAAATTATTTTAGTTAATTATTCCAGTCAGGTGACCACTTTTTCGATGATAATATAATTTTAAGAATTCATTTTCATGGATATGTTTACCTAAATTCATACATACATATAATACCTATACGATCAAGCCTTTTGCACGACGGGGTACGCAGCTTCTCCGGCCTCATCGACCACCTAAATGAAAATATTTGCCTAAACCAACCAGGGCAGCGGAATCCCGCTAGCGCAAACTAACATAGATAAGCTATTATCTACCGAAATAGTCACAAAGATTGTTTTAGATGATGTATTAATTACGACTAATGTTTTTGAGGGTTTTGAGGTTTTTTTTGAGGAGCTTTATGAGCCGGCTAAAATCAATATGAAAACAATTTAAAAAATATATGCAGTCGATGTCCTTTAAGAGCGTACGTATGCTTCAAAGTTTTTGAAATTTTAAATTGAACGGCGATGTTATTTACACCTGGGATTATCAAAGCATTTCTTATAGCCGGTGATAGACTGTTTAGGAATTTTGTACTGGATACGGTATCCTTTGACATCATGTATTGTGAAAAATAGAAAACTGTTTTTGTAGTCACATGAGACTGTTATTGAAAAATAAAAATACTAACAGTATTTTTATTTTTCTTGATTAATGGCGGCGGAGAGCGCTTGTGAATGCGTAGTGAACCGTAAAATTTCGACGTACGCCAAATTTTAACTACATTGGATTGAAAAAGTTGGTGATTGATTGGTATTATAATATTGTGATTGTGTAATCAATCACAATATTATAATACCAATCAATCACCAAGTACTTACACGGAAAAAAAATCTTGTAACACTAACGAGAATATCGCACTCTCTACAAGAATGTCTTGCTATATATGTGACGACAGACCATTTTGTTAAACCTACAAGACTGTTCTAGTTAAAAGAATATTGTAGTTGCAAACGACTGTGTGGTTAGAATTACTAGAATATTTTTGCTGTAGTAACTAGACCTATAGTGCTAGTAAATAATTAAAATAGTTCTGAATACAATGTAGCATTGTATTAAATACTAATCATAATTGTAATAGGGATTGCTTATATTGTAACTTTTGGTATTTTTATTCTTTCTTGTTTTTTCTTTAGAGTTTGTCAAATTTTTGCGTGTGACAAACTCTGCACAAAAAACCGGCCAAGTGCGAGTCGGACTCGCGCACCGAGGGTTCCGTACAACCTTGCAAATTTATGGTTTTCGTAATTTTTCCTTTATCTATGCTATAAGACGTTGCTTCGTGCCAAATTTCAAGATTCTGAGTTCACAGGAAGCACCCTGTAGGTTTTGATTCCCTTGCAAGTGTCGAAAATTTGCGGCATAAACGGCTGTATCTTTTGATTGCGTTGGCTTAGAAGTTTGATTTTTTCACAGCTTCAAGGGACAGTAGACCTGAGTAATTGATATAAGTTTCAGCTTCATACCTCCACGCGTTCCTGAGAAAAAGGGTCTTGACAGACGGACGGACGGACGGACAGACGGACAACAAAGTGATCCTATAAGGGTTCCGTTTTTTCCTTTTGAGGTACGGAACCCTAAAAACAAGAATGAATAAAAATAGCAAAAGTTACAACATAGTTTTCAGTTGATTAATACAAATTAATTAAAGATTTATACGTTTAATTATTAATTGCTTATTTACTATTTACATAGGATATAAAGTAGGTACTTAAGTTTTTTATAGCTAAAAATAGTATGGCACGCAACATTATTAGTTTTTGTAGGTTCTTCTCCGAGAAAATGCATAATAATTATTATGTCTCATATTGTCCTTCTGGAATTTCTGTCCAGTAGTTTGCTTGATGTAACTAGGATGGCTCTTCCAGCTGCTGTAGTTTTAAGCAAGTCCAAAAGAGTCTGAAAATAAGAGTTAATAAATCACTATGAGAAGACTATTCAGACTATCTAGACTAATCAGTAAGATAGACAAAATACTTAGGTATATATAAGTAGGTAAATATAGTTTTTTTATATGTGAAATACCATCTAACATAATATATAAAATTTATGTACGATGCCAAGATTTTAAAAATAAGTAGGTAATGCCCAATACAAACTCAGTCATACTAAGACAAAAGAGGCCGTACCTTTTTTCCCGTTCAACTTTAGGTATCTGTCGGTAAATTGAAGCTTCTTGAATTAATACATGGATCACTGGTAGATACAACATGCTGATGATGAAGGGCTGCCAATCTGATCTCATAGGTACTTGTAGTGATATTCGGATAAAATATCCACACCATCCTCAGACAATGGAATATCCATAACCTCCAATGGCTGCAACAAGCAATACAATAGTATATAGCAAGGTACATAAACAACAAGACAAAACACAACAAACAACCTACATACATTTATCTAAAAATTTACAAATTGTTATATTTGTACGGATTATTTTGGTAAGTAGGTACCTACTAACCTCATTTCGTAGGCTTGTCAACAGTTTCCAATTATCACTCCTATAGGTAATATGAATTATTTCTTTTACTACTTCGGTGGTCACCAGCATATTATTTACACTGTTGATTAAGCGGTTTTCTGAAACTTCGATTATGTCTCCAGACTTGAACAAGATCGAATAGCAACTGCGCTGCCCCTTTCCCGTTCACAGCCTATGATACTAGCCGGGCGCGTTCCGATAACAAATCATTCGTGTACTTTACGATGCACATTGTAACGGATTGTATACATTACAAATACTAGTAATAATTACAATTTCACAGTTAAAGTTTACTAGATTTACTATAACTAGAATGATATCGTTTGCATTACAATATGATGGATTTCTTAAACAATAATTTTAGTTACCATAAACAAAGTCTCGTTAGCATAACATATTTAACTTTAACTGAGCGTTCTGGTTGTACCTATTGTAGTGAATTATTTTTTTCCGTGTATATATACTTTGGTGTTTATACTAAACACCAAAACGCAGCAAACAGCATGTAAAAGGCATTGACAAATCTAAAAGACCCTACGTCCTTTTGGTGAAGTCAGCTAAAAGTGTAGCCCAAAACTCCGGAGATCCCACCAAACTCATCTAACGACAATTCGTATTTCAAAATCTGTCAAACAATTTAGGAAACAGGCTTTAAATTGTTTTGGCTAAATAGTTAACATTCATACATCGATGGGCGCGTTGGCAAAGTTGTTAGTGACTCTGCCTTCTGAGTCGTAGGTCGCGAGTTCGATTCACGATTGGGGTCAACATTTGGGTGCAAGCAAAGCATCAAGGCAGTCGAATAGAATGACAAATGAATAGGAATTGACATAAAATTCGACTTGTCATAGGCAACATTGACGAAACACAGAAGTGTAGGTATTCACTGACCCGTAGATACTTAATAGTACTGAACGCCAGATAAGCTAATAAAACTTTCTAGAAAATCAACTATCGGTTACACTGTGACTTTGATCCTTTGTAGCTCATTAAGGATTTAACTCAAATACACCTGAAGACAATTACTCTTCTTCGAGTGCAGTCAGGTAAAAAGAGTTTTGTATTTACAGTCACAGGAACATAACTAGCTCATTCTAATAAAATTGCTGGGTTCTACACACAACGGTTAGTTGGTATGAATAAACTGTCAGTCTAGCGGTGGATCCGACCCACGTCAACTTCAGGCAATTAACAAGCAGGCCCGGCAACAAAAGACTACTGGTACAGTCGTTTTGGGCCCCAGACTGTAAAGGGGGCCCCAGACTGTAAGGGCCCTCAGTCTAAGGCTAGAATATGCTACAAGAATTATTAAGAAATTATGCATTTATTTTTAAACTAATACGTAAAAAGAGCGAGAAAGCTTATTTAGAGTAGAAATATTATGTTTTGTTCCTAGTACAATAATAATAATTTAGTATGTTTACGCCGTATTTCTGAAGAGGTTGGAGGCATAACCGTGTCTAACCGTGGCATAAAAGTATCTCTAGTAACGAAAATCGTAAAGCGGAGAATCGCGGTGGCCGCCCAAGTCGCTTTATAAATAAAGATTAGTCAAATAGTATGTATGGGATTGACATCAGCGCTCGACTTTCGACACGTAGTTCTTAATAGTTAGTTTACCAATTAAGTGAACGCCAACTAACTAAATGAAATATTATTTTTTCATATCTCCGGCCGGAAAGCGGCTAATTTCGGCCGGCTGCACTAAACTAAGTTGCCGCTTTTCGCTTCCGTTGATAAGAAAAAAAGTATACACACCTCGGGAAGTAAATAAGAAAGCCTCAAATCACATGTTTGGAAACCTCGGCTTTTCTAATTTTACTTCTTTAAGTGTGTAATATACTATTTACCACTTAGCTAGTAGGGCAGGGGGCCCATATGTAACTCACAGTAACGGGCCTCAACATGATCCTGATTAAACTACACACAGTGCCTAGATTAAGTGTTCAACGGCAGCCATTGCCGTGACGTCTCTGTCGGCAATTTACAGGCTATTCGAATGTTTTGCAATTGTAGATAGGTTCTGCGACTACGAGTATGAAAGTAAGAAATTTATTGTACAACAAATAAAAAATAAAATAAAATAAATAATCTCACGTCTTTCACCCCCAAGGGGGTAGGCAGAGGTATTCCTTTACTGGATATACCCACATTTCACGAGATACATTGGACCCCTAAATGTGATAGGTAGTGAGCCCATCGCCGGACCGGGGCTATTTACACATGTCTCAGAATTAATTCTGAGATATATATATATATGTACGTAAGTTTTTGAAAAACTCATTGGTACATGCCAGGATTCGAACCCGAGCCTCACTAATTTTCGGCCGGCTCTTTAACCGTTATTAACACTGCTTTTTGTAAAACAATACTCTTCATAAACGTTTTTTTAATTTCATTTTACTCGTTTTTTACGACAACTTACGGCTTTTCTACGTCTTTTTTGTGTGCCCTTAATTATAAACTTTATTATTTGTTTTATAAAGACTGGAGTAATACTTTCTGATCATTTCAAGCATCTACCTACTGTCATTAATGTCGATAAAAAATAGGGTCCTTTAGTTTTTTTTTGTTTCATTTAATTTTTATAGGGTAGGTTTATTTCACCACCTTAGGGGTTGAATTTTGCAAAATCCTTTCTTAGTGGATGCTTACACTGTATAAGCTACCTATGTGCAAAATTTCAAGTCTCTAGACCCAGCGGCTTAGACTGTGCGTTGATACATCACCAATCAGTCAGTCAGTTTATCATTTTATTCATATAATATATACATTTTAATAGGGCTCCGTTGACACTATTTAGAACTAGAAATGTGAATAGTTGCCCAATCTAATCACGCTCCAGCCAAAGGCAAGTTTATGAACTAATAATTTATCATAACAAATTATTCAAATTGTTTTTGTATCGTTCCAATGAACATACGTGATTTATATAGTTGATATATTACGCAAATAGGTATGTATATTTTCCTTCTTAGTTAGTCTTCTGTTTCTTTCCTTTAATTAAATAAGTACAATACATACATACATAAGAAATCTGATTTGCAACAATATTTGTTCCGGTGTAGGCATGTAACCAACCAATGATTTTTTAACAAATCACTACCTAAAAACATCCATCCATCATTACACTGTTTTAATACTGTTAACAGTATGAGATACAAATGACGCTATTAAAATAAATTCTATCAATCGTGTCTCATACTGTTAACAGTACGAGATACAAATGACGCAATTAAAATAAATTCGCTGCGTCTACGTGAAAAGTTTCAAGCACGCGAGTCGCTCCTTTAAGCTAGAACGTGCTAATTTACACCCATTCCGTTTACAATAGCACTCAACTACCTTCATTTATGGGGTAAATTTCCCATTGAATACGTCCCGGGGCTAAACGTCCCAATTATTTACGGGCACGTTTTCCACTGCGCCCTTGGAATGATAAACAGTTTTTACAGCGACTTCTACTAAAATGTCAAAATGAAGATGCACTATTATGTTAGGCAGGTTAGATATCAAAATATTTGTATCCTAAGGTAAAATATTAAAATATCCTTAGTCGGGTACAGGCATGTTAATTTTTTCATTGGTTTTGAATTGTCCTACTAATATTAAAAACGCGAAAGTTTGGATGTACGGATGTTTGTTCCTCTTTCGAACGGATCTACTACTACTATGGACTACTGAACGGATTTTTATGAAACTTTACAGTTATGTTGCTTAAACAACAAAATAACACATAGGCTATATTTTATCCCTCCTATAAAAACTTCAAAATAATCATGTTTGTTGTATGGGAGCCCCTTAAATATTTATTTTATTCGTTTTTTTAGTATTTGTTGTTATAACGGCAACAGAAATACGTCATCTGTGAACATTTCAATTGTCTAACTATTACGGTTCATGAGATAAGACCTGGTGACAGACGGATGGACAGACGGACGGACGGACAGCGGATTTTTACCCTTTGGAACTACGGAACCCTAATTACTACGGGTAAAGAATTAATAAGTATCCAAGTCTCAGTTGTTTAGTGGAATAGTTTTTTTGAGACAAGTGACTGAACTGAGTATAGGTTTACATAAAGATGGCAATACGAAACACTGTATAAGATAGGTGTAGTGTAAAAAGTAGGTATGTACAAATTGTCAAAACCGATCCATGAAAATGTTTACTATCTGATATATACCTGTAAATGAAAGCGTTTGTAAAATGAACGTCATTGTTTGTTCATGGCAAACCTTCTGGCAAAGCTTTGTGAACCATTTATGTGGATAATTCTAGGAATACACTAACCAGGATTCTACAACCTATAAATTCGTCTAGTATTATGCTGTTTAATGTTTAATGCTGTCTAATGTTTGCTGGTAACTAGTTTGCTCAATCACATATAGGTGGGTACCTAATCTACACTAATATTATAAAGAGGAAAGATTAGATTTTTTTGTTTGTTTGTATTGAATTTATAGGCTGCAAAAATTTTAAGTCCGATTTTAAAAATTCTTTCATCTATGAAAAGCTTACTTTTTTAAGAGTAACGTGGGCTATATAGAGGATTTTATTGAGGCACTCGAAAATCAACTTTAAAACTAATGTTATAAAGCGCATACTTGAACATTACAAAAAATGCTCGAAACGTCCTCCTAGAGGATGCGCGGGAATCCATGCGCGGCGTCGAGTCGGCGGCGCCCGCGGGTGAGCGTACTTTCAGTGTTGTCACTGAGTTGAAACAAAGGTCCTCTCGATGGTAATGCCTAATTTTGGGACTAAATAACCGTGTGTGAATTGTGTCCTACAATTTATTTTTATATCCCAGTCCACCATCGTTGACGAAATTTCGCGACAAAATGGCATGTTGACGAACTTTGGCGACAAACTGGCATGTTGACGAAATTTCGCGACAAACTGATAGATGGTACTCGAGCATACGCGAGCCGTAAAGAAAATTCCCGAGACCGCGCGAAGATTATTCCTCTGTCTGCGCTGACCCTAAAGGTAGGTTAGATTACTAAAATGTTGGATAAATGCATTAAAGGAAAATAATACCTACATCTGTCAATTCTCCACGTCATGTCAAACGGTTTGACAGGTGTTCGCCTGAGTATTTATGATCCTTTAACTTTTTGCAGGGAAGTCGAAGAGGGACGTCATGTTTTTTGAAAAATGTTTATTTTGCTGTGTGTTTCGGGTTTAATAATGATATTTTGTTATGTGGCAAATGTCCGTGATAGTGTACATCGAATGGGAAATTCGATAAAATACGTAGGATGGACGTTTTCGGATTACCTCTAGAAGCCGCGTCAATCTTCAGTAAAAGTGCACTATCGGTTTACTGTCGATTACCAAGTGACATTTCAATAAGTTTTGAAAAAACTTATCGTATTTTTGTACATATACTCTGAAGCAGAGCTAAAAATCTTGAATTTCGAGTCGTGTTTAGTGCTGGCTAGCATTGGCTAAATTTCCAATGCCTTAAAGAAAAAAAATTAAAATTTTATGATCTGTTTGTTAAGAGTCTATAAATAAGTGTTAGTGACTGCTTTTGAGTATTAAACCAACATGAGACGTCACGCGCACTAGTTTCTTTGCAAAAAAAGTCTGGAAATTTCTAGGCGGGGGACGAGGAAACGCACACAAATAATGTTAAAACCAACGCATTTTTGACTAAACAATTAAACACTAGCTTGAACTAGATGCACACAAATACATTCACCAATCCGATCACTACGTGAACTCAAAAAAACTAGTAGTATATAACAGGTATGATCGTTTACCGACACTTTTTTTTTTTGCACTGGGGACATCTGGCGCCTGTCAGTGGTGTCTCCGGTTGGTTTAATACTCAAAGGTGACTGCCTATTCAAACGAGTTACTTTTTATGATCTGTCAAAATTAAAATTAACTGAGCAGTGATGTCATCATTGTTACCTACTAGGGTACTGTACCTACTTATTTGTTTCACGTTTAATTTTCATATACCATCATCACTTTCGCATCGTGATCCAAATCAGGCTTAAATAAAATAGGTTTGACATAGGTCGTCTAAAACAGTATTTGTTTACTTTATAAGCAAGTTATTGCACGAAGAAAGGGAACCATCGCAAAATGTCAGATTCGCAAAATGACGGATTCGCAAAATGTCGGAATTCTGACATTCTGCTTATCCGACTATTTGCTTTTCGCAAAATGACAGATTCGCAAAATGTCGGATTCGCAAAATGTCGGAATTTTAAAGATACTTCCCACGAAACTAGGATAGACGAATTTGAAGTCTTGTCAATGAAATGATGATAATCCAGTAGATATTTTGAAGAGTTCAACAAAAATAAATAAAATAAAAATAAAAACTTTAGGTAACTTTAGGGTCTTTCATAACGATAAAATCTCTCTAACAAACTTGGCAAATTAAATGAACCATTAAATCTTTCATTTATTTTTTTAGTATGTAAAAAAAAACCGGCCAAGTGCGAGTCGGACTCGCGCACCGAGGGTTCCGTACAACCTTGCAAATTTATGGTTTTCGTAATTTTTCCTTTATCTATGCTATAAGACGTTGCTTCGTACCAAATTTCAAGATTCTGAGTTCACGGGAAGCACCCTGTAGGTTTTGATTCCCTTGCAAGTGTCGAAAATTTGCGGCATAAACGGCTGTATCTTTTGATTGCGTTGGCTTAGAAGTTTGATTTTTTCACAGCTTCAAGGGACAGTAGACCTGAGTAATTGATATAAATTTCAGCTTCATACCTCCACGCGTTCCTGAGAAAAAGGGTCTTGACAGACGGACGGACGGACGGACAGACGGACAACAAAGTGATCCTATAAGGGTTCCGTTTTTTCCTTTAGAGGTACGGAACCCTAAAAAATACCATAAATCCTAACTTATTCTAATTGAAGAAAAAGGGTAAACTAACATCTTCATTAAGTACAGGAAGTTACTGTTTCAGATTTTAGCTGGTTCGAGTCCCGGGTGATACAAGCGAATTTTAGAAAATCTTTGAATACACTTTTGTTTCTTTAAAAAATGAAGAAATGATTCCTATAAGTAAAATGAGCTAACTAGCGGCCCACCCCGGCTACGCACCGGTGGACATGTACATTGATATATCACCCATCAGTCAGTCTGTTTATCATATTTATATATATATATATATATATATAGATTAACTGATTTTTTTGTTGAACTCTTCAAAATTTCTACTGGATTATCATCATTTCATCGACAAGACTTCAAATTCGTCTATCCTAGTTTCATGGGAAGTATCTTAAAAATTCCGTCATTTTGCGAATCCGTCATTTTGCGAATCCGACATTTTGCGAATCCGTCATTTTGCGAATCCGTCATTTTGCGAATCTGACATTTTGCGAATCCGTCATTTTGCGAATCTGACATTTTGCGATGGTTCCGAAGAAAGTAAGTCTAAAACCATACTCTTTCTTGGTTTAAGAAATGGTAAACCCTCATGACCGGACTACTCATGACGGTGTACCTAAGCACAGTATAATAAATAGTACGTGACCTAAGTCAGTTATTATGTTACGGTTCTAGCGTTGCTTGCAAAGTTTGTGTGAAAATACGCAATGATAAAGCGTCTACTGCTACTCTTCCATTGAGATCTGCAGAGTCAGACCGATTACATACCAATCTTCGTAGACCATGCGTTTTTTTATTGAAATAGGTTTTGTCCATGATGGATCTCGACGTAAGACGTTTTTAGCCCCTTAACACCCGAATACGAGCTGCAAACCATACTAAGAGGTCCGTAATCTACCTCACCGTTGTACGCACGTCCCTTCGTCGAACGCAGACAGGAGCGGGATGCGTTCCAGTGTGATATCACCCTAAGGATGTCAACTGATGTTACCTAAACCACCTGTTTTCGTACAATCTGTTCGCACGCGTAATGCAGAAGAGTCATTTTACACGACGCACCCTTATCTTCCCTGTCACTATGTTTAAGTAAATGGTAAGTATGAAAACATCTTAAAGTATTCAGCGCGTTTTTGAGCTATTTATTCTATTTCAGATGGAGGGTAATGTTTTTCTGTAATGTCTATCAACGTTCACTGATTATCCCAGGCATTTATCATTAAGAGATTAATAAAGTAATAGTGATAGCGATTCCGCTGACGTTTACAATATAGCAAGCCACTAGGCCATGCTTTGTTATATTTTTAAAACGACTTCAAAAAAGGAGGAGATTTTTCATTTTGAAGTAAGTAAATAATAAATCTCGCCGACACACGCCGCACATCTATATTTTTAGGACGCATCCATTTCGAAATTATAAAAAAAACGCACCACTATCGGAGAGCATACGAAATTACATCAGAGTCCATCTAAAAATAAGTCACACACGGCGACCATGTAGTCTTTGTACTAATGGACCCAAACACATCTATATATCTAACAGGTATCCCATGTTGCCGACACGGATTTCATTTTCCCGTCTCTTCTGTGCGAATTTCGGCAAACCCTTTCTACGGCAGGTACAGAATGTAACTAAGTATGCCACTGGTCTTTGATTTGTTTCTGTTTGATTTGTTTATTTTATTTTCAGCCAGGTCCATGTATTTTACCTCAATGATTCAAGAAAAATCCATAGGTTCCAGGAAAAATATTAATAATTGTTAATCAGAATAGCTCTCCAGCGAGGAAATGAATATTTTACTTGTTGACTGTACTTTTGATATATTTAGAAAATGGGACGAATACAGAAACCAACATCAATGTGGGACGAAACAAGAATTTTTTGGAATGTGGGACGAAAGATTGGGACGAATATGGAATAAATCGTTATGGGCAATGTCCCACGTGGTTCCTTTTTCGAAGATATTTTTTATCAGTAAATATTGTAAATAAATGTATGTTTTTTTCGTCAACAAATGTATGTTTTCTTTGTAAATAAATGTAATCGGTTCATTCCTAAAATGATTATTTTACGAAATTGAAATAAATCATCATTCTGGAAAATCCTACTTTACGCTAAATCAACTTGATGGTCCGAAGGGATTTCTTTGTAGTTCGAAATGGAAAACACACGCAAAATTTAAGCTAAACTTCCTGTCTTAATACCTTAGATAAAAGCAAATGTTATCTAAGTTTAATACCTATTATTATTATAATTAAAATCCTTTTGAGCCGTCTCGGAGCCTAATCGAGACAAAGTTTAGATAGATAAACAGAAATTCAAAAACAGAAATTTATGAAAAGCAGGTTTCACTTATTTTTAAAATTATTTTTAAATCAAAAAACAACACTTCAATTTTATTATTGGTACCTACATTCTTGGTACATTCTAAAATTCAATCTATTTCTTGGAGGACTTGGGCAAAAAAACATCCTCCATGATTCAAAATATTTTTATGAATGTAGGGGCTTATAAGTAAACTTATTGAGTCGTTGCAACTCCACAAGGCTTCAGTTTTCAACCGAAAAAAACGGAGGAGATTCTCAAGTCGATGCATATCTTTTTTTCTACCATTACTTACATAATCCTAAGAACTTAAATTCCATCTATACCATTTTTTGGAGGTATAATTAGTCCCAGGTGATTTTACCGTAAAACAACAGTCCGGCAATAAATCTAGAATGAAACAAAAAAAGACAAACCGACGCAGCTTTTGTAACGATGTTTTAGATCGATTGACGTTGATATATTTGATATACTGGCGGTATTATGGTGACGATCTATATTGCTGTAGAAAACCCCTAAAATGTAATGATCAAAGTATTTATACTATTGATGAGGGCGATAGGAGTGACTGAGTGATAGTACCCCGGTCCGGCTATAGGCCCACCTGCCACGTTAATGGATCCGTAAATACTTGTGAAAAGTAGATATTTCGCGGTTAAAAATACCTCTGTTTACCTTCTCTGGGATAAAGGCGTGGGCATTTGTAATTTATTTTATAAAAAAAAAAGTTTATTTCGTAAAATAATTGCATGCATTTTACAAAAACGATACTACTAATCTTAAATTAAAACATTTTTGAGTTAAGGAATCTATTACAATATAATATATTATTTATTTCTTTTTTAAATAAATAATTAATTTCTTTAATATTTTTATATACTTATTTATTTTATTGTTGGGAGTGAATCCGCTTTTCATTGCACGTTGCCATGGATGGATTTGGTGGCCAGATAGCAAAACATTATACCAATAAGTCTTTGAGTTTTTTTTATATTTACTAGCACGTGGACTACCTGTCAACCCTCCCAAAGAAAAGGCGTGACACAACTAAATATATAGTTTTGTAATACTAAGCCGGAATTCAAACAACTGATAAAAATACTTAAATAAGTACATTATACACCCAGAAAAGCAACCGACAACGTTAGTCCCTAGCGGGAATCGAACCCGTGACCTCTGACTCAGAAAGCAGGATCGCTACGAAATGAACCAACAGGCATGTCAATTTAATTGGTCTTGTTTAATTGAAGATACTATAGACAATGTTGGTAGGATTCCCACCAGGTGGACCGACGACATCGTCAAGGTCGCGGGTAACCGGTTGATGTAAGCGGCAAGTTGCCATTCGTTGTGGCTTTCTATGGGGAAGACCTTTGTTCAACAGTGGACGTCTTCCGGCTGATGATGATGATAGACAGTTGGGTGTAGAACAGCCGACAAACCAACAATGGGCCATCACCTTTATGGACTACAGTGACCTGAAAAGCCATAAGCGTAATACCCTGCTGTGGGCAAATGTGGGCTAAGTGATGAAGACTCGAAATGGAATACACTGTACCCACACACACACGTGCTACCCACGCTCCGAGATAAATACGAAAACCAATTAATAATTAATTACACAGTAAACAACTCACCTCAAATCCTTACCGTCTCCGTCTTGATGCTATTCCAAGAAATCTGTAACAAACGATTAAAATGTAATTACCATTATGCCAAACCTACGGAGCTCATAAAATTTGGGAATGACAGCTATTGTCGGAATCTCCTTTCACTGCTCCAAAACTCGTATCCATAAAAGTCGATAAGATTTTTGAAATAAATCTAGAATATGGCTCGGGTCATAAAAGTTTATCCTAGGAACTGCTTCCGTACGCCATATAACTTTAAATTGCCCATACCATGTGGTGCATAGCTGGACCAAAAATTTATATTCGTATCGTATAGATTTTATTGTATTACTCTAAAAGATTAAGTAGTTTCAGTAAATGTTTTATTAATACCCCGACTCTATAACACAGATCTCTAAATAGTGAACACACAAAGGAAAGATTGATCTACGACCATTACTCAGTTTTATAAGTAAGATTGATCGCATTACATTCTTTGTGCTGCCATAATACCCATTACAAAAAAAGAGGTACCTAAAGTTCCAATGGCTATAATCTTTGTGCTTTTAACTAAATTGATCAATCATGTTATTATGTCTCTGATTAAAACTACCATGATCCCGAATGGAGATCTTTGTTTTTTTTTATTTACTGATAAAATGCGGTCTACCATTCTATATGACTAATTGGCTGACCAATTTCAGAATTTGAAAATTTGCTACTTAAATTGCATTTGCATTTTACAGAATATTCCGGTTTTGAATTTAATACAGATCATATTATATTTTTATTGCATATATCTAATACGAGAACTCAGGTGTTAGTTGAATTAGAAAACAGTTACGACTTAACATACATTTTGTATTTTACAACCTACAGTAGAAAATAGTTGCTCATTTACATGACGAGGTTGTGAATGTGGCAAGACCTTGGGAGACCCTACCTTGTTTTATTCATCGCAGATTGGGCCCCTGGGAAATACAATAACATTTTCGTTTCCGGCAACCGTTCTTAATTTACCTTCATTTCGTTTTGCGTTTTGCAAAAAATAGCAATTCAAATAATTTATAAATAGTCAAATGGGATTTTGTAAGAATTTATGACTTTCTGCTTTAATATTAAGAAGTTCAAATTAATGTTTTATTATTATTCTTCAGCCTGAAAATGGCTGACCTCGTTCTTATTCGAATGTTCTTTGATTGTAGCTATAGGTACATAGTACTGTAGAACTTTTTAACGTTCCGTACCCAAAGGGTAAAACGGAACCCTATTACTAAGACTCCGCTGTCCGTCCGTTTGTCTGTAGGTCTGTCAGTCTGTCACCAGGCTTTAACTCATGAACCGTGATAGTTAAACAGTTGAAATTATGACAAATCATCTATTTCTGTTGACACTAAAACATTTAAGGGGGCTTCCCTACAACAAACCTGATTTTTTGCCGATCATATAGAGAATTGTACGAAACCTTTCGTGCGCGAATTCGACTCGCACTAGGCCGGTTTCCTAGTAAATGCTAAACGGTATCTACTTGCTCTCTGAATTCAGAAGCGTTTCTCTAACACACTAATGTTAGCCAATAAATATCGATTCGGCCAACTCTATTGGAGTTACGTCTCTACGCGTGACGTCACGAGGAACTGTCAAGAATCCTGCGCATTATGTCAGACGAGCTAGGCTGTGGCGCGTATAGTTAATTAATGTAAATGTTTGCCAGAGTATCTGAAAGTCTGTAACTTAAATAATAAGCCATCCAATACTATATTTAGCACTAGCCCGACACTATATTTATCTCTAGCTCGATGATGAAGGAAAACATCGTGAGGAAAGCCTCTGTCGACCCCTGAGGATAGTCCTGGATTAGCCTATAAGCTATTTAAGCAATTGCTTAGGGCATCCCGTTTAGGGACGACCGACAGTGACGACCGAGAAAAAAAACGAGCACTCGAAAGTTAGTTTTAAATAAAATTGTCGTTGAAGTTCGGCTCGGTCGCATCTTATGACAACATGTGGAATCATGTTGTGAGGACCTCATTTAACATGGGACAAGAGCAGGAGGAACAACACATACATATTCTACCTACGATATTCACGAGATTCTTTGTAGTTCACTTAAGGATAGGGGCCCCACAGGGGGAGATTGCTTAGGGCATCAAGTTAGTTACGAGTACCTACCTTAATCTGGCACAGCCCGGGGATAAAGACGAGAGCACATATATTTTTAATACTTAGTGGTAGGTAGGTGTATATACTTTTTCTTCTCCTTTTGCAATCAACTCTTTTTTTTACGACCTAGCAAGACTAAAGTAGAATTTGCTGAATGTTTATGATTAGACCTTTAAAATGATACCCAATAATCCCATTATTATTGATTCTAAATATGTTTAATAGTAGTTTGAAGTATTATTTGCCAAAGGTGCGATTTTTGTGACGCCGAGTGTATATCCAGTTCTAACAGGCATCCATGAGAAAACCATATAAGTTGAAGTCGTTTTTTTTACTTTAATGTATTTGTTGTTACCGTGACAGACAGTGAAAACAAAGAATATATTTTCAAAACCAGAAGCTATTATCGGTCAAGCTATTATATTTATTTATTACCCACATCGTGAACCAGAACAATTTTACCGAAACTCTTGATTTATGTCTTCGCGTAGTTTCTTCGGCTTTTTATCACATAACCTCATTTTAGGGTTCCGTCTCGAGAGGGTCCGAACCTATTGATCTTACTCTGCTGTCCGTCCTTCTGTCCATCACTGTCTACCCTCTATCTACAACTACATATTATTTATATAAATGTAAAACGGTACACAAATTACGGACGCCATAAAATTCCCATTTGTTTTAGTTTTCGGGCTGAAAATGTTTGGATACTACCTACCAACCCACTGTGCTCTAACAAGCCTGACACTATCTCCCAATCCGCTGTGTTTCGAACATGCTCCCATTTAATTTTTTTATTAAATAAGCAAATTCTTATATAGAACCATACATATATGTTACAATGATGATCAATACATCTAGTTGTCTAGCTCCCAAACTGGGATTCCCTTTACTATGGGTAGCCAGTCTATCATCCTATACATAATTGTACATAAAATTGCACTATTGTAATTTTTGATTTAGTACATTTAACAAAAGTAGTTAGTAGCTAAAACGAATCTGCAACACAACTCATCGGCATCATATGTGAGGAAAGCCGCATAGCTCTAAACATTATCTAATATCTTAGAATCTCGTGACACCGGTGTTTGTGGTTGAACTCCACCGAACGACCGATTTGAATGATTTTTTTAATATTTGGTAAATAAAAGAATAGGTCGCAAAGTATATGCAGCCCCTACCCTACCCCTTTTGGAAGGACAACGTTTGCCGGGTCAGCTAGTTCATAAATAAATAAATAATAACGACTCCACTGACACCTATCCCTACCTGATATATGGTAGATATCCACCTACCTACCTACTGATATCCACCTACCCGATACCTATATCATCAGAAAATAAGTTTTAAGAAATTATATAGTGCTTTCGTAGAGTGTAGTGCCAGTATCATTATTATGTCGTAGCTGTTATGATTTATTACAAATGCACTTACAATCTGATCTACGCTACTTTTGTAAAGAGGTTTTTTTGTTTGTAATTAGGAGGTTCTAAAACTATTAGACCAATTTAAACCTTACAGTTCTGGGAATAAATGTCCAACTGTTAACAACTGTAAGCAAATATAAATTGAATTGAATGTTGGTTGGCAACGATGACAGTTGTTCACAAAATAGCATAGAATGCTCAAGAAACTATAAAGTTCAAGCTTGCCCATTTGAAAGTATGTTTATAATGCATCCTGCCGACTTCAACCGTTTTCGAGAAAAGCCACTTTACGTTTAGGGATTTCAGTCTGCCTGAGGTAGCTATTTCGCTAACAGTTCACTTTATTTATTTCATGTCCCAGAAAGCTGGAGATTTGTATCCGTTTGGCGTGTTTTATTTTCTCTTTACTGGGTATTCGGTCGTTATTTTACTCCAGTATCATTAATTTTATAAGGACGTGGAATTCTAGGGATCATTCAACTATGTTATACGCCGCAAATATAAATTGCATTAAGTTAATATCAGTGAAACGGGTGTGCCTACCGTTATATATTTATATAGAAGTTCCTTTCCTGGAAATTTGACCCCTAAACGTGATAGGTGGTGAGCCTATCGCCGGACCCGGTCTGTTGCACATACCTCAGAATTAATTCTGGGACCTGCATGTTTCCTCACGATGTTTTCCTTCACCGTCGAGCTAGTGATGAATATATGTATGTAAGTTTCTGAATAACTTATTGGTACATGCCAGCATTTGCACGCCGAGCCTCACTGATTGTCAAGAGAATTGGGCTCTTTAACCGTAAGGGCTATCACTGCTCTTTTAAATGAATAATGAAACGTGTTCAGAAGGTTAGGTTGTTTACTTTTCTTGTTTGGATTGCAATAGCGGAGCCTTTGACAGAGATAATTGCTAACCTTCTGTTTACCTGAAGCCTCGAACAAAGCTGACATCTCTTTGATAGGGACGCTATTCAATAGAAAAACTGCAATAAAGATAATACGAAACTACACAGAACTTAGGATATCTTGTTTCTTACTAGCGCCTTCTTGTGACGAAATCTTCATTTTCCTTGTACATCTTGTTGATCTAATCCCTCATTGGATGAAAGTAGCACGAAGAACAAATACGGTGTTACAGTCATGCTTCACAAATACATACATAATCTCACGCTTATTGAGGTAGGCAGAGACCATGGACTGGCATTTTTGCGCGCTGATCCGCAAGCGTGTTCACGGAGATTTGATATTCGACTCGGAATTGAAAAATCCGTCGAATCCATAAGTCAAATATGACATCTGTGAATAGCCCATCTCGAAACCTTTTGACAGATTTTCCGATTCCGAGTCGAATCTGAATATCGAATCTCCGTGAATACGCCCGCTGGTCGATGTAATTATGTCGTCCCCTTCCGACTCGCCCATTCACAACATTCTTGTATATACGTACGAGTATTAGTCTCGTTAAGCTTTAATTCATCTGCTCAATACATGCAGAGCGCAGGGCCCCAATTCCACTAAATGTCAACGGTTATAGTTGGATGACAATGACATATCAATGTTCAGTCAATGGTGTTATTTGCTATGAAAAGTGCCTAAAGCACCTCAGCGTTCACAATAAATAAAGATGTCAATTTTAGCCCATCGTGGTGTATGTACCCTTACTACTTATTACTACCCTTCAACTTTCTAGATTTTTCAATCAATTTAATCAAACTAATTAATAAGCTGTATAAAAAGTGGCTCCTTAATAAAGTAAGTTGGGTAACAATCTTCTTTTTAATAGGAACCTTTGCGTGGGGCAGGGGGTCATTCGGTGTATAATTGTAGGGCGCCCTTTCGAAACACGCGATCGCGTGACTGCTATGGCGCCCGCAAATGCACAACTGAACTTTTGGTTCGATTGAATATAAAAGGACGGTAGGTTCCGGTTGATAATAGGACCACTCCATCCCTACTTACGACGGCATAAATGAATAGTCAATTACATTAATGAGGATATATCCTAAACATTTCAATAAGAAGTAAATTTGGTCCGAGTTTAACAGTAGTAAAGGTCTATTAAAATAAGGTACCCAAGTCATACAACTGATGAATTTATCATCTGAAAATTTTCGTCAATTACTATTATAGAGTTTTTTAGTTGGAAACTCGGATCTTCATTATAACCATGGTATTTGCCCAGAGCCTGGTTCTTTAAGATGCAAGCCAACTAGCTGCCAAGATTGGTAGGTTTCTTAGCCATTAGAAGATGAAAGACAAATGAAAATAAAAATGAAAAAGTATTTATTTCTTTTTTTGTGATTGGGACCTTCTTTTAATTGTGAGTAGACCTGTGTCAGAAGATCTCGCTCTTCCATATGTGTGAAGAATAATATATTAGATATAAGAATATAATTTCAGTTTAAAATCAAGTAATTGAGGTCGAGTAAGAGAAGAAGAACAGATCGAGTTACATTCTCAATAAAACACACACAAAAATGACATCAATTACCATATTTAGCTAGTCAAGTATTAGGATCTCACAAACGGTCAAGGAAAATAGATAAAAAAATAAAATAAAATAAATAAATAATCTCACGCCTTTCATCCCCGAGGGGGTAGGCAGAGGTATTCCATTACTGGATATACCCACATTTCACGAGATATATTGGACCCCTAAACGTGATAGGTGGTGAGCCCATCGCCGGACCGGGTCTATTTACACATGTCTCAGAATTAATTCTAAGACCTGCGGGTTTCCTCACGATGTTTTCCTTCACCGTCGAGCTAGTGATAAATATGTACGTAAGTTTTTTGAAAAACTCATTGGTACATGCCAGGATTCGAACCCGAGCCTCACTGATTTTCGGCCGGCTCTTTAACCGTCCGGGCTATCACTGCTCTAAATATGGAAAATAGATAAACTTGTTTATGTTTCGATTTTGCAATTTGACGGGTTAATTTATTGCATACTTATTTTACTTTTACTTTTCACGTCAACGAGCTATCTTGGCTAGTGTACGAAATGTATTCATTAATGGAAGTGATCTACTCCTCGGTGTATATGCAATATAATCTTGTTATAGCCACGAATTGTTTGTTCGATATTAATACCGACTTCCTTTCCGTCTAATAAAATAAAACTGAGACGTGTTCCGTGTGCGTCATTGTCGAGATTCTTTGTGAACTTTTTAATTTAACTTAAAAAACAATCTCGCTAAAATACTGTCTCGAGAAACTTTCCTTAGACCCTTGTTAAAAGGAAAAGAAAAGTTCGGCAAAGGGAAATCGCTTACGAAATTATTAATTATACTTAGAAAGATCGTAATTTATCAATCATTAGTTTTAGAAGTAATTTGATTAATTAGTTTACTACATTGCTATTTCATTATCTAAACTGTTTATTATAAACTAAAACGCATATTTCCGTTAATCAGCATCACTAAGCATAGTTCTCTATAAAATATGTAACAGAATTAGTCCAATTCCTGAAATTAGTTTATTCAGTATCGACTACTTAATCGATTTCAGCTATTTATAATTAGTGTAAATTTTTTCCGAAAAATGAATTAGCATAACTGAATTTAGGGCTACCTATGCTTTTTAATAAGGAAATTTGGTTAGACAAAACTAAAGTACGAATACATCATATTTTTTATATGAATACCCTATGTGAGGTGTATGAGGAATTGCGCTTATTCTGTCACGCGTTGTATATATTTTTTGTGTGTGTTCGCGGATAACTTCGTCGTTTATGAACTGATTTTAGTTATTTATACAAAAAAGAACTGACTGGCTGATTGACTGATCGCTCAACGCACAGCCGAAACCGCTAGGTTTGAAAGCATGAAATTTTGCACAAAGGTTCCTTAAACGACTTATCACAATAAGACGAGACTTTTGGAAATTCCCACGGGAACAGGAAAAAACGGATTGCTATAGCTGGCGTTCCTAATGTTTCGGCGTAATGAGAGCATAGGTACCCAAGTATTTAACTATAACACATAAGATTTAACTATTTGTTGGTTGGCTAACTAACATAATGTAAACAAAGTTAATCCGATTACTTTAATTTCGTGGCCGAATTCGGGCCCTCAGAACCCAAGGGTTAGTATCAACAATGCCGCGGCGTATTGAGTTATATCAAAGTCGATGTTATCATATTAATAACAATCCTACTAATATTATAAATTCGAAAGTTTGTATGTATGGATGTTTGTTCCTCTTTCACGCAAAAACTACTGAACGGATTATGATGAAACTTTGCAGTTATGTAGCTTAAACTCCAGAATAACACATAGCTATATTTTATCCTCGTATTCCCACGGGAATAGGAACTACGCGGGTGAAACCGCGGATCACTCTTAGTCTATCTATATCTATATCTATCTATATACATATAATAAAACTCTAACGGGGCCGTGTCTGTACATCAAATATTTTTTAAAAATTTTAACGGTAGTGTATATAGTTATCGATATAGATACCGAAACACCAATTTTTGGAATTTTTGTCTGTCTGTCTGTCTGTCTGTCTGTCTGTCTGTCTGGTTGTGCACGCATCACTCAAAAACTACTGGACGGATTTTGATGAAATTTGGTATGGAGATAGCTGAGTACCCGGGTCAACATCTAGGGTACTTTTTATTCCAGGAAAATATCTCATTCCCACGGGAAAATAAAAAAACTGGTTAAAAAGAGAAATACGTACTACTCCGAAACGATAACACCTAGAAACTTGAAAAATGGTATGAAGGTGTCTGATATGTCATAGGAAATTGGTATGAAGGGATTTTCGGAAATTCCCACGGGAACGGGAATAAATTAAATCCAAACGGGAAAACGCCGCTGGGCACCCGCTATTTGAAATATGGTATGTAGGTGTCTTAAATATGTCGTAGGCAACCACTATGAAGGGATTTTTGTAATTTCCCACGGGAACGGGAATAAATTAAATCCAAACGGGAAAACGCCGCTGGGCACCCGCTATTTGAAATATGGTATTTAGGTGTCTTAAATATGTCGTAGGCAACCACTATGAAGGGATTTTCGGAAATTCCCACGGGAACGGGAATAAACGGAATCCGCGCGAGCAACGCCGCTGGGCATCCGCTAGTAATCTATATATCGCACCTGAAATTAAAGACCGACACAACTCAAAAAAGTGAGTTTCGAGAAAACTCAAGTTAAAGTTTTGTCGTCCTTTTTGACCAAGTTCTGTTCCAAATTAGGGTATTATACTTATTTTAAAATTTAGCTTGAAGTGTACATTTCCGATTAAAATAACTTAAATTGTAGAAAACTAACAACATTATAAAGTTTTGAGGTATATTTGATTAGTACTTCGACTTGTGTCTATATTGCCCGGTTTTCAAAAATATATTTTGCAATGTGTCGTTTTAGCCTTCATTTTATAATTCAAGAAATGAAAAAGGAGATGTCCTAACTCAAAATATGACTATTTAGACAAACTTCAAAACACGAATATATAAAAACAATGTGTATTTATTCAAAATATGCCTGTTATGACTACTTTCAATAACTGGGGAATTTAAAAATAGGTGTATCAAGTCAAAATGCAAAAACAATTATAAGAATGAATTCTTTATAATAAAGCAAGAAAACAATTAAATGTTAACTTTTCAATGTTCAGAAATTAAAATCAGTATAAAATCTAAAATATACACTCCTACAATAACCAAAATACTCTGAATTTAAATAGGTTTTACCTACGAATATAACATTACGGTCATAATTAATACACGGTTATAATAGGTGTTCATTCAGTTTTTAAAATGTAAATTTTAGTGATAATAATAAAAAAAATGATTTTTTTGCTAAAAAGTAATTATCATAATAAAGTAAATCATAATGTTATCGTCATAGTATTTTATCATCATCATTAATCTTGCAATAAATCCAGTATTAGGACGATGTCAATCAGCAAATTGCAAGCAGAGATGTGTTTCCCATTTATGTTTCTCAATACATTCCATCCAAATCAGCGTCGTAAATTATCTTCTATGCATTCGTGAATAATTTATTTGGTTCTGGACTTCGACCGTAAAGGTATATCAGCACTTTGATCGTCTTAACATCCCTGCAGAGACTGCCGGACGCCAAAGTCGGAGGCTTTTTCATAGTCCGAAAATGCTATGTACAGTGGTTGATTGTAGTCCTTTCACTTTCACGCTTCACGTAACACTATCACGTAATAGCCCTTGAAAACAGATAATAAATATTGGTTAGGAACTTGAAAAACAACCACGATATTCCTACTCCATGACCTAGGAGTTCTCCCACAGTTCATAACGAAGTTTAAGACACATTGGTGTTTCTTGACTTTAAAAACTGTGATGTTATTCAGTCTTTACCAGGTCCTCTTCCATTCTTCAACAGTTTCGACAGCATATCAATTTCATAAAAGCTGATCTCTGGGAGATCATCCGTATAGTGGCGGGTCAGTGCTGCTCTATTATCATCATTAGGTACTGGCTTCCGGACAAATTGAATGCGAAGTGCACAACAGGCTATAAAAGTTTTCGATCTCAGCCAAGATCCCCAACTTGAAGACAATGGTTTCACCAACCCTTGTAAGGAACAGCGTTAGGTGGCTTGTACCCGATCCGTGCTTAAACTCATTACGTAGAGCCCCAACATTGCTCAGTCGCTCATTCGATACGAAGAGTGTTGAGGTCAAAGTAATGTTTTCTGTCAGCGTTGTGGGATTTATCAATTTCTCACTACTAAATATCAATAATAGGCTATTGATAAATCTTCCACCTAGTTCAGTCGCCTTTCATAAATAAACATTTGGTTAGAATTTTCGCTTGTTTAGGTCTCTATCTAGGTACTTATACTATAACTGTGCAAAGCGGTTTGCTTCCATCATTAAATACAGTTTCATTTTCATAATTACTGTGACTATTATGATGGTTGATCTTCTAATTGACCTGCAATTTATAAATACTATACTAAGTTTTATGACAGAAAACAGGTTATAGAGACACAAGTCAAAATAATAAATCCTAAACACCGAATACTAAAAAGTTTGAAGTGGCATAACACAAAATTTTTTGCTAACAAAGAGACACAAATAAAAATAATGCACAGAAAATATCAGAAATCGTCAAGTACAAAAAGTTAAGATAGTCATAACTCAAAATAATCCCGAAAATTGTAAACATTTAACTAGTTTAAACCGGCATAATTCAAATTGTGTCTTTTTTGACTTTCTTACTGTTCTCAAATTCCGTCGCTTGCGCGTATTATTTCGTGTTGTGCCAATGCGGCGCTTGCGTTTGGGACGACGCCTGCGGATCAACTAAGAAAGTCCTGTCTTCCCTTTCGGCGCGATGCAAATCGCGGCAAGTCAAAAGAGACATTTAGGTATGTAAAATTGCCTAGAATTCACGTATAATTATACGAGTTTTACCAGTCGAAAGAGAAAAATATAGCTGATTTTTTGTAAAAGGTCAATTTCGTCAAATTTGGAGTTGTGTCGGTCTTTGATTTCAGGTGCGATATATAAAAATGAATCCCTTTTTCTCTTGGTCACGGCATCACGCGTTAATGGCTGAACCAATTTGGCTGAAAGTTGGTGGGGAGGTAGCTTAGAACCAGGAGACGGACATAGGATACTTTTTATTCCGATATTCCCACGGAAACGGGAACTACGCGGGTGAAACCGCGGGGCGCTGCTAGTACTAAATAATTCTTATTTTAAAACAAAAAGTGCGAAACCAGAGACACAGTTTTCCACAGAGTATAAATATTAGTAGAGACGCTACAATAACAAATTATAAAAATTCAAAAAGAAGGCGCTGTCTGCACAAGAAACGTGTTTTTGTAAGGAACTCTCAAATCGTCGAATCTTCGTCGTTCGTTGGACTTTTTTGTATCCTAAACATTAAGATCCACTTCAAACCAAGGCTCTTACTAGCATTTGTTTTGGGCCCCTCGCAGGCTTAATGCGCCGGGACTACGGGTAAAACGTGGCTAAGAATGCCTTTGTGTTGCCATAATAGGGCAAATAGACAATGAAACTTGTCAGTACAAGTGCTACGCATAAAAAATAATGGGAACTACCTACACTTAGAATGGGGAAGGACATCAAATCTCGGCAGCCACTAGAAATGAGAGGGTAGAGACAAAAGAAAATGAAACGTTATAAAACTGCCTCTACAAGAGATACGTTAATTCGTTTCCTGTATTTACTTTATAAATAGCAAAGGTCCGATCCGATTCGGCCAAAAAAAATCGGAGCTTGATATAAACTTCTAGCTTCGGTCAAAACCGCCGTAGTTTTTTACGTCATATTTGTATTACGAAATAAAATACTCGTAATTCACAATTTATGCTTGTAACAGCAAAAAGAAAAAAGATTCGCGGAAAACCAGTCATAATTCTTGTCACAAATTACTTACGTAGAGGCTTTTCTATTTGTTACGTTCGCTTTATTCAGTTGTATTACGGACCGCAAGCACATTCCGATAAGACGGAAACGATAAAAAGCTCTTTTCATTCGGCTTGCGTCTACATCGGAGGGAATAATATGAAATTCTTTGGCCTACGTCTGTACTACGTCCACGGAATGTGATCTGACAGGCATAAAGGAAATAGGAACTGGTTAAATGGGTATTTCGATTTGTTTAGACTTAATATGAAACTGAAAATGAACAAGCTTACGGCTTATGCTCATTTGGGTCGGCAAATGTACTTTTTTTTAAACAATCCTAGTAAGTAATATTATAAACTCGAAAATTTGTTCATCTCTTAAGCAAAAACTACTGAACGGATTTTGATGAAACTTTACAGTTATATAGCGTACACCTACATTAGAATAACACATAGTCTATATTTTATGACCGTATTTCCATGGGATCGGAAACTACGCGGGTGAAACCGCGGAGTGTTGCTAGTAATATACCTACACGATCACGTTACAGTTTTATAATATGTATTGATAGATTTTTAGGTCGTAATATTTCGATACAGAAGATACCTACTTAATTTCATAAAATCTATATTGCCAGTTGAGTTGACCTCTAAATTACCTACTTAAACATGCTGGCGACACTGGCTGGGTAATTACAGTGACAAATTTCATTCAAAAATTATATTTCACTTACGAGTACAGGCTGCGTGACGTAATTTAAAGGTGAAGTGGTAACATTTCACTCTCTTAAATAATATTGCTTGAAATTACTCCTTGAAAAATTAAATTATTGAAATAAGTTACTTCAACTATACTATAATAAGCCGGAAAAAAGTTTACACAATGAATTCAACCGGAATTGCGAAAACATGTTTAAAATAATACACTAGGTAGGTATAGCTTCACTATCACTACATAGTATAAAACAAAGTCCGTATATCCCTATGTCCCTATTTATGCTTAAATCTTTAAAACTACGCAACGGATTTTGATGCGGTTTTTTAATAGATAGAGTGATTTAAGAGGAAGGTTAGTGTTAGCATTGCACCCGTGCGAAGCCGGGCGGGCCGCTAGTTTATAATAAAAATATCAGCCCTACACGTCTTCTTACACTGTCTGATTAAAAACTCGCTGAATTTGTAAAAAATATCAAGATAAAATCAAGAAATGAAATACACAAAAAAATTACAAGAAATTGGAATCGAGTTTCTAATTTGAAATGTTATTTTACAAGTCCCTTACAATGTCTTAACTGGATAATTGCGCTTAAGTACTACTTGATACTACTTATTGTGATACAAATTTCTGCGTAAATAGGCCAGAGGGCCTAGCTAAGTTTATAAGACGTAAACATCTGTTGAATAAAATGTCAAATGATGTATTGAAATAAGCGTTCGGTTTGTCAAACGAGCGACATTAGCTCGATCAAGTAAAATTTATGTATTGATTGATGCAAAGAATTATGTGACAGTGATACTTCTTTAGATTGCTAAAAAAAGTATGACTTACATATAACAGTTCTTAATAGTTAATCCTACTAATATTATAAATGCGAAACTTTGTATGGATGGATGTATGGATGTATGGATGTCTGGATGTATGGATGGATGTTTGTTCCTCTTTCACTCAAAAACATCTAAACGGATGTTGATGAAACTTTACACTTATATAGCTCATACATCAGAATAACACATAGGCTATATTTCATCCCCGTATTCCCACGGGAACGGGAACTACGTGAAACGTGAAAAAGTGGTACAATAAAGTACACGCTAGCCAAGCGAATAAAAAATTCATTTACTACTTTGCAATAAAATTGCACAAAAAATTAGGTTAAAATCTAGTAGCATATTGTAGATGCGTTCTTTGAACGAAATTGCGGCATCGAAAATCTCGGCAAATCAGCGGTTAGACCTAATTGTTCAAAAAGTACGTAGATTGAAAACGGTAATTGCGATTTCTATCGAAAAATGCCTTATTTCAACGCGTAAGAGAATAATCGCAATTCCCCATATACCCCAATTAGTACCTATATTCAAATAAAACACAATTGATTTTTAATTGTTACGGTGCCAATTGAAACCGCGCGGTGCTTGACAAATTAATATTAAAAAATTATGATGCCTTCGTATCTACTTTATATAGGTCTACATTTTTCCTAAATAAAGAGCAACAATAGTAAGATTATCATAGGTAGCACTAAATTCAGCTGTGCTAATTAATTTTTCAAAAATTTTTACAACATATTAAAAATAGATGAAATTGATTAAGTAGTCGATACTAAACAAACTAAATTCAGTAATTGCGCTCATTCTGTTACATATTGTATAAGGAAACAGCTGACAAAAGCAGCAGTTTTTCAGGTAATACACGACAAGCAGGGGTGTTTCAAACGCGCTGACAGCTCTTTGATAAGCTGCCGCGCCTCCTGACCTTAAGGTCCCACGGTCTCTACCTCTAAAGGCACAAACATGTAGCCTCATTGAGATTGCGGTGAACCGCGAAATTTGTGCGGGGTTGTGTAACCTACTACTCTCTCTACTGATTATGTTTCACTCTTTTTACCTTACGGGAAACCACGAGATATTGAAGATATAGATATTTGTAATGAATAGTGTATCGACTATCCCGCTATCCAACACTTATATTAATTTAAATTCCGCATTCAATAACCCGTAACAACTCTTTTAGCAGATGTGGAGAACTATGGTTTTAAGGTAATTTTAAATAAAGGAAAAATATAAATATAATGTGAACCTTTAAAAAACAATTTAAGCCATTCTCTCTTGCGTTGTAGGGCTCTTCTGCTCTGAGTCTGATGCAAATAATAATAATATTAATAATTGTGGCACACAATTCACACACGGTTATTCAGTCCCAAACTAGGCAGAGCATATACTATGGGTAATAAACAACTAATAAACATACTTAAATTAATATTAAACACCCAAACACGAAGCCAAAAGACATGTTCATGGTACACAAAGGCCCCGAGCGGGGATCAAACCCGCGACCGACCAACAGGCTCGTCGAATCCAAGAAATGGCACTCCTATAAAACAAAACACTATTTATATCAGAATTCGAATGACGGAGCGCAGATTTAACAACCCCTCATACATAAAGTACTATGACTGTGTTTACTCTGTTGTTTCGGAAACAGTTGAAAAGCGCTCTCACACTGCCAAATTTAAATTTTCTTCGTCAAACAGTCAATAAAAATACTGTGGTATGTTCGTGATGAACAAAAGAAAGATCAAATAGAGGGACAGACATTTTAAGTACGTATGTAGATATAGGTATATAACATTTACAAAAACTCAACTCACTTAATATTTAAAAAATGTAACATCTTTGAAAATAAGAAATCGATTTCAAAATATTTCACTGTAGGAAGCTACCTCCCTGACTTTTATGCTATATATTAGTTTTTTAAACCAAAGCGAAGGTCACTAGTCTAATACCTAAACGTAATGGGTTAGGCTACTCCGCACAAATCTCGCGGTTGACCGCAATCTTAATGGCCGAGTTTAATCAGTTACATAGCAGAACCACTGCAATGCAAGTTCCGTACATAATTACGGTTTCATTGGCGCTCATAGCTGGACAGCCACAACAAACGCGACCGCTGAACTAACCCCAGGGTAATGTTAACAGCACCGAACCGGAACAGCAGACCTACAGAGAGGACATTTTGTAAAATTACGAATAGTTGTAGAAACACGAAGGACTTAGATTTGTAGATATCAAAAACAGTATGATTTGCGTTTGCATGGTTAGTAAAAAGTTTGTTGTTATGGATGGCGAAGTTATAACACAACAGGCAGCATTTATGTAAGAACTAAACGTTAAGTATATTTGATAATATACAAACAGAATATTTGACCGAATGAAAACCTATTTGTACAATATCTAATAGTCTGTGACAAAACAACTTTAAATAATAATAATAACCTACCGAAGACAGTAAGATTATTTTTGGAGTCGTGTAATTTTATTATAAACTAGCAGCCCCCCGCGGTTTCACCCGCGTAGTTCTCGTTTCCGTGGGAATACGGGGATAAATATAGCCTATGTATTATTCTGATGTATAAGCTATATAACTGTAAAGTTTCATCAAAATCCGTTCAGTAGTTTTTGCGTGAAAGAGGAACAAACATCCATCCGGACATCCAGACATCCATACAAACTTTCGCGTTTATAATAAGTATTAGTAGGATAGTAGGATATTAGTACGATAGTAGGATTTCAATAAACTAAGTAGGTATATTTTGTAATCCAGCCTGTTTTCAAAAAATAGTAAGGGTGCAATATTTAACCCAATATTATGCTGTAACCATTTTTATGGTTATATGTCAGATCGAGCAAAGTGGCGATCCGTCGTCTCTGCCTACCCCTGTGGGACAATGGCGTGAGCCTTATGTATGTATGTATGTATGTATGTCAGATTGAGTTATGTACCAGCGGTAAGGACTAGGGCTTCCAATACCGGGATCCCGGTATCGGCTAATACCGGGATCCCGGACTTTTTTCGTATTTTTTCAATACCGGTATTGAAGTGTCTGATACCGGAATCCCGGTATTGGTTATTTAGTTTCATTTTTAGTATAAACTTCACAGTTATACTTTCAAGAGCATATTAATAATAATTTTACATATTTTATTGTACTTATTTTGTATAAGTGTAGGTTTTAAACCAGTAATTCAGTTCATCGGAAGGTGTGGCAGTTATCTAAAATAAAACCAAGCTATTGAAACGATCGCATTAAGACAAATAGCATCGCACTGCACGCCCGTCCTCGTTGTTGCTAGCACAGGTTGCTAATCATAATCATAAACTTTAGTCTAAATTGATTCTCCTGAAAAAAAAACAGTTTTTTCTTACGGTATAACCTATTTTGTTATATTTTAAAATGTTAAGGTGAACAGAATTTAGTAAAGAATTTAAGTTGATGAATCCACAATTAATACGTTTTATTTTCTTTGCTTTTGTCAGGCTTGGTTCATTCAACATTTTGGATATGAAAATGAAAATTACCTGATGTAGGCACTTAACTACTTGTTTTACATATTGAAGATGATATTTTAAAGTTATAATTATAAATAGATACCTAAGTCATTTTCAGTGTGACATACATTGTACATAAGATATGACACGTTTTAGTGATTTGGCCGAATACTGAATAACCGGTCACGGTCTTAGCCCAAGCGCCGATTATTCGGCCTTGATGGAAATCAAGTAGTTAAACATTTTGCAGATGACATTCTCATTGTATTGTAATGCAGCTAGCGGCACGAACACGGGCGTGCATAGGGGTCTATTTGTTTCATTTAGGAATTAATCATGTCAGACACGCATTATTTCTTTATTTTACGTCAGTACGTCCAAAACAAAACATGGTAGGCATTTAAACATTTTTTTTTAAGTAATATGAGTTATTTTTTTCGTAATTTTCTATTTGGTATTCGGCCACTTTGTTCATAATATTCGGCCGAATACCGAATGGCCAAATACCGAATAACATCTTTATATACTTAGCAAATTATCATAAATGCAAACAAAAGTAATTTTTAATATTTTCTACGTACAATACGATTAGTCATAAAAAGGACCGATTAATTCCTGTTGTGACTAATCCTGAAATTGATTTTTGTTACATTTAAAGAGATATTATGTTATGACCAAAGGGTGATTTTTCAGTAAAACAACTTAACAGTAACAAAATAACACATTAACGTTTGCATTTTCTGCTTGTAAAGAAAAAAAAACTGAACACAATTTCAATACCGGGATCCCGGGATCCCGGTATTAAAAAAAAACTTTCCGGTATTGATACCGGTATTCAAAAAATCCGGTATTCGAAAGCCCTAGTAAGGACCGCAACCAAAATTTAAAAAGAAACATACAAAATATAAGCTTTTAAGTTTTAATGCTGTTGCCCACTGACGCAATTTTTAATTATGTCACCGAATTTTGGAAAGCTAACCTTTTAGTGTTGCATTTACTAAAATATTAGGATTATATATTTATATTGAAGAAAATAAATAAACGAAGTAATACTTTGCGGGAATTAAAAAGGTTTTATTTTATTTTACCATCGCGGCCAAAAAATTTTCATGGAACCTATCCTCCTGTCTCAGGCTATAAGAAAATTAAATTGGCCTTTATCAAATTGTTAACATTTGTATGCCGTTCACTCAGTTTATATGGATAATACCCGTAGTATAGGTGCAAATCCAAGCATTTCTCCGCGCGCATAATCCTTCGCGAAACGCGAAGCAGTGTACGATCTAACAAACATACGTCATAGAAGTAATTTTTTGCTGATGTCGCAGACTACAAGTGTACAAGTGCCTACAAGTAAACATAGTGTAGGACGCACCAGGTCGATGTACCAATGACCCGAAAAAGGTGGTCGATGGAGACTTTAATTGGAAAGCATGAAGACCCACAAGTTATTTCGTGGCTTAAAAGAGGAACCAATGAATAATGAAATTGTGATGATTCAATTAATTCCAAACCAAATATCGGACTGGAAACGCTGAGGTAGTTAAACGAAGGAAATTGTTAATTAGATTAGTGTCAGGAAAGTCGCAACAAATAGTTTGCGACCCTCATCATTTTGAAATGGGCAGTGTTTTGAAACATTTGGAAGGTTGCAAGTTTGGTACGCATTATTATTGGATAGGTACGACTTTTTTGTCCTTTTTGCTTCTGAACATAATGCAGGCAGTGTTCGAACATCTCCCCTTGTCTCAATTCGTGTTAGGACTTTTTGTAGGTGTATGAGAAGAAAGGGAAAGAAATATTGAATGAGAGTATTTTACACGCAGGGTTTTTAAGAGATATTTTTTAAAGTTTTTTAACCAAAGGGAACCAACTTTATTGCCAAGGCTGCGCTGTCTGTCCGTCCGTCTGTCACAAGGCTGTATCTTGTAAACCGTAATAGTTAGACACTTGAAATTTTCAGATTGTGTTACCAATAAAGCGTTGTTACTTACTCGCCTTGAGTAATTTATAACATTTCTATTGCTTTTTTTTAATAATGAAATTAATGGATTTTTATTTTTAAAATATTTTTTATGTTATGTTATTATTAATTGTAATGTTTATGAATTTTGCTTTCCAGATTCTGGTGAAGATGACCATCTTCTTGTACGACATTTCAAGCGAAATAAAGATTATTCAGAGTTATTTGCTTATTATTTTGGATGCCTATAACATCAGTTAATGCTACTAATATTATAAACGCCAAAGTTTGTTTGGATGGATGTCTGGATGTCTGGATGGATGTTTGTTCCTCTTTCACGCAAAAACTACTGAACGGATTTTGATGAATCTCTACAGTTATATAGCTGATACATCAGAATAACACATAGGCTATATTTTATCCCCGTATTCAAACGGGAACGGGAGCTACTCGAGTGAAACCGCGGGGCGCTGCTAGTAAAACTAATAAAGTAAAAAATCTAATGGGGTCTCCATACTTACCGTATTTGGGTGTTTTTATTACACTATTTAAAAAGTATGCATTGTAGTAGTATGCGTTGTATGCAAAGTATGCATATTAAAAAGTATTTTCCCAGGTTTTTATACGAAATTATTGATCGAAGTAGCACAAAGATAAAAAGGAATTACTCGAAATGACCCGAAATTTCAAAGTACCACAAAAAGTAATCTGAATAGAATTCTTCGAGTGATAAGGGAAAAGAAAAAGGTCACAAAGGTCTTCTCTCAAATCGTACAACCAACATGTTTTATCGACTTTGATACTTGAACGTTGAAAAGGAAATAATTTATGAAAAACTTTGTTTTCCTGGAACTTCAGCTTTATAAATTAAAAAAAAACAATGGCTCCATCACGAATTAATCGCCTTTGAAAAAAAGACTTATTACTTAAGTGTTTTTACAAACAAAACTTAAAGTAACAAAAAAACTTACAAATCCTTTCTTAATCCTACAATCAAAATATGATTTTATCTTGGAAAAACTTTTGAAGACTTGGTTGCTAAGCTACCTTTGTTCCGATAAAACAGCTGAAAAAACCTAAGCACATTAAACAGCCCTGGATTTATCAATAGGCCATAATAATATAGGCCTTGGCCTAGAGGAGGTTTTTTATTACCCTTTTATTTTATGACAAATTTATTCATTTCACTTTTACCTATACCTATCCTACTACGTGTTAAGCTGTCTATACGTATATATAAAAGAAGATGCAGACTGACAGATTTTCTGACTGACTGACTGATAACTGGCTGATCAACGCACAGCCGAAAGCGCTGGGTCTAAAAGCATTAAATTTGCACAAAAGTTCCAGTGAGCACAAAGAAGTGATTTTTGGAAATTCCCACGAGAATTAACAGGATCAACAAACAACACCGCAGGCATCCGCTGGTTTTCTAATAAAGTTCTAGGTAAAAATATACTAGTAAAGAGTCAGAAGTGTAAGAATGAGGAACGAAAAAAACTGAAGTAACGTACAAATCCTGCACTGAATTAAAAAAATATATAAAGTACTGACATACGAGTATATCGCGAAATCCTTCGCCGTGAGATACTCCAACAACAACTCCCTCCGGTGGTATTTGGTGAAACCCCAAAAGTTGCCTGTTACTTAATCCAATTTCCACGCAATCTTTCAGCGAAATTCGTTGTAAATTGGTTCCGGCATACTCTGTTATCTGCAGGTACCTTTCTGTTAACTAGCACAAGGGCTACGGTGTTTATTTTTAAATCGAAATACGTGTTTTTTACTGCATTAAAAGGAGCGTAATATTTTTCGGGTGTATAATGTAAATATGTCAGCATATTTCGAATTTGTTCGAATTTGGAAGCTCGAGTTGTCGTTATATTCTTCTTAATTTCCAGAGTATCATGCATAGCCTATGCATGATACTGATCGGGTATATAGCCTATGCAGCATAGGCTATTACTGAACTATAGAAGGGATTTTTTTACCAGTTAGTTTACTATTTTTATTAATATAAACATTAATCTAGTCCTTCGTTTTATTTTTATTCTGTCTTCTATACCTATATTAAAAGAAGAAACTTATTGGCTGATTGACTGACTGACTGATCGATCAAAGCACAGCAGCCCTAGGTCTGGAAGCACAAAGGTTCTTTAAACACCAACAGGCGTAACGGGATTCATGCGGGCGGATAAAATCCTTCGTGATCACGAAAATCGGTAAACACAACAATCACAAAATTTGTTTTAAAAATTATTACGAGACCCATATTCTATGTCCTGTGTTGAAAAATAAACATCTTTTCTATCATATCCAACCTTACAACGTTTCAAATAACAAATCAAGCTATCAACCGAACCGAATCCACCAATTCCGAATGCCTAAACCGGGTGAAAACAATAGCGCAGAGGAATATATTATCCGTTTCATCTGAAAAAATATTGAAAACGCTAGATTGGCATTCCGCACACGTGGGAAGAACGTGCCTGGTGTGTCGATATTTGAAACAATGCCGGCATTGACAAAGAAGCACAAATCAAACGGTGCGGTGAGCTTGCACTTATATTTTATCTGTCAAGAACACAAATTGCATTCATGTAACAGCTGTTTCCGTCGTAGCTGTACGGTTAAGTGCGAGTATAAGATGAGTTACGTGACAGGTCGATGGGTCCTAGACTCTGACGTTACGAAGTTAAATTTCAACGTTTTACGGGCTATGCAATATGGTGGGACACAAAAGGGATAGGGTGGCAGAAACTACACGGATTTTTCTAGTTTGGAACTCTTGGGAGTGAGCTTTTTTGTGTGCATCACTATTTCTTGTGAGCTATACTTGTTACTATAAAGTTCCAACATGGTTTGTAGCATGTTTTAAGATTTCATAATTTATAACATTTGAAAAAGAAAATTCTAAGTTATAAAATTCTGCTTGGTTATTAATTTTCTAAAATATAATTCTTTTATTTTTAAATACTTGCGAGTTTTTTATTGCATATTTCTAAAACTGTGGTGCCTATATAGTGACCCTGAATGTTGGTTTTTTATGTATGTAAGTATGTTTATCTGTTGTTTAATACTCATAGCACTGCAGGCTCTGCCTATTTCGGAACTAAATTACTGTGTATGAGTTCAATTCTTACAATTTATCTGTAAAGACGTAGTACGTAGACGTAAACAGTACATACGGTCTTTACAGATAAATTCTGAAACTAAAACCTAGAAACTTAACAGATACGTTCCTTAAGATCTAGGCATCAAATAGATAATATGATTCAGGTCTGTGAGGCCTGCACCAAAAAAGTGCTTTTGGATAATCTTAGGGGAAGTGGAAAAAGCGGGTTCCTTTTAAGAACACTGTTACTTTATTTACAACCAGCTTCTGCCTGCGACTTTGCTTGCGATCTGGGATGAAAAGCATTGGCGTAGCTAGGGATTTTTCCTAGGGCCCCCCCTAGGCCATGGCCCCAGACATGAATCTGCCGGCCGCACAGCAAGGTGGTCACGGCTATCGGCGCATGCGCAACTATGACAATAGGTATCAAGTATGGATTACAGTTATCCTATCCTATTATACTATTATTTTTCTTTTATCTGTGTGCTGACCAAAACTATGTAGTTTAAGTCGCTAATATAGCTAGGTATAGGTATACCGACAAGAGCTCCACTCTTAAATTACCAACAACAAGGTAAATCAATCTTCATCCGTGTATTGTAACAATTATATGCAGATTGTTCGTTTGTATCTGTGGATCGCAGGTTTGCGAGCGAGGTAGACGCAAATGATGAGTAGGTAATTATTTTAGCTTTTGAAGACGGTTTTCGGTTTCGGTGATTGAGGATGAAGTTATTTTAGGTAATAGAAAGGGTATTTTTTAGGGTGGGCCTACAGCTTTCTAGGGTGGGCCCGGCCCACCCTGCCCCCCCCTAGCTAGGCCCATGAAAAGTCCAGTGTAAATTTATTTAAGTGTAAATTTCCTCAATATACTCGTACATACATATTATCATTCTGGCAATTTTTTCGAAGATCAATTCAGCTTCTAAGCTGTTAAAAGGTAACAGACAGACAGACGCAGAGAGACGATAGAGCTTGCAAAGATTCATCTCTGCAGTAATAAATAATAATACAAAGGTAAATCAAGATTCCTTAGTAACACAACCCCGAAATCGTCTAGGTTATTATGCTACACATGCAAAGTATCTTGCGCCAAGTATTCTCTGAGGTGCCTTGGATTATCTCAACTGAGAGACTAGCAAGTTTTATACACCTTCGCAATTACTTTCTACTGAAAGTGCTATTTTGTGCCTCAAGCAGACTGTCAGATACTACACCGACCGAAAAACGCCTGTATATGCGGCTTTTCTAGATTTGTCGAAAGCTTTTGACCTGGTTTCCTACGATATCCTGTGGAGAAAGTTAGAAAGTGTAAAGTTACCTACGGAACTCGTTAATATCTTCAGGTATTGGTATGGCAACCAGGTCAACAGCGTCAGGTGGGGTGGTCAGCTATCTGAAGCTTACAGACTGGAGTGTGGGGTGAGACAGGGAGGTCTGACTTCCCCTGCACTCTTTAATCTGTACGTGAATGATTTGATAGTAGCGCTCAGCAGTCACCATGTCGGTTGTCACATTGATGGCAAGTGTGTCAATAACCTTAGTTATGCCGATGACATGGTGCTGCTGAGTGCGTCTGTCTGCGGCCTCAGAAAATTGCTGGAAACTTGCGAATCCTATGCGATAGAACACGGATTATTGTACAACGTAACGAAAAGCCAGCACATGGTCTTTGACGCCGGTGGCAAGAGGCCTATGAATGTACCTCCTTTAAAATTGAATGGTTTCCCGTTAGAGAGAGTGTATGAATTTAAATATCTTGGGCATCTTGTTACCGCTGATCTCAGGGATAATGCCGATATGGAAAGGGAACGGAGGGCTTTGTCAGTAAGAGCCAATATGATAGCTCGCAGGTTTGCACGTTGTTCCACAGAAGTGAAAATTACGCTATTCAGAGCATACTGTACATCCTTTTACACGTGCAGCCTGTGGGCAAATTATACGCAAAGATCTTACGAAGCCCTCCGTGTCCAATACAATAACGCATTCAGGGTGATTTTGGGGCTGCCTCGTCGCTGTAGTGCTTCGGGCATGTTCGCGGGGGCGCAGGTCGACTGCTTCCGCGCGACCATGCGCAAGCGCGCCGCATCTCTAGTGCGCAGGGTGCGGGGCAGCACCAATAGCATCCTGAAAGCGATAGGGGACAGGCTAGACTGTCCATTTGTACTGTCTTGTTGCTCTCTTCATGTATCTACTAACACATAGGTTAAGGATTTACTAACACATGAGTCATTGTTACTTGATTTTTAAAATAAATAATAATAATAATAATAATTACGTCACACATTATCTGGAGCCTATCCTAACGGAATAATATGCTTCAAGGTCGGGAAAATGACTCGGATGGAGTACAAAGGAAGAATTCTACTTGTATGTGTTACTGCACGTACAGTCAACAAAGTTGTTAGGGTTACATGGCCAGTAACTAAGAACTCATTTTTCTGGGGTAGTCATAACTTAATCTTATTCATTATTGTTTATTTTAAAAGGTATCTTTGAACCCTATAATTTACAAAAAAAAAAACTATAAATACGTTTACGGCTTTAAGAGAAAACTGAATCTTAGTTTCTGGTCATGTAACACTAACAACTTTGTTGACTATCAGTAAAAGTTCTGCCTGATACACCTACACCTGAGTGTCATTTTTGCTAGCAGCTATCTCCCCCCCCCCCCTCCGTAGCGACAGAGCAGAACACTGAAAATAATAAAAAAAGTGTTTCTTTGACCATTTCGGGTCGATGAATAAAAAAAAAACGATGTTACTGACTTCTGATTGTTAAACTCTAATTAGGACCGGGGTAATAAAAACGAGCTTTTAAGCGACCATTCTTCCAAATGTATCAGTTTTGCGTTTGTCGATAGTACAGTCAACAAAGTTGTTAGGGTTACATGGCCAGTAACTAAGAACTCATTTTTCTGGGGTAGTCATAAAAAATCTTATTGATTAATGTTTATTTCAAAAGATATCTTTGAACCCTATGATTGCCCAAAAAAAACTATAAATATATTTATGGCTTTAAGAGAAAACTGAATCTTAGTTTCTGGTCATATAACCCCAACAACTTTGTTGACTGTACGTATGTATACTCAACTAGCTGATCCGCTCGATTTTGCCCGTAAGTCCCGCTCCCGTGGGAAAATTATAGCCACTCCCTGAAAAGTGAGCTTTCCTTTAGTGCTGTTTTTACCAGTCCAGTAGTTTTTGAGTTTCTTTGTTACAAAAGTACAAATATTTCCTCTATCTAATATTAGAGTTCATGTAGATTACTGTTGATAGTGAAGATGGGTCGCTACTTGTCAAATTACTAGCTTATAGCGGTTTTTCGAAAAGCAAATCAAACTAAATTTAGCTGACCGACTTAACTCCTATGTTAACTAATCTGATTGGTTGTTGAAAAGCGTATGATTTTATTCAACTAATCAGATAGCTATAAGAAGATTGAAAAGTCTGTAAGCTAATTTTATCTCGTCCAAGCTACAGGTCTACCGCATAGCTATGACGGCTCCTGAAGTAAAGGGTGCGGGAGGCGTTACCGATTCGTTTTGCATCGACAGTGCTGTGACGTCGAGAGAGTGATACAGCGAGTAGCTAAGTAAATAAATGTCGAATACAATGCCTAGCTCATTCATTCGAAGAACTACCAGAGTCTGTTTAGTCAAGGTTTTATTAATTTAAAAAAATGTAAACTATCAGGAACATGTTCAGCATGTTTCTTTTTGTCACCTAATAATTTATTAACAACTTAATATATATTTTATATGTAGTAAAAATAAAATCAAATATTTTTTAGGTTATTTCAAATTTCACGCTGCCTATATAGGTAATTATATTCACTCATAAAATATGTGAGCATTTTTATGTTCAGCGCTGTCTTGTTGGCGTTACAGAATGTATGTTGCGTGATAAGCTGTAAAAGAAAACCATACACAAGTTGTAACTCGGTACGAGTAGTTTACCACGACCTTACGGAAAACAATCTAGTGTTTCGTACATGCCCAAGGGCGGGCTCAGTTTTCGAGTTCGGAGGGTAACAAAGCCTGGGTCCAGTCAAGACAGGCTCCAATTCGATTAAAATTATAAATCTAAATTAAAAAGACAGCAATATGCGTTTTATTATTAATAGCCCGATGAAGAGCAGTGATAGCCCGGACGGTTAAAGAGCCGGCCGAAAATCAGTGAGGCTCGGGTTCGAATCCTGGCATGTACCAATGAGTTTTTCAAAAACTTACGTACATAATATATTTATCACTAGCTCGACGGTGAAGGAAAACATCGTGAGGAAACCCGCAGGTCTCAGAATTAAGTCTGAGACATGTGTAAACAGACCCGGTCCGGCGATGGGCTCACCACCTATCACGTTTAGGGGTCCAATGTATCTCGTGAAATGTGGGTATATCCAGTAATGGAATACCTCTGCCTACCCCCTCGGGGATGAAAGGCGTGAGATTATTTATTTTTATTTTTTTTATTTTTATTATTAATTTATTTATTTTATTTATTTAGGAAAACAAACAGTCTCTAACTTAAACTTCTACTTAACATATTAAGTGTAGACCTACAGCCCCCTTATTTTATATTATATAAAACTATAAGTACCACACCAAACCAGATATATATTCTATAGGTACAAACGGAAAAGAGGGTGAAGCCCTAACATGATGTAAATATTTAAATATTAATTATCATCACACAAAAACGTTTTGATTCATATGAAGTACTAATTAAATTTATCCATGAAATTAGGAAATTGATAAATTGTTGACCTAGACAGCCCTTGGGGGTCACGACTCTCCCTGGACTAAGTCATGGGGGGTCAGGACCCCCATGACCCTGCCCTGGATCCGCCCTAGTATCATACCGTTCTTTACTGCACCGATTGCTGGTACGCCATTTGCGTGCCCTGTGTCGTAGATACGTGACTGGCGCGGGTCGCTTAGAAAAACCGGAACAGCAGTTTGGATACAAGTTATTTTTATTGCCCAGTCACCCGGCCTGATCGGCTTTGCGTTTACGTTACAGTTTTCAGTCGCAGCTATTCCTGAAACAGATGTGACACGTGTTTACGTATACAGAAATTGTAATTGACCGATGTCTGTAAGTAGGAGATACTCAAGTAAACTAATAGAGGGGTCTTCATAAAATATTTTTTTTGTACGCGTATGGAGGAACGGAGGTGGAATGCTCCTTCATCGTGGAAAGAGAAGATCTACCGCCAGGCGAGGTGATCGTGCCTGGGGACCGCGGTCCAACGATTTTATGTTGGACAGTTGTATTTATACACTCTCATTAGAAAACTCCGGTAGCGCGGTTTAGAACTCGGCCGTCTAATGGCGCGTTCTATGTAGTGTCGCTACATCACTCCCCCTCCAAGTCCGGAGGTCGATTCGATGTCTTGTGCTGCGTCGTTGTTTCGTAGATAGCTTGCAAGTACCAGTGCTGCTCCAAGTCTGCGGTGAGTCGAGACTGAGCGGGTTGCTGCGACTGTTGAGGTGCCCGTAGTTCAGTGTGCAGAGACCGCCACGCCGGCGAGGGTGACCAGCCGCTGTAGATCCGGACGTGGGCTGCGGTGAACTGTGCGTGGGCCGAGTGCTGTCGCTGTGAGTGATGAGCCTGCAGGACCAGGTAGCACGGTGCGTCGGCTGCGTATGGACCTGATTGGGCGAGATTCTGGCTTGCTGTGCGACTGCTGCTGCTGACCTTGAGTGAAGGTTCTTGTGGGAGTGATGTGTGATGGCGATGATGCTTCTGAAGTCCAGGTGTTCCAGAAGGTTGCGCTGATGTCCAGGTGTCAAGGGTCACCAGTATGGAGGAGCGGAGGTGGAATGCTCCTCCATCGTGAAAAGGAAGATCTTCCGCCAGGCGAGGTGATCGTGCCTGGGGACCGCGGTCCAACGGTTGATGTCGGACAGTTGTATTTATACACTCTCATTAGAAAACTCCGGTAGCGCGGTTTAGAACTCGGCCGTCTAATGGCGCGTTCTATGTAGTGTCGCTACACGCGCATCACCCAACGACTAGTCCTCGAAATTAGTTGCGGTTTTCACAGTTGTATTAATCCAGGTCTAAATTAAAATCTGAAAGATGTTTCAACTTGATACGCAGCTTAGAAGCCGAGTTATTTATATGTACAGAGTGTATTTTAATTGTGTCAGACGCGGGGACGGAGTCGTATACAAAAGCTAGATAAAAAATAAAATTCTATTTTTTTTAAAGGATTAACGTGTCGAATTCGGCTTCGTTAAATGTTGTTGTTAGTCACAACTTTCAATATTTGGTGCAATACTATTAAAATACGTGTGGCAAACTAACAGTGTTATGGGTGCGTTAGGACTCTAAATCGGAATTTTTGATATATCTCTGCGAATTTTGTACGGACATTCTGCATCAAAATCATTTCATTGATTTCTAGTCCGCTGGTTATGTTTGCTTCCGATCTGTGATTGGATATTTATTTATTTATTGGAGTTCAACAGCAACACAGGACCTTTATGTTATAAATATAAAAAAACAGGTATACACACTGCAATCCCTTTACCTTATATTATATGTGCTTTGTTAAATAGGTTAGATAACGTTGTTAACGTGATAAGACTGATGAATTATGTTGTGATCTGTAATCTATACATATAATAAAACTCTAACGGGGCCGTGTCTGTACATTAAATATTTTTTGAAATTTTAACGGTAGTGTATATAGTTATCGATATAGATACCGAAACACCAATTTTTGGAATTTTTGTCTGTCTGTCTGTCTGGTTGTGCACGCATCACTCAAAAACTACTGGACGGATTTTGATGAAATTTGGAGATAACTGAGTACCCGGGTCAACATCTAGGGTACTTTTTATTACAGGAAAATATCTCATTCCCACGGGAAAATAAAAAAACTGGTTAAAAAGAGAAATACGTACTACTCCGAAACGATAACACATAGAAAATTAAAAAACCGGCCAAGTGCGAGTCGGACTCGCGCACCGAGGGTTCCGTACAACCTTGCAAATTTACGGTTTTCGTAATTTTTCCTTTATCTATGCTATAAGACGTTGCTTCGTACCAAATTTCAAGATTCTGAGTTCACGGGAAGCACCCTGTAGGTTTTGATTCCCTTGCAAGTGTCGAAAATTTGCGGCATAAACGGCTGTATCTTTTGATTGCGTTGGCTTAGAAGTTTGATTTTTTCACAGCTTCAAGGGACAGTAGACCTGAGTAATTGATATAAATTTCAGCTTCATACCTCCACGCGTTCCTGAGAAAAAGGGTCTTGACAGACGGACGGACGGACGGACAACAAAGTGATCCTATAAGGGTTCCGTTTTTTCCTTTTGAGGTACGGAACCCTAAAAATGGTATGAAGGTGTCTGATATGTCTTAGAAAATTGGTATGAAGGGATTTTTGGAAATTCCCACGGGAACGGGAATAAACTAAATCCAAGCGGGAAAACGCCGCTGGGCACCCGCTATTTGAAATATGGTATGTAGGCAAAGATATTAAAGTAAGGATGAGTTATATTCATACTCCTTGCGTTTGAAAATTGATCCCTTACGAGTGTGCTACAAAATGTACATACTTACTTCTTAGCCTATTTATAGGATACAACAATGACGGGGAAAGATGATACGGAACGAATTATAAAGAAGAAGAGAGCTATCTGTTAAGAGTTGCGCTTAAAATACGACTTGAAATACAATACGACTAAATAAAATGTGGTTAATTAACTACATTTGTCGGCCTCATTTTCCGTGCTCTAGTAACATATCTACTTCTTTCTATATATAATATCTTTGGTATGTAGGTGTCTTAAATATGTCGTAAGCAACCACTATGAAAGGATTTTCGGAAATTCCCACGGGAACGGGAATAAACGGAATCCGCGCGGGCAACGCCGCTGGGCATCCGCTAGTTTTTGATAAAATTTTGAAAATTAAAAAATATACATTGAGCCAGTTTTAAAATTTAATATACCTACTTGATATTGGACTAAATGTAAATAAATACATTTTAATAAAATTTCATTCCGGCGCTGCAATTCAGAGGCACTGGATAACATTTATGAGCTACAATAGCAACTGGATAAAATAAAAATAAATTTTTATCCCCGAAGGGATCCATCAATTGCCTATATATATATAAGTATAAATTAGAAGGACAAATCAAAGCGACAGTTGAAGATAATTTGTGTAGTCAGTGTAAATACGGTGATAAAATATAGCCAATGTTACTCAGGGGTATTGTAGCCAAAGAGGTTGGAAGAAAATCATTCTCTTTCCTAGAAACTTTTTCTTTAAACGTCTTTGATTGTAGCTTTCCATTGATGTAATTTTTTTTAAAATCGGTCCAGTAGTTTTTGAGTTTATTCGTAGCAAACATACAAAAATACAAATCTTTCCTCTTTATAATATTAGTGTAGATGTAGATTAAACTACAAGCTATGGAGCTTAGGTCTGAGTCCTAGAAGTTCTCTATAACAAATCTACTCAAAGAAAAGCAAAAGAAATAAAAATCCTTGGTTATCTGGAGCACCCTACAAACTCAGCCTAAGCTGTTAAGATAAGGAGTTGGTTCTTCAGGACCTATCACTTCGTAGAAACGTACATAAAAATAGTTTTATAACTTTTGTTGAAATCTTTTATGATTTTTTGGACCATGAATACTTTATCACCGAAATCGTGGAAAGGGGTATGTATTCCATTCCAGTAAATAACCATTTTTCGCATATATATAATGATAAACTGACTGACTGATTGGCGATGTATCAACGCACAGCCTAGACCGCTGTGTCTAGAGACTTGAAATTTTGCACATAGATAGCTTATACAGTGTAGGCATCCACTAAGAAAGGATTTTGCAAAATTTAAACCCTTAAGGGGTGAAATAAACGTGTGCGAGCGAAGCGGCGGGTAAAAGCTAGTAATATATAAAATCTTTCAAAATATCACTACATATTATAAAACAAAGCCGCTTTGTCTGTCCCTATATCCCTATGTCCCTATGTATGCTTAAATCTTTAAAACTACGCAACGGATTTTGATGCGGTTTTTTTTCACAGATAAAGTGATTCAAGAGGAAGGTTTTAGTATTAGCATTGCACCCGTGCGAAGCCGGGGCGGGTCGCGAGTATATTTATAAATTTGATGTTGGTATACGAAATTAGCGGACACCTGCGACTTCACTCACCGTGGACCCATATTTTACACTCTCTTTATAAACTACAAACTGTATTCTATTCTAATGGATAATCTATATTACTGTTATGTTTAATCAAAATCCGTTATGTATTTTTTGCGTAAAAGAATAACAAACATTCATCCATTCTCACAAAGTTTCGCGTTTATAAGCAGGATTGATAAACTCTGACAACGGTTGACGAATAATCATCATGAAAGTTGGCACATCTAAGTGTTTTTTAAGAAAAAGGAACGGAAAAATGAGGTAATCGAGATACTTTTCTTTAGTATAGGCCACTTCAGTTTGTGCCGCTCCTTAATAGGTAGAAAACTATGTATCAGCAAATGACTTTTTGAATATTACGTTCGAAATCGCGAAGAAACTGGCGTATAATAAAACGGATGACAAAAGCTGCTCGCTCTCTCTGAAATCTGCTTTAAAATTCAGGATTTCTCAATAGGTCTTATCTATGGACGAATCATAATCGGGCTATATGGTATGTATAAGTATTTTTGGAAATTCGGCTTTATTCCCATAATTAAAGTAGATTTGGGCACAAGGCAAGGCCACATTTCTTTTCTAATTATAATTAAACTAACCTTCTTAACAGGTTCATCATATACGTAAATATCAATAGTAGATAAACCCAAATCCAAAGACTTTGTAAGCGTGAGCGTGATTTTACCAACACCCCAGTTAAGTTGCGTTAACTTGGAAGCGCTCAAGCAAGTTCAGTAAATACGCCCTTCATAATTGTGTATGAAATAACAATGTAAGTCTGTCGTACCAGCAACACGAACATACAGACCGCATGTTAATAAACGTTTCAGGATTCCGTTGCGTGACCTGCGTGGCAGTAATCGAGGTACGTGCCACATTTCACAAGCCTATTATTTTTAGCTACTTACCTATATATTCCGTGGTGGTCAGTCGTTACGCCATGTCAGATACCCTTGGGTGGCTTGAAAAATTCTGACAGTGAGGTGGTTAGCTCAACACGACTTGCGTAGACGATTATAGTCCATACTAGAGCCTGCTTCACATGATGATAATCAGTGAGGCTCGGGTTCGAAATATCGTGAGGAAACTAGCAGGTCCCAGACTTAATTCTGAGACATGTGTAAAAGACCCGGTCCGGCGATGGGCTCACCACCTATATTACATTTAGGGGTCCAAAGAATATCTCGTGACAAGTGGGTACCTATATCCAGAAATGGAATACCTCTGCCTACCCCCGACTCATTTTTCTTTATTTCTTTCTTTTTCTTTCCTCATTGGTGAACGAAGAAGGCTTAGCTGTGGGCTGCTACAGACTGGTGATAAAAGTATCAAAACAAGCCAGAATGTGTTTAATGCATGGCTGGGTCCGAAGCGGCGAGGAGGAACACACCAGGGTTTTTAGTGGGTATGGCATCACTAGGCTGCTGAGTTCCACATAACCCCCGGCCCCTCCGGGTCTGGTGCGTATGCAGTAATGCATTTTCCATGGTTAAAAAAAAAGGTCGAATACATTAGCGAGATCGACTCAACATGCGTGGACTTTATAGATTGACGAAGTAAAGTTGACGCAACTCTCTAATGAAGTTTAGTCTCTGTCATGTACTTCCTAATAGTCAGTATTGTATTACAATTAAGCTTACACAAACCAAGCGAATGAAACATTCGTTTACCACTTTCCTAGACCTATTATCTCTCTCAAAGATTCTAAAGAGTCTTCTGGCCAGCGATTATTCCACACGATTGTTTTCTGTAAGTATAATAAGTACAACATTGTGTTTGCTTGATTGTTTGTATACAACGCGTAACAGAAAAAGCCCAATTCCTCATACACCCCAATTAGTATTATAAATATTTAAAAAATATGTTGTAATCAAACTTTAGTTGTGTCTAACCAATTTTCTTAAATATCGCTTAATAATAGCACGATTTCCATTGAAAGCACTAAATTTAGCTACGATAATTCATTTTTTTTTTAAATTAACACTTTATTATAAATAGCTGAAATCGAATTAGTAGTCGATACTGAACAAACTTATTTCAGGAATAGCGCTTATTCTGTTACATGTTGTATAAAAATAAGCGAATACATAAATAAAATAAAATAAATTATTTCTCCGGAATCATAAAATTCGAGTCTGTAAATTAATTAACATCTCATACAATGAAACACAACAGATTTTCATTTACTTAATGTTATGTAATGTTAACTGGACTAATTAATTAATTTCGTAAATTAATATAACCGCAAAAGGTAAGTACGTTTAATCTTTTCTCTATAGTTCCTCTCTGACTTAATTAATTGTATGGCATCCTTGTTAAAACCCCTGCTTTCCCTTTTAATATAACAAATCGTAATCCTTTTATCTACTTTAAGACTGTAACACCTACTGACAGACAAAGAGTCTAAACTTTAAGTGTAGCATGATAGAGCACTCTCTATAAAGTATGTACCTACAGTCAAAAGAACATCAAACATAACACTTGTAGTGCGAGTCTGACCTCTCAGGCGATTGTAATAAGAACGTCACAAAGTCCAATATGTCAAGCTTCATGTTTGTACTTTCAAAAAAATATAACTGGGTGGTGTGTGAGCGTATGGTCGCTACGGTTGGAAGGCAGATAAGTGGCGGAGGGCGTGGAGTATTAGCATAGCGAGAACTTGTGTTGAAGATACACGAAAGGCGCATAAGTAGACGAGTCGAGCGTCTTTTGTCAGCGGCATAATATCTTGGCGTCTTGAAATGTACTAGTTTTTGGCCGCGACTTTGTCAGCGTTTTAACAGAGATTTTTAGAATATCGTCTTAAATAATCGATTTTTAATCGATTTTTGACATATAAAATAATCGATTTTTAATTAATCGATTATATTTTTACACATTTTAATAGATTTTTGTAAACTAAGCTTAACAAAGTTTATGTTAAAAGGATAAAGAATGTAAAAAAAATATATAATATTTCATATTAATTGTTTTTGTTTTTTGTATATCGATTTTTAATAATATATTATTTTTAATAAAATTAAATGAATTTTCAAAAATCATCCATACAGATTTTATTCTAAAGCATGGGTAGCAGCACCCCAGTCTCAACTTCTGTAAAACAACTGACCCTCAAAACACAGGTTCACCTAGTTTGAAGGTCAGGGGATTATTATTAGTATCTTGTTTGCAGCCGAAATACTTGTAACCTAGATTAGTATAAAATACTAGTGGCCCGGTACGTGCTTCGCAACGTATAAATGAAGAACCAATCGACAGGTTTTAAGCAAACTTCACTTAAACCATCTGCTGAATAATAATCCGAAGAAACCCTAAAAATTTGGTTTGGATAGGTGAGCCCGTTCTTGAGTTATAAAATAACAACGAAAAGTGGCATTTATTTATATATATATATATATATATATATATATATATATATTTTTGTTTTCGAAATAAATTATTATAATATTATTTTTTGCATCAGGGTTACCACCTGCAAGGTGTTCCAAAAAATTTACACATGTCTCAGAATTAATTATATTCATTAATGCAATTATGTCGTTTCTATAAAGTCTAGCTTTCTTTTAAAAATGTGACCTAAATACTATGTTCTAGCGAAAAATAATGCAAAAGTGGTGTCGTAAGTTTAAGCACAGCGTCGTTAAGTTATATCATGCGACACGCGGATGTAACATAACGTTTAACTTACACGCAAAATACCTAGGGAATCAGAAGTTATCTGTTCGGGTGCAAATAAACCTGAGCATTCACTTGTTAGAATATGCACCCATTCTCACCTTATCCCCGAGAGGGTTGGCAGCGGTATTCCATTTACGAAAACAAACACTTTTCAACAATATAATAAACATGTAAACCTGACGTTATTATATTTTTATTTATTTTATTTTATTTATTTAGAACTCATACAGTCTTATACAAACATGTGAAGAATATGTTAGGTATTACAACAGACCTGGAGGTTCCTTAAAATTATTTTAACCTATTATAGGATACAAGCAGCGGTATTGACCTAATTATTCTGAACATTATATGTAATACAATTTTTAATTTATTTATATTATTTATTTATTTATATTACGAGTATAGAAGCCTTAAAACCAAGATTGGAGCTTACGCCACTTCTTCTAGCTTGATTTTGAAGTGGAAGTAGCTGCAATGACTTAAGTGGACTTATAAATTCGTACGTTTAATAAATACATTTTTTTAAAGGGTTTCCTTACAATGTTTTCGTTCACCGTGAAGTAGTGACATAATATACAAGTCAAGTATTTGAAAACTCATTGGATTATTCTTTAAATCAAATTTTATAATATTCTCAGATTTCTTTTTTTGGGGTGAAAATAGAAAGGAGGCAAATCCGGAAACGAGCATTCAGCGAAATATAATCGTCGTCGAGAATATTAGTCGTAATATAATAAAATTATTATGAGACATCGAAATGCTTGACAAAAATTCTGTAGCCTCGCGATAAATGCTCCTGGTTATTTGAACATTTCAATATAATATTTTATTAATGAAACTGACTTCAGAGAATAGATGTTGATATTATAATAAGATAAGAATTTTTATGGTAGTTCGCATTTTTCGATAATATTCTGAAACTTATTTTTCTATATTATGTTTATGGTGTAGGTATATTAAAATATAATATTATGTACAAAAGATGAAAAAAATTCGTATCTTTTATCTGGGGCTACGACACAGTACATTTATTTTTAGAAATCGACGTGGTTAGGGCTGTTTAATTTCATTGGTTGGATACGCAAATATCCACTCCGCATGAAGAGTTGTATTCGAAAAATGGTTAATTAAAAGTGGTTTGAATGAGGCCCAAAGGCATTCCCCGAGCGCCCAATGATCCTGTATTTGCGAGGTACCCTTTAGTGATGTTCCCTGTCTTTTGTGAGAGTTGCTGTGTCGACTGGTATGATAAAAACGTAGGTATAATCAACTTAATTGGACCCGGGAAAGAAAAATAAATACTAAATCTTTGTGGTACTGTCACAGAAGCACAGTTGCACAATTCGCAATTTTCTAAAAATACAGTGATTACGAGTACTTTAGATAATATTACAATCAGAATTCAGTTAAAGTTCTTAGAATAAAATAAGTATATTAAGACTATCTACAGTCTATCATATTATGATGGTATACAATATAAATACTCTGACAACTAAATATAACTAATAAATAAGTAAGCACAAAATAACAATACAATTTTTGACCTTATCTATAGCTTTCCCCGGTTACATAAAAAATCGTCAACACTATAAAAAGATTTCTTTAGTAGCCTCTGGTCGAGCTTACTCTTGAATTTGTCTGCATGTAATGTTTGGAAACAATCGGGAATATTATTGAAAATGTTAACAGACATCCAGAATATGCTTCGAGAGTAAAGGGAATCGAATTCAGTAATTGGAGTAAAAACGATAGATAATACTCGTATTGTACCTACTAATATTAAAAGGAGATAAAATTTTGTGTTCGTTAGTATTGCAATTGGTACAACACTAACTGTGTATGTGTATAAGAGGGTCGGGCGTCGCCTCGCTAATCCCTTTAGTGGCTAACGAACTGGCGAAGTACACGAACAAAGCAGATGACCGAGTGTACATTTTGTAATAACATCGATAAATCGATAAGTTTTCCAGAATTCAGCAAGCCTACTATCTAAGCCAATCTTTGAATATCTGACAGCTTCAATAACGAACAACAATTCAATTTGATCGCTATTTCGATTTGCTCGCTAGGAAGCCATATCAATGTTAAGTTTCATCAAAACAAACATTTAATTTAGGTACATCATCATCATAATTTAAAAATATATTGTGTAAAATACGAATCTACGGTTATTGAAGTCGCGGGCGTTCGCTACTGTCTTATAATTGACAAATTCAAAAATGTTACAAAGCACAAAACACACCCAATTGCATATTGATTTTTAGTGTTTAAGCAACACCACCCCAATCCCCACAACTGCTGCTGTCTTATTTATATTTTAATATATTTCCGTCTGAACATACTCTGTGATTTAATTTAATGTTTAGGTTGATTTTTGAGGATACATATTTCGAAGTTTACAATCGGTTTTGGATAAAACTGGACGCTTGTTTAGAAGAGGTATACACAGATATAGATGTGGGTCTAAATAACTAATATTAGTAATATTATACAAAATACGAATACTGGTAAACTATTTACTGAATGAAGTGATAATATAAATGGTAAACTGTAATCGTCAATAATAACTAAAATAAAAGAGCTTTTCAGGTTTGCTGTAATTGTGAATATATTTATTAATGTGTTTTTTTTTTAATATTCATTTTCATTGTACATTTTAGAATTTGATGAATTACTAAACGCGACTGTACTTACATAAAAATCTACGAGTAAAATATTGAAATTTCCCCTTAGACGTGACAAAATCTAATTTTCTCTGCGGAATCCGACCAAATCAAGGTTCAGATTCATTACTTACATTTCTTGTGAAAATTCAATTTATTTCATTTTGAATTCTGATATTAAAAATCAGAAAATATTGGGGATGTTTCAAGGTTTCCGGCGCCCTTTATTTATCAGGTTTCATTAAACTAGCGAATGCTATGATTTAGATTAATTATCGGTTATTCATCCTAAGAGTTTCAAATTCAAATCACTGCTTATAATAGTCAAAGACAGTCAAACCCAGTATTACACAATCTTGACACAAAAAATTCTGTCAGAAAAAGAAAAACAGAAATATTGTTCTCCTTTAACATTTTCAGGGATATAAAGGCGCACCACTAGCGATTGATAGTTGACAACAACTGCCAATCTTACTAATATTATGAACGTGAAAGTTTGTGAAGATGGGTGGAGTTTATTCCTCCTTCCTCCTCCAAATACTAGGGCTGGGTGGGCCAGCGGTGACCGATTTTAGTGATTTTTAAAATCATTTGAGGAGCATCACGAAAAGTTTTCGTACTAGTGTTACACTTGCTTTCGCAGTTTTAATGAGATACAACGTTACCGACTACAGCAAGTTGTGCATGAATAGTTCTAAAACATCTTGCTACTTTGTTGTGCTTTCTCTATTAAAACTTCAAAGTTAATTCGAACTTCCTTTTCTAGTTTAGTTATTCCTTTGAGAGTTATTTTCAGGGTAGCTGCTTCTTTTCACAGAAATTGTTCAACTAAGAACTAATTTTGGCTGAAGTATGTTGCAAAAAAGCAAAAGTTGATAGAATATTTTTTTATATGACAGTTAATTTGAGATCTAAATTGTGCCAAACATTAGATTTAGAATAGAAATTGTTCAACTAATAATTTCGTTAAAGTTTGCCAAAGAAAGCAATAAGCAAATGTTTTTATACCAAAGTTATAGTATACCGAAATATCTATAACACCGCATTATCTCAAATCGAAATACCACTACTTACAACGTTCCAAACTTTTAAGCTAAGGACAAATTTTACAAAATAATAATAATAATGATTGTGGGACACAACACGGAAAAAAAATATTTTTACAATACTACCAGAATGTGTAGTAAATGGAAATTAGTTCTCCTAACAATTTTTCTGTTGGCCTTACGAATTTTTTCGTATCACCAAGTATTTTTTGTGTAAAAGTGAAAATTTGTTTGTAACGGGCAATATTCATTTCTAGTAACTTGCAACATTGTAAGGGTTACTATCTAAATGTTTAAACCAACAAATAAGCAAGTAATAGTTGCAATAATATCGTTGTGTTTACAATATGCATCGTTCTCTCAACGAATGAGATGATAGCGGCTACAATGTGTGTGGTAGACAACGGGGCGTAACGCGTGACGCAGTTAGAATACGTCGTTCATAGATGGCGTGGGGTGCGAATTAGAACGCGCTATCGTTTGGTTCCCGGCGTTTAGCCATAAGGTCGGACGACTTTTGCTTTGTATTCAGTTTTGATCGTAAGATTTACACCACTAGTAGACGGTTCTCCGACTCTTACTCTTTTGGAAATCTTTGAAATTCCTGGATTAGGGATTCCTGATTAGGAAATTCACAGTCATAGTATGGTACTACAAATTAGTATAGTAAATAAATACCACAAAGTAATGTAGGCACAACAAGGTCATATAGTAGACATTACAAGACAGTATCGTAGACGTATGGGACGTACGACGTATACTAAAGGCAGTTTACAATTTGAATCGTTAGGCGTACTATACATATTGTTGTAAATACTATACACATAGTTGTCTATACTATTATGTTTTACAAGAAGTGTATAGTAGAGTTAACTATCTGTAGAGTTGTCACATATAGTACCAGAAATATGGTGGGAACAACCGAAATATCGTTACGGTAACCATATTTTTTTTTCCGTGAAGTCACACACGGTTATTTAGTCCCAAACTAGGCAGGGCCTGTATGGGTACTAAACAACTGATAAACATACTTAAATAAATAATACATAAATAAAAAATGTAACCTTAAAAGTAGATAGTTATAACATACGAGTATGTATCTAGAATGAATAGTATTCTATTGTACTCTAGAGTTGTGTCATTACTCAAGCTATGTATTGACGTATGGCGCAATGACATTAGTCAGCGTCATACTGTGCACTGACTCCATGTAATACTGTGATCCTTACGTGCCTTCGTACAAAGAGTGCGATATAAAAAGTAAGATGGTCCGTGCTGCTTCGATTTGCGACATTATGTTCGAATATTATAATCATCTTCGATAGCTATCTTTTAGAGGAAACAAGGAAGCAAATTAGAGCATTTCGTTGATATTTATCTTTTCGTCTTCCCTCCTATATTTCATATGTATTTCAAGGGCCCATCATATTACATTTTTAATGACTGACAATTAAATGAGTAATCCAAAAAGGTCATTTTGAAGTGTCTGGCGTTCACAGGTCGGTCGAAGGTGCGACCCGCTGGCTTCGCTCGCTCGGCTTCGCGCTTCCTTGAGGACATAATTCTAACCTAATGTAATCAATGGATATGTAATGAATTAATAAAATAAAAAATGAATCGATGGGAAGTGAGCGCCATTAATTTTGAAACCAATTAGTTAGGTATGTGACTTGAAATTAAACAAGCATTATATTTTTCCAAAAAATATGAAGTAAATATGTTTCTTTTTACATACTTACCTTTAAATGTAGTCATTACTTTGATTTTGTTTTTAAGAGACCTGCCTATGTATAACTTATCTCCAAAATTCCTCGTTTTTCGTTAACAAATGTTTTTATTTTATATTTCTAAAAGTGTCGGTTTTAGCTAGTTTTACATTTTATATCATTTTATATCACCATTTTATAGATCACAGTACAAATAATTAAAATAACAAAAAGACCATCTGCTAAATTCAAGCCAAAAGTCAATAAATAGTGCTATTAGAAGAGAATAGAGACAAAAATCATGGTAACGCAACCCAAAACCAATCAGGAAAATGTTTATAATAGTACTACATTAATAATGTAGTTGTTCAATAAATGACCGCAGAAGTTTCCGTATGAGTTGTCGTGATCACGGAAAAGGAACTTAGCCTACTTTCGGAGGGGATATGTAGTTCACCCTATTATTATGGGCCACGCGCCCATAGAAAGATCACACAAAAACTAAATAAAATTTTCAAAAAAAATATTTCTTGACCAAACCTATATAGTAGGTACTGACTTTTGTATTGTAGAGATCCGCTTTCCTCCCTTAGAACAGTTAGTTAGATAAACATTTTAAAATAATTTGTCTAATCTAGATAACAAATGAAGCTAAGAAAATACGCGTTTTTACCAAACAAAAAATTGCTGGGTATGAACAAAAATAAGTATATTAGGTAGGTACTTTATCGTATTTATTTTTCAACAGAATCTCCAGTCAGTTCGCAATTGCTTCAGTCCTCATAAATAATTGAAAGAAAGTGGATATTGAGTCCCTAAAACTGTATGAAAGGTAATAAAAACAGAGGTGTTTTTGTTCAATTAGTACGTTTGCTTACCTTATCAAGTATCACTTTGTTAATGGGTCGCGCTAACATCATCCCCGCGTGACTATAAAGTCAGTAATTTATTTTTTCACAAACCAATTTCACAAAACTTTGCAAAACACTCTCCGCACCAAACTTTTAAAATAAAACCTGTACTATTAAGTTCTGTACTTTAATTGGCACTGATATTAAAATTTGTAGCAACAATTAAAATTTAACGATATCATAGTATATTTTTGGTTCAACGGTTCGCGCGTCTTTCATTTGTCGCGGTGGTTCGAGACTGAGTTTCCTCCCGCTGAAACGCGCGAGCCGAACGCTCCCGACTTCACCCGAAATCATCCGATCGTGGAACCCACTCGATGAAGTGGTAAGTTTTTACGAGTACCGTCGTTGGAGAGTGCGGTCGAGCGGGACAAATATGAAAGGATTGTTTGACACCTGTTCTTGATTACATCCTTTTTCTTTGTAGAGATATCGATGAGAAACTCTTATACACATGATGTTTCTTTCCTCAATCATTTAAACGGGACTAGCAGGTGCCCAGCGACGTTGCCTGCGCATATGCATTCCCGTGGGAATTTCCAAAAATGCCTTCTTTGTGCTCACTTACGTCATATAATTATAAGCAATAGTTGACCCAATTTCGAAAATTAAAACCATCGACCAACCAGTATGTGCATAACTGCCATAGTACCTACCATCTTTTTTGGGATTCCGTATCCTAACAGTGCCCATGGGACTCCATTACTAAATCTCCTCTGTCTGCTCGTCCGTCGGTAACATTACATGGCTATATCTTTTGATTTGATAGTGTGTATTACTGTGGACGCTACACCAACAAAACAGAAATAAACTAAATTACAAAAAGAAGGAAGACTGTTTTACTAAAACAGTTTAAAATTAAAGTAAGAATATATAGAGAGTAATTAAATTTCGTTGAGCGCATTATTTCGCTAGAAAACTGTTCACCAGATAAGCGAATGTTGTTAAGACATAATTTATTATTATTTATTATTATTATGCGTTATTCTCGCCGACAAACTGCATTGTAGTTTAGCGAGTGTAATTTAAAGTTATATTATGTATTATTTATTTCCTTTTACAAATGGTAAACAATTTGTAAGAGGAAATAAATAATAAAAAGACAGCCCTAAATTAGTACTTTATATTATGTTAATAAATATATTTTTTTAAATATGTAGTGTTAAATATTGCACTGTCCGACTCGGTATTGGCCGTTTTTTTTGTTTTTATTCCTTTCTTTATTACTTCGTAAAACATAGTTGCGCACATTAACCGTTATAAAGTATAAGTTAATCTTAAGTTAATAATTAAGTTATCTTTGCTCTATGATAGTTAAGTATTCTTGAAATGGAGCCCCATAAGTACTCCTTTGTGCCACATATTATGTGGGCACTTTCGGGTATACAACAGGCCCTATTCTGGAACCTTCTATCCTTTTCCGTAAAAGACGACTGTATAAAGACATATCTTCACTTAAAATAGGTGCCAAGAAGATTTTGACAAATGTTTTAAATTTCCCATTTTGTGTTTAGCCCGAAGGTATACCCAGCATTTCTCGTGATTCTAGCTGCGTTCCAGCATAAAAAGTGCCATATGTGTTATTCTGATGTATAAGCTGTATAAATTTCATCAAAATGCGTTTAGTAGTTTTTGAGTGAAAGAATAAAAACAGAGAGTCAAAGAGATTTAAATATTCAATCCCAAAGCGAGGCCATTGGGAATATTTAAAAAAAAACTCATAATCTCTCTTTAATCCCCGAGGGGGTAGGAAAAGGTATTCCATTTCTGGATATAACCACTTTTCAAGAGATATTCTTTGGACCCCTAAACGAGATAGGTGGTCAGCCCATCGCCGGACCGGGTCTGTTTACACATGCCTCAGAATTCATTCTGGGACCTTCGGGTTTTCTCACGAATATTTTAACACAAAAACTATGATTTCGAACGTCAGTTTAGCTAGTAAGAATGGAAGCTTTCGTTCGGACGTATCATACTAGACTTATGACTTAGGTAATAAGTTTCAGATTACGATTTGGTTCGCTTTGATATAACTATATTCTTTAGTATATTTAAATCTCTATTCATCAAACGATATAATGCTCGAAGGTGAAGGAAACCATCGTGAGGAAGACATGTGTTAACAGAACAGGCTCACCACCTATCACGTTTAGAGGTCCAAAGAATATTTGGTGAAAAGTGGGTATAACCAGAAATGGAATACCTCTGCCTACCCCCACGTTGATAAAAGGAGTGAGATTAATTATTTTTATTTTTTATTTATAATGCTACTTCATCGTGTAATGCAAACAATATCACGAGCTAGCACAAATAGAAGAAAGAACTACGCGATTAATCAATCAACGTAGCATTTTAACACGTATGTAGGTGAGAATTTATGGAAAGGGTTTTTCTAAATAATCCACGTGAACCATACGTGAACGTATAAAAATGGATTTGCTTGGGCTACGCCTACCTGATTTTAGGGTTCCGTACCCAAATGCTAAAACGGGACATTATTGCTAAGACTCCGCTGTCCGTCCGTCCATCCGTCCGTCCGTCTGTCTGTCCGTCTGTCACCGGGCTGTATCTCATGAACCGTGATAGTCAGGCCGCTGTAACACCAAAAATTAAAAAGAGAAGAAAAAAATATTTATGGAGGCTCCCATACAACCAACGTATTTTTTGCCATTTTTATAAATAACTAGCGGTTTCACCCGTTTCCGTTCCCGTGGGAATACGATAATAAAATATAGGCTATGCTTCTAAGGGATATGCCAGCTTTCCATTGGTGAAATATTTTTTTAAATCGGTCCAATAGTTTTTGAGTTTATTTGTAAGAAGCATACAAATCTTAGATATACTCGTACCCTTCGTGCGCGAGTCCGACTCGCGCTTGGCCGGGTTTTTTTCCGTTATTCTTGCAAATGCCACGAATTTCGTAGAAGTGCTACGATCTCGTAGAAGCGTAGCTTCTTGCGTCACTTGCGTTTTTGTAATTGATTGCCTAGTAGGGAAAATGTTCTGAATTCTAAACTTTGACTTCATACTTTTTTGTATATTTTTTTTTCTTTTTGAATTTCGACACAGTTAATTACTATATAACAGCTGTGGCTTATACAATAGCCATAAAAACAGTTTTAGTGTCCCGTACCAATATCGGAAAAACAAAACTTATTGAATCACCTCTGTTTCTGGCCGTCTGTCTGTCTTGGGCTATTTGATATGGCGTGAAGATATCCATAGTGCGTCACACAATGAAAACCATAACCTTTTTTTTATTTTGACCTTTTATTTATACTATAAGTATTGAAATCTAATTTATCGCCAACTATAATTAGTTTCCTGGCGATATAAGGCTTTTAACAACTTTTTCTTATATTATTAATAATGCTCTAATAAAACTAAATTAATCATTAGTATTCTTCTGAATCAATGAGGAGCTCGTGATAGAACCCTAAGCAGTCCAATTCACTGACTGACCTCATCCAACACATTCATAACTAACTGTTACGCACGGTTTCAACAGAGTAGTTCCCGTTCGTGTGAAAATACGGGAATAAAACATAGCCTATGTTACTCAGTGATAATGTAGCATTCCATTGGCGAAAGAATTTTTAAAATCGGTCCAAATGTTTTTGAGTTCATTTGTTACAAACACACAAAAATTAATCTTTCCTCTTTATAATATTATGACTAGAGAGACGAGACGAGAGTGTAGACTCCTAACCAAAAATAGTACAGCATTATAATTTAGTCAAGCATGCAATCTGTCCAATGGCTTCACAGAATATCGCGAACAATTTTAAAACAGCGAGACCCATCTTATTGAAGTTGAAATAAGTACTTCCACTTTGCGAGTTTCAATACTTTCGCGGAACACGCGCGATATTAAAGCGGTGCATACTGCGTCCACCACAGAACTGCGCTTCGGTAGATTCGGCAAGCTATTTTCAACCGACTTCAAAAAAGGAGGAGGCTCTCAATTCGACTGTATGGTTTTTATGTATGTTACGCGATTACGAGTTCTTTGTTATTTCTTCTTAGAAAATATAATTCTTTTAGAAACACCACGTCTATTTTAGGTCAGAGTTTCATGAAACTAAGCTACTCGTATGAAAAATAAACAGACAAAATTTGACGCAATACAATGCACCAAAATTTTAATTATAACTTTTTTTGGGATCGTTAGGATCTTATCGCTTACTACAAACGAGATAAGAATATAATAGGGTACAGAGTGGCCACTGGGAATATTTTCATGCAAAAACTGTGATCTCAAGTGTCAGTTCAGTTAGTATTAGAACGAACGCGACGAGGACGAATCACGCTACAAGGTAATTTTTTTGATTACGAATTTGATCGCTTTGGCCGCTCTATGCCTTAGTAATACTTATATAATATCTACTAGGCTAGTATATTTAAATCTCTTTGCTTACTACGCACCTATCGTCTACGAAGCACGTAATAAATAATTACTGTAGTAAAAATATGATTTATGAGGAATAAACTTGGACAACCAGCGAAAGCTCCAAATTGAGCCCCCCTACTATTAATGCAATTAACGTTAAATTTGAAATTTTTTATTTGCTTTGGGACCCAAATTGGCGCTTTCTGATCATATGGAATAGATAAACATTCATTCTTGTTTTATTGTCTTTTCTTTCATTACTAAAAGCGGCGTGAAATAAGATAGATATTCCTTAATGAGACTAAGGTGCTGGTTTTTAGTTTCATGGCGTCGGCTGCAATAAACCCTCCGCTCGCTAGCCCACTCGCCGTGTAACAATGGTGTTATGAACCGCTGACATAACCCCGACAAACTACTACCCCACCTATTCTCTCTATCACTGAAATATCACGGAGCGGACATGACATTATGAGTGTTTAGCATTTCTGATCTGTATTGATAAATTAAATAAATAATGTCCCCGATGGGATAGGCAGAGGTATTCCATTACTGGATATACCCACTTTTCACGAGAATTTTCGACCCCTAAACGTGATAGGTGGTGAGCCCATCGCCGGACCGGGTCTGTTTACACATGTCTCAGAATTAATTCTAGGACCTGCGGGTTTCCTCAGGATGTTTTTGTTCAACGTCGAGCTAGTGATAAATATGTACGTAAGTTTTATTTATAGAAAAACTCATTGGTATGTACATGCCAGGATTCGAACCCGAGACTCTGATTTTCATAATTTGAAGCTGGCTCTTTAACCGTAAAGCTATCCCAAGTAGCAAAATTCTCTTATAACTGTTGACTTATAAGACTAAACATCTTATAGCACACTAATAGATGCTTTGATTAAAATCACTGATCTTATAAAAGCAGCTTTAGGGATTATTTGCGCTACAAGCACTTTCGAGCCTATTACGTAATTTTATAAACGTTTACAAGAACATCTTACTAGACTATTTACGCTACAAGACCTTTCGGTCCTATTACGTAGTCTTATAAACGTTTACAGGATCACATTATATGATTCTTATACCGGGAACCGATAATCTTATAGGTGCATGTTATAAAAATGAATAAAAAAGCTCCTATTAATGCATTTTTAAAACTATTTATTCTTGTTAAGGTTTTGGTTTTTCTTTTATAAGAAAAGTCCTCCTGTAAAAGTTTTAGGTATAGCTACTATATGTCGAAGATATTAAAAGATTGATTTGTCTTTGTCGTGACTTCTAATGGATTGATAGCACGAAACTTGCACCTCCTGCTACTATTAGAGGTAAGATTCTACTTATATTTGTATGTGACCTGCAGTTGCTATTATTAGAGTGATTAACTGTCCACAGCAATTTTGTTTTAAATTTTTTGTTTTGTTAAACAAGAAAATACAAAATTCGATTTCAACTACATCTATTTGCATACGTATGATAATGTATTACATCGATTTGTATACGTTTACTTCTGTTGTATTTCTCTTCTTCATATTCACATCTTCTCAGGAACCTCAAAAGCATTAAACAATATGGTGTCCATGACTATGATCCTATAAGAACATTAACTTTGACTAAAATGCATTGTAAAGCTCCTGATAAATGCATTCCAAAATGGACTGCGATCTGATCTGATGACGGCTGTTTTGACTAATAATTAATGAATAAACAAATAATAATTATGCTTACTCTTGAAGGCGTTTAAAAATATGTTTATTATAATCGAATACTTTATCAATAAAATTTATTTCGCAAGGTAATTTCTTTAATAACACTGAGAATACGACAAGTTATCAACTTATTTTATGATAATGAATAATATTAAAGATTACTTCCTTTGCAATTTCAATATTATGTTTAAAGAATTGATACTTTTTTCGATCGACACCACCATAATTTGTTATGGCATCACTATTACCACTGTTGGATCAATTATACCAGTAGTGGCATGCACCAGATCGTTGAAGGACTAATCACGCTGATTCAGTGCTTGTACCAAATCTTTATAGGATACAGTGATCTTGTAGAAGAACTCAATAAAATAGTAACAAAATCAATTTGCACTTTACCGGACTGCAACAAAATTACTATAGGATGCAATAGTCCTGTCAAGTGCGCCCAAATGCGGCCCTATAAACGTTAATAGAATTTCTATAGGACTAAAAAATATGTGGTCCTAGGATATTTACATTACCACATTTTGCTACTTGGGATCACTGCGCTGTGTTGACTGTTTTCAATAAATCTAAACGTCTTTTCCAAATAAGAAGAAACTGACTGGCTAATTTGCAGACACATCCAAAACCGTTGGGTTAAGCAAGCATGAAATTGTGCATAGGTTCCATGAATGACGTAAGTGAGCACTAAGACTTGATTTTAAGAAATTCAAACAGAGTTTAAACTAAACTACGCAACGGACTTTGATGTGGTTTTTACTAATAGCAAGAAAGAATAACGAGAAAGATTTTTTTCTATTATACAATATGTAACAGAATAAGCGCAATTCCTGAAATTAGTTTGTTCAGCATCGATTAGGTACTTAATCGATTTCAGCTATTTTTAATATGTGTTAATTTTTTCCGAAAAATGAATTAGCGTATCTGAATTCAGTGCTATGTATGGAAATCGTGCTATTATTGATCGATATTTAAGAAAATTGGTTAGACACAACTAAAGTTAGATTGCATCATATTTTTTTTATATTAATATACTAATTGGGGTGTATGAGGAATTGCGCTTTTTCTGATACGCGTTGTATAACCCGAAACAAAGCGAGGGCGGGTCGCTAATTCGTACACCAACAGAGAGTAGGTACTATGTAGGTATCTACCTAAGTAAGACAAGACAAAAACCTAACCTCTCTTTAGCCTATAACTCTGACACTGTCGGTTATTTCAATAGCTAGATCGTATCACAGCAGCTACCTATAAGTAAAATTTACTACAAACATACTTAAAAAAGTGTTTCCCAAAACCTCGTTTCGTCACCATTTTGCACATAAAACGTTTTAATTATTTTTAGTAGCAGATCTGTGAATAAATAAGCATCTTAATTAATGCTATCAAATGCAAAATACGTAGTTTAATTTTGGTTAATACCTTAAATCTCTTGGGACAAAGTTTGAGCTCTCACCAATCTTTTGTGGTATCTGAACCGAACTTAGTTTAATACTGTTTGTACTTGAGCTTGTTATGTACATTGAAACCACATTAAAACCTCATTTCTTGAGTACAAAGTTTCGAGACAAACAAGTTTACGGTTTAATAATAAAGAATAATGCATAATTTATCGGACGCTCCAACGAAAAGTTTGAAAGTAGAAAATGATCTTCAGATTATGGAGTACGTATACTTTGTTTTGTTTCAGTAAGTGAGTGTACTTAATTTTATAAAAACCAGATTCTCGGAAGTAAGGCATCGCACCTGCTGTAAAAAAAGTAGGTCTTCTAGTACAATAAAGTTTTTTTTAAGTTCGCAACTATTTTGTTGAGTTATTTGCTGTGTTAAGAACACAGTGAACAAAGTGTTTGTAAATCACGACAATAAAGCGATGTGTATTTAGATAAATACTAACACCTTTATCCTATATTTAGTATTGTGAAATTAAAGCCTTTTTAAATGACATCCCACTGGCCCTTAAAACCAATAATTTCATTTGCAAAAATTCGGCAAGCGTTATTTCAAAATACCTTTTTATCACTTTGGTAAAAAATCCTAAAAATGTGCTAACATAATCGCATCATGACTAAAGTTAGGGACTAATTTTATGTCATTTTAATAACAAAGGCCCATTCCGTAGTAACGATTAAATCTGTAGGGTCCGTTATATTATCCTATTATTGGTAATGGCTCTCGTTTTGTGCACCAGATGGTAAATTCTGTCTTTGAATGAGAATTACTAATGAAAGTTTCAGAAGACAAGAAACTGTGAACTATCACGTTACAGATGTTTCATGTGACGACACATGCGACTGTTGTTCTTAATATTCAAAAATAGTTTTATGTCTGTAAGTAAAAGAAAATTGCTCTTAGAAATGTCAATAGTCTAATAATAACAAGGCACTCTAAACTCGTCCATCGACGATATAACTACATACTCATTATTCACCACGTTTGTATTTTCACGTAAAAAAACCCGTAAACATCTGTCAAATTGAATGACAAATGTGTATAGGATTGACATATAGCGTTCGACTCGTCATGTGCGCGACATTATAGCGCGACCAAATAAAATTGACGCAACGCTGTCACGGACACGTAATTTTTAATAGTTAGTTTTATAGTTCAGCGAACGCTAACTATAAACAATTTTTTTTATCTCTCGGGGTGGAAAGCGGCAAATTTCGGCCCGCTGCGCTAAACAAAGTTACCGCTTTCCGCCTCTGTTGATAATAAAAAAAATTATACACACCTCCGGAAGTAAATATGAAAGCCTCGGTCGACAATCACATGTGATTTATGACATTTCTTATTTTACTTCCCTAGCTTTGTAATATACTATTGTATTACATTATTACTTAAACTATAAGTCTATAGGTACGACAATCAGAGGTAGGTAGATTCGAGGTCAAAAATTTGTTTACATCGTTATAAGTTAAGCTAATAATCGTTTTAAAAAGTCATGGTCGTCTTACATATAATCGCAATCTCAATAGTGTGTAGGTAGTGGTACCTACTAGCTGATGAGGAAGATGAATATTTAAACGGACGTTTTTAGCACAGGAAAATACTAGTAGATATAAATGGACACTCTCTTCCCAAGGGATCGAGAAGCGGGTAAGGGAATAGGGGACTGGCAGCTGCGTCCACCTACGAACTAGCTGTCTTATTTACACTGACTATATGTTCTCGCTCTGGGACTACAAGTAGAAAAATAAATGCTCACGCTTATCACCCAGGGGTTTAAAGAGGTATTAAATTCGTGGAAATGCCTCCCTTTCGCCAGTTTATTTTTAGGATGTACTAATCTACACATAAGGCATATTGCGAATCCGCAACAAAGCTTATAGATATCTACCAATTAAAACAGTCTGAATAATGGTCTACTATCTTATTACATTAGTACCTGGGAGACCGATCTACGCTCTTTCTAACACCAGTGTCACCATCTGTCGCTCAGTGACTGTATTATTCTAACGCCATCTACCGGTGAGCGGCCGTATTATTTTATAAAAAAAATGATGATTGCGTTTTTACAGAAAATACAACTGGACAGTAGAACTGTAGAACAAAACTGTATATGTATACAACTTTTTATCAAAATCGTTAGAGCCGTTTTTGAGATACCCGAAATATAAATCCTATTAGATACTTTAAACGAGAAATTCTTCTATGTATGACACCCGAAATACAAATACAGACACAAGAATTGCTCGTTTATAATAATAGGATCTGTATGCAAATACTGATCTTACAATTTAATTAGACTCCTAATTGAGTACCTATTACGGATTTAAGCAAACCACATAGTCTGTAATTCCGACTGAAAAACTGAACATCGTAGAGAGGTTTCGGTAGATATGGAAATCAATGAATGCAGAGCAATACCGCAGCAATGAAATCAAAGCATTTGTTGTACATAGACAAGTTAACGACAGGATGTGGCATTAATTAAATTCTGTATTAAATTACATTTTCTCACTACTCACGGATAGAGTTGGGCTAGCATTATCCAGAACCGCTACCACACTCCCATTATACTCGTATAGAAACGATCACATAGATTGTAACTCAGCTTCTACCTCGCTCACTGCGTAGTTACATCGCATCTCTAGTCAAATTAGTCTTAAGCTTTGTGTGCCTTCCTACGATTCGTCTATCGTATTGTTGTCTGTGTGTACGTAGATATGACAGTGTCTGCTAAAGTAATGGGACTCCGTCCGGTTCGTTACCCGACTGCCGCCTGCTCCCCGAGACATATTGCAGGCAAAATCTGAACGTTCCCGTAACAAGTCTTTTTAATGCAGTTTGACCTGTATGACATACTGCATACAGTTCGTATACAGAGTGGAAAATTTGCTAGAATTCATCTTAGAGGTGAATGTACTCTTGTACTAGAAGAACTAAGAAACTTCAAAAAATTTTATTTCATACATTTCATCCACACCCTATAATTATTTAGCTTGGGAAAATTTTTTGTTCCTCGTAAACAAAGTACGCAACTGACAATTGGGAATTTGCTGTAAATTGACTGTCAGAAATACGTAAGATATTAACTTTTCTCATAATGGTGAGCGTTCATCTTTCTGCATAAGAAAATTCCACTGCGAAAAGATATATGTTAACCATTTGGCACTATTCACTTCGGTGAAAGAATGCAATATACTGTAATATTTAGTACCTACCTTAACAATAGTTTAACAATGATAAAAATATGTACCTACTGGCAAAAAGTGAGTTATTTCCAAGAATGGTAATACCTTTGCCGACCCTCTCGAGGATAAAGGTGCGATATTTTTTTAGTGTATCAATAACAATAACCCTAAACCATTAACATTGTTTTATCTATTTTGTTCCATTTACTAAGACTGTTTCCAAGGATATTTGAAAAACGCCGACCAGCTAACAAGTAGGTAGTATATAAATATACTAGCAGCGCCCCGCAGTTTCACCCGCGTAGTTCCCGTTCCCGTGAGAATACGGCGATAAAATATAGCCTATGTGTTATTCTGATGTATAAGCTATATAACTGTAAAGTTTCATCACAATCCGTTTGGTAGTTTTTGCGTGAAAGAGGAACAAACATCCATCCAGAAATCCAGACATCCATACAAACTTTCGCGTTTATAATATTAGTAGGATATTAGTAGGATTAATAAAGTTCATGGTTCATAACTGTCGGTAAATTTACAAATTTAGAAAAACTATAAACACCAAAAAGTACTTTTAAGATCATAATCTTCATACACTAAGTTTATGCCACAGACCTGAATCTCTCTTTATGCCGCCAATTTTTAAAATAAAAAACGCCATAAATAAAGAGGAAAAGCCCCTAATAGCCCATAAAGGAGCATTAAGTGTCGATGTTTCAATATAATACTTCAACCATAGACTATTTTATTGCTAAAACATAAAATTAATCTTTCCGCGTATTTTACTGCCGCCTATAATCAATTCTTTAGTACTGAATTACCTAATAACTTACCAAAAACACGTGTTTCAGTAGCCATAAAGAAATATTCCTTATTTCTTAAAGAAAAAGTACTAACTAACGATTTTTTAAGTATTCGAAATTATTTTACATGACAATGGTTGTCTTATACGTATACATATATGTGATATTCGGTAAACTTTTTGTGGTTTAACTGATTCTACAGCTCTCTATCAGCTACAGTGAACGAAAAATCAGGTAGCATTAACTTATTAAATACTTGCTTTCATCCAGAAGATCATTCGGATTATCCATGATAAAAACTAGTTTGTCTTTTCTAAAAGATAAAGGTACCTACAAATTTTGTCAGAATTGGGTCAGCGGTTTTGATGAGACAATGTCAAACAGACAGATCTGACTTGCGCATTAGGGAGGATGTGATCAGGATATTGCTCAACCAATATTGATGAATTAAAAAATAATAGATTAGCAGAAATAGTCTGAAAGGGAAAAGAAAACATATGTTTTGAAAGTTTATAGATAAAGATAAACTTTGTGCCAATAAAAAAATAGAAATCTCACGCCTTTTATCCCCGAGGGGGTAGCTAGAGTACCTATACCATTTCTTGAAATACTTACATTTCACGAGAATATTCGACTCCTAAACGTGATAGGTAACTTAGGTCATAATAAGTAATAACTATGTTATAAATAATAATATCACTATACTATAGTATATTAATATAATATAATATAATATTATACTAAACAAGCAATTTCACCGAATATCTACAACACTGCCATCCACTCTATAGGTTTTTGGTATAAAAGTTAAATAACGATCCCTAAACTTTACCAACTTGACATTTTGAAGACAATCTCGATAAAATTTACGCTAAGTTAACTTTCCTTGACCTTTGAAAGGCGGATCTGAAGAATCACGCCTCAGCAGATTGACTTCTAATGAGTTTTTATTCATTCAAAACGTAAACAGGCTCTGAAGCGAAGCATCCTACTATTTGTTCGTTAAAATTTCCTTAGGGGGCGTCGAAGAATTTGAAAGACCTCTCTAAAGCCGGGATTTGCGACGGAAAATTATACCTTAAGTCTTTAGATCCGTCCACACGAGAGATGCCGTTTTAATTGTGTTTGTCGAGACTTAGTTAGCAAACATTGAGCTACTTAATTTCGGGGATATAAGGGTAACCCAGACTTTTATGAATTCTTAGTACGTTAAATTGAATTTCTTCCAAAATTAAGAAATGGTTAATTACTTTTTGGCGTGTTGCGTGTACAATGTAAACATAATAAACGGCTTTTCATTGTTTACAAGTGTAAGATTTGTATTTGTTTTCATACATCTTTAGGCTTACACGATAAAAAGTTTTTCTCTCTACTTTGCAATTTTTATTCTACAACTAGAAGTAGAGTGTAAAGAAGATAATGTATTAAAAATGATGAGAAAAATCTGTAGTAAAATGCAAATTTCTTGAAAACGTAAATCGAAATCGAATCGTAAACTTTAGATACTGTCACTGCAAGTCGATATTGGCCACAACATTCGGTTTTATGAGCAACGGAACATTGTAGGCTGCCATGTTAGGTTTTACTTAATGTGCAATCGATTAGGGAAAGTAAGAGACAGCGCAAAGGGACCCGCATAGCGTTGTTTCATTCCATCAGATATTCTCAATTTGAATTGTGAAGTCGCTTAAGTTTGAAGTACGTGTGCTGTGTATCAATATTCTTATCAGCATTCGTACATCCATAAAGGAGACTAGATCGGCAAACTTTTTGTACTAGGATAAATAAGTTTTATAGGATATATATTTTAAATAGGATAGGATATATAGTTTAAATTTCGTCCAGTTCTGACAACGGCATCCATGAGAAAACCATATAAGTTGAAGATTGAAGTCTGTTTCTGTGTCTGTGTCTCTTTAGAGTGGTTATTTAAATTTTAAAAATGTTTCTAATTAAACTTAATGATTTTCTCTAACACATTCACACCCCATTTTGCAGGATTCTTATGTTAAGTCCCAAAAAAAATATGTTCTAATGAAAAATTAGGTTATCTTGAAATTCTTATCGGTAAAGTAAAACTCCGAAGTATCGCAGAAATATCCCTGAAATATGAAATAAATATCTACAATAATATATTAATATTAGAAAGAGAAGAGATTTTTATTTTTGTTTGTGTATAGGCTCTGAAACTATCCTAATCCGATTTTTAAAATTCTTTCACAATGTTTACTTTTCTGGAAGTAGGGAAGTAATATTTATTCGCAAGAATAAATTTTTGTGGATAGAAAAGATCTGATCAGGTAGAAGTTAGTCACGTATTCAGCCCTCAATTAAGCATGCGAAAATTGGTTGTTAGTAATAAAGTTTAAGGAAGTAACATGGGCTATTTTTCTTTTGGGACGGAGCCAGTGAAATATATAACCTAAATAGGTATTTCATACAAGTAACACATTTTTTTATTGGTACCTAAAAGGAAAACTGCGTGATTGAATCAGACATGAGACTGAGACGAGATTTGCAGGAGAACCAAGGTAAATGACATCGCCAAAAGAAATGGCAAACTGAAGTGGCATCCGGACACAATGCAGAACGGATGGCCGCTGGGACCAAAAAGTTTGGCGACCGCGTACTGGAACGGAAGGCCGATGGGACCGAAGTTTGGCGATTCGTAGACCTCCCAAAAGGTGGACTGATACACTCAGGACGCGGGAATCACAAAAGCGGTTATTGCGACGAAGCTTGGGGAGGCCTATTTCCAGCAGTGGACGTCTTTAAGGAGAAAAAGCCACAAAGTATCTCTTCCATTGACATCTACGTTCTACGTTCCATGTAGCGCCTTTGACTTAATTTGTTCCTACGTAAGAAGGGCTTCCATTATTTAATAGGTTAGGGGTTACGTCACTTTACGCACAGTAATTTAAAATGTTCACGAAAAGAAAAAGAGTGATAAATACATTGTACCAAGTTTAGTATGTTACAAGATATACCTATATATTGTGTCTTTGTTGTAGCCATTCAAGTGTTTACGAGACCGTCAAGTTGGAAGCCTCATCATGGAATTGAGCTGTTCTGATAATGCCAAACAACCCTTTCTAAATAGTGCCAAATAGTGCCCGAAGCATATAAATAGTGCTATCATACTTTCGGAGATAATCAGGTCGTTCAGTGAGGCTGCTATCTTGACATTAAGATAGCAGCCTTATCACAAAACACAAAAACCACGGCACTGTTCTTAAAGAACTATATACCAAATAAAAAAAGTTAATTAAGAAAATCAAAAACCCGATATAGCAATAAAGACATATTGCCGCCAACTTCATGAGATTATTGTAAGATTGTGCAGCACATGGTCTTTACTTCCTACTTCGATAATAGCTCTAGTTTCCAGCTTTTTAGGCAGTCGGGTTTTTGATTTTTTAAATTAACTTTTTTTATTTTATACTTTTTAGTTAGTAACCAACTTTTAACCGTTATAAGTTCAAAATGGTCATTCAAAATAAAATGAAATTATTGGAAAATGGTTTCTTTTACCATTTTCCATTTCTAATGAAATTATCAGAACAGCTCAATGCCATGGATGACAAATCACCTAAATGCCATAAGACACTGTCGGATATTCAAAGATTGTCTTAGATAGTAGGCCTGGAAATGCCCACGAGCGAACAAGTAGACTAGATAAACCATTTTGGCTGCATCTTGATATAAAACCGGCCAAGTGCAAGTCGAACTCGGGTTCCGTACCATCTATAACTTATATAATATATAAAATAATAAACTGACTGACTGTTTGGTAATATATCAACGCACAGCTTAAACCGCTGGGTCTAGAGTCTTGAAATTTTGCACCTAGATAGCTTATATAGTGTAGGCATCCAGTAAGAAAGGATTTTTCAAAATTCAACATCTAAGGGGATGAAATAAATGTGCGCGAGCGAAGCCGCGGGTAAAAGCTAGTTATCCATAAAAACGGCAAAAAAATCGCGTTTGTTGTATGGGAGCCCCCTTAAATATTTATTTTATATTGTTTTTAAATAAAAATAAAAATAAAATAAATAATCTCACGCCTTTCATCCCCGAGGGGGTAGGCAGAGGTATTCCATTACTGGATATACCCACATTTCACGAGATATATTGGACCCCTAAACGTGATAGGTGGTGAGCCCATCGCCGGACCGGGTCTGTTTACACATGTCTCAGAATTAATTCTGAGACCTGCGGGTTTCCTCACGATGTTTTCCTTCACCGTCGAGCTAGTGATAAATATGTACGTAAGTTTTTGAAAAACTCATTGGTACATGCCAGGATTTGAACCCGAGCCTCACTGATTTTCGGCCGGCTCTTTAACCGTCCGGGCTATCACTGCTCTGTTGTTTTTAGTATTTGTTGTTATAGCGGCAACAGAAATATGTACATAATTTGTGAAAATTTCAACTGTCTAGCTATCGCGGTTCTTGAGATACAGCCTGGGGACAGACATACGGACAGACGGACAGCGAAGTCTTAGTAATAGGGTCCCGTTTTTACCCTTTGGGTATGGAACCCTAAAAAGTGATTCAGTTGTCATTTCCCTGAGAGCTTTTGCCGAAATCGAGCCTACCTACAGAGAGCTGGGGGTCAATTCCACTAAATGTCAAGGGTTACAGTTGGATGACCATAACATATCAATGGTCAGTCGATGGTGTTATTTGATCTGAAAAGAGCCAAAATAACACCATCGACTGACCATTGATATGTCATTGTCATCCAATGTGACCATGTTTCAAGAGCATGCTGCTGTTCTGCTCTGTAAAACCGACTAAATGCTAAAAAACAGATTTCGAGTTATGGCGTTTTGAAGGTTTGAACCCCAAAATTTCGTTGATTGCTTTATGAATGTTCTTATTCGTAAATAGTATTTACTTTATTATCTTATCTAGTACGTTATCATTTATAGTTGCTTGAACAAAAGTTATACGGTTTCGCTGCAAATTGCATTTTTTGATCTAAAACCCCTTATTTAGTTGCTTTTACCGCGATATAAAAAAAAGCCTTTATTTTAAAAACTAGGGGTTTCCTTTAAGTGCTACTTGTTTTATATTTCTTAGTTTAGGTATTTATAGGGAGTTATCATTTCTTTTCTTTAATAAACCTTTAAATTTTTGAGAAAGGCCCAAAAAACTAAATTTTAGTTGCTTTTAGTTCCTGAATTCTGCAGAAATTTTAACAAAGTTAAGATGTTTCCCTAACAAAAAATTATTTGCTGCCATAAAATTAAATGTGTAATCGTTTCTTTAACATGGCATCGTTAAAGAAACGAACTAAGAAGTATGAAAATAATACATCAGCCATATTGTTTTTTTTATTCCATGTCATTCAGGATGATGTTAAGAATCTAACGATACCCCATTATTTCAAATCTGTTCAGCAATTTAGTCAAGTTAATGGTGGAATACAGAAACTCGTCGGGATAGGCAGAGACAACAGCCTGCCAGCTGCTACGAACTTGGCAAATCTCTCGTGCTTCATCCACACCCATTACAGGGGTCATACTTGCTCGTCGGTTACATACAATATTAACTACTCTGCTACTACATAATTATCATAGTCGCAAGTGCGAGATGTGTCTGCCATTGATGTTATTACCCAATACATTCCAAATCAGTGCATCCAGTGCATTCGTAAACAATATAGGGGATATTACAACCCCTTGTCTCACTCCACGGTGCAAGTGGATAGATTCAGACTGCTGCTTCTGGACTTAGATGAACATAGTGGCTTCACTGCACTGCGATGTATTGCCAATAGTCTTAATAACTTAACATCTTCGTAATAACCCTGGAAAACAGTTATGAGAATGAAATCGGTTTGTAGTTTCAGAACAAATCTCTTTTTGTACGTCTTATAACAACAACATGTTCTATATATCTAGCACTTGCAAGTTGCCCATGATATCGTCTTAGTAGCGGAGTTGTTGCCTGATCAACCTTTGGGGTAAACGGATACAGGAGTGGAGGTAAGGCTTAAGGCTTAAGCCCGATCGTCTTTTCATCTTACAGGATGTCTTATACTGCGCTTATCTAAACGTAACCTCCACTCCTGTATCCATTTACCCCAAAGGTTGATCATGCAAAACCGCGTGGAACAGCTAGTATTGTAATTTTTTTTACTAATGATTATTAAAATTAACAATAATAATAAAGTAACATGAGTAATTACAATAAGTAGAGTCATTTTGGGCTCTATAATGTTGCGTTTTTCGATACAACAACCATAAAATCTTCATGAAAATTAAATTTACCAACTATCTCAACCAATATCTTGGTAAGATTGTGTACATATTTATTATAAATCGAAAGGTAAAAGCTACTAACCTTTAGTAATTGTTATTAACATTAGAAAATAATGCTGCTTTCTATTAATTTTTAGTGTTAAAACCAACTAAACAAGTTAAGACGGTTTTATTTCGATAATATTTCGTATTTCTGCTAGAGAGTTTTTAGATTTAAAACTTATTAAGTATAGGTATTTGGTTAGACGTCGATACAAAAAAGAAAAAACTTTGATTAACAAGAACTATTAGTTTTTCACACGAAAAGTAGCCATAAAAAAGCTTAGATAGTTGGTTTTTGGTTTCTATATCTCCGAAACCAAGCGTCGCATAAGTTAGTCGGTATTACCAGTAGAAAGAGGAAAAAATTCAGAGTAGAGTGGCATTATTAACTCAATTTCGCAAAAATCTCGAGTTAGTTGGTATTACCAATAAGCCCACGATATACGCATACCTACCTATACCTACAGTAATAACTGTTTTTTTCTTAAATATTTAGTTGTTTTGGACATTATTGGAGTTATATGTTTGCAATGCGGCTGTATCCACATATTAAGTATATTGTGTTAACTTTCCCAAACATATTTCATATTTCTACATTGAAACTATTTCAGCGGAAAATAGAATTTTTCAATTGTACTCTACACTTGTAAAATATTGTTATTGTGAAATTGGACCGTCGTGAGGTGTTTCGACCCAGATTAAAGAAGTATTTCATCTTACATTTACACTTGAGCGATATTTATATCTCTGATATTTCCGTGTAATATAGAAGATTACATTGACGCCTGAATTTGTTTTTGCAATCACACTGCGAGAGATACAGCAAATTCGATTCCTGCGCCAGGTGTTATTAACATTGTTCAGAGCTATCCTCGTAAACAAGCCTGTGAAATAGTTAGATACGGGTAAGTCTAAAAACAGGTAGCGACAATTCTTAGTATATAAACGCAGTAAACGTCGAGAGTCAGTCGAGAGTGCCTCTTACACAATTTGGCCTGGCACCCTTTTCGCTCCGCTCTCCACCTTTTTGCCCCTTGGCACCGACTCTCCACCTTTTTCATAATCAAAGAGGCCAAGTGCCTGCATTTATTGAACACGTTCTTAAGAAGTTGAGTTCATATTTCTCTGATATAGGTGCCAATAACATCGGGATATCATGAAAGGGAACAAAAGTGGATAGGTATAAGGAAAATTTTAGGGGCAGGCTGCGTGTACAAGCAGCTTTTTTCTTGTCGTCTTTTAATATAACACCTGATACATTCAGGAATTATTGTTGTGGCTATTATTATTATTACAATTAGGGGCACTGTAGTGAAACGGTTCTGGTATGTAATTGACTGCTCCTCTTAAGCATACATGTGTACCTACAATATTGTTTATCGAAATATAATGAAATATAATCTGTCAAAAGCGTAAAAAAGTAGAAATATAGTTAAAATAGTGAAAGGTCTGTTGGTAGTGAGCACGCCTCCCATGCTTCAGGTTCGAATCCTGGCAGAGGTATGTACCAATAAGTTGTTCAAAAACTTACGGACTGTATTTATTTATGTATGCAAAATATATCACAGTAAAAGTAGGTTAAATTGATATACACTGTTTATATCTAACACGGTATGATGCCCTCACAAAAATTTTGACAGGGGTATGTTAAGGAAACTGCTAAAACCAAAATTTAACTACATGTAACTAAATAAAAGTAAATAAAAATACAATAATAATTAAAATAAGTTAATTAAATAATTATATATGAATTATTTTGAATATTTACCACTAACACTATGGTGAAGGAAAACATCGTGGTTAAATCCCCAGGTCCCAGTAGGTATTCATTCTGCGAGGAATATGTCCCGCAATGGGACTACATATGTGTCACGTTTATAGGCCAAAACTGGCGGTGTACATCAGAATATTTTACAAATGGCAGACTTATTTTCTGAAGGCATTAATATCTACCAGCTAACCATTAGGCTAAGCAGAGATAATTTGATAAACACATAATACTTATACCTACTTGGAAAAGCAAATAACTTTTTAATTTATTGAAATAGGTAGGTACAACACCGAACTAATGATATTCCAACATAACCATTACTGATAAAATTTTCTAACAGTCTAATTTAATAGAGTCGGTAAAGACTTTTAAGAGACGTCCAAGTACAAATTAGTACAGAGGAATCCTTACCACCAAAAAACTGCAAAAAACACGTTTTGTTCTTTTTCTTGTTTTTCTTTGTTATAATTACGATATCATCTATTATGACATATACTTCTTCTCTAAAAAATCTGTAGGCTACGCACGGGTGCAATGCTAACACTAAAACCTTCCTCTTGAATCACTGTCGATTAAAAAAAGAATTAAAATCCGTTGCGTAGTTTTAAAGATTTAAGCATACATAGGCACATAGGGATATAGGGATCTGTCCCTATAAAAGAAAGCGACTTTGTTTTATACTATGTAGTGATAATGTATGATAACAGATGTAACAGAAAACGCGCAATTCCTCAATTAGCATATGAATATTTAAAAATATGACGCATTCTTCCTTTAGCCTTATCTAACCATGTTTCTTAAGTAAAGAGCAATAATAAAACGGTTTCCATAGTGAAATTCAGGTGTGCTAATTCATATAACTGAAAAAAATGACACATATAAAAAATAGCCGAAATAAATTAATTAGTCGATACTGAACAAACTAATTTACATATTGTATATCAAACTGCAAAGTGCATATTATCTAGTCTGTTTTAATTAGCAGCTAAAATGTATTTGTAAATATAGTTAGGTAGTATGTAATTAACATTTCCCTGCTTCAGACCCCGTAACTAATAATAATAATGTAATCTCACGCCTTTTATCCCCGAGGGGGAAGGCAGAGCTATTCCATTACTGGATATACCCACATTTCACGAGATATATTAGACCCCTAAACGTGATAGGTGGTGAGCCCATCGCCGGACTGGGTCTGTTTACACATGTCTCAGAATTAAGACCTGCGGGTTTCCTCACGATGTTTTCCTTCAACGTCAAGCTAGTGATAAATATGTACTTAAGTTTTTGAAAAACTCATTGGTACATGACAGGATTCGAACCCGAGCCTCACTGATTTTCGGCCGGCACTTTAACCATTCGGGCTATCACTGCTCTTCAAACTAATCAAATTTAACGCAAGGTTTCCGATCACATTCATCAAATATTTGAGTTGTGCAAACTACTTGCACAGGCACTTAGCTAATATCTAAAATTATCTTCTTACCAAAATAGCTTAATTATCACTGGAACTACCTACTTATTATTACAATATATTATTTGATAAACATTTAATTACATACAAGGAAAAAATGCTGATTCTTTGAGCTATGTCGATAACTTTGGTTCTCTGTCGGATGTTTTCGTTACGAATCCTATCCTTCAGAGAAACTCCTAGCATAGCTGAAGTGGCAGTGGGCCGGCCATATCTCGCGAAGAACCGACAACCGTTGGGGTAAACGTGTTCTGGACGGGACGCCCTCCTGCCAGATGGGATGACGATCAGCGAAAGGCTGCATGCAGGCAGATGCTGGATGCGTAGAGCCGAAGACAGGGCGCTATGGCGCTCATTAGGGGAGGCCTATGTCCAGCTGTGGACAAATGTAGGCTGATGATGATGATGAAGGAAAAAATATATTTATTTACAACATTTACTTACAGATGAAAAATGTATTCTAAAACCATGCGTGGGAAGGAACCATCGCAAAATGTCAGATTCGCAAAATGACGGATTCGCAAACAGTGCGCAGAAGACAAGCCACATTCACACTATAATTTACCTACTATCCTTTTACAATTGTACTAGGCTACTTATGAACAATAAATATTTATTTATTTATTATTATTACTCTCTGGATATCTAGGCTGATCTTTTGATAAAGATAACTGCTAGCTGTCTAGTCACCTGAAGCCTCGACCAAACGCACTGACACCTCTTAGATAAGCTGCCTCCTCCTTTGGACTTCAAAGTCCCACGGTCGGTGGTATCTATCCCAAACGGCAAAAACATGCAGTACAAGATAAAACAGATCATAAAAAGTAACTCATTTGACTAGGCAGTCAGATACCCTATTGTGATCGTAACGAAACCGTATAAAAGAAATCTTGTCGACCTCTGAATTATCGATTTTTAAATTGAAATATCGATTTATACACCATATACAAAGTGTTGTTAAATCGAAAATTTTCGTGTTATATATGTGAATATTAAACACGAAAAAAAACCTATATGTAACTAAATAGGAACCTGCAACGTACCTAACTTAAAGAAATTAATCATTTACCATGTCTATCTTTACCTACCTTGTTTTATTTCAGTTTTGTCAGAGAAAATAAAAAAAGAAAATGATTAAAAAGTAATAATATCTCGTTCGAAAGATATATAAACTCCTTTGCATGATACTTTTGTGTAATTGATTCTCGAGTCAAGTTAACCGAATCTTGTTACGGCCCAACAATGTTGATGTTTCATCAATTTTGCCGAGTGGAACTCGTCCAGTAATATTTATTGTATTATTCAGCAATAGGCAAATATTTTTCAATAATGTAGGTATCATAGTCTTCTTTTATTTTTAGGATTTGGTAGCAAAGTGGAGAATCTGTCACAGAGACTAATTTTATAAAGTACTACTAATGGGATCAACTTGAAATTTGGAAAAGTTTTCAAAAATGTTTGCTTAACATAAAATTGATTACGTGCTCAAAACTAATAATAATAATAATAATATAATATAATCTCACGCCTTTCATCCCCGAGGGGGTAGGCAGAGGTATTCCATTACTGGATATACCCACATTTCACGAGATACATTGGACCCCTAAGCGTGATAGGTGGTGAGCCCATCGCCGGACCGGGTCTGTTTACACATGTCTCAGAATTAATTCTGAGACCTGTGGGTTTCCTCACGATGTTTTCCTTCACCGTCGAGCGAGTGATAAATATGTACCTAAGTTTTTGATAAACTCATTGGTACATACCAGGATTTGAACCCGAACCTCACTGATTTTCGGCCGGCTCTTTAACCGTCCGGGCTATCACTGCTTCAAAACTAATATAGACAATGTAATTACGTGCACGAGCCCGAATCGAACATGGCTTTTTTTTGTATTTAGACTATGAGTCCGAAAAATCTTATAAATGCGAAAAAGTGTTGGCAAAAGCTAGATGTATTTATAAAGAAAATAATAATCAGAAAGTCAAGGAAGAATAACGCATCCTTCTACAAAATAATGTTAACTCACTCATCATAAAATTCATGGCTTGATTTGATTTATTTTGGAACTGCAAGTAAGTATATGAAGCTGACCTAGTAGTTAGGACAATAATTGAATACCCGGTAGCGTCAAAATATGACCTTTGATTAAAAATTTACGAATGCGACTTTTTTAACACCCAAAATGGCGTCGTCCGCAGATGGAGAATACAGATCAACAGTTACTTTTTGTTTTGTGATTGTCCATCTAAAATAATATTAGATATCGTGTACGTAATAAAACTTATGTGGTAGGGTTGGAGATACAAGTATAAAACAGTAGCAGACGGAGTAGGAATAAGGGAAAAAAATAAGTAGCCACCCAGCAAAATTGTTATACCTAATGTTTAATCATCTAATGCATTGTATGAATTTCACTCTCACTCTTAGTCCATACTATACAGCCTATTAAAATAAATCACTGCTACTAGATCTTCTTTATTATTAGAATTTCGAGACTAGGATCATCATCCCACTTGGTAGGTATTCTTTTCTAATTTTCACGACACATTAGCTTCGTGGATATGGAGTATCTTTAGGACATCGGCCTTGCCTTGCAACGAATACGTCTGAAAATAAATGGTAAAAAGAAACATTATGGTTAAGTTATTTGTAGATTAGATAAAATAATAAAACAAGTGCCTACTCGTAATGTATATTAACTTAACCCTATTGGGGATGAAATGTCAAAAACATTATAATTTATTAAAGGTTCGTTCGTTCGTTCATATGAGTAGGTACGTTCATAAGGAACTCCTGTGCAAAAGGAGACTTTTCAGGAATGTATGGAGACTGGGCTTGCACCATGTCCACCGTTTTTTAGATAAATATAGTTTTATTCATGATTTTGCTCATATTCGTGTGGTTTCGTTGCACAATAAACTTAAATTTTCAATAAACTGGCAACGCGACGAAGGAAAAAAAAATTGCGACCTGACCCGTAAAATGACAATTGACATTATTTTGACGTTTGTCGGACTAATTCACAAAAACATGGAAAATAGGTTTAAGGAGTTAGAAATAGTATTATTTCAATACGATTCCATGGATCATCATCGGAGTAAAATTATTTTTGTGCAAGTTAAATAGATGGAAATGATTTTTTAAATATTATTCTGATAATCACTAAATTTTTCTCTATTTTACATGCTGGTGTACAATGTGTAGGCCTAAGATGGAACGTCTCCTTTTAAGACTGTTGTGGGTTGTGCATGTTGTGTGTCATCATCATCACAGTATAATAAATAGTACTAGCGTAGTGTCATCAAGAAGACAATCATTCAATTATGTATTTTTTACTTATTTCTGTAAACTAAACATATTGTGATATGTGAAATCGGTGATTTATTCAATAAAATTATAATAAAAAAATAGCATTAAAAAGATCTAGCTTCCATGTATAAGTTCCTTAGAAGTAGCTTCCATGAGTTTAAATAAGAAGGCTTTCGAAGATCAAACTTCAGATTTTTCATTACGATTTTTGCACATAAAAAATGGGCGTAGGTGCCCATTGACACTTACTTATACCACAGTTGCGAGCGCACACGAATTTTCCGGGATTTATGTATGTAATGTTATCGGACCCGCAAACCGGTTCGTACTCCGAGCTGGTCTCACAGTCCTGTACACATTGTTTCAACGAGGGGTTTTCTGTGCTGTAAATGAAATGCCAGGTACTTTTAATTTTACCTTAATTAATCTCATAGCTTCCGCAAGTAGTTGACTGGTACCTGATTCAAATCAGTAACTTGTATCAATATGTTAAAACAGACATCATAATTTTTGCTATTCAATTTTATTTACCTGACTGTGTTTTTGGAGTAGGTACCTAAATTGTAAAAAGTATTCAAAAATACTTGAATGATTAATTGCAATTCAACTTTCCTATAGTCAACTACCCGATTAACTGTGCTTTTTGTGTTGAATCATTTTATACAATTGAATGGTTAATTTAACCATTTAATAATTATACACTTTAGTTAATTCTTAATCACATAAGTAACTAATTTTATAGATGAATAAAATAATAGTGTTAATGAAGTGAGCTCATTTGTAAGATAGGTAGTGAAAATAAAATAAATTGTCATTAAAGAAATTCAAAAAAGGAGGATGTTCTAAATTCGGTTGTTTTTTTAAATGTTTATTACCTGAAAATTCCGTCATTTTAACCGATTTGGAAAAAAAAACTTTTTTTATAATGCTGGATTGGTCTCGTTTTTATCAAAATCCAGTTCTGATGATGATCCACATGGAATTAAAGGAACTCCACAAATTTTATAGGCAAACATAGATTTTGATATTTGCAGCAAGATTTCAGTCACTGCATTCAGGATATAGGATATAGGTACTTAATATGGTGAAGTGGAAATGATTAAGAAGACCATAAATTTGGTATCTAATATTTCGAAGTCGGTTGTTTTTGTTAAATTATATTAAATTGGTGTGTTATATAAGTAGATAGATATTACTATAACTATACCAACCCGCACTGGAGCAGCATTGTACAGATTGGCTGGGGTCCATCACAGAAGGAAGACATTCTCTTGCATTTGGTAAGTTAGTGGGCTGATGATAAAGCTTTCGAAATAATAGAAAATAGGTAATCTAGATACACTATATTAAAATTGAAAATAGGCTGCTTATTTTCCTACTAAAGATACTGTTCTACCTGCTTGGGAAAAAGATTTGATCAGGAGATGCTGTTGTCATCGGTGGAACAATTACGGGATTTCCTAAAATGGCCCCCGGCCCATCATCCTTTGGTGGAACCTGTACAGAAGTCACTGGCCGGCTATAAGTATTATCATTAACATTTTGACCGGGCATAAAATTGTTGGAGTCAGTGTACAGTGGTTGCTGTGGTGGCATAAAATCGTCTAAGGTCCCGTCACCAGGACGATTTTGGCTTCCCATATTATTCATATTAGGAAATTCCGTTTGTTGCGGGTAACCGTTTCCTTGAGGATTTACGAACTGAGGTTTTCCACCGAAACTTCCTTGATCTGAATTGACGGGCTGCGTGCCACCGAAAATACCCTGATTTTGATTTGGCATTTGTTGTGAACCTCCATAGCTTCCTGTATTTGGATTTCGAATTAAAGGGAATTGTTGTAATCCACCGGAACTTCCCGGATTTGGGTAAGGCATTAGTTGAGTTCCTCCGAAATTACCCTGATTTGGGTATGGCATTTGTTGATTTGCCCTGAAATTGCCCTGATTTGGGTATGGCATTTGTTGATTTGCCCCGATATTACCCTGATTTGGGTATGGCATTGGTCGAGTTCCTCCGAAGTTTCCCTGATTTGGGTATGGCATTAGTTGAGGTCCCCCGATATTACCCTGATTTGGGTATGGCATTTGTTGAGTTCCCCCAAAGTTACCCTGATCCGGATTTTGCATCTGTGACCCACCGAAACTTCCTTGATTTGGATATGGTGGTCCCGTTTGGCCACCGCCATTTTGTTCCGGATTTGGTTGGTTTTGTAAGCCACCGTAACCACCTTGATTCGGATATGGCACGGGTTGTGATCCAAAATTGCCTTGACCAGGGTTACGTTTTTGTGAATTTGCATGTCCTGCGATGGGATAAATGCTTGCATCGTCAAGAGGAGGCAACTGAGTTTGTAGTGTCTCTGCAGGTGTAGGAATTTGATTCTAAAAAAACAATTACGTATTTGAGAACAAGAGCAAATTATCTCAAACCTTTAGTTTAATTTTATTTAAATGTGATTTTGTTTTCTTAACTAGACGAATCTTCTTGTGGTTTCTAAGAGTGTACCTAAGTATTTTTAATTTCGAGAAAGTTTGTTGTGAATATTTTGCATGTAATCATGATAGGATCAAAATTAAGGAGGTACCTATTTAATAATATTCTTGACATATTGCAAATGAACAAATAAACAAAAATGCAGCTATACGGATTTAACAACAATTTCATTTATGTTTCCAAAGATAATTTTAAAAACGAGATTCTTACAAAACTTGTTCTTACGATCGCGCAGCTGGGTTGAGAGAACGATTAATCGTTCGGTATTCATCAGTGAATTAAGCAGGTAGAAAACAACAGTGCTGTGGTTCGTCAGTAAGTTAAAAGTAGGTAAAGCAAAATAATTACTTACCTGAACACCGGCGTCGGGATAAAACTGTGAATTTGTTGGGAATCCCATTCCACCGGGATTAGATTGTAACCCTCCCTGATGTCCCTGATTCAAGTCCGGAAATAGTTGGCCAAACATTCCTCCTAGGTCAAAAAACCCCGAACGCGCCGACGGCAATACACTTTGATTTTTGTTCAACTGTACAACTTGTGAGCTAGAAAACTCTGTAATAAAATGAAGGTTAAACGATAACCAAAAATAAGGTTATTTTGATCAAAACAAAAGAACAATCAACTAAGAAAAACGTGACAAAGCAGTCAAAAAGATGTTTTTGATTGCTTTTCGATTCATTAACGACACTATAACCTACCTATAAAAAATAACAACACAGATGCTAACAAAAACATTATTGTTTTATATTTTTTAATTAAATGGAGTAAGCTAGTCTTTTTTCAAACACTTTTATTTTAAAACCCTGAATTATTATTCACGTCACATAATTTTATACAACTTAATATTTCACTTTTGTAGAGCTCTTTAAACAGATGATAACTTCTCTCCACAATAGCTCTATCGTAACTAAGAATATGTTTAAGTAATATCATGAGGTGATTCATTTCATTAGCTTTGTATACAACATATTGGTCCATTATATATTGTCATAAACTAATTGACCTATTTGTATGACGCCTAATAGATTTCCAAATGGTTTTTTGGTTATACCGGTTATTAAATGTTTATCTAGAAAATATAATATGTAGAGTTTAAGGGAATCCCACTACGTCATCGAGTCGTGAACAATGACCTAGAAATAATACCATAAAGGTAAGACCTGTTGATTAACATAATTGTATGTAACGAAAATTATAAAACGCATATACCTACCTATAAGGAATTTCTTCACTTCTTAAAAAAAACTTTTACTTTAAGTTCATTATAATAATTACGTCACTGTTCCAAGGGCTTGGACTCAATTATAGTATCTATAGCTTTTTCTTACATCAAATGGAACTCCGCTGATAGTTTCGTAGAAATATGTTTGTTTATGAGATATAACTACAAATTACTTCTATTGTGAGACCATGGTTCTTGGCAAATTTCATGATTCTCAAAGGTCAACGGGAAGTATCTCAAATAGGTTTTTTATTTATTTGCAAGTGTCAAAATATGCGGTATACTTAGATATAATGACCGCATGTTTCGATTGCTATGATTTAGATTTACAGTTCCAAAAGGGAATGCAGACCTAAACGTTTGATATTCATTTCAACTTTTACCTGCACGCGTTCCTGAGAAAATCGTTCTTAATATATATATATTGCTTTCCTTTCATTTTGAGATGTAACCTCTTAAAACTCAAGAATATAATGATTTATGTTCAAGAAATCAACAGTCCTTTCGTCAGTGAATTTACCTACTTACTTATGAAACTAAAATACTTACTTACACTCGTGAAATGTCGGTATATCCAGTAGGTAATGGAATACCTCTGCCTACCCCCTCGGGGATAAAGTTTATTATTATTATTACTCGTAGGTACCTAACTCATTTGGGTATTATCTTTTTACCTTTAGTTCGTTTTCTTTACACATGGGATAGTCGTATTGACAAAGCAGGGAAAATTAAAAAGTAAGTAAAATATTAACGAAAGCCTAAGTTTACATAATTATCATTTGAAAGAACTTTTTTTCTTAAACTACACTCAGTTGTACAAATTGGGGGTATTAGTTAAAGTTAGGTTAGGTATATAGGTAGATTGCGGGCAGCCGTGGCTGCGGATGTATAGCCGCGGTGCCATGGCTGGGTCCGAAGCGGCGAGGAGGAACACCCCAGTGTTTTTAGTGGGTATGGCAGCACTATGCTGCAGTGCCCCACATAACCGGCTGGCCCCCCCGGGTCGGTTGGTATGCAGTAATGCATGTTCCCTGGGCAACAAAAAAAAGGTATGTAGGTAGATACAGGCAGCTGGTCATAACGTTGAGGGTGGCTCGGGCGTTACGCACCGTCGCATTCGACGTCGCGTGCGTGCTCGCCGGAACACCGACATGGGATCTCGAGGCCGAGGTACTCGCGACGGTGTATTCGCGAGCACGAAAGAGGAGGCGTCTCCATCCATTGGAGGTCGCTCGCTGGAGAGAGGAGGTCCTCCTGCGGACGGCTCGGTTGGAGGTCCCCGGAGGAGCCGGGGATGTGGTGACCGCCATCCGGCCAGTCCTCAAAGACTGGCTGGAGCTTAGGCACGGCCCGCTGACCTACCGTTTTTTTGCAGATGCTGACCGGGCATGGTTGCTTTGGGAGGTATCTGTGCCAAGTGGTGGGCTGCGAGGGGACCTCCCGACCGCCTTGAGAGCCACCCGCGTTGAGAGTTCCCGTGCTGGAAGGCGCCCTGTTGTTCCGGGTTCCTTAAGCGGAGATAGGGAGGGTTAGCTCAGCCTCCCCCCCCCCCCTCTAGGAGGTCCCGCAATGTGTTGCGGGCGGCCGTGACCCAGCTGCGGATGCATAACCGGTGCCATAGCTGGGTCTGAAGCGGCGAGGAGGAACAAACCAGGGTTTTAGTGGGTATGGCAGCACTATGCTGCAAAGCCCCACATATAATTGGTATGCAGGTAATGCATTTTCCCTGGGTAACAAAAAAAAAGGTATTTAGATACAGAAGGTAGGAAAAGATGATGTAACTATCTCAAAAAACCTTTCCTCGACTCTTCTCATCCAGTCTGTCCAGGAGTTTAAATTTAACGTGGCTGTATGTCGCCACAAAGACATTGTGTATTTTATGCATGGACTCCTTTGAGTATTAAACCAATCAATACTCAAAGAAGACGAGGCAGGGCCGGATCATGACTTTGTGGGGCCCTGGGCTGAAACTACTTAGGGGCCTATCTAAGTACTCAATTTCAATTTCAAATCATTTATTGTGACACACAGGTTACATTAATTATACAAATCATGCAGGTCTTAAAATTTAAAGAGAGAGCGCTGTGGTCTACCATCAGGCATACAATGTCTTACAAAATTATAAAATTACAAGCTAATCACACGATTCATATTTTATAGCAATGTCAAGAATAGAATAACTGAATAATTTAATGTCAATGATAATAATAATAATCAAAATAATTCCAAATAATTACAAAATTTCAATAAAATAAGCATGTCTATATTGTGCTCTCATTAGTTAGTCGTCAAAAAATTCTGCCAAGCTATAATATGTTTTGTCTGCTAAATGATCATACAATCTATTCTTAAATACGATCATATCCTTTATTTCTCTGATATTAGCTGGCAATTTATTGTAGATTTTAGGTGCCATCGCAATAATACTTTTCGTGCATAGTACAGTTGTATGCGCCGGTATACACAACTGATCACAACGGCGTGCACGTTGAACATATGAACTCAACTAATAGCCATGTCAAAAAACTGTTTCTATATTGTTATTATATTTATTATATACACACAACATGTAACAGAATAAGCAGAATTCCTGAAATTAGTTTGATCAATATCGACTCGTTGAGTAGTTATTCGATTTCAGCTATTTTTAATATGTGTTAAATTTAAAAAAAAAAATATCGTAGCTGAATTTAGTGCTTTGTATGGAAATCTAGACATAACTGAAGTTCGATTGCATCATATTTTTTTATATAAATATACTAATTGGGGTGTATGAGGAATTGCGCTTTTTTTGTTACGCGTTGTAAAATATATATATCATTATAGTATATACAACGCGTAACAGAAAAAGCGCAATTCCTTATACACCCCCATTAGTTTAATAATATAAAAAAAATATGATGCAATCGAACTTCAGTTATGTCTAACCAATTTTCTTAAATATCGATTAATAATACCACGATTTCCATAGAAAGCACTAAATTTAGCTACGATAATTCATTTTTTTTAATTTAACACATATTAAAAATAGCAGAAATTGAATAAGTAGATCTTGATACTGAACAAACTAATTTCAGGACTTGCGCTTATTCTGTTACATGTTGTAACAGAATAAGCGCAAGTACAAAAAAAATACACAAAAAACATAAATTTTACTTAAATCTACGCAATATTAGTTGTACAAAAGGCGACCTTATTGCTGTGGTAGCAATTTCTTCCAGGCAATTTTATGGTGAGAGAGAGACGGAAATACAGAGTGCATTTTTGAGACGGGTCAGTAAGTGCAGGTACCTTAATCGTTATAGTTACAGGAAAACGTTCCTAGGAGACTATCCCTAACTTTTTAAGATATTATGAACTGCATCCACAAATTTTGGAGAAAATCTAGTCAGCGAAAAAAATGCTAAAATATAAAAAAAAATGCCAATCGGTCCTATTGCGTGTGGAGATCAAAAGACTCTATGGGATCACTTAAGGTATGAGTACATACTAGAAATGACAGAAATCGCCAAAAACTTTTTTTATACATTTTGTACTGAAAAACGAAAATAAACTCGAATTTATTATTTATTTTGGCAATCATACTTCTTATTGTGATCAAAAGATTATTTAAGTCCAACTGAAATTTAAATACAAAAACTACGGTAAGTCACAACAACTTCGTTTTTTAGGTGTCCCCACAAAAAAGATAGAGAGGCGTTTTTTGCGTTTATGTTTCAATAAATAACATTAATTTTTTATACCTTAAAAAAATTATGAAACTCAGCATGAAAACATCCTTTTACACGTATTTCTCTCCTTAACTCAATTCAGAAAAGTAGAAAATTTTTCATCAATGTTTTCTTATGACGTTATCACGTAAAAATATCGTCCGTAAACCGACTTTAGAAACAACCATTTTTTTAATTCAAATTATCGCCTATAATATAATATACTGTTTTTGCGGGGTTAGGGGGCGCCTTGTAACCTCGGGGCCCTGGGCTGCAGCCCAAGCAGGGGGCCAATTCTACTAAATGACAGCGGTGATAGTTGTATGACAATTACATGATTGTGGTCACTCAATGGTGATATTATGTCAAATTTTGACATAATATCACCATTGAGTGTCAAATTTTGACATAATATCACCATTGAGTGACCACAATCATGTAATTGTCATACAACTATCACCGCTGTCATTTAGTAGAATTGGCCCCCAGCCCATAGGTAGATCCGGCCCTGAGACGAGGCAGTATGATCTATGACTAGCCTGTCCAACACAAGTTGGGAGAAAGAGAGAAAAAAATCATTGAGTATCATGGACCTACAGTAATAATAAATAATAATAATATATGTAATAATAGTATTGGCTTTGAGGGCTTTTGGCGGCAATCCGAAGAGGTACGTCATGGTTTTTGTAAAAAAAAATTCTGAATATTTTAGGTTTTGTTTTATTATAGAGATATTATATTTAGTGGCAAGTGTCCAAAGTATGTAGTGAATGGGAAATTCGATAAAATTCGGGGAATGGAATTGATTGCCTCAAAAAGTCACAATGAAGTCTTTAGTAGAGTCTATAACAAAAAAAGAGCTGTGGACAGTTTTGTAAACACTGTATTTTTGTGCATAAACTCTGAAGCAGAGCCATTTAAAGATCAACTGAAGACGAGGCAGTATGGTCTATGACTCTAGCCTGTCTAAGACAAGTAAGGAACAAATACAAAAAAAAAATTTTGACAGCAGTGACAGTGACAGCACTGACAGCTGTCCGAATTAATCTTGTCAATCTTGTTTGCCGCATCACGTCGTTCATCTTTTGTCCGTGATTTACAGGAATAATTTGCATCTAATATGTGAGTAAACTTTGTATTCACATGCCCATTACTAATTTTTGATCGCAAATCACAAATATAACAATTCATATTGTATCAACTAACTTGATTATAACAGTACTGACCCTGACTTGTTTTGCCGGCACCTTATCAACTTTCTAGAAAAATGAACTGTCCGTTCGGCGAAAAACAACTGGGGGAGCTGAAGGCTTTCGTGGAGCTGTGTAAGTCTCAGCCGCAGATCGTTCACCACCCGAAGCTGTCTTTCTTCAAGGACTATTTGGTTGCTCTTGGAGTGACGCTACCGGCGGCAGCTGATTTCGGCACCAAGAACTTCTCGCCTTCCGGTGACAGGTGACTAAACAGAATATCTTTACACAGGGCTGCAACCGAAATCCTGACTCCGCCACTGCTTCCGAGCGGCAGATCAAAACGAAATAAGTATCACATTTTGTGGGAAATTTTGACATTATTTTTCACTATAAGGCAGTGACGCGGCTTTTGGGGGATTGATTGAGCCCCCACCTGGATCGTTTAGAGCACCGAACAAGTCATTGCTGATAGGAAATTTCATTACACAGGGAATGTCTTTTTATCTATTATAGCTGCCTGCAGTTCTATTATAGCGGTGTCACCCGCGTAGTTCCGTTTTCGTGGGAATAAAATATAGCCTATGTTACTCAGGGATATTGTGGCTTTCCATTGGTTATAGAATTTTTATAATGGGTCCATTAGTTTTTGAGTTTATTCGTAACAAAGATACAAACACAAAAATACAAATCTTCTTTAAATATTAATATAGAAGTATACTAGACTAGCTGTTCCCCACATAATTCCTATTCCTGTGAGAAAATTATAGCCCATGTTACTCCTAGAAAAGTAAGCTCATTGGTGAAAGATTTTTCCAAATCTGTCCAATAGGTTTCTTACACATCTTTCCTGGTCAAAATATTGGTGAAGAAACTAAGCAGAAGATAAATGGTTACAAGTGTTGCATTAGTGGAATATTTCTAATAACAAATATCAAGAAATATTTTATGTATTTTTTTTATTAATTTAAGGTCAGTTGTGGTCTTCAGGGACCATATTTTTTTTTCTGATTAGTGTTAACATTTTACTTTTATGGTCCAATGATCCTTTACCAATATTGCTAAACAAAATGTTTACACTACTAATTGCATTTTGTAAGTTATTTTAGTTATGGTTTGTATCTGGGGAGGTTTTTAGTTTATTTCATTTGTACTAGGGTCATCAGAAATACTAGAAAATGGTACAACATTTTCTAGTATTTCTGATTATACAAAATACTTGGCATTACTGCTTTACTATGAAGAGTGTTGTTTTATTGAATCTAAGATCTATTTTTGGGACATGTTCACCAATCTTTTGTCTAGTTGTAGGATTTGATAATCTTTTGAGTATTTTTACTTCCATGACCATAGGTCTCTGTGGCCATAATTGATCATATTTTATATAAAAATAGCAAAATCAAAAAAAACATGAAAGAGCTATGTAAGGGGGAGTGTTTACAAAAATATATTGCTGTTTTATACTGCCAATCTTTTGTCCAATGTTTTAAAATCACCGACCTTTGAACTGTCTCTGTACAGAAGAAGGACAAAACAAACACACTTTCATATTAAGATAAGGATTTCCAAGTATTTATTGTTCATAATAAAAGATAAATAGGCATACAGTACAGCCATACTTTCTAGTTGAACGCATGAGCAAAGGGGGGGGGGGGAGGTGAAGCTATAACTATGCCCGTTGCTGAACATCCGCAGAACAAATTATATTGAAATAATTCCTGTTCACATTTGATGAATGTGAATAGACATATCCATCACTTTTTCAAACATTGCAAAATAAAACAATTTCAGTAATGCCAGCAACAACAATACTGCCGATGCTCCTCAGCCCTCATCATCAGAAGAAGAGTCTGAACCCGAATCTGATGTTGAACTGGACATGGAAGGTATGCTAGGTTGATCTCTCATTTTTGGTACTGCAATGTAGGATTCCCAGTATTCACACACTCCAGTGTTACCAATAGCCTGAAGAAGGTGGTCTGATGAGGAAAAACCAAATGCACTGGATGCTATTGTATGGCTTGGTAGTCTTATATTCAGTTGTGATGCTCTGAAGATGAACTTAACAAATTTTTTTGATAAAGAATTGTTGTATTTCTTCCTCCAGGCTGTACCTAAACAATTCTGTGCTTCACTGCACAATGCACATTGATAGGTGCTCACATATCTGTCTTTATTTCCATTACCTATTACCGACAAAAAAGACTACCTCGATCTCCATCTTTGGGTCCAAAAATACTCAATTGGAAAGAATTTTCAAAAATACAATACCCCTACGAAAGTCGTCAGTCGTATATAGTATAGTATATTGGCGTATTTGGTGAGTTTTGCTTCGGTTTGTTTATATAGTTACACACCCATAAAACATTTATCAAAATAAAATATAATAATGATGTAGTTATGAAACTTATGAATGACTATTTAGTAAGTGATAAAGTAGCTTCCTATTAATGTAACAATTTTATGAGTTGGTTCATTAGTCTCAGAAATTCCCTCTATTATATTATTGAGAGGTAAAATTCTCTCTAGAGGTAAAAAATAATATTAGTGTAGGTATAGATATGATGAATATCTAAAAACTCATATCTCATAGGATATGATTGCTACTTTTAAATCATGACTGCTTAATCATATGATTTCACCTGTGGAACTACATAGGCAATTATGAAAAGTGCAAATAAATTCGCATGATTTGCGATTTCATAAGTAGCAGACTAAGTGAACAAGTTAAAAGTAACAGGCGCGACACATGAAAAAATATTTAATACAATTTTGACATCATCAATCTTCAACAGCCCACTGCTGAGCTAAGGGTCTTTCTTCACACTGAGGAAGTATGGGCTATAATCTCCAACGCGAGCCCACCACAGATTGGGATATGGTGTTAGGCTAGTATCCACCTGTCAGAATTTTTCAAGCCACCCAAGGTTTCGGTTTAACAACTTCAAGTCTTTACATGCAGCTTACGAAATGACCCATCTGTAATATTGTGTCTCTTTTTTTATTCTCTAAAATAGGTGTCATTCAACCGGACCCAGTTGACAACTCTCAGGTGATGGGTGACCAGAGTAAGGAGATAACAGATGAAGAACGCGATCAGTCGGATGAAAAGAGATCTGAGGCTATGAGAGCATTCTCTGAGCAGAAATATGATGAAGCGATCAAGCTGTACACTGAAGCAATCCAGCTTAACCCAGAAAGTGCTTTATTATTTGCTAAGAGAGGACAAGTAAGTTTCAATCTGGTATTCTCATGATTTAAAAAAACAAAACAATTTGTGTATACTAATTATTATTATAATGAGGGAAAATTCTTCTCTCTATCTATCCCATCGGGGATAAAAGGTCCTTCCTCAAGATAATATAAACTATCGTCCTGCCAAATTTCATCAAAATCGGTCCATCGGTTGTTTCGTGAAAAGTTAACAGAGTTACTTTCGCATTTCTAATATTAGTACTGCTTTAGTATCCTTTAAATAATAATAATATAATCTCACGCCTTTCATCCCCGAGGGGGTAGGCAGAGGTATTCCATTACTGGATATACCCACATTTCACGAGATACATTGGACCCCTAAACGTGATAGGTGGTGAGCCCATCGCCAGACCGGGTCTATTTACACATGTCTCAGGATTAATTCTGAGACCTGCGGGTTTCCTCACGATGTTTTCCTTCACCGTCGAGCTAGTGATAAATATGTACGTAAGTTTTGAAAAACTCATTGGTACATGCCAGGACTCGAACCCAAGCCTCACTGATTTTCGGCCGGCTCTTTAACCGTCAGGGCTATCACTGCTCTCTCTCTCTCTCCTTTAAATAAATTAAATATTTTTTTGTAATAGGTGTACCTTAAAATGAACAAACCCAATGCCTGCATCAAGGACTGCACCAAAGCTCTAGAACTTAACTGTGATAGTGCTGCTGCCTACAAGTTCCGTGGACGTGCCTACAGGTAACTATAAAATTACTATTTCAATATAATAGGGAATCTCAAACAAAGGGAATTTCAATCGAAATCAAATTGCGATGAATAAGTTATCAGTTATTTAGATGTATATGTTCATGAATTTCCACATTTTTTTATTTCCAAAACTCGAGTCCAGCATTTAAAGAAAGACTTCGGAAGCATCTTCTTCTTTCGCAACATAGTAGTTAGCAGCAGTGAACCAATTTAAGTACAGGGTGCGGGTGCAGTTCGTTTGTTTATAGGTAGGATTTAAGATTAGGAGTATTTTATGTACATACTTATTTTATAAGGCAGTTTATTTTGGTATTCTATTTAGTTTATTTATCTTTGTTTTATGGGGATCGTTTTGTATCAGTGGGTTATTTCTATTACTAATATTTATTACATAATAGTATATATTATGTACTTAATTATGTACCTTTATTATGTACCTACAGTGGTGGTCAGATAATTAGAAACACTTCTTATGAATAAGGAAAGTATAACTTCAACGTACAAATGTTCGTAAAAAATATACACATTCAATAATTAATAATTATGCAATAATATAGCCACTCAAATAAAAAACTCATTAAATGCATAAAATATAAAACATATGTTATTTTTAATTACAAAATGAGTATTACACATGTAGGAGTTTATTTTCTGTAACTTGCCGCTTGGACGCATAATTAGAAACATTTTAAAAAAGTATCCATAGCTCATTCTTTTTTTGGAAATTGGAGAATAACATTTCTTTCGTGGCTTTTTCTATTATTCTAGCGGCAATTCAAAATTTAATCTGAATTTTATTTTGTTCAAAATGGGCCAAAAAAAAAGATGTGACGCGTCAACTAGGCAAATCATTGTTAATTTACGTATAGATCATATGTGGGCGTACAGAAGAATAGCTGAGCACTTAAATTGTTCTGTAAAGAAAGTTTTTAATGCAATTGATCATTACAAAACACATGAAACTGTTGAAAAAATGTTCTTAGAAAGGCTCGGCAAAGAAAAACCTTTCCCAGAGAAGATAAGTTGTTGTTCGTGTTTCTAAAAAAGACCCAATTAAAGGCTCCAACCAGATTATAAATGAAGTTTTTTCGCCTGATGACCCGAGAAACATCTCGCCAAGATTGATACGCCGAAGATTAGTAGAAGCTAAATTGTTTGGAAGAATCTTTCGAAAGGTACCGCTTCTTACCAAGCAGCACCGAGAGAAGCGATTATTAATCGCTAAAAAATATGTTAATTGGACGGTACAAGAATGGAAAAAAGTGTTATTTTCGGATGAAACAAAAATAAATATGGTAAATTCCGACGCAAAGTGCTATGTTAGAAGTCCTGTAAACAATGCTTTTAATTATAAATACACAAGGAGTATAGTCAAGGACGGTGGCAGTAACATTAAAGTTTGGGTGTGTTTTTCCGGATATGGAGTTAGACCCGTTCGGGAGATTGAAGGTACAATGGATCAATGGCAATACTAAAATATCTTAGAGCACACAATGATTCCATACTCGGACGATCATTTGCCTGTAACCTGGATCTTTCAGCATGACAATGACCTTAAACACACGGCCAATATCGTCAAATGTTTCCTTAGCAAACAGCGTATATCCATTTTAGACTAGCCAGCAAATCGTACGGATTTAATCCCGATAGAAAATCTCTGGTTTATTGTTAAAAAGAAAGTCTCAAACAAACGTAACACCAGTCAAAACGAACTAAATGAAGCATTTTTTGAAGCATGGAATTAAATCCCCCTACAAAATTTTACGAAATTGATTGAATCAAAATGCCACGTCGTTGCAGTGCTGTTATTGGCATTAAGGGATACGCCAATTAATATAAATTATAACTATTGATAGGTTTGGGATAGTAGCTATTTCATAAATAACAATACTAATTACTAATACTTTAAAAAAATGTTTTTTATACTTTTTTGTTGTTGTTTCTAATTAGTTGACCATTATTGTTTATAACTTAAAATGGGTTAAAATGTTTGTCCGTAATGTAATATTGAAACTGCCCTTGTGTAATGGAATTTATATTGTTTTTCTAATCAATGATAAATCGTTGAACATATTGTTGTCCTATTTATTGTTTATTTTCAAAATAAAAACGATTGCGGAGAAGTATCTTACATAATGTCAAGGACCGTTGGCAGTGTTTCTAATTATCTGACCACCACTGTATATTATGTACCTTTGTAATTATATTTTAGCGTGTAGTTTAATTGTAAGTTATAAATTTAGTTTATGGGCAGCACGAGCGCGAGGCGCGCCGTCTGCTCCCGGGGCCCCGCAGAATACCAGCGCTGTGGCTAATGCTGCAGCACAAGCTGAGTGGGGTCCCATTAGGCACTTTTTTTTTTGTACCAGTTTATTTTATTTCTGTTCTTGTTCTTTGTTTCGTGTCTAATAAATTTATTTTCTTTCTTTCTTTCTTTCAATTTTGCATGGCAGATTCGGGTGAAATTGTGTGAAATACCTACCTATCATATCAAATAATTTATTGATCACTTAAGACCCGCCCTCGCTTCGCTTCGGTTTATATAGTATTTTATATACTATAAAATTATAAAATTTTAAAATTAGTATATAAAATACCTTCCTTTTGAATAACTCTATCTATTAAAACAAAGCATAAAAATCCGTTGCGTAGTTTTAAAGATCTTAGCATATATAGCTATAGGGACAAACAGACGGGAAGCTATACTAAATGAGTGTTTATAGCTTGGAGATAATATTTTTGTGCATGAACATGTCTGTTAGTTTCGTGTCTGGTTGTTTAATATTTATTTAAGTATGTTTATTAATTGTTTAGTATTAGTAGTACAGGCTCTGCCTAGTGTAGGATTAAATAACCGTGTGTGAATTTGGTCCCACAATTTATTATTGTATTATTGATTTATTAAGTAAAGACATTAGTTTACGCAACCTAAGAGCACATGTTATGAGACCGAAGTTGTGGTTACAGGTGTACTATCGCCGCCGCAACCTTCTCTTGTTCTCAAATTACTTATCTACTTGCATAAATATTGTTGTTCATTTACAATTATAATGAAGGATGTAGGCAAAGTAATCAATTCGATTCCATTGAAATTCAATGACAGCGTTGTTGAAATCAAATCAATTATTGTTAGTCTCAACTTTCGATAAAATCATGACTTTCAATAATAATGTCTCAAGTTCAGTAAGTGGGTAATTGACTGACTAGTCAAATTGATTACTTTTTACTATAAAAAAAAAATCAAAACGCAAGTTTAGGAATAGTACTGAAAATTAAACTGCCCTAAAGCGGGTCAATAAAAATATTACTAGCTTTCTTCACTCAACTCATTAAACCTACCACTGCTTCTTCGGTGATACTGAAATAAATATGGCATACGTCTTTGCCAACCTGGGGACGAAGGTGTGACCATATGTTCTTTATTTGATTTTAAAGAAAGAGAAAACCTTAATCATACTTAAAAGACGGCATAGTGTACAAAGGAAGCAAGATGTAAACGGCTTAATTTTGACGTGTACAGCGCTTCTAAGTACGAGTACATCTGTCATTACCTTCAGTGTCTATAGAGCAACTGCTAATGACTAACTATCTCTCCAGACTATTAGGCAAGTTCGAAGAGGCGTCCCACGACCTCTGCGAGTCACTGAAGATCGACTACGATGACCAGACCAACGAGTGGCTGTCCGAGGTGAAGACGAACGCCGAGAAACTTCGCCAGCACAAACTCAGCATGCAGCGCAAGAAGGAAGAGAAAGAGGTAATTCAAGTCATACAGTATTTATCCTCTTTCAGCCAGATTTTCCTCCTCTCCGTCCTGTCCACTGATTGAATGCCAGCGTCCAAGTAAACTCGGAGTCTCGAATCAGTCTTCTAATATACAACATGTAACAGAATAAGCGCAATTCCTGAAATTAGTTTGTTCAGTATCGACTACTTATTCGATTCCAGCTATTTTTAATATGTGTTAATTTTTAAAAAAAAAATATCGTAGCTGAATTTAGTGCTTTCTATGGAAATAGTGCTATTATTAATCGATATTTAAGAAAATTGGTTAGACACAACTAAAGTTCGATAGCATCATATTTTTTTTTATATTAATATACTAATTGGGGTGTATGAGGAATTGCGCTTTTTCTGTTACGCGTTGTATAAAAATATCGTGATACGGTGTTTGTGGTTGAACTCCTCTGAAACATCTCGACCGCTTTGAATGAATTTTTTCTGTTTATTTGGTAAGTATGTAAATAGGTTGTAAACAATTTTTCAACCCCCCTACCCCCACCTTTTTGCAGTTGTCCATTGAGCTACTACATTCATTTTTCACGAAGTGGAAATTGAAATTGAACGAAGCTAAAACAGAGGCTATTATGTTTACTCGTAGACGCAAACTACCTATTAGACAGCTCGTAATAAATGGACACAATGTTTCCTGGAGCTCGTCTGTTAAATACCTCGGCATCCAGCTTGATAAAAAACTAAACTGAACTATATGGCAGACAAAAAAGAGAATCTAAACTCGTTCATGAAGATTGGCTGATTTAATTTCTTCTGTCAAAGCTCTTCCTATAATAACATATTTCTCAATATTATTATTATTTCAGCACCGCCAGAAGCTGCGCAGAGCCCGCAAGGCGCAAGAGGCTCGTGCTCGGGCTGCGCGCGCGCAGGCCCAAGCCAACGCGGGCGCAACACCCGGGGGCGGAGGTTTCCCTGGAGCGGGAGGTTTCCCCGGAGCCGGGGGATTCCCCGGTGCCGCCGGTGCAGGCTTAGGCGGCTTCAACTCGCAGGACTTCAGTAACTTGCTATTCGATCCGGAGATCATGGCTGCCTTCCAGGTGATGCTTTCTACTTTATTCAGTGCCTAATTAAATTAAAGTGATTCTACATGAATATTGAATAGTGTATGTATTATAAATAGGAAAGATTTATTTTTTCTATATTTGAATTAATGTGCTTTACTCTAATATACTACTGGACCTTAAAAATTTTCTTCCCATTCCTACAAAAACACTCCTGATCCAATCTCTCCTACTCCCTGTCTTCGATTTTGATGATGTATGTCGCTGTAATGCAAAATCGAACCCTTTGCCCAGTTTGGTACTAAATTACCGTGTGTGAAATGTTTCCCACAATTTATTGAATTAATTAATTTTCATTTCAGGATCCTGATGTGGCTGTGGCCTTCCAAGACGTGTCATCGAACCCTGCTAACTTCGCCAAGTATCAAAACAACCCGAAGATCGCTGCCGTGATAGAGAAGCTGCAGGCGAAGTTGGGGAAGGGAGGTTCTGGATTCCCAGGTAAACTTCATCCATCTATACGAGTCCACTGTTGGACACCAACCAAAAACCTGCCATGGCCCAGTGCATTTTTTTAAATCATTGTGTCACTTATCGCATACTAGCTGGTGCTAGCGACCTTGCCCCCGCGGATCCGGTTTATTACCGTTCCCGTGGGAATTTCACAAAGTCCCTTCCTATGTTGTTGCCTACAACATATAAGACACCTACATACCATATTTTAAGTTTCTAGATGGTATCGTTTCATAGTAGTATGTAGTTCTCTTTTAACAAGTTTTTATATTTTCCCGTGCAAATAATAATATATTTTTTTAGTAAAATTACTCCAAATGTTGAACCAGTTACTCAGTTATCTCCACACCAAATTTCATCAAAATCCGTCCAGTAGTTTTAGATGCGTGCACACTTGCACAGACCGATAGACACAAAAATTTGTGTTTTGATATCTAAATGGGTACACTACAAAAATATTTAAAAAAAAAACATCTGAACGATCTCGTTACACTTTTATTATATGTATAGCTTTTTATTGCTATACAAAAAGAGATGTAACTTATTTACTTTTCCATGGTTGTCCAGGTTTTGGTGGCGGCGCACCGGAAGGAGGCGCCAAGCCTGCCTCAGACGACGATGTTGGTCTCGACTAAATGTATGCTGGAAAATATGCTAACAAATGCTCTAATTATATGTATATGTTGTGGCCATATCGTAGAATTGATCTTTTCATGATTTTGTATACAACCATTTCATGAAATGGTCGACTATTTCATGCAATGTTTAATTCTATGATCTGGGCACGACATATACATAATTCGAACTTCTATTCTGTGGGTCTTTTACTGAACGACGTAGCAGTATCACCGGAATATTTTCATGAACTGAAACTAAATCTTGTAGTGTGTTTTTTAGAACGATTTTAAAGATAGTGAGCGCAAATCCTACAGACGGTCACTCGCACGTAAATTGCACCTAAATAACAAGTGAAAACGTTGATTTTGGAATGAAATAATCGAACGACATACGCTATATATAATCTCGTTTCTTAAAAACATTTAAAATATAATCGTATTGTTATATACCAAAAAAATATATATACTGCTATGTCTTCGCAAATTGCATACAGGCGCTATTCATAAATACGAAATTGTAAAGTTGTCGAGTGATCTATCGTGAGCCTGCAATGCTCGCGCTCTCGAGTCCGGTTGAACGAGAAATTTATCATTTTAAATGGGTCGCAACGTCGGAGTACACTCTGATCACGAGTTATCATGATACGAGTGGCGTGCGAACAGTCATCCTAGCATGCTTGGTCCGAGCGCTCGTACCGTGAAAACGCGGCTCTATTCGCGCCACATTAGGTCGAAATTATGTCGCGTTTCTTTATCAGCTGGTAAAAAAAAGTGTTAAGGTGCAGCCAGACTTACGGTAGATCAACCGAAACGTATAGAACTTCATTGTAGTAAGACGTGTTTAATCACAGAACACCCTATTCGTAAAATAAATTGTCATTCTCAGAAAAAAAAATATATTTAAATCTTCATAATTTAAGATTATTGGAGAAACCAATATTGGTGGACTGGTAAGTCGAAAACAACATCAGTCAGGTCAGCTAGCTTATAATATACTAGGTGCCCAGCGGTGTTGCCTTGGAAATTCCCGTGGGAACGCGAATAAACAGAAACGGGAGTTTAGGCGTTCCCATGGGAATTTCCAAAACTACTTTTAGACTAAGCGGTTTCGGTTAGGCGTTGATCCATCAGTCAGCCAATCAGCCAGATAGTTTCTTCTTTAATCTTTTATATGAATTATATAAAGAACATCGATAGCAATCCGCCAAAGAAATTCATGAATCTGAATAATGATTACTTACCTACTTGTTACGATTCCAGTAAATTTTACGTTTTGGATATTCTTTGATTAATCCACGACCTACGATTGGAATTCCTGTGAGGTTTCTGGGTAGCATTAAACTGGTGTGTGCATATTAAGTTAGGAATTGTAATACTAAATATTATAATTTCTGAATATGAAGTAATTACTTTGCATTATTTTATTTTTAGTATGTACCGCGTGCTCCCGACTGGTATTTTATACAAGCAGAAGACACATGTAACGAAACGCTGCTAATCACTTCTGCATAGGAATGGATGCTCGTATAAAAAATATGCATGGACCCTTAGAATATTATAATAAAAAAATATAATACTTACGTAACTCATGTATCAAAAATAAACTTTAAGGTGATAATTACGCCAGTTATTTTATTTCAGTGTTCAGTTATTTTGTTTGATTGGTGCTTCTTTGAGGTAGTACTCTAATCACGGCATATTTAAACATCGAGAAGTAAATTTTTGAACTTATTTCTCGTAAAGAAATGATTGTTCATATTCACTATTTTAATATTTTTATAATTATTAACATTATATTCTAGATCTAGTCTATGCCACCGTTTTCAAATTAAAAGCCATAAAAAATTAGAAGGCATCTAATGTTATTTACTTAACGTATGTTAATTGCGTGATTTTGATTGACATCAGAACCTTGGAGCCCCGGAGCTACAGAGCTGGCGAGTGGCCTAAATTATTGTAGTGAAAATGTAGTAGTCAAAAACACATCTCTTTGAATTTGTAGTTCTATAGTTCAGGAGTTATTCGACCTGAAAGCTAGAAATCATCAGGTCGGTGTGGCCCCGAGATCTCAGTAATTAGAGCAGTAACGGACGTTTGCTCTTAGACAAAGTTACTGTAATATTTAGGTAGTAGACAGAAAAACAAAGAATATAATTCGTAGTTCGATATTTTGGCAGTAATTCACGTTTGAAGTGCGTGACAATCAGGTCCCTGTAGCCCAGTGTTTTCTCTGAAACGAAGCATCCTAGCATAGTATGTTGTTTGAGTAAGTTTCTGTAGTTCTCGATTTAGGAATTCGTATGGAGCTAGTTTTTTAAGTAGTTCTACGGTTTAATAGAATTTTGCACTCTTTTTAAAAACAATCAGAACGGTGTAGCCCAGTGTTTTCTCTGCAACGAAGCATCCTAGCATAGTATATTGTTTGAGAAAATTTTTGTAGTTCTCGATTTAGGAATTCGTATGGAGCCCGTTTTTTATGTAGTTCTACAGTTTACGAATAATTCAGGTCGGAAGCTCCGAAATGACAGCTAACCTTACTCATTACATCTTTGAAACCAAACAAGCTAGCGAAACAGAAACTTGCACAACGATTTATTATCCATCGAATAATAAGTGTGCAAAATTTCATAGAGATCCATGCAGTATCTGTAAAGGAATTTAATATAAACACATTCGGTACCATTATCTGTATAATGGAAGAGGGTGACCATACATTTTATGTTAAAAAGGAAAAATATTAGAGCACTGAAATTTGATGGTGAAAGTAAGTATGATATGACATCAAATAGTAGGTATTTATTGAAATTTGTTCTCAGGTTGTTCATAAGTTTTAACATTAAATAGTTGCTAAAACATCACTTGATTAATGGACGATCCCTGAAACATATCAATGGCCCATATTTTTCAAATTAGTAGAATAGAACCTGCTAGAAGTTTATATTAAACTAGCGGCGCCTAACAATTTCACTCGCGTCAGTCCCGTTCCAGTGGAAAAATGTTACTTACAGAAAAGTAATATTTCCATTGGTTAATTTTTTTTTAAGACTCACATGGTCAACTCTTTTTTATTCCTTTGCACAAAAGAAACCGTAGGTAGTAGGTAACTACTTTAAATACCATAATATATGAACTTTGTTTAGTTCGAGCAATTAGCCAAACCACGATCTAAAAAAACCACCATGGGTATTTGAATTCAATAAAAAACTATGTAAACCATTTTTAGTTATGTTAAAACTTACTTAATGTTAAAACTTACGAATAAACAACCGGAGTGCAAATTTCAATAAATACCTACTATTTGATGTCTTATCATACTTACTTTCACCATCAAATTTCAGTGCTCGAATATTTTTCCTTTTTAACATAAAATGTATGGTCACCCTCTTCCATTATACAGATAATGGTACCGAATGTGTTTATATTAAATTCCTTTACAGATACTGCATGGATCTCTATGAAATTTTGCACACTTATTATTCGATGGATAATAAATCGTTGTGCAAGTTTCTGTTTCGCTAGCTTGTTTGGTTCCAAAGATGTAATGAGTGAGGTTAGCTGTCATTTCGGAGCTTCCGACCTGAATTATTCGTAAACTGTAGAACTACATAAAAAACGAGCTCCATACGAATTCCTAAATCGAGAACTACAAAAATTTTCTCAAACAACATACTATGCTAGGATGCTTCGTTTCAGAGAAAACACTGGGCTACAGGGACCTGATTGTCACGCACTTCAAACGTGAATTACTGCCAAAATATCGAACTACGAATTATATTCTTTGTTTTTCTGTCTACTACCTAAATATTACAGTAACTTTGTCTAAGAGCAAACGTCCGTTACTGCCCTAATTACTGAGATCTCGGGGCCACACCGACCTGATGATTTCTAGCTTTCAGGTCGAATAACTCCTGAACTATAGAACTACTAATTCAAAGAGATGTGTTTTTGACTACTACATTTTCACTACAATAATTTAGGCCACTCGCCAGCTCTGTAGCTCCGGGGCTCCAAGGTTCTGATGTCAATTGATTTTGAGCTGTTCACAATATTTTCATGTTAAAATTTCTGTATAATTATTCATTATAGATTCTTTATTCTGTATCCAGATTTCCAACTTACAGTGATTTTTTATTCGAGTCAAATTGTCATATGAGTTATACTGATCTTATATACTTGAAGATGATCAACTTATATTTTTATATCCAAATTGCTCACATAATGAAATTACATCAATGCATATCAAATTGATATTATTAATTTGATGCAAAGATCTGTATCAATCTGGTAGGTACTGAATTTCATCTTTTTCTCCCACAGTAATCCTGATGAGCACTGATTCACACTAATGTTATGTCTTATAGCCTGCGCAGACGACGGACTTTGTCCCCGGAGGACAAAGTCCCCCGAATCGTAAAAAAATATGTCCGTCTCTTTTTGTCCTGTACCGCCCCTCGGTGTCCGCGATTATTCGGGGGACTTTTTGAACCCCATACTTTTAATCCCTCGTGTGCGTTACTCGATACAGTTGTAAGCGTACTATTTTGTCGGACAAAAAAATACGGGGACAAAAGTGTGTCGTCTGCGCAGGCTATTAGGGATTGTAGGACAATATTCTAAAATTAAAAAAATCTAATGAAATTTGACTTTGCATAAAACTGTATAGCCTTATAAAATTGAGTTGTATAGCAGCCACTTTACGATAAAAACTACTGGTTCAGTAGCATTAATCATTAGACTGGAAACTTTGCCTTAAAAAAGATAATTTAAGCGGGTAGTTACTGAACTTTGAATCTGTTACTATAATTACATGGTGATTTTGTCTGATTTATGCTACTTATTTTTGTATCTTATGATAAATAAATTGTATAAGTTAACAAATGTTTCTTATTTGTACCTATTTTGCGTAGCATGTGTCATGTGGAGCAAAAAAATTAAGGTAGTTTTGAATAAGAAAATTATATTGCGCTGCAGTTTTAGATACGGGTCATATGGGATCATTTGTGTCACATGCTATTTTATGGATCACAGAAACAAATTTTTTGTCAGCTTTCCATCGGTTCAGGAATTTAGAAATCCTTTAGTGTACATAGTAAAAATAGTTAGCTGTCTAAAAATGCGTTTTTACAGGAAATACAGTATACTAAATTTCACCAAAATCGTTAGAGCCGTTACGAGATAAAAGAAACATAAATACATACAAGAATTGATTGTATGTATAGTATTAGTATTGTAAAGTAATAGGATAATGAAACTTTTTATACACTACATTACAATTTATTTATACCTACATACATAAAAACTCTTATACTCAAACATCATTAACTCTTCCCCAACGCAATCTGATCTTCTTCTCGTGAGTCTTCAACCAGGAAGGCATAGACTTGGGCAAGGGATGGGCATTGGGGAACCGCAATGGTGGCGGTGGAGTCTTAAAGGGATCTTCATTTTTTAGTTTACGTAGCAAATACTCCTTGTTTATTTGCTTTGGGTCCCGATATTTGTCCATGTACAGGTTGAAAGGCTTTCGGAGAGGGAACCATTCCTGAGGCCTTAGATATGGAGCTGGGAAGTCATATTCAAAAACTGAAAAAAAAATAGCAGAATCAATAATAAGTTATGATTTCATACACAAACTATATGCTACAATATCCCTGACTAACATATTATGCTATATTTTATTCCCGTATTCCCACGGGAACTACGCTACTATTTAATATTAACCAAAACAACTCATTGTCTGGAGACTCTTTTCTTTTATGTTAAAAACTAGCGACCCGCCCCGGCTTCGCACGGGTGCAATGCTAACACTAAAACCTTCCTCTTGAATCACTCTATCTTAAAAAAATCGCATCAAAATCCGTTGCGTCGTTTTTAAGATTTAAGCATACATAGGGACAGAGAAAGCAACTTTGTTTTATACTATGCAGTGATGTAGCATACATAGACAAGTCATAATGTACATACATGTATACCATACCAAATCTGTAGTGAAAATACATTAATTTGTTCAATATTCATTTGGTAAACTCCATACAGAGTCAGCACCAGGATTCGAACCTGAGATGCCTATCACGCATGAGAGGGGTCTCATGCGTGATACTCAGGTTCGAATCCTGGTGCTGAGATCACTTCTAAGATGGCTATAACTGCTCTAAAATATTTTTACATAATATTGTAAAAAGCATACTGTTCATAATTTTAAATATACATACTTCCGCTTTTTATCCCCAAGGGGTTAGGCAGGTCGTGAGCCTCTCGCCGGACCAGGCTGCTGCTACACTTGCCTCAGAATTTACGATGTTTTCCTTCACCATCGACCTTTACTTGACAGTACAAAATATCGTGAACTAGCATCGCCCCGCGGTTTCACCCGCGTCAGTCCCGTTCCCGTGAGTTTTTTTTTCGCTTTAAAAAGTAGCCTAAGTCATTTCTCAGGCTTTAGGCTATTTCTGTACCAAATTTCATTTAAGTCGTTTAGGCGTGATTGTGTAACACACAGACAGAGTCTGTGTCACAGACAGAGTCACTTTCGCATTTATAATATTAGTAAAGCAATAAAAATTACTCACCTGGCTCTTTCATACTCAATGTGTTATGGAAAAAGTCCTTCACAGTTTCATCCCAATTACTTTGGAAGAATGCAAGCCCAATAGGTGTGATTTTGTCCTGGTATTTCTTATACCAATCTCTGGTTACAAATGTTCTGTCTTCTAGAGCCGATGAAGATGTCACTAGAAATTTCAAAATAAGATAAAACCAAATAATTATAAACCAAAGAGATTAGAATATAATAAGGCATAGAGGGGGAATTGGGAATATTTTCTTACAAAACTATGAAGCTCAAGCGTCAGTTAGTATGAATGGGAGCTGTCATTTGGTCGAAATCGTACTAGATTTATTCTACTAGTAAAAACTTTTGGGCATAAAATTTTCCTCGTTTTGTCCACTCTATGCCTTATTATATTTTAATCTCTTTGGTATAAACACAATCTACAATAGATTAGTTGACTTAAAATTAAATTGCAAGTAATCATTCATTTAAGATCCTCCCAAGACACCTCCAAAAATGTATTTTAATTTTACATTATAAATAATGAAAAAAATCTATGTCACAGGTCACTCAATACTTTTTCCATACTAAGTTTCCATTTTGACAGATCATAAAAAAAGGTCAGGTACAAGTCACTGTTCTGTAACCCCATACTATAAAAAATAAGCATAAGCACCATGTTTCTTGCTTTTATTATTAGTTGTTATAGGGGCAATTCCATAGAAAAATTATGAACACCTGGCCCATTGGCACCCTTTGAGTACGGAACCCTAAAAAGTATCTCATTTGCCTGACTGTGAATTACTCTATTGTACACAACAATTTGTGGCTGGCAGTTCTAACTGTTATACCCAGATTTTTACCTTGAGGCATGTCATATGACACAGGCCCATCTTGTTTATATAAAACAAACACATATCTGTGATATCCTGTACCCTTCAATGGAAATGGACGTAGATATTCTGCAATAGTGTCACCCTTCTCAATGCAATTTCCAGGAATATTAGCAACCAGCCAGTGCACATACTCGTTATCATTTTTGGTAAGATGGCCATCAAGATTTGTTAATGCGAGAGTCCATAAGCTGTTGCCATCTGTGTCATAAGATACAGCGGGAGCGTCTTTTGCTTCAACCGGTTTTATTACGTTTCCTGTGCAAACGGGGAGAACAGAATCGCTTCCTAAATCATAATGGACTTCTAAGTTTAAATACGGAATAAAGTATCCTTCTCCAAATAGATGTTCAAAGATGCCATAGTGCTCAGCGATCTGTCTCTTGTGGAATGGCCCCAAAGTGTTCAGCCACTCTTTCCTTGCTTCTTCTAGATCAATCTCTAGTTTATGGCTACGAGCCAACTGCTCTAACTTCTTATCGTTCTTAAGTTTTCTTAAGTGGTCTACCCTTGCATTGCGCACATCTTCCGATTTTCTAAAATCAATTGAGTAGCGATAATCAATTAGGAGACAATATGAACTTTAAAATAAAAAAAAAAACTTTGACATTTGACTTTTTTCAATAGGACTTAGTTTTGCCGGAAATCGAGAAAAATCGTTTTTTAACCTTAAAAACTCACCCCCATCCCCTTCCCGACCTCAGATTGCCCGTAATTTATTTTTCCTTTCATTTTTATAATATTCCCCTCCTTTTCTAATGGGTTTCATCCTACTATTATTTTTTTTGGTTTTAAAAATTATCGACCCTGGTCTAGACCCCTAAACGTGATAGGTGGTGAGCCCATCGCAGGACCGGGTCTATTTACACATGTCTCAGAATTAATTCTGAGACCTGCGGGTTTCTAAGCGGGCTACGTAAGTTTTTGAAAAACTATTTGGTACATGCCAGGCTTCGAACCCGAGCCTCACTGATTTTCGGCCGGCTTTTTAACCGTCAGGGCTATCACTGCTCTCTACCTAGCTACCTACCTCTCTTCTAACTAGCGTAATGTACATGAAATACAAAGTATGTAGGTATTTACTATTTATGATTCCAAGATGGACATGTCAACATAACCTCATTTTTTTTATTAGGTAGTGTAAAATCTCACATCAACATACAAATAGGTAAGTAAATAGGTACTTACTTGGGTCGTGGAAATCCTATGTCGATTCGTGTAGTATATATTTCATCCTTGTGATTTAATTCATCTAAGCGTTCTTTTATCGTTCTGCAAAATATAGGTGCTTTGCCTCTCATACGGTGACCTAACCGTATCTGGTGAAACTGGATGTTAGTAACTGCCCCACGAAATGTACTTAGCATTATGAAAGACTCCTATAAGTAATTTTAATTATTATAAAATATAAAACCCCAAATTTTATCACGGTACAAATGAGAATGACTGACCCTGACCTGACACAGACTAGGGATGTACAAAAATAATCGATTTTTAATAATCGATTTCTTAAATAAAAATAATCGATTTTTAATTAATCGATTATATAAATTACGCGTTTTAATCGATTTTTTATAAACACTAAACAACGCCATCTTTGCGGTGGTTGAACCTTAACGTTGTCGCTAAGCTTTTTTACATATCGTTTCATTTTATTTCAATACTACGAGTACTCTTATTTTTTATTATTTTTCGTCTTTTGACTGTTAAAACTTATAAAATAGAGAAAGATTTGTTTTTATTTTAAGTTTTTGAGACCATAACGTAGTCGTCTAGTTTTTTGATACTCGTTTTATGTATTTTATTTTAATACTAGTCAAATGTAAAAGAGGACTGGACATTTGTGACACTAACTATTTTTAATTATTTTATTGTTTAAATTTGAAGATTATCGAAATTTTATTTTGTTATTTCTTTATTCATATTATTTTATTTCATTTTTATTCTGTGAAAATGGTAATATGAATCTCTTAGGAGTTTATTATTAAAATATGAAAAGCATATATAGATTTTTATATATGTACTAGAAAAAAATTGTTTAGAATAATCGATTATTTTCAATATTAATCGATTTTAAAAAAATCGATTAATTTTGAAGAAAGAAAAATCGATTATTATTTAATCGATTATTTTCCCTTAATCTTACATCCCTAACACTGACACTTTTTTTTTTTTCTTATTTTAAGGCATTGGCATTTTGAGCCATCAGCACTAAACACGATACGAAATTCAAGATTTTCAGCTCTGCTTCAGAGCTATGCACAAAAATACATAAGTTTCTACAAAACTATTCGAAATGTCACTTGGTTATCAACAGTAAACCGATAGTGCACTTTTACTGAAGATTTTAAAGAGGCTTCTTGAGGTAGGTAATTCAAAAAAGTCCATCGCACGTATTTTATCGAATCTTCAATTCACTGCACACTATCACGGACATTTACCACATAATATACTATCACTATTATGAACTAAAGCCCAAAATATACGGCAAAACGAAAATTTTACAAAAATCATGACGTCCTTCTTCGGATTCCCGCCAAAAAGCCCGCCACACAAATGTTGCGATTTTGACATTGACTGACACTGACGCGACATGACATGACATTGACAATTCTGTGCTGTAGAGATGGACGCCTGAAGGACAGGCAAATATCGATATATACTCAGCATAACATATAATAGTTAGAAAGAAAAGAAAAAAAAATTTTTGCCACAGACACCACACAGATATAAAGCAAGGGTGTTAGAGTATTCGAATTTTTGTAAGCAGAAAAATATAATCTGTAAGCAGAAATAGCTAATTGGTCAGCAACTCATGGCCAGCAAACATTACAAAACCTATCAGCAATTTATGTCATTCTGGATGGCTGTAATTATTTTTGAGCTGCAATAAGCTGCTCCTGTTTAAGAAAATTTTGGTAAGCACTCAGAGGGGAAGCCAAAAAATATTTTTGAGCTTCATATAAAAGTAGCAAAAATAATCTCAGCAAACTTGTCATGCGCAAAATGGGCGCATTCCTTACATAGATTAGGAATGACTTTGGATTATGCAACTTTTATGATACCACCTCCTCCCACCGCCTCCTACCTCCTACTACATCCTACTACCTCCCACTACATCCTCCTACCTCCTCCTACCACCTGGAGGAGGTATGAGAGGGTAGGAGCGGGTAGGTAGGAATGAGAGTGGGAGTGGGAGTGGCTATAGTATAATTTTTTACGACATGTTTTCTCTGCTGTTCAATCATGAAGTCTTGCTGACCAAGTAGTTATTTTGCGGACCAAGTAACTATTTTGCGGACTGAATGTTTATTATGCAAACCCATGTTATTGTAAGCTGCCTATTTCTGAATTTAATTTTTGACCATTATCAAAATTATTTGCCGAACAGGGATTGCTGCTTGATTTTTTTATTTGCGAACAAAATCTTTGTATGCCGACCAAATGATTTAAATGCAGATTTTTTGTGGCTAACCAAATTTTATTATTGCTGCCCATTTAATGACTTCTCATAAAGCAATATTAATACAAACAAGGTATATCAAACAAAACAATAAAATAAGACAAATACTTATTACATATAACAGTAATAAAAAAACATTAAGTGTGTGCAGCAGCAGCAGAAAGTAATGCATTGCATTTCGTTGAGTGAGTGAGGTAACCGGAGGCCCCAACCCCTCCTCCCCCTCCCCTCCTCCCCCTCTCCCCCTACTCAAACCTCAAAGGCCGGCAACGCAGTTGTGACTCTTGAGTTGCAGGTGTCCATGGGCGACGATAGTCACTTACCATCAGGTGACCCGTCTGCACGTTTGCCCCCGTGTGTATAAAAGAATTATAAAAAAAAAATGACCAAAGCTCAGTTTAATTGTTTTGCTGGGGTGAGCAAAACACTGGTATTCTGCTTTTGCCCTGAGAGAATCACGCACGAGTATAATATAGTGTAGTATAGTTAGTGTTTGTGTATAGTCTTCAGTGTCGTTTCGATATAACAATGTACATACAAGCAAATGTTGAACCTAATAATTATTAAATAATACAATCATAATTTAATTTATTAAAATCATTGATTCATTAATTTCATTCATTAAAAATCAATTAATATCACATACCATAATAAGCCACACAATAATAATATTGTCCGATATTGCAGACCATCCGCCAGCCTATGCGAAGTGTTTTGGAATACCCTCTTTTAGTTTTGTCAGAAGATGTGAACGAAAGTGCTTTTTAAAAGTAATTTTATTGTTTAGAACGTATTGGAGGCGGTATATGTTATTCCAACACTACGTCGAGAGGTAGCGAAAGCTGCCAGTGAACGCCACTGATTTGTGTGGATCTTTGAGTATTAAACCAACAGGAGACGTCACGCACACTAGTTTCTTTGCAAAAAAGTCTGCCAATTTCTGCGCGGGGGACGAGGAAACGCACACAAATAATGTTAAAACAAACGCATTTTTTGACAAAACACTTAAACACTAGCTTGAAGTAGATGCACACAAATACATTCACCAATACGAGAACTCCGTGAATTTAAAAATACTAGTTGTATTTAACAGGTATGATCGTTGACCGACACTTTTTTTTGGCCGAGGGAAACGCATCTCAGTGGCGTCTCCGGTTGGTTTAATACTCAAAGGTGTGGATGAAATGCAAAAGGAAGACTAGAATACCTTGTATCTGTCAAGGAATGTTGAGAATTTAATTTTCCATTAAAATATGGAGTTATAGGAGAACGAGGGAGTTTAATAAAACAGAATCTGCAGCTCGCATTCTGTATGTACCCTGCGGGTCATACGCTGTGTCTTAGACAGCAAGCGAGGTCCATAGACCAGGTTACCAAAATTGAGCTTAGACAAAATCAAAGATTCAGAAAGTGGGATCCGTGTTTTTTCACTTAACAGACTGCGAATCTTGTAAAAGTATTTTTAAACGATAAAAGCAGTTCATCATTACATTTAATACATGGATATCGAAACGCAACTGGCTGTCCAACATGATACCTAGATAGTTTTAATATAGATACCAAACTTTTTGTGTCTCTTCTTTTACCTTGACAGCGGCAGTATTCGTTGTTAGATTAAAAACTTCACATTGCCAATTAGAGATACTTTTCATCCATTAATAGATGTGTGAGAGTCTCTACTAATTTTGATCTTAGATTATAATAATTATAATGAAAGTTTGTTTCCATGTACATATTTGATGAAATAATATTTAAATGATATTTTTTGAATAATATCGATGTCCACTATCTTATCTCTAGTAATTTTTGAAAGGACGAAAAAAAGCAGCGAAGGCATGTGTTGAAGTGACAGTTGTTAAGGGCTACCAACTTTAGCTACGGACATAATATTAAGTCAATAATTTCCAAGGTTTTCAGTACTGTATTTTAATTAAAATACTGACCAATAAAATAGAAACAATTATTAAAATACGTACCGAAATGACTACATTTTCATAAATTTTTGCTAAGTTTTTATGTGTTTTTGATATCAATATAACTTTGTTAATATACTTACCTAAAGTCATAGTACATTGTGTAGTTTCAAGTTGATGGCAAACTGGCAAATGATGGTAAGTTGTCGAAATGCCAACATAAAGAAAAAACAGAAATCTCAACCAAAACAACCAACCAATCGAAATCAAGAGCTTTTTTCATTGCGTTGCGTTGCGCTCGCTGCGCTATGATGTAAAGAAGTCATCAAGTTACCGATTCAGTATTCACGGACGAGTTTCGTGAACTATAATAACCGGGGTTTAATCGATAGGGAAGCAACAGAAATATAAAGAGTTATGTTATTTCATCATTTTGTACTCAAAAGACTTGTGAGTGAAATATGTGTTCGTTTCGTGGAAATATAAAATGTCCGCCGACGAAGTGAACAGTGGTACTACCTACTATCTCAATCTTTGAAAATTAGGAGCCATTTACACATGGCGAAAAGTCACGTACACTTGTGTATCAAGTGAAATGTTTATCGAACTGTGAAATATCAATATATTATTACTTTTGCTAGTGGATTTCTTGTGTTTACGGAAATGGATAGCAAAAATATCCAGAAAAATGCCATGCATAAAAGTGCGGAGTTCACTTTCACTCCTCCACCGGAGGCTCCTGTGTTTGAGCCCACGCCCGAAGAATTTATGGATCCTCTGGGGTATATCGCCAAAATACGTCCAGTAGCAGAAAAGACGGGAATATGCAAAATAAAACCTCCAGCGCGATGGCAACCACCATTTTCGTTAGACGTGGACAAGCTGAAATTTGTTCCTCGAATACAAAAAGTAAACGAACTGGAAGCCATAACGCGTTTGAAGCTTTTGTTCCTTGAAAAAATATTAAAATTTTGGGATTTACAAGGTTCACCCCTAAAAATTCCTATGATAGAAAATAAAACTTTAGATTTGTATTGCCTCAAGTTTTGGGTGGATGAAGAGGGTGGTTTCGAAAACTGTAATAGCCCCAAAAAATGGCGTAAGATCGCCAATGCAATGGGCTACAGCCAGAATACAAACACGATGAATTTTTTGCGCAACAATTATGAAAAAATCTTGCTTCCATATGAAATATTTGAAAAGAGTAAAGCTGATATACTAAAAACTGTCAAAAAGACTGAAAGTAAGTTTGAAATCAAAGAGGAGAGTGATAACAGCAAACAGATATTTACAGAAATTTCCGTGGAAACCATAACAAAGAATAAAGATGAGTATGAATTTGATGAAGACAGACCACATACAAGTATCAAAAAAGCTAAAACTGGATCTGATATAAAACCGGATATTGACAGTTCAAAATTCAAAATGGATACCGAAGAAATGAAAAAAAATAGAGAGCTAAGAAGATTAGCCTGCTATGGACCTGGACCAAAAATGCCAGGTCTAAATGATGAAGAGTTTGACATAACAAAATCTCGTAAAAGACCTAGATATGATCTAGATCCATTAGCTATTTACACATGTGCTATTTGCCAAAAAGATAACAAAGATGATTTATTGTTAGTTTGTAATGGTTGTTCGGATACATACCACACATTTTGTCTGAAACCTCCACTGAATGCAGTACCAGATGGTGACTGGAGGTGTCCCTGTTGCATAGCTGAAGAAGTCCATAAACCAGCAGAGGCGTTTGGCTTTGCACAAGCTGAAAGGGAATATACTTTACAGCAATTTGGAGAAATGGCGGACAAGTTTAAATCTGACTATTTTGGAATGTCGGGCCATTTAGTACCAACAACAGTAGCAGAAAAAGAGTTCTGGAGAATTATATCATCTGTAGAAGAAGATGTTACTGTTGAATATGGAGCAGACTTGCACTCAATGGATCATGGCTCTGGATTTCCTACAAAGTCTTCCTTGAATCTCTATCCAGGTGATCAGGAATATGTAGATTCTGGATGGAATTTAAATAATTTGCCTGTGCTAGAGGGCTCAGTCCTAAGATTTATAAATGCAGATATATCTGGCATGACTGTCCCTTGGATGTATGTAGGAATGTGCTTTTCGGCTTTCTGCTGGCACAATGAAGACCATTGGAGTTATTCCATCAATTATTTACATTGGGGAGAAGCTAAGACTTGGTATGGAGTACCGGGGAGTGGTGCAGAGTTACTAGAAAATGCAATGAAGGCTGCAGCACCCGATCTCTTTAAGTCTCAACCTGACTTACTGCACCAGTTGGTCACAATTATGAATCCAAATATCTTGATAGCAGCTGGTGTACCAATATACAGAACTGATCAACAAGCTGGCGAATTTGTAGTGACTTTCCCTAGAGCATATCATGCAGGCTTCAACCAAGGATACAATTTCGCAGAAGCAGTAAATTTTGCTCCACCAGATTGGCTTCATATTGGTAGAGATTGCATTACACACTACAAAAATCTGAAGAGATTTTGTGTTTTTTCACATGATGAACTTATATGTAAAATGGCTTTGGAAGGGGATCGTCTGGACTTAGAGACAGCATTGGAAACTCAAAAAGAATTGGTTCATGCAACAGAAGATGAGGGTAGACTACGAGCATTGATAGCGAAAAGAGGGCTTAAAAATGTCAGGAGGACTGCTTTCGAGTTGCTAGGTGATGATGAACGCCTTTGTGAAGTGTGCAAGACAACATGTTTCTTATCTTCTGTTTCATGTTCTGATTGCAAGCACATGGCGTGTTTGCAGCACGCAAGTGAGTTCTGCCAATGCCATGTGGGAAAAAAGACTCTTAACTATCGGTATGATATGGATGAACTACACATAATGCTGCAAACAATTGATTTTAGAGTAAACAGCTTTGATAAATGGATGACAGAAACCAAGAATATCCTATTACCTACTGCTCCCGACATTGGAAGAGTACAGAAGTTGAAGGCTTTAGTAGATGAGGCAGATGAACTTAAAATACCAAAGTGTGTGTTGCTTACACAGCTAAAAGACGAATACACTAAGGCAACTGAAAATGTTGAGCCAATTGTTATTGAGTTAGATGACGATTGAGTATAATGGTTGATTATAGTTCAGTACAAAGCTAAATCTAACTTATTTTTAGGTATTAAAACCATCTATATGATGTAATGTAAAACTAAAGTGGTTGATGTAAGTGCTATAGAGGCACATAAGCTAGGCCTAGGCATAGGTGAATCTTTTTCATTAGGCAGCTCAAAACAGTTCTAAATAAGTAAGTCGTTCATCACAAATAGCCTTGTTTTGATTTGACTGAACATCAGAATTATTATAACATTGTAATATTAAGATAACATTTTCCAGTGAAATGTAAATAATAAATGATTTATATATATTTGAAATATGTATTGGATAGAATATTCTATTTTCTGTGTGGTAGGTAAATGAAACATTCTTTTTTATATCATAGAAATGATGGCAATATCCCACCGTATGATATTTATAAGTTTTAAATTAGTTTCACAGGAATTTCAAATTATTATTTACTTAAAAAGCTTCTTTTAAGTAAATAGTTATGTAATTGGTGTTTAAGTTGTAGATGTATGTGAATCCATAATATAGAGAAACATTTTCATACATTATTGTATTGATCTCAAAACGAAATTTCAAAATTATGATTCTGGTTTAAAATTTTAATAGTCATTTCTCTAGATTATTGCTGGTTTAATAATGTTTTAAGATCTTTCAATTTCACAAGGAATGTTTTATGTTATTTAATCTACTGATTGATTTTCTGAAAATCACCTTAATTTATCAATATTACATATCATAGTAATTTCTTGCCCCAGTTTTTGTGACTTTTTGACACAAAACAAAAACACGTGGGTAAATGCCACTTAAATCTTTAAAATGTATTTATGTAGGCGAAGATATAAAAAATCTGGGACCTCGCCTCTTTAAAAATCTGTCAACTTGTGTAAGTTACACGCACGTGCAAAACAAACATACGTAAAAACTTACCCTGCTTCTGGAGCAGTAAGGTAAAAAGGACACATTATTATAAACGCCTTTCCGATTGTCTGTAAGGTATTTATATTTTTTTATCTCGCGGCGGAAAGCGTCAAATTTCGGCCAGCTACGCTAAACGAATTATCCGATTTCCGCCTCCGTCGAGCTGCGAGCAGAAAAAAAGTATTCACCCTCGGGAAGTACATAAGAATCCTTAGATCACGTTTGTTGTTACCTACATAATATGATCTGAGACATTTCCTTCGGTATGTAATATGAACCACTGGCTTTATTAGTAGATAATAGTATAAAGGGCTATGAAGAAAAACTAAACTTGTAAATATTTTATAGCAATTAAAATGTCATATTGCAATTTCAGGAGAATTAAACCAGTATTGCTTTAATTTATTATTAATAATAAATAGACGTTATTTTAGAATATCTCACATTTCAAGGGATACAATTGGTTTTTCTTCTATAGAATAATGCCATTGTTTGACTGACTGCATGTTCGTATTTATGTTATATGAAGAAGTTTGAAGACAGGGAAATTCTTCAAAATTTTAATTACGTGATTTGTTACTGTGATTAAGTTACTTTTATGTTGACTGCCGATAATATTATATGAATTTGAGTATTATTTCTGATAAACATGCAAAATGCGTATTCTAATAAATAATTAAAAGTCTTGTAATCAAGTGTGAAATTGTTTTATTTTGATTTTGCTTGTAATATCGCACGCAAATTACACGCATTCTCATCTAATTTATTTTTTCGTAAATAAATTTAAGTACATTCAATCATAGTGCCTATACTGGACATTAAATTACGCAAATAAGCATTTACCTACATCGATTTCAACATACAAAAAATATTTAGGTAGTTATTTATTGATTGATAAAAATATTTCATGGTAGGTACGAAGCCGAGGAACGGTTGTATTTTTTTTTACGTAAACTCACGTACCTCAATGATAAAGACACAGGATTACATTAAAATAAAATAAAATATATAGCTGTGCACTTTATTAAATAAATTACGTAATAAACAGGTTTAAACTTAACAATAGAATTATAATATTAATTTCTATATATTTGGTGTTATTGCGTGATTATATCACAATCTTATCAAGCAATCAGTTTAATGTTAGAAACTATATATTATATTAAATAGAGAAATGATGGGTAAGTTATTCATTTATCAGAAGAATTACATCAATTTATACCCGCAACGAATGAATTATCCGATTAGTGTATGGACTAGCCAATTTCTGTTTGGGTAAACCTTATTTTAGGAGACCTAGGAAGACACGTTATTGATAAAAAAATTAATGACAATAATACTTAAATAAAAATGTGGCTATGAGAAAGTCGAGTAATAAATTTAAATCCTACATAGTTGCGGGTGAATTTTAGTAAGCTTGTAAGCTAAAAATGAGGAATAGTACCTAGATAGTTAATGTGTTGGCCGTGTAACCAGATCCGCTAGTGACTTGGTAAAAAACCTTGAATTATTTTTGTCAACATCGTCGAAACAGGTGCTCTTAAGTTTACTAATTCCCGTTACGATAATTGACATCAATACAAAGAAGAAATGCTATGTATATCCTAGTCTAGATATTAGCAATTTTTATAGCATAAATCTTAAAAACGTGACAACATATTGATATTTTGAATTTTTTTGTCGATTATCGATTTTTTATGCATGGGCGCCATTTTGTCTGTTTTGAAATGACCGACAATAAATAGGCCAAAATCTTCAAACCCATTTCTATCCATTTTAAAAGTAAATGGAATCTTAGTTGTCCATCAGTAATAGACATTAACTTTATTTATATCTCGTTTTTCAGCAACAAAAAATCTATGTATTTAAATTAGCAATATTCGTTCCCACGAGGCACCATTTTCTATTTTAAGTACATATCTACATAAATATAAGTAGGTATGCCTTTGTCCCAGCGTGTAGGCAGACGACAGTTGCATACTTATCATGTAATAAATATAGATTTTAAGTGTAAGTACACATCACAACCCATTTTCAGTAAACTTTATCTATACTGATACATACGGAAGACAATATTCAGTCATATTAGTTTTATTAAGTACAATTATTGTGCCCTTTATTCAGACTAAATCCTTTCGCATTGTCAAATGAGTTAACATACATATTTCATAAACATTGTAACTAAAGTTACTTATATAAAACCTAAAAGTATCTTTAAAAAACTGCACAAACCTTCAAATAAAATATTGTTTGATTATATTGATTAAATTAAATAAAACGACAATGATACCTATTATACAGGTAATAATTAAACATTTGCAAAAGCTAAAACAGTGTAAACATCTAATATAAAATTCTTAATTAATATTAATAAATACCAGATCCACCTTGTCAGGTACTAACAGTTAATTAAGTGCATAGTACAAGTACGGTCCTTTTAACTTGGCCGCTCTGAAGTTGCGCAAATGGCTGCGCAAAGAAAAACAATTGCGACCATTTGGCGGTATGAGGTGGTCTGCGCAGGCGGAGCCTATGTTCAGAGCGGCCAAGACTTATTGTTTCTACTGTACTATTATTAAGCAGTCTTCAAGAAAAGCGTAGAATACTAGAATCCTAGAACTGGGTAGAATAGTAGGCGTGTCGTGACGCCCCTGAATCATTTGGGTTCATACTATGTCCCGATACTCCACGATAATGTGTCTCTCGCCATATTTTATGATACTAAATAATATATTATTTATTCAACACAAAAGTTTGTTTACAATTTGGAATTTCATTAGTATATTATTTATTCAACACAAAAGTTTGTGTACAATTTGGAATTTCATTAGTGGTTGTACATTACAAGTTTCTTTAACCTTAAATGCTCTCGTCACGATACGCCAGTATCTTTCTACCTTCACAAATAGCAATATACTAGTTTAAACTTGTTATAACTAGTTATATTTTTTACAAAAGCTCACATCTTATAAATAATTCAGCATTATTATTTTGAATCCTTATAAACACGATAGTGGAATAGAAATTGCATTTCGCGTGCCAAAATTAAATAAAAATTTTGAACATAATAATGTGTGCGAATAGTCCTTCATTGTTTTGCGATGACCAGTACTACATAACTGAGTAGGTTCCTGTGGTAGTGGAACGGTACGGGGGGGGGGGGGGGGGGCGTAACACAGCACTCACGCTGCATACCAATTTATTAAAATTGACAACTAGAGGTGTGTGATTTCATAAGTAGCATTCGAAAAATCATATAAAATGAATTATCATACGTCACACGTGTTCTTCTTCACCTAGCCTGTAATCTTCTACTATATAAAAATAAGTCGGGTTTTCCTTCCTGACGATTTAACTCGAGAACGGCCGGACTGATTTTGATGAAACTTTTTGTGTGGGTTCGAGTGGGTCCAGGGATGGTTTATAGCAAAGAAAATTCAGCATTGCACCCGTGCGAAGCCGGGGCGGGTCGCTAGTTACCATATAAAAAACATTATTCATTTAACTTTTTTCACATTTCATATAAATGTGGTGTGCATCGTAATGAAAAATCATTGATGAAAATTCAGTGCCTTTTAATTTTACAGGTGAAATCACATCAAAAAAAAAAGGACCTAATTTCAACTAATGAAAATAATTGTAAAGTAGCAATAATTCCCATCACTCTTGACAAACTTACATGTCACCTTTCCCGCACCGCTCCACTGCCCCAGGAACAATACAATACAATAACTAAAGCTTTTCACTCGACACTGGCATAAGCACAAGATGTGCAAATGCCGCAGAAAAAAAAATACAATTAAAAACTTTTTATTGTAAACAAAAAAACAAAGTACAATGGGTGGTCTTATCGCTTTTAGCGATCTCTTCCAGACAACCTTGAGATGGATGAAACTAAGAGATTAGAACGGGGAGACGGTTCACTTTAATACTGTTGAACATACTTTTACATAAATACAAACCTGACTCACTCAGTTATGCGCTATGCCTAGAAGTTCTATGCTTCCTCCAATCACGTATCGTGAACCAATCACAGTAGATAATTATATTAACCCCAGGTTTCCGAAAGGGAAATCAATCTAAAAGCAGCTCACGGACTGTTAAAAATTTTAGCTGTCCTGGGGGCCAATTCTACTAAATTTCAACGGTTACAGTTGGATGACAATGACAATGACATGGTCAGTCGATGGTGTTATTTGCTCTGAAAAGTGTCAAAATAACACCATTGTCTGATCATTGATATGTCATAGGCATCCAATTAAGACCGTTGACATTTAGTAGAATTGGCCCCCTGATTGGTTGAATAGCCATCATCAACCAGTAACAGCCTACTGCTGCGCTAAGGGTCTTTCCTTACACATTAGGAAGTATAGGCTATAATCTTCCTTGCGAGCCCACCGCGGATTGAAAGATGGTGTTAAGCAAGCCACCCGAAGGTATCTGACATGGCTAAGATGTCCATTGTGCGTAAACACTACGAGAACCGGGACCAACAATTTAACCGCGTCCAATTTCGCTTAACCAGTGTGATCGTTACAACACATTGGTACAGCAGGGCTACGAGCGCTTCAAGCGGTTGAATAGTATCATAACGCTTTTCGACAACGAAGAACAAAGAGCAGTGATAGCCCGGACGGTTAAAGAGCCGGTCGAAAATCAGTGAGGCTCGGGTTCGAATCCCGGCATGTACCAATGAGTTTTTCAAAAACTTACGTACATATTTATCACTAGGTCGACGGTGAAGGAAAACATCGTGAGGAAACCAGCAGGTCTCAGAATTAATTCTGAGACATGTGTAAATAGACCTGGTGCGGCGATGGGCTCACCACCTATCACGTTTAGGGGTCCAATGTATCTCGTGAAATGTGGGTATATCCAGTAATGGAATACCTCTGCCTACCCCCTCGGGGATGAAAGGCGTGAGATTATTATTATTTATTATTATATTATTTATTATTATTTTCGACAACCAATCAGAACATTTATGAGTCTTTCAGCTAACTTTAGTTTGATTTGCCTTTCGAAAACCGTATAGTAGAGGATCCGAATAAAAGATGACCTTCACCGAGCTGGTTAATGGATGAAAAGTATTTTATATCAAATTTAGTATGGTAAAAAAGATATCGCGAGTGGGTTGGCTGAAATATTTCAGTCCAAGATATGGTTACTTAAATATTAGAAAAATATCTTTTTTAAACATTGCACTGGTTTGGTTAATAGATAAATTACATGCCAATCGAAAGTATGAAGTCTATAGAATATGAAAACAGTGTAGAATTCCGGTTGTCGAGTTATAAAAATGTAAATAATACTGCGAGTGAATATAACGAACGACTGAAAGGTCTCAGGGAACCATCCATACATTTAAGAACGTCTATTGAAAGAGAGTGCGCATGCTATTTGTCCGTGAAATAGAAAAGGATAGCGATACACTCATATTTTAAATATTTAATTAATCATATCGTGGACTGAAATCTTTCACCTACTCGCGATATTTTTTTTAACATAATATAAAATATTTTTCATCCATTAACCAGCTCGGTGAAGGTTGTTTTATATTGGTATCTTAGACTAGTAAGTACTCCAAGTTATGATGTCCCGGTGACTGTTTCCTTCATCTCTCTACCTTTCGTCTCGATGGGCAGCGCCAGGCACGCCACCGCTGCCAAAAGAGCTGCTATCGAATACACACCCGTTGCTAGAGGCAGTGAATTCTTGAGTAACACCTGGAAAATTTAATTTATTGTTCACTAGCGATTCTGCGCGGTTTTACCCGAGTAGAGTCCTTTCCCGAGGGAATACGGGAATAAAATATATCATATGTTACTCAGGGATATTCTAGCCTTCCATTAGTGAAAGAATTTTTTTAATCCAGTAGTTTTTGAGTTTATTCGTAACAAAGATACAAACATACAAAAATACAAATTCTTCCTCTTTATAATAGTAGTATGGATACATTAGCTCTTGTGTAAGACTCCGTTGGTGTTCCGGAATGAAAAGTGGCATAATTATGTCCTTCCTCAAAATGCAGGCTATTTCATCATCATCATTCAGTACTGTTAATCTAAAAAAAAGACCCACTTGAAATATATGCCAACCTTCCCATTCATTTGACTCAACTTAGTTGCTCAGTATCACCGATACTGCTCTCAAAAAACATGCTCGTAAAATGGGAATTCATTCCCTTTTTACCATGCACTCAGCGTAACTTAAAAAAAGAAAATGTCGATGTCACAAAAAGTTTAAATAACGTTCAATAGTCAAAAAATGTATTTCGTAATAATCCTAGTATTTACAACCTTGATCGCAATCGTCTTCATTTTGACGTGCATTGCTTCTTCCGTGCATCTGTCATTACAGCCATTGTAAGTAGAGCAAGCACTAACCGCTTAACAAATGTCAAATAAAGACGATTTCGATTACTATACCCTGATAACCCTGACTCCTCTAATGAACGATGATCATAGTATTATGGGTTTATTATAATAAGACCCTTTGTAAAAAAGGTTTAAAGTTAGACTTTTTGAAACAGATGCTGTATCTTTTTAGCATTGTCGTCAAGAATGTGACAGCGTTTGTTTTAGAGACTTTACAGACAACTTTAGTCTCCATTTTATAAGTAATAACCCTGATGGTGTTTATTTGTAGAATTAAGATTTTTTTTAAACATCACTATACAGGTATAAGTCCTGATATAAATTTATTACTCAGTATAAAGAAGTACCTGAGCAACGTAAGGGGTAATCATCGCGCCGAGTCTGGCAACACCGCTGCAGGCGCCTACAGCAGTCGATCTGAGTGCTGTTGGGTAAACCTGGAATGACACCCATTTATTACAAAAAAATAGTAAGTATTTCCTGAAATGGTTTTCTCGGAGATAAAAGGCGGGTATAAAAATCCGGATATTTTTTTTACAATACTAGCGACCCGCCCTGGCTTCGCACGGGTACAATGCTTATACTAAAACCTTCCTCTTGAATCACTCTATCTATTTAAAAAAACCGCATCAAAATCCGTTGCGTAGTTTTAAAGATTTAAGAATACAAAGGGACAAAGGGATATAGGGACAGAGAAAGCGACTTTGTTTTATACTATGTAGTGATATAAAAATAAGCTTTATCCACGCGGTCGGCAGATACATTCCTGAAATGTTAAAAATACCCACTTATCACCACTCTCTATTTTTTGGACTCCCAAAACGTAACGTCAGAAATCGTTCACTTGTAGATGATTAGGATCACTAATAATAAAACTAGATAATCAAATTCACATAATTCATCCATCGCCTCTCATGCGTGGGGCTCCGGATCGATTCCTACTCAGGGGTATACTTTGTACTAAAAAGTTTTGAAAACCTACGTCTATATTTATCACTAGCGGTTCTAAGCTGCGCGGTTTCACCGGCGTACTTCTTGTTCCCGTGGAAATACGGTAATAAAATATTACCTATGTTACTCAGGGATCTTCTACCTTTCCATTGGTGAAATAATTTTTAAAATCGGTCGAGTAGTTTTTGAGTTTATTCGTAACAAACATACAAAACTTCAAAAATGCAAATCTTTCCTCTTTATAATATTAGTATAGATTAACGGTTCTCACGATGTTTTCCTTCAGCTTTGGTAAAGGAAAACTTTACCCGCAGGCCAAGAATTTAAGGAATGGTATAATTTTGCCCATCGCTTGTAGAGGATAAGGCGTGAACGTATAAATTGTTATCAAGACAGTAATTTGCAAAAATATAGTGTAACTTTATGAATGTGTAGGTACTGACCTCAGGAGTATATACGTAGGCCGCTTGAAATAGCCCAGCAATAATGCCACGCGCCAAAAACAGGACGCAGGTCAGGAAAGTGCGGCTGTTGAAAACAAAAAATATATCAATACTGTTTTGAATCAGTGTGTAGCGACACTACATAGAACGCGCCAATAGAAGGCGGAGTTACATAGAACGCGCCAATAGACGGCCGAGTTCTAAACCGCGCTATCGGAGTTTTCTAATGAGTTTGTATAAATACAACTGTCCAACATTAACCGTTGGACCGCGGTTCCCAGGCACGATCACCTCGCCTGACGGAAGATCTTCTCTTTTCACGATGGAGGAGCATTCCACCTCCGTTCCTCCATACGTGCACAAATTAATAAAGGTAACCGTATTATTGTAAAAACCGTTAGTTCATAATCAATGTAGTAAGATTGTCAACTGACGATAGATTGTGAAATGACATCTATCAACAGTTTAGAATTTCACTAGATTAACTCACTGTTCGTACAATAATCCGGTGACCTACATACACTACAGACTGGTAAATCGAAGGAATCAGGAGTTAACACAGTAACTGATCAACATTCCGCATACATATAAAAAGTTTATATAATAGTACATTATGATATAAGTGCGGTAGGTTGAAAATTACAGCCGAGGCGATATTGCTAGCCCGAGCCGTAGGCGAGGGCTACAAGTAAGCAGAGGCTGTAATTATCAAAGCGCACGTATGTCATACGACGTTTTATAACACATTTACGAGGAAATAAAATAAAACTCCGACTATGGTAAACGAATAAAAACAATACAGCGTTAAGAAAAAGCGCGCGGCGCGCATCATCATTTTTTTTTTAGGAAAAGGCACAAAAACAGCCAGTACTTATTACTAATAAAGTAAAATAATATTTTTGTGTTTTTGTTAGAGATTGGTTGTAATTTACTGTCAAAATTAATTAAATTAAATAATTATGTACATAAATATTTCTTTAATATATTTTATCTCCCAAAGTTAATTTTAATCATAAAATGTTGACAACTTTTTTGACATAAAAACTCTTTGCTGAGATTTTAAAAAGTACCGTTCGTTTTAAGACGGAGCATCTTGATAAACCGTGCGTTTTACTTTACACTTACCGCACTTGGGCGTAATGATATAGGTAACGATATTAAAATTGGTGAAATAAGACACCTTTTACGAGCAAATGTGTTATAAATAAATATAAAACACTAAATAAATAAATATAATCTCACGCCTTTTTATCCCCAAGGGGGTAGGCAGAGGTATTCCATTACTGGATATACCCACATTTCACGAGATATATTGGACCCCTAAACGTGATAGGTGGTGAGCCCATTACCGCACCGGATAAAACACTACTTTTGCGCAAATTATCTAAAATACAAATATTCTGAATTTGCCATATACTACGTAGCGTATTTTTTTATATTAGATTTTGCGAGCATAAGCTAAAACTGAAGAATTTAATTTTTCATTGTGAAAATTTTCAAACGGAATGGTCCTGGATTTTCTAACTTCAAATATTTTTTTTTAATTCGGAGTAAACCTGTAGGTTATAACTTATATCTGAATTAAAAATATTATTAAGAAATGCAAAGTCCTTACTTTCCGTTGTAAATAAGAGCGCAGATGCACACAGCGAAAATCACGAACTGCGAAGCCATCGTTTTCTTTCTGCCAAACTTTTCAATGATAAATATTGTTGCGAATATTCCTGAAAATAAAAAATAATACTCGATATAATCTGTACTTGGTAAGATATAAGCTTAAAAGTGCAAAGTTCTCAGCGAGAGTAGTCCACAGCAGGTTCATGTAGTCTGTAGTCTCGAGTGGGGCAGGGAGCGAGTCTAGCGAACTGTGAAACTTAGAGCGCCATTGTAGCGGGAACTCAGCGAGCGTAGTCCACAGCAGGTCCATTTAGCCTGTGGTCTGGAGCGAGCGAGTCTAGCGAGCTGTTAAACTTAGGGCGCCATCATACCAGGGAACTCAGCGAGCGTAGTCCACAGCAGGTCCATTTAGCCCATGGTCTGGAGCGAGCGAGTCTAGCGAGCTGTGAAACTTAGAGCGCCATTGTAGCGGGAACTCAGCGAGCGTAGTCCACAGCAGGTCCATTTAGCCTATGGTCTAGAGCGAGCGAGTCTAGCGAGCTGTTAAACTTAGGGCGCCATCATACCAGGGAACTCAGCGAGCGTAGTCCACAGCAGGTCCATTTAGCCTATGGTCTGGAGCGAGCGAGTCTAGCGAGCTGTTAAACTTAGGGCGCCATCATACCAGGGAACTCAGCGAGCGTAGTCCACAGCAGGTCCATGTAGTCTGTGGTCTGGAGAGGGCGGCAATCAGCAGCGCATGAGTCCAGCGAGCCGGGTTCCGTCTCAAATAGTTCCGTCGTCATAAGAACTAAGCCGTAGTAGCAGAATGCGCAGGACATCCTGAGAAAATAATTATCTATGTATATGATATGTTATGTATCGGTTATAAATTATAAAATCATACACTGACTGACTGATTGGTGATGTATCAACGCACAGCCTAAACGGCTGGGTCTAGACTTAAAAGTTTGCACATAGATAGATTATACAGTGTAGGCATCCACTAAGAAACGATTTTGCAAAAATCAACCCCTAAGGGGGTGAAATAAACGAGCGCGAGCGATGCCGCGGGTAAAAACTTTATAAAATAAAATAATTTTACGTTATAAAATAATTTTGAGGAAATCTATATCTATGCGAAGATGACTAAATAAATATTAAAAGATGTTGTGTATTGGTTATTCAAAATAATAATTTAAGTCTGTAAGGAAAATAATCATAACAAAATTTTCCGGTGTTGTTTAAATAAGACGATTATGTAACTTGTAACTGCTCTATGACTTACAGCCGTATATACTTACATATAATATCAAAGTTTAATATGTTTAATACAGACTTCAAAATTAACAAAGAATCACAAGCTATCAGAGAATCACAAGCATATCTTACCAAATAAACCAAAGGAGTAAGCTGGTATTCCTCAGATGTGGAATCAGGAGATGTTTCAGTCTGCCTCGCTGCCCGATGCCAACGGAATCATCGCACACCAGGCGACCTAGCAACATTGGTCGTCCGTTGTCTTTAGCTACCTGGAAAGGTTTATACGTAACTGTATCATTCGTTTTTAATCACTACATAGTATAAAACAAAGTCGCTTCTCGCTGTCTGTCTGTGCCTATGTATGCTTAGATCTCGGATTGTGATGCGAATTTTTTTAATAGATAGAGTGATTCAAGAGGAAGGTTTAGGTATACTGTGAAATTTACAGTGCTCTTTACACGCACCCGGATTTTTGGGTGTTTTAATAAATATTAAAATAAGTGTGCAGTTTTTTTTTTAATAGCCTATACGCTGTCCCACTGCTGAGCAAAGGCCTCTCCTCCCTCCCTCCACTTATCTCTATACTGTGCACTAATAAATGTTTAAATTAATTAAAATGTAACCTGTTCCAAAGTTTCTAACGCCTTATCTGGATGACCACTCGCAACATGGAATCTCGCAGACTCTGGGAGCCACTGAAAATAACAAAAAATAATTAATTCTCTGGAGCATGCATACATTTTAATACTTATTTTAACTGACAAATTCAAATAAATAATGTTCTTACTTGTCTTAATAAATTTAAATTAAGTTAAAAAATATTTTTTATTTTTATAAATCTACACTAATATCTATATAAATAAAAATGAATTGATGTTCGTTAGTCTGATTAAAACTCCAGAACGGCTGGACAGATTTTGATGAAACTTTTTGTGTGGGTTAGAGTGGGTCCAGGGATGGTTTATACGGTGGCAGAACGACGTCTGCCCGGGCCACTAGTTATAAATATAAATGTTTGTAACGAATAAACCCAAACACTACTGAATCCATTGTAAAAATACCATCACTTATGGAAAGCTACATTATCACAGTGTAAGAGATAGGCTATATTTTATTCCCGTATTCCCACGGGAACCGCGATGCGCTGCTAGTACTTTATAAATGTTAAATTAGACAGTACTTTTTGAAAGATCACTGGCTGGCTGACTGGCAGAAAAATAGCAGTGTTATTTTTTTTCACAGAAGCTTGTAGGTATACTTAATAATAAAATATGAAACTAACAGGACAAATCATAGCGAAAATCAGCAATGGGACGGTAGAGAGCGCAAGCAGCCAATGCACTCCAAGAGTCGGCATTACCACTAACGCCAACGCCACTTCGAGACACGCGCCCAGCGCCCAGAAACACTGCAAACGTAATAAACACATACTAGTTAATTTTTATTACGAGTAAAATTTTATATGACATTTTGAAGTAATCAAATCAGAAGCTTGTAGAAAAAAATCTTAGAAACTCATTAAGATTTTTTTAACTATCTTACATATTTGAACACCTGGATACAGGCGCTTATCATTTGTAAATTGCTTGCCTGATTAAAAATAATATTTAATCACTAGCTCAACAGTGAAGGATAACATCGTGAGGAAACCCACAGGTCCCAGAATAGTTCTGAGGCATATGCATTAGCACACCAATCCGGTGATAGGCTAAGGGTCCAAAGAATATAACTGGTGAAACGTTAGTATTATCCGAAATGGAATACCTGCCCCTCAAGAATAAAAAAGTCTTTGAAGCGATAACTTTTTTACTTAACCATAGGAAGCCCACATTAAACAACATGAGACGTTTTTATACACGAAATCACCATAATTTTCCTGCCCTTATCAAAACAAAAATTCATTTATTTTCTGTAAGTACAAAAAGTACACTTAAAAATTTCAATATTCTAATGACAAGGCACTCTAAACTTGTCAGTGTAGGCCGCCTGCCTGATTGATGGCAAACTTCCTTGGCAATATTACTGTTGGTAGATAACCCGCCACCATAGGGGGAACGCATCAGTAGGCGATTAGGGTCACGATCAAATGGAACCTTAAAATAGTTACAATACCCAAAAGTTTAAGGTTGGTTTAGTATCCACAACTGATACTATAAATTAATACACTGTATTCACATTATTACTAATTGAATTCAAACTTAACATACATCAAGTAGGACGACACATTTTGCTCTCTGCTTTGTTGGCAGGAATTCTGCATATAATGTAACTCTGAAATAAGTAAAGAAAGCCATGAATATTGTATCGTAAACTAATAGTAGAAATATTTAAGTATAATAATAAGATTAAGGCGATTGTTTTCCTGCATCTGTGTTTGAGAAGTAGGAAGTGGTGGAGTCGCAATGACTTTCAATAAGTCGACTTAATTGGACTTAGAAGCCCCTACATTGAATATAAACATTTTGACTTTGACTTAGGTATTATTTCCAGGATAAGAATACATCTGTCAAGGATAGAGGCGCGAGATTTTTTAACTACCTATTACCTATATTTTTACTACCTATACAAAGGAAAAAAAGATCTCTACTTACGACTGAGGTACACATCCGATAGCGAATCCCACAAGGCCACGCAAGAACAGCAGCCAAAGGAAATTTGGAGCTATTGAACTCAGTAATCCATAGTAAAAAAGTAGAACTCCACACATACTCAGTGCCTGTGTAAGTAATAAAGACATGGAATTAGTACAATTTAGATTAGGCTTAATCTAGGGTGTTTCAAGCTCTCCACATTGCCAAAGGAGGAGACCTTCCATTCTATTTTGCTCTATTTGTGGTTAGGCCCATGGACAATAATATATAGTTATGATTTCTAATTCTCTATCGACATATAAATACCGTTTTACGTCCATAGCGATCACTTATATTTCCCCAAAACGTAGAGCTCAACATCATGCCTAGGAAAACTATTGTCGTTGTTAAAGCTTGCTGATATCTGTAAATAATGGAAAAAATATTTATTTGTGTAGTACATTCTGAAGTTATTAAAGCAAATGTGTGTGTAATTAAAAATAAATGTTAACATTTAATTCACACACCATTATTTAGTCTCAAACTAGGCAAAGAATACATAACACATGTAAGCAATAAATTCTAACATAAACTATCCTGTGACCCAACTTAGAAGGCAGGATGCTATAAACTGAACCAACAAATTAACATTATAAATAAAATGTAACTTATCAATGTGTCTTGGTTGTTTAATATTTATTTAAGTATGTTTATCAGTTGTTTAGTACCCATAGTACAGGCCCTGCCTAGTTTGGGACTAATTAAGCATAATAATATGTGAATTGTGTCCCACAATTTATTATTATTATCATACTTAGTGATATTCCATTCGCAATGCAATGCCGGTGACAAGATGCTTAGTATTGTCATCTCCATGGAGTCAGCCATCCAGCACAGTCCCGTACACAAAGACAACTTCACTTGGAACCAGCCAAATCCAAGCGCGTTTACAGCCTGCGTCACAGTGAATGTATCTGAAGAAAAAAGATAGCCCTCTAGAATGTGATTCCATCTCTCATGCTAAAGAAACCCCCTGGCCCCAGAATTAGTATAACAGCACACCAGGCCTGTTAAAGGATCTGAAATGTGGGTATTTTCAGAAAAAAAAACACATCTTCTTTAAGAATTAAAGCATTTCACAAAGTTATTATTATTAATTTTTTGATCTTGAAATAATAAAAATAAAATAAATAATCTCACGCCTTTAACCCCCAAGGGGGTAGGCAGAGGTATTCTATTACTGGATACACCCACATTTCACGAGATACATTGGACCCCTAAACGTGATAGGTGGTGAGCCCATCGCCGGACTGGGTCTATTTACACATGTCTCAGAATTAATTCTGAGACCTGCGGGTTTCCTCACAATGTTTTCCTTCACCGTCGAGCTAGTGATAAATATGTACGTAAGTTTTTGAAAAACTCATTGGTACATGTCAGGATTCGAACCCGAGCCTCACTGATTTTCGGCCGGCTCTTTAACCGTTCGGGCTATCACTGCTCATATCATATCACTGCAATGGTGTATAAATCCTAGATAAATGGTAGATTGCCAGATTCAATATAATCTAGGTAGTAGTTAGTTAGTGGTACAATAAAAAGACTATTTTATTTTCTAAAAACTTAACGGGCCGCCTGTTAACAATTCACACAAGTAACAAAGTGTGGTCATACAATACTATAGGAACGCAGAGATGACAAACAAACAACCAAACATTATTTTTTCCATAGATGATGAGTAGTGTAAAGCATGCACAAGTTGCACATTTGTTATTTTATTTTGTCTGCATAGTTATTATCTTGAAGTGATTAAATTATAATGTAGATTAAACTACAAATAGGACACAAAGTTGTAAGGCACTGCACAGAGGTGAAGCTACAGTAAAATTGTTTATCATACCATCAGGTACTACAGATACTGAAGCCATTTCGATTTCTTGGGGCGGTGGCATCGGCGGTGGAGGCCGAGGCCCCACGGCGCTGTCATCCAAATCCTGATATCCTTTCCCACGACGCATGATGTACTAAACTGAATGGCTACAACCACCAACCATAAAAACCAACTGACGTGGTGAAAACGTAACGGGATTACGGCAGTTAAACAGTTTTGGACTCACTATGTGTGTATTAAAACATAGGTGGGGCGTCAATTATGTAGTCAATTTGTTTTGGAAATATTTTCTACTGCTAATATGTGTATTTGTATAGTTATAAACTACCTATTTGAAAACATTTTGAGAAAAGTTTAATGAACTTTGTCAAACAAATCAATGTCACAGATTTTTTTTTTAATTGTGCCTTTAGGGAAAGGCAAAGACATCTAGCCCATACAGCCTAGTCTGTTGTAAATTTTCTCTGATCCGAATGTTGTAAGACTAAAAATCCAAGTCTTATGTATTCAAGTTCAGGGTAAATGTTTTAATCTTAGATAAATGGCTCTGCTTCAGAGACCATGCACAAATATTCAGTGTCTTCAACACTTTCTACATCCTTCCCTTGTTTATCAACAGTAAAATGATAAAACTTTTAATGAAGACTTCATTGTGACTTCTTGGGGCAATCCAAAAATTTAATATCCATCCCGCGCATTTTATCGAATTTCCCATTCACTGCACACCTTCACGGACACTTGCCACATAATAAACTATCACTATTATAGCCTGCGCAGACGACGGACTTTGTCCGGAAAATAGAACACTTACAACTGTATCGAGTAACGCACACGAGGGATTAAAAGTATGGCGTACAAAAAGTCCCCCGAATAATCGCGGACACCGACGGGCGGTACAGGACAAAAAGAGACGGACATATTTTTAAGCTATTGCATAGCTTCTATCGAGGGCCTTGAGCGCGGGGACCGAATCCAGAACTTCCGTAACGAAAAAAAACCTCACGCTCCCCACTCCGACGGGCACGGAGGTGTGGCTTGAAGGCCTTGCATTGTCTAACGTCGTTTCTTTTCGGCAGTCTTGTTGATACAAAATGCTATGCAATAGCTTTACCGCGGCAGTCTCCGAGTGCCACACGTCTTTTTTATTTTTTTACGATTCGGGGGACTTTGTCCTCCGGGGACAAAGTCCGTCGTCTGCGCAGGCTATTATGAGTCAAAATCCGAAATACACAGCAAAATGAAAATTATACAAAAAACATGACGTCCCTCTTCGGATTCCCGCCAAAAAGCCTCAATGTCACATCACTCACAGATCAATCAATGTCGACATTCTTTGAGTATTAAACCAACCGGAGGAAAAGCGCGGGAAACGTGAAACTTGGCGGGTGAATTTTTCGTTTCGGCTCTTTTCTAAAAATAATTTTATTTGTGTTTAGAGGATTAATTGAGTATTTCTTGTGTATATATTGTGTTATTTTCTATTTTATTGTATGTAGATATTAGAAAACTTACCTGGAATCCAGGTAAGTAGCTTTTTTCTTCTCATGGGCGATCCGCCCGAGGATCCTGGGGGAACTGTCCCCCAGGTTTCTCATTATATTACGGTTGATAACAAATCTATTGAGTATGATTCGAGTATGGACACGGATGGTTCACTGAATACTGGAAATAAGGATCATGGTCGCAAGCGAGTTACAGCTCGCTAGATTTGTAAGCATTGTAATAAAAAGCGCAGAAAACACCACGATTCACGTAAAAATCGACCCAATGATTGCCGTTGCGATGATATAGATATTGACACGAGCAAGGTCCCATGCAGCTCCCTGGGTATCGTCCCACCTATTTCAATGAGTGACTATGTACCTATTACCGGTACTGGTACTGGCAACAGTGTTGCTGGTGCCACTAGTAGTAATGACAAACAAAATGTACCTATAACTTTTGATGCAACATCAAACCCCAGTTTCTCTCGTCCTACCATCGGAAGAGTTCTTTACCAATCATCTGACGCTTCTCCTTACATAGTTCATATTCAAAAGATTACTACCTCTCCAAATGATCCTGCCACTCTCCACCCAATCACATTTGGGAGATTTTTGAAAAACAGATTTTTCCAAAACATAAACGAATATGCCGAAACAGACTCTCCGTTTCATTTTCTGACTATGCACATGCTAACAAATTTGTTGAGAAGGAGGTTCTCACATTACACAACTTTAAAGCGTTCATTCCAACCTTTAATGTAACCTGTATGGGACTGGTAAGAGGTGTACCTTCTGACTGGTCGGAGGAAGAGGTTCTGGAAAACATGACAGTGCCTATAGGTTGCGGTAAAATTTTAAAAATACGTCGGATTAAAAGAAAAACGTTTAATAATGAAAATGCACCACAATTTCAAAACACAGAAACGGTCATTATAACTTTTGATGGTCAAGTTCTCCCCAAGAGGGTTTATGTCTGTTATTCTGCTTTGCCAGTAGATCTGTACATTTATCCCACTATCCAGTGCTATAACTGCTGTAGGTATGGTCATGTTAAAACGCAATGCCGCTCCAAACCCAGATGCTTTAGATGTGGGTAGGGTCACTCGGGTGCCAGCTGTTCAGTAGACGATGATTGTGTGACATGTTGTTTGTGCAATGGGTCTCATGTAGCAACTAGCAAAATATGTCGAGAACATGAAAGACAAAGGTCTATTAAGGAATCTATGAGCAAAAGTTGTATCTCTTATGCAGAAGCGTCAAAACTCCACCCATTTATTCAAAAAATGTCCTATGCAGACGCTTTAAATTCTAATACTAAATCCCCTAACACTTTTAAATCTGTGTACCCTCAAGATCGGTCTCCATCACATAATAATATGTCACAGCCATCTTCTTATAAAAAAACTGTATTTTTAAAACCTCGACCTCCTCCTAAGAATACCAAAGGCTTTGACCAGGAGGCTCATGCTGCCTTAGTTAAAGATTACAACATTCCTGCTCCTGCTAATGGATGTGCCTTTAATGATGAACTGAATGTAACATCCAAAACTTCTATATCAGATCTAATTATGCTCCTAATTAATCTTTTATCCAAATCTAATATTTTTTCACCGTCCAACGTTGCTACTTCTATAGATATATTAAATGACATTAATATCAACAATAATGGACCTACTCGCCAAGGTAATTCAGTGGAATTGCCGAAGTATAACTAATAAGAAAAGTGACATTATACACTTAGTTAATAAATTTAATCCTTTTTTATTTGCATTTCAAGAGACATGGCTTAAACCAGACTCCATCTTTAGGATTCCTGGTTATGCCTGTGTCCGAGAGGATAGATCTGATGGGTATGGGGGGGTTGCCATGCTCATCAAACATTCTTATAATTTTTCACTTGTTCCTATTCCTGTACATAATGATACCTTTTGTATAATAGCTGTAAATATTAATAATGTTTGTTTTGTATCTATATATATTCCTCATCCTTCTTCTGCCATATATAATGAAATTTGTAACATTTTTGCCATTCTGCCTAAACCTTTTTTAATATTAGGAGATTTTAATTGTCAACATGAATCTTGGGGCAGTAAGTCAAGCAATTCTTATGGTTGGGAACTTCTCGATATTTTAGACACACACAATCTTTGTCTTCTGAACACAGGCTCCCCAACACGTCGCACTGGACCAGAGGTAGGAAGTAGTGTTCCAGATTTGTCCATAGCTACTCCAAATTTAGCTCCTTCTCTTTCTTGGAGCACGCTGTGCTCCTCCTTTGGTAGTGACCATATTCCAATAATAATTTCGTTTCCCTGGAATAATAAATCAAATACAAAACATACTCCGCGTATGAAATATCAGCTTTCTAATGCAGATTGGAATTTATTTAGCACCCGCATAGATCACAAAGTTTCTTTACTGCCCAATGTTGTTGCTGGTAATGAGATTACATGTGTTGAATTACTCACTAAAGCTTTAATCGAGGTTGCAGATGAGACCTTTCCACTAAAAAACAGTTCATTAGGATTTCTTCCCTCCCCTCCATGGTGGGACTCTGAATGTTCGGATGCAGTTAAGAAAAGAAAAGAGGCAGAAATTAATTATTGCAATAGTATGACTCCTGAAAACTTTGAATCTCTTTGTGAAATAATATCTGGCACTCGTAAATTGTTTAAAAATAAAAAGTTTGATAGTTGGAGAAACTTTTGTTCTAGGATTTCTCCTGATGTTTGTCCATCTGAAGTTTGGCGCAGTATACGAAGATTTAGGTCAGCTTTTCGGGATTCTACATGTAATGCTCTGCCCTCTGCCTTAGCTGACAATTTTTTAGATAAATTGGCTCCTCCGTTTGTTCCTGATGCAGGCTCATTGCCTTGCTCCTTGCCTCCTGAGATTACTAACTGTTTGACAGGTCTTAATTCCCCTTTCTCTATTTCTGAGCTTAAGAATATAGTCGTTAATCTTAAAGACTCTGCTCCTGGTTGTGATGGTATTCCTTATTCCTTTTTTGCTCATCTTCCCGACACTTCGCTCAATTATTTTCTAGATATTATTAATTCTACTATGATTTCTGGTAATATTCCTGACATTTGGAAATGTCAGATTGTGTTGCCAATTTTGAAACCAAACAAACCTCCATCTGACGCCTCTTCTTTTAGGCCAAATTGCTCTCTCCTCTGTGTTTGTTAAAATTGCTGAACATTTAGTTAAAAATAGATTAGAGTGGTATCTGGAGAGTAATGGTTTATTGCCTGATAGCCAATACGGATTTAGAAGGGGTAGGAGTACTTTGGATAGTATTAGTATCTTTATTACTGATATTCGATTGTCTTTTTCTTGTAATGAATCAATTGTTGCTGCTTTCCTGGATATAACCGGTGCTTATGATAACGTAGTTTTATCAGTACTTAAACAAAAATTAAACGAATTACTAGTTCCAACAGTTTTACTTAATTTCATTATGAATATCTTATCAGAAAGAACTATCTCGCTTACCGTAGATAACAGTACTTACGCCAGATTAGTTTGGAAGGGCCTGCCTCAGGGATCTGTGTTGAGTCCTTTAATATACAATATTTACACATATGATCTAGAGTCGTCCTTAGGTGACGTCAAAGTTCTTCAGTATGCTGATGATCTCCTTTTATATGCACCTGATAAGTCCATCGATAAGGCCTCTGCCTCACTGGGTTCCTCCATGACTTTATTAAAGACTTGGCTTGATTCGAATGGTCTGGAATTATCTCCCCTTAAGAGCAATATTGTATTGTTTTCTAGAATGCGGCTGCCGCCTCCAGTTATCATCTCTTTCAACGGAAGTGTAATCCCTGTTAAATCGCATATAAAATTCCTTGGAGTAATTTTAGATTCTAAGCTCTCTGGTCTTCCGCATTGTGATTATTTAGTTTCCAGATGCGAACGCGTTTTGAATATGCTTCGTTGTCTGTCAGGTGTCTGGTGGGGTGCGCACCCCTATTCTTTGAGATTGCTTTATAACGCTTTAGTACGCAGTGTTCTTGACTATGGTACTTTTTTGCTAGAACCCTGCAGTTCAGCTGGACTGAGGAAATTAGATGCCATTCAATATAAGGCTCTAAGGATAGTCTTGGGTGCTATGAAATCTAGCCACACTAATGCCCTTCAGGTTGAAGGTGGAGAGCCTCCTTTAAGTATGCGCAGGCAGTATTTATCAGATAGATTTCTTTTTCGTGCCTTGCAAAACATTCGTCATCCCCTTTTTTCAAGACTTTCTGCTCTTTCTGATCATGTTCTCTCTTCTGGATACTGGACCCATAAGTCTACGCCCTGTCTGGTCCACAGTTTTAGAAAATTTATAGCATTTTGTGCCCCTTCTCACAGATCTTTGTATTATCCCCTTTTTTGTTGTAAATATAAGTCTCTAGTGTTGTCTCCAAATGTTCGTTTAAACTTAGGAATTAGTAAAAACTCCCCTGATGCCAGTATTATGTTTAATATAGCTAAAAATGAGAATTGGTCGGACTGGCATCATATTTATAGTGACGCATCTAAGCACTCTGCGAATGGCTGTGTTGGTGTGGGAGTATTTCATTTTCAATATAATGTAGTTCAAAAAATTAAATTGCCACCCGAAACATTCACTTTCACTGGTGAATGTTTCGGCATTTTTAAGTCTGTGGAATATGTCACGATAATGAATCTTAGGAGAGCTGTTATTTTTACCGACGCAAAAAGTGCTTTGGAAGCCTTAGTTAAATCTCCCTTTAAATCAAAGCCAACCTATCCTATTATAATCGAAATTCGGAAATTGTTATTGAAGTGTGCTTTTAAAGGCGTCGATCTTTCGTTTGCTTGGATCCCAGGCCACTCTGGTATCCAAGGGAATGAAAGAGCAGATCGTCTTGCTAATGAGGCTGTAGAATCTGGAGACTTGTTTCCCTATAAAAACTATACTCATGATCTGATAGCCTTGTCTAAAGAATATCTTGTAGATTCATGGCGCGATGATTGGATAAGAAGTAGTGAAACTAAGGGAAAATATTTTTACAATATCCAACCCGATGTATCGTTGAAACCATGGTTCTATTTATTTAATTTTCTTAAGAAACCTACAACAACCCTTATACGTATGAGACTTGGTCACATAGTGTCCCCAGCTCACCTTGCCAGACTCCATATTGTGGACGACCCGGGTTGCGAATGTGGGTCGGACTTTGCTGATGTCAATCATATTTTCTTGTCGTGTCCTTTTAAATGATTGTTCTTCCCTTTTTACCTCGTTACTGTCCTTTAAGATTCCTCTGCCTACTTCCATCCCTGTCCTCCTTGCTACCAAGGATATAAATGTTTATAAATTGTTAGCCATATTTATTTGTAATAATAATGTAAATATTTAATTTTATTTAGTAGTTGTACTTATTAATTTGTATATATTTAATGATTAATATAGTTTTGTATATAACCTTTTCGTGGATAATATGTTTTCCCTTAATTAATCCTTTTTCCTTTCCAAATTCCGTTCCTTTCTTTTTGTAAATATGAATCCGTTTCCCCGTTTTATGAGTGTGGTAAATGCGCAAGCCGCGCACACACAAAAAAAAAAAAACCAACCGGAGATATATTTTTATATATTATTATTTTTATATATTATATTATTATTATTATATATTTTTTAAATTTAAGTCATGACCATGGATACAAGTCCATCAGTCGCGAGCAACAATGCACAAAAATAAAATGCACCTAAACATTGTTTTCATATTTCATTTCATAATCACAGTAAAATAATAAACCATAACTTTTACTGAAGATTCAAGTGACTTCTTGAAGGAACACAAAAATACCCATTGCACGAATTTGATCTTATTTCCCATTCACTATTATGAGAAAAAAAAAACAAATTTTAAAGCAAAATGAAAATTTTACATTATGCAATGACCTTTCAAAATCCATACCTGTACGCAAAGACGTTTAAAGAAAATTTTTAAGAGAATGATTTTCTTCCAACCTCTTTGCCTGTACGATTACATGCAAGAGAGAAATGCGTAGGTAGTAGGTACTACTTCGAAGCGTTATCAACTCTACGAACTTGAAATATGGTATATAGGCATTAATTAGGCAGGTGTCCTTTATGTAGTAGACAAAAGCTATGAAGGGATATGGGAAACGAGAATAAACTGGATGGTGGAAATGTTTTATTTTTTGTTTGTTTGTATTGAATAGGATACGATACTAGGTACCGAAACGAAATAAAAAATATTGCCAATGGAAAACTTACTTTACAGGGAGTCTGGAATTAACATGGGCTTAAATGTTCCCGCGAGAACAGGCCTAAACTGCTATACCGATAGAATAGATTTTTTTTATAGAATAGATATAGTTACCAGTAAGAAAATAGGTATTAAAAATGTGATGAGTAGATATGTAGGTAGATCGGTAGGTAGCTAACAGGTAACCGTAATATGAACAATTCGAATGTGCAATTAGGTACTTTTAATGTACCTATAATATCAAGTTCATTCCCGATGTACGTAGTATGTCCATTATGTTCAGTTGCTATTTCTATTACCCAGTTCATTTCCCGATTGTCCGCCTTAGCAACTGTTTCCTGCAATTTTCTTGAGTTTTTTAATGTTGAGAAGCGTTCCACCCTGCTTAGCTAAGATACCTATAAAAATACATCTAGACCTATGCAGTTGAGGATCGAACCTCCAGCCTGACCGGGTCAGCGTACATAAACAGCTCACAGTTTGTATGCGCGACCTAGATCCCGGGAAAAGCTATGCCACTGGCTATGCACTGACATACCGCCCTGATTTCAGTATGGCTTATATTTCCCTTCAGTAGGTAGGTATGGGGTGGTACACCTAGGCTATTTAATGGGTAACTGTTGGTAGGTAGTCTTAGGTGACCATCATTACAATATAGGCGGTTTTTAAAATAAAAACGTTGTTAGGATTAGTAAGAAGGTTTGTCATTGAAAGATACCTATAATACATGCTCACACTTTTATCCCCGAGGGGGTTGGCAGAAGAATTCCGTTCCTGTACAATATACTTATCTACTTTCCACCAGTAAATATCTACTTATATTTTTCGCCGACCACGCATAAATAATTGAGCTCTACCTAATGAACAGTTATTTTCGTTTTATAATTGTATAGCATTTCTTAATTCGATAGGTACGTAGGTATCTCGTACCTGATTAAAGTTACATGGAAGAGCTACAGGTTATTTGAAGGATCTAATTTCAATAATGCTCTTTTCCAAAGGGCACCTACCTACTTAATTAACATGACGTCACGTAGATGTGAAGTACATACTAACATAAGTAGATTTGAATAAAATAAGCACCATTTATTTATTTATTTTATATTTTATTTTTATAATATACATATAAAGCTCGACTACCACTCACTCACTCACTCACTGATTGACATAATTGTTCTCCCAGAAGGAGTCGTTTTGGAGTCAAGTCATGTAGGGGAAAAGTGTGCAAAGTGGCGGGGTGACCCCAGGAAAATTCCGACTTTTCAAAAAAACAAAATGGCGGCCGGGCTTGCCTATCGTATCTCTTTTGTTTTCCGGCCGATTCGGTTGAAATTTTTGGTATCTGTAGTATTGCTTAGATAATTTACAAATATTACTCAAAAATTTAGAAAAACAAAATGGCGGCCTCGTAATAGTGTATCAAAGTTTGAGTGGTTTTAGACCCCACTTGACCCGAATTAGACACATGGTTGCCGAAATCGTACAGTTACAAGTGGCATGTCAGCTTTTTAGGCACATCCCGTAGTTTACCAGAAAAATCCGAAAAACTGAAAATCCAAGATGGCCGCCCTGTGATTGGCTCCCAAAGAAAAAGATTAATTTTACCAGATTTTGAATGTCAATTTTCGGCAAGATGGCGACACCTGAGCGAGTTGGCGTGTACGGCGGGGTTGGAGGTCTCATTACGTTGTGTTGCCATGTTTAACAATTTTCCCAAAATTTGGGGTATTTTTTCACTTTTTATGCAAAAAGTCAAAACTCAAAATTTTACCATTTTGCAAAAACGAGTAACAGTCAACGGTACATTTTATCTCTCCTTATGATCTTTTGTAGGTTTTTTGATTTTCGCCTGGTAACACTGAAAGTTATGGTTGATTTAATTTTTAGGGTAGACCTCAAAAGACCCGAATTGTCACCGCATAGGGTATATCCTGTAGTTTACCAGAAAATCCCGAAAATCTGAAAAAACAAGATGGCCGCCCCGTTATTTTTGTTTTACTGAAAAAAATCAATTTTCTTAATCTTAATCGGCATTTTTTACACTGTTGGCAACACTTAGGAAAGTTGGCTTGTATGGAGCGATTGTGGGTCTCAGTAAACAGTGTTGCCATGAAAAGAAATATTTAAGAAAATGGTATTATTTTTTGACTTAAAATGGCTAAAACAAGATGGGTGCCCAAAATTAGACTTTATTTTTCTGTCAAAATACGACCCCACAGAGACACGCGTGGCCGCTTGCGGCCTCGCGCACCGCGCGACATCTAGTCTATAATATATATAGCTCGACTACCACTCACTCACTCACTGACTCACTGACATAATTGTTCTCCCAGAAGGAGTCGTTTTGGAGTCAAGTCATGTAGGAGAAAAGTGTTCAAGATGGCAGAGTGACCTAGGGAAAATTCCGACTTTTCAAAAAAACAAAATGGCGGCCAAGGTTGCCTATCGTATCTCTTTTGTTTTCCGGCCGATTCGATTCAAATTTTGGGAATCTGTAGTATTGTTTAGATGATTTACGAATATTATTTAAAAAGTTGAAAAAACAAAATGGCGGCCGCGTAGTAGTATTTCAAAGTTGGAGTGGTTTTAGACCCCACTTGACCCGAATTGATCTCCCAGATGCCAATATGCTACAGAGATGTGTTTGGTGTCATCACATAGGTCATATCCTGTAATTGACCAGAAAATCCCGAAAATTTGAAAAACCAAAATGGCCGACCGGTGATTTGCTCCCAAAGAAAAGTATTAATTTTACCACATTTTGATTGTCGATTTTCGGCAAGATGGCGACACCTGAGCGAGTTGGTCTGTATAGCGGGGTTAGAGGTCTTGCTACGTAGTGTTGCCATGTTTAAGAATTTTCACGGAATTAAACGTATTTTTTTACTTTTAACGCAAAATGTCAAAACTATAAATTTTACCATTTTGCAAAAAAAAGTGACAGTCAGTGAAACATTTTATCACTCTTTATGACTTTTTTTAGGTTTTTTGACTTTCGGCTGGCAACACTGAAAGTTATGGTTGATTTAATTTTTAGGGTAGACCTCAAAAGACCCGAATTGATCTCCCAGGTGCCGATATGCTACAGGGATGTGTTTGGTGTCAACGCATAGGGTGTATCCTGTAGTTTACTAGAAAATTCCGAAAAATAGAAAAAACAAGATGGCCGACCCGTTATTTTTGTTTTACTGAAAAATTTCAATTTTCTTAATCTTAATCGGCATTTTTTAGCCAGTTTGCAACACTTTGGAATGTTGGGTTGTATGGAGCGATTGTGGGTCTCAGTAAGTAGTGTTGAAAATTATCAAAAATAGCTAAAACAAGATGGGCGCACAAAATTAGACTTTATTTTCCTGTCACAATCGAACCGCACAGAGACACGCGTGGCCGCTTGCGGCCTCGCGCACCGCGCGACATCTAGTATCTAGTATATATATAATATATAAAGCTCGACTACCACTGACTGACTCACTCACTGATTGACATAATTGTTCTCCCAGAAGGAGTCGTTTTGGAGTCAAGTCATGTATGAAAAAAGTGTTCAAGATGGCGGGGTGACCTAGGGAAAATTCCGACTTTTCAAAAAAACAAAATGGCGGCCAGACTTGCTTATCGTATCTCTTTTGTTTTCCGGCCGATCCGGTTGAAATTTTTGAAATCGATTAAACTTTTAGGATGATTTACGAATATTATTTAAAAAGTTGAAAAAACAAAATGGCGGCCGCGTAGTAGTGTTTCAAAGTTGGAGTGGTTTTAGACCCCACTTGACCCGAATTGATCTCCCAGATGCTAATATGCTACGGGGATGTTTTAAGTGTGATCACGTAGGTCATGTCCTGCAGTTTACCAGAAAAATCCGAAAAACTGAAAATCCAACATGGCCGCCCTGTGATTGGCTCCCAAAGAAAAAGGTGAATTTTACCAGATTTTGAATGTCGATTTTCGGCAAGATGGCGACACCTGAGCGAGTTGGCTTGTATGGCGGGGTTAGAGGTCTCATTACGGAGTGTTGCCATGTTTAACAATTTTCCCAAAATTTGGGGTATTTTGTTACTTTTAATGCAAAAAGTCAAAACTCGAAATTTTACCATTTTGCAAAAACGAGTAACAGTCAACGGTACATTTTATCTCTCCCTAGGACCTTTTGTAGGTTTTTTGATTTTCGCCTGGCAACACAGAAAGTTATGGCCGATTGAATTTTTAGGGTAGACCTCAAAAGACCCGAATTGATCTCCCAGGTGCCAATATTCTATAGAGACGTGATTGGTGTCATCGCATAGGACATATTCTGTAGCTTACCAGAAAAATCCGAAAATCTGGAAAAACAAGATGGCCGCTCCGGTATTCTCTCTTTACTGAAAAAATTGGGTTTTTATAATTTTTATCGGTATTTTTAGGCAAGTTGGCAACACTTTGGAAAGTTGGGTTGTATGGAGCGATTGTGGGTCTCAGTAAGCAGTGTTGCCACGAAAAGTAATATTTTACAAAATTTTATTAGTTTTCGACTTATACTAAAAAAAGACAAAATTCACATAGAAAATTATCAAAAATGGCTAAAACAAGATGGGCGCCCAAAATTTGACTTTATTTTTCTGTCAAAATACGACCCCACAAAGACACGCGTGGCCGCTTGCGGCCTCGCGCACCGCGCGACATCTAGTCTCATAATATAAAAGTAAATTCTAATTCTAAATGGTTTCGCAATTGGATCAAATCATCTTTTTACATTTCGAATACTGAAGCCTGCGAGTTTCCATAGGTAGGTACTATAATATTTTCCTTTACGATTGAGCTAGTGATAAATATAGATACGTTTACCAGAAATAGATAGGACAGAAATGATTGCTACTATTGGAGTGCGTTACTCCAGCGGAAATTTGTCGAATATCGGCATTTGAAGGATACAGATAATTAGAAGTCCGGCTTCTGTAAATGTAGTGCAGATTAAAAAAAAATATTGCTTATAGTTTTTGAGTAATTCAAGAAAAACAGTTTCCGTTGGAGTAACGCAGAGTGACTTACTCCAGTTTTGTTGAAAGTACCCTGATGTTTCCATTCGAAGCGCAAATTCGATTTCCTGTCTGTAGAAAATCCTGTCTCAGCAATCTGTAGCAGACGTTCTTTTGGCGAAAGTAGACAAAAATATTTTTCCTACTTACATCTTTTTGCACTCATAAGTAGTGAGTGTATATTTGTGCAAGAGAAAGTACACTAGCCTTTTCATCAGTGTATTTTTAAAGAACGTTCTATTGTCCTTTGGTGACTTGAGTGCCAAAAATAAAGAAATTGATATTTTCAATCCACGTTTGGCCTTGTTTTGTGGGCCTATAGATCGATGTTTTCAAAATTTGATCTAATTTGTTATTTGCTATTATTTCTTGAGGTTTATGTTTTTGTATTTCTTTTATTTAAACAGTTTTTATAATTGTTTATCTATTAGTGTTAAGAAGCTGTAAAGTGAAACCATCCTTGCATACTTGCTTTTTTGTGCTCACTTGTTTAGAATTAGACTTATAATTAGACCTGTGGTTAGAGAGCCCGCTCATACGTGGATAGAATACCTCTACCGAACCCCTCGGGAATGCAGGTGTGAGCATAAGTTTATGTAAAGTATATGTACATGTAAGTAAAAAAATATATGGTACTTACCTATATATTACATAATTTAGTTCCTACCAGTATCCGGTAGCTATAAATTAATCGATACTTCTGGAAAGTTTCCGATTAGTTACCTTGGAAAGGCCCATTCAGAAGAACCTCCTATCAATTTCCAAGAAGTCTATTTCTACCTAGTCTATTTCTATTTCTCTTGACACCTATTCCGTAATTAGTTTCGCTATTATCGAATCATCAGTGGACAATTCAACGTAACATCGCAAACAAGTATAGGGGTAACTTTCCGATAATATTTTTGCAGGCAAAGGTCAGAGGTCAGTCGTAGAAATTTCATCGCTTGTTCTACAAGCGTTAGAGCCACAATGTGGTGTATACTCGTAGCCCGTGGGGTATGATTTCTACTTTTAAATAATTTTCTTTTTATGAAATTACTTTCATCAAATCTTTACATGATTTCATGCGATGGACTCACCACCTTAACACGTGAAAAATGTGTATTTTTAGAAATGGAATACATTTGCCAACACCCTCAGGGATAAAATACTTGAGATTACTTATTTTATTTATTTAAAAAGAAATTTCTTTTAATCAACTTCGTGATTGCTGTATATATGCTCATTTTCTAATCTTGTTAAAAAATATTATCTCATATCAAAATTCACATCTTTGAGCGTTCTTTTGTTCTTTTTTAAGCTTATACAAAGAATCATTCATAACGCGGTCCCAAATATTTAGCTTTCTTTTTAACACTGGATACAGTGATTAATATTTTATTTTAAAATAGTAGGCTGTTAAAGTGTTAAGTTTGCTGACTGAGTCAAATAAGTTTTGCATGCTTATTCAGCGACTCGATACATGGTACCACGCTTCTAGAGCATTGGGTCTTCTGTGGCGCTGTCCACCATCTCAACATTCAACAATGAAGGTGATTGCTGGGATGCCAATTACCTTCGAAATACCACGAAACTTTCTCATTTCTAAGGTATCTGCAGCAATTTGTAAAATATATTGCCACGCTCCTGTAATAACCCAGGATATCTAAACTCTCGTGACATTTCGGCTTTCTTTTGTAGTAGGTATTTGGTTTGAGTTTTCTGGAATAGCTCCAAATCGCATCATTGAAGTGCAGTAAATAGACACTTCACGTCACTTATCTTTTGTCATCAAAGACATTTGAAGAAAAACTTTCTCTCTCACATAGACTGCTAATGAACGGTATGAAAAATCGGGTTTTTTACGAGATGACGCAATAAATGTTAATTTACCAAATACTATGTTAAAAGAACATTTAGCAGTCAGTCAATCGTAAAGCTCACATATAAAAATAACAATTACAAATGCGAAAGTAACTGTCTAGGTGTCTGTTACATTTTCCCGTCTAAAACATTGATCCGATTTTGATGAAATCTGGTTGGGATTACCTGGGATATAGGTCATCTTGGAGAAGGACACTGTATAAAGTCGTGGGCAAAAGCTAGTGTATTTTATTTTAAATTTTAATTTAATATGCAATTGGACATTCTGCGAAATGGACGTTCTGCGAATTGGACATTTTGCGCCTAAACGCATAAATGTTTCGTTTTTACCACTTAGATGAAAACCCTTTAATACATTTTAAAAAGTAGTCAATCATATTAAAGGTAGATACATAATAAAACTAATATTTAGTATATTGATTTTCATAATTTTTATCATTTATTAATTTAGATACAATTTCGTTATAGGTAGGTAAGTACTTCTCTAAGATTTAGTTAAGTATCCAAAGGTACATTTTCAGTTATTTTATTGAATAAAATAAAACATCTAGATATTAAAATACATTTTTTTAATATAAAATAGGAATTGATAGCCATGCGCGTTATTTATAAAATGTCGTCTCACATCCATCAAAATAGTTTGCATACATTATAGGGTCCTATAATAACAATCTGTGATCAAATAAAATTCTGAAATCAAAATTTGAATTTAAAAATAGGGGGCTTAACCATAGGTACCTACAATATTTTTTATATTGACATAATAATATTAACATCGATTAATTAATACTTCGCAGTTCACACTTATTATATTATTACAAACTAATTTATAAGACTTGGGTAGATCTCTATAAACACAGAAGAATAGGTAATTAATTTGACGTAATTATAAACAGATATGTACTTTTGAAAGATAAGTCTCCTAAAGGTAATTTTTACACGTTCCAAAACTAGAATCAGGAAAAGGCTTTCGAATTTAGGAAAAGGTGATTTAAGAAATAGAATGTAAATAATAATTTTATAGGGATAATGGATGATTTGTGTTAGACCGAGCCGTGACTGCGTTAGTTTAGATTTTAAATACATTTTATATAAAGCAGTTCATGATGAGATAATTTATAATTATTTATTGTTTTTTTTTGGTTAAGGGGTGTTTGTATACAGTAATCCTGTTATCGGGCTGTTCAATAAATTAGGTAGTTTTTTTAATATGTTTGTAATGTTTTTTTCAGATAATGCTACCCCTTTCGGCATAAGAATAGCAATTGAGGGTCTAAGTGCTGAACTGGTCTCGGCCTCGGCTCGTTCTACCAAAAGTATGGTTATCCCTAACAATGAATGAATAGGATGGACACTTTTAAGGACGCGATTATTTTAATTATTTTTATCGGTCTCATAGACCCATGCGTACAAAAGTGAGATGCTCGCAAGAAGCTGTAAAGCTAATAATATCACCTGATCCTCATAAGAGAATCATTTAGTACTTACAGATAAATTTATACCGTATGTACTATGAATATAAATTTTGCTTTGCAAATAGATTCTGTAGTATTGTCTACTTAGACCGGCATAGGTTTTAGGTAAATAAATATATGTAGCACCTGTTGAAATCGTATTAGACATTGCAGCTCTTTTTAACTTAGAATATTAGAGCGAATTTACAAACGTGAAAATGTAAAGTTTTGAAACAGCAGAGATTAGCAACCATGATGTAGAAATGTTATAGAACCATACCATCAGCTTAGCTTCGCTGCCATTAGAATTAAAGTGTTTCTATTACACATCAATCAACAAACTAAAACGATGAAAAATCTTATAAAATTTAATACTCTCCGAATTTTCAATTTGAAGAATTTGATGATACATATTAATTTCTATCTAAATTAATTCTTAGACAATTATTTATCTATAGTATTTACAAATGCACACTTTGTGCGATATTTAGCTGCCAGATGAAGGGAGCAACTTCATATAACTATCATGCATTTATGCATACAACAACAATTTATCAGATTGAAAATCATTTTTTCTTTATAGTCACATTTTGTACGATCATTTACATTCGTAGCTCGTAGCAAAACCCGTAGCACGTCTACGACATCTACTACTGTACCAAAGTACCTAGTAAAGATTCGAAAAGGAATTTAGATAGATAAACATTTAGTCGTATGTATAAGTACCTAAATACTACATGTTTGACATGATTCTCAAATTACACTATTACGTTTGAGTGGCCTATGAGATGGGAATATAATGTTTTTTTATGTGATAATTATATCGTATTTTTGTTATTTTGATCGCCGTTGCTAGATACCTACAGTCTACAATTTACTCAGTCTCATGTTTCTTGGCGGTATTCTGATTATCTGTTTATGTGGAAATACGATGCTTTAGGCTTCGAAGTTCGAGAACCAGATCTTTGTCGCCAGCTACGAAACGCTTGTCGATCCTTCGAGCTATCGCTGATTCCTGTTAACAAACAAAAAAGTTAGTTAGTGAAAGTGAGTGAATAAGTTAGTAAAAGCTTACTAACTTAAAAGAGGCTTCTCCATGGGTTTTTGTAAAATTGAAGAGGAAAGCAATTTTATCGACACTCCAATTGTGTTTAAAATGAGATCACTACTTTTGTTCGAGACTTCGTTCGTGATCCGAAATAATACATTACATAGTAATCTAAGATGAAAGCTAGTCCTCAATTTTCATCCAAATCCAGCCATAACAAATATTGGTCCAAACTTACGCCATTATAATAATAGTGGGATTAAAAATAGCGCCAGGCATTAAAAAGAATGCGGTGAACAAGAACGGCGGTAAGTAGATTTAGTTCCTCGTAGTCCCCCCCATTTCGGTTGACCCGGCCTCCGAGGCCCGTGTCACCCAACCCCCCCGGCCCGGATCGGCTATTTTTAGCCCGTCGGGCCATTACGGCCCAGTTTGAAAACAATTGTTAATTCTGTTAAGTTCAACTTTTTCTGTTAATTTAAAAGGGATACGTTTTTCAGCTGTAAAGAAAATGAATGGCTTTTAAATTTTATTAAACTCAATATTTAACATAAAAAATTCCGAAGTGGTTTAAAAAAGTCATGAGTACGCAACAAACATATTTTTAAATACTTACTTGTGCATGCGTGCTCTGCGATTTGTTCTCCAATAGTTGCGCAATGGTGTTGTAAAAAGTGGAACTTCTTTTGTTTTGCTTATCCTGACGGTTCCTACGGGAGGTAGTCTGCGATGGCCCAGGAATCACGAACTCCTTTTGTCCGATCTTAGGTTTGGCCGTGCTTAAAGCTGGAGCTACGGTAGTGAGGCTTCTCTTATTCCCATTCCAGTTGATGAAGCCTTCGTCAGCTGGGTAATCTTCGTCTTCTAATCTCGGAGCTGTCTTCGGCACGTGGTAAAGAGGCTTTCCGGCGAGGGCTTTTAATTCCCTGACATCTTCGTCTTCCGCATCCCTCTCTTCGTAGTCTACAGGTGGGAAGGCGGCGCGGGCGTTTTCACGGCGCCTCTGCGCGTCTTGGGCCATCTGAGTCAGGATCAAGTTGTCGAGGAAGGCTGCGCTGACGTCATCAACGTCGTTTGACCGCCAGCGGGGTGCAGAGTCACTCTCGAACCATGTCTCTTGGCCAACGGGAAGTGCGGCCAGTCTTTCCTCCTGCCCTTTCGGCGCTTCATTTGAGAAGTGGCCATAAGGGTCATAATAATAAGGGTAGGCAACTTGACCGTACACTTCGGGCACATTTATCGCTTGCGAGTCGTAGTATTGGTTCGGCGCATAGTAGTAATCGTCATCTGGGTACTCTCTCGGCGCCTGCGGGTACACTGGCCATGCTTGCATGGGGTAAGCTTTCGCTTGAGCCACTAGGTACGCAAGCACCACTGCGAACGTTCTACAACAAAAGACTAAATATAAATTTTCACGAAATTGAAATAGAAGTTGGGCACAACAATTTCGTGTAAGAGCTGTAATAAATTATTCATGGATTTTATTATTAACCCAATTTAAACTAATATAAAAAAATATCACATGTTAAATAAAAAAAGTTAAATTTTTTCTTTCTTTATTTAAATAGTATGAACCTACCTGGAGGCTGAAAGCTGCATTTTGCACATTTAACACTATTCGATGTGAATCTTGTCGCGGTCGGAGCGAGACTACGTAGGAGGGGAGGGCCGGGCGGCTTTATAAGCGGGTCGCCCACGCTCGCCGCCCACACGTTCTGAATGAACGTCCCCCTGTACAATACGCACCCCCTGCCCCCCACCGCCCACTCGTCCCCTCAACTCAACCCCCATCTCTCGGCTATCGATCGCACCCGCAGATTATTCATCTCTCAACCACGACAATCATGTCACTGTTTGTAAAATCATATGTTGTTGTATTTTTAGTACTGGTAGTGTTGATTGTTATCATTGACTCTTAGCAGCCCACTGCTGGTCTTCACATATGCGGAAGTGTGGGCAATAATCTCCCACGCGAGCCGACAGCGGATGGATTAATTGTTATAAAAATATCATATTATTTCCAATTTGGTTTGACCGAAATAATATAGGTACGACGACTAGCGGGTGCCCATCGTCGTTGCCTCCGTGGATTTTGTTTATTCCCGTTCCCAAGGAAATTTTGTAAATCACTTTCTAGTGCTCACTCTTGACATTTACGGAACATTTGTGCAAAATTTCATTCATCTCCACCCAGCAGTTTCTGTTGTGCGTTGATCGATCATCCAGTTAGTCAGTCAATTTATTGTTTTACTAGCCGTTCCGCTCGGTTACACCCGCGTTGCTCCCGTTCCCGTGGGAATAAGGGAATAAAATATAGAAAATGTTACTCTGTGATAATGTAACTTTTGATTTGTGATTGAATTTTTAAAATCGGTCCAATATAATTTGAATTTATTCGTTACAAACATACAAAAATACAAATCTTTCCTCTTTATAATATTTGTGTAGATATATACAGATAAAGGGAAGAATAGGAATTAGAATTGAGTCAGTCCTATTGCTTGTCACAACGTACTAAAAATAGGAAACCACCCAACTATAAGTGACTTTGTAGAGGTATGTACACATTACTGAAACGCGGTTGCGTGGAAAATTTTAAATTGAGACAAAGTGAAGTTAAGCCAGCTTAACTAATGGACACGGCTGTACAAGGTTCCTCGTTGGAGGACATACTTTATCAGTATTAATCTTGTATTGAGAATAGGAAAAAAAGGTTTTAGTCAGTACTAAAGCTAATTGAAGGTATGAAATAAGTCATACAAAATTGAGAATTTCGTTGAAGTTACTGCAAGTTTCCTAGACCAGGCAGGCGCAGAAGAAATTTAAACGACATCAAAATGCCTATTTAGATGACTGTACCTATTGAAATCAAAATTTATAAACGAAATTTAAAGAGTGAAGTATTTGAGAACTGATGACGAAGGAAATTATGACGTCACAAGATAATACTGAATTTGCATTTTGACAGATATTAAACGTTTTGACTGGGTATTAAACTTTAGACTAGTCGAATACAAAGGTTACATTCGCTTGGTTGGCGTTCTCTTAATTGTAACATTAAACTATTAAGAACTACTTGTTATACAAATCAAATCATTTATTGCAATCCTTATGTCGTACATGTTTTTTATTTATTAAATAATAAATATAATAATATAATAATAATATAATCTCACGCCTTTTTTATCCCCGAGGGGGTAGGCAGAGGTATTCTATTACTGGATACACCCACATTTCACGAGATATATTGGACCCCTAAACGTGATAGGTGGTGAGCCCATCGCCGCACCGGGTCTATTTACACATGTCTCAGAATTAATTCTGAGACCTGCGGATTTCTTCACGATGTTTTCCTTCACCGTCGAGCTAGTTATAAATATGTACATAAGTTTTTGAAAAACTCATTGGTACATGCCAGGATTCGAACCCGAGCCTCACTGATTTTCGGCCGGCTCTAACCGTAAAGGCTATCACTGCTTTTTGTAAAACAATACTCTTCATAAACGTTTTTTTTAATTTCATTGCTCTTACTGCTCTTATTAATACAAATACACGAAATGTTCACCAGAGAGTGTAACATAAACCCCTATGGTTTTTCTGCACACTCCGAATTCCGTAGACAATATTATAATATCAGGTAGTAAGATAAATTTAACACATCTTAGATACCTAGTACCTACCTACAAAGAGATTAAAATATAATAAGGCATAGAGGGGACAAAGCGAGGAAAATTTGAAGTCAAAAGTTATTCCAAATGGAATAAGTCTAGTACAATATCGACCGAATGACAGCTCGCGTTCATACTAACTGACATGACAAGGACATGACGCTTAGGCTTCAAAGTTTTGTATGAAAATATTCCCAATGCCCCCTCTATGCCCTATTATATTTAAATCTCTTTGCCTACCTACAACGCATTAGAATTGCTGTGTGATTTTTTATTCCATTCAAACATTAGCGTACATTATACAGGACGCAGATAGTATTTACTTGTGGTATAATAGGGGCCTAGTTTATACTTCTTTAGAGTTGCGTCAAATCTTCTTGGTAGCGCCTCATAAGCCGATCGGTAATGTCAATCCCATACATTTATCATTATATTCGACTAATCTTTACGTTTCGCCTCTTGGCTAGTCGTATGGAACCTTTGGTGTCCTGCTCGCAGTTGACCTGCTTTGAATCTGTACTAGTTCGAGCCTACGCAAATTTCACGTCCGCCATCGAGCATATAGCTTTTGCAAATACCCTCTGACCGGCTAGTTAAGGCGAGCGCAGAGTCGGCGTCTAAGTCGATCCCCTGGAGCTTTTCAGGTCCGTAGTATCGTCTAAAACTAACAGCTTGCTGAAGCTGCCCTTATAGGTAATTGTTACATACCACAAAATATATATGTACCATACCGCAAAATATATAAGTAGCAGCGAAACGCAATTTCACCCGCGTATAGCTCCTCTTAGAATACAGGAATAAACTATACCTTATATTACTCCCTGAAAATGTAAATTTGTGAAAGAATTTTTAAAATCATTTTAGTATTTAGTTAAGGCGTCAAAACGTAACAAACAAATACATACATCTATTGATGCATCCTTATAAACATTCTCGTTTATAATATTGAGTAGGATATGTAGACTTAAACTTTACAGAATGTATTATACCTACTTGAAAAAGTTGGTGTTTAATAAACTATTATGTGATTGTAAACACAATTATTTTATTGTTTGTGACAACACTGACAACCCTGGCTTGTTTACGTAGGACAGCCTGAATAGTTACTCCCCGGCATCAAAAGCGTCAGTCAACTGGCTGTAGATTAAAACTTCCACCGACTGACAGATAATGAAGCATTTAAGATTTTGCCTATTACCTAACCGACGTATTTTTTTTGAAAATATACTTTTATCAATATCATTAAAATATAATAATAATATAATCTCATGCCTTTTTTTATCCCCGAGGGGGTAGGCAGAGGTATTAAAATATACTTTCCTTTTATACACGAATTAATTTTTCCTCTTAAGATACTCGAGAACCTAACAGTTTTTTTTATTTCTCTAGCTAAAATAAATATTTCTTTAAAAATTCTAGTCTCGTGGGGTATGTGGGCGTGGAATAGTTATCTGGATACATAAAGAGGAATAGCTAAGTTTCTACAGGAGCTACCAATATATAACGAGAGCGTAGGAGTAGGTCAAAAGGTTACCCCTCCACGGACCTCCGCAGCGCGTGGAATTAGGGATGCAAAAAAATAATCGATTAAAAAAATAGTCGATTACCAATTATTTTGAATAATCAATTTTAAAAATTGATTGTTTAAATATGAAAAAATCTATTTTTATTTAATCGATTATATTCTCACAAATATTCTTAAATACGATATAAAAGAATTTTTTTTTGGCAAAATTACACCTAGGTACATTAATCGATGTTTGTAAACTGCACTATCTGCGCGACGAATGAAGAATTTTGAAGTAATTTCACTACTTTTAACATAAAGTTTATGTTAAAAGAATATAGAATGTGAAAAAATGATCATTTTTCATATTTTTTTTTTCGTATAATCCATTTTTGATAATCGATCATTTGTAAGAAAATTAATAGTTTTTTCAAAAATCGATTATTATTGATAAGAATAATCGATTTTAAAATAATCGATTTTTTTCGATCAATGTCACATCTCTATGTGGAATGCTATGCTATATTGCTAGCATATCATTATTTGCGAAATACAATGTACGCAGGAATATGATGACTCGTCAGTTGATAGTGAGGGTCAGAACATTTGTGTGGATGAACGAACATGTCTGTATTATGTCTGGGTGTTTGTTGTTTATTTAAGTATTTCTATCAGTTATTTAGTATCCATAGTACCTACAGGCTCTGCCTAGTTTGGGACTAAATAACCGTGTGTAAATTGTGCCTCACAATTTATTATTATTACATACAGCACTAGCAACGTCTACCTTTGTGAGTTACTGTAAAAAAAACTGGCGCTTTAAAAACATGTGAATGCAGTTACCTATACATTATTACGTACTTACATACTTTACCTCCGTGTGGCATAGGCGTGGGACACCCTTTATACTTAGGAGCATAGTTAGCTTTTGCCAAACTTGAATAACAATAAGGGCATCCTTTGACATTTAATTATATTGCCATAATCATAATGGTATGGTTAAACCGTCAAAGGTCTGGCTACGCGGCGCGTGGGTGTAGTATATTCCAGCATTTTATTAACTTAAAGTAAATAATAAATATACATTCACCCGAAGCCCTGGAGGTGTTGGTAAAAGTAATTGAGTTCTAGGAATACCCACATTTTATCAGTGTACTTTTCGGACCCCTAAAAGCTAAAATATTACTTAATGAGCGTGGACCAAAAGAAGGATCATATTTTTCGGCTGTAGGTATAAGTACGCGTAGTGCGCGTACAAACATACGAACTGACAGACAGATAATAATTCCAAAAATAATGGTTTTGGTCTATATTGATGTTACAAAAACCCCTCATATTAAGTTTATGTAAGTATTTGCTATGTAGAGATATCGGCCAGTTTCAATTTTATTATATTACTAGCGACCCGCCCCGGCTTCGCACGGGTGCAATGCTAACACTAAAACCTTCCTCTTGAATCACTCAATCTATTAAAAAAAAACCGCATCAAAATTCGTTGCGTAGTTTTAAAGATTTAAGCATACAAAGGGACATAGGGACATAGGGATATACGGACAGAGAAAGCGACTTTGTTTTATACTATGTGGTAATGTACCTATGTACCTATGAGTTTATTTTTTTGAGTGCATCCCGTACCTTGACAAATAAATGATGTTACATTGTTATGTTGTGGGAGTGACATTGGATTGGTGCCATCATAAAAAAAATATGGCGTCTCTATTCCATTTAGATTTCCTGAAGCCAAAACGATGCGACGGATTTTAAAGTGAGATAAACGCTAGAATCTAAATTCTAGTTTTAAAATAAGTTCTGCACTTTTTTAACGTAAGTAATCGTTTTTTTTTGACATTTTAAAATACAAATTAACTCATTGTCTAATGCTAAAAGGTTCTTTATAAAGCCCAATTTGTTTTCTAAACAAGAAATGCCCAAGTAGTAACGTCCAGGAAAATATAAGGAGCGATGCCAAGTAATAAAAAAAAAATATTAATAATGCCACGTTTTAGTACCTAATGAAACATTTCACTTCTCCGAGAAACAGCCGAGTCATTTCTAAATAGAATTTGTTATCTATAAATTAAAATAATGCTTAAGCGTTTTTTGTACGAATTGCAAATTTGTACGATTGGCTAATTTGAACAAAACTAGAATTTGAACCAAATGATTATTTGTACAAACTGAGAATTTAAACAATTTGAGAAAATGTTCAATCGAATTATGAGCAATTGGATCAATTTAACTTGCAGATGAAATAGAGCCTTGAAATTTTAAACATACATAGATACTTAACTCACTCAACTAACCTCTATACCTACCTAAAGTTTTGGATTAATAGTGATAGTGTATTGTGGCAAGTATCCATGGAAGTCTGCAGTAGGAAATTCTATAGAATAAGTAGAATTGACGACATTTTCGGAATTCCTCGTGAAGTCACAATGCAGTCTTCAGTAGAAGTCGAACACTATCATTTTACTGTCGATGACTAAAAAAAGTATAGAAAATGTTGAAAAAGAAAACTATCTTTGTGTGGACCCTCAAGTAGACCTATGTACCTGATAAATGTAATAAATAAATAAAAAAAAATAAAAAAAAATTATCTCAGATTAAATCCATATCAACAATTAAAATTACAAAATTAAAATTACAGATCAAAATTACAAAATTTAAATTACAAACTAAATGTCAAGTAGAATTACAAATTAAAATTAATAACGACTAGATTTCAAGGCCTAAAAGAAAATCCTTCAAATCCCAAAAAAGTAATATTCCGGAAAAAGGCTAATGTCAAAATCTTACATTTGGCGAATATTGGCGACGTGAGGGCGCCAGGCGTTTGTTGACCCCGTGTTTGTGACTTCCGAGCCCGGTTCTGATGCACGTCGATGCACCCTGACCCCCTCTCCCGACCTACCCCAAGTAACTTTGTCTCCCCGAATCCATGGGTGTATATATGTATACCTATACATGTCTATCCAATTCCCAAATCAATAGGACAGCGCACGGAAGGATTTTCAAACACGCTTTCAATTGGATTTACTCCCACGCGCGTACTCCCACCTCAAAGGCCGGCAACGCACTTGTGACTCTTGAGCTGCAGGTGTCCATGGGCGACGGTAGTCACTTACCATCAGGTGACCCGTCTGCTCGTTTGCCCCCTTTTTTTTTTATAAAAAAAAAAAAATTCCAATCAAAATCAAAATGTTTATAGTTCTATGTAGTCTTATAAGTCCACTTATTGAAAGTCATTGGAATTCCACCACTTCGGCTTGTCAAATAAGAGTGGCAAGAAACATTAACATATTAATCTCTTAAACAGTACAATAGTTTCATCCATCCTAAGGTTGTCTGGAAGAGATCGCTAAAAGCGATAAGACCGCCCATTGTAGTTACTTTAGTTAATGTTGGTATCCATATTGTGTTGTTTTTGGTGTACCTACAATAAAGAGTTGTTGTATTGTAATACAAACTACAAGTTATATTATGGTTTTTTTAGTGCTGTGCTATAGAAAATTTACACTAAAATCATTGTCACAACTTACGTACATATTTATCACTAGCTCAACGATGAAGGAAGATTAGGGGTCCAAAAATATTCTGGAGAAACGTGGGTATTCCAGAAGTTTAATACCTCTGCCTACCCCCTCGGGGATAAAAGGCGTTTCTTTCATGATTTTCATTCAAATACTAACTACTTAGTATCCTCATGATCTTTCTCACATAATAATATGAGGAAGTGGGCTCAATCTCAAACCTGCCTTATTTGACGGTATTTTCCAATCATTCCAAACTCTAATGACGTAAATTGGGCGTAAAAACATTGACTTACTTTCAGCAGACGTCCAAGCAACGTGCCATGGGACACAAGTTTATGAATTTTACTTTTTTTCAGGTTTCTTAAAATTCTTCTAGGAAAAATAACACTTTACGAAATTGTTATATACTAGCGATTTCACTCGGTTCTGAGCCGGTATATATACTACTATACGGTATAAGAGCACTGATAGCCCTGACGGTTAAAGAGCCGGCCGAAAATCAGTGAGGCACTGGTTCGAATCCTTACATGTACCAATGAGTTTTACAATTTATCACTAGCTCGACGGTGAAGGAAAACATCGTGAGGAAACCCGCAGGTCTCAGAAATAATTCTGAGACATGTGCAAATAGACCCGGTCCGGCGATGGGCTCACCACCTATCACGTTTAGGGGTCCAATGTATCTCGTGAAATGTGGGTATATCCAGTAATGGAATACCTCTGCCTACCCCCTCGGGTATGAAAGGCGTGAGATTATATTATTATTTTAAAGGCTACATAGTATAAAAGAAAGTCGCTTCCCGTCTGTCTGTCCCTATGTAAGTAGGCTTAGATCTTTAAAACTACGCAACGGATTTTGATGAGTTTTTTTAATAGATAGACCGATTCAAGAGGAAGGGTTTTATATACCTTAAAAACAGAAGCAAAACGAGTCGCTAGTGATGAATAAATAGTACATTTATTCATAACAAACATTATAGTATCATTATTTGTATTAAAAGCATTATGTGCAACATTATTTCTCCAACTAATGACAACAAATTATCCAAAAATATTACAACACATTTTCACCTGTGAAGATGAATCAGGAAAATATACTAGTTCGTTAGCGAAGCGTGGGTAACAAACAACAATTTCTAGTGAAGCCTACAGACAGATTTATAATACGTCAAGGCTAGATACTAAGCCGTACTATTTTATAATACACATAGCGGTTCTGCGCGGTTTCACCCGCATAGTTCCCGTTCCCGTAGGAATACGGAAATAAGATATAGCCTATGTTGCTCAAGGATCTCCTAGCTTTTCATTGGTGAAAGAATTTTTAAAATCGGTCTAGTAGTTTTTGAGTTTATTCATAACAAACATACAAAAATACAGAAACCCAAAAATACAAATTTTCCTCTTTATAATATTAGTATAGATTAGTATAGAAACGTATTGAAGCAATCCTCTCAGACATATTTTTAGAATACGTCCCACTTCTTTTATGACATACATTGGTTGTTCCTCTTTACCTGTACCCTACTTGCCCCATTTCCATTTTCATTCGATAAACCGTTCTATTGTACAATATTTTAAAAGAGATGGAGGTACGTTTTGATATTCACGTCCTATTTACGAAGCAGTGTGTTTCATTCAACGTACCATTAATATTACCTACTTATATACGAATTTATATCGCTTGGGATTTCATTAATGTTATTAGTTTTTAAAACTAGTTCTGTGGTTTCACACAGCAGATTTTAAGTTAGACCAGAAACGATACAATATTATTATTTATATAATAGTGACCCGCCCCGGCTTCGCACGGGTGCAATGCTTATAAGATTTTCCCGCTTTTCTGTTGAAATTTTTCCTGAATTTTCTTTGCTATAAGCCTCACGGAGCCCGAGACCTTCCAACGAATGAAAAACCGTGGAAATCGGTTAGTGCGTTCTGGAGTTATAGCGTCAGGAAGGAAAACCCAACTTATTTTTATATAGTAGACTAGCGACCCGCCCCGGCTTCGCACGGGTGCAATGCTTATAAGAATTTTCTTTGCTATAAACCTCACGGAGCTCGAGACCTTTCCAACGAATGCAAAACCGTGGAAATCGGTTCGTGCGTTCTGCAGTTATATCGTCAGGAAGGAAAACCCGACTTATAGTTGTCAAGTCCAATTGTAAATTTAAGCCCCCCCCCCTCCTAAAGGGTCCTTGGAGACCCACATAGGTACACAAAAGATTTTGTCAAAATCGGTCGACCATTTTCGAGTTTTTATAAGATTAGCGTACGACAATCGATTATTATATTTATACATAAAAAGGATATTAAGTACGATTACTTTTGGAGTATTTCAATATTTATCACGTGAAGGAAAACATCGTGAGGAAACCCACAAGTCTCTGAATGAATTCTGAGACATGTGTGAATAGACCCGGTCCGGCGAAGGGCTCACTACCTATCACGTTTAGGGGTCCAATATATCTCGTGAAATGTGGGTATATCTAGTAATGGAATACCTCTGCCTACCCCCTTAGGGGATAAAAGGCGTGAGATTATTAATTAATTTAATTTATTTCCACAGACATAGGATTATTTTAAGATTATTTCTTTGTAAGCTTAAAATATGTTGATTGTATGTACGTACGTACATACAATCTTATAATGTAGCGATACAATTAAATTATAAATTAATTAAAAACAGAATTTTTCACAAGCATTTCGCAAAAATCTTTTACGAACAAAATCTACGCACACAAAGGGAAAACATAAAAACATCATCTAACTGGAAAAGTCACGAGATAGGTACATAAGAATTTTTCCAAACAATTTTTTGAAGAATTTCTGAGTTGTTTTTAAGGTTTCAAGCCATAGTGGTAAAAAAGAAAATCCTAAGGATACCGTACTGATTGGTTTCTGTCTGCTGCTTGGTTCACTTGCGTTTTAAATAATGCGTGCCTATATTGCGAATGAATGAAAATGTTTTTATATTTTTGGGTCAAAAATGGCTAAAATGACAGTTTAATTCTCAAATTAAAATTCAACTATTTCCGATGGCAACAGTCTTTAAAATTTTCTGGTTTATAAAAGTAGCCTCCATCTTTCTCCGCGGTCACCATTACAATCATGAATTACCTATACCCAAACTTTCATCACCAACGCCTTTGGTTCTGATGCAGTATCTAACATAACAAATGCACACTTAGGTACTATTTTTTTAGTCAATGACCTTTTGACCTTTTGGAAATATGCCCGCCTCTCATGCTTTGTAGTCTAGGTTCTTATAGGTTCCTTAAGTTATTTTCCTACTCTAGCTAGTGATAAATATGTACGCGAAGACCTATGATTTTCTTCCAACCTCTTTGTTTGCTACATTATCACTCTATAGGAAAGAGAATTATTTTCTTCCAACCTCTTTGTATGTACGTTTTGTTTCGAAAAACTTATCGGTACATTCTCGCGCCAGCCTGAAAACAAATCAAATTACATATCTATTAAGAAAGAAAGAAATAAGCAAAAGTAATCTTTTTAAGCATAATTGCTTCGAAATATTATTATTTTTATAAGAGATTACAGAAACATATTTTTTATTTCATTTTGTATCAAAGCCTTCGTTTCAAGTCTTTCAAGATGAACATTTATGATGATATTGACTACTTCATCTGTTGAGTTGTAGACGGAAATAAAGCTTAGCAAAGATAGCTTCTATCCTGTTTTCTTACTTCGCCATTTCGTATATGCATCCCTTTTTACGGCGGAGGGGGTAGCTTATTCTATTTTTAGACTGGTGGAGGCTGCTACCTCCATTCAATGTAATTGAAAACCAATAATGTCAGAGCCTGAGACATCAGTGAATTGGAACTGTCACGGGTGTTTAGTAATGTTGGCTGTAGTTGATTAGTGGATGGGTGCTTTGTGGCAAAGTACCACTTCGTGTTTCAGTCAAGATTTCAGTCAACGCTTGGGCGCAACGTTAAACCAATTCGTTACGATTTTGGTTGTATAATCAAGCAAAGATGCTTTGTAAGAATGGCTTGATAATTTGGTTTGTTTTTAAGGTCCCCGTCAGGATCCGGGCTATCCTTTTTTACTTTTCAGGTACGGAACCCTAAAAAAGAAATACCTACGAAGGGTAGGATTAATCAAAAGCACAAAACAAATTTTAATTAATGTTAAACAAAAGATATTTCTATTCAATAGGATGTTTGGAAACGTGTGCGATGAAGCATTCGCGTATGAAACAGAAGATAAAGGTACCAGTATGTTCACTGAATATCTAAACGCAACAAAAGAAAAACAACAATGGTTTTAATTAAAAATATGGTCGTTTGATTGAAAACTAACAACTTATAAGTAGATTTTAAAACAATGATTATTGGAAGCGGACTTTTAGATACTAAATTAATTTGCAAAATGTTATTAGAAAATGGATTCGCCATGAGTTTTTGATAAAATGACACCTCCGCGAAACTGACAACCGGGCGAAACCACATTTAGATTGCGATTCATCAAATAGTTCCTATACCATTATGTTGGTAATAAGGTAAATAAGTGTTGCATGTGTGTGTTTTGTCGTGTTTATGCTGTTGAGAGACCATCCAACATGACAGCATGTGTGTAAATTCGCACAAAATTAACGACGTATGTGGTTTCCTCACGATGTTTTCCTTCATCGTAGAGATAATGATAAATATGTACTTGTGTAAGTTTCTGAAATATAATTACGCCCTCGCCAGGATTCGAACATGAGCCTCTAAATGAGAAGCGGGCTTAACCACAGAGTTGTTACTGCTCAACTCTGTGGTTGTACTTTCAGTGCTTAGAATAGATTAAATTAATATGTTAGTACTGTTGCGTAGCACGCCTCTAAGCCCGCGGCAGAATTATAATAAGATGATGAAATGAGAGGCGGGGATCAGAACACCACGTTTTATTCATGGAATAATCAATCTAAAATAAAAAACCTAAAAAGAAATAGAATAATTGGTTAATAGAATACATTAGTTAGAAATGATATTAGTATGTAATCCGTAAACGTCTAAACATATTGAGAGGGTTGTTGGTTATAAGTTGAAATGACGTGGGAGGAAAGTGCTATAAATCGTGAAACAATGAACTTACCCGGATGGGTTTTTATAGACATGGACATTTATATGAAGGAAAAAGATCTTTTGAGACATTGCGGATGGTTACAAGAGGGCAAGAAATTTTACAAAACTTCTCTTTTTGGGGCGGTATATAGCTACTTCTGACTGATAGATAACTGACGTTACACGTCAAAAATATATTATTACTAGCCCGCGGTTTCACCAGTGTAGTTCCCGTTCCCGTGGGAATACGGAAATAAAATATAGTGTATGTGTTATTCTGATGTATAAGCTATAAAACTGTAAATTTTCATCAAAATCCGTTCAGAATTTTTTGCGTGAAAGAGGAACAAACATCAATACATCTATACATTCAAACTATCGCCTTTATAATATGTATTAGTAGGTAGGATAGGATAGAATAACTTTGTTGAACTTTTGAAAGGGAATGAGGAAAAACAAATGAAAATTTTAACATGCTGACAAGGCAATTTGAAACGTGTTATTTTGAGTGTTTCTTATAATGGCCCGAAAAGTACATTGTTAAAACGTGTATATTTCCAGAAATCGGATACCTTTTGCAGGAGGGATAAGGTGTAAAAAATCAGAATTCCTTTGAGATTCCGGTTTTTCCTTTTTCCGTAGGAGTTCAAAATTTGGATTCCCAAAATTACCCACCTATAGGTTGTATAGTTTCGGAGAATTCGTGAGTCAGCGAGTGAGTCAGTGATATTTCACTATAATATTATTAGCGTTCCGCCTTCACTTCGGTATAATAAAACATATTCTCTGAACCCTACTTTTTTTTTTGTTGACATTTCAGTTGTAATCTTTGAAATTTTCTTCGAAATCCGTTGAACCGTTTTAGAGTCTATTTAATTTTGAAAAAATTTTGAAATGGACAGACAATATTATTCGGAACGGTCATTTCTCTTATTTAATCGAGCAATTCTTGTGTTTATGTATATTTTGAGTATCTCGGAAACGGCTCTAACGATTTTGATGAAATGTTTTCTACAGATACAGTTTTACTGCATAGCTGTATTTCCTGTAAAAACGCGATTATAACTCACCGGAAAATGGCGTGGTGTTAGAACGTAGTACTGATGATTTTTATATCAGAAAGACACGACACGACACTTCAATTTTATTATCTGCCTATACTTAAAAATCGGACAAGTGCAAGTCGGACTCGCGCACGAAGGGTTCCTTACCATTATCTATAAAACGGCAAAAAAAACACGTTTGTTGTATGGGAATAAATATTTATTTTATATTGTCTTTAGAATTTGTTGTTATAGCGGCAACAGAAATACATTATTTGTGAAAATTTAAACTGTCTAGCTATCGCGGTTCTTGAGATACAGCCTGGTGACAGACAGCCCTTTGGGTACGGAACCCTAAAAAATGACTGTCTGTCTGATCGATCAACTGAAACTAACTGAAAATAACTGAAACTGGGGTTAGAAAAATAAACTTTTGCAGAAAGGTTTCTTAAATGACGTAAGTGTGGACAAACAAGGGAGTTTTGGAAATTCCCATGAAAATAAACAGAATTCAGACACCCGATGGATTCAGATAGACAAACCATTTAAAACTATTATATTATATGTATATTTTTGTCATTATGTGGGTCAACAGATTAACTGGTAAAAGTTTTTTTAATCTTGCAAGAGAATTGTTTTTTCCAAACTTAGCAGATAGTATTGGTATGGAAACATTCAGAAGATCTATGTACGTACACATTTAGCATCCGTAAAAGTGCAGAATTTTGATATTCTATTTACAGAAAATCAATATATGAGTTTGAATGGGCTAAATTTAGACTGAGCCTGGTGTAGGTCAGAGGGGACTTAGCGTTGTATAGAATAACACATCTGATATGGCGGGTAGGGGGAGTCGTGAGGTGACGGTTTTATACCTAAGCTAGCGGCGTTCTCGTGTTCTCTCTGCTTATTCCCGTTACCTTATGTACATACATACATACGCGTGACGCCTTTTCCCCGAAGGGGTAAAAAAAGCTATCTCTTCCGCCCCTTGCTACGATCCTGGCACACCTCACGCACCATATCCACGTCCATCAATCGGTTCATACATGCTCGTCGGTTTCGGGTACTCTTTATCTGGCTTTTCTTCAATACCTCGCCGATCTGGTCGATGTAAGTACGCCTAGGTCGCTCTCTACTGACTCGGAACTCACAATACCCTCTTGTTAGACGCTTTTCATCAATCCACTAGATATGTCCAAACCATCTGAGCATTCCTTTCTCAATCTTAGTCACTACATCTTCATTCAGACCACAACGTTCTCGGATTACAGTATTCCTCATTTTATCAATCAATTGTACTCCACTCACCTTGTGTACTTCCAAAAATCCCTTCTAAGTCCTCACTTAGGTCATCTAAGGAACTTTTTTGCAATAATTCATGCTTGTAGTTTGAGCGGTTTCGGCTGTGCGTTGATCAATCTGTCAGTCAACCGGTGATGTCTTCTTTTTTATATACTTAGGTATAGACAGAAATAGCATTACAAAAGAAGTCATACGTAAGTGATTAACAAAACTTTATTGTTTACTCCTATGAAAATGTAAGAAAAGGTAAAACAATAAAAAGAAAAAAAGAGCACTATGGGCGGTCTTATCGCTGGAAGCGATTTTTAAGACATCCTTAGGGTGGATTTAACTAAGATACTATAAATTGTATGATAAATGGAATGGTGTGCCGGAGGAGAGTCCGTATAGATTTTCACTGATTTATGTGTCAATACAGCAGTTTGTAGTATTATTACTACGCACGGTTACCTTTGCTCTCCCATTTTCGTGACATTATCTCATATGTCTATCGACGCATTTCTCTTAATATCATTCCTTTTCGCTGCATTCATTTCTGTAGATCCCTGAAACCTGTTAACGTTATAAAAACACATCTTCACTGCGCTACCACATCGTATCTTCACGTTACAAGCACCTTTATAAATCGGTCTTGGCTCCAATTACTTACAGCGCAGTTTTCACGTGTTCACTATACTCCTAGAACTTGGGGCTTCGAGCGCACAGATGCGCGTTACTTTTTCCTATTCCAAGTCACTATTATTTCTTGATTTTTTAATTGGTTTGCTGTTTATTTTGCTAAAAAGGTAATTTTGACATTTCTGACATTGTTGTTTATAACGGTTGTTATGGCAATTTCTTTCTCATTTTATTAGTGGCCTGATGTTTCGTATGTGATCTTTCGCTAAATTGTGAATTTTGGGCTGGCCATTCGTAAAAAAAATACTTCTAAATTCAAAATTACGATTCCTCTGCCAAAATTCTATAAAAGGCAGAGGATTCGGAAGAGCAAATCAAGTCTTACTCCAGCTTTCATAAAAGAAAGTTCTAATTAAAGGCCTTATCCCGGGGTCGAGCGACCCCGGGACCCTGCAGTGCCTCCTTCTAAAAATCTTCACCGTGTGTGAGCCCCTCATTGTGTGAGTCATCTTGGTTCCCGTGTGTCCTCCCGCCTGGCCGTTGCCAGACGCTCGCAGGCCCCTCCGCCTTGCCAGTGCCAGACGCACGCAGGCCCCTCCGCCTTGCCAGTGCCAGACGCACGCAGGCCCCTCCGCCTTGCCGTTGCCAGGCGCACGCAGGCCCCTCCGCCTTGCCAGTGCCAGACGCACGCAGGCCCCTCCGCCTTGCCGTTGCCAGGCGCACGCAGGCCCCTCCGCCTTGCCGTTGCCAGGCGCACGCAGGCCCCTCCGCCTTGCCGTTGCCAGGCGCACGCAGGCCCCTCCGCCTTGCCGTTGCCAGGCGCACGCAGGCCCCTCCGCCTTGCCGTTGCCAGGCGCACGCAGGCCCCTCCGCCTTGCCGTTGGCAGGCGCACGCAGGCCCCCCTGCCTTGCTGCGTACCCCTGCCGTGACTACATCGAGCCTCACTACATCTGGCCTGATTACATCGAGCTGTGCGGCCTTCAAGCGCGCAGCTCCTTCACCCCTGCCGTGCTGACGTCGTGCCCCTATTCTCCGCATCCATCCGTCATCAACTCCACTGACACATACCGCTTACCACGCATCACACGCCCATACACCCACTTCACAAATTCCCTTTTTTTAAAAAACTGATGTAAATAGTGTTTTAATATTATTTATCGAAATATAAAAATATCCTCATTCTTCATATTTTCTTTTTTTATTTTGTTCTTTTAAAATTGTCGCTTCACGACAAGTTATCCTATCAAAATAATAAAATGGTTTTTTTTTTATCTCAAAGGTGAAGGAAAACATTGTGAGGAAACTTATAAGCCCCAGAATTAATTCTGAGGCATGTCTAAGTGCTCCCCCGGTCTGATCGGCTAGCCACTTGTCACGTTTAGGGGTCCGTAAAATACCCTTCTAAAGAATAGGTTTATCCACGGATGGAACACCTCTCCTTGATGTTAGTTCTAAATAAAATAAATAAATAATCTTACGCCTAAGGGTATTCGATTTCACGAAATACTACCCATGTTTGACCAGTATATTCATTGGACCACTAAACGTGATAGGTGGTGAGCCCATCACCGCCCGGACCGGCTCAGTTACACATGCCTCAGAATTATTTCTTTGACCTGTGGGTTTCCTCACAATGTTTTCCTTCACCGTCGAGCTAGTGATCGATAATAGGTATCTACGTAGTGTGCATCTGGATTGAGGGCCCACTTTTTAAATTATTGCGAAACGAAATGATACTTACAGGGCATTTACTTAAAATTTTGTAAAACCTAAAGCAAAGATTCTTAAATTTCTTAAACGTGAATCAAAAGAGTTATGGTCAAATAGCTTGGGCCCTCAATCCTGACGCCTGCATAAAACGGCATAGTCGAATCTCAGAAAGTACTATCCCTGGGATAATAATTTTTATTCGAGTATTTAGTTAGGAATTTGTTAAATACATTAAGAAATTGTCAAGTCTTAAGAATGCGACAATACAGATTTATGGCGCTTTAGCTGTGTGCATCTGGATTGAGGGCCCACTTTTTAAATTATTGCAAAACGAAATGATACTTACAGGGCATTTACTTAAAATTTTGTAAAACCTAAAGCAAAGATTCTTAAATTTCTTAAACGTGAATCAAAAGAGTTATGGTCAAATAGCTTGGGCCCTCAATCCTGACGCCTGCATAAAACGGCATAGTCGAATCTCAGAAAGTACTATCCCTGGGATAATAATTATTATTCGAGTATTTAGTTAGGAATTTGTTAAATACATTAAGAAATTGTCAAGTCTTAAGAATGCGACAATACAGATTTATGGCGGTTTAGCTTGGGCCCTCAATTCAGCAATTTTGATATTGTAGAATCAGCAAAAAATATGAGTTTTTCTAAGGAAAGATATTAATACGACTATAATATATTTGAGTTCCATATCTCGGAAAATTTGTTAAAAAGAAATAACGACACAAAAGTTAATTGTTAAAAAGTTATTGAAATTCGTATTTTTTCAAAACGTCTGAACTGAGGGCCCAAGGTTTTTGTCAGTATTGACTAGGCTAAGCCTTCTACACTACCGCACTTTAGGCTAAGTATTTTAACAAATTTTTAACTAAAAGGCTACAAAGCGTCCATTCTTCTAAATGCCGTACTTTAGGAGAAAATTGATTTTCGATGTTTTATATGAGAAAATTCAGTAGGGTGACCATAATGTTTATCGTAAGTATAAACAAGTATTCGTCGTGATCATGTAAGTAGTATTTTGTAAAGCGCAGATACAATATATATAATTATACAACGCGTAACAGAAAAAGCGCAATTCCTCATACACCCCGGTTAGTAAATTAATATACTAAAAAAAAGATGCAATCGAACTTTAGTTGTGTCTAACCAATTTTCTTAAATATCGATCAATAATAGCACGATTTCCATAGATAGCACTGAATTCAGCTATGCTAATTCATTTTTCGGAAAAATTTAACACATTAAAAATAGATGAAATCGAATAAGTAGTCGATACTGAACAAACTAATTTCAGGAATTGCGCTTATTCTGTTACATATTGTATATAATATATAAAGCTCGATATAATTATATACGTCTAGCTGTGCTGTGCCCTCACCTACGTATGCGTGGAAAAATAAAATAAGAAAGTGCCAATAATCAATGAAATTATGTATTGGACGTATTAAAATTATAACCCTGTATATTAACAACTAGCAGTGCCTTGCGGTTTCATCCGCGTAGTTCCCGTTCCCGTGAAAATACGGGAATAAAATATAGCCTTTGTTACTCCCTGGTAATGTATCTTTCCATTGGTAAAAGAACTTTTTAAATCGGTAACGTGGTTTAGGCCTGTTCCCGTGGGAAAATTATAGCACATGTTACTCCCAGAAAAGTACACTTTCCACTGGCAAAACATTTTTTTTAAATCGGTAAAACCGGTAGTATTGGAGCCTTTTCAATACAAAAAATCAAAAAATTCCTCAATCCAATATATTCCAGTTCCCGTGGGAATATCAAAAAATCCCTTCATAGCGGTTGCCTACGACATAATATAAGACGCCTACATAACATATTAGAAATTGCGGGTGCCCATCGGCGTTTCCTGCGCGGATCCGGTTTATTCCCGTTCCCGTGGAAATTTCCAAAAATCTCTTCATAGCGGTTGGCTAAGATATACAAGACACCTATATTTCAAGTTTCTAGGTGTTATCGATTTCTTTTTTCACCTGTTTTTATATTTTCCCGTGGGAATGAGATATTTTTCTGGAATAAAGAGTACCCTAGATGTTGACCCGGGTACTCAGTTATATCCATACCAAATTTCATCAAAATCCGTCTAGCAGTTTTTGCGTGATTCGTGCACAACCAGACAGACAGACAGACATATATAGACAGACGGACAGACAGACAGACACAAATTTAAAAAGATGTTGTTTTGGTATCTATATCGATAATTATATAGACTAGATAAAATAGACTCGTTAAAATTTTCAAAAACATTTCATATACAGCCACGGCCCCGTTAGAGTTTTGTTTTATGTATAGATAACATTTTTACATACTTTAACCTTAATTTGTTTTTAACAAGAAAATAAAAATAATATGAAACCCTGCCAAAATCTTTATTATTTTACATTATAATCTGCTAAAACATATGAAATTGTATGTATATAATTATATTATACTATCACTAATATGAGTCAAAACCCGAAATACACAGCAAAATGAAAATTAAACAAAAAACATGACGGGAACGCGCGTACGTCAGGCGTCAACAATACGAATACTATGATAACCATTTAAATAACACCCTATAATAATTATTGGATCACACAAAACGTAATCGCTTCCGACAACAACTATTCGCTTATGAAATATCTTATATGAGGATACATGCTGATTTGTCTCAAAAAAGTAACAAAATCATATACATCCTACTGAATTTTCTCATATAAAACATCGAAAATCAATTTTCTCCTAAAGTACGGCATTTAGAAGAATGGACGCTTTATAGCCTTTTAGTTAAAAATTTGTTAAAATACTTAGCCTAAAGTGCGGTAGTGTCGAAGGCTTAGCCTAGTCAATACTGACAAAAACCTTGGGCCCTCAGTTCAGACGTTTTGAAAAAATACGAATTTCAATAACTTTTTAACAATTAACTTTTGTGTCGTTATTTCTTTTTAACAAATTTTCCGAGATATGGAACTCAAATATATTATAGTCGTATTAATATCTTTCCTTAGAAAAACTCATATTTTTTGCTGATTCTACAATATCAAAATTGCTGAATTGAGGGCCCAAGCTAAACCGCCATAAATCTGTATTGTCGCATTCTTAAGACTTGACAATTTCTTAATGTATTTAACAAATTCCTAACTAAATACTCGAATAAAAATTATTATCCCAGGGATAGTACTTTCTGAGATTCGACTATGCCGTTTTATGCAGGCGTCAGGATTGAGGGCCCAAGCTATTTGACCATAACTCTTTTGATTCACGTTTAAGAAATTTAAGAATCTTTGCTTTAGGTTTTACAAAATTTTAAGTAAATGCCCTGTAAGTATCATTTCGTTTCGCAATAATTTAAAAAGTGGGCCCTCAATCCAGATGCACACCTTTAGCTTGGGCCCTCAATTCAGCAATTTTGATATTGTAGAATCAGCAAAAAATATGAGTTTTTCTAAGGAAAGATATTAATACGACTATAATATATTTGAGTTCCATATCTCGGAAAATTTGTTAAAAAGAAATAACGACACAAAAGTTAATTGTTAAAAAGTTATTAAAATTCGTATTTTTTCAAAACGTCTGAACTGAGGGCCCAAGGTTTTTGTCAGTATTGACTAGGCTAAGCCTTCTACACTACCGCACTTTAGGCTAAGTATTTTAACAAATTTTTAACTAAAAGGCTACAAAGCGTCCATTCTTCTAAATGCCGTACTTTAGGAGAAAATTGATTTTCGATGTTTTATATGAGAAAATTCAGTAGGGTGTATATGATTTTGTTACTTTTTTGAGACAAATCAGCATGTATCCTCATATAAGATATTTCATAAGCGAATAGTTGTTGTCGGAAGCGATTACGTTTTGTGTGATCCAATAATTATTATAGGGTGTTATTTAAATGGTTATCATAGTATTCGTATTTTTGACGCCTGACGTACGCGCGTTCCCGTCATGTTTTTTGTTTAATTTTCATTTTGCTGTGTATTTCGGGTTTTGACTCATATTAGTGATAGTATAATATAATTATATACATACAATTTCATATGTTTTGGCAGATTATAATGTAAAATAATAAAGATTTTGGCAGGGTTTCATATTATTTTTATTTTCTTGTTAAAAACAAATTAAGGTGAGTACCCTTATTTGTAAGCTAAATATGTAAAAATGTTATCTATACATAAAACAAAACTCTAACGGGGCCGCGGCTGTATATGAAATGTTTTTGAAAATTTTAACGAGTCTATTTTATCTAGTCTATATAAATATCGATATAGATACCAAAACAACATCTTTTTAAATTTGTGTCTGTCTGTCTGTCCGTCTGTCTATATCTGTCTGTCTGTCTGTCTGGTTGTGCACGCATCACGCAAAAACTACTAGACGGATTTTGATGAAATTTGGTATGGAAATAACTGAGTACCCGGGTCAACATTTAGGGTACTCTTTATTCCAGAAAAATATCTCATTCCCACGGGAAAATATAAAAACAGGTGAAAAAAGAAATCGATAACACCTAGAAACTTGAAATATAGGTGTCTTGTATATCGTAGCCAACCGCTATAAAGAGATTTTTGGAAATTCCCGTGGGAACGGGAATAAACCGGATGGGCACTCGCAATTTCTAATATGTTATGTAGGCGTCTTATATGTCGTAGGCAACCGCTATGAAGGGATTTTTTGATATTCCCACGGGAACTGGAATATATTGGATTGAGGAATTTTTTGATTTTTTGTATTGAAAAGGCTCCAATACTACCGGTTTTACCGATTTAAAAAAAATGTTTTGCCAGTGGAAAGCGTACTTTTCTGGGAGTAACATGTGCTATAATTTTCCCACGGGAACAGGCCTAAACCACGTTACCGATTTAAAAAGTTCTTTTAAAAATGGAAAGATACATTACCAGGGAGTAACAAAGGCTATATTTTATTCCCGTATTTTCACGGGAACGGGAACTACGCGGATAAAACCGCAAGGCAATGCTAGTTGTTAATATACAGGGTTATAATTTTAATACGTCCAATAGGTATATAATTTCATTGATTATTGGCACTTTCTTATTTTATTTTTCCACGCATACGTAGGTGAAGGCACAGCACAGCTAATCGTATATAATTATATCGAGCTTTATATATTATATACAATATGTAACAGAATAAGTGCAATTCCTGAAATTAGTTTGTTCAGTATCGACTACATATTCGATTTCATCTATTTTTAATATGTGTTAAATTTTTCCGAAAAATGAATTAGCATAGCTGAATTTAATGCTATCTATTGAAATCGTACTATTATAGAACGATATTTAAGAAAATAGGACACAACTAAAGTTCGATTGCATCTTTTTTTATATTAATTTACTAACCGGGGTGTATGAGGAATTGCGCTTTTTCTGTTACGCGTTGTATAATTATATATATTGTATCTGCGCTTTACAAAATACTACTTACATGATCACAACGAATACTTGTTTATACTTACGATAAACATTATGGTCACCCTACTGAATTTTCTCATATAAAACATCGAAAATCAATTTTCTCCTAAAGTACGGCATTTAGAAGAATGGACGCTTTGTAGCCTTTTAGTTAAGAATTTGTTAAAATACTTAGCTTAAAGTGCGGTAGTGTAGAAAGCTTAGTCTAGTCAATACTGACAAAAACCTTGGGCCCTCAGTTCAGACGTTTTGAAAAAATACGAATCTCAATAACTTTTTAACAATTAACTTTTGTGTCGTTATTTCTTTTTAACAAATTTTCCGAGATATAGAACTCAAATATATTAAAGTCGTATTAATATCTTTCCTTAGAAAAACTCATATTTTTTGCTGATTCTACAATATCAAAATTGCTGAATTGAGGGCCCAAGCTAAACCGCCATAAATCTGTATTGTCGCATTCTTAAGACTTGACAATTTCTTAATGTATTTAACAAATTCCTAACTAAATACTCGAATAAAAATTATTATCCCAGGGATAGTACTTTCTGAGATTCGACTATGCCGTTTTATGCAGGCGTCAGGATTGAGGGCCCAAGCTATTTGACCATAACTCTTTTGATTCACGTTTAAGAAATTTAAGAATCTTTGCTTTAGGTTTTACAAAATTTTAAGTAAATGCCCTGTAAGTATCATTTCGTTTCGCAATAATTTAAAAAGTGGGCCCTCAATCCAGATGCACACTCTACGTAAGCTTTTGAAAAACTCATTGGTACATGTCAGGATTCGAACCCGAGCCTCACTGATCATCATCATGAGTATCGGGCTCTTTAACTACTGGGCTATCACTGCTATATATAGATATTATATTTTAAAAACCTCTCTATATAAGAAACGTTCTTTCATTAGGTATTTTGTTTTTATTATCCCAAACTAAATTAAAGAAAATTGTGTTTTTGTCAAATAAAGTAAATAAGTAAGTAAATAACAACTCTTTCTTAAAAAAAAAATCTCAAGCCTTTTATCCCCAAGGGGGTAGGCAGAGGTACTCCATTATTGGATGTACCCACATTTCACGAGATATATTGGACCCCTAAACGTGATAGGTGGTGAGCCCACTCTTTCTTGTACGTAAAAAAAATGCAATATGTGAAACAATGATTTGAAAAGTACAATGGGCGATCTTATCGTTTTAAGCGATGTCTTCCAGAGAACCTTAGGATGGATATGGTAGAAACAGATGAAGGTAGATGGTGGGTATTAGGTGGTGCACTAAAGTAAATACATAAATAACACTAATAATACCTATAATATTCTGTGGTCGCTCGAACACGGAACCCTTGGTTCCCGAGTCCAACTGACTCTTGACCGCTTGTTTAACGTGACGTATGTGTATTTATACGTCAAATACTATTGTCTCGGCTACTGAATAGCGTATCGGCACGTATCAGTAAGAATACAATACGTGACGCATTTGCGCTGTTGGCACCCCATAACACTTTTGGGATTCATTCCATTCATAAATGTAAGTTCTTACGTCAGTAGCCGACCCACAGGGGGCGCGGCCTCCCCCTAGAACCAGCACAGAGGCACTGGAAAGGGGAGGTGACGTCAAGGAACCATGCAACAAGTGTTCCAATAGCACTGTAATACTTAGGTATGGACACTGTGGCTATTTTTAACCAGACGAAAAGGGCTGGTATGGATTTGCTATAAACCTCTCTGGGCCACTCCAAGTTGTACTGAAACTTATTTTTAGATAGGCGCTTGCTTGCCGGTCTACATCTATAAATTTTAGAGACAAACTAAGTCTGTCTCCAGAGTAATAATATCGTAGATTTTTGTATAAACATTACTTCTGTACGTATTTGTATTCAGGTACTTATTATAACTACCTATTTATATCAAACAGACAGAAGAAAGCAGGTTTAGTTCCTCTCCAATTTTCTTTGTTCATTTCCTAAAAACCTTTTTCAGGCTATTAGTATAAGTATTTCAAAAGTCAATTAGTTATATCACTATAGCTATTCTCACAACAAGAACATGGTAATAACTAGTCACAAAGTAATAATAAGTATTATAATTGCAAGAAGGTTCTCCAAACGAAATATCCAATTTATGAGGCCGTTAACATTTGAAATTGATTAATTACTAACATTGATTTATTTGTTCAACATAGCGAAATATATTTAGAAGCAATTTTGCCATCAATATATGGCTTCGCTTATCTTCGAAACGCCGAATTGACTGCGCATATAGATGACTAAGATAGAGTTAATGCTTATTAGACTGGACTGAACATCCCTGATATGTCTGAGACGTATTAATTTTGTAGATAAGAGAATAAAACCGCTCGTCGGCTAATAAGGTGTGTCCTTCAACTCAGGTATTGATTAATATTTCTGTGGTAGAGAATCGGAGCTACGTATGAACGTTTGAAGCGCCATCTATGTGTACGTGTTTGATTTAATTCTGTGTCCTGTTAGACGAAAAAGGGGCGAAAAAGAAGAAAAGCTACCTTACATGTTTTGGTTTTTGGTATTGTCGTGTGCTTATAGATGGCGTTTCTGTGCTATTTTTGAAATACTTTTGATTAATTTAAAACTGTCTATTTGAAGACGTTTAAACAAAAAGATTCTCTCCTAGAGAATGATTTTCTTCCAACCTCTTTGTGTCTATAATTTGAACTAGTCCAGATATGTTAGTATGTAGTGCACGTCTTCTATGGACTTAAAAATCGATTTTATCATTCACTAATAGAAAAATATTAATTTTCTTCAAAAAAGTTCTGATAACCTAACCATGTACCTCACTTGTGTAGTTTATATTGTAAGTAAGTGTTGATTGTTTGAAAATAATGACGTGTTGAGGAGTTTCTTGCCCCGCTCCTTCTAAACTTCACACATGCTGATGCGGTGGAATTGCGCTTACTTTCAATAAGTGGACTTATTATGACAACATTGAATGAAAACCATAGAAGACGAAAACGTTTTGTTACTTAGGTAATCACTGGCTAATAAAGGCTATAATTTATTTTGATAAACTGAAGTTCTTACAATTAGGTGGCCACTAGCCTAATACCATCTCCCAATCCACGGTGGGTTCGCGTGGGAGATATAGCCCATACTTCTTCAGTGTAGCTCAGCGTCATCGGGCTGTTACGGGTTCATAATGATGAAATGAAATGAAATGAAGTGTCTTTATTTTGCAAGAACATAGTACGAAACTGAAGTTAAGAGAAGACGGGTACCTAGCTAATTTCGATCAAACGGCTCTGAATCTAAATGGAACATATGGTTGCCCGACTGCATCAGAATTAGGGTGATATTTTGCAAGTGTGTGTATGTAATTTATTTCTGTTTCTTTATCTCATTTTCTAATTTATTTATATAACTGATTTCTAAATATGGAATTTACCTAAATCAGTCTTCACCTCTGAAGTGTCACAAGTGTGGATACCTACTTACTGTATTTTTTAAATATTTACAGCACCTCTTGTTTTTTCTACACATTGTACTTACGTACTTGTATATTCCAGAAGCACCAATATAAATGACAATCTTAATTGATTGATTGGCCTTGCTATAATTATAGTAGAGGTGCATGTTTTCATCAAAACTTGAAGCAAATGCTCTCCATTTATTTTTAATTTGTAAAAACTGGCGATAGTGTAAGAAGTAAAATGGAATTCTCTGCCAGGAGATTAGCGAAAGTATTCGGTTTAAAGAATCTTTATTTCTCATTAAGCAGAATATGTCACTTATATGAGGAAAAAAATCTTAAGTAAAACATTAAATTAACACGTCATTCATATCTTATAGATTAATTGCATACTTTCTGCGTAATTGCCACTAATCTATACTTAAATTCCTCTCGACCAAAACCAATTTAAGTCCTCGTTAATATATTAAGTAGGTATTGCATTTGTGGAAATACCCAATTTCACCCGTGTATTTTATGGACACTTCACTGGGCCGGAGAGTTTTTAAACATTACGCACAACAATTCTGGGGCACAAGAAGAAACTAGTTTGTTTTTGTTATCTATTGTGAAAACCACAGAAAAACAACAGTGAAAATAATATATACAACCGTCATTGCAAAACTTTAAAGTAAATCAACTAATAATAAAAACTTTTCCTTAGGATCTCAAACTGAATGAAAGAAAACACATTTTTTAAGTAAATAGATAACACAAATTATGTACTCGTTAGTACGACTCGCACTTGACCGGTTTTATTTTCTTTCAATTAAAAGTTACCATTTGCCAACATAGATACATTAAAGCAATTATGTGTGAATGGAAAAGTGTTGTCATTAATTTAAATTAGTTATTTTTAATGAAGTTAAAGCTTTTAAATGAGTTTGAGATTCAAAATAAAACACTCATTTGAGCGGTAATTTATCCCCGAGAGGGTAGGCAGAGGTACTCCATTCCTTGAAACCCTCCCTGTTTCCATCAGTATATATTCTGGCGGCGAGTCGATCATCGAAAATATAAATTAGTTGTAAACAAACGCTAACACATAATTTGAAGAAAGTTTTCCTCGAATATATATGCTCTGACAGACAGACGGACAATTGACACATTCTTTCCTTGTAAGAGTTTTTAGTAAACAAGTAGGTACATATTGTGATAAATAATAAATAGATAGGTGTAGGGTTATATGGCAAAGTATAAATAAGAAAAGAGCGTTATTCTCGCCGACAAACTGCATTGTAGTTTGGCGAGTGTAATTTAAAATTGTATTAGGTATTATTTGTAAAAGAAATAATAATAAAAAAAATAAAAAAAAAAGATACAGAAACTTAAGTAAAATTCAATTTAAAACACAACATTTATAAACGATAAATAATGATGCCGATTATATTATGATTAGTACAAATTTGTTACTTTAGATCTTATTTCTTGTTGACAAGAAGTCACAAATAAAATAAAAATAAAGAACATCGGCAGCTTTGGTACCCACTGAAATAGACACCCACGGGGTATCACACTATGCTTGTTATATTGACTCATAACAAGTCGAAATTTTCCATATTTTTAAACTAATCTAGCAGTTGAAAATATTGAGTCAAATAAAACAGAAATATCATAGAAACTCGAATCGATCGATTGGGAAATCTATTAATACCAAAGAGATTAAAATATAATATAAGGCATGAAGGGGACAAAGCGAGGATTATTTGAAGCCAAAAGTTATTCCAAGTGGAATAAGTCTAGTACAATTTCGACCGAATGACAGCTCGCGTTCATACTAACTGACATGACAAGGACATGACGCTTGAGCTTCAAAGTTTTGTATGAAAATATTCCCAATGCCCCCTCTATGCTATCATATTTTAATGTCTTTGATTAAATACAAAAACTTTTTTGTTGTTGTGGTAAAATTGAACGTCGTGTCATCACGTCAACCATGTCATTCACTAGGGATGGCCAAGTGAAAAAATAAATTGATATTTATCGTATCGACATTTCTAAATGCTATAGATAAAAATCGAGTGAAAAATATCGATATATCGTCAGTTTTACATTATTATTACTACATATACATATTCCCAAATTCGTAAGAAAGGACGATGAAAATAGTATAAGTATTTTTATAAATGCTTGAGTCGGCAAGTATCTAGTACCTAACATGAAATGAAACACGAAACCAGAATTGCGTTAAAAATATATTAAAATTGATACGAATTCGATACTGTAAAATAAATGTCGATATATCGCCATTAAAAATATCGACGATATATATAATATTATGCTAATTTAGTATTTGGAAAAATATCGATATTTTAATATAGGTATCGATATTTTTTGCCCAAGCCATCATTCACTGGCATAGAGTAACTTATATGGCATGTGGTAGGCAGTGCTATTTTCTAACAAAGAGGTTGGAAGAAAATCATTTTCTTTCCTAGAGAAACTTTTTCTTTACACGTCTTTGGTACCTAAAATCTCATAATAACCTACAAAATACACTAGGTAACGAATAACTTTTAAACTTCAACTTATAAAAATGTGGTATGATTACATATTATCTTAGTCTGTCCAAGAACTATCGATTTTACACGGTTTCGTCTTCCGTGGGCAGGTGTAAGTGGGGTACCCAAAACACACGGACTTTTGCCATTGTTCTTTACAAAATACTTAGACAATAATCGAAATATTAACTATTGGTTTTCGATTAAAACATATGTTATCAAAACTCCCATTAATGTAAAAGAGTAATCTTAAAAAAGTTTAATTTCATAAAAACATACAAAACCACATACTTCATGGTCTATTAACTATATAAATAGCTGTACTTACAATACGTACACTTAATAAAAAAATGTTCAAATTATGAACCCTAAAGGCTTTGTTTAAACATGATCATTTACTTAGCTAAATTCGTGTCGCTAATTGCTGCCACCGCGTAAACAGTCACACGCACAGGCGGCCCTACAAAAGACATCAGCGCGCTATATGACCTTTTTATTAGATTATTAATTTTGTTAAAAGAAATATACATATCTACTAAAATCTATTAATTATTTTCTTGCTTATTTAATAGATCAGCTTTATTTAATTTCCTCATAACACAACAGTTGAGGGTTAAGTGAGAGTTTCAATTAATTATTAATAAAATCACAATATCCAATACTATAATATAGTGTTTTTCTTGCAATAGTGAGTGACTCGTATCGAACAATAAATAGTAGAATTCTACAGCGGCCATTATCTTGGCATCATCATCACGCAGCAAACAGTTGGAGCTTTCAAAGCTGCGGGGGAGTGGAGTGGAGGCGCGCGGGGAGGGGCGCGGGGCGGCGTGAAAGCCTCCGCCTGCTAGTGCCGTGCCGACCGCGACGCCGCCTGCATGCCGCATCACCGCGCCACCCACCTGTCAAACACACCAAAACATAACTGAAAAGTGCTTTCAAAAGTGATACAGTGTACCGGACGTGTGAAATAAAGATATTTGTTCAGTGCGTGCCTTGTTCTCGTACGGACCCAACACTCCTTAGACTAGTGTGTAGTGTATCACGTGTGTTTACGAATGAATGTGACGGCGTAGGCGCAGCGGCGGGTCGCACTCTCCGTGAGATATTCGTGCGCGCGCAGGTCGTCGCGGCCATGTTGCATACCTGAGGCGAGCGAGTGCGCGACTCTGCGCGAACGGGACACAGCGAGCTCCCGGCGGACGTCCACTTTCCCTGGCGAGGAAGCAACCCTGCGATGGTGGCGTCATGACGGGGATGAGGCGATGGCACGTGGCGTTGGTCGCGCTGGCGGTGCTCACCGGCGCGGGAGCCGCCGCCGCCGAACAGATGCAGTCCCGTGCCGTCGACACTGGCGTCGATCTCCGCGTGCCCGAGGACCAGCCCGCTGGAACCATAGTCGGACGGATTCCAACCAAACCGGAATTCACCTATCGTTTCAATGAACCGCCGAAAGAGTTTGTCCTCGATCCCGTATCGGGGGAGATTAGGACGAACATGGTGCTCGATCGGGAGGGTGTCGATCGCTACGCGTTTGTTGTGCTGTCGAGTCAGCCGACGTATCCGATCGAAGTTCGATTACGAGTGACAGATGTGAATGACAATTACCCAGAATTCCCTGAACCCAGTATAACTGTCGCGTTTTCAGAGAGTGCCGCAGCTGGTACTAAGTTGTTGCTCGACGCAGCGACGGATAAAGATTTGGGGGAAAATGGGATCACTAATGACTACAGGATAGTCGATGGCGACAGTGAAGGAAAATTTCGTTTGAATGTTACGGTAAATCCAAGTGGTCAGACTTCTTATTTGCATTTGGAAACGACAGGCAAGCTAGATAGAGAAACAAATGATTTTTATATCCTAAACATATCGGCAAGAGATGGCGGAAATCCACCAAAATTTGGATATCTTCAAGTGAATGTCAGTATTTTGGATGTGAACGACAACCCACCTATTTTCGACCAAAGTGACTTCTCTGTTTCTTTAAATGAAAGTGTACCACCTGGAACTACCGTTTTAAAAGTAACCGCCACAGACAGTGATTTAGGCGATAACAGTAAAATTACGTATGAAGTTACAGACACCGAAAAACAGTTCGCCGTCGATCCCGAATCAGGGGTGATAACAACGATAAAAAAATTAAACTGTCCGAAATATTGTAGCAACATGACGTGTAATATGACGTGTGTGCTTACTGTTATTGCAAAGGATCATGGAGTTCCACGACAAGATGCACGAACTTACGTGACTGTCAATCTCATTGATGCCAATGATCACGACCCTGTAATTACTTTTACCTACGTACCACCAACGGCCAGCTTTGCCACTGTTGATGAAAATGCTAAAAATGGATCTCTTGTAGCTGCCATTACAGTAACCGATCAGGACGCTGGCTTAAACGGCATTACTAGCGTAAACATCGTTTCCGGTAATGAGCTCAGTCATTTTCGATTGGAAAATTCATCGAGTGTCTACATAGTGTACGTTAATGGAATTCTCGACAGAGAAGAAATAAGTAAGTACAATTTAACAGTAGTAGCTACAGATAAAGGAACGCCAGCGCGTACCGCTACATCATTTTTGGTGATTCATGTTAACGATGTAAATGATCATGAACCTGTATTTGAGAAATCAGAATATTCTACTATTTTGAGCGAACTAGCACCTTCTGGAACCTATATTGCTAGCATAACAGCAACCGATGAAGACACAGGTGTAAATGCAGAAATTTATTATGACTTTAACGACGGAAATCAGCAACGTTGGTTTTTTATTGATCATTTTACTGGTTTAGTAACTACAAAATCCATTTTAGATCGTGAGATACAGGGAACTGTTGAATTAAATGTTTCAGCCAGAGATGGTGGACCAAACCCAAAGTGGGCATACACTAGATTAAAAATAACAATTTTAGATGAAAATGATGAAGCTCCTACTTTTCCTCAATCTCAAATAAATGCTACCCTCGCAGAGAATATAAAACCTACAAAAGAAATACTTATATTGACAGCATCTGATTATGATCAAGGTACAAACGGATCTGTTTCTTATTATTTACCATCACACATAGAAAGAAAATATCCTGACACATTTATTTTGGATCCAATTACTGGACAACTTAGTGCTATTATTGAATTGGACAGAGAGAAAATACCTTTATATGAAATACAAGTTCAGGCTAAAGATCAAGGATTTCCTCCACAATCGTCAACTGCTACCATATTTCTCAAAGTTCTTGACGTAAATGATAATGATCCTGTATTTTATCCTCAGAGGTACATAGAGAGTATTAGTGAAGACTTTCTTATTGGCACTAAAATTGTTCAGGTGAGAGCATTTGATGCAGACGAAGGAGACAATGCTAAAGTCATATATAAGCTTGAAAGTGGAGGAGATGGATATTTTGATGTAGAACCCTGGACTGGTAATGTAATCCTAAACAAAGATTTTCGCCAAGCTTCAAAAACAATGTACACTTTAAAAATATCTTGTAAAGATAAAGGAAACCGACGAGCATCAAAAGAAGCCATAGTGGAAATAGTTAAATTATCTCAGCGCAAAAACCTTGAATTTGATGGCTATAATGGATACTCTTTCAAAATAGTTGAAGATGAAGGGACTATAAAATCTCAGATTGGACGTTACGTAGGTAAAGTTAGTGCTAGAATATCAAGTGATACACTGTCATATTATATTTTAGAGGGTGATCCTAAGCAAGTATTTAAAATAGACGAAAAATCTGGTATTATTACATCAGATTCTAATGTAGATCGTGAAGATAGAATGACTTATCATTTAAGAATTATGGCTAAAAGTGGCGTAGCCTTTGGTTTTACGACAGTCAATATTTCCATATTAGATGTAAATGATAACTATCCAATATTTATCGATGACAAAGACGAGATTCATATCCCTGAAAATATGGCCGTTGGGCAAGAAGTATACTTTGCTAGAGCTTCTGACCGAGATTCAGGTTCAAACAGAACAGTATTTTATAGGTTAAGTTTTAATCCTGACAACAATTTTTGGATATCTGAAACAACTGGTGTTATTTATTTAAATAAGCCTATATCGAATGAGCCGGGCAATGTGATGTCTATTGAAGTAACAGCTACTGATAATGGAAGTCCAGCTATGGCAACGAAACACGTTATAGCAGCAATAATAGATGATGTCAACGATCACACTCCTGTCTTTGACCATACGTCATACGAAACTTCATTACTGGAATCGACTCTTGTTAATACTAGGTTCTTTGCTGTCTCTGCTTCTGATGCTGATCTAGGAGTAAGTGGGTTAATATCCTATACTATTGTGGAAGGAAACACTGATGGAAAATTTGGTGTATTTCCCGATGGATTTTTATACGTGAAGAGCCCTTTAGACAGGGAAGAAAGAGATTACTATTCGTTGACAATAGTTGCTACCGATCATGGAGAGCCACCACGATCATCACAAGTACCTGTAGTCATACATGTGTTGGATGAAAATGATAATAGTCCACAATTTACAAATACTACTTTCGTATTCAAAATAAAGGAAAATGAGCCACCAGATACATTTGTTGGAAAACTAACTGCAACAGACAAAGATATAGGACGTAATGCTGAATTAACATTTAGTTTGCCCATTGCACAAAACGATTTTAGAATAGATCCTAGAAACGGTTTTATAAAAACACTGAAATCTTTTGATAGAGAAAGCTTAGCACATACTAGTGGGCAAAATTATATCACATTGACCGTGACTGTTAGTGATAATGGCAATATTAAATTGACAGATTCTGTAAGGGTTACAATTTACATAACGGACGTAAATGACAACGCTCCCATTTTTAAGCGTACTCCGTACAAAGTCGAGGTATCTGAAGGAACAGCAGTGGGAGCTTCAATAATGAGGGTTTATTCTTCAGACGCCGATGAGGGCTTAAACGGTGACATTTACTATAAGCTTATTGGCGGTGATGAAATGAAAAAGTTTACACTGGATGAGGCAACTGGGCAACTTGTTATCACCAAGCCTTTGGATCGAGAAACTGTAGATCGGTATCATCTTACTGTTCTGGCTCATGATTCTGGACTACCACTTCATTTGTCAGCAACTACAACTATCACAGTCACAGTTATAGATGAAAATGATAATGCACCGCTATTCACACACACACAGCTAAACATTTCGGTATTAGAAACAGAACCTGTTAACAAAAAGATAATACAGTTTCACGCTACAGACGCTGATTTAGGTATAAACAGAGAGTTACAATTTTCTATTACATCTGGAAATAGGAAAGATGCATTTTTTATCGACATTTACTCTGGTGAACTTTTTCTACATAAGCAGCTGGATTATGAAGATTTAACCACCTACATTTTGAATATCACAGCAACAGATAACGGTAGTCCCAGTTTGTCTTCAAGCATCCCGTTTACTGTGAACGTTATCGATGCCAACGACAATGCTCCCGTCTTCACAAATACGGCGATTGTCCGCCAAATTAGAGAAGGTATTCCGAAGCATACTCCCATAGTGACAGTAACCGCAGAAGACCCAGATTCAGGTTTGAACGGCAAAGTTTATTACTCGATCACTCACCAAGACCCTAACGATGGCAGGCGACACTTCGCTATAAATAACGTGACGGGGGTCATACACACTTTATTGCCTATTGATAGAGAAAGCATCGACACATTCAGGATCACTGTGGTCGCCTACGACAGAGCTGAGCCTGCTTCGGCGAGGTTATCTGCAGAAAAATTAGTCACCGTTATTGTCGAAGACATAAACGACAACGCTCCAGTTTTTGTGTCTATGAACGCTGCCGTGATTAATTTAGATGCGATGAGCAAGGACCGTGGTATATTTATTATGAACGTTCAAGCACGTGATTTAGATTCTGGAACAAATGGACTTGTCACGTACAAGCTTATTAACGGTGGAAATGACCTATTCGATTTGCATAGGAGCAACGGGGCACTTACCTTGCGGCAACTGCCGACCACGTCAGAGGCTCGATGGAATCTCGTCATAAAAGCTACGGACGAAGCGGTGTTAAGTGATCAAAAGAGCACAGAGACATATCTCACCATTATTCTTGGTGGGTCAGAATTAAATGGCGTCACGTGGACGAATGCAGGAAGTGTTTCAGTAGCTGAAAACGAGCCAGCAGGAACAGCAGTGTTGAATTTGACTAATAGTTACAAATCTGTACTCGAGTATTACATAGTGAATGTGACTGGTGACGGAAAACAAGTGGACAGGCTATTTGACATCGATTCCTCGCTGGGAATACTGTCAACCGCCTTCTCTTTGGACCGCGAGGCTGGCGTTGATCGCTACGCAGTAGAAATCTGCGTTGTTTCATCAGGAACAACACTGCAAACCGCTAAAACTAAGGTAAGAACAACATAAATCACTCTTACACTTTCCTTTTGGGTTAGCAAGACAGATTGTGATCACGTCAATACGAAAACCGATGAATAATGCTGGTCAAACAATTCGAAGGGGGCAATCCAATTAACTTCGCACAATCGTCGGCGAACTTAACATCCGCACCGTACTGATGTTAAAATAAAAATAAATATAACGAATGCTCGTTAGCGAATGTCGGGCGCGGTCTAATCGGGGGCTCTAAATTAACGATAAGTCGGTCTCAGAGCGATATCTCACATTCATTCGCGAGCCTTCCAGAGATTACACGTGAAACATGAGTTTTATTTGTAATTTGTTACACCTTATTACTCGTGACGTTATTTTATTCCATTAGGGAATTGCTACGAAGGTTTTTTTTTGCATTCTAATAAAATTTTAATAATGGTAGATAAAAAAAGTACAACAGTACAATACACTTGTGAGATGAATTATGGAATCACAACGAAAGATGCGGTCACAATTATGAGTAAATTTTATTTTTTGACAGACCATAAAAAGTAACTAATTTTTGTAGGCAGTCAGTATTTAAAGACCAACAGTGTAATTTTGTATATCTAAAAATAAAATCTATGTGTGAGTAAGAAATGGATCTGTTAGAACGTACTGAAAATTTTCTAGACTAATAGGACAATTTATTTATTACAATAACTATTATCCTTATTTAAACTAATTAAAACTAAATAATATAATTAAACTAAAACTAAATATTAATTTGAACTAGATAAATAATAAATAAATTTAAACTAATCGTAACTTTCTAGTTTTTCTTGCTTCTTGGAATTAGGGTAATTAATATTAATAGGCGAGTGAATGGTTGTACAAGTAATATCGACTTAAAAACTAACATGAATCATTTAAAATCAAACCATTTCATTTAGTTTTGAGCTTTATTTCGTTATAAGTATTAAAATTTGGTTTTATTATCTGGAAAAAGTGTGACTCCATATGAATAAAACAATACGAATCTAGATAGAAACGACTCAAAAATCCAATGCAGGTCAAAAACAGTTAACCTTCGAACCGAAAACCCCATTACGCATCACAATCCGAAGCCAGTTTTTTGTTTTAAAGAAGTAAAAAGTAAAACTGGTCGTTTGCTCGTAAAAGATCACGTCGTCTCACGATTACGATTCTGTGTTCTCACCTCTGGCGCATAAATGTTGAACTTACAGCATAAGGGTTTAAGCTAAAATAACCATAAATCTAGTGCCATTACTAAAAGAATACCTACAAAGTTCTGCATGCTAAATCGTAATAGTCATAGTCATAATATCGTTTATAACACATTTGCTCGTAAAAGGTGTCTTATTTCACCAATTTCAATATCGTTTTATATCTCATTACGCCCAAGTGCGGTAAGTGTAAAGTAAAACGCACGGTTTATCAAGATGCTCCGTCTTAAAACGAACGGTACTTTTTAAAATCTCAGCAAAGAGTTTTTATGTCAAAAAAGTTGTCAACATTTTATGATTAAAATTAACTTTGGGAGATAAAATATAATAAAGAAATATTTATGTACATAATTATTTAATTTAATTAATTTTGACAGTCAATTACAACCAATTAATCTGTAACAAAAACAAAAAAATATTATTTTACTTTATTAGTAATACTGGCTGTTTTTTGTGCTTTTGCCTAAAAAAAAATGATCATGCGCGCCGCGCGCTTTTTCTTAATGCTGTATAAGCTGTATTGTTTTTATTCGTTTACCATAGTTGGAGTTTTATTTTATTTCTTCGCAAATGTGTTATAAAACGTCGTATGACATACGTGCGTTTTGATAATTACAGCCTCTGCTTACTTGTAGCCCTCGCCTACGGCTCGGGCTAGCAATATCGCCTCGGCTGTAATTTTCAACCTACCGCACTTATATCATAATGTACTATTATTGCAATATGTGGATTAGAATAGATTGCTTATAGATTTATTTTTACCCATCTACCGCAAAGGTGGGTTTTTATGATAAACCTGCTGGGAACTTTTATATTTTCTCTAAATTATAATAATAATCAACTGATGCGCCTGTTGGCTCAGTTGGTAGTGACCCTGCCTTCTGAGCCGGAGGTTGCGGGTTCAATCCCCGCTCGCAGCATGAACATGTCCGTTGGCTTCGTGTCTGGTCGTTTAGTTTATCAGTTGTTTAGTACCCATAGTACAGACCCTGCCTAGTTTGGGACTAAATAGCCGCGTGTGAATTGTGTCCCACAATTTCATTAAACTGACTAATATCCTTCTAATATTATAAAATTTGAATTTAAAATGTAAAAGTGTGTACTTATATGTAGGTAACACCCAAAGATATCGAATATGGCGTAACGGCTTTCATTGCAAACACAACGTGAACCAACGATTTAACGTTACTTCCGAAACACCAAGCTCGTGATGTAACATGGCGGTCACATATTGAAATAAAATTGAGAAATGTAGGTAGTAGGTATGTCTAGATATTAAACCTTAACATTGGCATTCAAAATTGACATAATAATCATAACTGTCCAATATACTTAATATAGTGGTTTTGATATATAAGAGAAAGGAATAAAATGGATTAATATCTCCAAATTTAAAATATCGTAATTAAAATACGGCATAGATATTTCTAATTATACTTTATTTATAGACTCAACTTGTTAATAGCTAATTGATATGTATAACTGTGCTTACGGAGTCACCGAAGACTTCTCGGCGAATAACACGCTATATTCGTTTGATGCAAAATCAGACTCTGCTTATCAGAAATGTTTTCTATACGTATAGTAGAGAATATTTTAAATTTAGAACGTGCCAGGTAAAAGGGGACGCTTGGTAAAGTTGCTTATGAAAAGAAATTCTAAAACTTATACCTTCTATACCTTCAAACCTTGAAGAAGAGAGCGTTATCCCACCTCAAAGGCCGGCAACGCACTTGTGACTCTTGAGTTGCAGGTCTCCATGGGCGGCGGTAGTCACTTCATCAGGTGACCCGTGTGCTCGTTTGCCCCCTTTCTTTTATAAAAAAACCGGCCAAGTGCTAGTCGGACTCGCGCACCGAGGGTTCCGTACAACCTGCTATAAGACGTTGCTTCGTACCAAATTTCAAGATTCTGAGTTCACGGGAAGCATCCTGTAGGTTTTGATTCCCTTGCAAGTGTCGAAAATTTGCGGCATAAACGGCTGTATCTTTTGATTGCGTTGGCTTAGAAGTTTGATTTTTTCACAGCTTCAAGGGACAGTAGACCTGAGTAATTGATATAAATTTCAGCTTCATACCTCCACGCGTACCTGAGAAAAAGGGTCTTGACAGACGGACGGACGGACGGACAGACGGACAACAAAGTGATCCTATAAGGGTTCCGTTTTTTCCTTTTGAGGTACGGAACCCTAAAAAGAGCACTCGCAATACTAAGTTTCTTTTTCTATATGTTTTCTGAGATATAGCAAATGAAAATGCTTTATAATTGACTAAATTGAATAAATGACTAAACGAAGCCGTTATATACCAGAGGTGGTTTGACTCCCGAGCTTGCGAGGGAGTCATGAAACCGAGGGTATATTAAGTTGGCGTTTAGTCTCGAGTTGGAAACTGTACTTTTCACTTTGAGTGCGAGAAATATTGTCAATTTAGTACAAATTTATTTAAAACCCAACAAATTTACACTCGACAAAAATTCAGAAATTTTCGCGGTCAGTTTTTTCTTCTAAACCTGTCAGGCTGTCACAGATTAACAAAGAGATTTAAATCTCTTTGCAGGTAAACAATTTAAAACACATGGCGCCACCTTCTTTGCGGAAAAACCATGGAACTAAAACTCTTCACATTTTCGCAATGAAGATGGTCCACACTCTACAGATATTTACTGGCTGTTTGAGGTTGTCTTTTTCTCATTAAGGAAATTAAAAAAAAATACTTTATACTTCCTAGGGACTAAAGTGGTCACTTTAGTCCCGCTTCGTAGGGCTATATTGGCGTACTTTTAGAGCATGAGAAGTGAAAAATAATTAAATATGTTTGTACTGAATGAAGTGAAGTTTTTGATCGATGACAAAAATTTAAAAAGTGTTAGATGATTTTATGAGATAAATTATTTATTAATTTTAGTCAAATTAAATAAATGATAAATCAATATATAAAAAACTCACTCCTTTTATCCCCGAGGGGGTAGGCAGAGGTGTTCCATTTCTGGATATACCCCCTTTTCACGAGATATTCTTTTCACCCCTAAACGTGATAAGTGGTGAGCCCATCGCCGGACCGGGTCTTTTACACATGTCTCAAAATTAATTCTGGGACCTGCGGGTTTCCTCACAATGTTTTCTTTCACCGTCGAGCTAGTGATAAATTTGTACGTAAGTTTAGAAAAACTCAATTAAAACCCTATTCTTAGTTTATGCGTATATCTTATTTTTACACTGCCTTTTCATGTTTAAAAGGTCAATAGAGAGCTCTATTATTCTGAGATGATATCCAAAAGTCAAATAGACATGTTGATTTTGGGATTGAAACATAATAAAACAAAGAAATCTTGTTTCACTAGACAACATGTAATAAAAGTGCGAGGAATAAAGCAGTATATGGTAGGTACTTACCAGCAAAGAGGTTGTAAGGGTTGCGACAGCAGTAAACAAGACTGTATAGCAATGATATGGGAAGTGCGAAATCGCTCGAACACCGGGTGATTTGATCCCTAGGTTATGCAATTTGATGCCTAAGTGTGAGAGTAGGAGCGTAAAAGTTTAGGTGACACATTTACTAAACTGTGACAAAATAACTGGGCAAAGTTTCAAAGGTATCGGGTAGCTATGAATTTGCCATTTAGTAGAATCTCAAGATAACGCACATACATAGTTCTTTATACTTATCTAGTAACATTTATTTTTTATTTTCTTGGGTGTTGAAATATCCAAATCCAACAAATTCTTGTATGTATTTTATAGAAAATATTTGTTTAACCGGTAAAGTTAATTTTTAAAATTGAAGAAAAGTTGTAAATATCAAAACACTTTTCTAGCTTACTCTGCTTACTTAATAAACATTTAACTGAAACAATATTTTAGGTATTTAACCTTTGAATTCAATAATAATATTCTGCAATAGTTAATCGCAAAATTATAAAAAATTGCCAATTAAAATATTAGTTAGAATGTGTAGTAAATTTTATTGTTGCACCAGAAGGGTATTTTACGCATGTGGTATGTGAGTAGAATTTTTTGGCGCCACCTGTAGCCTAAACAGGTTGATGGATCTCAATAAATGAGGAAATGAGGGGTCATTAGAATTGTTACTTAAAGAACTGCTACTGTGTGGGTGACGTCATAAAAAACAAAATGGCGGACGCAACTCTGAATGCAGAATTGTAGATTTAAAAAAGTGTCCATAAATCATTTTCATCTCAGAAAGGCAACAATGATCAATACATGAGTATAAATTTTAGTTCTTATGTTTTTGATCTGGCTACATTTTATATCAATGTAGTAGTTTTTGTAATCCTATAGTAACATTTGCTTCTCTTCTCTTCCCTCTGCTTGACCTAAGAACATGGTTCTTTTTATTTTATTTCACTATTTAATAAATATTTCTATCACTTTGTTTTATTTCAGAAACTTTTGAGATGGAAAACGAACAAAAGCCACATTTTTTTCATTCTTTCTTTTTTTAAACCATTTGCACGCAGTCAGGTTTTATAGAGTTTTAATAGTTTTGTAACTTGTTTAAGTGATGAATCAATTTGAGACTAGGGACGGCGTTCTTATAATCATTTTGGTTGAGTTATCATCTTACCATATCATACTTTTTATTATTAGTACACTACATTTTTCCATATATATATAAATTTCATAAGATCGTCTAGTTTAGGAGTAAAATGTAACAAACCGACAGGGCTTCTGTCGCGTTTATAATTTTAACAGCAAAAGTGTGTATTCACTATTATACGTCTGTATGCATTTTGTAAACATAACATGCTTAAAATAACGCAGTTTTGCTCAGCATCGTGCGGTTTCATCGTTACTTTTTTATGTAGTGAAGGACCATATTTGCAATAAAAATGTATAATCAGAGAAATTACTTCGGAACGCCATTAAATACTCGCTTATTTGGAGATTCTAATCGCAATATCATCATTCGGGACGATTGGCCAGCCAGTAAGTGAGAAGTGTCACTTTACCCCAAATATTTTCTTATTAAACAGTATTTTTATGCCAATCCTGTTTTGCAGGTTGGAATGTTGACAAAGTTCGTTGACTCATATTAGGATACGGCTTAATGATTTTTAACATCGAAAAACATATATAATATTTTGATGCGTGCGTATCACATTCAATAAAATATGTGACATATACTATTCATTTATGTAACTGTGGTCATAATTTATGTATGTAGAGTAGTTACTCGTATTTATAACAAGAACAAGATGTACAGTTTTATAGTACAGGATTTAAAACTACTAGATTGATTGCAGGCGATTGTTAACAAGCGAGTCTCTACCTATTATATAGAGAACTAGCGGTTCTGCGCGGTTTCACAGAATACCGGAATAAAATATAGTCTATGTTACTCAGGGATCTTTTAGCTTTCCAATAGAGAAAGAATTTTCAAAATCAGTCCAGTAGTTTTTGAGTTTATTCGTAACAATCATACAAGAATACAAATCTTTCCTCTTTATAATATTAGTATAGATTTATAAATTAACTCTGTTTGTCTTTAGATTTCATAATAAACGTTACATATTCGTAATTTTATTCTCTCATCTACATAATTATCTAAATTTAGAGTAAAATATTGAGTAAGTTCCGTATTTAGAAACACTAAAACCGCGTTTTCACGGACAAGTCATAAGCTCTATTTTTTGACTCGTGACTGGAATAGTCTCATCGTAGAAGAGCTAAGTCACCTTCGACTTGCAAGTCGCATATGTTGATTTTTGCTATTTATGAATAGTGACTTGCCAATATACCTACTCGTAATTCGAAATGTGTAAAAAAAAATTAGAAAATGTATCTGCTAATTGAAAATACTTAATTATACTTTTTGTAAAAATGACAATCAATGTAATGTTTGACGTTTATTCTACCACTTGCCTCAAGCGTTCGAATCGTGACGATTTGTCACCGTTTTCAAAAGTTATTTTATTTATTTTGGCATCAGATAGTCATGTATAACAATATTTACAGATTCTTAAATAAAATGATTGTATTTTTAAAATCTGTCAATACAGTTTTAAAATTCTACGACTAGAAACTTTTCGATTGTACCAACTGAGACAGAAATAAACAAATTACGTTAAATAAAACGGAATTTTAGAAAAAAACACTATTCCGTTTAGCAGGTAGCAGGTTAGGGGCGCGTGGCTAGAATCCCTTGCCCTCTCCGCTATTATTATTCAATCCCCGCCCAAGCGTGGGCGCAGTCTTTTGATTCAAATGTGGTAAACTTTATTACCACTACAGTTAGTTAACTTAATATTTTGGTAACCGCAAAGAATGACTTTACTCCAAAAGTAATATAAGAAATTTGCGAACAGATTTCATATACATATTTATTACACCACTAACAATACACAGAGATTGTCTTTTGTTTAATCACAGACCAGGGGGGCAATTCTACTAAATGACAGCGGTGATAGTTGTATGACAATTACATGATTGTGGTCACTCAATGGTGATATTATGTCAAAGTTTGACACTCAATGGTGATATTATGTCAAAGTTTGACACTCAATGGTGATATTATGTCAAAATTTGACATAATATCACCATTGAGTAACCACAATCATGTAATTGTCATACAACTATCACCGCTGTCATTTAGTAGAATTGGCCCCCAGTTTAAGTTTAATACAGTCTTAAAAGTCCACGTGTAAAGTACATGTGTATTGGATGTTCATTTTATATTTAAGTATGTTGATCAGTTGCTTACAGACTCTGCCTAATTTGACATAAAACAGTCGTGTGCAAATTAATCATAATTGAAAAAATTAAAAAGCACTATATCTCTATTTCTATTCCTTCATTTAAGGCAACAATACCTCATTGTAATTCCTTACAATTAAACCTCAAATTTTTGCTCCGGCAAACGAAATGCGTGGAATTTATTGGTGTGCCAGAAAAAATCATCGATGACTGTGAGGAACGATTTGAGAATGGAGGGGGGGGGGGAGCTATCAACCGACACCGAAAGCGCATTAGGGCGCCGGGCAGCATTCCCCCGTCTGATTTATGCAACTTGCACCCGCACCTCGGGCATCGACACTCGCCTTAATGAACGAACAAGTTAGGTTACTGTGAAATAGCTTTCATTATTTCACGCCAATACTAATAGTGCTGTGTCTACTTTGTGTGAAGTCGCTGGGTTCTAGACTAAGCTATACATGGAGGGAAAACAGTGGATAAGAACTTTTTTTAATATCTCTAAGTTACAGGCATCGATAAAAATTCTTTCTGTCCCTGCTAATATTGTAAATGCGGAAGTAAGTTTCTGTTTTTCCTTGGTTGTTACCTTTTCACTGCTGAACCGCTACCGATTATCATGCAATTCAGCAGGACTAAGAATTAAGTAATGAGGAAGGAAATATTCTTTTTTTATCTTTCATCCGAAAAAAACACATCATTTCTAAAGGGCGCGATGAAGTTCACACGGACGGAGTTGGGGGGTAACAGAGTTCCTACAGGAACGTCAAAACCGGCCAGAACTATTTGTGTGACCATCTTATAAATTAATATTTTACTCGATTTTGCCCACAATTTCTTTTGCGTTCCGGATTAAAAAGTGTCCTATATAATTATATATAATATCCTATATATTAATACACGTTATTTACTATCAGTGTGACAAATAAAAATCAATAAAAAGAAGATTATATATTGAAATATATTAAAAATAAGATTATACTGGTAAAATCTGGGATTTCTTGAAATAGGATACCTCTGCTTACCCCCTTTTTGGAATAAAAGCGTGAGATTGTTTAGTATCATTTTATATTTTTCTTAATTAAAAAGTATAATATGCTTTTTTAATTTTCTCTTAATAATATTTACCAATAGTTCGAGAGACTAACTGTGCTTTTCATTACGAATACAAGGAAAGTGAAAATAAAAACACAAATTACGGGAGTATAAACAAAACTCTATTCAAAAAAACAAATGAAAATCGGATTATCGCTTTTCCGCCTATTTTTTTTGTGGCCAGTCAGCTAATTACTTTTCATTCTCACCATTGAAAAAATGGTAAATATTTTGACCAAATCTATGTCATTTTAAACAAATATAATAATAATAATAATAATATGTAGTTGAAAGTAAATTATAATAAAGTAATTAAAAAATATTCTGTATTTTAATAATAATTAACTTTATGTTATTTTAATTTTACATTGCGCTGTAATTGAGTAGCTGTATAGAAAGCCGGAACATGGTTCAATAGAAATGTGAAAGTACAACTAGCTGTCAGTTAAAACTGATTCTCCCTAGGGCTAAAAGTACTAAGTACTTTCAACCCGCTCCTCAGGCAACTTCAGACCTACTTTCCGAGTAATGAAAAAACGTTACACTAGTTATGGTGCAGTCGAATAAAAAAAATTGCCATTGAGACTTACAGGATGACTCTAGCGACACCTCGCACATCAAAATCATCAAAGGAATAAACGATATACTTTAATAAAATATGTAGACATTTAACCGAAAATATTATCCCATATCTACAGTCGTGTACAAAACATTAGAGCAGATTACAGTCCAAAAATCTATCTCAGGTCGTGTTTGGGACATCCTTAGGATTAGGAAAGTATTCATATCCGCCATAAAATAATTTAAATCTTATTTTAAATTAAAGTTGCTATCAAGGTAAGTTTCATATTAAATTAAATCTCCAGTAATGGAATTTTAAAATTGTATCTAAATGGACTCGGGAAGGTCACAAAAATCGATAATTTGGATCGACGAGAAGCGTCAGCGGGAATTGCCGATTTAGCGACGCCATTTTAACTTATTAGCGTTTCGGTTTTTATCAATGGATTTATTGGTGGCCGCATTGAATGTGCCGATTGGAAACGTTAAATGTTGAATCAACGTTTATTTAAGCAGCTTCACCTAAATGCGTTTTGAGGTGAAGTTGATAACAAGTTTGGGTGGCGCGTCCCCCTAACAGCGATATCGTCGGGAAAAAATCACTTACCTCGCCTTTTCTGGCTCGGATAACAAGAAATGTAGTTGTATCTCTAAAATGCATTAAGTAATTTCCGTTCCTCTGTTTTAATTTACATGGCAAGTGAAGTTCGCTTACGACAATTTTATTGGTCTGTAGTAATATCTGTGTACATACCTGATACGACACTCACACACATTTTTTTACGAGAGTGAGAGTCATAATTTTCGGGTGTGTGTGTATGTCTTGTGGGCAAATTTCATTGAGGAAATGTTATGGAAAATCTTTACTCAACTGCACCAAAAGCAGTGGTTTGCTTTGAATCTTGTCTGTTTTCTTTGAATCTTCGCAGACGAGTTTTTTGAGTATTAAAAATTGTTATACACAAATGCGCAAATCATTACGAAATTCAGTTGGTATATAAAAAAAAAAAAATTAGAGCGTTTCTTTTAAAATAACATAGGTATACAATTTTTTTACAACTTGCTGTTCGTATATCGTCATAATTGTTGTGTTTATCAATCAAACGACATTATTTAAAGAAGATAATACCAATTAAAATGTCACCAGACAGCCTGTAAAATAATAAAATACAAGAAATATTGGCGAATATTGACAGAAATTGCTATAGGTATTGTAACGGTGCCTTGGTAACAGTCACACCTCTGCCGCGGTCGTTTAATTTTATTTATGTTAATTGGAGAGATATTCTGCGTGTTAACTTATTTAGACACTATAATATAGGTATAATCTTATTCCTTAAAGTGTGCAACTTCTTAATGGTACAAATGTACCTACAGAAAATGTTGATTTTTATCATATCTTAAGGCGTGCCTTGGAATTGTTGACCGTGACTATAGCGTAGCCAGTAAGATTGCTAGATCGTGGGGTAAATTCCAAGTACAATATCACATTTATACATATACTAGCTTTTGTCTGAGACTTCGTCCGCGTTTTGGGATTAAAACTAGCCTATATGTAATTTTGATGTAAAAGCAATATCACTTTAAAGTTTCATAAAAATCCGTCCGTTTTTGCGTAAAAGAGTAACAGTCATCTATCCATCCATACATTTTGCGTTTATATTATACCTAAGGAGGATTGTGTAAGGTATCTATAAAATTATACAAATAAATATTTTTATCTAATTGTATTTTTAATATCTACTATAAACATTAAAAAAACTCGTAAAGGACATTTATAAATAGTATTATAATTAAATAAATATACTTAAAAATAAGATCTCAACACATATTTTTTTTAAATTTGCAGAAGATAACCGCAGCGTAAAATTAAAAAACCTGTTTTTCGCGACAATTATTTTAATTGAAATTAGCGGGTTTATACATAAAATATGGTACCTACTGCACAAGAAATCAGTTACTTACTCTGTTTGTTACTTTTACTAGTCAAATAAGTGAACCGATTTTGATAATATTTATCAGGAGGTAGTTTTCGTCTTGAGCCAGGACAGGTAACTTTTTATCCTGGAAAGCCAGCAAAATTATTCACAAACACGTCTTTTTGCCTCCTCAGCGAAAAGTGAATTGTCCTAAGCATTGAGGAACGGAGACGACTTCTAATGCTGGCCATAAACAACGGGAATGGAAAAATAAATAATGTAACATACAGATCACATCACCAGGCGTGGGATAACAGACACCGAGGCATACGTCACAGAGAGAGTCGCTAGCCGAGTGAGATCGCGGCCGACCTATTGATCTACAGGTTGATTGAACTATTTATACGAGTTCGACTCACATACTCGTCGTCGTGGTTAAAACTCGCAATTCTAAACAGCGAAAGTATCATCCGTATAAGGCTCGAGTGCACAAACACTAAATGCCTTTTAAACAATCAGGTAACCAACATCATACCACCAAAAGTATAATTTTATAATGATCAGATGACACCTGTGATGATGACGTTTTTGAGCACCTGTTTATTGTTTTAACTGGCACTTTCAACATTATGTGTTTAATATATATCTATAATATCTAACACATAATGTTGAAAGTGCCAGTAGTTACCTATCATGTCAGTTTTTTTCTTCAATAAGTAATATGAAATGTTTTTTTTATTAATGATGGGCTTACTCTTGACCCCAGAATAGAAAATTTTATTTATTTATTTACTAAAATAAATGTGAATTTAATAACTCTCATGTTTCTTCTAAGTAAAATATTGATAGAGATAAAAATAGTAATTAATTTTTGAATACATTTGCCGTTTGCTTGTCTACACCAAACCATAAATTTTCGTAAAACTATAAAGATAAACTTAAAATACCATATTTTCGAATTCTATTACTTTAATATTATACGTACATTATTATCAAAAGCTTTTAAACATTGACTAATTGTATGGGACGGGGAATATATCGAATTCCACGTTCGGATAGTGATTAATTTGTCAAATTTTATGGGCCAAGCGCTTGTTTGGGAGTGAATCCGTAATGAGTTTCAAATCGGAGACGCCATGTTCTGTTGGCAAAATGTGCGGTTTCAGCTTATTTATGGATTGTTCGATTTTTACCGCTACATTAAAAAAAGAGGTTTTTAGGTGGATATTTTTGTCTAGCCAGAGAATATTTGTTCAAATGTTCAAAATTGTAAGCTTATAACATAATTATCTACTTTTGTTGAGCATGTGATAATTGGTGAAAAAACCCGATTTCGTAGGTTTTTAATTAAAAATTAAGTTCAGTATGAATATTGTTACTAACTTTTTAGTTGGAAAGCACATATTTTGGTTCTTTTTATCTTAATAGATAGGCGATGCATTGTTACGAATGAAACTGAGTATATACCTACATACTACTTACCAGTGTGTACTATTATACAAACATTCGTATTGTACCAATTTTTCAAAACGTCCGTAATCATTAGATTGTTTCTTGACAGTCCCTCGAGTTGCCCGTTTTCTTATCGTCGATGATTGTGCCCATTAAACCGTGACCCGCCCTGCCCCCCTGAGCACTTCTAAACGCGGACCACAGTGGGAACACGGATCAGACTGTGACAGATCTCGTTTAATTGGACATTCGTGTGTGTGTTCACGTGAAGTGGAACCGGTTCTAGTGGTTTGCTTTCTACGTCACACGTTTATGTTGGAATAGTTATAATAAGAAGTGCCGTGGCATGAAACTTATAATTTTGAATCCATACAAAGTTTTATTACGATTTGTGCCGTTCGTAAAGGACATGGGAGTGGGGTAATGTAATGGGCGTGCTAACAGGTTGCAATTTTTTACATTCTTTTGCAATTTTTACTATAAACTTAATGATGATGTGTCAGGATTTTATTGAGGCTATAAAGTCGACACCAGTTCAGTACATTATTACAATGTTAACGAATATATTGTAATAAAATTTCTTTGTTGGCAAACGAAAGAGTTGGCGTGAATATTGGTTCTAATAAACCACTCTTAATATAAAATAAGATGGTGCAAATAAAATATCAATGGGCATTATTTAAGGCTTTTCAAATCTTAATAGCTTATAAATCGACATAACACTGGCACCTGTAACTTAAAGGCCGCAAACCTTACGCCTCCACGACGTTTCGTTGCAAAATTGATTTCCTGATGCTATCTAACCTCCCGAGGGAACGCTGGATAAATAAATACTTTACGATAATCTTCCGAGATCTGAGACAGGCCAGAATTACAGCACGGCGGAGATATTATTGCATTTTAATTCCGCGTCCGCCACACCTCCGTCGCATTACGGTTTGATATGATTTAGTGCGTTATTGTGAATGCCACGGCTCAAACCCCGCGCCGCATAACTCAAATAAAATTCGGGAACGTCGAAATGAGTCGGCGATCTTGATCTGCCGCGAATATCGCCTACTAAATTACAATTAAGGGCCGATATTTTGACAGATCCAGTTGTATTTTGGGTTTACTTTTGATTTGTTGGGGATAACCGGTAATGACAATGTGGTGCTTGTAGATGTTAACGGATCATACATGTCATCTGTATTTCTTCTTATGTTAGAATCATGATCAGTTTACTGATTCGACATATGTAAATTATGCCTCAATAGCAGCCTAGCCCTGGATTTATTGATAGGTCGTATAGGCAGCGGCTAAGGGTCGGCAGATTTGAGAGTGCGCGGTTTTCCATTTCTAGATATAACCACTTTTCACGAGATTAGGGGTCCAAAGAGGACCCCTGATCGTGATAGGTGGTGAGCCCATCGCCGGATCGGGTCTGCTACACATCCCTCAGAATTAATTCTGGGACCCGCGGGTTTCCTCACAATGTTCTCCTTCACCATCGAGCTATCCTTTCGGAACTTAATATGAATTCTCATAATGTATTCAATCCTCACACGCATGAGAAGCGGGATTTTCAACCCCTCAACTGTCACTGCTCAAGCAGGTAAATTGGAAGTAAACTAAACTTTTACAACTTTTAATTTAACTTGCAATGTTTAAAATTTTGACCACTTGATGACGTTCGAATCAGCTGCTTATGATATTCATTTAATTCTAGGACCTGCTGGTTTTCTCACGATGTTTTCCTTCACCGTCGAGCTAGTGATGAATATGTACGTAAGTTTAAAAAAAACTCATTGGTACATAACAGGATTCGCTCTTTTAGTTTACTTCAATGAATACCAGTAATATTACACTAACAACGTTCACACTCGCCTAGACAAATATTTCAATCGATTAAGTGGGAGAATTCCTCATGAATAGCACAAATGTAGTTTGTCTTAATCATTCCGCCTCGTTTGCAGCACGGTTACTATTTTCTGTTACATTGTCTTCAACTATCTAGCAAGTCTGCCGTAAATTATGTACAAAGTTACGTAGGAAACATAACTTAAAGCTGGAGGGTCGATTGTAGTGGACCAATAATTATACATTACTTCAATTGTGCTCAGTGCTCATTGCGTTATACTACTTTTGCTAGCAGTGTGTGTTTGGAGTCTTTTCTGGATCAGTTGAATCTCTCGACATCGAGATAGACTGGTTGCTGCTGTTATATTTTTTGTGTTCCATGCCGATTCTGGAAAGCTACTATGGCAGTTATAAGAGCTAATGATATCTCGGTGGACTGAATGAATTCGTTTTGTATCCTGCCTTCGGCCATCACAGTTTTTTCTTGTCGACCGTTACCAGGGAACTAGATAATTGAAAATGAAAATGTTGTTTTTTCTATAGGTAATTAAAATTACACTTAGAAATGTCAGTAGTCTAATAACAAGGCACTCTAAACTCGTCTATGAAGATTGACTAAATGTAAACAGGAGCCCATCTCCACTGACAAGTTGCTGGTTCCAAATACAGTACCCCGAGAAGAACCAGCAAGAAACTCAAGGTTTCAAGAAACTCAAGGTTTCAAGAAACTCAAACAATTGAAAAGGGTGGTTATAAAGGTGGTGGCAAATAAGAGTCTAGAAATCTCGTTTTTAGATTTTTAAGGGGTTTCATGCAAAAATACATTTAAAACATTGTCTATATGGAAACTGACTGTCTGACTGACTGATCGATCACAGCCGAAACCGCTGGGCCTAGAAGAATGAAATTTTGCACAAAGGTTTGTTAAATGACGTAAATGAGCACTAAAAACGATTTTTTGGAAATTCCCACGGGAACAGGAATAAAACTAATTCAACGAGCAACGCCGCAGGACACCTGCTAGAGTAACAAATAATTTTCCGAGGTAAACAAAATAGGCTTAGGCATCTGTTTCTTAGGGAACCATTCACTCCTATAAAAGAGCGTGTTTATAAGACTAAAGTAATTTATATTATACAGAAACTAAAATATAAGATGTATTGTTCTCATTCATATAGTGCACTATTTAAAAGTGTAACGGGTCTACCCATAAAACGCCATTGTTGTCAATTAATTTTGACTATTCAGTGACAGTAATAAAATAACGGACTCCATCCACTTGCCGGTCAGTCCATTACATTCTTAACACCTCGTGCGATAAAACATATCCAATATCAAGAGACGATGATTCGCGCAGTGCGCGGCGAAATCTCGTTTAGTTACAACGATAAAAGTTGTAAAATGCAAATGGTGCTAGTGAAATGTTAAGAATCTCACGCCTACGCCCGGCTTTGGGCCGTTATTTTATTCAGTACATGTTCATTATGTAGGGTGTTACTGAATATATTTTTGAGGTTATAATCGATAACTGTCTCATCAAATGGCAAACGAAGATTTCATTCGCTTAGCGTTTGCTTAATTGTGACACGACTCTACGTGTTAGTGAGTTGACATCGCATGACAAGTCGAGTGCTAATTTCAATCCCATACATTTTTCATACTAGGCTATGCACTCTATAGTCTATTAACTGCGTGCATTAGGCGAACGACACATTTTAATGTCACACTATTGGCTGGGTGCGAAGTAGGTGGTGGGGGAACCACGAATCGATCGCAACGCCCATGGTGGCTAAAAAATGAACTAGGGACGGACGAACTGTCACTTTTTACTAGAGAAATTTGCGTATTCTTGCATTCTTAGTGAAAATAAATACTTGAACATGGGTAACGAAACCTTCTGCGTAATCAACTGCAAGAATAATGGCAAAAATTGTGATCGGAAATTCTAAAAATTACCAAGAGCAAGTTGAAAACAAGATCAACGACTTCAATGATCTTTTGTATGGCGTTGATGTCACTGAAGTTTGTCTATTTACACTAGCTTCAATGGTGTGGCTCATATGATTTTCACATTTTATTTCTTTTACATCTTGCACATGTTGTGCCAAAACTAACTGTTTGCCTCTTGTGGTGGTTTGTGGCTGAAAAACTATATTGTGCGTTATTGTCCGGAATCCAGTTTTTATAATCAATTTGGCCATGTTGAACTGAAACTACACAACAGTCTGCATTATTATCGACAGTATTGCTATAAATAATGGTCTACAAATACATGAAACGCTCTAGTCGATAAATTTTGTCCATTTCTTTACTTATTTCCCGTGAAGCCATGAGAAAGTCCGTGTAGGTATACTGCCTGAAATTTACTGATTGTGACATTTTTTTTTGTGTTTACTTACTTTTCGTAATGACAGCCAGCCATTTGACATTTCAAAGTCCGCCCTAATTGTTACCACTAGTTGGCGCTGTCATCGCGCACCCAGCCAATATTGTTTGAAAGTCACACGAGAGACACACGTGGCGTCGCGCGTCAGTTTTAATCTGTAGTGCTTGTCAAAATTCTGGATGAGTGATTTTAAAATCATCTATTTTTCTATGTAGATAAAAAACAATCGCAGTGCCTTAGCCTAGCCAAAACACGAAAACGGATAAACAGATTTCAATATATATTTCTTTTCGTTTTGTTTGCCTTGATTTAGTAAAAACTAAATGGAACAGGAATATAATAGTTCAGCACGGCAGCGGGGCTTTCGGGTTGCCTAGTATTGTATAAAAATGAATGTAGGTCTATCGGATCTATCCCTTATACACGAGAACTTATCTAAAATAAAATAAAACTGATTTTCTAAGGGAACGGGCACCTAAGTGTTTTTTAATTTTCTATGGATAAGGAAAAAACGGGAACGCTGACAATACAGTTAATATTATATTTGTAGAATTAAATTTTCATAATATGTGACTTTACCTGAAATAAATGATTATGTTATTAAGACATTAGGCAAGCGAATGTTTATAACTAAAGAAGTATATTTCAAATTTGTAAAACTTACTTAAGTATGTAACACTCGAAAAGAAACTTGTTTTCTGAATTGAAGCCAGAATCTACATTTGGAATTCGAATAACTGTTAAATGTAAATTAAAGCGGAGCACAGGAATTCGGAAATGCCAAAGACACCGAGTGTAACCAAGTCCGTAGATATGTAGACAATAGAATATGTAGGACTACATTTCATTCAATAATTGTAGAGGGCGCGAAAGCTGCCGATGACCAGGCGGCGCGGGCGCACGGCAGCTAAACGGCATTTTGTTGATAGGGATGTTATAATAAGACGTCGAAATTATCGATATCGATAAACAGTTAAAATGTTTAATGAATGCAATGTTGCTATCTTTATTTATATATTGAACTCAAATATAATTGTATTTCCATATCACTTCATGTTTTAACTTAGTAGTTGTTATGCACTAGCAGCGTCCCTCGGTTTCACCCGCGTAGTTCCCGTTCCCGTGAGAATACGGGGATAAAATATAGCCTATGTGTTATTCTGATGTATAAGCTATATAACTGTAAAGTTCATCAAAATCCGTTCAGTAGAGGAACAAACATCCATACATCAATCCATACAAACTTTCGCGTTTATATTATTAGTAGGATAGGATTAAATATTGTGTTTATATCTTCTATAATATACATATAAAAGACAAACCTGGCTGACTGACTGCTCGATCAATGCACACCGGAAACCGAAACTTGGGAATTCCCACAGGAACGGGAATACACAGATTCCGAACGAGCAACGCCTCTGGGCACTCTAGAGTCATAAATGCATCAGGTAATAACTTTTTATAGCATTGTAACCTAACCTAAGACATGCGAGCTATAAGAATACTTTTGCAATAAATTCTATTTATAAATGAAGGGATTAAGATTTGTTTATAAAACTAAATAAGACTTTGCTGAAGCTACTGTAAAGTCTGTATAATATGCTCACGGCTCCTTTATTCCCTAGGGGGAAGGCAGAGGTATTATTTCATTGCTGGAAAGACTCACATTTCACAAGTATATTTTTTGGACCATAAAAGTGATAGTGAGCCTATCGCCGAACCGGGGTGCTACATGCCTCAGAATCAATTGTGGGACTTGTGGGTTTTCTCATAATGTTTACCTTCACCATCGAGCTACGTGATAACTATGTACGTAAGTTTTTGAAATATATTGGTACCTACATCATCTTTTTTATTCGCACTTTGCACTTGTGAGAACCAAGAATTAATTTATAAAATATAGGTATTTGAAAGTATTACTATGCTGACTTTAATAGGATGCACAAATTTAATAGATTTAGATTTACATATTTTTTCGCTGATTGTTAATAACAAGAAGGTAGGAAACGTATTATGGAACTTTATGGCTGCTATAATTAATAAAAATAAAAAACATTGTGATGAAGAATGATTAACTCAGAAGGAAAGTTCAATATCAGAACTAATGAATCCTACAAATTATGTGATTCCAATTAGATGGAATTGTATTTTTATGCAGATTTTAATAATAAAATGAGCCGAAGTTTTTAAATGTTTCTGATTAATTTGCTAAAAGAATGTGAACCTAAAATTGCATTTACATCAATTCGATCAAGAGTGAATCAAAATATATTTAAAAAAAAATATAATATATATAAATTTCTTGAAAAGGTTAACTATATTATTTACATAAATACTTATTCTAATTTGTTCTTTCTATGTCACTAGAACTTTACATTTTATAAGAAGTAAGAAAGTCTGATTTACACACTTTTTAGTAAAGTTGTTTAGTAGATTATCATTGCTTTCCGCCTATAAAGTTTGGTATTCTTATACCCGTTTATAGAAGCTCTCTTTATCTGCTTAGCAACTTTACTAAAGTGTATTCCAGCCAATAGACGAATATTCAGCACTTGTTTTTCAAGTAGTGTATACCAAAGTTTGTAACTTGTCATAAATTTTAGTATCATTATAGTTGGAAAACTAATAAATATTTAATAGTCACATCACTAGCTCCAAGGAAACGGACCGTTCAAAATATTTAATTTGGTTGGCGCATAACCCATAATTACACGTTACGTATTCACGATCCACAGGTTGCACGTAAATCGGATCGGCGCTCGTTGTTGGTATTTCGCGCTTGTTTATTATTTATTTAATTTAATTTAAATTCCGAAATATGACCAACCTCCAAACAAACTTTAATTCTATAAATAAAATCTTTTATTCATAAATCTTTTTTTAGCGTTCACCTAGGTACGTTATATAAAAAAAACTCTTGTGCGAAATTTTATAGTTCTAAAATTAGTTTTAATTATTACTAGTAAAAGTTAAATATTCAACATATTCCGGGCCTAATACTATCTTATTTATCTTATTATATCTAGATCAGTTTTGTAGATTGTCTTTCTAATGTATATGTATAAGTATATAATTCTTCTGTACGTGTGTATGGTAATGAACTCCTTCCAAAATGTTGTGTGCATGTGTTTGTGGGTATGATGGACGGCTTAGATTCAAAATTAAACCTTATAGGTGGCTGTTGTCTGTATAACTGGGGCACTAAGATAAAACACAAATTTCTGTACAAATTCTGTTTACTAGTTCCCGTGGGAGTACGGGAATCAAATATAGCCTATGTTACTCAAGGATATTGTAAATTTTCATTGGTGAAATCGATCCAGCAGTTTTAGAGTTTATTCGTTACAGACGTAAAAAAATACAAATCTTTCATCTTTATATTATTATATAGTGTAGATTTAGATGTAGTTATATGACTATTTTAAGCTGTTTAAACGAACCTTAATATGTAACACAATCTTCAATTTCTTTGAATGAACGAACGAATGAAAGAACTCAACAAAAAATATACAACACATCAAATAGGGATGATTCCCTTTGATTTAGGGCTACTAATTGAATGGATCGGTTTGTTTCTAACTATAGCCTCCGAAGGTGGCAATTTAAACGATAAATTTTGGTGCTGCTGTATAATCATTCGATTTGCTTTATATATTAAATATATATAAGTATGGTTTGGTTTTTAAATATAAACCTTTTCCCATGGATACGCGCGCGTAGTTTTATTTTATTATAGGTATAATCAATATGGGGTTATACCTAACAATCTTTTTTGTTTTATTATTATCTTCAGTCACACACATCAAAATCACATATATTATTATTATTGTTTATTTAAAAATCAAGTGACAATATGAAATAAAAAATCTTTAATAATTATCAATTCAAACCCATGTTTAGGCACTACATATTTTTTTTATCATATACGAATAAAAAATATAGTACGGTATGCAGATTGCAGATGAACCTTGAACGCGACATTCCGAAAATAGAACGCTGTAAGCGAAGTAGAAAAACAACAATTAAAAACATAATTTTATACAACTCTCGTCATTATTTGCCAGTATCAGGCAGGCAAAGAAATTCCCATCGTTTCTTAAATTATCAATAGCCCTTTTCAATTACACTTTAATAAAAAAAAAACAATGTCATTCAATAATGCTAATTCATTTAACTCGGGCCTCTATACAACCCTTCAAAAAGGCTTGCCTCAATTCTGTAAGACGAGTTGTAAAGATATAAAGCCTAGGTTATTAAAGGATGGTGTAATGAGTCTCGTTTAACGATGTCATCCTTGGACATTTAAACATTTTTGATTTATTTAATCGTAAATTTCTAGGAACCATTGTCATTTACTCGACTTCATAACAGAATGTCCTTTGCGCCGAGAATGGTTCTTTGTGAAATGTCTACCTGGCGCAGGTAGGCGACCCTGTTGATTGTATCACAATTTCTATTTGTTGGAAGATTTGCTTTGACTCAACATGAATTTTTGCTCTTGAGAAAATAATTTACGGCTTTTTGTACTCGTATTTCAATTGTAGAGCATTCCTATTAGACCTTCCTGAAGGAAGTTGTGTGTGTGCTAAAATACAAACAATACAAGAGAGATTTAAAAATAGAAGTATTGCAGAGTGCCATAAGAAGATTGAAAAGTCACTTTAGAAGGTTGCGTAAAACTATTCCTCATTATTATTATTACCATGAGTAACCGGCGACGGTTGCATGACGACCCATCAACATCGTCTCATGCATCTCTGGCAAGAACAGCGCTAGAAATGAAATCGTTTTTCCACGTTTTCATCATTATAAACCTGTAAGAACCCTGCCTCCCGATTCGCATTGTTTTTTCTTGACATTGCCATACGATATGAGTAGTGCCATTTCACTTTTGTCTGTATGAAATCGCCGAGACAGGTGTATTTTATAGACTGAGAAATCCAATCGAAAGAACGAGAATGGGGTCTGATGTTATAGGCCACAACCTACGTGGGCTTAGCGCTGCTTAAAAGATACGTTAGTCTGGTCACCACATAAAGTAGGTAACTATCAGAAGTTTTCAAGCCACCCCTGTGTCTGAACACAACTAAAACTAGGACCAAGGATGTCACTATTCAACACCTCGGTGACGTCGAAGTCGCCTAAAGTTCGCACACAGTGGCGGGAAAAGCGTTTTTTGTAATGTTCGAGTTTGTATGCAATTTGCAATGGATCGCGCCTAATTACAAAAAAAACGTCCCAGATTGCGACCTCTCTCCGGCCTTTCCCGTTTCTGTGTGAGTTGACTTTTGACCAGTGTGATCATTACAAACCTTTTACAAACACTCCGGCAGCGCCTCAAAGTGTACACACTAGACACATCATTGTTAAACGCAGAAAAACTCTTTGAGTGTCTACTGTCTTTATGCAAGTAGTTGGCTCAAACGTTGGCCCGCCTGGCCAAGGCATCCGGCGTTCATCCTTTTGTAGCCCGCGGCTATAAAGGTGCACCATAAAACTGGTCTCATTTTATGACCATTTGACGAAGTTATATACGTTTTTGAGGCCATTTCTTAGCTCGACTATTGTGGCCGCGTGACCGCTGCTGCATCTTCACACTGTTCTTATTATTATATTGAAACATTTCGCATTGCAGAGAAATGGTTTTCGAGCTTATGTTAGAAATAGTTGGTGAACAGCGGCGTTTTTTTCGCGCGAATCATTTTTTTGCCAATTCCCGTCAAAATTTCTAAAAATGCATTCTTAGTTCTAGTTACCTATAGCAAACGTGTTTTTCCTTGTCAGAACTGGTTTTACTAGACGCCTTTGTTAAAACTAGTTTCCATTAGGGCAAACTCTTTCTAACGTTTGGTTTTGCTGTTCGACGGCCGTTTGCTTTGCACTCGCTTTGCTCGCTTGGCATTGCACGTCATTAATTTCGCAATTCTAACCTTTGATTTATTCCAAACCAGTTACCAAAAAAGTTCAGTAAATCAATTTTTTACTAGCACTACGCATTTAAACCAAATGTTTTTTATTTTGTGACACTTATTAATATTATAAGTGAATGTTTGGATATTTGTTATACTCTAACGTCTGAACGGATTTGGATAAAATTTGGACACGGATTGTTAGCCCAGAACGCGGATGGGGTCGGTCGCGGTCAAGAGCTAATAATATACACATTCCTCTCGACCACTTCAGAATAGCTATATCGCAGCCTGTTCCGCAATCGAAGATATAGAACGTTGTCAGATAATCAGTTTAGGTTAATTCGTTTCCAAATCGTGCTCATAGAAAGTAGACGCCGGAGCTATCGCCGGGGAAATCTGCAATCTCGACAATGCTGTATCAATATTCATGCATTCGGTCGCGACCTCTACTATTTGCATAACTGCACATTGCATTCTCTCGGTTGCAACTGTTCTATTGTTTTATGATCTAAATGACCACGCGATATGGGGCCAGTCACGATAAGCTTGTAAACATGTATTAGTATGTTTACGATTTTCATAACAAATGTTTTGTTGTTATTGGTTAACAATTGTAGGTGTATATAAAATTCTCTCGGTTTTAAGGTGTAGATGCATAGACGTAGATGCTTGGTGTGATCTGCTATGAAATAAGGATGGAGATCAAAAAGTGTGAAAGAAATATTTATTTCTCTTTGGTAACAAGAGGTCCATCTTTTTGTACTAAAACACACTCTCTTGATTTCTAATGTTTATTATTTGTTTAATAACAAAGTAGGTACCTACCTATAAACTAAAATGACAAAAGATGAAAAACTACTATTGTATAAATATAACCATATTAACCAGTTTACCGTTTCAGCGAGTTTTATAATTGAAATTTTCACGGAGTCTTTCACGGTACGGCAAGGAGCATGGCCGATTATGCTCAGAAAAATATGAATTTCACCACTTTGTAGATATAAATAACGCTTGATCAGAAGGTAAAATTTGTTATTGTCTCATAACACTATTTAGTATAACCGGTTGGCGATTAAACATGGCTCGTTCGATTAGTGCTGGGCAGTGTACGTTCACTGAACAGTTAGTTACACCATTTGTCAATTGGTGAACGCTATTATTGTCTTTACCAAAAGGTAGTTACTGCTCATAAATTATATATAAACGGTTTTTGTCAAGTTATTACTCACAAGCCGTATAAATTTTAGGTTATCACGTCCCAGTGGAACTACATTTTTGGGGATGAAAGTATCCCGTAGTCCAATAATAAGTAGATCTTTTAAGTAATGAAAATGAATTAGGTAAGTAGGTACCTATTATTTTTTCAAGTCCGTGGAAGATTTTACAAGCAGCGCAAAAAGAAAAGTGATTACATCAAATAGATATAACATGTCAAATACATTTTGCGTTGACTTTCAAACTTAGAAAGATGAATAACGGTCTAATTTCGACCACTGGGCGACCAGTAATTAATATTCAATAACTAGCGAGTTGGAATTTCCAAAAATCATTTCATAATGGTTGCCTACGACACATAGAAGACACCTAAGGTTGCATACTGTTAAAAACAGTATTATACTGTTTTTGGCTCGTTTATACTTTTTACTGTTCTATCAAAAAAAAGTATCCAAAATACTGTTTTCACGACCGCTGGTATTCGAAGTATGATCAAACCTAAAAAGTAAACATTGAACACAATGTCAGAACGCACGCGGAAACCCATAGAGGGACGTCATGTTTTTTTGTAAAATTTTCATTAGTTTCCGGTTTCATTTTCGTGTAGTTTTAGAGGTGTTTTTTATGCAAAAAAATTTAAAATAAGAATAAGTCATGATCATAAATTGTTGAATGGTGTTAGAAGCTCTAAAAATAGCTTTTTAAAACGTCTTTCAAATAAAATACTGTTTAATTTTCTAAAATACTGTTCATTTCATTTCTCCGACCTCAATATACTGTATTTCTCGTATAAAAAGTTGGCAACTCTAATAGACACCTATATATTATCATATTTAAAATTTCTAGGTTTTATCATTTCTGAGTAGTACCTACGTATTTCTCTTTTTACCCAGTTTTTTAAACTTTCCCGTGGGAATGACACATTCTCTCGCTGTAAAAAGTAATCTAGACGTTGACCCGGTTACTCAATAATCACTATACCAAATTTCATCAAAATCCGTCCTGTAGTTTTTGCGTCAGCGTGCACAACCAGACACACAGACCAAAATGTCAAAAATTGGTGTTTTGATATCTAAATCGATAAGAATCTACACTACCGCTACAATTTCACAAACATATTTCATGTACAGATACGGCCTCGTTATAGTTTTATTGGGTATATGTATAGATATAAATAAATAAATATTGCAGAATTTAATTTTCCTTTTTAATTTCAGGTACGTTTAATAACGAAGTGGCTTCTTACTGATTCTATGAACGTAAGTGCATTAAAGTGCATATAACATGCAGTCCATCCAGTTATGCATGCAAATTGCAGTGAAGACTATTTAAAATTAATTTACATTCCCCTCTACTATTCACCTTGCCGATATTTATTTTCTACTCATTTAATTTATAGAAGTTTTAGGATTAATAATAATAATTAGATATCAGTCCAAGCAGCCAAGTATTTGTGTGAAAATTTCTATACAAAAAAAGTGTCTTCAATACTAATCTACTATATAAAAATAAGTCGGGTTTTCCTTCCTGACGATTTAACTCCAGAACTGACGAACCGATTTCCACGGTTTTGCATTCGTTGCAAAGGTCTCGGGCTCCGCAAGGTTTATAGAAAAGAAAATTCAGCATTGCACCCGTGCGAAGCCGGGGCGGGTCGCTAGTCTACTATATAAAAATAAGTAGGCTTTTCCTTCCTGACGCTATAACTCCAGAACGCACGAACCGATTTCCACGGTTTTGCATTCGTTGGAAAGGTCTCGGGCTCCGTGAGGTTTATAGCAAAGAAAATTCGAAAAAATTCAACAGAAAAGCGGGAAAATCTTATAAGCATTGCACCCGTGCGAAGCCGGGGCGGGTCGCTAGTGTCTTATAATTACGAGTATGTATAGGGTATTAGATAGTAAAGTTGGAATTAAGGTGTGATTTTCAAATCATTTTTGTTTCAGTTTTTTATACTGTATTTGTCTACGCTATAACCAATGCTAGGTTGCACATTATTATTATGTATTATTTCAGCCTCGCGGCGTCTACTGCCTGAACATAAACCCCATTGTCTTCGAAAGCGACCGATTTGTTACGAATATACTTACAATTTTATTACTTACGCTCATATTACTTGAATTTTAAGTGACTTTTGAAGAACCTCTCTTAATTAACTTGTTAACGGATAACTATCTCGGTATGCAGGATAAAGTCCTTAAAAGTTTAGTTAAATCTGTTTAAACAGAAGTTGAGAATAATGTTATCTTTGGTCATATTTAGCTTCTTTGAGATACAAGCCGATCTGTTAGCGGCCATTTTGGACATTATAAGAACTTATGGATATTGACAACAATCTCGAGCGTAACTTAGAGGATAACCTACGACCTCAGTAGAGTCGTAATGAAATTGTAAGCCTCGGAATACCTTTGCTGCGTAGGCCGCACGAATATCGCAGTAAATAAATTATAGAGATGAGAATTAGTAATGTACAGTCAACAAAGTTGTTAGTGTTACATGGCCAAAAATTAAGATTCACTTTTCTCTTAAAGCCTTAAATGTATTTATAGTATTTTTTTGGTAAATTATAGGGATCAAAGATACCTTTCGAAATAAACATTAAACAATAAGATTTATTTATGACTTCCCCAGAAAAATGAATTCTTAGTTACTGGCCATGTAACCCTAACAACTTTGTTGACTGTACTAGCGAGGTGTTCCTTCTTTGTGCTGACTTACGTCGTAAAAGGAAGCTTTTGTGCACATGCTTTTAGACGCAGCGGTTTTGGCTGTGCGTTGATCGATCTGTCAGTCAGTCAGTCAGATAAATCAGTGTATTTTTTATACAACGCGTAACAGAAAAAGCGCAATTACTCATATACCCCAATTAGTATATTAATATAAAATGATTATGATGCAATCAAACTTTAGTTGTGTCTAACCAATTTTCTTAAATATCGATTAATAATAGCACGATTTGCATAGAAAGCACTTAATTCAGCTACACTAATCCATTTTTGAGAAAAAATTAACACATATTAAAAATAGCTGAAATCAAATAAGTAGTCGATACTGAACAAACTAATTTCAAGAATTGCGCTTATTCTGTTACATGTTGTATAAAATATACAATATGTAACAGAATAAACGAAATTCCTGAAATAAGTTTGTTCACTATCTACTACTTAATCGATTTCAGCTATTTTTAATGTGTTAAATTTTTCTAATAAATGAATTAGTATAACTGAATTTAGGACTACCTATGGAAACCGTAGATACTATGTTATTACTCTTTATTTAAAAAAATTGGTTAGACGAAACTAAAGTACGAATGCATCATATTTTTTTAGATGAATATACATTGGACAGTGTCAGAAATTGCGCTTATTCTGTAACGTGTTGTATAGATAACAAAATATTTTAATACATAATTATAAATAAGAGTCATTTAGCATGTTGACATATCTCTTTTAATGCAGAAGCCGTAAGTATATTTATTAAGGTATTGAAAACTAATTGTATTGTAGTAATTTATTACAAATTAATTCATTAAGCATGATGTAAATATCTAGATGCAAAATCAAGTTATTAGTTAACCGGCGAATATTTGAAGGACCGTCAAATTTAAGTACGAATTATCTTATAATGTCTTTCTTAAATGCCTTTTAACGGACGTTCGAGTATTCGGCTAGATATTTTAAATTCTACGAAATTAGTTTGATCACAAAGGCGTCCGCCGGTTATTAAAACTCACAAGAAACGCCTGACATGCTTGACATCCATCAGCTCAACGTCGAGGTGACCTTCAAACATATAGGTATGCATGCGAGTTTTAATTGCAATTAATATTTTCTCAATCACTTTTGAGTTAGGTATGTATGTATTTATTATTTATTTAATTATTTCATTTTAATTTATGATTCGTTGATTTTATATTTATAATAGCAGCGCCCCGCGGTTTCGCCGTAGTTGCCGTTACCGTGGGAATATATATGTTACCGGCAATTTGTATAATCCAGTATTATATATAATCCATAGGAAAAATATATATGGCCTAAAACGTGCAGGTAATGTATGAAATATTATTTATTTCATACTCTACCTAGGTATTATATATAATACCTTATGCGCAGCCGATAATGTATCGAATGAGTTCATGTTTTCAATGTTTTAATATTTCCTTGCACAGGACCTAGTGAGCTAAGAATAAATAAATATTTTTGAGTACTTACCTACTCAATTTTGAGTAGGCAATAAACATTCTTATTTTTACTTCATTATTTGATTAATCCTACTTCAAAACCTACATTAAACCTACTTCTTATTTAGCATAATAGGTAATTTAATAAAGTCGATTTTAAGCAAACAGCACATCTTTCATTGGTCCATCATTTCATACGTAGTTACAAAACATTGATAAATAATACAGACCAAAATCTATTTATTTTATACATTGCCGGTGGCCAAGTAGGTATTCTATATAATCCCGGGGCATTCTATATATTACCTAGGTACAGTATGTAATGGACATTAATATTAATAATATTTCATACATTTCCTGAACACCCCAGGTATTACATATATTGCCTAGGGATTATATATAATACCTGCATTATACAGATTGCCTGTAACATATAGATAAAATAAAGCGTGTAGATTTCCATTGGTGAACGGTTTAGGCGTAAAAGCGTAAACGTTTATAATATTAGTTAATTTCAAAGACAATACACATTCATTTACAATATTTACAGATAAAAATGTGTAAATCTTTAACTTCATGTTCTATTTTTGACAAATTTTATGTTTAATCTTTTAGTCACTATATATGTGAACAAATTCAGTGGGTACCTACTTACTTTTCTTATGTAAGATAATATGGAGATCGCGACCTTCTGACACAGGTATACTTCACATAATAGAAGGTTGCAATGAAGAGCAAATTTTTGTACCGTTTTGATAATTTCAATTTTAGTTAGTACCTATTGGCCTACTCGGGAGAGAGCTATCTAGGCGTACTTACATCAATCAGCATAAAAGAGTGTCCAAAAAGGCGAGCATGTTATTACGATTGATGGGTGTAAATGAAGCGTGAGGGGCGGTCCATTGTCTCTGCCTACCCTGCCGGGGAAAAGGCGTGAGCGTACGTGTAAATGAGGTTATATTATCTCAAACACTCCATCATAAATATTAATTAGGTAAGTTTTATATAGTAATAAATTTAAAACTTTTGATATCCTACATTAACGGCATGCAAGTTATAAATACACATACTACGAATGCGTTCCGAAGATGTTTAATAACATTGTCATTGTAAATCTCTATAAGATATTGATCGTAAATAAAGTTGCGATTTATGACAAAACAGAGATATCTCGGGGCGTTGGAAACTTCGAGGATACCGGCCGATAGCCTTTGCTCCCCTGATGGAAATGTCAGCTTTCAAGTAAATAATCGCATAATAGTGTTGCCCCCACAAAGTGAAATCAAGTTTCTGCGATGTAACAGCTTTATTACGACCACAAGGAAGTGATTGAGACTTTAATTCTCTAAGCGGCTGTACAATGGTATCAAATGTTCAGTTTTTAAAACAATATCTTCAGTCTTTGATCAACCAGTAGGTATGGTTGATCGAAGTTTCCAGTAGGTAATACTCAGGTTTATGTCGCACAGAAGTCAAAGACCTCTTTACTACGCGGTCAAAATATATAAATACAAAAATGTGTGTATTTTTGTCACAGAGTCGGTGGTGAAGGAAAACATTGTAATGAGGCTTGTGTAACTGAATCCCAGCGATAGAGTCCTGGCCTGTACGTTTAGGAATACAAATATTTATAACTCTTGTATTGCAAGATTTATCCTAACATACGAAAACGATCAATTTTTTATCGATATTCATCGAATTTAATGAAATCGAGACAAAATAAATTTGAATTAATTATAAAGCTGGGTGGAACCCCACTTTTAATAAAATGTATTATGAAGGTGATACAGTATAAGATACTGGTAAAGATAAGCTCAATATGACTAAATCAACAATTTAACCAAACCAATAAGTTATGTGGTAAATTGTTCACGATATCAAGAAATTGTTATATCAATGAATTGCTTTTGTAAATCGACGTAACGTTGTGCGTATTGTGAATGAAACTACAATTGTGTAATATCGGTAAATCATTGACACTAAATTGAAAGAGTTATTTATAGACTAGGTTGCTTTACTTTTAGGTTATCACGTGACGAGGAACTGTGGTCCGGGAATGTTTTTTTCTTTCTTAATAATTAAGATAGGTTCAGAGGTCTAGTCGTGAGAAAGGAACAGACAAACATCTCTAATTTAGAATTGACAATATTAGTCTAAACAGTTGCATTGGCTATGTTGATGATTTTGACGTCATCATGGCCATCAACTCATCCAACGACAACTCATTAGTTCGGCAGTACGAGGCTAAAAACTAAATAATCTTTTAAACATGCCTATGAGATTCATAATCCTTTCTCTCTCTATCTCATTCCTGTGTCGGTCGGGTAAAAACAGCGAAGTAACTTTTAAATTATTATAATGGTTTCGCCACTCTGTAAATGAACATATTTTATACGCATTTAAATCATGGCAGTGTGTATGGGACGAGGACGTTTAATACACCCCTTAATTGATATGTTGCGTGCTGAGTTATAGTATCTGATCTCGGGTCGAGCATGTACCCCAGGCAATTCTATTGCTCAATTTATTAATATTGATTCTCATATCATGTCATACATATCTATTTATAGTAACTTTGAGTTTACATGGTCACTGCTTGGCTTGGAGTTATGAACGAACTCCGAGATTCATATATATTCTCACAAGTAGTTGATTACTAAAACTGATTATCAATTCCTCTTTGGAGGACATTTAATTTTATTATCGGGTAATAAATTATACATATTGATTTTAGTTACCTTTTAAAAGATTCACATATCGCATTTTTTTTTCATTTTTATGATCATACCAACATATTGAAATGTAAGCTGAATAAGGTGGCAGAGAGGACATTGTGTCGCTGTATCAATGTACGATTTTACTGGATCAATCTTATTCAGTACCACCACCAGTTTTACATGTAGCCCGAGATACGGCTGAGAAATGGACACTAAAAACTAAATATCATTGTCAAGAGCTTTCCACTGCACTTTACGTCATGCCTGTCCAAGCATCAGTTCCAGTTCCAACGGACAGAAGGACAAGTTTTTTCCGAAAGAAAGCTTGTTGTTAATTTATTCGGAGCAGCGCGTCGACTAAGCGAACAATTTGTCATGGACAAATTCTCTATTAGCTCTACTAAGTGCTACATGCTTTAGATTTTATTTCAGCACACGTGATCTGTGATCTTGCGTAATTATTGCCCGACTTTACTAAAAATATGGTTGTTTGATTATGTATGTCAGTGTTTGAATAAATTTTTTGGTGCGACCTGTAGCCTAAACGGGTTGATTTTAATGAATGATGAGATACTGCATTGGTGAATTGGTGACGTCATAAAAACAATATGGCGGACTCGTTTCTTTTTGTGACCTCATGCAGCTTAAACGGTTTCACAGATTTTGAAGCGCGAGGTGTCTATATTCGTTTTTAATCGGAGTGACAAAGCCTACATTTTTTAAATCTTTTCAATAATTTTTATTACCTCATACATCAAGCTGTAACAGCCCATTGTTGAACTAAGGTTGACGTTTCCTCAAGTGTGACAAAAGACAATCTACTTAGCAGTGGGATGTTACGGGTTGAAGACGATGAATTTAGTAACGTATAATATTATATAGCTTTCATTTCAACTATGATCAAAGAAAGTATACACCAACCCTGCGTCTGTGTTACCTTTGTGTTTTATATCACTAATTAAATCAGTGCTACAAATTAAAATACGTCTAATTAGTAAACATAGATTCAAAAATGAAATCCAAACTAAAGCGATAACGATGTGAGGTACACAAGCTGAAATAAAGTGGCTATCCCACAAAGTAAACTTGATAGCCGTAATAATTTAGGAATACAGTAGGCAATTAGTGTATTTGTTGTGCATGTGTGTGAATCAGAGTATGTAAGTACCAGGTAAAATGCCAATAGCGTGAGAACAGGCCGTATTCACTTCCAAATTATGCTGTAGACGTCCGGAGACCGTCCTTGGTGCGTGACTAGGCGTTAAATCGACAAACGCTCTGCACAATTACTTCACTTGGCACGTAATTGAATTGTCATAAATATATCCTACTAGCTTTTGCTCGCCACCTTGTCCACGTTCCGGAATAAGAAGCAGTCTAAGTCGCTTTCCGGTCCTTCAACTATTATCTATACTAATATTATAAAGAGGAAAGATTTATATTTTTGTATGTTTGTGTCTTTGTTACAAATAAACTTAAAAACTACTTTACCGATTTTAAAAGTTTTTTCACCAGTGGAAAGCTAGAATATCCCTGGGTAGCATAGGCTATATGTTATTCTCGTATTTCCACGGGAAGGGGAACTAAGCGGGTGAAACCGCGCAGAACCGCTAGTATATAATATGAAACCAATCTTGTAGATCTGTTGCTGAAACTTGAAAATTTGCACATGGATAGCTTATACAGTGTAGGCATCCACTAAGAAAGGATTTTGCAAAATTTAACCCCAAAGGGGGTGAAATAAACGTGTGCGAGCGAAAACGCGGGTAAAAGCTAGTATCTTACAAAATATCAGTGGTAGGTAATTTCGATTTTTCTACTTGTGTAGAAAGACACAAATAATCATTGCTTTTAAGGTAAATCACCACCACAGAGCCCAATATCCTTTCAATATTTTTTTGGTCGAAAAATGCATTTAGATTTCTCCAACATTTATTGACTACTTTAAAAGAATAAAATATAATTTCATATACGATAACAAACCGGATGTGTAATCAATTAAATGGTTAACCCGAAATGCCGTATCGAATCGAATGGCGGTGTCGATTCGAGCTCCCGATGACAATCGAGAACGTTTAACATTTTGTGAGGCGATGCATACACGTAGAGGTATAAATAATTAGCCGAAACGGTAGCCGGGTAGTTAGTGAGGGGCGGGTTGTCGTCGCCACGATAAATCATAAGTGCGCAAGAGACGCTGGGCGTACTGTGGGCGGGGCGAGTGATTTTTAAACGGTTTTTTGAGTTTCTCGACGGCCAATGCGCCGGTATTTTCGGGTATCCTTTTCTGGCGCCTGGACGGCAGTGACGATTCTTCGTTAATTACGGGAACCACGATTAGTGCTAATGTCCCGGACAAGAACCTCTACGAGCTAAGAATCTTAACTGCAATATAAATGCGGACTGTTGCGCTGAAAATTTTATGTTTCTCACTCAATCTCGCCGTAATGGCTGGAAGATTTGGATGTGGTAGATAGGTGGTGATAGTTTTGATGTTTTGGATTATAGTTTGGTTATTGTAGGAATAGCTCTGACAGCCGCTCTCCAAATTGTTAGATTTTATTTTATCACTTTATAAATATCACAAACAAACTTGTTTCTATCATATCTAAACTAGACCGATTATAATACCATTTTATACTATTATATTCTTAGAAACATCATCTGTCACAGCTCTACTTATAATAACTGAACTGACCAGAGTATTTTTATCTCAAGTTAAAATATGGTTCAGATGTAGCCACTTGTCATCACTATCATCACTATCACTACATAGTATTAAACAAAGTCGCTTTTTCTGTCCCAATATCCCTATGTCCCTATGTCCCTTTGTATGCTTAAATCTTTAAAACTACACAACGGATTTTGATGCGTTTTTTTTAATAGATAGAGTGATTCCAGAGGAAGGTTTTAGTATTAGCATTGCACCCGTGCGAAGCCGGGGCGGGTCGCTAGTAATATTATAAATGCGTGTGTTATGCATAATTGAAATCTCGAAGAACGTAGGCTACTTTTTATTCCGATTGAATATGTATATAGTCACCACAATATATAATTCAAAGTCCATGCTAGCGTAGTTGCGAAAAACACGGTTAAAATACAATATTGTACTTTTTGTTATTGTATCTTTGGAGTGTCATATTTACACTATATATTGTAGACTTGTTATAATTTGTTAACATGTAATATGGAGAGGTTTCTGCTTACTTATTCAGCTACAAATTATTCGAACAAACCAAACCACAAACATTGTATAACATTACTAATTCCTGGTAACTCGTATCTCTTGTTTTATCTTTACAAAATTCTACGTGCCCTGGCTTGGCAAACTCACAGTCGTGTTACACTTGTAAAATCATATTTATTTAGGTCTATCGCCTGCTCTATTACTACCGAGAAGTGTGTTCAGCAAATAATCCTTCCTTTTTTTGGCAAGCCCACATTGTCGCCCTACAGTCGCTAATTAATACCAACTGCTGCGGCCCGCGGCGCAGGCATGTTTGTTTCGGCCTGTATTTGCTTGCATGCCTGTTTTTGTGTCGTACAGTCTCTATTGTTCTCTGGAATCACAACATGTTGCCCTTAATTCGTTCTCACTGCCCGATGGGCGCGGAATACTGATTTTTAAGGGTTAGTGACATGATGTGTTGCAATTTGCCTCCAAAATTATTTATTTTTGTTAATTATTTGTTAGGATCGAGTCGACTGAAGGCGTAAAAATAAAATTAATATGCTCACGCCTCATCCCCGAGGGGAGAGGTTACCTGTTCCTGAAAAGACCATATTTTTAATTGTAGGTAAGTATGTTTTACGGAGTATATTACTTTCATAACTAATTTAATGTATGTAATTTGAATCATTGTACTTTGAATTATGATCATTTACCCATAACAGCCCACACATGACCTTTGAGTCGCTCTACACATAAAATGAAGTTTTGGCAATGTTATCTCTCACTTGAGAGATGCTATTAGAGGTTATCTCCAAAGCTTAGTGACTTGCATTATACATAAAGAAAACGGGGACGTATGACAAAACGTGCGTTCTGAAACACTTAGAATACAATTTAATAGTTAATTTAAAGAAACAATGAAGTAAACGAGTGTGTGTAGCTAACTTCGTATAAACATAAATAAATTAAATTAACATTTTGTATAGTAGGTAATGAGTTGGTGTTAATTAGTACATTTGTGAAACCTCTAGTTTTAATCAAAACACGAACTATTAGTTACATACAGTGATATTTAAGTTTGAAATGAACGTTCACTGATAGAGATACAAAATATAATGTACTTCGAAATGCGAGGAATATGGAAAACGATTCATAACATCTAGAGATCACGTGGAGGCGTCGCTATCTACATATTTATACGAGGCACAATCCAAACCAGTTTCTTCTCACCACTCGATTCTAACAAGAATTTGGACTCTCACAAAAATAAATACTGTCCACGAAACATGAGAAAGGTAACATCGTCATAATAAAACTTTTGTAACTTAATTTTGATCCGAAATTAAAGTTGGTTAAGACTTGCTTCCGGACAAACGGCGCTATGGTACTTAATTCCAAATGAAGTTGAATATGAGAGCTATATAACAGTATTTATTATGACATCTGACAGTAAAGTACAAAATTGATTTTATCGTGCCTCCAAAACGCATAGTTAAAATTTCCCCATCGCTTTTTGAGGCGTCGTTGTAGTCGGGTAATTATTTTCATTCTATTAATTAAAACTTAACTCGAGTTAACTAGTTTAGTTAATAGCTAACTATAAAATGTGGAGTTTAATGTAATTTTGTAGATAAATACAGACGACATTATTTAAAGTATTTTCCAATTACAAACTTTATTTGACGATCGAACCGTTGTTAATAAAACTTTAAATCAAACCGTCATTAGCAATGGCCGCTATAAAATAAATATGAAAGAAAACTATAAAAACTCTTTTTTTAATCCAATGGAATCTTCACGTGTGAACTATGGTAATATTTTTTGTAAAAATAATCAGTATTAAATAAGACTAAATTTAAAAAACATGATGTTATAGTCAAATTGACTTTTGCATTTTGGCATTACATTGAATCTTACTGCATCTAATCTACGTAAATAAAAAATCAATGGGGTGGTGGAAGTGTTTAAATAATTATTATTTTTAATTTTGTTGTCCAGATTCTACAGCTAAATAAGAAATATATTTGATATAGTGTTTAGATGACTTCAGATACTTCGATATTCTACTTATAGAAGCCTAGAGACCTGTTTTTTTTTGTAAAACCTTCTCTCGAGAAAGACAAATCACTAAAGTTTAATCACAACCGAGTGAATGGTTTTGAAACACGTAGAGCGCATTTAAAGAAATAATTATAGAAGTTAACATTTATTTCTAAACACCGTTAGAATAAATTAATAAGAGCTTGCATTTAATGTATTACAATTTGTACGAGTATACCCAATGACTATCGAAGTGTCGAGTCGTCTGCTAAGTTTGTCAGAAGATCGTGTTAAGGTTCCGTACCCAAAGGGTAAAACGGGACCCTATTACTAAGACTCCGCTGTCCGTTCGTCAGTCCGTCAGTCTGTCACCCGGCTGTATTTCAAGAACAGCGATAGCGATAGTTGAAATTTTCACAGATGATGAATTTCAAAGAAATATTAAAAATCAGAATAACATAAATATTTAATAAATTAAAAAACGAAATTTGTTTGCCGTTTTCATAGATAATGGTACGGAACCCTTCGGAGCCCGACTCGCACTTGACCGTTTTTAAAAAAAACAACAACTATATCCGTTTTACTGGATGACTAAGAATTCTATTCATCCGCTAAACGGACGAATATTACCTATTCGTCCAAGTAGCGGACGCCTAGCAACAGCCGATGACTATTGATGACATATGGCAATCATTATTTACAATGAGTCTTCTTGGTGGTACAATGTTTACGTTTACAGGCTCTACGCGGCGATAAGGTTGCGCTTTATTCGCCCGGTGTCACCTTGAATAATCGCTCCGATACTGCTATCTCGCCGTATATCCTTGAAGTACTTTTTACGTCAACAACGCATTATCCGCAAGCCTTTTTATAGGCTTAGACACGATGTAACGTCCCGTGTATTTTCAAGGAGGATGGTAAGGTTTTTCGACTTTTTCGGGTATGTTTATGTAAGTGATAGCTGTTTAATGCGGAAGTCTCGTTCCTGTGGGAAAATTATAGCACATATTATTCCCAGAAAAGTGAGTTTCTTAACCCTGTAACTTTGGAGGTTATAATTACTTTTAAATATAATAAACATTCAAAAAACAAATCACTTTTTATGAGTGTAGATGTGAATTTTATCGTTGGAGCTGCCTGTAGCCTAAGCAGTTTGATCGATTGTAAGTGCGTGGGGTAGTTTGATTTGACTTCCGGAGTGTAATAGGCTACACTATTATCCGATTGCACCAGAAGGAGGGTTCTCAGTCCCTTTTACACGCAGTCGGATGGTAGTAGGTACTAGTTCAAGTTTTTTTTCAAACTTCTTTTTCACACTTCCACGTACTAAAAAATTAATCCTATTAGCTAATAATTAGAGGAAAATGTATTGCCTCTCATCTAAATTTATTAACTTACTTCGTTTGTGATAGATTATTGAATAGAAACTTTGAATATGATCTATTGAAACGAGGCCGAGCCTCACAATGCTCAGGTATTACTTTCACAGGTCCACTTCACTTAAAACTAATTAACTGGCCGCCATATTGGCGGAGTCAATCACAGTGCCACAATGAGAACGAATTCCCAATAAATCATTTAACCCTCAAGCGGTGCGAATGCTATAACTCAAACGTCATTTTATTCCTATATTTTGCTGGGGCTCTAAACTGCGGGCTATTTTAGTGGATGGTGGACAATGCGCAGCCCGCCGGTCGGCGCAGGCGCGGCGGGGCAGGCGCGCACGCACGAAAAAAGAGAAAAGCCTCAATAGTCCTCGACGGCCCACACGCCAACCTATGGCCACTCAATCGTTCGTATTCCCTAGTTGTGAACAAGAAATCACGGAGAGGAATTCAGATAAATATTTTTGTATAGTTTATTCTTGTTTTATTTTATAATAATATGCTTGATGTCTAAGATATATTTTTTTTAGAAATCTAAAAAATAAAGGTACATTAGTAATTTTATTAGGAACACAATACTCACAAGTCAAAACACGATTCATATTAAATATATTAACAAAATCATCTCCAATTAAATGCAGCTATCATAAGTCATATAAAAATACGATAAAATAGAATTACTTCAAGTAATTTTCATTTAGGATACTGATTACAAGTATTTGTTTTGGATAATAGTTTTCTTAGTTCAAGTAAATACCTACATATGTTCACCCCATTATCCCTGAAGGGGTAGAGGTATTCCATTCCTAGAAATACAAACTTATCATCAGGATATTTTACGGACCCCTAACCGTGACAGGTGAGCTCATCACCGGACCATATCTATAAATATATAATTAGTCAATATTTTAAAAAAATGTTGCGGTCGTCTCTATCCGCTCCTGTTCCATTTAGTTGGAGCAATGACACAGCGCTAACTCTCAAGAGATACTTCGATTCTTTAGAAGTTAACTTTGAGCCAGACCAGCTAACGAGTAACGATTGACTCGAGTATTTTCAACTAAATAAATATTATGTTCATTCGGACAGCCGGAATCATAAAAAAAATAAATTATTATGCTTACGCATTTTATCCTCGATTGAGTAGGCAGAAGTATTCTATTTCTGGAAATACCTACGTTTCCAGTATATTATTTGGCTAAACGTGAATGATCGGTGAACCCATCGCCGGACCACGGCTGTTACACATGTCTCAGAATTGATTCTGGGATCTAGAAGATACGTCACAATGTTTGCCTTTACCGTCGACCTAGTAATAAAAAAAACTCGTTGGTACCCGGTATTCGAACAGTCTCCAGGATTCGAACCCCAGTCTCCCGCAAAAAGAAGGGGGCTCTATTACTGCTCATAGTTGTGTCATATAGATTTTTACACTTGGTGTAGTTTGATTGGATTCACATCCAAATCGTATTGACTGTATGCATTATGCAGATCAAATTTCATTAGGTGAGCAAATCCGCAATCAATTGTTCTACACAAAACGTATCACAACATCAAAATGTACTAAACAACGGATTTTTTATTTTTCTCGCGATATTGTTTCCATAATGTAAGGAGTGCAATTCCCTGCTTGCGCTGTCTGTCCATCCGTTTGTCACAAGCCTGTATCTTTTGAACCGTAAGAGATAGACAAACTTAAAATTTTTACGAAGTGTGTATTACACAACAAAAAAACATACTTTTGGATATTAGTTTTTTTTACAAATTTTGTATACAATTTGACCTGATTTATTAGTTTCTTACGAACATTCTGTTTAATTTTGTTAAATAAAACACCCAGCAATATTACAAAAATTTAAATTGTATATACACAAAATAACTTTGAGTACCTATTTAGAAAATTATACAAAAATTTCATATGATCCACAGCTGAGTTTGGGCCTTATTTGAATTGAATGTGGAAAAACGTTACCTACAACCCGTGTGGGCGTAGCGTACAGATACTTGTTCTTATTTAAATGTTTGCTTTTAAAAATATTTTAATGTTTTCCTTGCAACATCAACATAAGTTGCTTCCGTACAGTTATTCTTGCAGTTATTGTTATACAAGATTCGCTGTACCCAGCGATTTTACCCGCGTAAGTCCTTCCCGTTTGAAAGTTATAACCTATATTATACTCTCAGAAACATAAACTTTTTAAAGGTGAATGAATTTTTACAATCGCTCCAGTAGTTTCGGAGCCTATTCGCTACACATAAACATAGGTACATAAAAAAACCTGTTTAGACTATTTATATATTAATAACCCATATAACAGAAAATTATAAAAATGCACTAAGTATATGGATATATTAGAATTTACAATATAAGTGTCCTACCTGCCTAGTAATTCGTGTGCAAAGATTAATAAAAAGGTAATCAATGTCAGTCCGTACGACATTCATGCATCAGTGGACAGACTGTAATCTAATCGCAATTAAAACTCAATTAAACTATTTACATTCACTACTTGACTAATGTCAACTAGACCCGACGCATTTGCTATGCACGCGTTTCTAGCGTGTACCTCACATAATGTACTTTATATCCAGCCAAAGTATTCCATTTGCTGTCCGAACAATACATTGCCTACACGACATACGACTCAATGCCTTTCAAGTCAGATTAAGTTAGGAAAGGCTCGTTATTAATAACAGCCAATAACTTAACCGCAGCTTGAAATATCGAACTTACTTTTGCTTAAGCGACACTCATATATTATCCGAACTAAGAATTCGTTTCCGGTTCGGGATCTGAAGTATTCATTCGTTCTCAGGTATATTTTTGTAGCAACTAGCGTTGTCTTCACGGAGTGAGTTCACGTATTTGTATCCCGTGTACCTTTGTACTTTGTGAATTGATTATTATTGTAACAAAAGCTGACCGTATTTCGATTTACTCGTGTTTTTTGGGAAAATTATTATTGAAACAATAGTGTTAATAAATAATCAATAATAAAACATAAAAAATAAGTTAACATATTTTTAATTTTTAGTATTGATTTATTTAATTATTGACATAGATTATGTGAAATCAGATGATAAGATGAAAATTTTCGTTATGTCTTTATAATTTGTAAATAAAATTGTCAGATACAAAACCACAAAACTTACAAACTTAAGTATTGAGGGTACACCGCACTCATTTTGAAAAAAATCTAGAAGATTCTTCCGCAGTCTCAATTGAGAAGATCTATTATGTTGTATTCTATAAAAACAGGCAGATGATTAAGTTTGTGTGCCTACTATTTACATACAGACCTATGCTAAAGATATGTATGTAAGGCAATTTCAAACAATAATCAATGAGAAAATGTAATATAAAAACTCATTTGTATCATTATCATTGTTGGTTGAACAAAACGCGTGGGCGCAAACCATGACAAGGGTTACTGTGTTTGAATATTTTGTGAAACATCTCGAAACAAGCACCAAATTATGTTTAAAAAGTTTAAGGCTTCATAATAACGCCTTTTTTAATAAAGGTGTACATTTTGGATCATATTTAGTGTAATAAAAATGAAATAAAAATACAGAAAAAGAATACTGGAATAATAAACGTAAGAAAATAAAAAGTTGTTCCAAGAAAATGGCTGTAAGCCACGTTCCTTGGTGTATTTGACTGCGCAAACAGTATTATATTTTTAGGGTTCCGTACCTCAAAAGGAAAAAACGGAACCCTTATAGGATCACTTTGTTGTCCGTCTGTCCGTCCGTCCGTCCGTCTGTCAAGACCCTTTTTCTCAGGAACGCGTGGAGGTATGAAGCTGAAATTTATATCAATTACTCAGGTCTACTGTCCCTTGAAGCTGTGAAAAAATCAAACTTCTAAGCCAACGCAATCAAAAGATACAGCCGTTTATGCCGCAAATTTTCGACACTTGCAAGGGAATCAAAACCTACAGGGTGCTTCCCGTGAACTCAGAATCTTGAAATTTGGTACGAAGCAACGTCTTATAGCATAGATAAAGGAAAAATTACGAAAACCATAAATTTGCAAGGTTGTACGGAACCCTCGGTGCGCGAGTCCGACTCGCACTTGGCCGGTTTTATTTAAACTTATGAGAGCGAGTGGTAAATATTATGGTGGCTTGATTTTTAATGCCACCTGAAAGTGTAGTGACTGCCAGTGCTTATTGTCATGCCTAATACCGCAGACCAGTTGCAATATTAATATTTTTAAAACTGGTCTGTGATAATACTGATTGTTGACATGAAATTCATAAGTAGTTGATTATATTTAAAGACTAGCGGATGCCCAGCGGCGTTGCCCGCGCGGATTCCGTTTATTCCCGTTCCCGTGGGATTTTTTTTTTTTTTTTTTTTTTTTTATCATATAAAAGGGGGCAAACGAGCAGACGGGTCACCTGATGGTAAGTGACGTCCGTCGCCCATGGACACCTGCAACTCAAGAGTCACAACTGCGTTGCCGACCTTAGAGGTGGGAGTAGGGGGAGGGGTGGAATTCCCGAAAATCCCTTCATAGTGGTTGCCTACGACATATTTAAGACACCTTCATACCATATTTCAAATTGCGGGTGCCCAGCGGCGGTTTCCCGCTTGGATTTAGTTTATTCCCGTTCCCGTGGGAATTTCGAAAAATCCCTTCATACCAATTTCCTATGACATATCAGACACCTTCAAACCATTTTTTAAATTTTTAGGTGTTATCGTTTCGGAGTAGTACGTATTTCTCTTTTTAACCAGTTTTTATATTTTCCCGTGGGAATGAGATATTTTCCTGGAATAAAAAGTACCCTAGATGTTGACCCGGGTACTCAGTTATCTCCATACCAAATTTCATCAAAATCCGTCCAGTAGTTTTTGAGTGATGCGTGCACAACCAGACAGACAGACAGACAGACATAAATAAATATAAATAATAAATATAATCTCACGCCTTTTTATCCCCGAGGGGGTAGGCAGAGGTATTCCATTACTGGATATACCCACATTTCACGAGATATATTGGACCCCTAAACGTGATAGGTGGTGAGCCTATCGCCGGACCGGGTCTGTTTACACATGTCTCAGAATTAATTCTGAGACCTGCGGGTTTCCTCACGATGTTTTCCTTCACCGTCGAGCTAGTGATAAATATGTACGTAAGTTTACAGACAGACAGACAGACAAAAATTCCAAAAATTGGTGTTTCGGTATCTATATCGATAACTATATACACTGCCGTTAGAGTTTTATTATATGTATGTATAGATAGATGTGAATAACGTATGAATGCATGAAATGACAGCAATGATTTATCTCGGATGATAGATCGATTTTTCTCCAAAAAACCTGATAGTGCTAGAGATCGTTAGAGCCGTTTTAGAGAACGCGTTTACAAATATTCTAACATAAATTCGAATATCTATATTTCCTGAAAAACATGGTAAATGTCTTAGGCCCCTATTACAAACCAATCCGCAAGCCTGAAGCTCTAATTAAGCACAATAAGAAAGGGACAGCTATACGCGACTCGATCATTTTGTGATACGAGCCTTAATCTTTTATACAGCACTTCAGCACTTTAGTATTTCATCCATGTTTTGATAATTGAAACTGGCATTCAAAATATTATTATATTATTATTATTGATGAAACACCATAAGAGCAAAGACACCACAAAAGCTATTTAGCATTCTGAATCCAGCGTTAGTACTTGGTGTCGTTTCCAGGCGACTCATTTTATTGTGCACCTTATTTTGTTAACAATAAAGTTTTTTATTTAGGTATATATTCGCATATACTCGTACATTATTTCTTATCGACTGGGAATCTGCGGTGTTTATTAATATTCATTGAAGTAATTCTGATAATCAGAGCGGATGGGACCGTGACCATGTATACGTAAAATACCGTTCGGGTTTCAAGAACCTTTTTGATGGGAATTATTAGCACATTATTTTACCATTTCGGAGTGACTTTAAGTGACACATAATATAAGATATGCAACGGATTTCCCGTGTTCCCTTTTTTTATAAGATACGCCATAGAAGTCACTTTTGTCCTGATTTCAGCTTCGTAGATTGATAAATAATCAGTTGTCTTCCTCCTATACATATAATACTTGGTTACCCATTGTCGTTGCTCGCTCGAATCTCCCGTTTCCATGGTGAATTTTGAAAAACCTTTGGACATCTACACAAATAATGGAGCGTTCCCGCCAATAGGGTATTTGACTGCCTAGTCAAATGAGGTACTTTTTATGATCTGTCAAAACGAAAATTTACTATGAAAAATGTACCTACTGAGTATTGAGTTGTGACGAAATCATTTTCAGTACGCAATTGCGATACTTTTTTGGTTGTTTTATTATTTTATAAATTGCTATAATTGTAAAATAAAAATCGAAATATATTTTAGAGGTCTTATGGTTTAATCTTATTAGTAAATGATCACTCGCAATTTAATTTCTATACAGTGGAGTACGCTATTTCGTCAAGATCGGTTTACCGTTTTAGCATTTATAATTTTTTTAACGACGCCAATTTTTTTAATAAATCGTTCTCTTTTACTTTTGTAGCATCTACTCATTAACGTCGTTTCTCAGATTTTATCCTGAGCGACTAGTACATTATCACGACCTATTTTCTGAGTTAACAGAATGGGTCATTTTTCAATATTACTATAAGTTCAAAAGAAGAGAACTGTTTGTCTATTAAGTATAGGGATTTTGTAAGGATTAAATTATGTGTAACTGATTAGAAGACGTTAGACAATCTATTTATCTAAATATTATTTGAAATTCCAATTTAAAGACTGAGATAGGTGTTAAAAGCGTCCTACTAAACTTGCGCCTCTCTATATCTATACTTCTATACTTTATACTAATATTGTAAAGAGGAAAGACTAGTATTTTTTGTATTTTTGTATGTTTGTTACGAATAAACTCAAAAACAACTGGACCAATGTAAAAAATTCTTTCACCAATGAAAAGCTAGAATATCCCTGAGTAACATAGGCTATATTTCATTCCTGCATTCCATCGGAAACGGGAACTACGCAGGTAAAACCGCGGAGAACTGCTAATGTAACAATAATTTAGTAAAACACCAATCTTAAGCCATCCGGCGCTCGCGTCGGTTCAATAACGTGCCACTAGTGGAACGACCCGATTTATCAGGACAACAAAAGCAAGTAGATAAATGTATTTATGGCACTGGCAACATATCGTTGGTTGTTACCGGCTTTATCTCCGCTTAATGCTCCGACCACTTCGGGGAGGCTTTTAAAGGTTCGCTTGTCCCCGAGCGACTGAAGCTCATGTTCAAACCACTTAGTATTACAACTTTTATTTTGACTCAATGCTTCCTTGTTTTGTGAAGAGTTAAAAAACACTTTTTGATCTCTCCAGGCGGAAAGCGGCAAATTTCGGCTCGCTCGCTGTGCTAAACAGTTGCCGCTTTCCGCCTCCGTCGATAAGAATAAAGTAGGTATAGCTACACACCTCGGGAAGTAAATAAGAAAGCCTCAGACCACGTCATATTTATATACCTCGGCTCGCTTCGGTCGACAATTACATGTGATCTTAGACACACACATTTAGACAGTACTGCATACAGTAATGTTTGATGATAATAGCATTACGTGCATAAATAATATAAAGTGTATCGTGGATAGTTTTGAAATACTTAATAATTTTTCACTTTTTTGAATAAACTGAAGCAACACACAGTTTTTAGCATTGAACTAAAGCAGTAGATAAATAAGACAAAAATTGGTAAAAAGTTTCTTCGAAATTCCTTAACGTTTTTGTAGCTTGAAGAAATATCATAAATAGGTTTGTAAAATTATTGGATCACGATTTTTTTCTTTAGACGCTTTATTCCCTAGTATATTTGAATCTCGGTGGTTATTTATAGTTGGTTAGTTATATTATGAATATACTTGTTTATAATAGAATCATCGCTTACGAAATTTCCTGCCAATGAATTGCCAGACGGTGCTAAATTATTTAATCCTTATTTATTGCCGCTGTCAAGTTTTTATAACTCCCAAAAAATGCGAACAATATTTTGCGTAATAACGATAACCACCTTGATTTAATACGATTCCCGTAGTTTCCCTTTTTTGTATCCTCTAAAGAACGTGTTAAACGAACTCTGGATGTCTCACACATTTTACGATGGGCTTTTAAACCCTTCAGGTGAGACTTGGCAATTCTCTTTGTCGGTTGTTCTACAGAAACGGTTCTCTTGTTCCTATCGCTGCGCTTAGACGGTGGAACGAGACCTTAACTTTTTAGTGTTTCTTAGATTTATTGTCTAGTACATCGGGAACCTACGCAGGGTTCTGCGGAAGATTTCTTTAACGCAATAAATATAATGCCTACTTGCTTACTAATATTATAAATGTGAAAGTCATCATCATCATCATCATCAACCCGTAACAGCCCACTGCTGAGCTAAGGGTCTTTCCTCACACATGAGGAAGTATGGTCTTTAATCTCCCATGCGAGCCCACCGCGGATTGGGAGGAGATGGTGTTAAGCTAGTGGCCACTTAAAAGTTTTCAAGCCACCCAAGGGTATCTGACATGGCTTTACGACTTCCACTTCCACTGTGAGTAAACACAACGAAAACCGAGACTAACAATTTTAACGTACCTTCCAAAACACGGAAGCGCTCGTAATATAAATGCCACTAGGCGTGAATGTGAAAGTAACTCTGTTGAATTTTTATTGAGGTATTTAGCAGGACTATATTTTATACACCGAGGAAGGGCAAAGGCTACTTTTTAACCGACTTCAGAAAAATAGGAAGTTCTATATTGAGAATCGTATCTACCTTGTTTTTTTTTATCCACATCGTTCTCAGGAAAAACTATAATCAAAAGTTCACGCAGACGTAATAGCGGCCTGCAGAGTAATAAGTTAATAAAAAATCTATTTTTGGACCCCTTCATACACACATTCATTCGATCATACAAAAATTTAAGTAGAAAGCAATGCCAAAATCAGTCCAGCCGTTCTCAACGTCTCAAGTGATGCCCTTACCAAGGAACAGCATTTAATTTTTATTCATATAAGGTACCATTATAATTAACCCAGTAACTTAATTCAATGTTTCCTCTTTATCCTATATCTTAGGGATTAATATAAAAACGCTTATAACCCCATCAGCATGACAAAATTGCAACCATTAGTTATAATTAATTATGTTGTTCCTAAACACATAAAATTTTACTGCTTCGAGATTTAATTTCAAGGTGCACCGCTCTGATCCACTCATTAACTGATTTGCATAATCATTAGACCGGTTGATTATCTGTGGACCGTCGTAGTAGCGACAGTGGCCATCAAGGAAGGCAGTAAGGCGCCATGCAAGGTTACCACAGCCTACTGAAATATTTAGTCTAATAGAGCCCAGTAGTTATAACTCAAAGGGCATTTGCTAATATTATTTAATAGCTGAGTTGCCTATAATTCGCGTTATATCTCAGTGGATTTATAGATGCTAGGACCGGCGCCGGCTCGTGATTTGAATGGCGGCGTGTGATTGGCGGGCGCCGGGTGCGCAGGCGATCAGTATTTGGGTCACCGCGTGGGCAACATCTAGCTACAGCGTGCCTGTATAGCGTGTCTGGTAACCATTATAAGTGTGGAACTGAAAAATTATACGATGGCCTATATGTAGTATAGTTGAGAGGTATTGTTATAATTCAAAATTTATTTAAATAATAAAAAGCCTGCCAATTGAGGCGGACTTGCACACGAAAACTGCGTTTAAAAGAAAACGATTGTTTAATTTTTTTCATTTTTATATATAATAATACACATTATCGAAAAATGTCAAGTGTCTATTGATACCTCTAATAAAAATAATATGGTCATGCCTTCATTCCCGAGTGGGTAGGCAGAGGTATTCCATTACTGGATATACTTACTTTTCACACGTTTATAGGTATGTAGTATGTAGCCTAGTGTGATTGTAAAAGCAGTGATTTTATAATTTCACAAGTGGTATTATTATAATTGCAAGGACCATTTTATACAATACCATAGGATAATCTTAGTTACATTATAACTTCACTAAGGAATTTAGTGTCCTTGTTAAATTGCCAATACTATTAAAAACACTGGGTTGTGGTGAGAAACTTCGGTCGGTTTTGATTGTTCTATTCACTGACCCTGTGCCATTCTGACCAATCAGTAACCGTTTTATAATGTAATGGTGCTTATGATTTGGTGAAATTGTCAAAATCGCATTGGTCCACAATATCACTGAATGCATCAGGCTTTTACAAAAACAATGCGACATATAAACAGTACCTTCTGGCGCAATCCGGCTATGCGTCCAAAACACCCATTGCAGGTTAAGTAAATCGTAAATTAGATTTACGCGAAAACCCGATTCACTTCGTCTATAGGCTATAAAATCTAAAGTTAAAAAGGAGATTTCTGGAAAAGTGCAAGCGAGTGAAATAATCATAGGAGGTCTGCGCACAATAGGGCTGGTTCGTCTCAGCTCGGAGGGCACGTATGCTCGTAAATACGACGTCCCTTATTATTAGCAACCATTGTTCGGGATTGCGCGGGTACGGCCAGCAGCCGCGATCTAGCTCCAGGCCATTTGCTTTCGCTGATGGCCAGTTTTGTCAATAATTTTGTCAAGTATTTAAGACTTAACATATTTGAGTAATACTTCAACTATTTAAATAGGTACAGTTTTTTGGTCAGTGCGATTTTGTTCAGCAATGTCAGGCATTAATGTTGTCAGTCATAAAATTTAATTATGTTATAGTTTTTGACAGATATAAAGGTTAATCAATCTGGGTAATTACTTTTTATGCTGACCGTACTCCTAGTGCGCCGTCGGATATCCGACACTCGTAGCTTTAATATGCAGCCCTGGTTTGGTCGACCATTGCACAATTCAATCCTAAATAAACGCAATCCCGCCATAATTAGCTATGGCACTGATGAATTCACGATCCGCCGTTTAAATTTCTGACCACAGCTTAATTAAAAACTGTTTAATAAAGGAAATTCTTTCTGAAAATAACACATTTGAGGCAAATGTAAATTCAAGATTTTCTTTTTCGTGCTTTGGACATAATTTTTAAACGTGGTATCAATGAAGGGCTTGATACAGCTAGAGTAGGTATCAGTCTATATATTCTGTGGGTTCTTGAATGGTCCATACTAGAGATGTGATGATATATGAATATGTATAGCCTCAACCAAAACCATTACATAATAGAATGTTTCAAAGATACAAAAAATCGCTATACAATCCAATTTACCCATTTTTTTTTCATTACGCAAAGAGGCTTTTAGTAACCTAGATTTAAAGATTCTTGATCACAGTAGACAATTTCTTTCTGCTACTGTTATACCTTTTATAAAATTACTTCCTGAACTTTCATCCCGCATTCAGTGGATAAAGATTCAAAAATCTATTTTTGCAATTGTCTTATCTTCAATCACTTCTATGCAAAATATTCTAGACTCGCTGGTTTAATTTAAGATGTGCATTGTCTGATAGTGTTAAAAGTTTATTAAGTTGAACACTTAAGGAGCTATTTAGTCAATATTAACTAGTAATTTGCAACATATTACAAGCGTAATCCAATTTTAAATTTGGCAAAATAAAAGATATTTTTTTTTCACAGATATTTTATTGAAACACAATCGAATTATTTTCTTTTCGATTATTTTAAGTTGAACAACTATATAAACTGAACAATACGCGACGTTATCGCAACAGAGACCGGCCAGTATGACGCTGATACTCGAATCATTCATCTTACCATAATCTGACATGACTATTGTGACTCGCTAGTTTCAAAAGGAATTTGTACTTCTATAATAAAACTTTATAAGGGCCGTGTCTATTTATATATATGTACTTATGTATACTGGCAGCGCCCCGCGGTTTCACCCGCGTAGTTCCCGTTCCCGTGGGAATACGGGGATAAAATATAGTCTATGTGTTATTCGGATGTATAAGCTATATACTGTAAAGTTTCTTCAAAATCCGTTTGTTTTTGCGTGACAGAGGAACAAACATCCATACGTCTATACATCCAGACATAAAAACTTTCGCGTTAATAATATTAGTAGGATTTAAAAGGACAACCAGCGAAGGTATTCACGGAGACTCGATACCGTTTCCGTTCGATTCAGATCGAGTGAGAAATTTTCCGATGTCGAATCTATCGCCTTCGGAAACTTTATTGTAGGCGTTTCTGACAGCCACGGAAAATTTTCCGAATCCTTATGTCACATATGACATTCGTTTTCAATACCAACATCAGCCCATCTCGAAAGTGTTCGACAGATTTTCCGATATCGAATATCGAAGCTCCCTGAATACGCCTGCTGACTAGCTAATTGGCGTCTGATTGATTGATCAACGCACAACCGAAACCTCTAGGTCTGGAAGTATGTAATTTTGCGCCGCAAAGGTTCGTTATAATATGATGTAAGTGAGCACTAAAACGGGAACACGGGAGCATGTACAAAAGAGATAAATTCAAAAATACTTAAAACAGGCTATACCTACAGATGATACATAGATACATATTTTTTGCCATTACTTTTCTATTTGTACTTCATTCGACAACTGCTTCGCGAATTTTCATTGTTGAATGCTTGGTCCAATTGAACATCATATAGATAGACTACTCATGTTATCGTCATACTTTCTTTGTAAACCATAACGATTTGAGCATTTTTTTGTACTAAATGGTTTTACACAGGACTTCGTACCAGATTCTTCACGTTATTTCAACTGTGGGTAGCAAAAGAACAGCGTGCAGCGTAAATATAAATGCTAGTTTGACGGAATATTAAACATCACACAGCCTATTTATACCAGTGGGGTGTAGAAGCATAAAAACTTCATAGCAGTAACATTATTGATAGCGTTCTTTGTATAACGTAGGTGAGCAATAATGATTTTCGAAAATCGATCCCCTAAGTCGGCTAAATAAGGAGTTCATGTTTGTATAGAAATTGTTATATTTTCAACCGACTTCAAAAAAGGAGGAGGTTATCTTTGAGGTATACTTTTTTCTGTTACCTCAGAGCTTTCGACTGGGTGAACCAATTTCGATGATTATTTTTTATTTGATAGCTTTAAAATGGTGTTTCACGTTTGGTCCCATTTAAAATTTGGGCCAGTTCTGACTATGGCGTCCTTGAGGAAACCATATAAGTTGAAGTCGGTTTTTTACTCTTTAGAGGTCTGTGTTAATTGGTGTATACTTTAAAAAAACAGTCTTTAATTTACTGACAATAGGGTTGTGTCCTACCTAGTCAAATCAGTTACTTTTTACGATCTGTCAAAACGAAATTTTACTATGGAAAATGTACTGAAATAGCAAACCGTGACGTCATAGTTTGTAGTACTCAATTGCAGCACTTTTTTTGATTGTTTTATTATTTTTAAATTTGCTATAATTGTAAATTGAAAATCGAAATACATATTTTGAGGTGTTTTGAGATAATCTTTTTAATGTATGACTACTCGCAATTTAATTTCGATGCTGTCAACTACCCAATCATCATCTGCGCATGTGCTGAACGTGCGAGCTTTAGGTAACCGCTAGTGAATGTATGTTTCACAAACATGTAAACAAATGAATACAGGTTTGTAAAGGGTTCGCGGCTCCCACTAAAGGCGGGTCGATTAGACCAAGCGCAAGAGTGGCTTTTTAACATCGATCCATCAGGCAAGGCGCAGATAAGAGCCCATGCCTGTCACAGTAATAAGTATTAAAGCGGAATCTTTACAAAAAAACTTTTTGAATCCTTAGGCCTCGCTACTCAATAACCAAATATTTTAAGCATGACCATGTATGAGTACATATATCGGTTTGTAACAAAGCAGGTTAAGTAACGCTGGGTGTGGTCAAACAGTGAATGGGAGACCTATTGGCATTATATCATGAATCTCTGTCTTTTGGAAGGATTGCTAAGCCTTTGTCCCGGCTTTCGTTGTCATTGGGAATAATAATAATATAAGGCACCCAAAGGTCAGTCGAATAGAATGAAAAATGTATATGAACATAGCGATTGGCTTGTCATGCGCGCGGCATTACAACGCGACTGAGTAAAATGTATGCAACCCCCTAAAGAAGTATATTTATAACTAGCTTTTACCCGCGGCTTCGCTCGCGCACGTTTATTTCACCCCCTTACGCCTTGAATTTTTCAAAATCCTTTTGTAGAGGCCTTTACTGTATAAACTATCTATATGCAAAATTCCAAGTTTCTAGACCCAGCGGTTTAGACTGTGCGTTGTGTATAAACAATCAGTAAGTCAGTTTATCATTTTTTTATATACTAGATAGATAGCAACGCCTCGCTTCACCCGAATAGTTCTCGTTCCTGTGGGAATACGTGGGTATAGTGACGGGATCTGTGCATGCAATGTCGCTGATGAGTCATCATTTCACCAGTGGAAAGCTACATTATCAGGGAGTAACATAGGCTATATTTTATTCCAGTATTTCCACGGAACAACTATAGTAGTGCTCCTATTCAGCCTCTGTGTGCGTTGATCTTTAAAACAAACCCACAAGGCTGTTCCCAAAGACGTTTAAAGAAAAAGTTTCTCTCCTAAGAGAATGATTTTCTTCCAACCTCTTTGGCTGTTCCGTTGTTTAACTTTTCAAAAGTTTATGAATGCCAACTTAATAAAACTTTATGCGTATAGAAGTGGAACCTGTACCTTAAGTATGCAGGCAAACAATTAAATAAACTATTTTTTTCCGCGGTACTCCTCCAGAGATTAGGTAATAAAATAAAATGGTTTTCTTATTAAGTACACTGTCATGTGAACTGGTTTTGTGGCACCTTGACTCCGCACGCGGACGCTCGGGTATAAAATGTGTTTTATTTTCGATAACTTGAGACTTCAATGAATGTAAATTTTTGACAAAATATTTTTTTAAGATGTTTTTTGCCTTCTAGACATATCAAAGTTTTATTAAATTTAGTGAAAGAGAAACACTTATGTCAAGAAATAATTTATGGCTGGTGAACATTTTACTTGTAATTTTACGCAATGTCATAAGTTCTGGCCTGTGAAGACTGTTCTTATCATCTATAATTAATACAGAAAAGAAGCGCGACGTTGCATCACAGTATAGTTACTTAGAACATATACTCTATTACTATTCCTCTAGAGTCGCGATTGCTAGAACGGACAGGCAAAAGGCGACGGCGCCAGCAGGCTGCAGAACCGCTCTCAGTTCTAGCATTCGCCACTCTATTGAGAATAGTAGTTTCATTAGTAGTCGTTCTGAAATTATACTTGAAGTTAATTACCATACAGTGATGGATTTCACACTTCTGGTGTGCCTATATGTTAGGCTCAAAGAACGAAAACGTTCATAACACGAAATAAACTCACAACGCACTTTCTGGATACTGAAAAACTGGCTCTTATGGCTGTCCTGGCTCATATCATATAGACAAACGTATCATAAAAATAGTGAATTGAAGTGAAGCGACAACCAGAAAAGACTGGCGTAATGCAGTAGATTTTTACGCGCGACTGTCCTCAAATCTCATGAGTTCAGATATGTATCTTAAGTAAACGTGTGTAGCGACGACTAATGTCCGTTGCTGATCCGTGTACCCGATAAGAGTTCTAAGTGACAAGTGGGGGCGACTACCTAAATAAGGCGTTCGAATCACTCATGTTCAAGCATCGACGGTCCTACGTTGGTTTATTTACTAGACTCCAGGTGTTGCCGCGCTGCGCCTGATTTTCCTTATTGCATCGGTAGGAATTTCGATAGATCCTGTGATGTAGTAGCCAAAGAGATTAAAATATAATAAGTCATGGAGGAGACAAAGCGAGGAAAATTTAATGCCAAAAGTTATTATTTACAAGTGGAATAAATCTAGTACGGTTTCGACCAAATGACAGCTCGCGTTCATACTAACTGACATGACGCTTGAGCTTCAAAGTTTTGTATGAAAATATTTCCAACCCCCCCAACCCCCCTCTATGGTAGTAGCAACCGTCAACGTTTCATAATTTTTCGTCCCTCAGAGTGTGTATTGTCTTTCCATTTATCTCATTCGACGGTCATATCTACATTTACTTCCTACTTGCATATACTCGTATCATAATCCTTTTACTTATCATCTTATCACACATTTATCTTTTTTTTTGGTTTTTCTCTTAGCCTAGGTAACCTTCAACATTGGTACTCTTCTTACAATATCTTAATGGCTATAGTAATTTAAATAAATTTTAGCGTCAAACCAGTTGATGAGGAAGTTGAAGAGAAATACTTCCTCAGAAATAGGCTGTTTCTGATGATGATGAACAGTTGATGATGACAATTTCTTAGCCATGTCTTAGTTTTCAAATTTGCCATGTATACAAAATTTATTGCTGGTCGCTATTTTCGTTCTAGTTATATCGTGGTTAAGGTGATCCCTACATTATTGTTGAGGTTATGGAACGCTTAATTCCACCGAATTTCACCGCGGATTGAGTCATCACGTTCAAACAAAAATATACAGAGAATATTTACAAATATTCATGATATTTAACTTGAAGTGCTGTGTTTTAGTGTAAAATATTATTTGGAGATTATCTACTTAAGTCTCACGTTCAATATGATTTGGATTAAGCTGTTTTTTGATAAAAATAATTTTTAAAAACAAGCTGTACAAATGCTTACCGATTTATGTAGGTACTTATAAAACTGTCTAAACCGAACCAGCCTGATATAAAATGAATGTTCCTTTACAGTAATAATAAGTAGGTACATACACGGTCGATATTATTTATGATCGTTTTTACGAAAATGCTAAATATTAATGTTGAAAATATGTAAATTTTATTTAAAATGTGTTGGTGTGATTGCATTGCTTGCTTTTATTATTATTCCCACCCAGCCAGTCACTCAAATATATGATATACCAAAAAAAGTACATAGAGTATCGATTTCAATCGCCAATTTCCTCAAATTGTTTGTGTCGGTAGACGCGGACATATGTTGGGTGTTATTTTCCTTTTTTGCCAGTAATTACGACGATGAACATTAAAGTTTTGCTGGTCAGCGGCAGCGCATATAAATCGGGTGTTTCATGAAATATCGAGTCGCAGCCGTGGGCTACGACGCGGCGCGCCGCCCTTATCTGCCGATACGATTTTATACGATATTCGCTTTTTCTTTTTCTGACTTTTATGGATCGGTTGTTCGCGGTGTATCGATAATTCGAGATCGGTCCTTTATGTTATAATTTCTATACAGCTCCCATGGCTGCCTTAAAATCTCAGCCATAAGTTCCCGAGCCTATTTTAAAGTTTAGAAAGTATTTTAAGCTGGTGTTGCGATGGCTACTTTTCCTACAAAAAGCGTTAAGCTCGTAAACCGGTTGCCGGCCGCGTTCTCACAACGTATGGCCGCTTCATAACTGGCTACTTTATGCTATTGTAATGATCTAGGAGTTGCTACTGGCCGCAAAAACGCTCGCATTGTCTCTAGACTAGTTACCGTATACAGTGTGGTATGCATCACTTCGCGCGCCGCCACTGACACTTCCGAGGAAAAAGTGAAATGTTGATTCCTTTTTTTCCGTTCTTTGCAAAGTAACAAACAATAGACGATCGCAATAGAAATGCAATTTTTCTAAATTGCAGCTAGGGTTGACTCACAGCTGTATAGTTTTATTACTGGTAGTAGTCACATAGCGTCTTAAATAAAATCACGTTGACGATGCACAATGGAGTACAACAAATCGAAATACCTTTGTTGTTTATTGCAACGATTGTAAAATGTAGGTAACTTAAATAATTCACAGCTTCCGGAACTATACTAACACTTAAACTCCGAATACCAAATCAACTAATGAGAATAAAACGTAGAAGCTGTTTAAGAATTCCCGCTGTGTACACAGTTTTCGAAAAAGTTTCGCAAGCGAATTATTCATAATGAGTATCAGAGGATAATATTATTTCAATGAATTTTATAACTTATTGCCGTGTGATTACGTCACTTTTTTGGTTGAGGTTTGTCGCACCCATGTTCGGAATTTATATAACGTATCGCTTTTAAATTTTTAAAAATACCGTGTTTGTTGCTGGAGGGTTGAGGGCACGATCGATTGAGTTTATGATGGGTATTTTTTATTATTTTATGTTAATGCACTAAATACGTAGTTACACGGTTATGATTGCATATATCAAGTTAATGTGTGCCGTTAAAATAGATATTGAGAGATATTGTCATTGCTTTTTTGCCATTCCTCGCAGCGTGACTAAAAAAACGTTGATATTTTTATAGCCCTACGAATAAAACTTCTGCAAAACAGGTTTCGAGAAAATATGCCCGGAATATGTATATTCAATTTTCTTGTTGACACCGTCTCAGATCTCACACTAGCAACTCATAAAAAAGCAATAAAATTCTGCTCCTATTTATCAAATTGGTGTCTGCCTAATTATTATTACTGTAGTCTTTTTTTATCAGAGCGCACGGGTTTACTTATTGGACGTAATTTTATGCTGCCACTATTATGGAATGTGTTAAATGAGAGGCGAGAAAATGCCAAATAAAATATAAATATAATAAGATTATAAGGAAATACCAACACTATTTTTCAAAGAGTTATCATTCTAGAATTGATAACGATATTTGTAGGGGTGAATGTTACCCATGATACCGATCAACTAATGTCCAGCCAGTCTTTATTCTCTAAAAATACAGTCTAACTCCTACATGTTGCCCCATAATGAAAGTTGTAGGTACAATTCCATGTAACGTTTACCTCATTAACGTATAATTGTAATAAATTTTGGTCACTGATTTATCTACAAGGGTTGAATGAGGTAGATTTCTATACATTTTTTTTACCCCTAAACGTGACAGGTAAAAATCATGGCTTAGAAGTGGATAACTAATGCAGCCTGAGGGCTTCTTCGGGATGTTTTCCTCCCTGTCAGGCTAGTGACTAGTGTCACATTGTTATAATTTGCAACCCCAAAAAGTCTGAGGAATGTTTTATTCTGTAGTCTATGGCTCTCTTGTATGAAATTTTGCTGTTAGCTGCTTGCCATTTTATTTATTTTATTTGCTGAGCTATCCTAAAATATCCAAGTACATAGGTACCCATACAAAGTAATAAGCGCAATTCCTGAAATTAGTTTGTTTAGTATCGACAACTTAAACGATTTCAGCTATTTTTAATATGTGTTGAATTTTTCCGAAAAATTATAATCTTAACTGAATTTAGTACCTATGGAAACCGTACTATTATTTCTCTTTATTTAAGAAATTTGAATAGATAAAACTAAAGTACGAATGAATCATATTTTTATTTATAATAAATAAGTAAGTGGTCCCACATACATCCCGATGTATGAGGCATTGCGCTTAATATACTGTGACGCGCCGCGTTGTATAATACAGTCCAATTTACCTATTCCACCATAACTATTTAGGTATAAAGGAAACATAAGAAAATTGCACAAACGCCAGATGCCAGCACGCATCCTTCAGGGGTCCGTATCAAAATAAATTAAGAGTTTGAGTGTCGGCGTTCATTGTTCGTGTCATAACTTGTAGCGCGACTCGCCGGACACGGGACATCCGACACCGTCGCGTGTTGCGTGCGTGTGGCTGCCAGAGAATCCCACCGATCGACCCTGGTCGGGACGTGCTCCACTGCGCAGCCATGATTTCGCCATGGCGGGAATTGGGTAGTTAATAATAACAATAATAAATTGTTGGGCACAATTTACACACGAATATTCAGTCCTAAACTAGGCAGAGCCTGACTATGGGTACTAAACAACTGATACACATACTTAAATAAATATTAAACACCCAGACACGAAGCCAACAGACATGTTCATGCACACAAATGTTGGCCTCGAGCGGGTTGACCGTATACAACGCGTAACAGAATTAGCGCAATTCCTCATACACCCCAACTAGTATGTTAATATAAAAAAAATATGATTCGTACTTTAGTTGTGTCTAACCAATTTTCTCAAATAAAGCTCAATAATAGTATGATTTCCATAGGTAGCACTAAATTCAGCTATGCTAATTATTTTTTCGGCAAATTTAACACCTATTAAAAATACCTGAAATCGATTAAGTAGTCGATACTGAACAAACTAGTTTCAGGAATATCGCTTATTCTGTTACATATTGTAGAAATTAAATTTAATGAACGAAAGGGCCAGTCCCGTCAGGAAAATCAGACACAATATCATTATCTATTGTCCTTGATCGCCCGTAAGACGCTGACGCTAAGTTGAAGAAATTCAGTACTGAAAATGATGACTGACAGGTTCATACTCCGCACATTTTCCTTAGTAAATTTTCTTCATAAAAAGTAACTTGTTTGATTAGGCATTATCATCATCATATCACCTGTAACTCATTAGTAAAAACTATCAGTGTGCCTGAAGAGATTCGTTGAATTGACGAACTTAAATAAAAAAATGCATTCCCTATTTTAACCTTAGGGAATGGTTTATCAAAAATCTATTCTAAGTATTTCAATGACGAGAAAATGATGTTCCTTTCCGACTTCGCGAAGAAACCTCTTGTTATTCATGATTATTATTAGTTTTTCTAGTTCTGATTGTAAATCTATTAATGCCTAAGAAGTAAGCTAACGCAATAAAAATTATGATATAATCGTTTAATCATATTTTAATAAGAACTACTTTTAGCATTTATGTTATTACAACGTTCACCAAATAGCTCGGTGAAAACAAAACTGTACTTTTGTTGTTACTAATAATGTGCCTATTATAATAAACATAATTTCCCACTACGCCATAAGTGGACAAGTTTGTTTCGAAGTCATTAAACCGGTGTTTTATTATCATTTAATGTCTTAATTAATGATATTACTCTATCTGCATAAATGTATGCAAGTTTTCAATATTGATAGTGATGAATTGGCAGAAAATTTGGTGATTTTATATCCGTGTTGGAACTGTAAATTTTACATTTAATGGAAAAAAGAAACATGAACTTTAAATATAATAGGCACGACAAAGTTTTTTTTCAGACGTTGTTTAGGGTTAATTAGAGATCGCTTGCAGCATAAGACCGACACTGAATACAGGTAGGTATCCATGTGTAACTAATAAATAATATTTTTTAAATTAGAACTTGCGATTCGGTTCGATTTGGTTTGTCAAAATAAAATATACCTATCTTCTGAAATCTAAATGCTAACCCTTGAAATTTTTATTGAAATCCGTAGAACCGGAGACTATTGGAAACAACCTTTCAGACCGACAAAAAATATAGTCCAATAGTCTCTGGTTCTACGGATTTCAATAAAAATTTCAAGGGTTAGCATTTAGGTTAGCAACTTTCACAAAAAAAAAAAAAAATCACAGAAATTACAATTTATCTATACTCGTATAGACGTCGAACGTCCTAGGCGTGATTATTAGAAAGGGTACTCAATTACCAACTGTCACATTTTTACGGTGTTTTGCATCCCAATTTCCCAATTACGATATTGGCAAGAGATCAAAATAGCCCAGGCCTATTTGAGACAAACTTTCAGACAGACAGACAAAAATTTTTGCAATTATTTTAAAATCACGGCCGTTAAAATTTTATTATTGGTATATTTCTAATACAGGTAGTTACCAACGTCGTAGCCGTGATTAAATAGATATTAAAAGGCTACTCAATTACCAACTGTCGCCATTTTTCACGGTCGTTCGCATCCCAATTTCCCAATTACGATATGGGCAACAGATCAAAATAACCCAGCGTAACCTCCTAATCGTATCGTGCTGCCCCCGTTCCTAAATCCACCACACAGCGGAATGCCGGCGAACGAGTTTTCTATCCGTCCCGCTCTCTTCTACGGTGTATCTGTACCTGTCCTTGTCAGCTGCTTGTCATTTTCTATAAGTTTTTCTAACATTCCCCGCTCGCCCCCCGCGTTTCGGCCGGGCAGCGCTTGCGCCGAGCGATAGCTTTTGTTTGTTCAACAGTTATTTCTATTGTTTGAAACACTGATGTTTGTTACGCTCGGTTTAATGTTGAGTGTTTACTTACATTTAATGAAGCCTTATTATTTCATCCTTCTAATGATTATTTATTTAGTCTAAGACGGCTTAGCCATACAGTGTCATGCGGTCAGCCTTAAGGGAATGATCCGGTGTCGAGAGAGAATAGAGTTTTTTTGTATTTTTTTACTGGATGTTTATTTATCCTAATTTTACTTAGTTATAAATATACAAATACATCTCTATCTAAGTGTATATAAGGGGATTTTGGTTGTGTGGTGTCTAAGTTGACTTTTGATATAGTCCCTCTTCTATATAAGACATGCGAAGCCCATAAAGTTACCTTCGGCACACGTCTCGGTCTCTTTTAATTTGTAACTTGTTAGCATTAAGCAGCCAGTGTAGAGAGTGCGCTTAAATTAAGATTTTACTTATTAATAGTGTTTTTTATAATTTTCGCAACGCAATTTCTTATAATTAGTAGAAGTAAAGTATGGTAAAGAATATTTTGTGTTTGTCTGCACTGCCGGTACCGAAAGTTCTTAAATAGAAACCATGACAATATATATATGTATGTATATACAAGGTGACTTTTTTACCGTCTGGAAAAAAATGTGGTGTGATAGGTAAGTGTAATAGATTCATTTGGCAATGTTACTTAAAAAAATTTTTTTTTTCTCAAAAAACAATTTTCTTCCTTAAACTAATATTCATTACTCAATTGTAGTCAATACTACACACTGAAATAATTGAAATAGTATTTTAAAAATAAACAGGCTCGTAGCTTCCATTTATGCACAATTAACCTACAACCGCCAGCAGCGCGTAGTACTGTGCGTAGTTTTCTAGATTTTGTAAATTGCATTAAACATGACTATATAATCTCGTGTATAACTTCGGCTCTAGATACCTTATACGTCATATTTTTTTCCAGACGTTAAAAAAAAATCATCCAGTATATACTACTAACTACTTTTTAAAGGTTTGCACAAAATATTATTTAGCATACGTTAATTACTAATACGTTAATATATATATATATATATTGTGATGCTTTCTATTTAAGAACATTCGGTGCCGGCAGTGCAGACAAACACAAAATATTCTTTACCATACGTTATTTACTTCTACTAATTATAAGAAATTGCGCACACAACACTATTAATAAGTCACTGCAATAGAAACTGCATTTAGTAATTAGCCGAGTGTGAGTCACGTGAATTCTCGGCAAGCTTTCCAGATAACACTGGGACCAATAAAACACGACAATGTAGAAATGCTCATCGGATACAAGTAAAATCTTAATTTAAGCGCACTCTCTACACTGGCTGCTTAATGCTAACAAGTTACAAATTAAAAGAGACCGAGACGTGTGCCAAAGGTAACTTTATGGGCTTCGCATGTCTTATATCAATAAATTATTAACTACGCTCCTTGTTTGATTCCACCTTCGTACTTAGCCATCGGAGCTTTAAATACAACTCTAATTCTTTAATTTACAGTCTAAAATCTTTTAAAGCGCTATCACGAGACGAGTCACTGAATATTAATCCACAGTATAAAGGGTTAAAGCTTAATTTGGTTTGGTGTGAAGAAAAACACGCGCTCACAAAATAGTAGCACTAGCGAGGTATTCGAACGTAAGCAAGAGAGGCGAGAATCTTTAGTTTTAATTAATACCCTGAATCTAAGCAGTGGATATTCTCTATTTTCAATTAGGCTTCGGCGCCGGTAGCATGTTTTGAGCTGTGTGATTTAATAGGGACCTGTATAATTTCCCATACAATTAGTTTTATAATTCGAACCTGGGTCAGTTCTGGAATCATGTAGAGGGCAAGCTCCAATAAGAATGGAGATTGCAGGGAGATTACTCGTCATTCACTTTACAACATAAACATCTGTATGTAATTAGAAGTCAGTGCAAACCAGAAAATCAATCCATAATTTTTTTATTTTTTTATTATAAAGCAACTAAATCAACAGTGAATGAAAACATCATGAGGAAGCCTACAAGCTCTCCGAGGTATGTGTAAACTGCACCCCACGCACCACCTGTCACGTTTAGAGATCTGAAAGGTACACTGGAATGGGATATACAACGCGTCACAGAATAAGCGCTATTCCCCATACACCCCAATTAGTATAATATAAAAAAAATTATGCATTCGTACTTTAGTTTTGTCTAACCAAATTTCTGAAATAAAGAGCAATTACGGTTTCCATAGGTAGCCCTAAATTTAGTTATGCTAATTCATTTTTCGGAAAAAAATTACACATTAAAAATAGTTGAAATCTATTATGTACTCGATACTGAACAAACTAATTTCAGGAATTGCGCTTTTTGTATATTATTATGTTGACCGCCATTTGTATACCTTAATTATTAAAATATCGAAGTACAAAGAAATCGGAGTCTAATAAGTAGTGTGGAACAGTTAAGTTGAAGCCTGAAAATGACGAAAATAAGCGTAAAAATTAATAAAGTCAAGAGTAGGTATAATGTTGATTTTGCATGTAGGTATACAGTATAACTACTTGGAATAAACCACAAGTCACGTTTATTGATGGACCAATCAGTCCGTTATTTACACCATCGAGATCTCTTTGTGTCGTGAAACTGTGTGTCCATACAAACATTCCATAATTGAGTGTGCTTGTACATGTTATTAATTAAAGTTTGAAGCTATCAAAATATTGACTGCGAGAGACTTGACATTCATTGAAGTATTATTGGATGGTATTTCCAGACACCTATTCTGATTTTTTTTATTACAAAAAAACATTATTATTGAGGCTTCGTTCACGAGGTTGTAGTTGTGATGAAACCGATATTTTTCTAATTATGATTAGTTAGTAAATTTCCGTAATTTTTAAATTTCTCAATTCGTTTACAATCACTGTTCGAACCACTTGTGATTCGTGCAATTCGCAACGGGTTAAAAATATTCTACATTGCTTCCATCTGGGTAGGTACATATTTATATTTATTATTTTCTTAAAAGCTACTTTATAGTAAAATTGATCAAACGACTGTCGGTCGCACATAAGTTCTTTCTTGTATTGTTTATTAACAAATATCTAGAAATTCTCAAAATGTTCCTATTTCAATTTTCCTATTTTAATTAATTCATCTCTGAATCAAAAAGAGATGGTATACAGACAGATGAAAACTATAGACTCCTAGAAAGAGATGGCAAACCTTTAAAAAGTCCCTTGAAATATTAATAATAATTTATTTAAATTCCACATTTTGTTACATTTACTTTACAATTTTATGTTGCAGTTAGGTAACTGGGTTCTAGAGGAGGAACAGCTGTTACCTAAAAAAGGAAAAACCCTATGCCTATATTGCTTAAGTATTTTCCATTTCAAGTTTACACCTCGAAATTCTCAGCTCGACTGTTGCATAACGATTTTATGTAACTCTGTCGGCCGTGGTCACTGCCTTCTGTTTGTAAACAAACCGTTATAAGTTCAAGCTCATGGCAATAGCACCAGGATGTCATTCTCACGACTTTTCTCACTATTCACACTAAAATATTAATGGCACGTGTCTCACTTGTTACTAAGTATAGTCGCTTGTTATGACGGTCTCACGTTCGTATTAGATTATTTACGTATATATACCATCAGATTGTAAAATGTGGGACACAATGCATACACGGTTGTTTAGTCTCAAAGAAACTCAATTTATTGCTCAGCCATTTCCGCAACTTCAGAGCTGCTAAGTCAAAACGGCCGTACTGTAAGTATGGTAAAAGTAGAAACTGACTAGCTGAATGGCTGACTGACTGATCGATCAACGCAGAGCCGAAACCGTTGGGTCTAGAAGCATGAAAATTTTTGCATCAAGGTTCGTTAAGTGACGTGAGAACTATAAAAGGATTTTTGGAAATTACCAAGGGAACAGGAATAAACAGGATCTGCGCAGGCAACTTCGCTGGGCTAGTGATAAATAAATGTTACCCAGTGACGAAGCGTGTTGCGGATTCTTGAATGTATAGAACTTAAGTGTTGACAGAACCTGTTCTGGATACAAGCATGTAAATGGAATTATATGACTTACAAATAAAATTTTAATTTTACGCAATAAATAAAGAAGCAATTTTCTCTTGGACTATAAATTTGTCTCCAAAGATCAAATAGCATTTTTTTCTATTTGATGGAAACCTTTTATTTTTAAGTCATATTTTATACTAACCTTTAAAAAATAAAATACCTACTATAGTCAAAATTTTTTTTACACGGCTTTGGGGATTTTATTTTACAATAAAAGATAAGCAAATAACTATGTAGTGTTCGATACATGTCCATTTAAATATAAATGTTTTGTATACCCGTGAATATTAGCATTAACATTGATTAATTGATGATAATAATATGTACATATTTAGTTATATTGTAAATTCAAACTAAAATATATGAGGTCGACGAACTGTGCTTAAGTGGGAAGAAAAGCAATAAACATTTTTATGACCCAACTAGCTTTTTCCTGTGGCTTCGACTTACCTATTATTGCTTAAATCTCTAATGTCATAGCGTGACATATTTATAGCTTCTTTATTATGAAATAGCTGGCAGTCTTATTTAACATATACATGAGATAAAATCTTCGGATAAGGTCGTCTTACTTTTTTATGTCAACTCATGCAAGTTTTACGCCTATTCCAATTAGTAATTATTTTCTGGTACTACGTAACTTAATGTAGCATTCCTGTTTATAAACCTGTATACATGGTCATTTTAAATTAAATGCAACTATTTAAAGGGTAGTCCAAAAAGTTTATAAGAAACTATTTTCGGGATTGATTTTTATTTTTCATACGCTACTTCACTAGATAACATCGATCATTACAAAATTTAAAAATAATCTAGGATGCTGTACATAAACAATACACGCACATTTCCGAAGAAATAGTTTTTGAGTTATAAGGGGGTCAAAAGTAGCTCCAAATGGTTCCTGTAATATTACACACGGTGTTGCTCGCCGTTCTGCTACTTCAACTTGGCTTGACACGCTACCGCGTGCCAAGATAAACTCACAAATCTTTTTAAAATACCTTAACAAATCAAACCAAAGAAAGCTGAATGGTCAGTTTAGATAAAGAAAATATTTATGTTTCTAATTCTAAATTTAAAACTCCACTGTTATAAAACGGCCAATCGTCAACACCAGTATTAAATACAAAAAGGTATTTTAAAAAGTTTATCGAAACGCGAAATATAAAATTCTATTAGCCACATTGCGATTAGAAAACGGAGCAAGTGCTCTTAACCTCAATACGACGCGACTAACGCCCTACCCGCCAATCAGTGGCTTAAACACCTCTAATCAAAAGTAAGCCATTACTTAACCCGAGTAAACTGGTAGTTAAAGTCGAGTTAGTGCGCTAAGTCGCAGATTCACAGTAGGCGCATGCGCAGAGAGAGCTTCCGGCACTGCTTTCACAAGACCCCCTGCAGCATACCTTGCCGGGCTTGCCAGCTCTGAAAACATAAATGTCGGGACTATATTTAAAATTGTAGGACCTTTACGAGATTAAAGTTTTACCCACTTATATCATATTAATACTGACTGTTACTTTCATATTCATATTTGTTGAAATATCACAAATAATTTTGTACATTCTTACGGTTAAAATATACTTACTTGGAATTATGATAATGAGATCTTAGTAGTAGGGCAGATTATAAAAAGTAACTGACATGGCTAAGCAGTCAACTACTGCCTACTTATAATCTGTCAAAACGAAAAATTACTATGAAAAATGTCGTGAGTAAAGATCTGTGACGCCATCATTTTAGCACTCATTTAATTAATGTTATTATTTAATTATAATTACTATAATTATACTCAGTATATTTTCTTTAATTAATAAAAAATGGGTATTTTTTGTATGGGATTTCCTTTTAATAAATGTTTACTCGTAATTTTATTTCTATTATGACGCCCTGTAATTGCAATACTCAATTACACTGACAAGCGACAATTACATTAATAATTATAACACAAAAAACAATTACACCTCCTTCTGATGCAGTCAGGTAAAAATAAGTAATCACTTAAGTAACTATATTAAGCTAAGCTATTTTGTGTATGTTATTTATTAGTGTAATAATTAAATACACATCAATGTCAGTTTTTACTTGAACGATATGTGAGGTTATCTTGATTGGTTTAAATAATTAATGTATGTTACTGTTTGCTTTTTATTATTTTTGCTCGTCAGTTTAAAGTCAGTGTAAGTTACTATTTATTATAAATGCGAATTTCAGCCTGCGATGCGAAAAAAGATTGGAATGTCTATGAAAAGCGAATTTCAGCCCACTGTGCGCAGCAACGAAGAAACAAAATACCGGGAACCGAGTTTTGCTTTGTTTACCCGAGAAAGCAAATGAAGTCGGGGGGAAAGCTTCTTATATAAAGGAAAACATATTAAAAAAACATACTTTTTTAAAACTATGAAATAAAGGTAACTAGCGACCCGCCCCGGCTTCACACGGGTCCAATGCTAACACTAAAACCTTCCTCTTGAATCACTCTATCTATTAAAACCGCATCAAAATCCGTTGCGTAGTTTAAAAGATTTAAGCATACATAGGGACATAGGGATATAAGGACAGAGAAAACGACTTTGTTTTAAACTATGTAGTGATAGTGATTTTGAATTATTAAAATAACATTAGGTATACCTACGTTCTGAAATAATTCTACTTTTTCCCCACGAAATCGATGCTATAACACCCTATTAAATATCTTCACAAATTCCAGTTAAGACTCTGGCAACCCTAACAGAACAACTTGTGTAGTTGTAGCGCACATGAAGTTTTATTGATCATGTATCGATTGTAGCTGCTGCTTGATAACAACAAACAATCAAAACAGGTACTGAGCCTTTTCATATCTACACACTGTTCAGAGATAACGAGAATTGAAAATGTTTTTCAATAAACACGATCGCTAGAGTTTCCGGGAACAAGGAACAAAATGAATTGAAATCCAAGCACGAAGACAAATTGTGTTTAATATAAATATTTGCCTTTAGAAAATCGAATCTGATACCAAAGGGATTCTCTTCTATTAGTAGAGGATGCTACAAAACGATGGTTGACTGCAAAATTTTCACTAATTGTCAAAACGCAAAGGAGACGTTCCATTTTGCGCCTGCACATTGTACACCAAAGTGAAAAATAGAGAAAAATCTAGTGATTATCAGAAAAATATTAAAAAAAAATCATTTCCATCTATTTAACTTGCACAAAAGTAATTAAACTTCAATGGATCTGCATGAAATCATATTGAAATAATATACTATTTTTAACTTCTTAAGCCCAATTTCCATGTTATTGTGAATTAGTCCGACACAAATTAAAATAACATTCATTCGGTCAAAATTGCGACCTGGGGGCCTACCACCATCTTTTATAAAACTATCATAGTTGAGGAACGTTTTGTTTCAAGCTTAAAACAACATTACTCGGATTCGTACCATGAGCTCTCTTGTTTTATTCCTGCTTAGTGATGTGAAAGAACGAATGATTGTCTTATGATTTTCTTTTCCCTGCTGTAAGAGTGAGCGAGATAACGCTACTTTTTCGTACAGCGTCATCACTTTCGCACCATCGTTCCGATCCACGCATAATTTTTAAGCGACTTACCAGTTTTTGTAAGCATAATAATATTTTTAAAACTATTTTAAGTGCTTATTTGATAAAATTATGACTATTTATACCTACTACTTCATGATTTCATTTTTATCTTAGAAACATCGATAAATAATAAAGTAATACGAAATGTCAGTGTTAGTCTGTTACCATTTTGTGAAATGGAACTTTTTTGTGTTATTCTGTAACCATAGCAACGCATCGTAAATAACTGTTGATGACGAAATGTTTTGTAAATTGTTTATTTATGGATTTATCAGTGACGCTATGTAAAAGAACCCCTGCTGTATGTTCCTCTCAAAATCCGGAGGCTTTCCAACAGTCCTTGGCCGATAACAAACAACATTGGAATCTTGGAGAAATAATTTGTAAGTAAGAGAAAATAAATGTACAATTACTAGATTTTTCTCGCGACGTCTTCTGCTTGAGTTATTTTGATGTATTTATAAGCTGTATGTAACTAAGTAACATGATCAATGATGAAACCATTTAGCGATATTTGCGTGAAAGAACAACATCGTATCCATACATCCGTCCACAAACTTTTGGGTTTATAATATTAGTAGTAGGATATGTAAGTTAATATTTAAACAGTGTTTCATATAAACATTAATTGATTTAAAACTTATACTACTTATTTGTTGACAGCATTGAAGTATCTTCTGCTGTTGTCGAAGTGCAACATTCTACAGCTTCCAGTCCATTTTAGTAGGACGAACCTATCCTAATGCCTCTGTTGATACAATCTGTCGCAGAAAGTCATGGGTCATGGGTAGCTCCACTATGACTTGCATCTACAATCTGAATTTGAATCTTTGCATCAAGAGTCTGAAAAAGAAAATTATTTACTTTAGCTACATAACACAAATAAAAATGTTAAGCCAACATAGATTATGCATTTTTATTATAACTTTGACATGACCATTGTTTCATTTCATGGAAAATGTTGTAGTGGTCAGCGTGAGGGATACAAAGCTGCTCTCTCCCAAAAAATTTCATTTTCCTCACGATGTTTTCCTTCACCGTCGAGCTAGTGATAATAAATATGTACCTACATAAGCTTTTGGAAACACTCATTGGTACATGCCAGGATTCATACCCAAGCCTCATGAATAAGAAGCAAGCTGTTTGACCGGGCTATCCCCGATTTGTTTTTGCATTACAGGGTACAATGATAGGTATTATACAATAATTGACTTACTATGCTATTATTTAGTTCCGGGGTTGGACATTCAATAATATAATAGGTATATTTTTACCTCATTTGCACCGTAATAAGATCACGGGTCACTCCATGGAGTATTCCTCGCATAATTCTTCAATGCTGCATCTTTGACGAAATATTTCCAACTTTATTTACTTTACAATTTTTTTTGTATCACAATTATTGCATTAATGGTCTTCTCCATTTTATATCACAACAATAATACAAAGATTGGTGAAAACTAAGACGTTTGAAGTAGTTATTGTAGTTATTATTATATAATTACGAGTAATTTAATAGAAAACATGAAAACGATCTTGTTACAATCGCTAGCGAGTAACTTTTTTATGATTGCTAAGTTTGACACAAATTTGACATAAAACAATATTGCTGGTTGTCAAAAATGCACCTCATGGTACGAATTGGGTGAACGATTTTCGCGTGACGTCACAAGATTGCCTAACAAAACAACATTTAAATAAGCTTACTTTAAGGAGCTCATGGTACGAATTTTGAAAGTAATATTAAAACAGTCTTGTTTTAAGAGGTCTTGGTAGGCCCCCTGAACGGTCATTTTACCGGTCAGCAATTTTTTTTTTCGGTCGCCGCGATGCTAGTTTCATGAAAATTAAAGTTTATTGTACAACGAAACTAGACAAATATGACAAAAATCATGAATAAAACATAGTTACTTTACTTATATTTATCTAAAAATGTCTTGTAGGGACATGATGCAGGCCCAGTCTCCATACATTAATGAATCGTCTCCTTTACAATGGCAAAAGCACCTGAATACACCGTGTTATCATTTTTAATACACTATTTTTTTCTGATTCTATCTGATTTTATTGATTTGCTATAACTGTAAAATGAAAATACTCGTACTAATACATTTTAGAGGTGTTTTGAGATAATGAATCGTTAATCCAACCCTATTCTTAAAATAATTACACCGCTTCGTTATTTACATTACAATTGACATTACACACAATTATAATTAAAACAATACTACTACTAAAAGAGGTGGGCGGTACCATCGGTCATAAATAATAAATTGGATTCACAGCTAATAAACACAATTTATGGTATAAAAGCATTCTTATGGACTACGACTGACATTCACAAATTAACGAATTCGGTCAAAATAACAAGTTCCAACTTGTGTATCCGAGATGTTTGGCTTGAGATACTGCCGACAAAGTGAGATTAATAACGGTCTGACAGTACGCGCATCTGCTATTTTTATCAGTTGAAGTTACGAGAATTTATGATGTCAACAAGGTTAACTAATAAATATTTTTTGTAGTCCAAAGATGCGCCACTGTCACCACAGCAGCGAAAAAAGCACGAATTTGACTGTTTATTTCGGCATCTGACTTTTTAGTGACATCAATTTTTAGACTCCAAAAAACTTGATACCAAATACTGAACTTAAGTGACAAATATTATTTGACGTTTATAACTAAAAAGACATTACAATAAAAGGTTATGTAAAATTTAATAAAGGTTATAACTCCCAAAAAAAGAGTTAAAGGTAAAGACATAGTCGAGGGCCGGGCACCGAAATTGGTTTTTTAATCAGAATGCAGGGTCATTTCTGAAATTTATAGCCTCGTCAATACGTTAGTGTTTGTTTCCTCCATCGGGCGGCAGGTAACATATTTCTCGAGGCAGCGGGGGGTGTCTGGGGCGAGGCTGGAGGATGCGCGGGAGTGGCCCTAACTAAATATATTAGTAACTTTATTATTGTGCAGTCAGAAGTTGCCTCTGCTTTTCACCAACGCTGAATAGCAGCTTGCATTTTTATGCAATGACTCATGTTTTATAGTGCTGATGAAAGTATTCAAAGTGTATAAAAAAATATGAAACTGACTGGCTGGAATGATCGATCAAGTTACAGCCGTACCGTATGTGAGCATTAAGAAAGGATTTTTTGGAAATTCCCACAGGACGCCGCTGGGCACACGCTCGTTCTTACGTAAAATTTACGTAAAATAAACACTATGAATGTGTTAAATTGTGATTTGTAAGACTTGGATCAAGAAGGTAAATTACTAACTTAGCATTTCCGCGCTTACTCAATTAAATCACAAGTGGACATAAGCAAATTTACTCGCGTGTAATGGTATAAATAAATGGATTTTATTGTTGTTAATAAAATCCCATGCCGCGCTCCCGTTGGCCCATGTTTTTATAGACCGCGTCCGTAAATTATGTTAAGGCAGGTCTTACCTGACCCTCGGTGGAATCGATTAGGTACGACTCAAATATATTTCGTCGGAGTTCCTTTCGATGACTCGGTCCAACTTTTGTCGCTTGATTGCTTTTTGATGCGGCGATAAATGTGACTTATGTGGTTCGGGCTAACGGCGAATACATTTGTGTAATGATGGGTTTGTGCAGTTTAGGCGGGGACCGTTTAATGTGTGAACGTTGGTATTATGTTTTTTAACGTTCTCGTCGACTGCGGATTAGGAATTTCGTTTATTACTCGTTTTTCGTGTTAATATTTTTATTTACAAGAAATATTTAGGGTTACATTTATTTCTTAATAATATCATTAGTGATGTCAATTTATTTTATAATTTATTACCATTAGTAGTACCTACGAGCTCCTTAGTGTTTCAGAAGACAAGTTAAATCGTCAGTCTTAGTGTTCGTTGTGTTCACGCCCAACTCGTTAAGCCATGTCAGATACCTTTGGGTGGCTTTAAAAATCTGACAGGTGGCTAACACTACCTTCAAATCTGCAATGAACTTGAATGCGAGATTATGTCCCCAACTTCCTCATTTGTGAGCCAAGACTTATAAAGATAACTTAGTTGTAGATACGGTGTCGTATCACCGGTTGATGATGGTGAATCAATAATTAAAATTTCTATAATAACCATTTTAATATGTTTTTTTTTGTTTTCAGGTACGTTTTGAAACCGCAATCAATATATCAGGTGGTGAGTAATACCTTATACATTTAGATTTTAATCACATCTTAACTTTCATTACGCATGCACCGGATAATCACAGAACACTTATCAAACAAAAAGTATTTTAATTTACTGAGGGCAAGAGCTTCATTCCTACATGCCAGCATGCTCAGATAGATCGACTCAACCTAGATCGCCGTTGGCGAAGAAGCATGCGGCTACTAGTCAATCTTGGGCAGGCATGCGGCGGCCATCTTGGATCCGCGACGGACAGACCACGGACGAAGACGCTCTGGCTGTAATTGCAAAGCTATTCGCCTCTAGCAGTTTTTCTAAAATAGTGAGATCCTGCACGGAGAGGGTTAAACAAGCTCTACGTAGTTAATTTAGTAAAAAAGTATTAATCCGAACTGTTTAACACTAAGTATAATCATTATCCGTTGAGGCCCATCATTAGTGTTTTCATATGGCACTAGGCGGTTGAAATTATCCTGTTGTGGTTAGCAAATTGAAGATGTTTTTATAATAATTTATAGCAGTCATAACGCTTTTTACATGTTCTTGTTTGTGTAAGCAATTAAGTCTATAATAAGCACATTGTATTTATTAATAGCGATTTAAAATATGTAGATATGGTATTCTTACTATTCTTAATAAGTGCTAGTATATATTTATAGAAGCTCTGTTTGTTACGTTTTCACGCCTAAATCGCTGAAGCGATATTAATAAAATTTCGCAGGTAAATAGCATGTATCTTTAGTAAGAACATAAGCTACTTTGCCCCCTAAATGTGGACAAATTCGCGAACGAAACGAGTTTAATAGAAATAACCGGCAGCGTACACATAAAAATGTTAGATTCGCCATTATGTAAGGCACGTCGCCGTCCGTAAATGGTTTGTAATTGGAGAAGCATGTGAGGCAGTTTTTGCCCCCGTGATTACTGTCGCCTACGATCCGACACCGCTTTTTGCTACTTCCGATTGATATATTGTGGGCCTAAGCAGCTCTTGCAAAAAAAGTAATGATAATTTAAAAAAAAGCGTTGGAAAGCTATGAAATTGTATCATCTTTGAACAAGGAGATTGGGGAGTTTGGAGCTGGAGTCGTATAGAAATCTTGCTTATTCGGTTTTTTTTTACTTTTGCACAAATTGTTTATTTAATATGAAACTGTGTAAGCCTTGTGAGCTCGCTTATAATATGTGACAATGAGTGTTTCAAAAAACTTACAAATATATTGATCACTAGCTCGACCGTGAAGGAAAACAACGAGAGGAAATTTGAAGGCCACAGAATTAGTGTAACAGAAGCCCGGCTAGGCAATCGGCTCACTACCAATCTTTGAGCGTCAGAAAAATAAAATTGTGTTATGTAAGTATTTCCAGAAATGGAATACCAAACGCTGGGGGTATAAGCCGTGAGTAGGTTTTTTTAATTGAAAATCACTAAAAGAAAATAATCTCGTTTCTTATGCGATAAATGTAAATCAGCAACTTCGGGAAAAGGAAGCCATTATTCAAAAGTAAATCTAAATACTTAGAAATGCATTCTCTATTAGACGAAATATTAATCAAGAACTGGTTACCAAAGGTCCCAATTATTTCACCACAAAACGTTTGTCAATTACCGCAATTCCAATATCAGGCCACCACCAAATATGGTTCCTTTGAAAGTTACGGAGCTTTCCCAATCTGTAGCACAATCTACTTTTACCAATAGCAAACTCTAAATTAAGATCAAATGCATTTATCATGTAACCTTTCGGAACAATGAGGCCCATAATTTATGTCATAGCAGACTAGTAGAATTCGAAATATACTGCCACGATCTTCTAGCCCACACGACACTCATGTTTGTAATATGAGATGTGGATTTTACATCTTTGACATATTTATAGCATCATTCCCATTTTATTGTAGGTGTCTATTGTCCATGCACTTACCTAAGAATAGGTAATAATATTACTTATAGAATTTACTATCCGCTTACTCTAAATGCGGCGTCATGAATACCTAATTCTTTTTTCAGGCATCTTATGCTGTCATTGTGTCATTCATGGACGATGCTAGAGCTGTCATTTCTGTAATGTTGCTAGGAGACTGTCAACCATCTGACAACGCTTACCCTTATCGACTTTTTGGTTAAAGCCAAGATTATCAAAACCCGTGACGTTTCTATACTCCATATTATAATCTTTTCTTATGCACAATAATAGTTAGATCATCGTCGTCGGTAGACTCGGTATCTATGGAAAGAATAATCTCATAAATCAAGAATCACATAATTCAGTAGGACACGTTCAATATAAGGAAATAATAAACTGCTTGACTTGTCGCGACGGAGATGTTAGAATTTAAATTGAAACTTCTCGGTTTATTATGAGCGATATGGTTCAATCTTTTGTTGCTAGTGCATGTCTATATTATGTATTTCGTCATTGGAAATTGAGACGTAACAATGTTCTTTATTCATTATCATATTTATCATATTTTTTTTCATCCCTAATGTGTTATTATTATTATGTTTTATTGTTTTAAAATCTAAATGGTTAATTTTCACAGCACACTGTACACCGTAGTTTTTTTCTTTTTAAGTGAATATTGTAATATGTTTATGTGGAGACTTGTAATTAGCCTACCTTTTATATTACATCTGATATTTACTGTAATGTATTAGTCTGTAAGTCTTCCGAAGATAAATAAAATAAAATAAAATAAATATTTAAATTCGTGAATGGAGCAACAAGCAAACAATCCCTACTTCCTACCTTATTATTATAACTGCAAAAGTAAAATGTCTGTTGGTCTTCATTTTCATGGCTAAGCTGCTGAACTGATCTTGGTGAAATTTAACAGTGAGGTAGCTAGCATCTTGAGGAAAGATGTATGCTACGTCTATTTTGGGAATGCGGATAAAGCCACAGGTAATAGGTATAATTATATAAACAACCAATTCGGATTTGCTTCCGTGCATTCTTTATTATAACGACAGTTGCTAGCTTTTATAGTTATATTGAACTAAAAAAAAACATAAGTTTTTTTACTATTATTCTAGCATATTCTTTGAACTCTAACGATCGTCGTTTCTAACTAAACTGTCACCAGCACACACTTTCTAAGCCACTATTATTTCTTGACCTTTTACTTTCAACACATGCATTTAGCCCGTTTTTGTCAAGTTTTATGTAGCGAAAGTTTACAGTTCCCTGGCCTGTCAGATTCACGAAATGTATTTGATATAATCTACAAGCCACTTGTTATATTTCTGTCAATTTAATTTCGGATCATTTCTCGAAATGACCGCTGAGCACGGACTTCTGGTCTGTGACATCCGGTACCTATATATGGTATCGAATGCATTCTCTCGCCCACATTTATAGGAAATCGTTCATTCAATAATTGAAAGCGAGATTCGATATGGCGAATTGTTTATAGGAAGTGAGTCGTTTTATTAAGCCGATTAGTGAAACTTTCATTTTTCCGTTGTTAATTAAGCGTACTAACTCCGTTTATTTGTTTGGTCCAATGTTTTATTTCCAATGACGGAAGTCATGTTCCAGTTTAGTGGCGAGTAAAAGTAACGTGATTAGACTGTGAGAATATTACAGTTTGCTTGGGTGGCCTGTGCTTGATTGTGATGTCTAGTATATACAACGACTAACAGAATAAGCGAAATTCCTCATACACCCTAATTAGTATATCACTACATAGTATAAAACAAAGTCGCTTTCTCTGTCCCTATATCCCTATGTCCCTATGTATGCTTAAATCTTTAAAACTACGCAACGGATTTTGTTGCGGTTTTTTTAAATAGATAAGAGTGATTCAAGAGGAAGGTTTTATTGTTAGCATTGCACAAGTGCGAAGCTCGGGTCGCTTGTTAATTTATAAAACAAAATTTGTCTTCGAACTTTAGTTGTGTAAAACCAATTTTCTTAAATAAAGAGCAATAATACTACGATTTTTATAGGTAGCACTAAATTCAGTTCAATTCATAACATAGTTATTTAATTTTTCGGAAAAATTTAACACATATCAAAAACAGCTGAAATTGATTACGTAGTCGATACTGAACAAACGAATTCTTTTACATAATATTATATAAGTATGAATTTACTGTTTATTCCCGTTCCCGTGGTTCAAAACCCCCTTCATAGTGATCACTTACGTTGAGGAACCTTTTTAAAAAAAATCGTGCTTCTAGACCAAACGGTTTCGTCTGTACGTTGATCAATCATTAACACTAATCAGATCTATACAGATAATTTATTTAAGTATCAGGATTTAATAAATAATATGAGTATTACAACGCGTAACAGAAGAAGCGCAATTCCTCATACACCCCAATTAGTATATTAATATAAAAAAAATATGATGCAATCGAACTTTAGTCATGTCTAACCAATTTTCATAAATATCGATTAATAATAGCACGATTTCCATAGAAAGCACTAAATTCAGCTACGATAATTCATTTTTTTTTTTAATTTAACACATTAAAAATAGCTGAAATCGAATAAGTAGTCGATACTGAACAAACTAATTTCAGGAATTGCGCTTATTCTGTTACATATTGTATATTGCGCTTATTGTTTTTTCTGCCATTTCCCTCAAATTATCTCTTCTTGTCTGATCGTTAACAAGTAGATAATTTATTTTTTATTTATTTATTTATTTTTAGGGAAACTTACAGAACTAATTACATTAATAAATATAAAGATACTGTAAATATCAACATTGCTGATGAAAAGTCTCCACATATAATGCCGCATTAAGTTCTTCCTTTGTACAATTTTCTTGGTACCTACATGCAATTAACAAATAAATAAGAATGTCAGCTTAATCAAACGTTTAATTTCATTCATCGATAAATCAATCTTTGATTTCATAATACCGGAGCGGTGGTAATTAATCAAATAATAACTACTACTACGTAAATTAAATTCACTTAGCAGTATATCATGTTTGAAGTAGGTATGTGTAACAAAATATGATTTATTTCTCTTCTAACTACCTCTACTTACCTTTATTAATGTAAGGTGAAAGTAATAGATTCATACTTAAATCAAAATGTTTAATATGTTTTTAATTGACACAATCACGGGAAGTAAAAGGCTCATAATCCATTTGTCTTTTATTGTAAGTACGCAGAATAGATTCTGAGGCACGTGTAAAAACACATCAGTCCATCGTGCTGTTACAGATGCCTTAGAACCAATTCCTGGATCTGGGGGTTCCCTCACGATGTTTTCACCGTTGAGCTAGTGTAAATATGTACGTAAGTTTCCGACTCATTTTATATGCCCACACTAGAACTGGAAGCCGAGCTGAGCTACCACTGCTCTGTCTTTTACTAGCAAAATAAATATAAATCCCAGGTTATAGCATACTCATTTCTAATGCTAAATGCTAACGTTCCCAGAGTAAAGTGATATTGTTTATGTAAGATTATCTCCTAATGAGTCAGCGCGTTTTATTGTAGGCCTTCGGAAGAAATATTTGATGGCTAAACGTGAAGCTGCTTTGTATAGTTTCCACGGAGTCGCCGGCGATAATTCCGATACAGCCACGGCCGGCAAACGTGGCACTTATGATTTATAATCCTGCGTCCAACGGGTCCTTTTCTGAGACAGCGGGCTTAAAAAATAATTCTGATTTTAAATTGGAAGCAACTTATTAAACTTTGGTTTTATGCGATATTGTGGAGAGGTGAAAGACTCGATGTCAACTCGGCTGAGCAGATAAGTTAGTCCTACAAACCCATACTAATTAACTTATTATGATTGAGGTTGACATAAATATATGGAATGTGGTTGTATATTTTAAGAAATAATATATTTGCGAGTAGACTAGTTGTAAAAAGTTGTAAAAACACAGGGAGATCTAAGGGAGCTTAGGGAGGAGAGGGAGTCTCTATTGTATCTATTATCTCTCTCTCTCTCTATTACCTATTATCTATCTCTATTGTATCTATAAATGCGAAAGTAACTCTGTCTGTATGTTTGTGTTCCCCAATAATAAGAAATGAGGCTAAATCGGTGGACCGATATTAATGAAATTTGGCAAAACTTTAATTTATACTTTGAGGAAGGACATCTTCCTGCAAAAATACATCAAGCAGCCAATTCTCGTTTAGAGCTGTCATAGCAGAGTAGTTAAAGAGTCTCGGGTTCGAATCCAGGATTCAAACACGAGACCTTGTACCAATGAGGTTTTCAAAAACTTACGTACACATTTATAGCTAGCTCGAAGGTTTAGAAAAACAACGTGAGGAAACCGGCAGGTCCCAGAATGAATTCTGAGGCAGACCCAGTCCGGCGATGGGCTCACCACTTATCACGTTAAGGGGTCTAATGATTATACTGGGGAAATGTGCTCTGCCTACCCCCTCGGGGATAAAAGGCGAGAGATTATTGATTTTTATTTTTAATTCTCGTTTGTTCTATTAGAGTCGTAGAGTCTTAGTCGACAACTGCCTAACCGTCTCACAAATTTAGTAAAACTTCGAGTGAAATGGCAATACATTTTGTCACCAAGTGCATCGGGGGCAGATCTGACATATGCTAACAAGTGACGTCAAGACGATTATCTCGATCCATACGCAGCGAGACAATGTGACTGACAAATTGATGATGATGTAGTGCATTACAAAACTGCGTTAACACAACAAGCAGCTTTCTCGCCACTTAATTACGGCAGTCACGCTTCAACTAAGAAAATCTTTTGTGCTTTTTCCGAGCGTAAAGAAATGTAACAAAACGGCTCTCGAGTGTTTTTTTCGTCGAAATGAGTTTAGTGTCACGGCCTCGCCGGTGACGGTTTAATGAGAAAGCTTTGTGAACGTTGAGCCAGTCGGCGCTGTGTCGAATTGTCGTGGCGATGCTCTCCGCGTTTTTATTTTACAAGGATCAGACTCGGTGTCCTTGTATACTTTCATGTTCTTTGAGCTAAGACAGTGTTATAGGAATAGTATCTGTTGTGGGCGTAGCTACCTTATGAAGAAAAAACTTTAAGCGGCAATAGAATCAATCAATTGGAAATCACTACAACATAATATCATTAAGCATGGATGCAAAAAATGTATATTAGGAAAATTCTCATTTTTTCCTAAACTAAGGAGAGTCCAAACCTCCCTCCCCCCTTTATTAGGTATATATATAGCATTGTGTATGTTTTTTCTTGAGATGTAAATTCTCGTCCTGCCCAAAGTCATATAATAAAAATACCACAAAAGATCCGTTACGAGATCTTGTTTGCTGAGGCACTAGATTTAAACTCGATTGTAATTGGTGTTTAAGCATAATAAAATACTGGAGTCAGATAAATCCGGGGGGTTAACTAGCAATCATAGATGTGTTTTTTTTGTAAAATTAGAGGGTTAGTAAAATCGTCACAGAAAAAATCATGTCTAAACATGCCACATGTTTATTTTTGTAAGGCTTTGCTACACATTATTTTATATTCTCGTCACATTCCTTTTTCGGTACAGACTGCAAAAAATCAAACCAGTAAGTAATTAAGTAGGTACAACCTGAGGTTAACCCTTTGACATTGACAGATCTATTTCATTAGAATATCGAGGGTCAAAGTAGAGATTGATTTCGAAAATAAAATAAGCCACAAGTCTCATATTTGAAGGTTATTAACGCTGAGAACCGGTGGGTTGTGTTGAATGCAATATACATTGTTAGTTAATCCTTTGGTTACCTGCTTAGCGCTACATGCCTTCTATTTTTAGAATTCATGGGCATTTTACGGTCTTATTCATTGAAGTGCTAACATGCTCATTCGAAGTATCCAAACTGACTAGAATTACAAATAATAAATCGCTACAAAGCAAAGTAGTCAAAATTTAAACCTATAATTATTGTTCATTTTATTTACGTCAATATTACAAGCGTAAAATTCTACTTTATAAATATTGTAATTGCAAAAGTTTGTGAGGAATTGAGAATGAATGTTTGTTGCTCTTTCACTAAAAAATTAGGCACTGATCAGATTTTAATGAAACCTTACAGTAATATAGCTAATCTAAATAACGAATCGGGGAAAGCTAGTAATAAATCCGAAAGCAAATCTGTCTGCTCCTTTATCGTAACTAAGTCGGTGGATGATAGTTTTCATGTTGAGGAAGTACATAAGCTATTTTCCATTCTGTAAAAACACATATTTAGAGAGAGAGAGAGAGAGAGCGAGAGAGACGGAGTAGAAGGTACCAGATAGTTATAGTATAAAGAGAAATGTCCAGTTTTGCCGACAAAGAAGACAAAGTCAGCTAAAACAGCTAGTTTATTATAGCTACTTCTATTTTAATCTTAATTCTATACCTCCATATCTTAAGCTTGTTGAGAGTAAATAAATTATTATTATTAAGAATATTTTGTCTTCCAAGCAGTAATGAAATGTATTTCATGAATACCGTTGATGTATTCCCTTGAAACTAGAAGAGTGACGGGACCTTATGGTCGGGAAGACGTTTCTCAAGCAGATTCGTTCCAGGTGACGAAACCAGTCGTCACGACCGCGCCCGCCGTACCGAAGCTAAACCGTCAGATAAATTATTGAATTTACCTCTTCAACGTTTTTTAAATAGGTCAAGGACCTTCTGTGCGCTCGGGGTAAGTGGAAAATTAGAAGCTTCGCAGAACTCGTTCTCGTGAGAATTTTGAGAAACCCTTTCTTTGTGGATGCCTACGTCTTAACTAGAACTAGGTAGACTACAAGTTTTTAATTTATTTTTACTTATCTCTCTTCGCTTTGGTTAATTAAAAAAACAGATTTATTATTCACTATATAAGTAGCAGATTTTACTTAAGTTTTAGCATTTATTTTGAAAATCACAGACAGTTGACAAATTATAATTATAATTAATTAATTACAAATTATAATATTTTCGGTTTATTAATATAAATATAGCCCTGATGTAGGCGAGGGACAATTTAGTGAAATATTTTTTATAATCGGTTAAGAAGTTCAAATAAAGAAATAAGTATACAATTCAGCCTTATCATAATACTCGTATTAGTAGTTAACATAATATGATCAGCTGCGATTCCTTAGGAAAAAATCTCACTACTCTTATCTCGGAGGGGTAGGCAGAGGTATTCCATTTCTGGATGTACCCACTTTTCACGAGATATTCTTTCGACCCCTAAACATGATAGGTGGTGGGCCCATCGCCGGACCAGGTCTGTTACACATGCCTCAGAATTATTTCTGGGACCTGCGGGTTTCCTTACGACGTTTTCCTTCACCGTCAAGCTAGTGATAAATATGTACTTCCTTAGGAATTCCGAAAAATCATTTTAGAGTACAATACAATACAAAACAACTCTTTATTGTACACCAAAAACAAATTTAAATAAAAACTGGCAAAATGCACGGTGCAAATGCCAAAAAACCGCGACGATGGCGGACGAAGATTACCTATAAAGCATCACTGGCGGCTGTTTGCCCTACAAACTACACTACATGTATGCAATGTTTCATGTAGGTGTGTTTGTGTAGTTTGTATGATAAAACAGCTGCGGACGATCCAACCTAAAAAATCTGACTTGCTCCCCCCTAGGCCAGCAGCTGGGTACGCCCATGACCGGATTGCAAATCTCCACGTTAAGGCTTTTAATTGTCTATCAAACAGTCATGGTACCGTTTTATGAGTATAGATGCACAAGTAGCTTAGCCTACAATCTGGTCATAATTAGGTCCTTAAAATGATTAGATGATTTCACGATAAAAAGTTATCTAAATAACGGTAATTACATCGGCCATTCAAGTCCACGATTCTGCTCCAAACCCCGTTAACTGTTTCAGGTTAACGCGAATCCATCAAAGGAAAATTCCTAGAAATTGCCCATTGTATCGGCTGAGCTAGTAACTCGAGCTAGAGGGATCGCTCTTTAACCCTCCGTGCCTCGTGATGTCGCTGCGACCCCGGGCGAATCTATTTTGCCCATCATAATCGCTGCTTTCAATTTACGGTGGCTATTTTATCGGTTGATGTATGACGCTATTCGCTCTCTGGTTGGTTGTTCTGCCGAGTTATTTAACCCGTTGTCGGCTTTAAGTATATGCCGCTCTTATTTTGATTCACGACTATGGAAGCTATAATTAGGTGAAGTACTGGCGGTGTTTACTTACGGATTTTACATTAAAATATCTATCTCACGAAAATTATGTTAAATATATTATAGTAACAAAATTAAAATTCCTAAAGATTTAGTTACAAAACTATAAAATAATTACTCTCCCACTCGTATAGTTTAAATTCTCAAAATTTATCGAATCTATTTATCGATAAAATCTAATATTTACATGCAAATAGCAACACTGCTTGGGTATTAAAGACAAAATACACATAGAAATCACATTAACCAAAGTCAGAAGCGTACCGATACAGGCGGGAAGTATGGAAACTTTATCAATAAGGCGACGGGGAGTCCGATCCTATCGTTCGCTGAGCACTCTGGTACGTACACGAATAGAGCTACGAATAGCCGAACACGGCGTCACTACCAATATCTTGATATTTACTGTGGATCCCAATTTATGGCGGCTCGCTCTTGAAAATACTTCGTATGGCATTTTAGGGTTATGCTTTACTGATGTGGGTAGTGTTTTTTTGTTGTTTTAACTACAAAATAGTTAATACCAAATAGTTTCGTTTCGATTGAGTGTAGTTTAATGTGATGTCACATATCTAAAAAACAGTAAAATTTACACATTACATATTATAGAGAAAAATCTAAAAGTATAGTTACACAATTTATAACTCGATAATAGCTAGACCGATTTTTATGATCTTTGATTTGTTGAATATGTCTTCGCCCCGAATAGCAAAATAAGTATTAAAACTTCGTCAAAAATCGGTTTCCGCACGAGTAAAGCTACATGGGCACCGCTAGTATAAATAAAATAAATATTATAAAGAAGAAAGATTTGTATTTTTGTATGTTTGTTACGAATAAACTAAAAACTAAAAGACCGATTTTAAAATTCTTTCACTTAATGAAAGCTAAAATATCCCTGAATAATATAAGCTATATTTTATTCCCGTATTCTCACGGGAACGGGAACTATGCAGGTGAAACCGGGCAGAACCGCTAAACAGTCATAAAGTTTCCAGCCTGTGTCCGTTTGGTCAATTTAACATATTTTTAAGTCAATTTCAAAACATAATGCAAGTCCATCTCTACAAGCGCAACATCCGATTGTTTATGGTGCACACAGCAGCAATTCCCAGTGGTTAATGCTAGTAATCGCTCACAGTCAGACCAAAAGATTCACGAGTAACGCAAAAGGAAAACGCTTCTTAGCCAACAACAATCAATTTTCTACAATTCCCGAGAAACACCTCAGAAACTTATACACATATTTGCAACACAACGTGGGTCAGTCAGATCGGTACAGCTCGGTTTTAAACGGTACATAATCATCTAATTTAGCTATAGGGTAACATAGCGTAGAATTGTTAGGCATTTCTCCCGTGTGTTACAAAGAGCGTTAGTAAATTAAGCGGTAAGACTTTAGCGATTATCGTAGATTCTCAATGTGACACGTATTTCTACATTTGTCACTTTTCTATATAAAAAAAACTGACTAGCCGATTGATTGACTGATCCATCAACGCACAGCTGAAACGGCTAGGTTTATATAATGAAATTTTGTGGAAACGGAACAGAGAGCAGTAGAGCGGACTTTTCATTCATTTGATATGTCGCTACGCTACGTCACCGCATCACTAAGCTACGTAGTATCACAGAATAAGTAATAGTACGTAGTATATAAAACAAAGTCGCTTCCCGCTGTCTATCTGTCCCTATTTATGGTTAGATTTTTAAAATTACGCAACGGATTTTGATGCGGTTTTTTAATATTATAGTATCAGCATTGCAATCGTGCGCAGCCGGGTCGGGTCGCTAGTATCTAATCATATTTTATTTAAACTAGAAATTGTTTTATATATTTATATTTCAAGCATCTCGGAAGCGGCTCTAACAATTTTGATGAAATTTTGTATTCAGATACAGTTTTGCAATGGAAGTTCAATTGCATAGTTGTATTTCCTGTAAAAACGCAAATTTACACCAAAATACATTAAATAATACGGCCATTTACCGGCAGATGGCGTTAGAATAATACGACTACTCACCGACAGATAGTGACACTATCGTTAAAACAATGTCCCTCGGTCTACCAGTACTACGTCAAATACCCAGCTCCGCGTTAAAGGAAACGCCCCTTAGTCACTAGCCAATCTGCTATAAGTACTAAACATAATTAAACCTTGGAATTAGTGCAAGAATTAAACAAATACCTATGCATTTTATTAGCTTGTCACAATACTGTACAAATGTTACTGGTAACACTTGAAACTGAACATAAATCAACGCAACAAAATCAAAATAAATGTCAAAAAATACAGAGTTGAACCACGGTAATGAGATAACATATATATATATATATATATATATATAGTATAACACTAATGCATTGGATGCGGCTTCGAAGAATATACCTAACCGAATCGATGCATTTGTTTTATTAAACACAAGTATTAAAGGCTATAACACAATTTGTTTTGGTCGTCGCCTTCATGTTGTACATTTGTAACGTTCTTTTTCTTGTATGCAATATTCTTCAAATTTGTTATTATGTTTGTGCTTAATTAAATTTATTACGTTGCCTTAAACATTTATCACCTAATGTCATATTAGTGAGGATACGATTTACGAAACTACTACTTTTAAAATCCACATTCACAAAAATATTATAAATGCGCATACATAATACGCCTTATCCTTAAGAGGATTGAGAGAGGTATTCCATTTCCACAAGACCCCTGAACGAGAAATATATTGTACTCGTATATACGCAAGTTAAAAAAAAAAAGAAATGAGTCATCTCTATTCAAACTTCTATTGTGTAGTGTTAACAGGCAACTAAGGTATTTTTATATCTTCTGCTGATGTAAAGCTGCCTTCTATAACAAGATTTGAATTTACCAACAACCCATCAAGTAACGTAACATAGTATTTAATCTCATGTCTTGTTGTCAGATTTTGTGTTTCGGCGTGAACTTACATCTTTTACTTAACTGTTTGACTTTCTAAACTGTGATTTTAGTTACTACATTTAATTTCGTTAAATCGCTGTACCTCATGCCTTGTACGGTGAAAAGTCAACAGTGGTTGTTGTGGCAGGGTTCGCACGCTACTTCTCTATCACGAGAGCTATTACTGTCGACACACTTCTGTCCATCTGTTCACTACGCCGCAATTATTTTGGTATACAACCTGCGCGTTGGTGGCTATACTATCGGTTGTCTCGATTAGCAGGAACTAATCGAGTAACAGACATTGATTGTATGTCTCGATCGGTAATAAGTTGACTGCAAAAAGATTTGAATTGGCTCTCGTTTTACGCACGTTTCATTAATTGGTACCTACATACATACTTCTGTTTATTACTATAATGATACTAATAAAAAATATTTATGCTTTTTACCTTATTTATATACGATAGTAAAATGAAAATGCACACGTTCACGACTTATCCTCGGGGGTATTAGGCGACGTATAAAGTATTTGGAACTACCCAATGTTCGCCAGAGTAGGTAGTACCCAATTTAATTTACCTACTAAGAAAATTATGTAGTACATTGCTAATCAGTTTATTCGTCATAAGAACGTACCTACCTACACTATTATTTGTGATGTGGCTATAAACCAAAAAATGGAATGAAAAGAAAAACTATGGCAACGAAACGTTTTTTTTTTCGTTTCTATACTTCTACACTAAGATTATAAAGAGGAAAGATCTGTTTAATGTATGTTCATTTGTAATGAATAGGCTCCAAAACTAGTGAACTTAAATTCTTTCACGTATGGTAATTTCACTTTTCTGGGAGTAACATGGGTTATAATATTCCCATAAGAACCACGTTGAACAGCTAGTTTATAATATACATGGTATTGCTTTGAGAAATTTTATAGGACTATTCATATACTAACAGAACACGAATTCAAGTAAAAGAAGAAAGAACAATTAAGCCAAAAACCGCCACACAACCTGAAACCCTAGAAACCGCGAACCTAATTACAGAAAGTAATAGAATGACGCGGCAATATTGCACTTAAGCCGCTTAATACCGTGTTCTTATTAGCAATTTTACTGGCAATTATTCAATAATAACTAAATTTGAAATAAATTCTTCCATTTATTACTCGGTTATCTAGTGCGCAGGCGCCTGCAGGCACACCTAATGTGGCTGTCCATGCGCAGACCCTCCTGGCGAAACTCTAGAATTAATCACGCATTATTAAGGCTTCCTCATGTGGGAACGCTATTTAGATATTGTAACACAATTATAAAAACTTCATGAGTTGTATCATAAACGTGACGTCTCAGCAAATAAGTTATTCTTTTGCGATTCTTGGAAAGCAATTGTATGTCAGTTCGCTTGTGTGTTTACTCGAGTTTAGTTCTTGATGAAAACTGACGAGTATTACTATACTGAGAATATTAATAACCATCACAAGTTTATTAATAAAACCCAAAAAACAACTGACTGCGTGCCTACAGCACTGAAAAGTTTTTACTGTAGGTATTTTACTAAGTCCAACCCAGTAAAAAATGTAGCCATGACTATTCTGAAAACCAAGCCAACTCACTTCGTAAAACGTAAAGATTAGTCGAAGAGAATGACTACTGTATGGGACTTTAACGTTGGACATTAACACGTAGGTATTAATAATTATTGTTACAATTAAGCAAGTAAACGCCAGCTAAACGAATAAACTATTATTGTATTGTACTTTTTTGGTAATATTACTGATTAGATTAATTAGAAAGCAAGTCTTTGAATCGAATATTACCACAAAAGTGTCTCATTGATGAATACCCCAATCAAAATTCGCAATCAACTTCAACATCTATAAATAGATCATTTATAGCACCAATCCATACTTGTAGATGAGAACTAAAGTTGATACCGCTTTCTTATGATAATGATTATAAAATTGCTAACCGCAGGCCTTGTTGCGGTGACTTTTTGTTTTTATTTTGGCGCCGTTGCGTGTGCTGCGTTTATTGGCAACATTGAAATAACGCCATAAATTGTTTATGTTTAAAAATATGACTAGTCTCAGCTTCGTATCCCTTTGATTGACCTCCTCACCTGCCGTGCGAAAATTGCAAGGTAATAATATGTTTTTTAAATGCATTATTTTAAGTAGGCTGTAGCAGTTGCATTTAGTAATTCATTGCCTTTTTCTTTAAGTCTCAAACTTATAGAATCTTTTTAGTATAATAAATACGAACTTTTGTGAAAATGAATGGATATTCGTTACTTTTTACGCAAATCTACCGAACGGATTTGAATGAAATCTTACAGTTTATAGTTTGTTCATCAGGATAACATATAGGTTTTTACTAAGTTGCCGGGGGTAGAGTATTCGTTTTTGTTTGTCAGATTTTAAAATATAATAATAATTATGATATCGGCTGAAAACAATATATATATAAATTTCATAAACAAGCAAATAAGTAATAAAGGTTTATAATTCTGATAAACGCAATAAAATCTAATCGTCATAATTATAGTACATACGTACAAGACTACGATGCAAGCCATGGCGTCAAAAGTTGCTTATAAACACTTATAGTAACTTTTTGTAATTTCATATGAAGAAAATTTTCAATAAGCCAATAACAAAAATTAACTACCCAAGCTAAGACAGGTACAATGTATGGATAAAACGTTCGTATACGCTCGTAATTAACAGCAACTGAATCAATGTAAAATTGAGATTTTTTGGGCGATACAAGAAAAAAACAAGCGAACGTGACGGCAGTTAGGCAAGGAAAAGGACCTTTACAAGAATATAACGGGGCTTTTGGTATTTTAAGTAGCTTACTGCGGACATATGGACTACTGGTTTACTCGGGTTATTCCCAACGGATTGCGAGATCAGTTGCTAGTTGCATCTGATCGCACAGATATTTGCCAACGGATCGCACTACCGGTGGAATCTACAAAGTAATTATTGTATTTATTACATAGTTATTATTACATTGTATTAAATTCATTTAGAGAGCTTCGTTCATTTATTCAGTGATCGGTTGGGATAACAGAGAAGTTATTTGGAGAAAAATCATATCACTTGTGTAATCTGCTTTCTTTATTCTTGTACATTAGGTTGAATTTATCAGTCTACAAAAATATACATATCTCGTAGATTTCGTATAGAAAAAAAAACGTATGTCGTATGGAAATGTCGTGTCGAAAGAACGTGAATTGGAGGTCTGATAATACGTTTGTGCGATCAGACGCAACTACCAACGGATTGCGCTATCCTTTAGGAATAACCCGTTTACTCTCGTTTGGTTGAAAATGCCTCTGGAGCTCTTGTATTTATTGTCGAGCAATGATGTTTGATTTATTTAAAGTAAGTTGATTTATCATTATTTTTAGCTGTAAGCCGACAGTTGTGTTGTTGGACAGATAGGTATGAAAATATGTTACATGTAAATTTATTAAACAAATTATTTGTTTTAAATTAAATAATAATAACAATACTGTAAAAGTAGTATCCAAAGAAGATCTTTACAACTGACTTAAATTGTATTTTTAAATGTATACATTGTACTTAATACATTAAAATATAAAAATTGTTTGATTACAAGGAGGTGTCTGGACTTACAAATTTATATGCAAATTATATTAACAAGTGAATGCTCTCGTAAAACTAAACAATTTTTACTATGGGAGTAACATGAAAAACGCAAAAAATTGCTATTCTTTATAGTTTCTTTAATTTTGGTCGTGAGATTGCACTTCTATCCCAAACAGTTTTTTGCGCCATTTTGAATTTGCTCTCATAATAAAAATTGTTCAGTTTTACGAGTACGTTTACCCCTTCGAAGTTATTCGTAAGTTGTTGAGAAATTCTCTTATATAATTATGTATTTAAACGAATTATGGAACACAATTCACAAATGTTAGTCCTAAGGCTGGAATCAAACCCACTCCGGCACAAAAGTCCGAGTCACTATCAACTGAGCTAATAGGTACTAACACAAAACATTGTCTATTCTCTCTCCCTACTCAGTCTGGAAAAAGCCATGAATTGAACTGAATATGTACAAAACATAAAGAAATAAACACATGTATGGATAATCCAATCAAAGTGCCTAATAGGTAAACTTAACACAGTAGCAATAAGGCTTATATTGCAATTGACACAAGGTAACCTGTCAGTAGATCCTAATAGAACTATCTATTGGAAGACATTTCTGTTATCAGCACACCAATTAAACCTTCTAACTCATATCTAAATGAAGATAACCAAGATTAGATTCAAATTAAAACAATCGGACAACATTTTATTCCATAATAAACGAGAAACATCCGTTGGTTGGCGAGTTTGTAAACTAAACGTTACTTGACCCGATTAGAAAGTGGCTTATCTCAGATTCTGACGGCGATATCTGGCGACTCTTAAAATTTTATATATAATAATTACAGTCAAACGCATGGGCGTGCGGCTACACTAAAATTTTATATCACTTTTGTTTTAAGAGATTTCGTAACGGTGGACCAATTAAATTTTATTGTCAACTTCGGTTGAAATGTTACCTAATACTATTGAATTATTATCGCTATTTTACGAGGTAATTATATTTTAAAGAGATTACGTAGACAATAAACTGTACAACTTTCATTAAGCAACTTTGGAATACGGTAGTTGACCGTATCGAAAATATCCTCTATTCCCAAGGGGGTAGGTACAGATATTCTATTTCACAAGATAAATTTAGAACCCCTGAAAATGACAGGTGGTACACAAATCGCCGGATCGCATTTCTGTTACAAATGCCTCAGAATAAATTCTGGTCCCTGCGGGTTTGCTCGCGATGTTTTTTTCCTCACTGTCGATCTAGTGATAAATATGTACCTAAGTTTTTCAAAAAATTATTGGTACATGCCCACGCCAGGAATCGAACCCAAGCCTCACGCATGAAAGGCTGTATAGAATTTTACTGTGATATAAATGGTGACGATCACAATTTTTTCATACAAATGACATCAACGCGTTCAACTTGCTGGATAAATACGAAATAAAAAATAAATAAATATTACCTACATTGAAAATTATAAGTACAAAGAAAGAAATTATTATACGAAGTATTATTTGGTATTGTACGCCTTGAGGTCGATAATAAACGAAAGTTTTGGTCCTCAAATATAATTAATATATTATAAGAAAATTATTGGTGTCTTCTACACTAATATAAATAACACTGAATTAGTTTTTTTGTATATTTGTTTGCAATGAGTAAGCTCCAAAGCTACTGGAAATATTTAAAAAAAAACATTCACCAATGGAAAACTTACTTTGATGATGATGATGATGAATAAGCTAACCAATAAATGTCTGTAAGGGTTCGGTTATACGGTGGTATGTAGTTTAAGATGGTGTCCTTTTAGGTATTACAGTCTCGTTCTAACAATTTATGAAAGTCATTAGAAAATAACATTATTTTAACTCATTGTAGAAATATGCACAATTTGACAGCAAATATAAATCTTCACATTTAATTTCACCGAAGTATCGAATGGGAGTCGTGCTAAGAGCATAGTAAAACTTGCGTACTTAGCCATTAAATTTAGAGGAACTCAGTTTATTCTATTTAGACTTTATTAGCGTTTTATTTAAAATATGCTGTAGCTTAACTAAATAACGACTCGATCTTTAGTGCTAGAGAATGTTTTGTTACTGATCCGTTTTAGTTTTCCATTATCCCTATCTCACTAATATTATAGATGTTGTTTATTTAATTTCTTTATTATTATTATTGATTTTATAGATGCGAAAGTAGCTCTGTCTGTCTGTTTTTTGCGGATAAACTGGTGGAGCAATCATATTGAAATTTGGCAGGACGATAGTTTACACTTTAAAGAAGGACAAAAACTTTTTTTCATACCAAAAATATATCCACAAGGCACGTGACACACTAAATTTTACTCTGACAGACTCACGGGCAACAGCTAATTATAAATAAATATAATTTGAGGAATTTCATTTCTAAAGCTACTTATACTTTTCATCGTGGTATATCGACAGCGATCTCACGTCGCCGACACTGCGTGTAAAATAATTTAGTTATTACGTTATATGTATGTTAGATATAAGGTCTTATCTAATATGGGCCTCTGTTTACGTTAATTAAGATCTACTAATGTACATATTGCCTGAAATAATACCAGCGTTGTGGCGTTTCACAAACCGCCGCAGCTTGTGCTGAGTGGGGTCCCGTTAGGACACATATATATGTTCCGTGTTTTTTATCTTTAAGATTTTTTATCTCCTAGTTATGTGTTCCTAATAAATATTTTTCTTTCTTTCTTTCTTTCAAATAAATACTTATTATTATTATTATTATATTTGAACCGCTAAAAGTGAGCCGATTGCCAGACCGTGGTTCTGTTACACATGCCTCAGAATAAGTTCTAAGGAGATCGGGTTTCCATACGATATTTTCCTTTACCGTCAAAAATGTACGTATATTTTGGAAAAACTCATTGCTCCAACTTTCATGAAATCATCGTGTCACAAAATTTCTTTATCAATTTATACAAATTTGCAAGTCTTTTTCTTGGGCGCAGTTAGTATCCTATTTTAAAGTATTAAATATTTTCGGTATATTTTACACACAGCTGGATTATCGGGTGTTTTAAGCCAACAAAGTTTCCATTCATGTTTAGCACCTAAAGTTGCAACAGACGTGCAACTAAACAAAGAAGTCTATCCTAGTCTTTAAAGGAAACCTGAATATTTTATTTTAATTTGAAAAAAAAAAGTATATAATAATCTTGCATAATAATATATAATATTATATTGATAGGTAGAATCGAAACTATTAATCAAATTGACAACTGTCGCAATCAATTACAAATAAATTGACTTTGGCATCGTTAGATTGTACCTTACACTTAGTTTGACAATGACCACGAGAACACCATTTAAACGGAGCTATAAATTGGCGTCGGCGAGACATCATGATAACGCTACAAATCAAGGCAGAGCGTTAATTACCGGCCTAGGCACACCTATCCTGAATAGATAGAGATGTGAGCTAGGCCAACCCATAGACTTATAGTGCACCAATCAGACTGGTTTGGTACCTAAACGAGTTGTGAATTGAGCACGACTGACTCATTGATATAAATATTTCGATTTGTACCATTAATTTGTATTAGCATAATATTTTGAAAGTCTTTTGACATTTAAGAAATGATATTTGATATGCGAGTCTCTTTTAAGCTCATCTCAGTTCTATAGATAGTTATAGTAGGGCCAATCTGGGTTTGCTGTATGTTCGAATATTCATGTTAAATTACAAACTGCCATTTTATTCCAAAATCGAAATAGTAATTTATGGTTAGGAGCTGTTGTTTTCGAGAATTCATTGTTATTTGACACTTAATAGTTACTGCTAAACTACCAGATTCAGTTTCAAAATAAATTTATATTAGGTGGCCTGTACAGAACTCGCACTGCGCTAAAAATATTTTAAAGTAAGAATGTTTATTAAAGATTTTTATTTTAGGTAACGTTGTAGAGTACTTCTTCTATTGTTATGATCTTCTAACCATATTAAACTAGTTATACTTAACTGATATTATATTCGTAAAAGGCCCTACTTTAGTTGACTGTGACACTTCAGAAGAAAGTTCAGGTGACAGAATAACCGAATTAATTGGTTCCCACAAGCAGTATTCTCATATCTGCAGAGAAAAACAATGATATAAAAATGAGGGACACAATTCACACACGTTTGTTGAGTCCCAAACTAGGGGAAGCCTACTATGTATTAAGCAACTGATAAACATACTTAAATGAATATTAAATACCCAGTCACCAAGCCAACATGTTAGCCCCGAGCGGCAATCAAACCGACCCATCAACAAACGCAGGTCATCATCAACCCGTAACAGCCCACTGCTGAGCTAACGGTTATTCCTCACACATGAGGAAGTATGGGCCATAATCTCCCACTCGAACCCGCCGTATTATATATACATATACTAGCAGCGCCCCGCGGTTTCATCCGCGTAGTTCCCGTTCCCGTAGGAATAGGGGGATAAAATATATCCTATGTGTTATTATGATGTATAAGCTGTATAACTGTAAAGTTTCGTCAAAATCCGTTCAGTAGTTTTAGCGTGAAAGAGGAACAAACATCCATCCAGACATCCATAATACAAACTTTCGCATTTAATATATTTGTAAGATTATATATTGGATACCTATCTTTCAGAATTTTTCAAGCCACCGAAGAAACATGGTTTAACGACTTCCCTGTGCGTAAACACCTAAAAATCAGCACCTACGGCTTAAACCTGGTTTCTTGAATACCGAGGCGCTTGTGATGATGCCAGTTGACAGTCATCCATTCCGCGACCGCGGAAAACTTTGCTTAACTAGTGTGATCGTTACAAATGTGGGTAGGAGGGCTAGTGCTGCAACTATTATTCTTTATAATACCTATATATTAAACAAGAAACTGACTGACTGATTGCCAGTCAGTGAGCCAAAACCGCTGGGTCTAGCAAAGATTCCATAAATAACATAAGAGAGTACTAAGAAGCGTTTTTTGGAAATTCCTTCTTGGGCCAACGCCGCTGGGCAGCCGCTAGTTAGAGATATAAAATTGCCGACGATTTAAAACGTTTCCCAGATCAAAACAAATGGCGTATAGCAGATGATATCTAACAAGATTCCAGGCAATCTGTGGCTGAATGGCTAACGGGGGTGTCACCAGCGTCAGAGTCAGGGCCGTCGGCCGCGGCTCTGTACTGTCAGTCAATCCTTCAGGCGATTATAGGCTCAACAAATAACTGTACAGCTGACGCTGAACAAATTTTCCGCTCCATTGAATAGGTTTTTCTTAGCGTTTTTAATTTGATAACTTCAACATTTATGGCGGTGTTTTATGATGGATGCGTTGTATCGATTGGGTTTTGAAGTTCTATGTATCTGTGTGTGATATTTCCTTGCTATTTTAACGTGATCTGTATCTGAGTGCTCCAGGAGGAGGGGAGAATAGAATAGAATGTAAATTTATTGCCTGCTACATGGTAAACACAAAACAATAAAAACGAAAGTAAAAGGCAAATACTAAACTAAAATTGTCAATGGTGCTGGAGCTGTCACCTGTTCCTTTAGAAAGCAATTCTGATTTTCAGCTGTGACATGAAGAGACAGAAAAAGGATAAAATAAAAAGGCGGCGGTCTGCCACAGATGATTAATCGAATAGAACGACAAATATATGGGACTAGATCTTACCCGCGGCTTCGCTTAAGGGTTGAATTTAGCAAAATCCTTTTAGTGAATTTCTATACTGTATAAGCTATCTATGTGCAAAATTTCAAGTCTCTAGACCCATTGGTTTCGGCTATGCGTTGATATATCACCATAAGTTAGTCAGTTTATCATTTTATATATATATAATGAAAAAGATTGATCAGCTATCGACTTGTCATGCAAAATTGACGCACCGCTCTAAGGAATAGCCATTGAGACGTAGTTCTTCATAGTTTTGTATTTTAATTTAGCGAATGCTAACTATACAAATTGAATCTCTTTTTGCCACTTGGTAAGACAAGAGTATCGTAGGATACATTATACATTTATCAAATCGTTTTCAAGCCTTTTAAACGCAGTCAGCTTTTATTTTTCTAATTAATGTACTTGTTAAAAAACCACACCAGAAAACACACTTAGCATAGACAAACCACTTCGTGAATTAAAAATAATACCCGAAGGTGTACTTAGTAGATTTATGTGAATCGTTTTACCCAATAAAGTAGGAGGTGTCTCGTAAATTGTTGGTACAGAGGGACGGATGGCCGGCGCGGGCGCACCGTGACACCTAGAGTGGGCGCATCCACCGTTAGACGTAAGGCCTCGGGCACATCAACCTATGGTATGACGATTTACACGTCAGCACGTGGCCTAAACTTTGTGTCTTGATAGACTTTTGAGAGGTTACTAAAAGTTATCTGATGTAGCAGATTTTTTATGAATATTTGCATGCAGTTTTCACATGACCGAGTTCAGTTTAGGTTTTGAATTATTATTATTAGACGTATTGTAAATTTTTGAAAGTTATTTTTTAAATATTTTTTTACGGGAAGTTAACAGCCTAATTTACAACATAAACATAAAAAATATGTTTACGTAATACATATTTTTTCGGGGTCCAAAGAATATACTGATAAAACGTGAGTATTTCTAGGAATTTAAACCTCTGCCTTCCCCCTCGAAGATAAAAAAGGCGTGAGATTATTGATTTTAGTTAAAAAAAATATTAACACCAATTACAAGCTTCCACATATTGTATAAAACGTAAATTATTAGCTATCAACTGGTTTAGGCTGTTGTCTGTCAGTCAGTCAGTCACAGTACTGTTATATACTCATAGGTATAGATCTAAGCTGCCAAGCTTACTGCCGTAAACGATTCCATTTACCATTGCGGTAGGGAATAACTACTTGTCTATCAGTATGCAAAACGTAAGCTCATTGAGCTCGCTTCCATCGAAACTGAATACCTTCGTCCTACTTCACGAAGTATTATTTATCAGGCATTGGAACGGCACGCGTGTAACCTTAACTGGTGGTTGAACGTTACAAATAGACGGCAACCTAAGAAGCTGTGGTGAGTGACCCAGTCATGGCTTAGGCAGCGAAGGTGAATCTCAGGCCCGTATGAACGAACCTCAAGCACAGAACACGCCTTGAACTCAGATTTTTTGACACATTTTACACACGGTTACTTACTCCTAAACTAGGCAGAACCTTTATTATGAGTACTAAACCATTGATAAACATAGTTAAAACTTTAAACGACAAATTATTGTATGTAATTCTGAGACATTCTGAGACCCGGTCCGGCGATGGGCTCACCATGCACCTATCACATTTGGGGGTCTAAAGAATATCTGGTGAAAAGTGGGTATATCCAGAAATGGAATACCTCTCGTGAGATTATGTATGTATGTATGTAATTCTAAAAGTATGTATTTATTCTCTGAAACGTCTCTAACGATTTTGATGAAAGTATGCATACAGATACAGTTGCATAGTTGTATTTCCTGTAAAAACGGTATTATACACAACAAAAAAATATGTAATACGGCCACTCCCCGGCAGATGGCATTAGCGCTAGCGAAACTCGATCTCCCAGTTACTAAATATTAAACACACATTTGCCACATTTTCATGTACACAAATTTTGCTCCCCGAGCGGGCATCGAACCTGCCACCCCAACTCATTAGACAGTATAACTACCAACTGAGCCAACAGATCCTATGCAACTGTTATAGCGACATCTTTCTAACTGTCGTCAAGTTTCATGCTAGAGGATCATTCGGTGATAGTTTAATTGTTCTGAAATTCTCCGAAGCAAGAAAATTACTGACATAGCTTAAAGAATAAGCAGAGAAGTGACAGAAGCGTGTGTTCATCGATAGGGAAAAATATATGTCTACTAGATACGTTTACATGGATCCGAGGCGATGAAACATGAATTGCATTTCGTCAAACTTACCGATAGATGGAGCAATGTCGGGCGGAAAATATTTCTGCCAGGTCGTTATGCGTTCTGATCTTTAGCTTTGTGAGTGCTAAAGGGGCTATGCTATTAGAGAGACTGATAATTGTACAACAGTGAGTCATTAAGTCACAGCCCGGTTTCACAGCCCGGTTTCCTTAAACAAAGGTACTTTGCATTTTTAAAAACATCTTTCCAAGTGCCAGAAACACATTAAATAACTCCATAAAAAAGCCATAGTCATAAAGACAAGTAGTATACAAAGTGTCGTAAACATATGTAAAGTAATAGGGAAATATTTTCTCGTGACTGTAAGTACAAACCAGTTGCATTTGCGACACGAGGGCTGCGCAGATAGTGACACCCGGTTTTGATCGTCATGACCTGATAGTGGTAAACATTGTTACAATCCCCAGTCACACTACCTACTTATTTCAAATATTTCGCTCGATATAAAGTGCTTACAGTGCTAGCCAAATCAAACAGTTTTTTTAATGAATACTAGTGGGTGCCCAGCGGCCGTGTGTGTCTGGTCGTGGACCCTCTTTATTCTCGTTGCGGTAGGAATTTTCAAGAATCACTTCTTAGTGCTATGTATTTAAGAAATCTTTAAGCAACACTTTATGCTTCTGACCCACTGGTTTCGGCTGTGCTTTGATCGATCAGTCAGTTAGTCAGATTCTTTTTTTATTTATACGATTAATAGATATGCCTCTGATTATAAAACTGTTCTTTGTAAATCAAGGTACAAAGTCAGATACGCAAAATGACAGATCATCTTCAATGATCAATGATCAGTAAGGAAATCTGTCATTTCGCGTATGACGCGTATCTGACATTTTACGTATCTGACTTTCTGCGTTTATTCCAGTCATATAGTAGCAACTATTGCTTCGGACTTTGCTGTGGCATAAGAGAAGAAGCGGTGCAAGAAACTACACAAAAACCATCATTCTTTCAAACAATGAATACAATACAAACTACAATGGTTAAATATTTTTAGTGCTGTTATGGACATACGTACCCATCATTGTCGTTGAAATACTAATCTGACTTATAATATCCTACATTACTTAAAAAAATATAGATTAAAAAAAAAACGAAAGCTCTAAGTGTCTTGTTGTAGAAATCCCCATAAAATTATAATTTTTATTACTGTTTCACTGTTTTATTTCTAATTTTTGAGATTATAATTGTGCCTGTCATATTTTGTAGTAAAAAGATATGTCTTTTTCCATACGTATATAATATCTTCATAAATAATTAGGTATTCAATTATTTATTTTAACGATACATTCAACAGATTTATTAGAGTGCGAAACTGCTAAGAAAACCATATCAATAAAACAGTATTCTAAAGGTGGTAGAGGATTCTTGGAGCCCGCCAAATCAAATCCATCCCACACGAAATCTATCCAATAAATATCCAAAAAGCTTGTTCGGAGAGCATTCCTCGTCCATTGTGTTCCTTTCAGATATATCTTGCGTAAGGAGCTTGCGATCCGTGCATTCGCACTCCTACTCACAACCGAAGGTCTGCGTCAGTATTGACAAGCAAGTCATCCATTACTGCTCCTTTAGAGGCTTTTAATCGCAACAGTGTAGCAGAAGTGGGAGTGGACGCGTGGTTCACCTGGAGTCCCGCTCGGATCGCGTCCGCCGCCCGCGCCGTCGCGTTGACCGCGGTGACCGGTTACCTAATGCAATGGTTGACAAATCGCTCAATTGTCCCAGCTTGTAGATTGTCGACTCGACTAGTTGGGTGGCAGGTTGCGCAACTAGTCGTACTTCGGCCTGACGAATGCCGGAAGACGTCCAGCTTTATTGTGCTTTATGGCGATTGGCGGGCGGCAAATAGTTGACGCGCAATGTTTATGAAAATCTTATTTCTGAAATTGTTTTCCACGCGGTTTCGTCATTCAATTTCCTTTCATATGTTGCCTAGTTGATATTTTAAACAAGAAAGTTTGAGAGGATGAATTTGGTGCTCTTTCACGCAATAATAAATACTAAACGAATTTTGAAGAAACTTACAGTGATATAGCTTACCAGCGTAACGCAGTTACCCAGTGGCGTTGCTTGCTTTGATTGTGTTTGTTCCCGTTCCCGTGTAAATTTCCAAAAATCCCATCTAAGTGGTTCCGTGCGTCATTTATTTGTGCAAATTTCATGTTTCGTCTGTACGTTTATAGATCAGTCAGTCAACCAGTCAGTTTTTATACATCTACATAATATAAGCTACTTTTATTTCCGGACGAGGGCAAAGTCAAAAGAAGATACTAGTAATCTATCATGATTTGTACTCCGCTGTGACCGTTGCCATAAAATGTAGGTAGCCATTTAGGTAGTTATGCTTATTATTGTTTTTCCAACTTTGCATAAGTTATTTATATTCTTGTACCTATAAATATGTCTCGTGATCACAGCAGGGTACGATTTGCAATTTTCGTGGCTTCTGACAAATTTGCATATAGCTCAGTGAGTTTATTCAATACCTATAAACAAACAATAATATTGTTATTAAATTATAGCCGTCGTATTTATTAAATAAAACTGAGGCATGCTTATGGTAAATTGCATAAACATAAATATGGTTTAAGATAAATTAGTATCACCTTACTTAAATTAGAATTTATAATGATACATGCATGCATCTTTATACAAAGTATTCACTTAAAATAATAGTACATTATGGTACAAGTGAGTAAAGTTGGTGATTACCGCTGAGGCGCCATTGAGACCCGAGCCGTAGGCGAGGGTCATAAGAGAGCCGAGGACGGTAATCATCAATACACACGTGTATCATACGACGTTTTTCAACACACTTGTGAATAAATAATACTAAAAAATCATTTTAAAATAATCATTCGCAATGGCGGGGAAAATTAATTGGTTTTCCAATTTTTTATTTATATAATTTGGAAAAGGCAAAAGGATCTAGGCCCATACAGCCTCGTTTTCCTATGCGCTCGCATCTTACAATGGCGATCGGCCATGGACTAAAAAAATTAGGTTTCTTTTTCTTTGGTTTGTCGTGGATAGCGTTTTAGCCACGTACAAAATGGGGTATTTAAAGTTTTTACAGAGAAAACCAAAGTTATATTTGAGTGAAAGTTTTGTTTATTAAACACGTACAAGTTGAAATGATCTATTTAAATACGAAGTTGCATGAAATGAGCAAGCCATATTTGTGTATTAATTTATTAGTACGATTGAATACGATCTTTTTTGTATCGAAACTTTTTTAAGAACAAAGCAACTCTAGCAACAAAATTGAAAAAAAAAATCTATAACTCACTAGTGAATAATAGCAAACAAAAAGTCTCAGTTTGATTATAGGTGTCATTATGTGCCTAATTGCAGTGAAATTAGAGCCACTTTATGAGCAAGTGTGTTGAAAAATAAATAATCTCACGCCTTTTATCCCCGAGGAGGTAGGCAGAAGTATTCCATTGCTGGAAATACCCACTTTTCATGAGAATATTCGACCCCTAAACATGATTGACGGCGAGCTCATCGCCGGACCGGGTCTGTTACACATGCCTCAAAATTAATTCTGAGAATTGCTGGTTTCCTCACGATATTTTCCTTCACCGTCGAGCAAGTGAGAATATGAACGTTAGTTTTGAAAAACTAATTGGTATCTGCCAGGATTTGAACAAGAGTCTCACTGATTATTGTCATGAGAAGCGGGTTCTTTATACGTAAAGCTATTGCTTAATATTTACATACTCTAAGTATGTGGTTAAAAATAGTTGATGGAGTGTAAATAGATATTAACACAAATTTATAGTCATCGACTCAGCTGATAGTCCCAGCTACTCAGTTGAGTTGTGTGCATATGGGGTATTTATTCTCATTACCCCCGTGCACAGACAACTTGACTAGTAGGCACCACATAAATCAAATTAAAAATAAATGGAGGGATCAAGAACGAGATATTAGATGGTTCAAAAAAATTACTAACCACTAGACTACTAGAATTTACTACCTGATGACTCAGATCAAATAAAAAGTAAAGATGAAGCGCTGCGAAGGATAAACTGAAGCCAGAAAAACTACTCCACGCTCTGTGCATTGACGCTCGCACGCACAAATTTGCATATAAATGATGCTGATAAATGATGAATTTAAAGCCTGAGCAGACACGATACTTTTAGCTTGGCGATCGGTGATCGGCTTTTTGGTAGATCAATGCAGCGACTGAAAACTACACTCAACATTAAAAAGATTTTATATATATCGAATACCACTCGCAGCAACTCAATTTCTTCACCAATCCGCACGCCGTCGATGCATTCGCTAAAACGCGCCATTTCGACACCACGATCAAACGCAGCTAGTCTCTAAAACTCGGCACAGTCCCAAAATCATCCATCGCCAATGTCTTCTGCAGCTCTTATGCCTCTGTAGAGCATAAACTTACAGGAGAGTTTCGTATCATCTGCAGGGTATATTGGCTACTGTTGCCTTTGCTCTGTATCATATACTGGCCAACTAAAGCGAATGCTAATGAAGTGGTGGTTATCTTGCAAAAGACTTTTATTTGTTGGATAAGCTGTAATGTGTTTTAAAGATATGTCCACTCTCAAGTTTTATAGTTAATCCTGTCTACTTGATTTTATGCCTACTGTTGCAAATTGATAAGAGCGCTGTGGTAGACATGTTTATGAACATCGTCCGTGTTTTTAAGGACTTTTACAAAGTAATATTGTATGGAGGTGTATCATACATTATGTGTGATGATATAAGATATTATACAAGGTGTAAGAAAAACTACCGACTATGAATATTAAATACCTGTTCGTAATGTAAGTATGATGAATTAATATATATATATAAAAATATCAAGCCGTTCCTGTATAAAGGGTAGGCAGAGATATTCTGTATGTTTGTAAATCACCAATGTAAAGCTTACTTTTCTGGGAGTAACATGGGCTATAATTTTCTGACGGAAACGGGACTTACGCTGGTGAAATTGCCCGGAACAGCTATACCTACAGTATACAACATGTAACAGAATAAGCGCAATTCCTGAAATTAGTTTGTTCAGTATCGACTACTTAATCGATTTCAGCTATTTTTAATATGTGTTAAATTTCCCCAAAAAATTAATAAGCATAGCTAAATTTAGTGCTACCTATGGAAATCGTGCTATTATTGCGCTTTATTTAAGAAAATTGGTTAGACACAACTAAAGTTTGAAGGCATCATATATATTTTTTATTAATATAATTATTTAGTTTATTACGCCTGGTATATAAATAAATATAGGACACAGCTTATTCTGTGTTGGACAAATCCGGCTTTTATTCTAGTGACACAGTAAAGAACTATGTTGAATATTTATCCAATTGTGATAAAACCGCCTGAGGGTCGGAAGAAAGTAATTTATTTAATAATAAATGCAAATTTACAACGTTCGTGTCATAAACCGCCAAGAGTCTGGCTTTCTAAAATTGTTGTGTTCGATAATTAAATTATTGTACCACTTTCACAGCTTCTAATGGTTTCCTAATTTGTTGGATTGTCTATTAAATGTTTAGTTTTGTATTGAAAGCTTTTGCTTATCTAACTTGGTTCTAGGGTTCACATAACGTCTGTCTGTCCGTCCCTCTTTCACTATTACAATGGCGGCTACAACAAATACTTTATTAAAAATAAAAAAATAAGTGAAAACATACAAGAACTCTAATAGGTAAATACTAGTAATTTTACAGTGTGTATTATTACTGTGGCCGCTAAAACAAAATATGTTTATAGAAAAAAAGGTAAAAATTAAAGACGGTCCAAATTCGAAAATACTTTTTTTTATTATATAGTGGAGGTAAGGTTCCCTTGGCGTGCGATTCCGACTTACACTTGGTCAGTTTCGAAAAAGCGTTAGAATCTACACTAATAATATTATAGAGAGGAAAGATTTGTATTTTTGTAACGAATAAACTCAAAAACTACTAGACAGATTAAAAAAAATATTTTACAAATGGAAATCCACAATATTCCTGAATAATATAGGCTATATTTTTATTCCCACGGGAACGGGAACTGGGCGTGAAACCACGCAGAACCGCTAGTAAACAAATAAATACAATTATTATTTTACAAAACAGTTAAACGGAGATACCCGATACATAATTCTCAGCAGATTAATAGCAGTAGGTTAACCAAGAACCACATTAGTTCATCATGGGGGAAAGGTCAAACGTTGTCTGCATTCAAAGAACAGACTCAAAATGCAATGAGTTCAATATTTCCATACAATATACATTGTGACGTCTAATGCTAATTGAAATAAGCTCTAATCTGAAAGGTCTATGGAGCTATTAGTTAATTAACTACGAGAATTCAACTCAATCTCAGCGAACATTACAATCTGAATTTATATGAATAGTAATTATTCACCTACACTAACGATTATGAGGAAATATTTTAGCTTCAGTCATGTTAGGTGGAATTCCAGTGGCTCGGACCGCGATAAAATGAGGATGCTTGGAATTTTTGAATTGGACTGAACGGTCTCCAGTCCGTTCCTTTTCAACATAAAGAATTTAGAACATTTTGAAATACAAGGAAGTGGGACTTATTAAAGTCATCGTTTCAACACAAAAACGCACGATACACGGTAGAGATTTCATGAGTAGAATGTGAAAAAACATATAATATAAATATTTGCACTTCACCACTGCCGTTGTCTTTCATCTAGCTTGTTAAATGTTATTTATGAAATCGCAAATGATGTTTTTCATTTCAATCTAGTTATTTACATCTCATCTCCAGTAGAAGTGTGACTTTTCATCGCAACTAAAAATCTTTGCCTGTGAAATTTCACAATATAAATCATGTTATAAAATAAGTAATTTCATCAATACACGGAACTACCGATTTCTATTACTAAAACGGAATGAATCGTGTGAAAAACAAAGAAATCTGCAAATCTTGGTCCGAATGGCCGGCAGGGGGCTATACACCGCGAAATATTTTCCAAGATACATCGGCACGAGTGCGATGTGCCGATATCTTAGGAGCGCGAGTCGGAATCGTCTATCGAGTCTATGATCGGCTCCGACGAGGGGTCACGCGCGTTAAACGTAAATCAACATATCTCGCGACGGGAGATCTAGCCGAGCGTGCGCCCGGCCAACAAAAACTGAATTTTATAGCCGTAACACTACACCCTGCAGGGAAAAAAGTAAATAAATTGGATGAGATCAAGTGAACGGCCGCTCCCGCGACACCAACAAACCGTCAAGGTGGCTATCGGACCCATATAAATCTAGCGTAAAATCCCTATAGGTATACGAGTATATCATAAAAAGAACAAAAGTCATTCCTAGCAGGTAAAACTCCAAGCTGGTGTCTCAACTTACTCGTTCATTATTTTAGTATAAATTACGTCTTTAATTTTTAAACAATATTTAAAGATTTTAATTTAATTATTTGATGACCTGGACCGCCAGTGACATATGACACGCTGAAAGACTTTAAAAAATGCTTTATCAATGTCGCAGTGATATTGTAAAAGAATTATAATTAGAATTTATAAACACTTGGATGTGGTGGGAACCCTCGGTCCGCTGTGATTGGTCGATTCACTGACAAGTGTGCCATACTGACCAATTAGTGACCGTTTTGCACATGGTTGAATATCACTGAAAGACCGAGGGAGTTCATGATGTAACTAAGATAAGTCCCGTGATATTGTACGAAATATTAGAGCAGTTATAGCCTTCGGTTAAAGAGTCTACTTCACATGACGAAAATCAGTGAGGCTCGGTTTCTAATCCTGGCATGTAAAAATTAGTTTTTCAAAAACTTACGTACATATTAATCACTAGCTCGACGGTGAAGGAAAACTTGAGGAAACCCGCAGGTCCCAGAATTAATTCTGAGGCATGTGTAACAGACCCACCTCCTATATCACGTTTAGGGGTCCAAAGAATATCTCGTGAAAAGTGGGTAAGTATATCCAGAAATGGAGTACCTCTGCCTACCTCCTCGGGGATACAAGGCGTGAGATTTTTTATTTCTTTTCCCATGTCCGTGCAATTATAATACCGCTAGTGAAATTGTAATATCACTGCTATGACACTGCGACATCAATACCGTATCTTGTTTTATGTAACATCTCGTGTCTTCGTACCAATATTACCCGCTCACGAGACGGATGCCATAAAGCTAGAGTGAGTGACACTTTAATTTATTCTACTTACACTTCTTTCCTCGAATCGGAGTGCGATGTGAACAACTTTTTTCTTGCTAACTGGTAAACATTTGCAATTGGTAATAGATTTCTAATTTCTCACAATACCATACTAGGCGAAGTGATTTCTATATGGTACGTACGTTAGTGATGTTTTATTACTATTAAAAAGTAATACCTTTTTAATAGTAATAAAACATCACTAATTAAGCAAAGATTTAGTAATGTAGTGTTGCGACCACCCGCAACGTTCGGTGTTTAATTTTGCACACCGATTTTTTTCACCTAGTGCTAGTGCGATATAAGGTGATGATATTGCGTGAGAAATAGTCAGAATATTTACTTTTAACTCCCAAATCAAGTCCCCGTTGGATTCCGTTTTATTTACAAATGCATTTATTCGTGAATTTGTAGCAGGTTTTTGCTTGTACACTGAAAAATATGTCATTTCGGCGTAATCATAAAATAACGTGACGTTGGTCTAAAACAGGTGCATTATCGTAAAATAAGGAAATAATAGGTTAATACTATGCTATAATCGAAATATATTAGTTGGAATCGAATTGTTTGATTAAGTAATGCGATATTATGATTCTTAGCATCGTAAAAATTTGTCACACAATATAATATTCTCTTCTTCAAATAATAATTCACTGTACTATAAATTTGTATGATATTGATAAAGTAAGATTATAATTATAAAACACAATGACACCGTCGCCGTATTTTGATAGCTTTCCTAGTTGAATATGAAGAAGTATCACCGAAAATACGATGAAGTCCTAGCACCACATTTAATTTTATAGAATAATGTGAATACTACTAAAATTGATTACAGAATCCTATTTTTAGAGTAAGCATCATATTAATATAGTGATGATTACTAAAATACGACTACAGAATCTCATCTATGAGTATGCATAACATTCTGTGTGATTCCTTAAAAATAATATGATGACAGCACTTTCGGCGCTAGCTCCAATCGCTCCATTCCGCTCACATAATTATAACAAAGACATGATATTTTTTAATTCTTCGTAATCATAAAATAACGTGACGTTTGTCTAAAACTGGAGCATTGTCGTACAATAAGGAAAAAATAGGTTAATATTACGCTATAATCGAATTAACAAGTTAAGTTGGAATAGGTAATGCGATAGGTATTATAATACTTAGCATCGTAAAAAATGGTCACACAATATAATATTCTCTTTTTAAATAATATCTCACTGTACTATAAATTTGTATGATATTTATAAGTAAGATTATAAACATAAAACACAATGACACCGTCACCGTACTTATATAAATTTCCTAGTTGAATATGAAGAAGTATCACCGAAAATACGATGAAATCCCAGCATCATATTATTTAATATTACAGTCATATTATTTTATGCGCTAAGCATAATATAAGTGACATTACATAGAACGCGCCAATAGACGGCCGAGTTCTAAACCGCGCTATCCAAGTTTTCTAATGAGTTTGTATAAATACAACTGTCCAACATCAACCGTTGGACCGCGGTCCCCAGGCACGATCACTTCGCCTGGCGGAAGATCTTCCCTTTTCACGATGGAGATTCCACCTCCACTCCTCCATACTCCTCTGACCCTCGACACCCGGACTAGACCTAACTGGATATATGATCATCGGCAAATAGTAGAAAAATAATAGTGGAACACACTAGTGTTAACGCACTCGTAACGCAAACAAGTGTTGTCATACGTTCTCGATAGATGGCGCCATGGTCGAATTAAAACGCACTATCGTTTGACTCAGAGTTTAGGTATAAGTAGTTAAGATGCATTTGACATTGTATCCACTCCAGAGTGGAGTGCGAGGTTTCATTAGTAGAGAGAGAGGTTCCCCGGCTCTTTTGGACACCTTTGCAATATCTGGATCAGGGAATTTCGGGCACTATTTAGGAAGAGTTGTTTGACATTATCAGAACAGCTGAATTCCATGGTGAGGCTTCTAACTTGACAGTCTCCCCCACCGAGCCTAGCGTGTTACAATTTTACAAAACTGGAAATATGATGAAATCCTCGATAAATAGTAAAAAAAATAATAGGACATATTAACTGGAGCTACGAGGAAGTCATCGATAAATAGTAGGAAATATAATAGTACGTAACTCGAGATATGATGAAAGCAAACATAAATAGTAGTAAACATAATCACATTATGTATGCTCGTCCGACTAAAGCCATGGTGACACGTCATCTTAAATGCAGTTATCATCATCAGACGTGTTATCATCTTTCTTTTTGGTGATATCAGTATTCTCCGTCCTTGAGGTGAATTCATCTTACTTATCCTGATTTCACGTCTTTTATGATTACCAGTTTTCTCAGTGTACTATGTTGGAAAATTTATCTATTTAATTCGAAATACTTTTACAAATGTAATTAAGTTTAACGAGTATGATTTTCTATACATAATTTAAATATTTAAAGAAAATTAAAAGTAAAACTAAAAATTGGTGTTTCTAGTAGTTGAGTAGATTTTATCTGACGGCCTTTAAAACTCATACTGTTCTACAGATGTATTGTACGTCAGATACAGATGTATAGTGCTATACTGTCTGTATAAAATGGGTTTGTGCCCGTTAAAAGAACTTATGTAATGTTATCATAATTGGTGGAAGTTTCAAGATGAAAACGGCATTTCGTTTGTGATAATGACAATGACTTGAAATTTGTATATTTTTACAAAAACAAGTAGCAAATACATTTATTTTCATTAATCCTTGAAAAACGTTTTTTATCGAAATAACTCCAATAAAATATTTTCAAAACATTGACTACTTATTCGATATACGCGCATAGATATATATTCTGTGAGAAGTATTTGTTCATTCATTCAGGATAGTAGGGCTGTAAATATTAGTATAATGCGCGCTGTACTGTTTCTCAAATATAATGAACATGCCTTCCTGTTTGCTATATTTATTGCTTACCTCAAGTTTCATGACTCTTACCATAATGAGTTCCTAATAGGTTCGGTTTGTCTATCGAATATAAAACAAATGGCGAACGTTCTCAACCGAGTTTAATGTCATTTTTACTGTAGCAATAAGAATAAGTACACAGGCTAATTACGAAGCCCTAAATCAAGTTACCGGCAACTTCCGCTTTATGCCTCCTTCGTTAAGTACAAGCTGGAACTTTCTCTGGAATGTCGGGCATCTGTCGTACGAATCGCAGGACCAATCGAGAGATCGATATCTTTGCAATCGATTTCTATCGCGACAGTTTTACGCGCTCGTCGCGATCTCACTCCGCGTACCGACTTATTTCGTAAACGTCATCTCGCTTTGATAAATATCCGCGCCTGCGCTCTCATTAACCTATTTTTTGTGGCAATTATTTGAATAATTACAAATCAATCGATTGACTACCGCTACATTTTACTGATTACACATTTATGTCATAGATTTCGCGTAAGATAAATGATGGTGCCTTCTATTTTGAATTGATTTACGTATGAGGAGCGTTTTCACAGTGTCATAATACATATATTAATTAAAAAGCACTTTTCTACAAGTACGCGCCTTGTAAAACTTTCTTACAATTTGCTACAACGTGCTGATGGTGAAGTAAATCATAGTGAGGACATCCGTAATACTGTAATTGGTACTGAGGCAATGGGCTCACCAACGGTCACTTTTAATAGCCCGAAAAATACACTGGTGAAAATTTTCTACCTTCTTTCAAAAATGAAATCCCATCCCGAAAAACCTTATCCCCTCGGGATAAAGCCTGAGTTTTTTTTGTTGTGACGTCAAAATCATTGTGAAGCGTGTCGCTACGAGTTGCGACATAGTATATGAGTCGCCTTAAGTATTGCTTGAAACTAGTTGCATCTTTTGTCCGAGGTCGCGACTTGTCTGCCGCTTGTCAACGCCTCGTGTTTGGGCTTCAATTTGAATAACAAATTATAGGCTGGAGCTGTCCTATGATCGCCCACGGCGTTAATAACATGAATGCAGTATTGATAATATTTGGACGTCTTAATGAGCGAACAGTTTAAACAAATATTTTTCATATCTCATACGCGGAAAGTAGTGTATGTTTGATCTGAGTACCGGGTCGGAAGCGATGATTCCCACCACAGAGACATTCAGGGCTGTGATTCCCGCCCTCGGTCGGGAAAGACTCATAGTAATTGCTTCCGGCCTTAGGGCGGGAATGAATTAAAAAAAAATAGTACTACATTTGGAAAAGACGTTTAAAGAAAAAGTTTCTCTAGGAAAGAGAATGACTTTCTTCCAACCTCTTTGGGTACTTAGTAGGGATACGAAACTTTTTACATCAGTTAGAATAAATAAAAAAGGTGCGGCCTTGTGAATGTAGGTATAAACATTGGGTATAAACAACAGAAAATAGCCCGCGCGGGGCGGTACACGTTCCATATTTAAAATTAAAAAAAGAGTAATAATTTCTTAAATTCTGAAATTCAAAATCTTGTTTTTCATCGACACTAATAAGCACAGAACACTATTACTCGGCTAAAAGTACATGTTATTAAAAAGAGGAAGGATTTGTATATTATTTTTGTAATGTTATTTAGGTTAGGTACTCTATGATGTAGTATTCAAAGACGTTTAAAAGAAAAAGTTTCTCTTTCTTCCAACCTCTTTGGTTGTATTGTTGACAATTTTATTTTTTCTCGTAGGTATTATTGCGTTTTTGCATGTTTGAATTTTTGTAAAATTGTAATTTTTTTGTTTACTTTCCTTGAATTCGAAATGAAAAGTAGAGTGTTTAACGCGGGTGGAAGTTATCAATTCCTTCCGACCCTTGTATAACAATCTACTATATGTGAGAAGCTAATTTTTAAATAGTTCGTTTCACAATTACAAGAACTGCTGGTGGAAGCGGCCCGCCTCTTATACCTGTACCAATACGTTTTTAATATTACATAAGAGCAGTGATAGGCTTACGGTTAAAGAGCCGGCTTCTCATGATGATAATCAGCGAGGCTCGGGTTCAAATCCTGGCATGTACCAATTAATTTTTAAAAACTTACTTACATATTTATCACTTGCTTGACGGTGAAGGAAAACATCGTGAGGAAACCCGCAGGTCTCAGAATTAATTCTGAGGCATGTGTAACAGATGCGGTCCGGCGATGGGCTCACCACCTGTCACGTTTAGGGGTCGAATATAAAGGCGTGAGATTATTATTATTATTGTTACTTAAGTACGTAATTGATCACTAGCTCAACGATGAAACAAAACCAAACAAAAAAACTAAAGAAAACCAGTAGAAACTTTGATAGCAACAACTCAAAGAATCAGCAAGAGTAATCGCTGGGCTAAAAGCATCCGAAGATAACGTAGGCTGGGCTTACATCGTCAGTATCTCCGGTGAGTCGAGTGATAGCACTAATGAACCCATGTAGCCGTCACAGAAGTAGCGCGCCAAGACGGCACGCCATTAGAGGGAAACTCAAGGCCGGTTGAGGGCGGACACCTTCGCGTAATTATCTAAAACAAACTTCAAGGAATAGTGCTAGTACTATTCAGACATCGAGGACCAATAATTCGGTACGGGTGTTACGGGAAAATAAAGGTGGGATACGAAGAATATATTTTATTCAGTGCAATTATAAATTGTAGATATACTATCTTTTACTAAACTACCGATTGGAAATAACCAATCTCCTAAAAGAAACGACTTCAATAACATACAACATTAATAAAATATCAATCAGTGGAACTAAATAGTACGTATATAAATAATTTACTTCTGAAAGAGACATAGGCGAGAGGTGCTTATTAGCGCCTTCTGCTTACAATGAAGCTTAACTCATTTTCGGTGTGCCTGTAACGTATTTACCTTTTTTTTATAAATAACTAGCGACCCGCCCCGGCTTCGCACGGGTGCAATGCTGAATTTTCTTTGCTATAAACCTTGCGGAGCCCTAGACCTTTCCAACGAATGCAAAACCATGGAAATCGGTTCGTCAGTTCTGGAGTTAAATCGTCAGGAAGGAAAACCCGACTTATTTTTATATAGTAGATTTCATCGTTGGCCTAAGGCAGATAATATATGAAATGCAACAATTAAGGGGCTATTCCACTAGTCCCTACCAGCTGACCCTCCTGGTAGGGACAAGTGGATTTATTTTTCTACTCTTCCCTACCACACCGTCAGTGGTTGGGATAAGTGGAATTTCATTTCCACTCATCCCTACCAATAAAAACTTGACGTCCAGCAACAGCAAACATTGTAGAAATTTATTCGTTCATAATAAACGTCCTCAAGTTTGTGTTGAATACTAATTAAAGATTTTCTAAGTTAAGAAGTTTAAGATTTTCTCCCGCTTTCAACATTTCAGGTACCAGTAGTTGAGTCTCCAATACATACGAAGCAGAAATTAGCCCCTATATTAGTGAGATCAGTGGAAATGTTGCCTATAACAAACTTAACCCCATTTCAGAGGCACAGGAAGGCACAAATTATACTGTTCAGTTGCTTAGAAGGTGCGTTTGACACTTTATCTTGTTATTATTAATACCTCAGTAGACTCCCGCTGCGAATTATCTCTTATCGTTATGTAAATAGATTAACTATTCCTTGTCTTATTGCTGTCGTCTTTGAATTTACCGGTGTCTATTTTTTTAGAAAACATTGAACGTATTTTCTTATTCCACATGGTATAGATCAAATGATAAACAAGAAACTATTTTATTCATTGATTTTTATTTTTCATAGGTACGCTTCTTGTTTAGATAACATCAATTATTATAAAAAATTAAAAAAACGAACACGCTTCACACAAACAATACATGCACATTAACCAATCAAAAATTTCTCGAAAATAACAAAATAAATAAAAATATCCGACACAGTGGTGTATTTTAGTGCGGCAGTGAAGGGTTATGCAAAGCATGTTTACAAAATATTATTTTTACTTGTACTTGATTTAAAAAGATAAGGATTGATATACATTGTCTCCTACATATCCTATTTCCTATTAGGGTAGGCAGAGTCATAGACTCTATCTTGCAGACCGCATCTTGCACCTGGCAAATCTTTCGTACTTTATCCATCTATCCATCTATCAAACGACTCATTCATGTTTGTTTTGGGTTATATTTATTTGACTTTTCCTACATATATCGCTGGCTGGTCAATATAAGTACGCCTAGGTTATCATCAGAGATCGGCATTAGGTAGTGTGATTAGGTACCAAAGTAGGTAGAGGATATAATATGGAGTTGTTAAAACCACCATGTTCCTACTTTTAAATCGAAGCACACATATGAAATGCTAAAATTCATATGTGTGCTTGGTGTCGGATGGGACCGAAACTAAAATTTTTTCTAGCTAAGGAGCCGTACTATTACAAATATGCATATTTTGTTGATTATCTCCATGACCGGCCACTGTAGAGAAAATCACCTAAGAACAAAAGAAGTTTATATTTAGTAAGTAAATATGATACTGTAGAATAATCTCTGAAATTTCCCGGGAAATTTTCAGAAGTCCCAAATAAAGTGGTGGTTTTAACAACTCCATATTACATCCTCGTTGCAACTTTACCTACTATGGTACCTAATCACACTACCTAATGCCGATCTCTGGTTATCATATACCGACTCGTCCATTCAGAACACCCTTTTGCGAGAGGAAGGTGTATGTGTATAGCAAAATTCACATATTAGTACTAACAGCTTAAGTTAAGACCTGTCAATTTAAGTGATCGTAACACTTTTCCAACAATCTCGATCCGCGATGATAAACTTGTATCGGATCTTGATAACACCGTTCAAACCGCTTTCCTGATAGATGAAAATTGAGAAGGGCTGCCTTGACAGTAATTGCATGCAGAATTAACTTGTCGTTTAATTGGAGTTGGCCTAAAAGCCTGCATTTTCCACAGATAGGTATGTACTATCACAGTATCTAAGTTATCGATTGAAAGATAGAGTGGAGAATAGTGTGATTCGAGAGCGTTGCGGATTGAAAGATCATAAAGTGACTAGGATTGAAAGAGGAATGGTGAGGTGGTTTGGTCACATTGAGCGGATGAATGAAAGTCGTCTAACTAGACAAATATACAATATAAGGGTTGTGAATGGGCGAGTCGGTAGAGGATGACCTAGACGTACCTACATCGACCAGATCGGCGATGTGTTGAAGAAAAGTCAGATAAAGAGTACCCAAAACCGACGAGCATGCATGAGTCGTTTTATGGATGTGGAGGAAGCACGAGAGATCTGCCAGGTTCGTAGCAAGTGGCAGTCTATTATCTCTCAATGGTAAATAGGCGTGAGATTATGTAGGTATGTATGTACGTTATCTTTCTTAAATTGTAAGCTGGATGATAAGAACCGTATTCTTATTGAAAAATCTCGAAATGGTTTTTGAATTACTGCCTCTATAATAAAATGTTGCATGGCCAATTATGCGCCCTGGACCATATTACACCAAAAGTGCCCGTGTTCTTGGGCGTTTTAATAATGGATGTACTAGTTGAAGCTGTATGACGCATAAGTCTTTGAAGGATGTAAAGTGAGAGATTAACCAGGTTCTTAGCAAGGCTGTTGTCTCTGTCTACCCCAACGGATTAAAGGTATGGTATTTTATACGTATGTACTGTAACAACTAAAAGGGTTAACATGATTTTTTAAATAACCATAAAGGGATTCACCCCAAATATATAAATATAATGATAGGTCCATATTAAATTACATTTTACCAAATCAATTAGTATCCGCTTGGTCAAATTTTCTGTATCTTCTGCTTAGTATCATAGTTGCCTGTTGGCTCAGTTGGTAGTGACCATGCCTTCAGAGCCGGCGGTTTCGTTAGCCCACCCTGCTTTTTTCCAGAACTAAAAGACCAATCTTCTTCAATTTCTTAGAGTTTGGTTCGGTATTATTTAGTAAATATACCAAGTCCTTTATCAACTCGATTTTCTACGGGTAATTTGTTGTATAGTTCCTTAACGGCGATTACTATCGAATTAATTTATAATGATTAGTCGATGGTAATCTATCAGAGAAGTAGAGCGCACGCGTTGCGCTTTGCTAAACGTATGCAGTGTACTACTTACTCCACTTCTGTGCCACCCAGTTGTGAGACAAAACGAGATTTGAAGATGAAAAGGGTACCTATTTATCTGTATCCAAATTAAATTCGAAGTGTCTAGCCGTATATGGAATACCTCTGCCTACCCCCTCGGGGATGAAAGGCGGAGATTATGTATGTATGTCTAGCCATCCAATAAATTTGTCGGATGAATACAATTATTTAGTCGTCCGTAAACCTTTTAAAATTGAGATATTTTTGTTGAGTGTTGATTCATTAAAAAAATCCCAAAACACTTCTCAAAAATTATTTCGATTTTAATTTTTCAAAAAAGAGCACGTCTTAAAATTATAAATTAATCAAAAAACTAAATTAAACGCTTCCTAAAAAGTATAGATTAATACTCTCGCACTTATTTTCCAGTAATATTCATAATTCATATATTAAACTGAAATTTGGTTATCTTCTCTACTATATAAAAATAAGTCGGGTTTTCCTTCCTGACGCTATAACTCCAGAACGCACCAACCGATTTCCACGGTTTTGCATTCGTTGGAAAGGTCTCGGGCTCCGTGAGGTTTATAGCAAAGAAAATTCAGGAAAAATTTCAACAGAAAAGCGGGAAAATCTTATGAGCATTGCACCCGTGCGAAGCCGGGGCGGGTCGCTAGTCTATATAAATAAAAATCTATTGCCACATGTATGAAAGATCATCACTTGTTAACACTTCGACCGATTTAGCTACTTGGATTTGTATAAAATATGTCATATAAATACTTGTGAAAAGCGGGTACTTCCAGAACGCCTTTTTTAACTCCCTCGGGGATAGGAGTGAACATATGTTTGTTAGGTATATTTAACTTTTTAACCGACTTCAAAAAGGAGGTTATCAATTCATCTGTTTTTTTTATGTTTGTTACCTCAGAACTTTCGACTGGGTGAACCGATTTAGATAAAAATTTGAAAGCTGGTGCTTCCAGATTAGTCCCATTTTAATTTCGTCCAGTTCTGACAACGGCATCCATGATAAAACCATATAAGTTAAATATTGAAGTCGGTTTTTTTAATCTTTAGAGTGGTTATTTCGAGTCTCGTTATTCGGCATGCGTGAGAGTCTGTCCCCTATGATTACACTCCACATTCGTGGCTCATTACTTTAAAGTGTTGTTAGCTAATCATTAAGTGGGTATAATGTCTTCATTTTAGAATAAATATTCGTTATTATTATTCCGAAACCTATCAATTTATATGTTTATGTACAAAATTATAACAACATACATACAGGGTAGGCAGAAAATAAAACGACACCTGCAACTAGCCTAGGCAAACAAAGGACTCTTAATGGTAGTACTCACTATAGGAACGACGTGTCAGTGACTGTATTTCTTTAGAGTGTTGCGTCTATTTTACTTGGTCGCGCTATAAAGCCACATGCATAACAAGTAGATGACCCATTTGACTAGGCCCTCAGGCAGGCGTAAGAGTACTTGCAAATATCTTTAAAACGGGTTTGTCACAAATACGACATGAGATAAAAGAGATGCCCTTGAGTTTCTTGCTGGTTCTTCTCGGGGTACTTGCATTTGGAACCAGCAACTCGTCGGTGGAGATGGGCTGCTGTTTACATTTAGTCAATCTTGATGGACGAGTTTAGATTGCCTTGTTATTTAGACTATTGACTTTTCTAAGTGTCATTTTCAATTACCTATAGAAATAAATACATTTTTATTACCCAGGAATCACATAATTATAGGTCACAAAATTTTCACTAAATAGGTAATCGGTTTCCTAGGTACCTACTTGTCTTAAGGTTTCTGAGGTCAATCAATAAAGTAGGCTTGTGCATTTCTTATTTGTTCATCCTATCCTACTAATATTATAAATGCGAAAATTTGTATGGATGGATGGATGGATGTTTGTTCCTCTTTCACGCAAAAACTAATGAACGGATTATGATAAAACTTGACAGTTATATAGCTTATACATCAGAATAACACATATGCTATATTTTATCCCCGTATTCCATCGGGAACGGGAACTACGCGGATGAAACCGCGGGGCGCTGCTAGTATTTAATATAAAGTCTATTTTAAGACTCGATTTCGTGAATACGAATGACTTCATTTAACTAGTCTCAGTAAAAAACGGAATTACTTTAATTTTGACATTGGTTGGCTGTAAATAAGAGTATAATGGAAGTATACACTTTCCGCAACCAATACGCGGGTTGTTAACATTTACAAGTCTTATATGCAACACCTTACAAGTCTTAAAACAGGTATTTTTTTATTAAGAAGTCATATAATAATGTTATAATCGTAAAACACTTAAAATATTATGATGCACATAGTAGAATAGGTCTAGGGTTTGGTTCACACAGGTTTTACATTTAGTTATGCGCTTGTTATTATTTTATTTTTCATTCGACAGATATTTAATAAGAGTGCAAGTTAGCTTGTTATTATTTTATAATAATGATTGTACTTTAGTGGCTCTCATGTATAATTTTATCATTTATTGGCGTGTCATTGGAGTGAGTAAAATTTAAAAATTTGTGTTTCAAGTTCGTACGTTTTTATTTTATCATTACCTACGAAATTGCCGTTTTGAACTTACATAAAAACAGAAATAAACATTTTCATAGGTACTTACATTTTATATACTTACACATTTTTTTCTTTCATCCCCTTTCATCCCCGAGGGGGTAGGCAGAGGTATTCCATTACTGGATATACCCACATTTCACGAGACACATTGGACCCCTAAACGTGATAGGTGGTGAGCCCATCGCCGGACCGGGTCCATTTACACATGTCTCAGAATTAATTCTGAGACCTGCGGGTTTCCTCACGATGTTTTCCTTCACCGTCGAGCTAGTGATAAATATGTACGTAAGTTTTGAAAAACTCATTGGTACATGCCAGGATTCGAACCCGAGCCTCACTGATTTTCGGCTGGCTCTTTAACCGTCAGGGCTCACTGCTCTTATATTTTATTTTCATAAACCGAAACAAAGCAAATCCATACAATACAATAGTACACAAGAAAGTTCAGAAACTCCTATTTTTAGATCACATTGAACGTTTCCGTATTCTCCCCTTCCAGTATGTACTTAATAGGCCCATAGTCTTTAGATCAATTTTATTAGGTATTATTTTATTTACAAAATACAAAAGTTGTCAAACCAGTGACACCATAAAAACTAAAAAAAACTTGACAAATTTGTGAAAAAGCCAAAGTTCTTTATTTTAAATCTTTTTGGTTTTATTTTTTGTAACAGGCTATCAAAAACAAAGTTGCCAGCGCCACATACCTCACGGGGAGAACTTTAAAGCAACCACAAATTTTGACAGTATTGGCGACCATACTTGAGCATACGGACACTTTATTACTTTCATCTCCCGCATGGAATAAGTAAAAAACTATAACGTACCTTAAGGTGAAGCTAGATGCATTTTTATTATGTTCTGATATATTTTTTAATCTCTCTTATTTTTTAGTATACTTACTTATATGATTCGGAATAATATTCTTGATACCTGTTGTCAATATAGATAAAAATAATCTAACACACACAATAGATTTTCAAACGACTTCAAAAAAGGAAGAGGTTTTCAATTCAACTGTATGTTTTTTATGTTTGTTACCTCAGAACTTTCGACTGGGTAAACCGATTTTGGTTATTCTTTTTTTATTTGAAAGCTTGTGCTTCCAATATAGTCCCATTTCAGTTCTAGCAGTGTCATCCATGAGAAAACCATATAAGAAGAAGTCTGTTTTTTTACTCTTTAGAGTTCTATGTTATACTAGCTTGTACTCGCGGCTTCGCTCGCGCACGTTGATTTCACCCTCTTAGGGGTTGAATTTTGCAAAATACTTTCTTAGTGGATGCCTACACTATATAAGCTATTTCTCTGCTGAATGTTTATGATTAGACCTTTGAAATGATACCTAATAATCCCATCATCATTGATTCTAAATGGGATTAAAAGTGGTTTGAATTATTATTTTCTAAAGGTGCGATTTTTTTGACGTTTAGACCCAAGGGTTTAGGCTGTGCGTTGATATATCACCAATCAGTCAGTCAGTTTATCATTTTATAAATATAGATTACCAAAATTCAACGCATCATGCAATAAGGATAAATATTTTATAATATAAAAATGTACTTATAATAAAAAAGTTTAAAAAATGTAAAGTGAGATGCTAGCCTCCCCTTAAAGGATGATTGAACGATCCTTAATGAACTGGCTTAGCCCTTAGGTAATATAATACAAAGAATTAAGTCATGTTCAGACGAATCACAGTGTAACATGAAATCTTTCAATAAAATGATTTTGTATGACTGGAAATTAATGCGCCGACTAATCTATATCTATACAAATATTATAAAGAGGAAAGATTTGTGTGATTGTATCTTTGTTACGAATAAACTCAAAAACTACTGGACCGACTTTAAAAATTCATACACCAGTGGAAAGCTAGAATATCCCTGAGTAACATAAGCTATATTGTATTTCCGTATTCCGACGGAAACGGGAACTACGCGGGTGAAACCGCGCAGAATCGCTGGTTACTTATAAAACCCTTAGCTCAACAGCAGACTGTTACGGGTTGATGATTATGATTTAGTTTGTTATTAATTACCTACTGTTAAATGAAAATCCGAAAACATTTTTACAGGTAAGTATTTTAAGAAACCATTTTAATGAATGGTTATTTGCAATTTAATTTCAATACAAATAACTACAATATTATCAAATCTCAAATATATTATATTTAAAATTCAAAACAAGAACAACAAAAGGCGATGACTGGAATATTTTGTATCAGTAAATACCTCGTGTGCTCCCGCCTTTATTTTCGGCGGTTGAAATGAGTGTGAATTATTTTCGCAGTGACGTCTCATCAATTTTTAGCTTTTCGATTAAGTTTAGGGCACGATAATGAAGCCGGGATATAACCATACCAAATTTATTTATTAGTTGCAAGGATTATATTTACGAGTCATTAAACATTTTAGGTCGTAAATACAAAGGGTTTTTAAAATTTGTATTTTCTAAAAGTGTATTTGTACATAATAATTTTTATGCATACTAAAATGTTTAAGGAAAAATACTTATTAATGTGTTTACATAACTATAATATTTATTATTTATTTATTTTATTCTATTTTAAAAATCAAGTAACAATGTGTTAGTAAATCCTTAACTTATGTGTTAGTAGATACATGCAGAGAACAACAAGACAGTATAAAATGGATATTATAAATGGATATTACGTTTAAGGATTCAAAGAATAGACTGGTGAAAAGAGCGTATATCTGGGAGTGGTATACCTCTGCCAACGTGTTTAACCGTAAATGGTATGCCTCTGCCAACCCTATCGGGAATGACGCCGTGAACATATTTTTTTTTACCAATGTAAATACAAATCAAAATACTTAGGTGATTATTAGTTATTTCCAGAAATCAAAAACCTCCGCAGAGCCCTCGGCGATTAGGCGAATGTATTTGTAATGTTAATTGTTATTACTTTTGTGTATAAACAAAACAATCGCGCTTGTGAAAAGACGTTATCAAAGTACCTTTATTCTTATGACCGCTATCAATTAGAAAACCCAATGATTTATCTCTAACGGGATCTGCTCGTTAATACTAGTCGACAAGAACAAAATAATAGTGTAAAAAACGGTATTTAGGTAACAAGAGTATCGGCCGTTCGTTAGCCTGAATTTCGCCGAACGGGAATCGAACCCGGGCCCGCGGGCGTCGTGAACGACAAAGATCTCTGCCCATTGTGTGCTTTGGGACCGCTCGATAACATTCTGCCCGTTAAGAAACGCTGAGAAATTTTGTGTGTAAATTTTAAACCGCTCTAGCAGATTTTTTATTAATACCTTACAACTATAATATTATTCTGGTGTAGACATTGTAAAAACGTGTAGGTATATAGGTTTTTCAAAAAACTTACATACAAATTTATCACTAGTGAAGTAACATCGTGAGGAATGTTTCAGAATTGATTCTGAGGCAACAGCACATCGGTCGAAGCAATGGGCTCGATATTTGTCACATTTCGAGGTCCAAAAAATATTCTTGGGGAACAGTGGGTATTTCCACGAATGGAATACCTCTGCCGACCCCTCTGAAATCACATCAGTCTGATAGGACACACGTCATGTGTAGTATTTTGAAACCTACTTAAAAAAAAAACAATTCGACCGATATATTTTTTTACGTACCTATGTTAGCGGATAACGTCGTCGTTTATGAACCTATTTTAATGATTCTTTTTTTGTTGGAAAGGTGATATTCCAACGGTTGTACCATAATAAGAAAACCAGGATCTGATGATGGCATCTCAGAGAAATCAAGGGGAACCTTCGCAAATCGTAGTGGTGACTAGTGCTTTTTAATTTTTTTTAGTTTCTTGTTTGAAGTCGTTTTTTTATTAAAAATTATGCCGTATTGTTTCGCATCGCATTATATCGCATCTCAAACAGTCAACATTAGGCTCGTATTAAATTTGTAGGTAGATAGCAATTCAATAGATAGGTCAATGATATCTTACAGTAATTTGCAGACATACGATCAATCAGGCGACGAACGCAGCTATTTCATATCGACTGGTGTTTGATTATACGAAGTATTTATTACGCTAATGGGATTGTATAGTAGACAGTTAACTGTTTTTTATCGTAACAATACAAGCCAATGGAACATCCATTAGCGACCGTCCAAATTCGAAGTCGATGACTCTACGAGTGCTCAAAATATTAATACTAATAAAATCCGCCTGTTCGGTTCTCGATACAAAAACCTAACAGGTTATGGTGAGTTTTCCTTTGATTTAACTATCTTTGAAATACAAATACTTCTGTAAATGTGAAAGGAAACCGTGACTGATTGACTTAGTACTGATATATCATCGCACAGCACAAAACCGCTTTGTCTAGGAACTTGAAATTTTGCGTGGAGGTTATACTTTAGGAAAAACGTCCGCTAAGAAAGGATGCAGACATACATATATAGTCGGGCCTGTTGGCTTAGTTGGTAGTGACCCTGCCTTCTGAGACGGAAGTCACGGGTTCGTTTTCAGATTGGATCCAATATGTGTCTGGTGGTGTAATATCTAATTAGGTATGTTTACCTCTTGTTTAGTACCCATGGTACCTACGTGGTACCTACGGGATCTGTACTGTGTGTTGATTGTGTCCTACAATTTATTTAATATTACTCTCTTCTTTATACTATGTAGTGTAGCACACAGCACAATGTAGCTAGTATAAGTAAACTGTAAAGATTTTAGCCCTTTAGAATGTGGATGAGTTAACGGTCTCGAAAACAGTTAGGTCACAGAATAAATACAGTATTTTCTTGGAAATTTCCGTTCCTTTTGCAGCCGATACACGAGACACCTTTAAATAAACTTGTAAACTACTTTCAAATAGGGTAAAAGGCCTGGGTTCTATTCCAGATCGGGGCGTTACTTATATAGATCACCAGCTCGACAGGACCGTAAGTCCCAGATTTGGATCTTGAGCCACGTGTGCGCATGTTTTGGGGCCCGAAATATACACTGGCGAAAAAAAGGTAGATCCATAAATGGGACACTTCTACTAACTCACGGTGTTAATTAAACATTTGATAAAATCTAATGATTAGCACAGCTAATTTTGATTTAGTAATTTATAATCATTCTGCTATCAATTTCTGGTTTTGTGATTATACGACTTTTTTATATGTTTTGTTGTGTTTTATTTGTTTTGTGTAATAAAGCAAAAGAAGATTACAAGAGCTATTTAAAGATCGCAATACATAAAACATATTTTATGCTTGTATATCTTTTTCCCTTTAATATCACGTCTAACTTCTCAATTAACTATAAATAATGTGTCATAAACGTCTTGCAATTTACAACCAATTAAATCCAGAAAATAAAGTTATAACAATAGCAATAAATCTTTGTATTAAACAACCATATAATTTTACAACAAAAGTACTTTAGGTATGCATGACGTATCTACCTAGTAATTATGTCATTAATTTAAACAACAATTTCCTATCGAAGATTTAATATGTGCTTACATTTATGAATTCATATACAAAAATATTTGTGTCTTGACTATTATTAAATGGTCATCCTTCAGCCATTTTCCCATTATGTACCCATTGTAAAGACTGTATCAATAAGAGTCCACTATTTAAATTTTGTGTCATTTAATATTCGTGCAAGTGGCAACTCTGAAACTGGATCCATAATCGACCTGGTTTCTTCGCTTATGCTTCTTCGTTATGGGTTTTCACAATTATAACCCGTTCTTCTTTTATGTAGCTCTCAATTTTTTGGGCTCCGTAACTCAAAAGGAAAAAACGGAACCCTTATGGGACCACTTCGTTGTTCGTCTGTCTGCCAAGGCCCTTTATCTCCGGAACGCGTCAAGGTATCGAGTTAAAAATAAAACCATATTACTCAAGTCAGTCAATTGAGCTGCGAAAAAATCTAATTTCTAAGTTACTTACCGAAAAAATAGGAGCTGTTTATGCCGCAAAAAACGTATATTTTGACACTATCAAGGGAATCAAAATCTATAGCGTAATTTCCGTTGACCTTGAACTATTAAATTTGGCAAGCAATATCGTCTTATACTACAAGTAAAGGAAAACATCAAAAAACTATACATTTGTAATTAAATCATGAAATATTTCTTTATTTAAAGTACGTAATCAACCATCGGGGTATAAATGTACCTACAAATTTGTCCGGAATCCTCGGTCGGCGAGTCCGACTCGCGCTTGTCCTATTTTTTAATAAACGGAACTTTCCTATGTGACAGCTGTAAAATTTCAGATATTATGCACCAAAAAATATGACACTAAATTCAAATAGTGCAGTTATTGAGACACCCTACATATTTCAGTGTATTTTCCATATATATATATATATTAAAACGAATTAACTGAGGCACTATAAAATACTTCGGCAAAGCAATCCACTTCAAACCAGCTCTGATATTAAATAACGAAACCTAATAAAGTGTAATTGCATTTCAAAAGGCTCACGAGCCGATTATTGTGAATGCCCTATCTATTTACTCTATTCAAACAAATGTTAGAGGCCATTAAAAGCCAATAGCAAACGTAAAAGAGCGAGATGAGTTGTATCCGAACTGGGATCGCGGCCGTAACTCGCGTCGGAGATTATCATAAAGCAATACCGGAGTGTCGCCGTGTACTGTCGGGGCAATACAGCACCAATACTAAATTGCACCTTTAATAACTACCCGAGCACACTTACAACAAATCAGACCACGGTCAGAATATTTAAAACGCTAAACGGAACCGAATATGCATAATGGAATCGTTTGAGCTTTCGACGATCCACTTTTAAACCTGTAGATTCTGTTGTTAATTGTATAAAGATCGTATAAGCCCACTGCTGCTTCCACTTCAAATTATGCCGCCTCCTTATAGCTATAACACTATTTATCCGCAAGAGACTTGTTTGAACACGAACAAACTTGATAGCTGACCAAACCGAGTTAACTCTGAAATCTCAGCCCCTATTCAGCTTATACCTACGGCCTATTGACAAATTCAGACCTGCCACTTAGATGGCGTGTTGACTCCATGTGCCGATAATCATGAAACGGAGTTTCTTAACAAAGATAAACTTGCACGGCACAAATCTGGGAGCAGGCAGCCCTAGAACTAAACACGAGTAAAATCTACAATAGTTTCGCCCGACATGGAAAAAGTCGTGACCAACTCGCGCTCGGGTCAGCCAGGACGCTGCGGGCGTAAATAATGCCGACGTCCGATCTTAATTATCGGTCCATCGTTAGAGATGACCGACGGGCACAACCGAAATCGGCGAACGGGTTGCGACATCGTTTCTGTGTCGGCGAAGTGCCCCGTCATTATCGCCCACCGATAAATCGCTAGATCCACCTCAACCACCTGCGAGACGCGGCACGATTGTGATTGCGCGTTTTGGCACCGGACATTATAATTCTTTTGTTGCCATTGCCATTATTTTGATCGAGATGACTTGTGATTTGTAATTTGGATTTTAGATAAAACGGTCGGAATAAAAAATTGTTTTGATTCAGTTGAGTGCTTAGTTTGTGGATCAAAATTGAGGAGACGAGATTTTACGTTTGTGTTGTCAATTTCGAATGTATTGGATTGTTTTTCATTGAAATGTACTATACATACTATAAATAATAGAACCTTTCACAGGGCTGAGATAAGAAAGATGTCAATCAAAGATGGAGATATTATAAAAATATAGTTTGTACAGTATTTATTGACAAAAATATTATCCAAAAATTATCCAACCATATGGAACAGTGCCTAGAAGGATGTAGGTTTGCCTCTTTATACATATGACGGGCCTATTGACTCAATGGGTAGTGACCCTGTTTTCTGAGCGTTTGTGAGTTCGTTCAGAGTTTAGTGATTCGATTCCCGCTCAGGGCCAAAATATAAGGCATATCATTTGACAGTGTTAAGTTGAACTCTGGTCACCTGCCTCGAACAAAATTTTTAAGGTCAAAATTTGGCAGAAAAAGAAACTTGTAAACCTGAATCTAATCAACTTTCATCAACTTATTCAAAAGGCTAATGAATCATCGTTATGAAAATAAAAATTGGTGCTCTCATTTGGTTTCAGTTTGTTAATAGTCGCTTTGAGCGCGCCGCGCGAGCCGATCTCGGAGCGACGCGACGTTGAAAAATTCTGAACTCGTGATTTTCGGTCGTGTACTTCATTTATTTGCTGGAGACGGCGAATATTGTTTACGGCAATACTGTTAGTTGCCTTTCCGGCTTTCACCTCATGGAAATTAACTGTTGGCTTCAACTTCAAAGATACAATGTAGGCAAATACTTTAGTTCTAAACACAAAATCGTACGATACTCTATTCAAAGAAATAAGAAGAAGAAAAAGAAATGACAAATTGTGAACATTCATATTCCTTGTTAACTTTTCCAATGAAAAAAGTAGGTAATATTTCAAAGATAACCTACATAATTAATTATTTGGCCGGCCCGAGCATCGAACCCCACTCGCGGCGGCGCTAACGAGCGAGGTGCGTTTGCGCATATTTATTGTTGCAACCTGCAATAATCAAAACGGAGTCAGATGCAGATTTACATCGCTGAGTTATCTTCAAAATTCTTGATCTCAGTTGGTAGAAAAATATTTATTTTACTTTCAACGGCTGTATTTGCAATTTCCGACACCGTTTTGTAGTAAATCGAACACGTATTTTAAACAAACAAGACCAATAGATAATACTCATTATTGCATGCCACAGAATTTTAATAGTCGCCAATTACAAAAGCGTTCCAAATACTATAATTAATTGTGGTCTGTTGTAGAAAGGATGAAATAAAAAAAAAACTTTATAACGGTTCTCAAAAACGACACGATTGGCAAATCTGCGATTAAAGCATTCAAATTCCTCCAAAAATATGTGAGATGGGGGTCGTTATTTCGAAATTATACTATCGATCAGGCAGTAATACGGGATACAGCCTCGGGTGGCGAATTTAGGAGAAATTGTGGCTTGCGTGCCTCCCCGCGAGCTGTTATCCTGCGTGCATACTAATACATGTTATTCGCCACATCATCATATAGCACGAGATATCCGTTTACCTGAATCCAAAGATTCCGAATAATTAACGTAATACTATGGCTTTTCATAACGTAAAAGTTATTGGAATAGAATGATAAATAGTTTTTCACGGCTTGATTCACTAGTTGATCTAAAAACTAATTTTTATTAAAATAGAATATAGCTTATGGCTCAATAGTTCTCGAGAAAACCCCTCACACAAAAACCAAGAAACACATAATTTTAACTCTTTATAATATTCGTAAAAAATATAAGCTTTGTTACTAACTTGTATGGACCTATAAGAAGTCTGCAAAATAAATTATTATTATTATAATTATTTAGAAAAGCCATGTGTTGATTGACGGTTGCTATTAAACTACTAAAAGCGACCAAGTAAAATTGATAACACTCCAAATAGTTATAGTTTGGACATGTTTGTTTTTTTAAAGCTTTTATGACAGTTAGGCGAAAGCACAAAACATTGCGGCATCGAGGATACCGTCTGTAAAGATAGGCTATCTCATTGAAATATAACCCCTCTGACACGATAGATAAAGTTAGTAACGGAACGGAGACATCTCAAAACTAAACTAAAGACTACCATACTACTTAGTAGACCTACATGCATGGGATTGACTGACTAGGCTCATAATAAGTAAGTAAGTAACAACTCTTTATTGTACACCAATAAAAATATACAACAAGTGACACAGTTATAGTATTGTATATAGTTATTGTAAATCATAATTATTAGTAAGAAATGACGTTAAAAATAGCTGTCCTGGAGTTTGTTGTTGGTTCTTCTCAGGGTACTGTATTTGGAACCAGCAACTCGTCGGTGAAGATAGGCTGCTGCCGCTAATCTCCATGGACGAGTTTGGAGTCCTTTCTTATTGGACTATTGATGTTTCTAAGTGTATTTTTACCTACAGAAATAAATGATATGGATGGAATTCAAAGTTGTTGCCATTATTTTTAGTGGCAGCTAAAAATTCACGCTAACTTTCCCGCGTTTTCGGTGAACACGGTCCCGAATTTCGAGGACTGTGCCCGCGGCGATGCAAATTGCGTCGCCTCTTATCGGTGCACTTTATCCGGGGTACTTTTGTGCATATTTTACATATATTTGCGGGGATGCAGCCGATAGCCGGTGTGGGCGGACCCTGCGCCCGCATGCTAATGCACCGGCGACTCCAGCGCAGACATGCACTTAGGCATCGCAAAGCTTAATACAACTAATCTAATCGTTGCTGTTTACATTACCATTCACACCGCTAATTGGATAAGACGTATTGTGGTCTTTATTTTTGATGTGCTAGATACTATTTAATATGTATACTAATAGAAGGGGGTATATTTTGGAACTACAGACGTTGAATCATATTCAACGTCTGTAGTTCCAAAATATACCCCCTTCTATTTCAAATATCCTTGGTTAATGCGATGAGGATTTATGGAGCTTCTGTGCAAAATTCTTGCTTCTAGAACCATTTATTTAAGATGTTTGTCATTTAATTAGTCTAGTCACTGAAAAAGTTTTATTTAGTAGATGTAAACTAGATAGTGTTTATTGTAAACTATGATCCAAAACGTCTCAAGTTTCTGCTGTAAGACTAATGAATATTTAGTATAACTGCCCATTGATAGAATTTATAATTGAAAAAGAACAGAGGATCGAACACCATTAACTTTATAAAGTATGCCAACTGTACTTTGTATTAGGTACAGTTTCATCCTAAACGATGCCAGTTACGGTTTCCTACTGACAAGTTCGCTCCGAGAGATACCTCAGATCTATATCGCGTCTGCTCTCATCTAATCTTTGACACCATAACATAATTGTGCAGAGTCCCGAGGGTATAGCGGCGCGGACGCAGCGCTGCGGTCACGAACCGCTCTAAACATAGAGTCTAGCCCTAAACGATGCCACCATATCCGTCGGCCGACAACATCCACTCATAAGTTCGTGTAGCCCTTGCTCACGGCACCGATTTACTATGAACTTCTATATATCCAAGCAATAAAACTTGGACAATACTATCACAAGGCTTATATGGGCAACTTGGTAGGAAGGATTTTATATCGTGAACAGCTACTGAATAATCCTGTCGCGATTGTAAGACTTTTGTTTTTATATATTTGATAGACGTTTCTAATCAAGTTACCAAATTGACGATCCATTGAACTGAGGCTCACGCGAAATTACATTAAAAAATGAAATGAGGCAATAAAAGGAGCCTCGTCAAAAATTTGAGGTAAATGACTCGGGTGATTGATGATCGTGAAATTACACTGTTTCAGAAACGACAATATTTTGTGGTCATTTTTCAGAACCGACATTTTTGTCCGGTGATGCGTAGACGTATTAAGCTCATAAATTAAATGCTAGAGGAATAAGTGAGAAGTTAACTAACTTGCGAACTTGGTGTAGTTTTACAAAGCCTGAACTAGACAAATGACTGCCATTTATCGTAACCAACACATAATTTCCATTTCAATAATCTGTGTAAGTTATCGTCGGAATAAATCATTGGAATTAGCGGTGTCGAGTGACCTCGCAGACGTCGCAAGCTGACGCCGGCTCGTGACTTATGACGGAAAATCACCGAGGAACAACTATCCGCATCCACTCTATACACAATAATACTCTCAGAGGCACAATTAGGGGAACACAGTGACATTTTCAGACATTCGAAGACACTTGGAGCCTTGGTATTCCGTTATACTATTGTTTTGGGTGAGATGTGAGTAGCTAATGTCTGTATGACTGTTGGCTAAGTAGCTAAACCGACCCTGATTAATTTAGGTAAGGAGGTAGCTTTTATGATGAAATATATTGTATCAGTTCACTTAATATCGGTGAGCAATCAAAAGCTTGGCAGGGGTATCAATATAAACTATCTTACACCTTTTATGGCGGGCCTGTTGGCTCAGTCGGTAGTGACCCTGCCTTCTGAGCCGGAGGTCGCGGGTTCGATCCCCGCTCGGGGCCAACATTTGTGTGCATGAACATGTCTGTTGGCTTCGTGTCTGGCTGTTTAATATTTATTTAAGTATGTTTATCAGTTGTTTAGTACCCATAGTACAGACTCTGCCTAGTTTGGGACTAAATAACCGTGTGCGAATGGCGTCCCACAATTTTCATTTTTTTTTTTACAATTATCCCCAAGAAGCTAAATGTATTCCATTTCTGGAAATACCCATGTTTCACCAGTATATTCTCTAGACCACTAATCGTGATAGGTGGTGAGTCAGCCCATCGCCGGACCGGGTCTGTTACACATGCCTCAGAATTACTTCTGGGACACGTGGGATTCTTCACGATATTTCCTTCACCGTCGAGCTACGAGAACCCGAGCATTGTCGCGCCCCTAAACATGACTAGTGGTCAGCACAGTCCGGGTTGCTGTTGCACATGACTCAGTACTTATTCCTTCTACCAACTGTGAGCATGTGTGGCGTCATTAAAGCCATCATTAACGAATATATTAGCTCCAACAAAAGAATACAAGTATCACTGAAATATTACAGTTCTTCATAAAATTCTGCGGAAGACCTGGAAAATTGTTTATTGTGTGTTCTATTGTCATTGCAGCCGTCAATACACCATCTAATTTGAAAGCATTTAGAACCTTTCAACTTGATGGTGGTGTACCATATAAGATGGTGTACCATAAAGTTGAAAGGTTCTCAATGTCGAATAAATCATGTTCAGTCGTTGCAAATATAATTAAATGCTACCGAAGATTCCTAATACTTAACTATATTTTTTTAGTACCCGTAGTACGGACTCTGCCTAGTATAAGACTAAATTACCTTTTATGAACAGTGGGTTCGATTCTGCTTTCAGCCACTAAACAAATTTTAGTTTAGTGGTATCTTTGTCTTACCTAAAAAAAAGAAAGGGATAGAAGATAACCTACAGAATTTAGTCCTGTCAGAGGCTTTATTTTAGTCATGATTTCTTTACTTATGCAACTAAACAAAACATGTTATAAATTTGACAGAACTAAATACCTATCCCTCGTTTCTTTTCTTTTCTAGGAGAAAGAAAATCACAAGAGTAAACTAAAATAAGTTTAGTCGCTGTAAAGCAGAATCGAACCCACTGTCCTACAATTTATTTATATAGCTGGGCGTCCACTGGTAGAATTACCTGGTGTCACAGAATAAGTAATAGTACTATCTGGTGTGTTTTTATTATGCTCCCGCGGGAACCAACTGCCTGAGGACTAGAAGATATTATAGTATCTCTACACCTCATTATTAATATAAACTAACAATCACTATCACTACATAGTATAAAACAAAGTCGCTTTCTATGTCCCTATTTCCCTATGTCCCTATGTCCCTTTGTATGATTAAATCTTTAGAACTACGCAAGGGATTTTGATGCAGTTTTTTTGCTATTGCATAGCTTCTATCGAGGGCCTTGAGCGCGGGGACCGAATCCAGAAATTCCGTAACGAAAAAAAACCTCACGCTCCCCACTCCGACGGGCACGGAGGTGTGGCTTGAAGGCCGTGCATTGTCTAACGTCGTTTCTTTTCGGCAGTCTTGTTGATACAAAATGCTATGCAATAGCTTTACCGCGGCAGTCCCCGAGTGTTTAATAGATAGAGTGATTCAAGAGGAAGGTTTTAAGGAAGGTTCGGGGCGTGTCGCTAGTAAGAGATATTTTAAAGTTTCTATATTTGATTTAAAAAATATATATTTAACTCCAACAGAAGGTAGGTTGTGTATTTAACCCTTTTTATCGGCACCGCCTAAGCCTAAACAGATAGACGGATTAAGAATTTGTCTTCATTCTTCAAATATAAAAAGATTTAAAATAAATAAATTTAAAAAAAAACACCAACTTGCCACAGGCTACGTTACATTTATACAAGACTACACTAGAAGTATAGCATTTTTTTAAATAAATTTTATTCCTTACTATTAATTGCCTTGTATACGCATTTGTTTTTTTGTGTTTTAATTAATTTGAGAATGTAAATTACGGTAGCGTTGATGATTTATAAAAAGCGATGCTAGTTTTATAGTGCATCAAACACTAATCGGCTTGTAAGGAGCGCGGACAGTCGCGCCCAGACCATGCGTCTCTCGGACTGGTTTTTGTCCTACTGGATACTGCACAGTCGATTTTATCGTCTTATGCATACGTCTTTTTGTAATTTACCTGTGCTCTTCCCAGATAGTTATTACATTCAATACCTAATTTAAAAAAATGGGACACTGTAATGTGTTTGGTTACCTAGACAAATGAGTTTTTATGATCTGTCAAAACGAAAATTCATGATGGAAAATGAACTGAGTACTGAGCTTTTTAATACTATTTTTTTTACTTTTTAGTTGTTTTATCATCATTTTAAAATTGGCTTTAATAGTAAAATGAAAATCACAATCTATTTTTGGAGGTGGTTTGGTCTTATTTTTGTTCTTAAATTATTTCGATACAGTAAAACACCCGACTCGGTTTATTATTCCCAAACTAGACAGAGTGGGGCCTTTACTATGGATCCTTCATCGTCATAAACACGTGACAGCTGTCGAGGTTCCGGAGGAGATGTGCAGTTAAATCAAGTTTTATTACGAAACTGAATATACTGAATTTGTTTGTGTCCATTATTAATTGATAATGCAGCCATTTAAAAACTAAACTACTTCTTAGTCAACATGCTCGGTCGAGCGAACGCGACGTTAAGCTTTGATGCTGACGAACTAACATTGTACGTTTAGATAAGAATCATTACTCAAGCTGAGCTAAAAGGAAACGTAGAATATTCTTATTAATCTAGTAGTGGGGGATAATCAATTATCGAAACTTGACTAATAGACGATTCCACTAAACCGACGCACTGTCATTTCTCTTCCCTTAATCGATTACTTCAAACATAAACGCTAGGGGGTCTAGCGCGGCGAGCTACGATGCTCCGGCTTTTTGTTAATAATAAATCTTACTACTTTTTTCGTGTTACGATTGTCTGCATTGTTATTACTGTTGTGCAGCACTAGAATAAGAATTGGTGGAATTTTTTCTAACAAATTACCGTTACACAGGAAACTGATTCTTGGTTTCTACTATCATAAGAATGATTTTGTTCGTGATTGTTCGTTTAGAATTACTTATCTGAGGGCCTAGCCAAGAAGCTTTGTAAAACGTAAAGATTAGTCGAATAGAATGATTAAATCTTTTTTTTGTTAATTTAATTTATCTAGGTATACTGTCAAATGTAGGTCAAATGTTACAAACCCAAAAGGCCGTGTGCCTGCGCTTTATATTAATGTCACAAAAGGGCAGTCTGTGATACTGATTTTTTTTTGTACAGATTGCCAAAATCTAAGTAATATTGTGTAACATGGTGTTAACAAATAAATTATTATTATTATATTCTATTGGATTAAAATTGGCTCTCTTAAATTAGTGCAACACTCTAAAGAAGTATAGTCATTGTACCTCCGTATTTTGAAGTGCGAAGAATAAAAGAGCGTGCATGAAAAGGCTTATGGATGTAAAGAAAGCGAAAGAAGTATGCAGAGATCGAGCAAAGTGGCGATTCACGTCTCTGCCTACCCCTGTGGGACAATGGATTGAGCTTTATGTATGTATGTATGTTGTCGTGCCTAATAGTTAATATTACAATCAAGCGAATGCGAGCTAACTATGCGAATTAAGCCACCAAGCGTTTGCCACTTCACTAGAAGGGTTGGGCCCTTTGATACAATACGGATGCCACTTCGCTTTGAGTATTACGTTTGTTTATTTGTGTACACGTATTGTAAAAGATTAAAATATCATTGAGCATTGAAAATTCTTTAACGGACAAGAAAGAAGCGACTCGAAGCTTATATAACCGGTTAGCCGAACAATCTGACTTACGATGAGACAATTAGCAGTACAAACTCAGTCATTTCCGTGTTATATGACCACTATTCACATATCTAAACCTACTGGGAATTCTTAAACAACAAATGTTTACAATCGATCTCAAATTTCTCATGCTTTCTCTTTTTGTGAACAATAAATTTTATTATCACATTTCAATTTATTTGTAGAGAGACCCGGTCGTACAATCGTCGTTAATTGCTGCTACTCTTACGTAGAGTGTGGGCGTCTGAAGTTATTCTACACTTCAGGCACCCTCGGCACAAAGAAAAGATTGAGTCATCATAACAAATGCGCAGCCTGCGAGGGCATGGAACTCTCCACAATCGGCCTCTTATCTGTGGCGGGTCCGATCATTGTGCCCGAATTCTTCGTGCTTCGGAGTGCGGATGACGAAACGCTGCTGCGTTTTAGTCTTTTACTCCTCTGCCGCTTTGTTGACTTGTCGAGTTCCTTTCGGACGGCTTTTTGTTAACGTCCACCGACTGCATTTGTGAAGCTCACCGTACTTCATAATTCTTATCTATTTAATCGCATCGGGCGAGTAAAACAGTGCACTTTGGGAATGCTAACGAAGAATTAAGAAAACTGTAGCAAATTAATAACAATATAATAATATACAATAGCAGAAAGAATGTCTGTATTTATTTATTTATTCTATAAGACTGCCAACAGATAGCTAACGAAAAAGAAATATAAACCATAGATCGCCATACATCGAGTACATAATGAAAAGTGTACATACAATCATAGGCAACCCTATTTTGCTGCTAAACTATGCTATGAACACACTACACATACTACAACTGTATTTTATTAATTCTATAATTACACTTTAAAAATAAAATTATAATGATTAAAACTAAGCAATATTTTTATACTTAAATAAGGCTACTTACGTAATTAATGTACATAATATGTTTTTTTATAATTCAATTGTTAAGTAAATTATGTAGGTACAAATCATATTCGGCAGTAATCAATCTTCGCAAAAACTCCAACAATACCGAGCATAATAAAAAAATAACCTCTCAAATTACAAAAAACTGGATCATTAATCATATTGATGAATGCACTTAGTACAACTGATAGGAAAGTCAAATGCAACGCAGTGCCACCCGTATACTCTTTTGACTTTCATTCGATTCAATTCTCTTAGGACACCCGAAAACATTAAATAATGAAATTCATTTTAGCGCTGGGCGGTTCGATCTCAGCAAAAAATTTAGCAATAATTTAGGCACGTTTGCAAGATTTCGAGACATGATACATTAATCCAGCCAGTTGTAATGAAGGCTGCGTGCCAATGTATTATTATATGTACTAGAGTGCCTAGCGGCGTTGTCCGGGCGGATCCTCTTTCTTCCCGTTCCCATGGGAATTTCCAAAAAGCCCTTACCCACTTACATCATTTATATTTTTATTTTATATTATTCGGAACACTTACAGCAGATTACTAAATATAACTTACACCTAAAAATAAATCAACGAAGCCATTTACAGGTGTGCGCAGGTAGGAATAGGATAGCAGACGATTTAAGGAACCTTTGTGCAAAATTTTGCCTTCTTAACCTTGGTACGATTGTTTTGTCCCGCCAGTCGGACCATTTGCATGTTTCAGACCCAGCGGTTTCAGCTGTGTGTTGATCGATCAGTCACTCAGTCCGTCAGTTTCTTCTTTTAAATAGATACATGAATGGCATTCTATTAAGAAAAAGCTGACCAACCAATAACAAATTTAATATGTCCAGTCCGAATAAAAGTTTGTCGAATAATTTGTTTTTAATATCACCAGTATTCAGGGGCTTCGTTAAAATTTTTCTTCTAAAAATTAACAGATACTTATGTGTAACAGTTTTGATATGCGAATAAAATAATATCTCTTCGACACATTTTGTCTTATAGTTATCGTCGCATCGTGGACGCACATCCACACTCTCGAAGGAGCCACATGCTCACTGCATTTTTAGAATTATTAATTTGGACCTTGTTCTTATACTGTATTAATGTGGACGATTTTGTGGCAACATCATAAATAAAACATCACCAGTCCTCTCACGAGGTTTTGCGGTTGCCGATGCTTGTTAAATACTTTATAACGTATCTGTGTTCTACATTTACTCGAAATAGCATTATTTTAGGAATACCTATTAAAATTCGGGTTGATTGTTGTTTTTGTTACTTGATCCCGATGGTGGTTGCATTTTCAACCGACTGCATCAGAAATACTCTAATATATTAACGGTAAATGTATGTACATATTTAAGTATCAAGCTTATTTTATTAGGTATTATTATTATTGATCAGGCAAGCAGTTTACAACTGATAAACGCCAGTATCCAGGTGTTCTCCACTCAAGCTTTCTTATTACAGGATATGGATGTGTCCAGTTTATTTTTAAATTGATTAACATTGGGTACTGAAACTACTTCTTCTGGTAGCTTATTCCATGATCTGATCCCAAATTTCAATTATTACACTTATTTCGTTATGATTCTAAACGGTTGGACGGATTTGTCGCTAGATTTGTCTTGAGTGCCTCTCTCTGATCGGAGGACTGGGAAAAACCGTTCTCTTCAATATCTAAATCAAGCATCAGATGCTCGCTGGCGGACAAGTACAATACATAATCCTATTGTGTATGCATCTTGATAAATATACGGGTGTCTTTTCAGTGCTGCGTTAGTTTTTTTTTTTTGTGTTTTAGTAATTAGGACTTCTTGTAGGTTGTAAAATTCACTTTGAAGTATTTACATTTATTTATTCACATTTACAAAGTGTCCTCTAAGTTGTCTATTTACTTCCCATTCCATTTATTTTTTATTGTTAGCGTTCAATAATCTGTTAGATTACCTTTTACTACGTTAATAGATAAATATGAAAATGTTTCTTTCCAGGTGGAGGTTGTGATCCTAGACAAGAACGACAGTCCTCCGGTATTTAAAAATATACCTCCAGCTTACTTGGCTTCCGAAGACCTCGCTCCTGGCCAGCTCATCGCCACAATCGTCGCCGAGGACCCTGACACGATTGGCAGCACCACCTACAGCATTCAATCTGACGAGAGCTCACCTTTTGCCCTGGACCCTCACACTGGAGCCCTCACCCTGAAGGATCCTCTAGATCGGGAAACTGTAGCTGAATACCAAGTAGTTATCAGAGCTGACGATGGCGTACAGTTTACAGACGCGACTATTATGGTGCAGGTGAGTCTACATTTACATCTATATCTATAAATGTATACAAATATTATAAAGAGGAGTTATTTTTATTTTCGTAGCTTTGTGTATTTGTATGTTTATATCTTTGTTACGAATAAACTCAAAAACTACAAGACCGATTTTAAAAATTCTTTCACCCATGGAAGGCTAGAATATTCCTGAGTAATATAGGCTATATTTTATTCCCATATTCTAACAGGAACGGAAACTACGCGGGTGAAACAGCGCAAAACCGCTAGTCAATATTATAAAAATTAAAGATTTGTTTACTGGACCAATTTTTAAAACTCTTTCGCCAGTTACTTTTCTGGGAATAACATATAAATCTGGGAATATGATGGCTCGGGAACCGGACTTTCGCTGCTGAAATCAGGGGTTACAGCTATTAGGTTATATCTACACAGGGCATTTAGTTACATACATACATACATACATACATAATCTCACGCCTATTTCCCATTGGGGTAGGCAGAGACAACAGACCGCCACTTGCTACGAACCTGGCAGATCTCTCGTGCTTCATCCACATCCATCAAACGACTCATGCATGCTCGTCGGTTTTGGGTAATCTTTATCTGGCTTTTCTTCAACACATCGCCGATCTGGTCGATGTAGGTACGCCTAGGTCGTCCTCTCCCGACTCGCCCATTCACAACACCCTTGTATATTTTTCTCGTTAGTCGACTTTCATTCATCCGCTCAATGTGACCAAACCACCTCAGCATTCCTCTTTCAATCCTAGTCACTATAATATCATTTTTCAAGCCGCAACGCTCTGGGATCACACTATTCTTCACTCTATCTATCAATCTTACTCCACTAATGCTTCTTAATGAACGCATTTCGACTGCATTTATTCTACTTTCATGCTTCTTCTGCCATACCCCTTTTTACTTTCAAAACTTGGCATTTACTTTCAAGCATCTAACGAGTATTGTCACGGTAAATGTAGATATATGAAATCACGGGTATTCTACTGAATTGAAGAAGATCTTTGTCCCGTCTAGTTGTCTGGTGGTTGTTTTTGATAAGAATTTGTTTATAAGTATATTTATTAGACATTAATAGACATCCTCAACTTATATACATGGAAAAGTATTATCTATTCTAAATGACATTATTCTATATAACTAATTGTTAATAAAAAGTTTTATCTAAATGGCATTACCTAATAACAGAATGTCACATCATGAATATTGATGATGATGAGTCGAAAGAATGGTGTTATTGTGGTTGCATCGAGAAGTACCGCTCTGAGTTAACAGTGTAAGTGACTGATGTATGATTATTTAGAATTCATGATCAGTTTCGTGTCGATTTTACTTCGATAAACAAGTAGGAACTTCCGAAAATAAACATGTCACAACGTAACAATCAGTGAATCGGTAGGTTAGTCATGTTTTACATGTATAACAGGTACACAGGTAACTAGGCCCGTGTCTCGCGCCCCGTCGACTCCGATCACTCGGATTCTTATCTACTTCACCTGTCCAACTGGCCGACTGGTTCTTTTCATTGTGTCCTTGAGGTTTTTGTTAATATGATGCTTGGGTATCAGATATTTATATCATGTCATCGTTACATCATCAGTTTTCAAGTAGAAATTATACAACGGTCTGTACCTACGCTTAAGACAATATTCCTCTCTGACAAGAGAGTAGTAGTATCGAATTCCGTCTTAGTGCACTAAGATACGTACTAGCGTCAGCTTTCTTCTTCATCAAGCTTCCAAAGGATCGGAAAAACGGACACGGTCTACACTGTAGCCATTACTTTAATTGATTACTTTGGATTTTTTTATGATAATAAAGGGGGCGGGGGGTAAGGTAAGGTGGTAAGTGACGTCCGACGCCCATAGACACCTGCAACTCAAGAGTTACAACTGCGTTGCCGACCTTTGAGGTGGGAGTAGAGGGAGGGGTGGAGAGGGGAGGGGAGGGGGGATTGGGGCCTCCGGTTACCTCACTCACTCAACGAAACGCAATTCATTGCTTTACGCTGGTAAATCCTCTTATTTAAATTCTCATGTTAACTTGAACTATTCTCAATATACCAAAAAAAAAGGATATATTAAAGCACACGGCTACCCTGAATTTTTTTTATGCACAAGCTACATTCTTAAAATCCCATTGATTCTGCCCTAAAGCTAGAAGTACCTCTTTTCACTCAGTCTTCAGTAAGTTTTTGTGACTCGCTGTAATGGTATCGTTGATCGAAGCTGTAAGCAAAGTGGTTGTCTGTGAGCTTTCGTAACTGAACGTGAGTTTTCGTGGCCCAATGCGAGTTTCAGAGGTTTTGTGTCTCGCTGTAAGCAATAGCGGTTCTCTCTGAGCATTCGTGGCTCAATATGAGCCTTTGTGGCTCACTGTGAGCCGTGAGCGTTAGTGTCTCCAAGTAACTTTTGTGGCTCAATGCTCGAGAAATGCGTGATCAGGCGTTTGCAACACATGCTCACTCTGATCCTTCTAAACAGAAACATGATTCATATCTCTATTTAAACGTGTTATTTTTTCTAGGTGACAGACACCAATGACAACCCACCGGTATTCAAGGAGACGGCGTACTCCTTCGATATCCCCGAGAACGCCGCAAGAGGATCTGTGGTTGGCACCGTTGCGGCCATTGACCTGGACTCGGGGCCCAATGCTCAGCTGACTTATACCCTCATCTCGGACTGGGCCAATGACGTCTTCTCACTGAATCCTCAGACCGGAGTGTTCACGTTGACAGCGAAGCTGGACTACGAGGAGGTAAGTCTGGACGAAATAAATTTTACTATACCCTACTTATTATTATAATAGTTTGATCGTACCCTACTAATATTAGAATAAATTCTAATAATAAATAATATATCTATGAATGGATATTTGTTGCTATTTCATGCTAAAACAGACCGGATTTTAATATATACAGAACGGATTTTGATGAAACTTTACAGTAATATGGAATACACATTAGGATAACATTTTATTCCAGAATACGGAAGAAGTCGCGGGCAAAAGATAGTAATATTATAAATGTGATAGTTTTTATGTTTAGTTTACTTATGCAAACAAAAACGGCTCTACGGATTTAGATGACATTTGGCCAAAAGATAGTTTGTAAGGATACTTATCTCAGAACGAGGACGTAGTTAATAAGTACATCTTCCGAATACAGCTGGAAAATAAGTACTTCCAGAAAATAATACCGTTGCGATGCCAACGTTTTTGGGGATAGCGTGAGTGTATATTTATTGATTTAAGTACCTACACCGTATGGAAAACATCGATATTAAAAACGGAAGATTTCCTTTTAATAATAAATAATTCTTGCATTAACAAAAATCAGCCTGGCCAGGATATTAACCAAAACGATATTTGCCGCGTTATGTAAATTCAGAAAGATATTTGGAATTGGCAGTTTTGTTCTGCATGTTCTCTAAAATAAGGCCAATACTAGCTTTGGTAATTAGATATATCTGTTGATTATTAACACAGATAGATAAAACAGGCACTCCAGGCAGTAGGCCCTGCACGCGTGACCACGGAGCTCCTTGAGGTGTCATTGAATTGTGTTGGTGATTTATTTGATAATTTACCCAAAATACTGATCACCCACAATTTTTTAATTATCTATCTTTTATTTGGTTGATACTAGTAAGCTAAAAGTGCATAGTATGTAAAGTTAGTCACTGTATCTGAAATACAATGTTTGTTCGACATCAAATTTGGATTATATTAAAGTAATGTTGTAAAATTTTCGAGTAAGACAACAACAGCGAGTAATAAGTTATGCAACACGTTTAATGAATAAAATAACAATAAATTAATCACAGACTCAAGTTTTGTCATCAGCATTAAGTACTCAAGTTGTTTGAAGTTGAGCAGTAAATGTTGTCAACGGAACTCGCCGCGCTCTGCCGTGGCGAGCTCTCGTAAAATCACTAAGACGAAGCCGTAAAAACGCAATTAAAAACACTTAAAAATAGATGAAGCGATTACAGAACGAAATATCGGGTATCGGTTGAAAAAAAAAATCGTTAAAAGAGTATTTAGCCTTGGCATATACAATCCAGAAAAAGTTCTTATAAAACTTTTTGCAAGAAGCACCTATATGCATTGAGTAACTACCCTTGCATGCCTTAAAGTAGCTTGATTGATTCCACTCCAAGCTTTTGATAGTTCCTCGGCAATAAATAAAGATATCGCATGTGGCATGTGGCAGATATAGGTTCTTGTTGGTAGTTTTGCCTGTAATTAACAGGGCGTCGCACTTTCAATCGTATCTTGAATGGCAAATGTAGAAACAATAGTATCTGTCAGCGATGTCGTTCGTTTTTGCTCCGCTTGTTTAAAATTCAACTTACATTACAAACATGTTTAAGTACACCTCTTCTTCTGTATATTTAAAATGTAAAGCACCATATTTAGCTGAAAAATTATTCTTGCCATCTCAATAAGCTCAAGAGGCACAGACGCATCGTATCATTAATCGGTTGTAATTTCCATTCAGTGTCCAATTGAGGTACGTAGCCCGTGGCTAGTGCAAAATATTATTTTGGTATGCGTCTACAAGTGAATGTTATTTTTAGAGCGCCCAGGTTCACCTCACACTGCCTCCAAGTGCTCCGGGCCATACATTGCGGTTGAAAGAATTATCTTAACATAGATCTAAAGGCGCGGGTTCGATGACCGCACCAACTCTTCTAGTTAAACCAACGTTACGTTATAAAGTAGCTCGACATAATCTTGAATGATGTTGAACATATCTGCATCTGATAAAATACTCATTCGATAAAGCACTTCAATTTACCGAGATGATTATTGTTGTAGTCATGTCAATCAAAGTCACATCTTTTTTATGTGACTAGTGCTAATTTGGACATGGGTGTCGGTCGTACGTTCTTTTTATTCTTTAGTTCTAAGATGGTATTTAGCCTATATTTTTAATAAATTATATATAATATTCAATAATTTCACTCTTAATTAGTTAGCTGACCAAATTTCTACCAGTCCCTGGCCCTGCTAATGTTATGAATGCGAAAGTTACTCTGTCTGTTACATTTTCACAGTGACTTTTAGCCGGTTAAATTTGGACGGATTATATTTTACATCTTGAGAAAGGACATAGGCTACTTTCATCCCGAAAAATAAATAATTCTTAAATTGAACTCGATAATCTAAAGTTCACAGATAGTTATTAACTAGCAATTACTATAGAATAGGAAAATGTGTTGGCTGCATGTTAGCTCAGAACGTCTTCCAGATGAAAAATTTCCACGACGGAGTATAACAACAAATGGACCGTAAGAAAATACTTACTAGAAAAAGAATATGTGAAGGTCATCCATCATTTTATGCATGCGTTCGAGCAAAATATTATGTAGCTAAGGGCCTACAAGCAAAAAATTATTCATCGATTTGATGCAAAAATTATCATAATAGACAGCATTGACCTTATCTTACCTGCTGTAATGGATACATACTCGTACTCCTATTAAAAGAAGAGCTTTATGGATAGTACATAAAACATATGAAAACCATACTTGTAAGATTATGTTAATTTTATAAAAGAAACTAAGGACAACGGCGCAATTACCGCTCTTATAAAACATAATTCGAGTCACTTACTTGAATGCCTTTTGGGCGTAAAAATAAGATACGGATAAGTAAAATTTATTACTGGCCGCGTAAAATATTGCATGTTGTAGGTAAGACGAGCAATTCAGAAACGAAGGACGATTTTGCCCCAGAGCGGGTTTTTAATGCAAGCCCAGATGACCAGTGAATCTGGGCTCGCCGCTGCCCACATAATAAAGTGCAGAATTATTTAGCTTATCATACACACCACACATTTAAAGGGGAAATAGGTGTCGACGTAATTTATTCCTTTAGTATACGACAGAATATGTTAAACATTTTTTATATTTTAACAAGATTATTACTGACTATGAATCAGCCAACCAATAAATAGAGAAGTAGTAGAAACAAAATAAAAATGTTTAAAAAAACTGCGTACGCGTTAGGTACGTACTTTTATGCAACAAGAAAAAAACAGTAAAATTACAAGCTGATTCCGTAGGGCGTCTGGTGCTACAATTAACCTTTTCTTTACTTATACCGATTAATCGAATAAATAAAAGCTTCAGAACCAGTTTCGCGGTAACTTGTACGGTAAGATGTCTATTGTAATAGCACTCATCAATAAAATGACAGTCGTTAAATTTTCTATGGACATAAATCAGCCGCTGGTTCATACAGTATTTACATTTCATTGACAGGACAATTTATTTCATGCGCGTGTTATACACCCAACTATAAACGAACACAATTATAATTGGCTTAATTGTTGATTGGCCAGTTTACAGGCTTTATAATATTCACGAGGTTTTTCAAGAACAGCAAGAAGCGTCGATTGTTTCTAAAGGTTTATCTCGAACGTTGTCAATTCGATCTCCGTCTGCCGTGGCATGTCGGCCGCTGCAGCACCTCGGCCGACCTCATCAAGTCAGCCGGTCCTGCTAATTAGTAAAAACAATTCGGCTTACATTCGTTCTCTCGACCGCCCGCCAATTCCTCGTATCCCGCTAGAGAGCTGCTAATTTCATCCCGGTACAGTTTTTTCGAGTCGCGCATCATATTCGGCATTTGTCCGCTCGATCCACCATCGAAATTAAGGCTCGAACAATGTCTGACAAAGCGGCCGTCTGCAAAACATTCGTGAGCCGGATTCCGCGACCACTGCTAGTTTTTTAAACGGTCTCTCGCTCGACGATCCGCGAATGAGGGAGCTTGTCATAGCTGGGGAGCTTCGGTGTCCTATTATATGGAAAATCTGAATGCCTGCGCGGTCCTTCATAGAATGCGACGGAGTATTTTGAGAGCGACTGACAACTTTTCATTACAATCATTATGTTTATCAAAATGTTGGCCATGCCCCATTTAGGTTGAGTTACAAGTTTTGTTAATATAAATTTTGCAAACGTCCAATTCCAGACACAACACTACATTCTGGTGGCACAAGCACAAGACAGCGGGCACCCGTCTCTTTCTGGCACAGTCACCGTCTACGTCAACATTATCGATCTCAATGATAACGCACCCATATTTGATCCCATGAGCTTTTCAAATGAAATCTTAGAAGATGTTCCCATTGGCTCTTCGGTCGTCGCTATCAGCGCTACTGATATGGATGCAGGTAATGAACCTATAAAAAATAAGTCAAATTATGTCGTCTGTATTGTAATGTTGTGTTGAGGTTCAACAGTTTATTTTCGTTTCATTGTCCCAAAAAGGATTTGCCGCGTCTACATTACCAAGAAGCAGAAAGTTATCTACTTAATTACGAAGTTTAACATTATCATCTTTGTGTTTCTAGGTTTAAATGGAAAACTCATCTACAGTATCACATCTGGCGATGAGAACCATGACTTCGCGATTACTAACAATGGCACTATATTTACGGCAAACAAATTAGATAGAGAAGTCTTGCCAATCTACAACTTGATTATAACCGCGAGAGATTCGGCTCTGCCACCAGAGCCACAACTCTCGTCTACTGTTCAGGTACCTAAATAACAATTGTTTTTACTAATTCTAGTAGTAATTTTACTAACCAGACGTCTGATATACATATCCCATGACCCTGTAATACCTAATCTAAATACATTGAACTTGCTTGATAATTATTTTTAACATTGCAGTATTAAAATCTTTATTAGATTACATACTTGTAGCTACTTGCAGAAATCGTCTCTCTTGAAATTTTAGACCATATTTTATTTTAAATACCATTTTTGTTTGTCATCATCATCTAGTGATAGCCCGGACGGTTAAAGAGCCGGCCTAAAAATCAGTGAGGCTCGGGTTCGAATCCTGGCATGTACCAATGAGTTTTCAAAAACTTACGTACATATTTATCACTAGCTTGACGGTGAAGGAAAACATCGTGAGGAAACCCGCAGGTCTCAGAATTCCTGAGACATGTGTAAACAGACCCGGTCCGGCGATAGGCTCACCACCTATCACGTTTAGGGGTCCAATATATCTCGTGAAATGTGGGAATACCTCTGCCTACCCCCTCGGGGATAAAAAAAAAAAAAAAATCGTGAGATTATACTATACTTTTTGTTTGTTTGAATTAGTTATGTATTTTTAAGTTTGACTATTTTTTGCTCATATTTTGATATTGTGTACCTATATTTTTTGTTTGAGTGTGACGACTATTGGTTTAGGCCGTGGGATATTTTGGGATGTATACTTTTTGCAGGATAGTGTCACTTTTGATAAACTCGTACTACCTCGTTATCACCATTTCAAATAATATTTAAGAAGCTTCATTTTTTGTAAAATAAAGGAATAAAACTTATATGTTTAATTCATAAACTAGCACTCAACATACATAAATTCATTGAAAAAAATCTGAAAAAAATCTGCTCCTAATACTTAGTTTTTACTACAACATTAAATATAGATGTAAAAGAGTCGAAACCTTCCAACTGAATTAAACTTTATAAGTGAATTCGTTAAGAGTGACGTTCATTAAGTCTATTGTTAAATGTATCTATTGTAGGCACCCACAATCTGCCACTGATTAGAGGAGACAGAAACGAGTTTTGTTACTTTAAAATTGTGTATTCTTGTTTCGTTAATAAAATATGCTGTAGTAGTTAAAGGATTAAACTTCCTCTATCAGTCTGTTCTACACTTCATGCTCCTATAAAAGACAAATTACTTACGTTTTCTAAGATTACGACATTGGTCACTGGCATATGAATGAAATGTATGAAGCGACTTAATTTGCTTCGGTTACCATGATACAAACTATAATATTGACGTATCCTTATCATTTCACAGGTCACTGTTCAGTTGAAAGATGTCAATGATATGGCACCTGAGTTTGTCACATCCAACGTTACAGCAGTTTCCGAAAACATTCCTCTCAATACTGTAGTTATGACCATCAAAGCAATAGACAAAGACGAAGGAAGAAATGGTTACGTTGAATACTTTATGACGCCAGATCCAGATATCAACGGATATTTTTCTTTGGGAAATGTTGATGGCATTCTACGAGCAACGGGCAAACTTGATAGAGAATTGAAATCTTCTTACACAATAACAGTCACTGCTAAAGATAGAGGCGATCCACCAAATGTGACGAAAACAAAAGTCCAAATTAATATACTGGATGAGAATGATAACAGTCCTGTATTTGATCCAAAACAATATAGTGCTTCTGTTCCAGAGAATGCCAGTATTGGAGCTAGCGTCTTACAAGTGAGTACTAATCTAAAAATTGAATAAAAGTAGGTTTATTTAATGTCAATACCTACAATATTTTTATTATTTTCACAGGTTTCAGCTACTGACATTGATGAAAGCGCAAATGGCAGAGTGCGATATTCAATTGCGTTAGGTGATGAAAATAGAGATTTCAGTATTAGCGAAGATACTGGTATTGTGAGAGTAGCTAAAAATCTAAATTTCGAAAGGAAGTCCCGTTACGTACTAACGATCAGGGCTGAGGACTGTGCTAAAGATGATGTTAGATTTGATACGGCTGAGTTATCTATTTCAATTCAAGACATAAACGATAATCCGCCCACGTTTCTGGATTCACCGTACTTAGCGTACGTAATGGAAAATGTAATCCCGCCTAACGGCGGTTACATAATAACTATTCATGCTTATGATGCTGATTCACCTCCATTTAACAATCAAGTCCGCTATTTCATAAAGGAAGGAGATGCAGATCTTTTTAAAATAAATGCATCTTCAGGGCAAATTTCCCTATTACGAACATTAGACCGTGAAGCTCAAGATGAATATACTTTAGCTCTAGTGGCCATGGATACTGGTAAGTAATCAAAACAATAATTATAATAGTCAAAATCATGTACACCTTGAATTCAATTTAATATTTTGCCCCTTGTCAGTGAGCCTTAGTTTCCGCCATTATGCCGTATCTGTGAAACCCGGACCGGGTTTCGCTCACAGACAGGGGTTTTTGAGCGCTATTGATTCATTCTTATTAGAATTTCTCTGATTCTAATTAGAATTACACATAGTTCTGTTTAAAATATTATACTATATTAATTTGAGGATCTATTATTTATTCTTGTTTGTTTAAAACTATTTTGAATTTTTTACACTTTCACTTTCAACAAGACAACACTCGAAAGTTCGATTGAAAATATGGTCATAGGTTGAAGACGTGTTTTTTCACAAACAATCGAAGGAATTTCGTTACTATTAGTAATAAACATCAAATAGTACTCACCTTTCCATGATTCTTCCTAAAAAAACTGACTAAAACACTTATTTTCACCACAAAAACCAACTCAAATACAGACGTAAACACACCGTGCGTGACGTCATTTTAAATGACGAATATGTATCTTTATTTTTTTCGTAAAAGGCCACCTGTATTTAGGGTTTGGATGCAAGCTTGCTTTATAAAGCTGGCCATACACGTAGGTGTGACAGACCATAGTGTATTTATCACAGTATTTAGAGCGGGAATCGAGACCCCTTTCAGAAACCGTCTCCGGGATTCTCCACAGATACGGCATAAGTGTCACAAACCCGGAGACGAGGGGTTTTCATAAATTTTAGTACTAATTTACAAAGGATCGATTAAGGTAGGTAATATCGTGGTTTTCTTTTTCAGGATCTCCACCGCTCACTGGGTCAGGTACAGTCAAAATTGTGGTACAAGATGTCAATGACAACAGCCCAGAATTTGAAAGACAAAGTTATAAAACCAGTGTATTAGAAAATCTTCCCTCTGGAACTATAATTCTACAACCGAAAGCTACTGACAAAGATCTGGGGAATAATGCAAAAATCAGATATAGTTTACTAGGGGACAAATCTGAAAGATTTATAATAGACTCAGCCTCGGGCCTTATTTTCACAAATGCAACTTTAGATAGAGAAGAATGGAACATCTACTATTTGATAATCATGGCACAAGATTCATCGACAACTGACCCACGTACTGCTACTGCTAATTTAACAATAATAGTCGAAGATGAAAACGATAACACACCTACGTTTGCCCAACCAGTGTATGAAGCATACATTTCTGAACGAACCGTAACAGGTGATTTTGTGTTTGGGGCTAGAGCTAAAGATAATGATATTGGACTAAATAAGAAAATTGTTTATGACTTAAAAGGCGAACATGAGGAACTGTTTTCTATAAACAGGGAAACGGGGGTGATAAAAGCTAAAGAAAACTTAACAAAGTATAAACCAAAAAGTGATGCTTCTTTCAATCTGATGATAGTGGCTACAGACTCCGGAATTATGCCTCGACAAAGCACAGCAGAACTAAATCTAATACCTAAGTCAGTAAAGAATTTTCCCAAGTTTATTGTGGCAAATAAACTGACATTTACTTTCTCAGAAGATACATCCGAAGGAGTACTAGTAACACGGTTGTCAGCAATTTCTCCCAAAAAAGGCCCATCGGGTTTATTACAGTACGCTATAGCAGGAGGGAATGTAGGTGATGCATTAAGAATCGAGTCTATGAGTGGTGAAATTTTTATTACCGGTAAAGGGCTTGATTACGAAACAATGCCTTTGTATGAAGTATGGTTTGAAGTAAGAGATTCTGACAACCCACCTTTAAAATCTTTCATAGAAGTAGAGATTAAAGTGACTGACGCAAATGATAATGCACCCGTAATTGAAAACACTCTTTATAATGCAACAGTAGTAGAAGAAGAATCTCCACCAATATTATTAATTAAAATTGATGCTCACGATGAAGATTCAAATGAAAATGGAAGAATATCGTATAAACTTGTTAACGACTATGAGGAAACTTTCAATATTGATTCTGAAACTGGAGAAATATATACCAATATAGCTTTAGATAGAGAGTCTATTCCATTTTATGAAATTATAGTTGAGGCTGTTGATCATGGTACTCCTCAATTAATAGGTACTTCAACCGTTATTGTAACGGTTTTAGACAAAAATGATAACCCGCCCAGATTTACTAGATTGTTCAGCGTTAACGTAACAGAAAATGCTGAAATTGGATCTTTTGTGATAAAAGTTACAAGCTCAGATTTGGATTCAGGGCCTAATGCTAATGCTACATACAGTTTTGTAGAAAATCCTGGAGAAAAATTCATAATTGATCCTATAAGTGGTAATGTAACCGTCGCTCGACCTTTAGATAGAGAATTACAAGATGAATACCTGTTAAAAGTCGCCGCAATCGATGGAGCTTGGAGATCTGAAACACCATTGACTATCACAATACAAGATCAAAATGATAACGCACCCGAATTTGAATATTCTTACTATAGCTTTAATTTCCCTGAACTACAAAAGAAAAATAGTTTTGTTGGGCAAGTAATTGCAACAGACAGGGACAAACAAGGCCCTAACTCTATAATTTCCTATTCCTTACAACAATCATCAGATTTATTTGCAATAGATCCGGCAACAGGGGATATATTAAGTAAATTCCTAATGAAATACAAACGAACGTCTGTTGACTCGTCACCAGAAAATACTTATTCAGTAGTTGTAGTAGCCACTGACAACGGGAAACCTCCCATGTCTTCTGAATGTCTGGTAACTATAAATGTAGTCGATGCTAACAATAATTTGCCTAAATTCAAACCACATGAAAAATTTGTCCCTGTGCCAAAAGATGCAACTCTTGGAGAAAGAATAATTAAATTAGAAGCAGAGGATAATTTGGACTATGGGATTAACGCCGAAATTGAATATTATGTTTCTGGTGGCAATGGATCAGCGTTCTTTTCAATTGATAAAAGAGATGGCTGGATTATAGTCGATAAACAATTCTATTACATTGGACAATATTATGAACTGAAAATCAAAGCTACAGATCGTGGAGTTCCTGCACAGTCAGACGAAACAAATTTAGTGTTTGTTGTAACTGGTGAAAATATTTACAGTCCAAAATTCACCGCCCTCAGCTATCAAGTAATAGTTCCTGAAAATGAGCCAATAGGATCCTCAATATTAACTGTAAAAGCGAGCGATGAGGACACTGGACCCAACGGAATTGTTCGATATTCAATATCCTCTGGAAACATTGGCAAAGAATTTCAAATACATTCTGTATCAGGAATCATTAGCATACTACGATCTCTTGATTTCGATACCATACAAGAGTACCGTTTAAATATAACTGCAAAGGATCTTGGGTTTAAATCCAAAGAGGCAACTGCTACATTAACAATTATCTTAACTGACATCAATGATAATGCTCCACAGTTTAACCAAACGCAATATGTTGCATACTTATCCGAAAATTCTCCAGTTAATAGCTTTATTTACAAAGTAAAGGCAATCGATAACGATTCTCCAAAAAATGCTATAATAAAATATCGAATCAACAATGCGGAAATGGCTTCATTATTCTATGTAGATGCTAATACAGGAGAAATTTATTCTAGAGAAGTATTTGATTACGAAGATAAGTCTGAATATAAATTACAAATACTAGCTGAAAATCCTGGTTCATTGATGCGGAATAAAACTGATATACTTGTACACATAACTGGTATAAATGAATATTATCCTAAATTCATACAACCAGTTTTCCATTTCGATGTATCCGAATCAGCTGACGTTGGAACAAATGTTGGAGTCATCCAAGCTACTGACCAAGATAGTGGTGATGACGGCATAATTTACTATCTTTTTGTAGGTTCCAGCAATGATAAAGGTTTCAGTATCAATTCACAGACAGGTGTCATCAGAGTCGCTAGATATTTGGACCGAGAAACGCAGAACAGAGTTGTTTTAACAGTTTTAGCAAAAAATTCAGGGGGAATCCATGGAAATGACACTGACGAAGCACAAGTAATTATTTCTATACAAGATGGCAATGACCCGCCCGAGTTTTTACGTCACTACTACGAAGCCACTGTTTCTGAAGGTGCAAAAATAGGTCAAGAAGTTATTCAAGTAAAAGCTATCGATAAAGATGTTCGTCCACAAAATAATCAGTTTAGCTTTTCTATTATTGGTGGAAACAATAATCAAGATTTAAAAATTGATCCTCAGACTGGTGAAATAGAGGTTGCACGCCAGCTTGATAGAGAAACCGTACCAATATATTCACTAATTATTGGTGCAATTGACACAGGCACTCCCCCTCAAACCGGAACAGCAACAGTAAAAATTTCTGTAACAGATGTAAATGATAATGGCCCCATATTCGACGTAATGAATTTCAATGGCGCAGTTTACGAAAATGAACCTCCAAATACGAGCATTGCCACACTTTCAGCCAACGACCCTGATCTACCACCTAATGGAGCACCTTTTTCATATGCTATTATTGGTGGAAAACATCAGAGTTTAGTAAAAGTACACAAACATACTGGAGTGCTTTTGACAACAAGAAAAATAGATAGGGAATTAAATCCTTATTTAGAAGTCACAATTGTTATAGAAGACAGTGGAACTCCTGTGATGAAATCTAATTATACAATTCAAATTAAAGTATTGGACAGAAATGATAATCCCCCAACAGCTAGATCCGCTCATATTCTTGTTTATGCTTTCAATAATAAGGTTCCGAATGGAAAAATTGCAGATGTAAAGCCAAACGATCCTGATATTAGTGGTGATTACAAATGTAGGATAGTAAAAGATTCAACATCTGAGAACACGTTATCTTTGCTAAGTATAAGAAAAGGATGCGATTTGTATACTAATGCTGTGAGACCAGGACAAGGGTATTCCTTTTCAGTATCTGGTAACGATGGCATTCATCGAGATGTTATGTCATCAATAAGTGTGGAGTACTTTTCCTTTGACAATAACACAGTCGAGCAGTCTGTAACAATGAGGATCCTAAATTTAACTGCACCTGATTTTCTGACTCATCACTATCGCAGCTTACTAGAGTTGTTGAAAGTTGGGCTTAATAGTAGAGAAATTATATACTTGTACAGCATAAACGCTGCTGAAAGCAATTTAGATTTGACAATAGCTACCAAACAACAAACATCTATATGGAAAAGACAAAAAATAGAAAAACACTTGAAATCTAAAGAATCAGAAATAAGTAAATTGTTGAAGACATCAATTATTGTACCATATTTTCCGTGTTCTTTTCACCAATGTGAAAATAATGGTCATTGCACAGATGCTATAAAAGTTTTAGATGACACTAAAATTACAGAAAGTTCATCACTAATTATCTCATCACCCCTTGTTAAACATGATTACATCTGTCATTGTACTGATGGATTTATGGGAAGCAACTGTGAAAAACGACAAGACCCATGTTCACCAAGCCCTTGCCGGTTCGGAGGATTGTGTCGAAAACAAGGATATGATTTTACATGCACATGTCCACCACGCCGAGAAGGCAAAACCTGTGAGTTGGAAAGAGATGATGTATGCAGTAGTAAACCCTGTAAAAACGGTGGATCATGCAAAGAAAGTGCTGATAGAAACTCTTTCTTCTGTTTATGTCGCCCTGGCTATCGTGGTAATCAATGTGAGGCCTTAGTTGATTCTTGTAGGCCTAATCCGTGTCTGCATGGAGGAATTTGTATAAGCTTGAAACCGGGCTACAAATGCAGCTGCACTAATGGTCGTTACGGTACGCACTGTGAAAGTACAACATTCGGGTTTAATGAGCTATCTTATATGCAATTCCCATCACTAGATGCCTCAACTAATGACATAACAATAATATTTGCAACAACGAAACCAGATGCTCTGCTACTGTACAACTACGGCGCGCAAACTGGAGGAAGATCTGACTTTATTGCTATCGAACTGCTGGGAGGAAAACCAGTGTTTTCATTTGGTGGAGCTAGAACTTCCATAACATCTGTAGCTATTACAGAATCCAGCAAAAATTTGGCTGATGGTGGCTGGTACAAACTGACTGCCACTAGAAATGGCCGAGTGATATCCCTGAGCGTTACGTCTTGCACAGACCATGGAGACACTTGTACAGAATGTGAACCTGGAGACAGTTCTTGCTATGGAGATGACACTGGACAAGCTGGGTATTTATACTTTTACTATCTACCACTATATTAAGCCAAATTAACTCCTTATTTAAGTCAAATGTCCCACTGTATTACACAATTTTCCTAATCCTTGTTATTCAGATTATTAAGGTGAGAGTGAGGGTGAGGTGAAGAAAACAATTATAAGGAAACCTGAGGTGGAATTATTTCTGAGACATGTGCAACTTGGGCATTTCCAAAAATGGAATACCTCTGCCTCCCCTCGGGGAAAAAAAGGATTATTTTATTGATAAGAAATTATCATAAAAACGAAGTATTTTAAAAAAACTTAAGTATTATCTTTTTCTTTTCAGTACTTTGAACTTCAATAACGAACCTCTGCTCATCGGTGGACTACACAAAGCTGATCCAGTATTAGAACGTCCCGGACAAATACATTCTGATGACTTCGTGGGCTGCATGCACAGTATTACAGTGAACGGTAGAATACTGAATTTGACTAACCCTATTCGAGCCTATGGTGTGGAATCAAGCTGCGAACGGTCGGAGAAAGGAGCATGCTTCAAAAAGGATACATGTGGTAATGGCGAATGCCTCGATAGGTGGAAGTCAAACTATTGTAAATGTGACGCAAACTTTATTTCTCCCGATTGTGGTATGTCTCTTAAATCAATCTCTGTCAGCGAAAATGGATTTATCTTGTACACAATCTCAGAAAAACATAGAAGAATGCAATTACTAGAATCCTTTTACAGTGGAAACACTGGATGGGATAAAAAGACTTCTAAAACTATAGGAAAATCCATTACCAAGTCCAGTAACCCAGCAAAAAGCTTGTCATTTTTCTTTAGGACCCACAGAAAAGATGGAATTTTACTTTATGTTGCAACAGATAAATACTACACGCTAATTGAATTATTGGGAGGAAAGGTTAGTTACACCTCAAAACAAAATTCAATGGTCAATATGACTCAACCAGAACAAGATGATGTTTCTGATGGTAACTGGCACAATATCACTTTATTCTCGCTGGGAAGAAGTATACGGCTTATTGTTGATGATAAAAATGTTGGAGAAGAACTTGACGCAGCTGGAGTACACGACTTTTTGGATCCTTATTTAACAATAATATCACTAGGAGGTGTCAAATCTGAATGGCTATCTGGATCTACCTACAATAAATTTGAGGGATGCTTAGCTAATTTCTCTATCAACAATGAAATTCAGCCTTTCAGTGGCAACGGAAGTATTTTCAAAGACACTATCCGCACAGGAAAGATCCTATCTGGTTGCCACAGTAGCTTTGGCATTGGTTTAGCTCAAAATCCAGATCCTTTGAGCATTGGAATTACTCTTGTGATAGTTTTCTTCATCATATTGATCGTAGCAATATTAGTATCATTTATAGTCTTCCGTCTTCGTAAGCAAAAGAAAGAAAAAGGCAATGTTTCTACTAGTAAAGGAAACATGGTGCATTCTAAGCAAAATGGTGGCCCAGCTATGTTAAATGCTCCAAACTTAATAGCAGGAACTAACGACAGTATCATGGGTCGAAATATGCATGGCAATGAAACTAATCTTAGCAATTATATGTCTGAAAATGCTGATATAATGCGTAATGTGGGCCATATTGTTGGTCCAGAACTACTTTCTAAGAAATATAAAGATCGGGAAATCATGAATATTGATCCGCCGAGACCACAACGTCCTGATATCATAGAGCGGGAAGTAGTTGGAAAAAGCCCAGCGCTAAGAGAAGATCATCATCCTCCACCTCCACCTTCCACCAATACATCGCACCATACACACGACCATCCCAATGGTATGGATTTAAATTCAGAAGTACCTGAACATTATGATCTTGAGAATGCTAGTTCCATAGCGCCTTCAGATATAGATATCGTTTATCATTATAAAGGATTTCGTGAAGCTGCCGGAGTTAGAAAGTACAAAGCCACTCCACCGCCGATAGCTGGTTATCATCACAAGCATCAGACACCACAGCACAGACATTCACCACATCACCCAAGCGGATATCCACCGCGAGTCCTGCCTCAGGGTTCGCAACCTCCACCGCAACCGAGACAACACCAAACTACTCCACTAGCTAGGTTGTCCCCTAGCAGTGAACTAAGTCAACAGCCAAGAATATTAACTCTTCACGATATTTCTGGAAAGCCGCTACAGAGCGCCCTGTTAGCTACCACATCGAGCTCAGGTGGTGTTGGAAAAGATGCCCTACATAGCAATAGTGAACGAAGTTTAAATAGTCCTGTGATGTCACAATTGAGCGGACAGAGCTCTTCCGCTGGACGGAAAACACCTAATGCTCCACCACAAGTACCGCAAGTTGTATCCGTAGGGTCTGGCGCGGTTGGTCTTACTGCTGAAGAAATAGAAAGAATGAATGCTCGACAACGAACTTCGAGTTTAGTATCCACCTTAGATGCAGTGTCGAGTTCCAGCGAGGCGCCTCAAAGAGGCGGTGTCGGTCACCACATGTCACATAGGCATCATTCACCTCCGGTGGATAACAGGAGTTCCACTGGTTCCGATGATGAGAGCGGCAACGACAGTTTCACTTGTTCAGAGATAGAATATGACAACAATAGTATTAACGCTGATAAATCAGAAGATATAAGGAGACAGAGTGTGAATACTGGAAGTAATGCTAAGAAACCAATTTTACCACCCCCATACGAAAGTTTTGATTCGTCGTTTCGTGGTTCATTAAGCACTCTAGTCGCATCTGACGATGATCTGGCACCGCACGTGGGCTCAGCACTGTACAGACAAGCCAATGGCTCTCCCGCTCCTGCCACGCTTGGCTGGGACTATCTCTTGAACTGGGGTCCCAATTTTGAAAGTATGATCGGTGTGTTCAAAGACATAGCAGAGCTACCCGACTCTGTGAATGGCAGAATGTCTTCCTCATTAAGGCTTCCGAACGGCACTCCAAAGCCGTCGGAAGAGTATGTTTAGATGTTTATATAAAGAAGACTGTAAATAATAGATTTAAATATTGTACAAAATGTTGAGACCTTGTATCAAGGTCTGCCTAGATCCTATTTTCTTGCCATATCTTGTTGAATGTAATATTTTTTGTACGTGTTTAATTAGAAATTGTACCTCTTTTTAATTTTCGTGAACCTCATGTACATAAAAGTAAGTGGATACTGTAGATAAATTAACGTAAAGAACTTTTTTTAGAAACCTAATAACTTTATTAAAATGTACATTAATCATGAACAAAACTGTAGTTTCAACAAATTCTTCGTATTTGTACACATGAAATCAAAAGGAAATAAAATGTTAAAAAAACTCTCAAAGGAGCTCTGTTTGTTTAAACATAAATTACTCTAATAAATATGTGCCTTATGTAAAACAGTTATAATTATGCGCTTATTTCTAAGTATTTATATGCAGTTAATTGATAATTGAATATGTGATTGTGATTTCATAACATACAACAAAAGAAGGTACAAATCCAACACTCAGAGCTCTTAAAATAAAATTGTTATGAGCCATATTATTTAGTGAACAAAGTGCCAAATGTGTCTTCTGTTCAAAAGAACTGACTGATTTTAAGTGTATGTCAAACAATAAAAAAGTTAATAAATATCTGTTGGTTTTATTAAAACATGCGTTACTGATGTTATTACAATAATAATATAATAATGTCTTACCACTGATATTAGGGCCCGGTTCATCCAAAAATTCGCTACGCAAAGGTAACTAAGATCACCATAGTGCTACCTCTCTCCAGCAACAAAAATAATAAGACCTTTCCACGACGTTTTCCTTTTACTGAACGTTTAAAAACATGACACTCGGGGATGAAAATGAAAACTAATGAAAAAACTTCTAACGAAAACTCATTTTCTAAATCTATAAACCCATTTAGGCTACTGGCTGTGCCAAAGAACTAAACTTGTACTTACATACTTAATATAGGTACGAGTACATCCGAAAAACTACTACTACTAGAAAATATTATACTAGTCGTAGTAGGTACAAGTTAAAATGTTTTAATGTTGCTTGTTATGTTGTGTTTGTTGTAAGTTCATCATCATTCTAGTTCAGGGGTTCCCAAAGTGGGCGATAACGCCCCCTTGTGGGCGCTGCAGGCCTATAGGGGGGCGGTAAGAGACCCAAAAAAAATGGGGGCGTTGTGTATAGGCTTGGGGGGTGATTTGTAATTTCATTTAGCTAGGAGGCCTCTTAGACACCGACTGTCAAAAGTGGCCACTTAAGGCAAAAATCCAAAGTTTGGTTACTTCTTCGGTAATAAAATACACAACATACATCTCAAAAAATTGCTAATTTCTGTCTCTCGTATTCTTAAAGATATTTTTTTCAAAAATATCTTGTATTTAATAAAAATCATCGGTGTCGCTAGGGCTGAGGGGCAACGTGCGCCTCGTACCTGGACGCGCATGCCATCATACAAGCCGTTATGCAAGCCGAGAAACAACCGCTAGACTGGTAATCGACGCTGTAAAGACCGCTGAAGCAGAGTGTAGTGGACGCCAGCGCTTACCAGGGCGCACTTAAAGCATCTAGTTAGTAAAAATGTTAAAGACAAGTGCAACAAGGAGTATGATAAGTTATTTCCTATCTGTAAAATTTTACCCATAGATAGAAAAATAGAACATTTGGTAGGTCTGGAATATTATTATAATGATGAATTTAAAGTTAATGTTAAAAACAAGTATAACACACGTAGGGTTAGAGAAAACAAACTGGTTCAACCACAGACAACAAATTATTATGGTAAGAGAACATCTAAGTATCTGGTACATAAAGTGTTTAACAAAATAGATCTATTAAGAGAAAAAGTAAAAATTAGTAAAGGATCACTTAAGACAAAATTAAAAAAACATTATTCAGGATTGCAAAATATAGAAGTAAAGACATTATTTAAGATGAAAATAGTAACCTATAGATAAGTAGTAGATAAGTAGTGCATAAGGTGGTTCACTTTTATGTGAAAGAGCGCTTCTCGCCATCAAACGTAAAAGTTTGGCGATGTTAGAATTAAGTAACACCACTGTATATTATAAATTTATTTAAATAAATAAAAAAAAACAAAAACTTTTCATTTGAAGTTATACCTAGTGGTTTTAAAGTAGGTGAAAAAATAATGTATTCTCAAAGTGGGCAGTACCTAGAGAAAATAAGTTTGGGAACCCCTGTTCTAGTTAGTCTCCTCATTTGACCGCGCAATCAATTTCAATCGTGCATTCTCTTCACGTCGTGATAGTACCTAGCAAAATTGTGATCACATTAATTGATCGCGTACTGGAACTATCGTCATCATCATGGGCCTTATTGTCTATTTATAAATTGTAATCGCAATCAAAAGACATGAGATTAAAAAGAGCTGCCCTTGAGTTTCTTGCTGGCTCTTCTCGGGGTACTGCATTCGGAACCAGCAGCTCGTCGGTGGAGATGGCCTGCTGTTTGCATTTAGCCAATCTTCATGGACGAGTTTAGAGTGCCTTGTTATTATAAAATATTGACGTTTCTAAGTGTATATTTTAATACCAATAGAAAATAAACGATTTTGAATTTGAATTTGAATCGTTTTCATTTTGACATACGATGCTTCATCCGTACATCTGTCAACACAGTCAGTGAAAGAAGAGCAAGCGCTGATCTCGTAACAAATGTCAAATAATGACGATTTACAATTATAAATAGACAATAAAGCCCCAGACTATCCTAGTAAACTGCTGGACATAGGCCTCCTAATCAGCGCCATAGTCTTCGGTTTGATGCATCCAGCATCTGCTTGTAGCCTTTCGCAGATTGTCATCCCACCTAGCCGGAGGGCGTCATACACAAAGTTTGCCGAGTCGTGGTCTCCACTCCAGAACACGTTTACGTTTCTCGAAGTGATAAAGCCTGGCCCACTGACACTTCAGCTTGCTAATTCTTTGAGATATGTCGATAACTTTGGGTTTCTGTCGGATGTACCTATTCATTAAAAAGAGATTAACATAATAATATAATAGGGCATAAAGGGGGCATCGGCAATATTTTCATCCAAAAACTTTGAATATCAAGCGTCATGTCTAGTACTAGGCTTTTGCTCTTTTCCCCGATTGTCCCCTCTATGTCCTACGAGTATTATATTTTAATCTCTTTGATTCGTTACGAATCCTATCGTTCAGAGAAACTCCGAGCTCTTTCTGGAACTGGTAGTATAGAGTCATATAATTCTTATTTGTCACAAATAAAACGGCGTTTATTTTCTCACCTATGTCTCATCTTCAAGGAGTTTGTTATGGAATTATTTTTCTACAATATCATATAAACTATAAACAAATGACATAAAAATATTCCTATTGTTTGTAACTAGTGCTTCCTTATTTATTCATTCAAAAGGCTCGGTTTATCGGCCCGGTACTGGCGTAATGACGTAGGGCCTGAAGGCTATGTACTTTATGTAAATAGTTTATCTCTCACCGGGTAACTACTATTATTTAGATTGCAACATACGACACAGTCACAGTTCTACTATCACTAAACGCCCTTAATGGCATATTATGATAATAAAAAATTTAGGGGTTCTCGATACGTCGATAAACATTTAGAAGTTAAACATATAAATGTTCTTTGGTAAGCGCAACACTTGAGAATGGAGTAGGCTGGAGGCTTTTTTTAAATGTTTTTAGAGAGAGATAATGCCCGGAGAATTGGAAAATCAGGGAAAAACTGAAAGTGTTTGCTTCTATGGGATATGGACAAGAAAACATCGGTTGAGTATAAATACTTATAAAAATAATATTTTATCAGACAAGAAGAATATTGGCCCGGGAATCAAACCCACAACCTCAGACTCAAAAAGCAGGGTCGCAACCAACTGAGCGAGCAGCGCGGCAAATCTCATAAAAGTACTTAGTATATCACTACATAGTATAAAACAAAGTCGCTTTTTCTGTCCCTATATCCTTATGTCCTTATGTCACTATGTCCCTTTGTATGCTTAAATCTTTAAAACTACGCAACGGATTTTGATGCAGTTTTTTTTAATAGATAGAGTGAATCAAGAGGAAGGTTTTAGTATAAGCATTTCACCCGTGCGAAGTCGGGGCGGGTCGCTAGTTCTTAATAACCAGATGTTTCTATGAAAACTAAACGTCAAAAAGGTTTCCATTCATAGATCTGCGTATTACTAAAATAGGAACCCCAAAACCATACGGAAGACGATAAGTGAACAATACAAGCTGCAACATTTAACGCCATTTACATAATAATTTGAAACAACAATATCTAAGGAGTAGATATACTGTCGCTGGGTAATGTAATGGTATTAAAATTATATTAAAAGGAATTGCGAAATGAACCTCCTATATGCCATGAAGTTTTATACATCCTACTAAAATTATAAACGCGAAAGTTTGTATGGATGGATGTATGGATGTTTGTTCCTCTTTCACGCAAAAACTACTGAACGGATTTTGATGAAACTTTACAATTATATAGCTTGTAGGTACAGCAGAATAACACAAAGGCTATATTTTATCCCTGTATTCCTACGGGAACGGGAAGTACGCGGGTGAAACCGCGGGCCGCTGCTAGTAATTATAATGAACCCACAAATCTTTCTTAGTTCTAGTTAGGAAACTTCTCGTAGTAGTGAAGAAAACTAGTTTACCATTGAGTGAAGCTGGACCCCCCTGTAAAAGCTTGAGCGACGTAATTTAAATGCAATAAACATATTATGTGTATTTTTATACATCGATCAGATCGTTGATGTACTGAAGAAAAGCCAGATAAAAAGCACCTGAAACTCTGAAACTGACGAGCATGTATGAGTCTGTTGGTGGATGTGGATGAAGCGCGGGAGGTGTTCGAGGTTTGTAGTTGGTGGCGGTCTATTGTCTCTGCCCGCCTCGTCGGAAAAAAGGCGTAATAAATAACTTTTAATAAAAAAATACTGAAGGTAAAAAGCCGATATCTCATTCCAGTGGCTCGGGTTCCGAGTTTTTCAAAAAAACTTGCGTCTATATTTGTCACTACCTTAGACGGTGAAGGAAAACATCGTGAGAAGACCTGCAGCCTAGTATTTATTCTGAGGAATGTGTAGTAGCGCCCCGGTCCGGCGATAGGGTCACCACCTGACAATTTAAGGAGTCCCAAAATGGGTATTTCCACCCTGTTGTGTTTACCCTGTGTGTGTGTGTTTACCCTCTTGGGCATATAATATAATACATGAACATTTATGTTTACTATTTTTCGTACCTAGGTGCCTGCTTATATGCAAATTCCTGAAGCGATTAATGAAATAAACGTATCGCTATTCAGCACCAAGTAACGAAAATACGACATTTTCTAGTTTAATGAACTGTGACTTCATTGAATAATTGACGCACCAGCTCTCTTCAAACACAAGCCTTACTTAAAACACTCCTTGATAATGGCGGATAAGAACTTGAAATTACTGAAAGGCACAGTACAACTTTGCCACTGATGGAAGAAACTCTACGTTTTTCTCTGTTCTACATAATTCCGTTGCTTAGAACATCACGTTGTTCTGTAAAAGGTTTAAGAACAAATAAGCAAAGCCCTCTTATCAACACACGAGTGATATATACAACGGAGATCCAATCACAAGAGTAATAAACGTTAAATCGCGCCGTGACCATGTTTTTTCTATTCATTGTGAACTTATATTATCTGTGTAAGTAGTTTTATATGCTATTTAATGGTGTACTTGCACTGAAATTATAATGAGAAATTATCTTAATTATTCAATAATGATAGTCGTTACGAGTGCATTCATGAAATATTTATTCTGAGATTATGATTTTTATGTATAAGAATAGTGATAGCCATGTGGTTAAAGAGCCCGCTTTTCATTCGTAAGGCTTGGGTTCGGACCCTGGCTAGAGGATGTACCAATGAGTCGTTCACAAATGTACAAATTTATCTGAAGCTCAAAAGTGAAGGAAAACATCGTGATGAAATCCGCAAGTTTCCATGAGACATATTGTGTTACAGCATCCCTGGTCCGGCTATCGGCTCACCACATATGTGTTTAGGGGTCTATAGAATATACTGGTGAAATAAATAAATAAATATTCTCACGCCTTTTATCCCCGGGGTAGGCAGAGGTATTCCATTTCTGGAAATACCCGTGTTTCAATAGTATATTTCTTGGACCCCTTAACGTGATAGGTGCTGAGCCCGCCGTGTCTGTTACACATGCCTCATAATTAATTCTTTGACCTGCTCGTGTTTTCCTTCACTATATCATGAGCAATTGATGAGTAAATTAATATGTAGGTACGTAAGATTTTGAAAAACTCATTTATAGGTCCTGAAGTAAAACTGACAAAGTTTGTACTACTTGCAATAAAACAAAGTTTATAATTAAATCAAGTAATGCCTTTAAACCGTACCGTAATCGATATCGAGCATGCCGCAATGTTGCGCAGTCCCGTTTCGTTCGGGAAAAGTCCGCTTTTATAAGACTGACATTCAAGGACCTGTAATTCATTTTTGCTATAATTTATCTCAAGTACTGCAAAATATTCACAACATTATACGAATCCTGTATGTACGAGTGTATATCCTATCCTATAAATATTACAAATGCGACAGTGACTTTGTTTGTTTGTTACGCTTACACGCTTAAACCACTAAACCGATTTTTAAAAAAACTTTCAGATACATTATCAAGGAGTACCTAACATAGGTTATATTTTATCTCCATATTTCCACGGAGACTGCTAGTTGGAAATAACTTAAACCAGCGTAGTCCACCAACAAAAAGTGACATTAGAGATTTCGGAGACCTCACGTCACACGAGCTCAATTCATACGCGGTATCCCTCATTTTGTGCACCTAATTATAGATTTAACTGAACATACAGTACGGCCTATTTGACCCCAGCACATAACCCTATTGTTTGCGAATTGTATGTTCATATGAACAAACAATCCACTAAATATGTTTGTTTGATCACCAACTGTGAATTAAATGAGCTAGAAAATATTAAAGGGATTACATTAATTAATTTTATACATAACTATCTAATGAAGAAATTCGTCAACATAAGATCAAGACAAAAGTCAGCAATCTGGAAATATGTTTGCATTAGACAAGCGGTCAGTCATAAAATATTGCCAAAATCTTCTATGAATCTCTTCAGTAAAGTTCAGTCCATCAGAAAAGGGTAGATATATGATTAATAGTATAGTTCATCTTAACAAACTTGTGTTGAAAGAGACGCAAAAGATCGCAAAGTATGACAAAAAAAATCTACGCTGTTTTATGCAAAAAAATACAAGATAATAGAATTAGTGATAGATAATAGAGATAATAGAGATAGTGGATTTAAATTGTTATAAATCTTTACACCGAATTTAAAACCAGTAATGGTTTGTTTTATTATCTGTCTTCTCGAAGAACTTATTAACTATACAAATCTTCTATCCCATCGCGTAACGGAGTATAGACACACTAGGATTATATTTTGTCCGGGGGGTATTTCATTTTACGGGTTATCACATGTCTTAGCTCTAATTTTAATATAACGTCAATGGACTTACCATGTGATAAGCAAATAAGAATTTAATTTAATTGGTTGACTGGCTGTACGACGAGGATAGAGGATATTGCCAAAAAACTATGCTTTACTTGGATTCTTATTGCAAAATAATCCCGTTAAACTATGTCAAAGGAACTTTTTAATTATTTCCTGCACAAGCAATTCTGTACGAGTGACACTAACAGACACTTAGTTTCCATTAAACCGTCATTTGCAATTTAAAACAGACTTTTTCAATATTCTGTGACATTATCTTAATTGTTATGGGTAATTCTTGTATTGGATTGCAAAAACTTACTTTTTACGAAATTGCCGAAATTATAACACTTAGAAACTCGAAATTACACAGGTAGGTTCCTTATACGATGTAGGAACTCACTTAGAAAAGGTTAGAAAAACCATGTCTTCAATTTTTGAAAGGAGAAAAGGGGACAAATATAAATAAGGAAGAACTTATTGGGACGAGCAAGGAACAAACCAAATAAATATATTCTAACGACTTACCGCCAAGGAAGTGCCCACTTTCACCTGTCTATTTTTTGAACTCCTAAACATTACCAATAGTGACTGGGGAGCCCATTGTGAAATCAGATGGATTTAGGATTTCCACTGCGATTATGATTATGAACTGCCATTAACAAACGTAGGTATATTTACCAAGCAAGTTTCCCTGCAGAACAGTCGGTTTCAGTCCCTACCAAACGGCGAATCAAACAAATCAAATTTATTCAGTAGGTAACAAAAATAAAATTGAGTTTGAAAATAAACTCTTAAAGCTAAACAAAAAACTAAAATTATTAACAAAATCAATATTTTTTTTTTGTATATAACATAAATAAATACTTCTATAAATGTCATAATTATGCAACAGTAGTTAAGCGTATTAAATTCTATCAATCAATATTCATCAGTATTGTAACCTTTCATAAAGATATGTTTTATTGAATCTTTTAAAAGTTTTACACAATTAAGTAATATTTTTAAACTCAGTGGGCATGCTGTTGAACATCTTTACTGCCTACTTTCTTGCACAATGTTCAACAACTGTTAATGGCATTGTAACACCTGTCGATGTTTGATAGGTTGTGATATTGTGGTTTTGTAAGTGGAATTCTGGAGAGCATATTCGTCTTCTGGGTGAGCTCGTTCCATCATTGACATCTTCTGTGTCTGGCAATAAAAAAACGGTGGAACGTATATCAAGAGTCGTCACTAATGCGAATAAAATCCCTTGAAACTTTTCATCTTTATTGAACAAATTCCTTTAAAGTTGACTTATTATTGGAAGAGCTCTGATACATAAATAAATAAGAATAAGAAAATAAAAAAGCGCCCTTATCCTCAAGGGGGTTGGCGCAGTTATTCCATTTCTGGAAAGTATCAAATTTTGGACTCCTTAATTTGTTAGATGGTAAGCCCACTGCCGAAGCCGGGTGCTGTTACACATATTATCTTAGAAATAATTCTGAGACCTGCAGACCTCTGAAAGACAAGGTTTTTAAAAATAAAATGTTATATTTCAAATCTGTCAGAGCTCTTCCTATATTAAACAAATTATCTCCAGTAATAATGTATCTCTTGTATTCCAAACGACACAATTTTTTAAATTTTTTTAACCTTTTTAGCAATCACTTCTGCCCTCCCAGAAATGAACTGCGTATCGCCACCGATGGAATGTCCTAACACGAACATAACCTTTTGGCTATACACAAGGTAAGTCACGAATGAAAATTATAAATTAAAGAAAGGCACGAAAAAGAAATACGAAAGTAATAAAAGTAATGATGTCACTATCTATTTTTATTCTTCACTCATGCGTTCTAAAAATTGATAAAAACACAATTTACGTCAATTTGTTCCACTGGGAAAACGTAATAAAACTCCATTCTATTGTTTATGCCAATCTGCTATCTAAAGAGATGTCAGACTGTCAACATTCTCAGCAATAGCTTTGAATAAAACATGACAATTTGAATGTTAAATCAAGGAACGCTCAGAATAGACCAAAAATTCCAAAAAACTATATGCACGACGAGGTCGGCACAAGTAATCAATTCTACTAAATAATTTATTTTTATCTGTTATCTTTAGGTACTAGGCCTAGGTTAGCCCATCTATATACCGGGATACTGTTACACATGCCTCAGAACAGTGACAGAGCTGCAGTGATAGCCTTACGGTTAAAGATCCTGCTTCACATGATAATGATCAGTGAGACTCGGGTTCGAATCCTGGCATGTACCAATGAGTTTTTCAAAACATACGTACATGTACAACAACATAAACAATAAACACAAGTGAAGTGATATGCACGCATCAGCTCAAGAGCTGCTAGTGTATTAAATAAAAAAAAAAAATATTCATCACTACGTGCGGCTTGCTCGCAATATTTTCATTCACCGTTGAGCTACTGATAAATTAATTAAGTGTGATTTTGAAACTCTTTGGTACATGCCTGACCGGTGTAGCTAATGTGAGCGCCGTGACAAAATGTGGACGACGCTTATCTCGTACTTTGCGTGCATTTGCATCGTATTCGAAAGAGAAAGGACGAGACAACATTTTGTCGTGGCGTTCGTGTTACCAGGTCCTCAGGAATGAGAGGCGGGTTCACCTCCAACAGGACTCTAGCTGCTTATAAAATAGAAAAAAAAACTCACGCCTTTTATCCCCGAGGGGGTAGGCAAAGGTATTCCATTACTGGATATACCCATATTTCACGAGATATATTGGACCCCTAAACGTGATAGGTGGTGAGCCCATCGCCGGGTTTATCTACACATAAATAATAATAATAATAAATTCTGAAAGATGTGTTACTCACGTTGTTTTCCTTTACCGTCGAGCTAGTGATAAAAATGTACGTAAGTTTTTGAAAAACTCATTGGTACATGCCAGGATTCGAACTCGAGCCTCACTGATTTTCGGCCGGCTCTTTAACCGCAAGGCTATCACTGCTCTTATAAAATAGTAATACGATGTAAATTTTGTATTTTTAGAGAAAACCAAAACAACCCCCATCAGCTGTTTGCTACTGATCCTAACTCCATCGAGACAGCGCCGTGGGTCCAAAATGCACCGATCAAAATCCTCATCCACGGATACACAGGCCATAAGGATTTCTCACCGAATACTGAAATTAGACCAGGTAATGAGGTTTGTTAGAAATTGTAAGCGCCTGATAAAAGTGTGAACATTATCGCATTTCGATTACTAGAAATAATAATATGTTTTGACACAAAAAAGCACAGTTGTCTAGGCGCTTGTAAGCTACACCTCTACACCAATATTATAAACAGGAAATATTTAAATGTTTCTTTGTAATGATTAGGTTCTGAAACTATTGCATTGATTTTTTAAATTCTTTTACGTTGGCAATATTTACTAATGTTTATCAGTTGCTTGGTTTTTATACAATTGCATATATTTGCTATTAAATTATCTGATAATTGTCCTAAAACTTATTATTTAGAAATATCACATTTCTACGGAAGTAGATTTTAGGGCTACAACATTGGGAAAGGGTCTTTGAAAATTCCAAGGCAGCCGGAAACAGTATTCGAGTAGGCAACGGCGCTGCTAGTGAAATACACAACCGTATTGCAATTCCAGCTTACATGAAATGCTGTGATTACAACGTGATATCGGTGGACTACAACCCTATAGCCCGGGAGCCCTGCTACTTCCAAGCGGCAAGGAATACGGAGCTGGTGGGGCTATGCACTGCGCAACTGGTTGATGAGCTGATCATGAACTACGGCTTCAAGATCGAGCACATCCACCCTATTGGGTTTAGCCTCGGCGGGCAGACTGTCGGGTTTCTTGCCAACAAGGTGAAGAGCGGACGGTTTCCTAGAATCACTGGTACGTTAGTAAAATCGTGTCTGGGTATTTAATACTCGTATTTATTTAAGTATTTTTTCAGCTGTTTATATAGTACAGGCTCTGCTTAGTTTGGGACTAAATAACCGTGTGTAAATTGTGTCCTACAATTTATTTTTATTTTATTATTATAAAGGGGTGTTGGATTTAGCTTTATTACATGCTCAAAAAGAATCAGTGTCAACTGCCGCCAGTAGCGGTTTATTGGACCTAGGCACACCTTATAGGTTAAATTTTATATGCAGATAATAATGAATAGTGAATATTTTTTTACAGTAGAACTGAAAACGAATCAAAAATAACAACCACCGAACAAAATAATCTTTCAGTTAACGAGTTACAAACATTTTTAACGCCTTTTTTTTCTTGTTCAATGTCAGACATCTTAAAGTTTATTGCCGTGCGAATTCATTTTATTACACAGATTAAGTAAGCTAGTTGCACGCTCAATTATATACTTCCCATATAAAAATCGAGCCACTTCACAAGTTGCGTTACGTTTATTGGATAAAAACCAAACAAGAAATACCGCTTAGGATAGTTTGAGTTCTCGATTTGAAATTCCAAATTTAAATGACTTAATTATAAGCCGTGTTTTAGAGACTCTTGTTTCTTTCATTTCATTTCCGGGTTCCAATTACACGCATCTACTCGATTTTTTACCGATCCGATAACTGTCAAGATGAGTCAAGTCTTAGCAGTAAGTTTTCCTAAAAGTAAATAAATAAATGACATCTTGGAGAGAATACCACTTCTTTTGTCAATTTGTGCAAATGCCTCGTAGGTCATCTCACTCTATAGGTATCATGCCTGAGAGATAAAACGTAAGCGTCAGTCAAATGATAACTGTAGGAATGGGATTGACATAAGTGTTCGACATGTCGTGTAGGCGGCTATATAGCGCGACCAATTAAAATAGACGCAACACTAAATAAGTACAGAGACTGAAAAGTATGAAACCTTCGTTTGCCACGTGACTAGGGCCGACCTTCTTACTGACCTCTCAAAACCGTTAGTGTAATAAAATAACTAAATTATATAACCCCATCTAGTATGAATTATGAATTGAATTAAAGAATACTTAATGAGTTGACGAGTTTCTTTACCCACTTCTTCTACTGAACTTTACATGCTGAAGCGATGAAGTTGCAATGACTTTCGATAAGTGAACATACAATTCCATACTTTGAATGAAATCATTTTGATTTGATATGATTGATTCTGAAAGAACGTCTCCCGAGTAAGATAACACATGTATTTTACTAGTTTTTTTGACTTCCTAGCGCTAGACCCGGCGATGCCACTGTTCGTGACGACATCAGTTGAGAAGAAGGTGGATGCTACTGATGCTGAAGTCGTGGATGTGCTGCACACCAACGCACTGGAGAAGGGGAAACTCGAAGCCAGTGGGACTGTAGACTTCTACGCGAACGGTGGCATGAACCAGCCAGGCTGCGCGCCTACGGCGGAGCAAAGTATGTAGATGAGCTTTTAGTATCAGAATAAAAACAGCAATGTATTTTTTTATTTAATGGAACTGGGGTAAGCTGGTTCAGCGCAGGCAACGTTGTTTGAAAATAATAAATTAAAGCGAAGTACCAATTCATAACATTTCAGCAAGTATAAATGCTACATACTAGAAAAGCAAGTAGATAATATAAATCATCCTCTTAGAAAGGGTTTTGCTAAAATTCACAAGGGAACTGCTAGTTTTGTATATATTTTAATAGCGTTCTTGGAAATGGCTCTAACGATTTTGAAAAAATTAGAGGAATTTATATCAACTTTAGGTAGTCTCATATCTCTGGGAAACCTTTTCTCCTGTGGGTACTAATGTATAAGAACTTTCTTCCCTTTGGTTTATCGAAGTTGAATGTATCAGTTATTAGTCATTGATGATAATAATATAAAGAGGAATTTTTGAAATCGGTTCAGTTAATAATAATAAATAATAATATAATCTCACGCCTTTCATCCCCGAGGGGGTAGGCAGAGGTATTCCATTACTGGATATACCCACATTTCACGAGATACATTGGACCCCTAAGCGTGATAGGTGGTGAGCCCATCGCCGGACCGGGTCTATTTACACATGTCTCAGAATTAATTCTGAGACCTGCGGGTTTCCTCACGATGTTTTCCTTCACCGTCGAGCTAGTGATAAATACGTACGTAAGTTTTGAAAAACTCATTGGTACATGCCAGGATTCGAACCCGAGCCTCACTGATTTTCGGCCGGTTCTTTAACCGTCCGGGCTATCACTGCTCTCGGTTCAGTTAATCTGAAACATTTTAGCACTAACACACAAACATAATTTTTTAACTCTTAATAATATAATTCTTAGTAGAGCTCGCGGCTGCAAATTCAAAAAACCAAACGTAACTGTCAAAACAATAGCACAGAAACCTTGTGAGATTCTGTTTTGGCGGGTCGGGAAATATGTCACGGACACAAAACACAAAACGCATAATCTTGGTCAGCAGATGTAAAGAGCTGAGGCATACTGAGAGACAGCTCTAGCTCGCTTCTTCAGTATAATAGTAACATAATATATTCATCAGGTGAAGGAAGACATTGTGCCCTTCCATACCTGGAAAAACTTATTTTACCAGTGCAGTTTTTGGACCTCTACACGTCACAGGTGGTGGGTCCATCGCTGGTCCAGGTGTTGTATAATATGTCCTAGTAAATCATAAATTTATTTGCAGTTACACATTTTAAATAACTAATCTCTTTAGGATATAGATTTTATAAAAATATCCTTCATTATATAAGGAACTCATGTTGCAAATTACAAGCTTCTAGACCGACCAACTTAGTGATTTGTCTCTAACTCGTACAACTTAACTTGTAAAGTTACAAAATATTAAAAAAATCACCAGCTTTCAGATTTCTTTAATAACTTACAATTATAACGTGGCTATAATATACCCACTGTGAAAGTAATGAACCAACTAAACACCACTATCAATAAAAATAACGTTGCAACTCGCACTACTCATGTTTATTCATATTTAGCAAATTCTACTCACATAATTCGTTATCTGTGGCGTAATTGGCTGCTAGTGGGTAATAACTGCCGACTATGTGTTATTTTAAATTTATGTACTAATAGGCCACTATTTTGACATATTGGGACGTGTTATGATTTAAAAAATATATCTTACGCCTTATATCCCCGAGAGGGAGACAAAGGTATATATTCCATTTCTGGATATAGCCACATTTCACGAGATGTTCTTTGGACCACTAAACGTGATAGGTGGTGATCCCATCGCCGCCGGACCGGGTCTGTTAACACATGTCTCAGAATTAATTCTGGGACCTGCGGGTTTCCTCACGATGTTTTCCTTCACCGTCGAGCTAGTGATAAGTATGTACATACGTTTTTAAAAAACTCATTGGTACATGCCAGGATTAAAAAAAATATGATGATAAAATAAATCATTTCATTATCAAAATGAATGAAACGCTTCACTCATGTCATTGGAAGAACTATCATCAAATCACCAGTAAGTGTTTAAGCGAAAATCATTTGCAGTAAGCTACGACGGATTGGCGATGATGAAAGATGTTTCTTTTGCAGCTAAGTCCGGCTGCGAACATGCGCGCGCGCCGGCGTATTACGCGGAGTCGATCACGACGCAGACAGGATTTTACTCGATGAAGTGCTATTCCTGGGTTAACTACATGATCGGGTGGTGTGAGCAGATGAGCGACGAAGAGATTCTCTTCGGAGAATACATGCCTTACAAGTAAGTTTAGCATACTCCATCTGACGCATTCATGTCATTGTGAGAAAAAGCCACGCGGAGAAACGAAGTGTGGAAAAGGATTGCAACTGAGTTTTTCACTTAGCGCTACTGGTGTTTCTCTTATTAAAACGTTAAGGATAAAAACCGGGCAAGTGCAAGTTGGATTTGCATAGGAAGGGTTCGGTACTAAAATGCAATAAAAAAATATAGGAAAAAAGATAGGAAAGTTTAAAAATCATGTCTTTAATTTTGAACTTTGTCTCAATTTTATTGTTTGTACCGCAACTTTCAACTGTCTACCTACAAGGTTCATAAGATACAGGACAATGATAGACATACAGACAGAAATACTGATTATAATATAGACTTACGTTAACACCCTCTGGGTACGGAACTTAGAGTTCAATCGAAATCAAACGTAATACTCAATTACATGTTGTAACTATAACTTGAGTTTAACACGTACTTAGGTACGATAAACAAAACTTAAATTAAAAATTTAAAAACCCCCGACTCATGAAATATATATGAACACAAACGGTTGGACAGATTTCCTGGAATCTAAATACTCGTATGAACCGATCAAATAAACTTGCAAACAAAAAGAACTAAATCAAAATCGGTTTAGTCGTTTGGGAGCTACAAGCGACCAAGTAGACATACAGATACACAGAAACACACTTTAAACATATAACATTCGTCATTCGTCGGCAACATCATAACATCGACAAACGCAATAGCAACATAACGTTCCAACGACAAACGTTGCAGCGATAGAACGTTCTAGTAACAAACGTTTTAGCGCCAGAACCTTCGACAAAATATTAAAGAATTGTTTGACGTGCAGTCATTAGTGAAGGTGTCACACTACACTTATTACCTCTAGGTACCAGTTTTGAATTACGATCTTGTTCTCTTTGGCCGCTCTATTAGTATGTTTTAGTCTCTTTGATGTCATATTTATTTCCTCCGATCACACTTGCACAGCAAGAGAATAAACATACGTCGTATGACGTCATTAGTTATACGCTCAAGTGCAGTTACCGAAACACTTCCACTTTCACTGGGAAACTTGCTTCCTGATAAACATTGTGCTAAGGTCATTACAAAGCCGCAGACCACCATCATAATTACGAGTCGCCAGTACGCAACTGCATCGGATGCAACTGTTATTTTTATGAATCCGGAGTTAGCGGTTACGTTTCGCAACAGCGAAAGACAGGTATTAGCGAATTACGTTTTGAAGTTTAGTACATTACTCAGTTGGAACCAATGATATCGCTTCTAAGCCCTTATTAACTATTTTTTTAGTATTTAAGAAAACATCGTGAGCAAAGTCGCACGTCCCAGAATTAATTCTAAGGCATGTGTAACAGATCCGGTCCGGCGATTTGCTCACCACCTATCACTTTCAGAAGTCCAAAGAGTACGCTGGTGAAACGTGGGTATTTCCAGAAATGAAAAACCTGCCCTCCCCTCTCGGGGAAAAAAGGCGTGATATATATATTTTATATATGTAATTAAAATATATAATATCACGCCTTATATATATCACGACGAAGGAAAGATGGATGGATTGTGTGAAGGATGATATGTGCAAGATGGAAGTGAATGTAGATATGACGTATGATAGATCTAAATGGAAGGAATAAACATAGTGCGCCGACGACAAATAATGGGAAAAGGGCAAGTAAATCATATCACACCTTTTAATAAAATAAATAATGTCACGCCTTTTATCGTCGAGACAGGAGGGCACATGTATTCCGTTTCTGAAAATAAACACTTTATGGTGGTACGGACCTCTTCGTATACGACTCCCACTTGGCCAATACTTTATTTTACTACATTTTAGGTCTTACGCCTGTTCCACGGTATTCTGGTATGCGTTTTCCCCACCACTAGTAAACAGTATATTTTTTTACTCATAAGTCGTATTATGAGAATCAACATTAAAGGCTCTGGTACAAAGTATGTTAGTGTAAATAGAAAATAAAAGTAATCCCTTAAAAAAAATTTAGTCTTTGAGAGAAACGTTCAACAACCACTGGTACCAGTTGGTCCTTTCTATACCTTTCTCCATGTTGTTATCTACTTACGTAATTCAATTTAAAGTTCCCAACATTACGAGTACTTACTTGTTCCTAGATTCTGCAAATGAAATGGTAGGGAGGTACCTTGTATCTGTACAAAAAACATGTGTGCATACCTACTTAAATCATGCAACTATATTTATGTAATTAGTGAATGTGTGTATGTGTTCATATCTCCTCTTCTGGATATACCTATATAAATGGTACCTTATCTGGATGTTAACTTTAGTTCTAGTTCCACCTGTTGTCTGGAAGATATCGCTTAAAGCTATAAGACCGCCGTTTGATTTCTTTTTGTGATTGTGTCACTTTCCACAGATTTGTTAAGCGTACAATAAATAGTAACAACTCTATCTATATTACCTACTTACTCAAATACTTGTTTCCAGTGTGTCCGGTCTCTACTTCTTTACAACAAACTCCGAGTCACCATATGCACGTGGTAGAAGCAAATCGGAAACTGAAAGAAGAAAGCAATAACGAATCAAATATAAGTCTAATAATTTATAATACTTTTTTTTGTTATTCTATCTGTTTTAATTTATTTATTTAAGGACCATGAATAGATAGATAGATGTAAGTTCAATAAGTGACATTATTTAAAAGTAATGCTTGTATCCCCCTTCTTATACCACCTATTTGTTTACCGTCTGTAAAAAAATATGGTGTGATAGGCAAGTGTATTAAATTCATTTTGCATTGTTACATAAAAACAAATATTACACTGAAATATTTGAAATAGTATTTTAAAAAGAAACTGGCGCGTAGCTTCCATTCATGCTCAATCTACCGATAACCGCCAGCTGCTGTATAGCAGTGTGCGTACTTTTGACCTTGTGAATTGCAATTAACATGACTATATTTAACAATTATCTCGTCTATAACTTCGGCTCTAGATATATGTCATATTTTTTTCAGACTTAAAAAAAGTCATCCTGTATAAAGATCCAGTTCGTGAGGCGTAAGCATTTGTTTCATCGCGCCCTTTCGTGCACCCTTTTTTACTTTGTTTTTGAAGTTAGTATTAGTGGTATTAGCCATGACACCTGTGTTAATTTTACAAAAATATATCAAGGTGATATATTGATATTATCACCTTGATATATTTTTGTAAAATTAACTTTGTGATCTACAAACTAAGTTCTGAATACATGATTTTTTTGTCTATATTTTTTATTATTAAGATCAACCCACACAAGGCGGCCATGGGCTGATAGTTAGCCTCATAGTTTAGAATCATTTTAGAATGTATTAAAGACTTGATTAACAATAATAAAATTGTGGTACCCAAATGACAATGCTATTTAGTCCCAAACTAGCCAAAGCCTATGCGTACAAACTACTAATAAACATACTTGAATAAAATTGTTGGCCCTGAGCGGAAATTGAACCCGATATCTCCATCAACTCAGAAGGCAAAGTCACTACCAACTGAGCCAACAGGCCCGTCGTGGCCCGATTGGGTTATTATTTTCCTTTGTTTGTACTGGTCAAGCAGCGGGCGCACTATAAAAATACATAAGTTATCATCTCGCAGAATTGTTACCAGACCAGATATGTGGCCGAGTCAAAAATCAATATATATTATAATTAGTATATATTATAATAGTCTGTCTCTACATTTAGTACAAAAAAAGCAATTAAAAGCAAGCAAATTGTACCAGACAAGTTTAACATTATTAATTATTCAAGGGTACCATTTAATTTATTGGGTTAAAACATTTGAATTGTAAAAAATGTATGGTTGTATACAGTAAAAAATATAATTCACTATATTATTTCCTAGTACCGCATTCTTTACTGACTTACTATACAAAAAATGGACCAGTAGTTAATATGCTTCCCTTTCATGGTTATTTGCTTATATCCTCCTCATAAGTTCGTTGCAATAACTTATCTACTACCTAAGGTTATTGTTGTATAAAACAATGTTATGTCTTCACAATGATGCAATTATTGATGCATAGGTATGCAAATTCTTTAGATCTGTAACTATGTCATTAAATAAAAAATAAATAACACACCTCAAATATTTTATGTTTATTTCCTTTGCAAACCTATTACGCCTCGAATGCATTATTCTAATGGAATTAAAGGGTTGACATTTATAGACATAGAAATATAAGGACTATTAGCTAAAGTTTTCAGAACCTTATTATACATAGTTGTAGCTGTCGTATAGAGTTGGTGAACTCTGACATATTATAGAAGAACAAGTCTTAGTTATCGAAGTCACGATTTGGGTTATCGAGTCGACCATTGACACATTTCGCAATTCGATGATTGGAATTTCAATGTAAAATGGGCGTGGTGTTGGTGGCGGTGACGGACGCTGCCGACTTTCCCAATATCCTCGTCCATCCTCAATTTGTGGGGTTACAACACTTGACATCATGTTCTAACCACTTATTCACTTAGCATCCGCAGATGGGGCAACAGCGTTTATGTACAGGGACAGCAAATAAGAAATTTTTAACTACTGACCTTTTGTAAAGTACTCACAGGAACAGAACAGAAAACAACACATGTGAGGATAGTGCCCCTCAGGCCCGTCTTACAGAAGTAACATAACTCCACTTAAGGATGCAAGAAAGATTATTTGAATCGCATAAAGGTGTCCTTTTCTAATTCCTTTCATTCAGAGTTTCATGCTTGATGATTGTCACAGATCAGTCCATATTTTGTTAGACAAAATAATAAAAAATCAATTTTTCGCGGTTTTTATAGTAAGGTGGTAACTTCGTTTTCGAGTTCGACTCGCACTTGGCCAGTTTTCTTATGAACACGTTCCAGCTGTGACTACTTAGTTAGGTATGTCTAATTACAATTTGACTGGTTTATCATTTAAGGGAATTCCGTAGTTTCGTCGCACTCAATTTGAATGCTGCACATTTTCGGTCACTTGTAACCTCCATACTAATAATATTCTAAAATGGTTACGTAATTATCTGCATTGGTGACAGCAATTTTATTTATTCCCAGTAGTTTTTACATTTCGGAGTCTCCAACAGATCAAGTAATTTTACAATTTTATGTGGTCTTATATTTCACAAATGAATGGGTTTTATACAACGCATCACGGAATAAGCGCAATTCCTTATACACCCCAATTGGTATATTAACATAAAAATATATATGATGTACATACATTTACATTTACACATTTTGTCTAACCGAATTTCTCAAATGAAGAGCAATAATAGTACGGTTTCCATAGGTAGTATAGCCCTAAATTCAGTTATTCTAATCAATTATTCGGAATTTAACATATTAAAAATAGTCGAAATCGACTAAATAGTCGATACTGAACAAACCAATTTCAGGAATTGCGCTTATTCTGTTACATATTGTATAATGAAACGGGGTCGTTCACTGCATGCGGATATTTTGCTACAAGGAAAACCAGCTTCTCAAAAATATCTCTGACGGTTTCATAAATCGAAACCTAAATGCCGATGCCGGTACCTATTTAAAAAAAAACTTTTATTTACCAAACTTTTGGTGTTTCTTTGCGTTTTTCTAATTGAGGTTAGCCAAAACTAAGGAATTCAATACATTAAAAACTAAGGTAATTGCTAAACTGTTCAGTGATTTTATGACAATATGGTAAAAAAAAATAACATACTGAATAAAGAAACTGAGTACTTCTCTTAGTTATTTTCTAAAAGATGTAGCATTTAACCTGTAGTCTACGTAAACCATTGTCAAAACCCGCAAAAACGAAAAGTTTTATTTATAAGTTTCGACATAATTGGTCATACATAATCATGAGGTAAAATTACGAAATCAGTAAGCGAATAGCCATTATTAAAGTGATTATGCGAAGGATGGCCGATTTGGAGTCTTAAGAGACCTGTGTGAGGGTCAACCGTAGTCGGCTGCACAGGCACTACTTTCGCTGCGTCAGTGCACGCCCGGGAAACGCACGAGACACACGCAAAGGGTCCCAAAGCGTGTCAAATCGAACGCGACCATAAATATTTAAAAAAAAAAACTTTTTAAATATGCGGTAACAGTGACGGCTCAAAATAAATTTCGTATTTCTTTGATGAAGTTGTATTTTTATTAATAATTAAATGAAGAGGAAATTATTTTGAGTTCAGATTTTTTGTGATTTTGTTCAAAACATGATAACTTGTGTCAAGACGTTATTTTTGATTGGATTAATTGCACTTCAAATTACTGGTAAGCGGTATATTTCTTTGTATTGTACCTTCTTATTTGCCAATGTATTGTGTACACAAAAATATAAGTTGGTATAATAAGTAAAAATATTTAAAAGACAAATCTTACTTTGACATTATAAAGAGTAGTTTTAGCCCAGAGGTTAAATAGCCCGCTTCTCATACGTGAGGCTCGGGTTCGAGTTCTGACATGTAAGTAAGTAAGTAAGTAACAACTCTTTATTGTACACCAATAAAAAAATATGCAATAAGTGACATAGTGATACAAAAAGTACAATGGGCGGTCTTATCGCTTTAAGCGATTTCTTCCAGACAACCTTAGGATGGATGTAACTGAGATAAACAGATGAAGGTAGGTGGTGCACTAAAGTTAACAATGGATTAAAGTACTTACATACATAAACCGTTTCCTATAAATATATAAAAATGTATATTATCACTAGCTCGACGGTGAAGGAAAACATCGTGGGGCAACCCACAGGTCCCAGAATTTAATTTTTTGACATGTGTCAGACCTGGTCCGGCGATGGGCTCACCACCTATCACGTTAAGGGGTCCAAAGACAATACTGGAGTAACATGGGTTCCTCCTTTTTTGAGTCGATTAATAATAAAGAAATAGTTATTTGTTATGCAACGCTGCAAAGTAGATTTTTAGCGCGAGTACATGTATATCGGTGATTTCAAAGGTACGAGATGCAGGCTATCTTAGCTTCCGACCGAAATACACAACTTTTCACCTAACTACAACGAGAAAAATACTAGGTGAAGAAAAACAGCTTAAACTTATTATTATTTCTTTTTTCGTTCCATAGTCGTGCTGGCCAGTACGATTATTCTAAAAACAAATGGACTGACAGAAAGGTTCTAATATAAAAAAAACAATAGGGGACAAAATGCACTATCGCCCTCCGATTTCGAATGATCTTTCCGAGCTTGTGAGGTGACAAAGAGATTTAAATATAATAGGGCATAAAGGGGGCATTGGGAATATTTTCATACAAAACTTTGAAGCCTAAGCGTCATATCCTTGTCATGTCAGTTAGTATGAACGCGAGCTGTCATTCGGTCAAAATTGTACTAGACTTATTCCACTTGGAATAACTTTTGACTTAAAATTTTCCTCGCTTTGTTAAAAGTCCCCCCTATTTTAAATCTCTTTGTGAGGTAAAAATGTACTTGACAAAAATTTTTTTTGTTAATAAAATTGACTTTTGATTAAAATGATGAATGTTAGAAAACACATAAACGCTCAAGCCTGTCTCCTAAGGGGTACCTAGCACAGATGATAAACAAAAGTTTTTTTTATGCAATGTATGTATACTTCTTTACTATATACCTACTAATATTATAAAGAGGAAAAATTTGTATGTTTGTTACGAATAACATACGAGTAGGTTATATTTAATTCCCGTATTCCCATTCGAACGGAAACCTCGTAGAACTGCTAGTTATCTATACATATAATAAAACTCTAACGGGGCCGTGTCTGTACATTAAATATTTTTTGAAAATTTTAACGGTAGTGTATATAGTTATCGATATAGATACCGAAACACCAATTTTTGGAATTTTTGTCTGTCTGTCTGTCTGTCTGTCTGGTTGTGCACGCATCACTCAAAAACTACTGGACGGATTTTGATGAAATTTGGTATGGAGATAACTGAGTACCCGGGTCAACATCTAGGGTACTTTTTATTCCAGGAAAATATCTCATTCCCACGGGAAAATAAAAAAACTGGTTAAAAAGAGAAATACGTACTACTCCGAAACGATAACACCTAGAAACTTAAAAAATGGTATGAAGGTGTCTGATATGTCATAGGAAATTGGTATGAAGGGATTTTTGGAAATTCCCACGGGAACGGGAATAAACTAAATCCGCGCGGGCAACGCCGCTGGGCATCCGCTAGTTATTCATATAACACTGAATTAGAAATTTCTTTTCGATTCGTATACATTATTTACATAATTAAAATAACTAACCAACCTTCGAATTTCAAGAATAACATAACTTTTGGCATTAAGGCCTATCTGCACAATCTGTAGGTCAAAAACTGAATAAAAAACATGAATTATAATGTTAGAAAAAACTAGGAAGTATTTCGACAGTTCGTAATATAGAAGGTAAGGCAACTTTGCAAAGAGTTTACACGTAAAATTATTTTCGTTTATATTCGACTCCACCAGAAGAAGGGTAACGCTATTCGGGTGTTTTTATATATTTGTATATCTGTATATAGCCTATTTGTTTCCAACCTGTAGCCTAGTTATAAGGATTTTGTGGTAGCTTTGCTTTAAAACCTCCGAACTGTCATAGGCTACATTTGTTACCCGGTTTTTCCAAATTCTCTCTGTACCTTTTACACGCAGTCTTAATACTTACTAGTTTTTCTAATCTAATCTATAACAATTACAATAAAAAAAAAATTAATCAACTTTTGTTTTAAATCATAGTTTGTGTGAGTGTGTATATAGAACACAACCTTTATAAGTATTATTAGATAATTTGATCAGCAGAATAGTTATAAACTGATAAGAGATAGGACGGTTATACCAGACATCCATTGTATAATGGTCCAACTTATCGAACTTACTTTCCTCGATTTAACGTGTTACACAATTCGTAGTATTCTAGATATATTGTTTACTAGGACTTGCTAACGTTCATTGCTATTGTAATTATAAAGTCGTTTTGTTATTAAAGTTATTGCGGTTCTGTTTCAAAGTATTTGTTTGGGGATTTGCCAATGCAAATGGAAGTACCTCTGTTACAGTTAATTGCCTGTTACAAAACGTATTACATCAATTTGTAGGTACTATTATTAAATTATTTCAATATATTTACTTTCGATTATCTACGAATATGTAGATGTTATATCTACGATATTAACAAAATAGTATATGTTGCTAAAAAGGGTGAGTTAATTAATTACAATTATAGAAATCTATTAGGAATCCTGATTAACAGTACCTACCCGGTAACTACCTTTTAAGGTCTGTTAATTTTTTTAGGCCCGTACATTAAATTCAATCTTTTAATTTAATTTGACATTATACCTAATTACTAGCCGTAGACTCTTTGAAATACCTTGTAGTAAATAACAATCTCTTTCACTCTAGCCCAATGGGTAAAAGTCAACAGTATCATACCTACTTAATTTTGCTAATAACTTTGAATCATATTCGTAACATAATACGCGAAACGCCTCCAGTAGTGAACCGAGTAGTGTTTACTTCCTCAATGCGCGTGAGTGCTACTTCCGACTGCGGACCGGTGCCAAGCGACCGACTTCGTTACATAACTCGTCTCACTATTATGTGAGAACCGCGAGCCAAACGTGTTGCCACTGCGCATGTGTCCACTAAACCAGTTCTTATACTTAGATCCTTAGGAAGCGGAATGCCAAGGAAGGGTTGTCCAATGGGAGGAGGATGTTCAAATAAATGCCAACATATTTTGAAGTGGGAATAATGCTGTAAATGATCGGTAAGGGCTGAAAGATGATGATGACTGATGACACATTAAAGGCTCTACAAGCGCTTACCGACGAGCGACAGCGTTCCAGCGACTGTCACTTGTCTGGAAGTGCTATAGGTAACATTACAAGATCAAGATCAGCGTAGATTGAACGCTGACTAAGTACACGGAATTATATGAACCATTTACAGCCACACCAATTAATCTTTCCTGCTCTTCGTCTACTATTTAGTTCTCAGTGTATCAGAAACATTATTAATTTATCATTATAATTTGATTGTAATTGGAATCGCTTATGATATTTAGGCTATAAAGTGTTGGTCTCTGCTTTTCCATGTAAAGATAGTTTTTTACCATATTTTTAAAACTTTGGGACATTAAAAACATATACAAAATATTTCGTTTTGTGTAACCCGTTTTTAGTTTATGTATATTCAGTGTCATGGGCAATGCCTCCGTAAAAGACTGTTGCGTTTCCTTCGATACGTGTACGCAATTGTACCTCGCATTGCATTGCTGCTGCAACATGACAAGTGACAGCTTTAGAGAATACTTGTGACTACATGACCTACTTGTTGCATAAACTCATCGCTTAAGTGACCCACATAAGCAACGCCGAAACAAAATGTTGTAGCTAATTTTAGAAATGCATTTTTAACCGACTTTAGAAAAGGAGGAGGTTTTCAATTTGTCAATTGTGGTTTTTTTTATGTTAATCTATATTTCCGTCAAATTTCAACCGATTTCGATTTTTGTTTATTTGAGCTAGTACCTCAATGGTGGTCCCATGTAAGTTTTGTGAAAATCTGATGAGGAACTTTAGGCTGAGAAAGGAACTCCTTATCGGATATCAGCAAATCACTCGCTATAAGCGTAATAGGTTTAGTAACAGTAGGTGATGGATGTTGAATAATATGCAAATAATGGTATTTTTAGTGTTATTCGTTGAAGTAGGTTTGTTTTTTTTTTATTTCGATTATTTGAAATCCTTTTACCCCTCCCACCCGGCGTATATACCTCAGGAACCATCTCATTTAACCAGTAGATCTATAGTTCACAAAGTAACCATTTTTTTTAAAGATAACTCACAATCATTTTTGTTAAACGAAAATCTTCAATTTGAGAAACGAGTTGCATTTAGTTCCGTGAACGTTTGCGCTTCCTAGATAAAGTAGGTTTACATCAGATTTAGGTAATAGAGTACGGAAGGAAAGCGACTTATGTTATCTGAACGCAATAAAAACGTTTTAAGACTACAGTTAGTACTGAATATCTGAACGCCTAGTTAATAGTATGCTGACCTATGATCAAGATACTTATTACACCAAGTGGTTAAGATAATTACGAAATACTACAGGTAAATATAAAGGACTAGACTTCTATCTACACACATGGGGCCTTATTGTCTATTTATAATTGTAATCGCAATCGTCTTCATTTTGACGTACGTTGCTTCTTCCGTACATCTGTCAATACAGTGAAAGAAGAGCAAGCACTGATCGCGTAGCAAGTGTCAAATAAACACGATTATGATTACAATTACAAATATACACTAGGTCCTCTGTGCAGTATCATGTCCACCGCGGTTCTCCGATTTACGCAACTAAAGACACTACGGCGCTGTCACTTTTACTGGTAGTGCGTCACTATTAGTATGGCGTGTGTCAGTTTTGGCGGACTGATGGCCGCTGGAGCCGACACTTGTTGGAGTGGAGACTGCGCTTAGGCAAACGAAGTGCCCGATGGACCGACGCGACGACTTAAAGAAGGTGGCTGGCAGTGGATGGATGCGGGCTAATAATAATGTTTATTATAGTGTATCTAACATGTGGTATGTGGTACACACTCAGTAGCAAAATAAGCGTGAGATTTATTTATTTATGTCTCGGGCAAACTTGACGCATATTGCATAATCTCGTCTCGCTGTTATGTCCGCGCATTATGTTATGTTCTTTATAATGACACAATGCAAACATTTTTTACCTTTTATTAACTTTCCACTGTACGACATCGTGTCTTGAACTCTAACTAGAGGAATTTATTGTCTTACGAATAGTGTTATGTTTACGTAATTATATTTATAGTACCTAAATAATTGATTTATTAGAGTTTTGACAAGATTATTTAACATAAATATTTATTAAATAGTTACATAGGTCCTACGTCTAATATGTATTGCTAGTAAAAGTTGTCGAAATTAATGAAAAACAATAGTGGTTAAGGGTTTGTGGTTTTAGCAAATTAGCTTCAAAATTGATCGATAAACAGTTAAAGTTTTGAGAAAGCCTCAAAAAGACCGAATTCAATATTTATGTGGTCTAAGTTTGTTGCAAAAACGTGCCTACTTGCGAAACGAAAAAAAAATTATTATCTTTGAAGACTTATAAATTGTTGTTGAGTACTTCCAAAAATTATGAAATTACATAATAAAATCATAAAATATGTAGCAACACTAATGAATGAAATCTTTGAATTCAAGAATGTAAATAATACAATTATACTTCCTGATTTGGGATCAGCAAATATTGTAAATGGTTGTTGCAGTTTTTTATGATGAACCCTCCACTATTCGGAGAGCGTAGGCCAATTGGTAACCGATTCAAATAGAACTTCTTCACGAGTAGAGTCACCGTAGCAGTATTTACGGATAATAATAATTTATATCAAGTAACAAATGACTCATATTGTGTTGGTAAAGACTTATCCTATGTGTTAGAGAAAATTACATACAATCAGTACAAAAAAAAGAAAATAAAAACACTTAAAAACAATACAATTATACAAGCTGCTGGGACCGTGTAGTCCACAGCAGTGCAGCATATAAGTACGGACAGTTCACCCTATCCGCTATCATTCTCAGGATAGTGTTTGCGCATGGACGCATAGATTTTTTTTAAAATAGATCACGGCAAGTTGTAGTCAGTGATAATGATCCGTTTCTCCTAACAAAATATAACAATATTTTTCCTGCGGTTCAAGATCAATAAAATAAAATTGTTTTCAACACTGATCGAAATGTAATTAGGTACCTACTAAAGGTTACGTTACGAAAATTATTCAGCCGCGGACAAAGGTGAGTAATGTGAGTATGTTTGTACAGCTGTCAAAATCTTGCGATATGATGATATGGACAATTTGTTTTTGTTTCCTTACAATCTCGGCAATTTATTACAAACGTGACTCATATTATGTCACGATCTTCACCAAGAATGTTGGCTAATGCGGTATTTTTATTTAAAGTGTATATTATACAAAATGTTTTTTGTGCTTCAAGAGTAGATCCTTTAGTTAGTACTGGAGCTGGTTTTATTCGTGGCGTGAAAGCGCCTGATGGCGACTACTCTATGTTTTTAGGCATACCGTTTGCAAAAATCAATGCAGCGAATCCTTTTGGGGTGAGTTCCTATTTTTAACCGACTTCAAAAAGGAGTTTTTTTTATGTTTGTTACCTCAGAACTTTCGACTGAGAAAACATGAGAAAACCATATAAGTTGAAGATTGAAGTCGGTTTTTTTTACTCTTTAGAGTGGTTATTTTGTTTACTGTAACGCAGCTTTTTTACTTTTTAATTTGAACCTATTATCTACAGCAACACTTTATTATTATTTCTGGTTTCTCTTCTTTAAAAGACATAGGTGTCTAAAATGACAATCTTTTTCCAGTTTGCACTGCCCCAGCCTAATTTTGATAGCGTATTTGAAGCTAATGATGATTCTGCGATATGTCCGCAAATACTCAGTTCCAATGAAATAGTCGGATCTTTGGACTGCCTACGATTGAATATATACGTACCAGATTCAGCAACATCATCAAACCGCTTGCCAGTTATGGTGTGGATATATGGAGGAAATTTTGAAAGAGGAACTGTAATGAGGACCTCCTATGGTCCAAAGTATTTAATAAGACATGATGTCATTATTGTTGCAATTAATTACAGGGTATCAGTTTATGGTTTTCTCTGTCTCGATATTGCTGAAGTGCCTGGCAACCAAGGTCTGAAAGACCAGCTAGCGGGTTTAAGGTGGATCAAAAGAAATATTGAATCCTTCGGTGGTGATGTCAATAGGATTACGCTTTTTGGACAAAGTATGGGTGGGAGATCCATTGATTTTCATCTAATATCACCACACAAAAAACTGTTTGACAAGGTCATACTTCATAGTGGGACAGCATTGATCAGAGATACAATTTATGATTCTAACCCAACTGCTGCATTTGAATTAGCTCGACAACTTGGTTTTGAAACAGATAATGTTTATGAAGCCTTATCTTATCTTGCGTCAAGTGACGTTTTTGAAGTTTTAGCAGCCGCGAGAGATATAGACCTTATCACAAGAAGTAAGGTATGTGTAGAGACGGATTTCGCGAACGTAGAGAAGTTTGTGATAGATTATCCTGTTAATTCTGATATATCTAAAGCTAAAGGTACTCCTATACTAATAGGATACAATGACAATGAGCAAATAGCCCGCTATGCTGATAAAGATCCCAGTTTCTTCGATGACTTAAACATCATTTATGAGCGATTGAATGAGAACTTTGATTTTGAACCAGACCAACTTGAAGCAATGGAAAAAATTGTCCGCAGTTTTTACTTAGGTGGCAAAAAAGTAGCTAGCTTGGATTCTATGACGGAAATTATTGATTTTGACTCACATTTCACTTACAATCATCCTACTGAAAGAAGTATTCACAAATATATAGAGAATGGTGCAGAGACTATTTATTACTATGTGTTCTCATACCTTGGAGGTAGAAATATGTACAAGGATGATAAGAATGTGACTGTAGGAAGGGTTTCCCATGCCGATGAACTTGGGTATCTTTTCGATATGGATCAGTATGGAGAAGAGCCTTCAGCTGAGGATCAGCTTATAATTGATCGGATGACTACAATGTGGACTAATTTCGCCAAATATGGGTGAGTTTCATAAAATGACGATTAACAAAAATTTTATCAATTTTTCATAACTCTTTTGTAATCTTATTCTGATACATTTAAGTAATATAATAATTTATAATATTAATGTTTAATTTCATATCTTCTTTCAGCAACCCTATACCTGAAACTTCGGACCTCCTACCAATATCTTGGCAGCCTATATCAAAAGACACAAGATACTATTTCAACATCACTACTAACCTGAGTCTACAAACGAATCCTTTTCACGAAGAAATGGCGTTTTGGGACCTCTTTTACTATCTCAATTGGAAACTACAGAAGAGATATCGAGAGGCTTAGCGTAAAAATCCATAAATGTTATTTATCAAATTTGACCTAATTAAAAAATAAATAAATCTTGTATCTTCTTTAATGCAACGCTCCCTTCGTCATTTCGTTACTTGTCCCAATGTTTAGTATAAAATGTTTCATGACTGTTATGCATTAGATTCATGCTATTTTGCCATTCTTGTCACTGTCATACTCAAAGATCTTTAAGAGAGATACAGGTCTGTGGTCGTACTCTATTAGCCAACGTCTGTCTGTTTTACCAGAACAGTTCTTGCCCCGCTTCTTCTCCTCAACCATACGTGCTGAAGCGGTGGAGTTTAAATGACGTTCAATAAGTGGGCTTATAAGTCCCTATTTTGAATAAAACATTTTGACTTTGTAATACTTATTCCTAATACTTCTAACGGAGCTTAGTTATCCTATAAGACCAAGTACACCTCTACTAATAATTATTATGATTCGCAGATTATTGAGCAGAAGCAGCAGCAAACATATCACTAACACTACTGCAGTAACAAATAAAACGTTGTTGCCTTTTTTTACTAAATGCGTTTTCTTTCCGTACAATTAAATTTGGAACGTGTTCGTAAGATTTTTCAAACTTTGAAAGTGGTCCTTGACTACAAAAAGTTTTAAAACCCGTCAACAGGACTATGCCGGCATACATTATAATTCCGGTAAGAAACAAAGATGCATTCTCCAGTGCAACCATTAATTAGTATACCAAAACCGGCATGTTTCCTCATCGTCTGTTACATGAGTTTAGTAGGACAAGTGGTCATTAAGTATCGCGTTTAGAGTATAATTACCGAGAACATTGTGCGTCGTCGATAATTAGTCGGTAGTATTACATAGGTATACATTCCTTAAGAAATAAAATAATGTTTTATTACCATTATTATAGCCTTCACGTTATTGAGCCCGCCCGAAACCTAATGGAGGTCAATAGGTCTTTAAAAATCTTACGTAGGCATGGATTGACGACGGTGAAAGAAAACATTGTGAGAAAACACGCAGGTCCCAGAATTGATTTTGAGACATGTGAATACAATACGGTCCAACCGATGGGCTAGCCACCTGTCACGTTTAGGGGACAAAAAAAGATGACAAATTGATATTTCTAGGCATGTTATATCTCGGCCGATCTTTCGAGGATGAAGGCGTGGGCATATTTATTTAATTTAATAGTATCAAAGCTAAATACCACCAAATTCTTTGTCAGCTGAGTCCGCCACACAATAAAAAAAATACTATCATGTCTATCGTAAGCCAGAATAATAAAGCAATTACGAAAACATAGAATTACGCATGCAATTTAATTATACCTCTAAATATTAGCGCGCAACCCGAAGGTCAACGGTGAAACAATTGACCTTCACATTTTCGATGAGAATGAGTTTCCCAACATGCGACATGACAAATATCGTATAGCCATTGCGATAGCCGTTGCAAATAGTGTCTACAAATCAGTTAAACTCATCGATTGGATGACCAATAGAAGTGCAAGTGAATAAGGCTGGCAGCAATTTATTGACACCGGTCCGAAGTAATTGTAATTAAGTCTAGTAACCAGAGGACAGCAGGCGTATTCACGGAGGCTCGATACCGTTTCCGTTCGATTCAGATCGAGTGAAAAATTTTCCGAATCATTATGTCACATATGACATTAGTTTTCGACACCAACATCAGCCCATCTCGAAAGTGTCCGACAGATGATACCGTTTCCGTTCGATTCAGATCGAGTGAAAAATTTTCCGAATCCTTATGTCACATATGACATTAGTTTTCGACACCAACATCAGCCCATCTCGAAAGCGTTCGACAGATTTACCGATTCCGAGTTGTAAATACGCCTGCAGGACACTAAAGCGGGCCGCACTGTGGACGAATTGTCGTTCGAATTTGAGTCGTGAGACATAAGAAAAGCCGTCCAAATTGTCCCTTTGTCTAGCCGTCTATCTGCTTTTTTTAATTTCTGACATATCAGTTTAACTGGGAAAGACCTAGTTTTAAACAAACGGGACATATAATTGCAAAGCATTTTATTCTTTAAAATCTATTATTTAAATACATATCTTTGCGAAAACTATGCTCAATTTCACAATGTTCACCACCACATACCTACGTGGATGTTGAAGAGTTTTACCCGACTGCACTAGAAGGAGGGTAATGTTTTAATATTGTAATGTTTTGGGAATTTGACAATGCTGTTGGTCTTACAGTTTATGTAACATTAAGCTTTAAATCGCCCTGCTACAGCACATTGCAGCCGAAAAGACAAAAAAATATTTCTTTTCCTAATGTATTTATACCCGATAAAGTTATTTTTATTTATTTTATTTTGTTTCCATTGGAAAACCAACAGCACATTTACAAATACATATACGTAGGTACATTAAGTTTTACAACTTAATTAAGAAAGTAAATAATGCCAATTACAGGTTTTCACAAATAAAAATTTTAAAAGTGCTTATTATTTTGGGAGAGGTTTTCCATTCATGGAAAAACTCACTTTTTTTCACTACTATATTTCTTTTGGTGGTGGTAAATTGGTGAGGCTATCTCCGGACCGGGGTGTTATGTATAACATATAGCTCATAATTTCAATTCTCGAGGATTTCCTCACTATGTTTTCCTTCGCCTTCGAATTAGTGATAAAAAAATTACTTTATTCTTAAAAGGCTAAACCAACTTTGGTATAACCTAACCCGACTCCGAGTCTCCGAATTACTTTCAGGTTGTTAAGAAATACTAAATGATATACATTGATAAAATATAGATTAATGTGTTAGCCTACAACTGTCAATCGAAAGTAGGTACCCATCTACTTAATACATGATTCACCGGTGAAAGCGATGTGACCTGTCACCATCCACCACTAACTCATTTATATTCAGCCAATTAATTGTGATCTCCATTTTATCTGTACAACACCGCAATGAAAGGTCACGGTATAATAGTCACTTGCACTCTTACATGAAACAAAAACACTTGGGTTATGTAAAGACATGTCTTGTGCCCGCTTACATTATTATTGCAGTGGGTTGTGATGAGAAAATGATATAAGATGGGAAGATTGTTTTGTTTACTTTTAGTGATCCGTATCTTGGACGTAGAATGTTGAAATTTGACATCTATCCTAATAGTCAGTTTATGTATTCTGTGGAATTAACTTTGTATATCAATAACTGAGTTTATATGTATTTTCCAGATTTAAAAGAAAGTAAAATTTAAAATTGTAAAATTGTACATTATGTTATTTATTTTCACCTTTTTAACATTTTTCTCTATTCAAGAAATAAGCTGTCCGCCACTGTATCTCAATCAATGTATCGCTCAGAATATTCTAGAAAAAATATTTTCATTAAATATAAATCCTGAAAACTGATTTCTAAATAAATAATCTCACGCTTTTTATCCCCGAGGGGGAAGGCAGAGGTATTCCATTACTGGAAATGCCCAAGTTTCACCTTTAAGCCGAAAAAATGGAATATCCCTGGACTGGTAAGGTTATCTACTTTCAAAAAAAACAACTTTCAAAGAAGTTAAATCTGACTTTCGTACGTAAATATTCTGTGTCACATTACAACCATGTAACTTGTAGTTTATTGTTTAAAAGAATGATGTGTTGACGAGTTTCCTTCATGCCTAAGTGGTGGCGTTGCGCGTTGCAATGACTTGTAATAAGTGGACGTATAAGCTCAAATAATAAAAACATTTAGATTTTGATTGATTCCAATTCATTAAGTTATTCGAACTCTAGCAAATCAAGTTTTTTCTGTCGCCCAATTTTTCGCATATGTCACATTTGAGCAGCAAATATATGGAAAATCCCTGGACTGGTAAGGTTATCTACTTTCAAAAAAACAACTTTAAATCTGACTTTCTGAACTGAGTTGACTGAGTTGAAATCGAATTTTTGATCTTTTTCATCAGTTCCATCACTTCACTAAATGGTATATTGTGAATGCAAAGGTTTGAAATGTTGCTAAAAATATTAAAATCCCTATAGGAGCATGTACGCCCATATATTGATACTGAAGAGTTCCCTCCATACCTTATGGATCCCATTATCAGAACTGGGTTTTGATATAAACATGACCAAAGAGACTAATCTGAAAGTTTATCCTTTTAAATAAAAAATAATCCAAATCGGTCTGCAGCTGAAAATCAGCGCCTCAGCCCAGGCTGTGGCATTATGCTGAGCTGTGCTGTGGCCCTTTCGGTATAAAATTGTTCTTATGCGTGCTACTGGAATTTCTATTTATTTCTTTCTTTCTTATTTATTTTCTTTCGTATATATATGACAGTGTCCTGAGGTAACAAACGTTAAAAAAAATACAACCGAACTGAGACCTTTTTCCTTTTATAGAGTTAGTTAAAAATACCAGCAAGCGTAAAGGTGTTTAACTTTGTTAGTAAATATTTTCACGCTCTGATTATTCCAAACAATAATGCACACCTGTTTGATGCCACACTGGAAGATGCGTTTGAATTGAATAATAATATATATTGTACTGTGTCCTCACAAATTTATTCCCAGTTTATGCAATACATGTATACAATGCATAATATAGGTAATCATTATTAAATTTGGAATGTAGATTAGTAAGAGATGTTGATTTCGGTGTCGGCTGTGCAGTGCTCGATCAGTCAGTTTATTGTTTGATAAATTACTAGCTATTACCCTCGGCTTCGCTCGCGCACGTTTATCTCGGGGTACTGCATTTGGAACCAGAAAATCAAAATAGCAAAAAAGGAAGTAAGTTTACAAGAGACGGAAAGTGTGACAACTGACAGTGATATTAAAAGGAGGGTGAATGCAGGAAACATGATTAGCGGAGCTTTGCACTCCTTTATGAAGAGCCAGAATGTGACAAAAAAGCACGTCTGACTGTACATGATGGTGTGTTGTGTTGGTACCTACGTTGATGTATGGCAGTGAGTGTTGGGTATGGCAGAAAAAGCATGAAAGTAGAATAAATGCAGTCGAAATGCGCTCGTTAAGAAGTATTAGTGGAGTAAGATTGATAGATAGAGTGAAGAATAGTGTGATCCGAGAGCGTTGTGGCTTGAAAGATGATATAGTGACTAGGATTGAAAGAGGAATGCTAAGGTGGTTTGGTCACATTGAGCGGATGAATGAAAGTCGTCTAGCGAGACAAATACACATGGGTGTTGTAAATGGGCGAGTCTGTAGAGGACGACCTAGGCGTTCCTACATCGACCAGATCGGCGATGTGTTGAAGAAAAGCCAGATAAAGAGTACCCGAAACCGTCGAGCATGCATGAGTCGTTTGATGGATGTAGAGGAAGCACAAGAGATCTGCCAGGCTCGTAGCAAGTGGCAGTCTGTTGTCCCTGCCTACCCCAATGGGAAATAGGCGTGAGATTATGTATGTATGTATGTTATTAGACTATTGACTTTTATAATTGTAATTTTCACTACTAAACTTTTTCACAATACAATACAACAACTCTTTATTGTACACCAAAAACAACACAACATTAACTAAAGAAAAATGGGCGGTTTTATCGCTTTTAGCGATCTCTTCCAGACAACCTTAGGATGGACGAAACAGAGAGATTAGAACTAGGAAAATAAATATCTACATTATCACTACAGAAATAAATACATTTTCATTTTAGGTGTCACGACTCTAAAAAGAGTTATGGCCTTGTGAACGAGGGTAATATATGACTCTAAATAAAGTGAAAGACGATGAAGATTATTAAATTATTAACTAAACACTAACAATGGTGTTGCAGTGTCGCTAACCCAGCAAGAAGGGGCTGAGACGGAACCTCAACGTGAAAAGAAACCGCAATCCCTACAAGACGTGTACAACACTTCTTCATGCATCCCGCCGCCATACCGCTGCCCGCATCCGAGGATGCAGTTCTACCTCTACACCAGGTAATTATCTATAAAATGATAAACTGACTGACTGATTGGTGATGTATCAACGCACAGCCTAAGCCGCTGGGTCTAGAGACTTGAAATTTTGTACACAGATAGCTTATATAGTGTAGGCATCCACTAAGAAACGATTTTGCTAAATTCAACCACTACCTGGGTCAAATAAACGTGCGCAAACGAAGCCGCTAAAAGCTAGTTCCATCTATAACAAATGTTAACAGTATCACTGATTGGTTCTGGTGAGTTTGATTTGAAATGTGGATTTACGTAAGTTTTAAAAATTCATTGCTACATGCGACCCGGACACAAACCTTGACCTCATGCATGAGTAGCGGATTTACTTTGCACTGTTTATAAACAGAGAAAATGTAGTGACCAATATAAGAGATGTAGGCTACGTAATATCAACGGTTATGCATTACTTATTACTGTGTCACTGCAAGGATCTGTTTCTAAAATGGTGTCCCTTAAGAAATACACAAACGACATTAACAAGTGACAGTCAAGTTAGGTTAGCGTTACTAAAGAGTGCACTTTGATAAAACTAGAATGACCTATTATCGTCAAAAGTATAATATTACTATTTTTTGCATCGGGTACTTACTAATTGGCACTATTTAAGAAGGTTTTGGACAATGAAGCAAGGCAATGCCAACAAACTGTCTTGCAGTTTGGCAGAAGAAAATTGTTTTAAAAATTGGGTTTGTTTATCATGAATAAATAAATAAATTTATTATTATTATTAATTATATGGCGAGGTAGCTGTAGTGAGGTTTAGCTTGACGATCGCGACGAGTAGGTAACTCATCGCAATCGCCATCTGGTATGGAATGCGCGTTATGAGGGTTTTGTAATAAGTAATGCACTTGGGTTAGCCAACAGGGACGGCCGCACGAAACCGGACCGGAAAGCAGAAAACCGGCGTACTTTATAGAAATATTGCGTAACAAAAGTGCGTTCAAATGCAATTTGAATAACTCGCCATGACTCAGAAGTCTTAGTCTGTAGATTACACGAAAACTTGTTCGCTAAGGAATATAAAAGTTATATAATAGGTTAAATATTTTATTATGAAGTATCATTACCATATTAGAGATGTATCTAGAGCACTGATCTCTTCCGGCTCCTCCAATATATCAGTAAGGCGAGTAACATAACTGTCTCAGCATGCCTTCAGTTCCTGGTCGAGGTCGAGTTTTAGTTTGATTACACATTCATTTTGCGTATATCACAGCACAGAGCCTTATTTATAAATTTTATAAATTTTTGTGCACATCGTCGCTTTGGTATTTTTTTTATTAAATAATTATTCCAGTACAACATATTACATAACAGATGCAGCGTACCTAAACATAAATCAATTAATGATTTTTCTGTACACTACAGTATTCATGTTCATAGCGATATTTTAGCAATATTTACAAGAAATGTATTTTATCATTACAATAGCTGCGTTAATTATGTATTATGATAATCAACTGCACTTGTCCATAATCAGAATCTCTCGTTTAACTTCTTTAATATTCCGTCTATAAAACGGCTCTATATCTATGAATATTTAACCTAACAGCAATTAAAATTGTTTTCAGAACAACTCAAGAGAAAGGAGAGCTACTGAACACACTTGACGATAACTCTCTGACTTACTCCAAGTTCAACACTGGGCATCCCACCAAAATTGTGGTTCACGGATTTGGAGGAGGCAGAAACCTTTCGCCTAGTACTGACATGAGGAAGGCTTACTTCACCAGAGGGAACTACAATATCATCATTGTGGATTACGGGACTCTCGTCAAGGAGCCTTGTCTTGGACAGGTTTGAAACAATGATAAGGATTATCAGAAATACTATATTTAGTCCCTACTTTGGCGCTAATCTTAACTTTATAGAGATTTATTTATTATTTACTGTACACTAACAGTTCCAATGGCGTGTAGAAGACACGCAACAACTTTTAAAATATTACCCTTTCTTTGGTGAAGTCGAGAAAAAAATGTATGACTTACAGTCCGATAGCTTCCGATATATTTATATTGGTAGAGGAGTTTATCTTTAATGTGGGTTCTTACCGATTTTTACAATAACTAATTTATTTTGTTTTATCTGTTCTTGTACGGCTGCTCTATACATCTCTCTGTAGCATCCATATAGGACTTATTATTATATTATGTTAATATTGTTAACTTTTTGTATGTCATACAAATTGTGTTAGGTACATTTGGCTCATCTTGAAGATGTGTCAGGATTGAAGTACTTATTGTTTGGTATAATTTAAGTACACTAACTTATGTTTAACACATAATTTAAATGCTTTTTCGTTGTAAATCTTATAAATGTTCACCGCATGAGAATGGTCTGTTTGCCCTTGAGAGCAAATTTAAAACCACGACATTCTTTATCATGTACACAAGTTGTATGCGAAATAATTTATGTCGGAAACGATGCAGAATATACCTACAGCCTATTATGTAATAAAACTTGACCAACATTATAGCATAGAGAAGTGTTAATTGAAAGAAACATTATTACTCAACACGATATGATATTTGATTTTGTGCATAAAATTCGTAATTTTCAACATGTTCCCGAGTTCAGACCAAACCCTTTCGAGGCTGCTTCTAGGTGAACTTCTTCCATTAACGACCTCATTCTGTGTCGTCTGGGCTAGACCAAGAACTGGGAGGTCAACAGCAAGCCCGTAGAAATAAAAAACCAAATCGTAACATGCATCTCTCTCTCCCTCTCATTAAGGAAGATGCATAAGCAACAAAATCAGGCTTCCAATGAATACTCTAACACGTGTTTCGTCTTTAAGCGAGCCATCTTCAGCCATCTGCAGCGACTTCACAGCTCTAATGCTCACTAGGTAGTCGTTGTACCTAAGCGTTGTACCTAATGATAACCCTAGAATTAGAGGCACGCAGAGGCAGTCAGTTAGTAGGTATGAAATCGAGCTGTCATTCGTCGTCGTCGTCGTCGTCGAAATTGTACTAGACTTATTTCACTTGGAATAACTTTTCGGTTTCATCTTTTCTTCGCTTTGTCCCCTCTATGCCCTATTATATTTTAATCTCTTTGGTTGCTTCCTATCTTCCGATCGAGCGCTGAAATGTTTGACCTTAATGTTCTCGTGTTTCAGATAGAGTGGGGGCCGAGATTCGCAGGGCTGTGCATCGCGCAGCTGGTGCAGTATCTGCAGTACCATCCGGTGAAGCCGGTGCGTCCGGAGCACGTTCACACTATCGGCTACAGCGTTGGTGCGCACATCCTTGGCATCGTCGCCAACTATCTCCCTGACGCAAAACTTGGCAGGATCACTGGTAAAGATTGTTTCTTCATAACAACTTGTAACTTAATGAACCCAACACTAGAAGTAGTTTATTCTTAATCAGGAGTGAAATTATTTCCTAAGGTTTTTAGTCATTGATTATGGCTTAAAATCGGCAACGTATGGGTGACCTGGGTTGCATGCAGATGTCTACGGGCGACGACAAGATAGAGTACAGTTGTTACTTTTTACTTCTATGAGTAAGTGTACTTCATCTCATTAATACTCACGTGTCTGTCGCCATTGGGGACCATGGACCGTCGTGGGTAGATGAAATCATTTGCCCCCGAATTATATTTTAAATATACCGAAGTTGAAGGTGATAATTTGATGTAACCTTTTTTTTAGGTCTAGACCCAACAATCTTTTTCTACATGGGCAACAATCGGTCGCGTGACCTCGACCACACAGATGCATTGTTCGTTGACATCCTGCACACTGGCGCTGGGATTCTAGGCCAGTGGGGGCCCAACGGTCACGCTGACTTCTACGTCAACGGAGGCTCGAGTCAGCCAGGATGTGCTCATGACACCATTTTCCGTAAATATTTTTTGTACCTATAAGTAACTAAGTTTGAGCTGACTTTTTTTTTAAGTTATCTTAATTAATCTTTTTGTAATTAAGTAAAACTATTTCGATAACACGTAGGTACTAGATATTATCTACACAATAATGGCTTGTATGCATAAATGGGGATGGAATTAATCAGTAATTTTAAAAAGCGCCACCTATTGAAAAAACTGTGATTTATAGAAGGGGTAACCAACATGATAAACTTGATTTTTTAAGCCAACAACTTCACAACTCTTTCAACAGATGGCGTAAAATGTACCATTGCGTCCTCTATCGGACAAATTACAAAGTAAGATAGTATTCTTCAAATCTTACAGGTGGCGCCACTGCCAACTTTAACTTACAAAATAATATTTTGTTTTTTTGTTCCCAGAAACATTGGCCTGCGATCACACTAAGGTGACACCATACTTCATTGAATCCATCAATAGTCGCGCTGGGTTTTGGGCAGGCCCTTGTCCCAGCCTGTTCTCCTACCTGCTCGGATGGTGCGAGCCCAAGGATACTGAGTATGTGCTCATGGGAGAACACGTTTCTCAAAAGTAAGTCTGCCTTCATGTACCTACATATTATTATCTTTTCGAAAACACCGCCCAAGTGCGATTCGGACTTGCACACGCAGGGTTCTGTAACACCCTAAAATTAAAAAAACATGTCTCTTGTATGGGGATCCCCTCTTTTAGGGGACTCCGCTGTCCGTCCGTCTGTCCGTCTGTCCGTCTGTCACCAGGCTGTAGGTATCTCATGAACCGTGATATTTAGACAGTTGAAATTTTCACAGATGATGTTTTTATGTTGCCGCTTTAACAAAAAAATACTAAAAAACAGCCATACAACAAATGCGTTTTTTTGCCGTTTTAGCAGGCCTAGGCACATTGTGAAAATTTCAAGTGTCTACCTACGTATTACCAGGTATTACTGTCCCCAAGATACCGAAAACATTACACTTCTTCTGGTGCAGTCGGGTAAAAATGCTTAGAAAAATATTGTAGCAATTTATTTAAGGTCAAGTCAACTCAAAGAAATCTTTATTAAGTATAAAGCTTTCTTCACAAATTCGTATTGCATTTTTATGTATTCTCTACGTCCGTAAGTTAGCCTTTTGTGAAAACTTGGGTAATGTTGCTAGGTTTCTTGTTGGATATTTTCGGAACTGTTTGTCGTTAAATTGTGAAATATTTTTTCAGTAGAATTTTTGCCTGCCACGTTTTGTCGTGGCTGTTCGAAAAATACTCCAGGAATTGAATGATAGAGGTATTACCGACCTCGGAAATAAGGCGTTATTTGACTCTGATTTGATCTGATCCGAGAGCGTTGCGGCTTGAAAGATGATATAGTGACTAGGATTGAAAGAGGAATGCTGAGGTGGTTTGGTCACATTGAGCGGATGAATGAAAGTCGACTAACGAGAGAAATAAGGGTGTTGTGAATGGTCGAGTCGGTAGAGGACGACCTAGGCGTACCTACATCGACCAAATCGGCGATGTGTTGAAGAAAAGCCAGATAAAGAGTACCCGAAACCGACGAGCATGCATGAGTCGTTTGATGGATGTGGAGGAAGCACGAGAGATGCCAGGTTCGTAGCAAGTGGCGGTCTGTTGTCTCTGCCTACCCCAATGGGAAATAGGCGAGAGATTATGTATGTATGTACGTATAACTAACTGAAGTGTGCGTCCAGTCTAATCTGAGTTTAATCTAAGATCTTTATTTTTAAAGACGGTTGATATTTATTTCCTCAGCTAGAAAATTTAAGCAATAACCTTAATGATTTCAAAGACATGATAAATGAAGTAAGTAGCTACCACTTTATCAATTCCAAATATTACCTACCTGATAGTGCATTTGAAAATTTTTACAATTGTAGGAAATAAAAAAATGATGTAAACAATCTAAAAAGTTGAAACTACTATTGACTAGTAGGTACTATTTATTATACTGTAATTGAGTAGTAAGAATGATGATTGATGATGATGACGTCACAGCTCATGGAAAATTTACTGAGTAGGCTGTTTGACAAATCACAAAAAGTATATACCTAACTCATTTTACCAGTCAATACTTACAATAATAAAAATGAGATCATCTTAAAAAAAATCCTTTGTTTTCTCAGAGCGCGAGGCGTATACTACGTGACGACGAATGCGAAGCCGCCCTATGCCCGCGGGTTCCCTGGAAAGACCAGACGGCTGAGGTCTGTGACCCCCTACAGCTGACGAGGTCGACAAATTAGTTCTAATATTTATTATGCCAATTCCTAAAATATGTGGTAATAGGTAAATTACATTATGGTGCCCATAGCTACGGATTTTTGAAAATTATCCAAAGAAAACATGTTTGTACTGTCTCTTTCCATTACGCTCGACTAGCTGGACTTGACTGATCCACTAGCCGGATGCTCTTCAATCAAGATCAAGTCTGCTCGGATGGCTACTCTACAGTCTCTACTCGAATCACGTAAACTTGTGATACAAGAGTATTCGAACGAGTGCACTCCGTGAAAACCCCTATGAATACGGAAATCGATGCGCTTTTTTGTAGCTCGTCTCATAGTAATAACACTGCTAAAAGACGGTGAACTGCAACTACGGTTGCAGCGGTTTTTAGAGGCGTTTTTCATACAAAAATTTCAAAGTCGCGACATATTTTCCAGTTACGTTGAAATTAAACAGTAGGTATACTTATTTAAACATTCTTTTTAAGCACAACCTAATAAAATATTGAACTAATTTGTGAAACGATAGAATAAAATGCAAGCTGTGCTTAGTTTTTGTGTTATACACTACACAAGATAAAATAATTTATTTCTTCGTGAAATTTATTTTTTTTGTCTCTTACTCTTGCTCTCACATGCCTTCCCGAATATTTAAGGTCCATAGTGAAATATTATTTTTAAGAATGTGACTGTGTTACCTTAGGAATAAGTTTATTGCTTTAAATGTTGTGTCCATAATAATAAAATAAATTTTGGTTTAATTGCATTTTTTATTTCTCCGGGTAAATAAAACGAATGTATAATTTTCAAACATATATTAGGGAAGATAATGTCACCATTTCAAAGATACATAGTTACAATTTGTTAATAACGGTACGAGCTATAACACCAAGAAACAATAAGTAAATAACAAGATTTGAGATCAATGAACTGTTAAGTAGAATTACATCAAATGTTTCTAGTAGGTACACTTACTATATGATTACTATAATACACACCAATAGTAACAGTTCCAGTTATAAATATTTTAACAATAAAATCAATATCTAAGTCGATGTCTCTAAAAGTTGGAAAAGGATTTAGTTTTCTTATGATATAATACAAAATGTACTTATTTGTAAGAGTCAGAAGCCCTGGAACAAAAGCGATATAATTTTATTGAAAAATATCAAATTAACTAATACACTTTAGCTACTATTTGATACTTAAATTTTAAATATTTGTTTGTGAGATAAGATTGGCTGTCCAATTTCTTTTGAGATTTATCTTAAAGAGGTATCAAATATTTTAATTTTGGTATAAAATAGTGGCTAAAGGTATATTAGTGTACTATTTTCCAAATATCAAATATAGCTTCTGGTCCAGGTGAAGCTTACATCTTATTTTTGTAAAATTCAGAACATCGACACATATTTGGTACATATTTACATTTGAGAGGAATGATTAATTTCTTACTTTGCCAGTACTGTGCGTAGTTCTTTTTCTACTTACGTCAGTAGATATTAAATACTTTTATATAAATATTGCATACCTAGCCCGATCTATCCACAATTCGTCGTGTATACCTATTCATATACTCCTGGTAATCTGGTATTACCAACCCAACAAAATATACCATAATACACCTTCTATTTTTAAAAATAAAATTGATTCTGATAAAATAGAAAAAACATACTAACAATATTATGCCACATCCATTCAGAATCCAAGGTATGAAGGATACAATAATTTACAACACCTTAGTGCTAACTCCTTGGAAGAATTCGTCCAAAGCTAACTCGCGTTGTACCTACGCTGCATGTAGGTACAGTCAAGAGCACGTGGAGCTTGACACATTGGACTTTGTAACGTTCTTATTACAATCGCCTTAGAGGTCAGACTCCCACTACAAGTGTAAAGCTTCATGTGCTCTTGACTGTACTCGTAACCTAAGTATTTATTTGTGGCAAAACTTTATAGGGCTCTGATTTTTCAATAGTCAGTTAAGGGTAAGGTAATAATCGGGATTAGTACGATCGCCGACATGCGGATTGTTCCTCGCATGATTTATTTTCCCACAGACCGGTTAATTTTCCACGTCATGCAATTTTAAACAGTTAATATAAGTTTTTAGACTTAGGTACATCTACAACGTTATTTTTATCTATTTCTAATAAAACATACAATATGATAAACTTTATACATTTTTATAAGTTCATGATGTTACAGAATTCAAAATAAAATGTATAATGCGAATATGAGGTTTACAATACTTAGTAAACCACACTCTCCTTGCCTTTGCGTATACTTATTTATTTTATTTATATCTTTTGTAGATCCCTATAGTATTGCAGAAAGTAAATATCTAATGCAGAGCCCACTATTACTTTACTAATTTGTAAAAGCTATTTCGTTGGTATACGGTTGTTCTATCTTTGCTAGTAGAGATCTGTGAATAAAATACAGGACTAGGCTTATATTTCCTTAATTACTTACATACCTACAAAAGTGTGTACCTATATTTTTGCTTCCAACCTACTTATAGCTACCGACTTATTACATGTATTATAGGACTATCCCTACTTTATTATTTAGTAGGCCAGGGCGAAACCACAGAGCAACCCTACTAGAGCAACTAAACATCACAATGTAACTTTGATATTGATAAATTTACATAGGATTATACTATTTTTATATTTACATAAGAACATACATCACACATCAAACCTTACTTTGTTATCGAGTGTAACATTGATCGGGAAAAATAAGTCTTATTTCTTTTAAAAAAAGTACGAATTAAAATGATAATTACGCGCCTTTTGAAATTAGTACCATTTTTTTTACAGACCTGTAATACGCATGTCATTCCCAAAAAATAAATGTATGCAAGATCACTAGAATTTTAAACTTTTTTGTTAAATTTAAAAAAATTTTGAAGAAAATATAATATAATTTTGAAGATAATTTAAAATGTTCTTTGTAGAATATTGTAATTTTTATCTATGACGTAATCGTTTTTAACTACGACACAAAGAATTGGTAGCGAGACGCGCCGTTGAGCAGAGCTAAAGGGATAACATGAATGACTATGGACTATGATGCTTGGAGCAGATTCCCTCCAGCACAACGCAATACGACAGCGAAAAATAGCCATAATATATGACACAACATTGTATTATAAAGTTATTATTGAAAAAAATACAATAATTTGGTAGGCATTGTGGAGAAGGAGTCTCTAGCGCCGCTTCTTCTCCTTAACTATAACTCTTTCCGAAGGTCGTAGGTAACTATTAGTATTACTATAAACTAAGTGAATATTATACACTAAGTGATTTTCACATTTATATATTGAATAAAAATATATGATTTATTTAAATGAGGCAAAGTCTATATAGCTCCGTGCTGCGTCGCGCTGCTACCGACTCAGTGTAAGTTGGATTTTAATTGTGTTGGTAAAGTTAAATTCCTAAATAATAAAATACAAAAATTAAACGGAACTATTAATATACATAAAGAAAAAAACGGTTAGAAGCGACACAAATTATTTACAGCGCTGGCATGAGGACTTCCAAAGCAATCCTTAAATATGAGTCTAATCAATAATTGACAAATCAGTGCTTTCTTGCAAGTAATACTTACTTAGCTATCTATTTATACAGAAGATACATGACTCCTATTACATAATTATTTACATCAAATTTAAGTTAAATTGGTATAAGTAAATAATTTAAAACATTATAATACCTATTGGTTATCAACTCATTAATGATTATGTCATAAAAAATACAGGTAGGTATGTATAATTTGTTTTCTAGAATTACTTTTATAGCCCGTGGTTATGTTGTCAACTGAAAATCTTCTTACACAATTCGATATAGGAATCAAAAACTTCTGTTGTGCTTGTGCTGTTTCTTTGTTTAAAGGCACACCATTCGCTTTTAAGCTATTGCATAGCTTCTATCGAGGGCCTTGAGCGCGGGGACCGAATCCAGAAATTCCGTAACGAAAAAAAACCTCACGCTCCCCACTCCGACGGGCACGGAGGTGTGGCTTGAAGGACGTGCATTGTCTAACGTCGTTTCTTTTCGGCAGTCTTGTTAATGCAAAATGCTATATGCAATAGCTTTACCGCGGCAGTCCCCGAGTGCCATTTTTTATTTATTTAACGGTTAGATACGACACGACATACTTACCTGTAGAGCTATTTACTCTTCTGCATATAAAATTTTCAAGATACACAGTTGATGTCTGAAGATAGTAACAAACTCTATCGTTGCAAAAATATAGAAATTGGAAAAAACATTATTCAGAATTTTTCATAAGTGTATTAGGTATAGGTACCTATATTTTATGTATGGGATTTATAATTGTGAGCAACCTTTTTGTATAAGTACATATTTTTAATACATACCTAATAAGTATTATTTTACGCTAATACTATTACATTTATGTAATTTATACATTTATTTATGCAATTTATAATTACCTACTTACATTTATTTTTGAATGGAGAAATCGGTCTAGCCAATGGAAAAGTATAAGGAAAGTATAAATGTAGGTAATGAAATTAAATGTTTAATATTTTGAAAATATACGACACATACAGGTAATCTGTCTTGTAGTAATATGTAGTTATAATATAGCCAAGCTGCATTGCATATAAATATATTTACTACGGTATACCCTATCTTATATCGGTATTATAAGCTCTAGATATATAAATGTTAAGAGCTTGAATAAATAATTAGGTGTTAAAAGGTACTCATTTACAAGATTTTATCTTATTTAAAATGATAATAAATTTTCAATAGATATCTAACTAATATTTAAGAAAAAAGTACAGTAAGTGTAATAAATTCCCGAGTAAGAGGTAAACTAAGAAAAACTATCGTAATAATAAATATTAAGATATATTATATTTACGTAATCTAATAAATACGAACACGCAATATAATTAATTTTGTACATATAATTTAAATTGAATTATTGTATAAGTATATTGTCAATTTATTTAAATTTTATTTTAATAATTCTAAGATTATATATTTTACGATTTACATTCTAAAGTCGCCTCATTATTATGAAAGCTTTATTGTCAACACAGCCTTATAGAGTGAGATCACCCCACTAAAATAAATTATTGTCTTAACTCATTTTTATAACGTTATAAATACTTACTTATAGTTTATAAAAATATTTGATGAGCGATACATGCATGATACAATGAAAAAAACACACACTTTTACATAATATTTTTTATGTACCTACTGTTGATAATTGAATAGGTATTTATCAAAACCATACGTTCGTCGTGACTCTCACGACAGATGAAGGTACCTACTATAGCGACAGTTTTAATAAATTAAGTCTTATGCTATGAAATCGCCGTTTCATTTTATAGGATTTAAACATCTCAAACTGTGTGTTTATCAAGCATTTAACTTAAACAAAGATATATGATTGTGCTTTGACTAGTTTTAGCAATGTAATACTATTGAATTAAATAAAATCATGGCGTGAATCGCAAAATTTCAGAAATTAAACATTTAATTGGCATATAGCTTAATTTATATCCAGTTTCGAGGCAAAACAATTTTTAATGTGTTCTAAACTTTTTGGAATATTTATTAATTCGATTTATGAAGAATTCAAATGAGATGTACCGAATCGTATTAATAAGCAAAATAATTTTTTTTATGGTTATATGAAACTCTTTTATGCCTAAATTTATATTAAATACAAACTTACTTATTTCCTAAGTTGGATTACTAACTCTGTGCATGCCAACAAGTGCCGGGGGATCGATCGTACCCTTTCCGCCATCGCTTTGGACATCGTGAAAATTATCATTATCATACAACATTCCTAGTTCAAAATAGGTACTACGATAATACATTTTTTTACTTTTGAAAAAAAAAGGTCATGACGATTGAGGAACCAGTTACACCGTCATGCTTTCTTAGATACTCGAGTAACTGGTGAGGTCATTTTGTCGAAAATGATAGTGAAATTTATTCCTGTTTTTAATAATGACCCAATGCCATAACATTTCGAGGAAAATGATATGGACAATGCCATAGTCATTTTTGTAAGTTGAAAAAGACAACACTCTTTTTTCGAGACGTGATTGGTTGAATCGAAATCATCTTAAAACACTTCTCCTCAACAAATAATTAGCAGGTTGATAAATAAATAAAGCTAAATATCATCGCATCGGTATGCGAAACGTACGGTACGGACATACATATTATAATCTATTATTTTTCGTATCAGCCTAAATTATATGTCAATATGCACAAATCCCGGCCGGTAGGCCTAACATAATAAATAACAAACTCCAACCAAATCGTTTCATAAAACGAACACCATCTTTTCGTAAGTTTATGTATATAAAGTGTGGTTATAATAAAAATATTCTTAAACATCAACTGAACCTAGCTTGATGTCCTAAACCCTTTCTAACGCACGCGTCCACTCCGTGAAAATATTGCTTCTCTATAAAATATGGCATCTATTAAATTGTCGATGGAATTATTCTTCAAGTATTTAAAATAAAACAGTATTTTACTCTAAATATGTTGTTTCATAAAATTCTACACACAATTAATATTTTAAGAGTTATTTAAAGTATTTTACAGCACAGAATTGACGGCGTAGAGATTCTTAAAATAACAATTCGCTTTATACTATATTTAATAAATTAATTCTACAAATCTAAAGATTTTATTAAAAAGAAAGTAAATACTTCCCGGAAAGGTAGGTATATAAGTTTCTGTTGTTAAGAAATGCGTTATTGATTCCAAGTTTCATATAATAACCAAGATAGGTCTACTCACTTAATAACGTGATGATAATTCTCACTCATGTCCAACTTTATTCTAATGAAATTCTTTAAACATTTGATAGTTTAATGTTTATCTACAGTTCCAACATTATTTTACGCTTAAAATATTTTTTATTACGTTTATATGTATACAGTTCCAACATTATTTTACGCTTAAAATATTTTTTATTACGTTTATATGTATTAAAAAACTTTTTTCATTTATCTATTGTGTAGGTATTTCCAAAGGCTTATTAAATTTATAATAGGTAGCTTTATTTATACAATTGTATGTAATATGTCCTACTCAAAACTGCTTGCTTGCTGCTTTAAATGCTTTAAAATTTCAGTTATTTCTCAATTTGTGCTACGTTCCTTGCAATTTTGTTATTATGTTTATTCATTTTATAGGACTAAGTACTTATTCCTTTAAAAGTTTCGTTGCGCTTTAATAAGCCATACGCAATATCTAGCACTGAACTAAATTATTGCGTTTCTTTATGTCGCAGAGACAATACTACAAGTGTTTTTTTTTATAATAATCTCTTTTGAGCATAATAAAATAACATTATAACTAGCAACCAAAAATTTTGGGAAATATCCAGTTTGGTCTTGCAGACTAGATTGGTTTTTGCACGCCCAGATTCTGGGTTGAGGCTTTCTTTAGAAAAATGAGCAATTTTAGAGTATATCTATATACTTTCATGTCGTATTTTACTTTACATCTTACAAAAAATACATATTTCTATATATGTAATATTTTACGGTGCAGCTTTAACAAGTGGGTTTGGTCGCTTGATCTTCAGTCAGACGTTATTGTCGTAAATTATAGCGCTCTTTTAGATAATTTTGAACATAGGATAATAAATTAAATATATTATAAATATTTTAAAGAATAATCTGTAAACATTCCAAAACTTACCAAGAAGAGCGTATTTATTGTCAAACACTATAGAATTAAAATTATTGGAACTTATTAAACCTAGTCGCACCACATATAAAGTAGACCTTCTCGACCTAGAAAACCTATAATTTTAGGATTTACCAAAATGAATCTAAAATCAGAAAGGCTGGCTGAATAATTGGCAAAATTTTCAAGCTGTTAAGTTTAAAATTGGAAAAACTTTAAAAAAAAACCTAATATTATCTCCACTTTATACACGGCATAGGTTTAATATATTCTTATAATAAATATTATGATATTGGCTGAATTTAGAGGAGATGTTTTGTTTTAAAAAAACGTAATCGAGAATTGCTTTTAGTAGAGATTTATTAAAAATTGTTCAAAAAAGTTATTTACAACAATATTATTATAAATCTGGGTTCCAAGTGAGAAATTGTTGCTATCATCTTCTAGACAATAATATTAAGAATCGATAACACCTGTTTAAGCAATCTCTAACTTTAAACCCTGTTTTGTAATAAAAAAACAGGGTTTAAAGTTAGTGCTTCAGTAACGTTGGGGAATTACAACTCTTTGAATTCAACCAATAGTTTCAAATCGTGTGTGCAAGTGCTCTCTAACCCAGATGTGCGCTATACATAATATATAATACTCGTACAGTACGGCCGTTTTTACTTGGCAGCTCTTAAGTTGCGCAAATGGCTGCGCAATAAAAAAATTTGCGACAATTTGGCGGCTTTGAGTATTAAACCAACAAAGTCTGCCAATTTCTGCGCGGGGGACGAGGAAACGCACACAAATAATGTTAATACAAACGAATTTTTTTACAAAACAATTAAACACTAGCTTGAACTAGATGCACACAAATACATTTACACACAGAAACAAGCAATCCGAGCACTCCGTGAACTCAAAAAAACTAGTTGAATATAACAGGTATGAGCGTCGACCGAACTTTTTTGGCAGAGGGGAACGCCTGTCAGTGGCGTTGCCGGTTGGTTTAATACTCAAAGTTTGGCGGTATGTGGTGGTTTGCACCGGCGGAGCTCGGAGGCTATGTTCAGAGCAGCCAAGTTAAACCGGCCGTACTGTACCTAATTGTACATGACAGTCGGATCGTGCAAGTTACGTTTCATATTGTGCAAAATGTGCAAGCAAGCATGAAATTTAACGCTAAGAATTAGACCCTAGTAATAGGGTTGTGTCCTACCTAGTCAAATCAGTTACTTTTTACGATCTGTCAAAACGAAATTTTACTATGGAAAATGTACTGAAATAGCAAACCGTGACGTCATAGTTTGTAGTACTCAATTGCAGCACTTTTTTTGATTGTTTTATTATTTTTAAATTTGCTTTAATTGTAAATTGAAAATCGAAATACATATTTTGAGGTGTTTTGGGATAATTTTTTTAATGTATGACTACTCGCAATTTAATTTCGATGCTGTCAACTACCCAATTATAATATAATATACTTGTTGTAGCATACCGAAATATATATGTAATTATAAGCAATATTCAACTAAGTAACTCTATGTTATTTACAAATACATTGACCTAATTAATTAATTAAACAAGTAAGCAATTACGAGTATGTATGCACATTACTATACATATAAATTTAAAAGATATTTATATACATAATATCACCCACTTGAGTCATTTGTCCTACATTAAATTATTTGTACAATAAACGCAACTACGAGTAGGTATTATTAACTAAGTAGCTATGAAAGTTTAAAGAACCATATTATTATAAGTATTAGTATTATTCCATTTAATAGAATAAGCTGTGTTCTGGGTCAAATCCGCCCTAAGTATGTTAGCTGAAGAAATGGGCAGACGAAAAAAATACGCAGGCCAGTTGCTAAAAAAATTACACATAGTTGAAATCTGCGGACGAAAATTATATTAAAAATATATTGTATATACATACTACTAATTGCTATATATTCACGCATTTAAGGTATAATATTTATTAATAATCTAATTATCTTTATTCCTATACATACAATGTATTAAAAGTATTAAATGTAGATTTATCAGTTTTCAAATATCGTAATTTGTAGGTGCAGCATAGCAAAGGCTAGAAAGTGTGTGTTTACTTTAAAGAATAAAAAAAAATATAAAATTATAGGTACTTCCATTTATAATAATCTCTATTAATAATAACTTCATAAAATGATATTGGCACGAAAAAATAAAAGCCATACCGACTAGAATGATTACATTACTTCCCTTAGTAATTAACATTTTCAATTCTTTCTCTACTCCTATACATATGTATTCAAGTAAGTAGATACAAGTCTAATTTGAACAATCAGTTATTTCGTAAATACGTAAACATTATACAACAATTTAGTGATTGTAACCAGAATGAGCAAATAAATATTTCTGAGATTTATATGAACGTATAATTTAAGTCGTGTTTTACACTATTAGAGATGATTCCATTTATCCTGATAATTACTACTCGATGTCTAGTGAATACATTATCTCTTGATGATATGCTTGTGAAGTATAAATATGTACAACTTTATGATAAATATTAAGAACAAACGTAAACTTAAGAGACGTTTATATAAAGTCGTGTATTAAAAACAAACGGGGGAACGAATAACTATAGTAAAAGCTAATTAAATTAGCAGGTAACAGGAACGTCTTATGTCAGCTTCTAAAGTTGAGGACGCACGGTCAGTTCCGAAGATTTATAGTGACACGGCCTAACCAAAAACCCTGAGATACATTCCAAAGAGTAAATAAAAAAGCGTATATTTTCTAAATCAAATTACCTATATAAAATTTGAATTTCTTACATCAACCAACCATTAATTTAGAAATAATAAAAAAGTATATTGCACACCATATTAACTTACAAAAAACCTATTATCATGATATTTGATAAGCTAATGATAAGAACAATTACATTATTCAGGTTATTCGACTAACTAATTAATTATAAAAGTGTACATCGAGGCGACATCAAAGTTAGCTAACGAATTTTTGGCATGAAATATAAACGATGGCAATATTGAACCAGGAAAACAATTTTATTCATTTATATATTAAATTTATGTATAAGTAATCAATATTGTTTATGAATATGATTGCGTTTTATTTCTAAATATTTTTGCAACATTACTATTTAAAGCATAATAATATTAGCACGAATATTTAAAAAAATAGTATGTCATAATTTTTATATAAATATTCCAAGAGTGTTTGATTCTTTTTTAAAAATACTTCGAAAATTGTTTTAAGTACCAATGTTGTTTTAAGTAAATTACATAATGTTTTACTGTTATTATGAGTTATGAGCAGCTAAAACATTTATAATAAGTGTCGATTCCATTATGTGATTATACAATTTTTCTTATTATCAATTACTTTAATTTATACGTACCTATTTCGAATATTGCCATCTATTTAACCTCTCAAAATGTGTACTCGTAGCTACATAATAGTCTAATAACAAGAAGCCTGCTAGCGGTATGCAGGCATAGCTCACACAAAGGGAATAGTTCGATTATTTTAATTACTTTTTATATGTAAAAAAAAACAATTGATCCAGCAATTGTGAAGAGGCATTTAAGTACGAAAGCACTCACCACTAATAATTCTTTAGTCAGGGTACATCAACCGTCACCATTTTATACCGCAGGTTGCTAAGATATACGACTATTATGCATAATAAGAACGGTTATCACACCATGCTGCGTGCTAGAACGACACAAGTCGACACAAAAAATTAGATGATGTTATATAACCCAGCATCGTTACAGATTCGCTAAACATACGCACTTTGAGAGGTAACCACACCATACATCCAGTCGTAGATGCTCAGTAGGTGCCGTCGTCAGTGAGGTCCTGGTAGGTGGTGGTAGGCGGCTGTATTGGTTCGGCCTGGTATAGCGCCCCCGACACAAAGGGGTTGTTCGGCACATGTTCTACTTGCTCCGGCGCTGGAGGCCGCGGGGGCGCTATAGCGCCGTATGCGGGGGGTTCTGAGCCCCTTAGGGGGTCCGAAGGCTTGTCCATCTAGAAATTTCAGGTTTTTCAATAACTAGCATCAAACTTGAGGATGAATCTTTTGACATTGTAACTTGTAGTCTTGTAAGGTTTTGCTAAAATAAACGTACCGCTTCGAAAATCTAATTTTTACTTTGGTTTCCATTCACCTCACGAAGATAAACCAATAAAATCATATTGATCCATGTAATGAAATAAAGTCTATAATCTAATTTGCAAGAAACTAAAAGGTAATTGCATAGATTGTATTTCAAAAGAAAGTCGTCTATTCGTAGATATGGCTGTGCATTACCCTTATTTTGTGGTGACAAAAAAAAAATTGTCATGCTTTTCATACGTGCAGCCAGTGCTCATCGACTTATAAGACGTTATCACGTCAAAAAGTATTTTTCTTGAACTTGAAGTGCTGTTAAGAAGCTAGCTGGTCGAAGATTGCAACTCTAAATAAACAAAACACACTAGTAAAGCACTGAAAAATACTAACGAAGGAAGTCTCATGGTCGAGCGGTTTTCCCGACGGACTGTAAGGGTCGGGCGCAGGATCAGCCCACGGCTGCAACTCGCCAGACGCGAAGATGCCATAGATGGTGATACCGACGAAATGCACCGTCGCACCCATCAGAAACACCGCGCGCCATTCCGTTATCGCCTTCTCGTGTTTCTCCTAGAAACATTCAGTTTGCTGAGTGATTCGTGGAGAGCATAGATAGACTAGATACGAACACCATGAGCCGTCTTCAATAACAATTTAAACAAAAATTTACATTGTTGGGGTTGATTTTGAGCGTCGAAAACTAAGGATGTCACTAAGTCTAATTCGTGGGAAAACTCGTTTTCCTGGCGCTGGACTTAAGAAAATTGAGATATCGGAGCATCCGAATAACGTCGATTCCATCATGAAAAAATACATAAGTAAGCTCATGTATTTTTGAATGCCTTTAAAAGAGTGATTTAACGCCGCGAACGGACGCGATCATTGTAGATACGAAAACCAGCTATTTTACTAATAAACTGTTTATTAAAACCCTTGTGACGCAACATGGAGGGAATCCGAGTTAATATTTTCAAACACCCACAACACAATGCAAAAGCCATTCGTGCGCATTCCGCATCCGGGCCCAGCAATAATAGAGTGCTCGACGAGCACCAACTTGGCAGCCAGTGTGACGCATCGGCGCGCACCCACACCATCTCATTTGATATTCGGCTCGCGCCGAGCTCGATTTCCTTTTTAAAATTAGCCACGGCCGAGTGTCTTTTTTGTTTCGCTAGGAAACAGGCAAGGGGACGTCACTTCAAAGTTTTCATCAATGAAACGCATAGGAAGAGGGATTTCAAAATACAAAAAACGTAATATGATTTTATTGTTATCGCGAGGCATGATGCGACTCGTTATACGATATCTTGTTAAGCAAAAAGATGTAATATTGCACACGAGCTACTGCTTTGTTCGCCTGCATTCACATTTCTCGCAGACGCAGAATTTACTTATCGGTATCACTGACTATTGTGCAGCCTCTCGATACTTGAGGTAACAAAGATTAGTAACATACTAAGTGGCTAGCAAAGCCGAAATTATGTCTTTATAAGTATATCTATAGTTTAGGTCTACTGCTATACTGGGATGGTGCCCATGGTGGTGATGGTAGCGTTGACGAATGAGGTCACAGCACTATAATTGATATGCAGAGAGATAGTGCTCATGCATCGTCGGTAGACCAGGGGGGCAATTCCACTAAATGTCAACGGTTACAGTTGGATGACAATGACGTATCAATGGTCAGACAATGGTGTTATTTTGACACTTTTCAGAGCAAATAACACCATCGACTGACCATTGACATATCATTGTCATCCAACTGTAACCGTTGACATTTAGTGGAATTGCCCCCCAGGACTTATAAAAGGACGCACATCCTAAGTACTACTGACTTCATCTCGTTTGATAAATGAATACAAAGTTGTTCTTTTGCTTTAATAGTGGATTAATAGCCGTCATTAACTGCTGTACTTACCTTATCCTGCGTCATGTTATCAATTACGATGGGGACGATAAACCCAGCGATGGTGCCGATGCCGTTGGATAGCCCCATGAGAATGGAGGCGTACCGCGGCGCGATGTCCAGATGGTTCACGTTGTACCCGGAGATGGCGAAACCGCTGCACGCCACTCCTAATGTCAACTCTATCGTGGCCACGTACTACAATAACAAGATTAGTTACAACAGAAATGTATGTTTAAGTAGTAGAATATTTGACGGTCGACTACGGTCGGTTACTGGAGTACCTACCCCAAAATATAAATCAAGCAAAACGAAAAAAAAAACTAAATTAAAAATAAAAATGGACTTAATAAATATGTGCTAGTTTGATGAAATAGTTCACATTAGTTTTGTATGATAAAAAATGTTGCTCTAATTTTAATTTATTATTAAAGAAAGAAAAGAAGAAAAGAAAAGACATTTATTGGTTATATTCTAATTAAAAGTCGAAATTGTGTAGGTACAGGAAAATAGGTACGTAAAAAAAATATTTTAGAAAGATTAAACTGATAGAAACAACAACCTTTGAAATGAGATTTCTGATTTTTTAATACTGAGTTCATTGATGAACAATTCTACTTACCTTGTTATTGGCATACGCGACGAGGACAAAAAAGAATGCCTCGAGACCAAATCCTCCACAGTTAAAGAGTTTCCTCACGTTGGTGGTCGTCATGATGTTGTTCTTACGCAAGTAATCCGCCAGCATACCACCGATAGGCACCAGTGACGTCATTATCAGGTGAGGTATCGCACCAACGAACCCGGACTAACAAAATAGAAAATAAATAGTTAATACACAAAAGCAAGAAAATTACTACACAAGATGGAGAAAAAAAATTACCTCTGTAATCTGCATATTGAACCTCGTGTTGAAATACGCAGATTGGAATATTACAAGTAAGCAGAAATTCCACGTTCTGCAGAAGTTAGCCACAATGATGGCATACACCTGAAAGAAATCATTACTTTACATAATGCAGCTACCAAAACCAAACATCATTCGTCATTATTATATCTTAATACACACGGGAGGTGACGTAGCGAATTCTTTCCAAGGCGTATTCCAGAAACCAGGCATTGCGGCTTGCGAAGCGGTCCCCAGTGATTGCTCGATGTAAGCCAACTCTTTGCCTGAGATACATGGATGCTTACTGGGCCTCTCAAATACCAGCCATAGCCAGCAAACGTACCTGGTGGAAAGTCAAAAAATTATAAGAATATCGATTTGTTAAAAAAAAATTTACTGGACAAGTGATCCTTATATGACAGCGTAAGAACGTAGGCAATTTAAATTGTGAATGCAGGGGGCTATTTTGGGCACGTTTAATAAATATCTGCGACCTTAAACGCTACTGGACGCCAGCTAATATTTACATATATCTTGAAAACAAAGCAAAGTTGAGCACTTACCATATGACCCCGGAGACGCCATAGAAGTAAAAAGGTGCTTCCCAAGAGATATAGTCAGTAAGCAGACCAGACAGGGGCATTCCGACGACAATGCCGGCGTAGGTGCCGCAGAACGCCAGGGTTGCCAGCCGAGATCGCTCCATCGGTGGCGCCCACATCCGCCAAATACCGTGGCAAGATGGGTAAGTTACACCCTATTTATAAACATTTATATTAAATCATTTACCAAATCATTAGAAAATGATATATTTAAAAATCATAAGAGAATCGACAGAACTTTGGGATCAAAGAAAACTATATCTCGTATTTCCATTATTGCTAATACCAATGGTACAATAATCAAATTTAATAGGCTAGCATTTGGTATTGAAGAATCAACTAAGCCGGGATATACAGAGATAGGCGAATGCGTAACCATGGCGACCGAGGGCTCCATAATCCGAAAGAGGCTTTGTACATTGGAAAACGATGTCGAATGTACTCAAGTGCGATTGAGGATAGATATCTACGGATCGATGTGTAATTGAAAACGGTGTTTGAAATGAAAACCGAGAGATTTGAGCATCCGGATGTGCTATTATGAAATTCTTATTTTAAGTTTTTCATAATGTAAGCTGTTTCTCTCTGTGTATCTTCTACACGAATAAAAAGGAAATATTTTTTTTTATTTGTTACTTCGTATTGAAAAGGCTCCCAAACTACTAGTCCGACCTAAATAATTGTTTGACTAATGGAAACCTTACTGTTCAGGGAGGAACATAGGCTTTAATTTTCCAACGGAAACGGGACGAGAGTAAAATAGGAAACAGTTAGTATTACAATATAAGAAAAAAATAACCGACTTCGAAATATTCAAAATAGAATTCTGCTCTTTTTCATCAGTTCCATTTCATTTATACTTATTCTGAATGAAAATGTTTGAAATATCACTGACAATATCAAAATCACTAAATGTATGCCTGTATCATTCGGAGTTCCCTCAATTATTTATGGGGATTAGAACTGGATGTTGTTAAAAATCAATCCTTTCAAGTACAAAAAGAATTTTCGAAATCAGATAATACCCAAATGAGGGAATCGTTAGGTGACAAACATAAAAAAATACCACCGAATTGAAAAGCTCTTCCTTTTCCGAAAGTCGGTTGAAAATAAATAAAATTAAATTGCAATTCATTAGAGAACAGCTAGAGAAGAAAAGCAAATGGTCCACAATATATGCAAAGCCCTGTTTGCCCGAAAAAGGAAGGGGAGCAAATCCAAACGTGACGAGCGGAACATTGTACACGGACTCTGCCCAATTCCGGGCATCGGTAATAAGCTTCATCATGCGCTATCACGCGCGGAATGCCAAATGTTACAAATTTTAAATGTATGACATTATACTTTACATGTTCATTTCCACACCCTCTGTCATGGCCTTATTTTATCTATCCCACCCAACCAAACTAAACTCTACAAGCCTTCTGATATTGACGATATTTACGATGTGATAACAAGTCTTGAACATGCCATATTTAGGTATAATATGTGTATGTAAAGTAACGAACTCTGATTTGTATTGTAACTGTAGAAGTTCCGTACAAAAGTATCTTAATGCTCAGTAAATATAATATAATGTATTAAGAACATCTCACAGGGGAAAAAATATCGAGAGGTTCTTTGTTCTTACTATTTCTATTTATTTATTTATTGAACATATTCGTTATTGCATATGTCTATGTTACATTTATTACTATACATTTATATAAATTAACGTCTACTACGTTTAGGTGCCCGTAAATGTAACACTTGAAAACTAGTTGCTTCTAATAATTCTACCATTCTCGAAAAGGCGTGAGTACATTTGCATCATATATCGGAGAAGTTTAGTATACATCCGTTGAATACCACGAATGACGTGTTCACTTACCTCAACAAAACCCTGTGCAACTTTAAGCATAACCACAGCGACAGGGCCAATAGACATCGCGCCAGGAATGAACATGTTGAAAATGGCAGACGTCACTATGGCCGCCCCGAAGATCTTGTTGGCAGGGTACATGGAGGCGAAGAATCCGCCAGGTACTTGGGTAATCAGGTATCCGGCGAAGTAAGATGCATCTATAGAGGATTCTATAGACACGGTCCAGTTGAATGGAGTATCTTCCTTCACGCCGCCCGAGGTCTGAAATGTGCTTATTAATGAAGACACAGAAAAGACTGATCAAGTATGTAAGTAGTAAAAAGAACAAAAATCTTGGAGATAGAAACTGGTTTTTTAAACGTCTCTGATAGCAATGTAAAACAGAATAACTTTTGAAATAGTGTGGAATAAATTTTAAATTAAATAATTTCGGTTCATGATTCTCAAGCAATTTATAAAAAACCTCCGCGAAAACGTGAACGTAACAAAGAAAAGACACTATTGGGAAAAGTATAAGGTACTATTTCCTAGCCCCACTGCATTCTGTCACCAAAGATCCAGTTACATCTATAAGTAAAATTTCTAAAAGCTACCCTATCTCCTGTGTAATAGAGTCGTCAACTCACGTTGTGCTTCTCCGTCATCTTGAGCTTGGCCATACTCATGTTGCAGCGCATGCCAAACATGATGCTGAAGCCGAAGCAGGCTAGCAGTGCCACCGTGTAACGCGCGGTCATGCACGGACATTCTGCCTTTATATATTTGTCTGTCCACCAAAATAAGAGTATTATCCTGGGTCTTAGGAAAATCACCTTCAAAGGAAACTAGTTCACAAGGTAAAGATCTTTTTATGTTATGCACTATTCAAAAGATAGAGGTATTTCCAGTAATGGAATGAAACCTCTGACTCCCTCGAGGATAAAGGCGTCAGTATATTTATTTTATTTATTTCGCAAGGGACATCATTGGTACATTCATCAATATTCAGAAGAAATTATACATAATTGTATTTCATTTCACTCGGGCGTTTGGCCGACTCCACCACAAAGTTTTAAAAGGTGGCCGTTCGACCGTTGACCGATACTTATGCAGTGAAGTGGCCGACCATCAAATTATAGATTATTTAATTCAGACTATCGAACTACTTATTATAATCGTAATAATAAGAATTATATTAATGCTAAAACTGATTATATTATGATGTCTTAATATAGGTTGAAAGAAGGATTTGGATAGCTTTCGCTATCCTTCTATGAATCATAACTTATTATACGAGAAGTAAATACCTATTTTCCGCGGAGGTGGCCTATCAGGTGATGGTGGGGTCTCCAGGTCCTCGCCATCGTACATCTGGTCGTAGCCCTTCTGTTCCACGTGGAAGTTTTCATATTGGCTATTTCTGAAACAATACAAAAACAATTAAATCCTAATTGCCTTATTTTCGCGGTAATGTTATGTAAAAAACACACATTCTTTGAGACTGTTAGTAGCACTTGGTGCTGATACGTGTATACTATTGCACTTGTGTTTTAAGTGTTTATCAAGTCTGTTTTTAAATGAGTTCACTGATGGAGAACTTATCATCACACTTTCTGGTAATTTATTCCAAGCCATGAAACCTAGGGTTGCTTGCACACGAGGTTGGTGCTAGTTTGAGTGAATGTCTCCAAAGGTTTATGTTGTGATTAATCTGGTAGATTTTTTTCAAGTTGTTGTTCGTGATGTGATTATGAAGACTACTCTTTTTATACACAGACGATGACACTGCTAATTCCCTAATTTTCGTGGTACTGTAATTGTCAATTTACTACAATTGTACAGTACCACGAAAATTACACATATTGTGACTATTGTTCGTAATGTGATAATGAAAAATACTATTTTCGTGGATTACAGATATGCATAAATGTATTATTGATATTTAAAACCAATTAAAAGTATCAGGATTCATGTCAAAAGAAAACTTCGTCTTATTAAGCAAGTACGTTTATTAGTTTTGCTCGTCTGATCTTGAGCGGAAGCTTGTTTCCGCGTAGTTGTGTCTATAAGAGAGGCAGCTTGTTATTTTGTTTCTATTTTCCGTGTAATTAAAATTAGTTCGATGCGAGCGACGTATCTAGCACGGAAAATCTAATTAAAACATGCCGTATGCCGTATATTGGATCGCACCTGTGCTCTCTACGAAAAAGCTTATGAAAGGTAATTGTATTCGCCGATTCGTTTATACGCCTATGCGATATATCGAAAATATTAAAATGTCAATTTTGATTACATTTTATTAATTTGCTTATTTTCTTGCCTACTTTAAAAAGTAAGCCAACGCTATTATGATTCAAGGCATATATGGCAGCCACGATTCGATAGCTTTTCAAACTATGCCGTCCCGTAACGGAATGCAGAAACAATATGATTAGGTAGGTATATATTTTCAGTAATCAGAATCACCCGTGGGACGTTGATCCTTGGGAGAATGGAGACTAATATTATATTGATTACTCATGGAAATAGAGAATAAAGTTAATAGTGAACTTCCAAAATTGAATTTAAATAGATAAATTGTGGGACATAATAGCAACACAGTTTAGTATGGTTCTTAAACAATAATAGCTGATAAACTTAAACTTCATAAGTGGTGCACAACACATGCCTCAAAACAAATTCTGTGGCCGACTTATAAAGCATGTAAGTAAGTAGGCACGTAAGTTTTTAAGTACATGCAAAAAAAATGCTTAGGTATTACTTTTTGAAATATGTAAAGTGTAATTATTAGTAGTTTGAATAGTAATATAAAGACCTGTGATAATATTAGTAGCTAACAAAGCAAAATTACAAGATTTTACAGAGATGACGGATTAAAATAATAAATGAATTCTGTTCATTTATTATTTTAATACGGCATACATACAATATGACATAATAATTTATAAATGAAGAAATTATGTAAGTAGGTACCTAATAATTTGAAACAGTTGGTTTAGTGTACTTTTTTAATAATATAGGTACATTAAGTTTTTTTTTATTTGGTCCTTTCTAGCCCTTAGTGATAGCTGAATGTACAGTCAAGAGCACACGAAGGTTTACACTTGTAATGCGAGTCTGACCTCTAAGGCGATTGTAATAAGAACGTTACAAAGTCCAATGTATCAAGCTGCACGTGCTCTTGACTGTACTTAATAATACTGTTATTCTGTGATGCGTTCGTAGTAGGTAAGCGCGGGGGTGCAGAGAGCTTCGAGATTGAATTATCAGTCGCCGTTGCCGTCGCGACTCTTGTTTGCGCGCTAATAGCCATGACACTGCCAATTAAGTGCGACAAGGGATTCGGAAACAGCAATGTACTCGAATTAGGCGATCCGCACATTGGAATGCATGACTTTTCATAGCACCTAATAAGATATTTTGTTGGTTCCACTTGTGCTACTTTTAGGTGTAGAGGTTTGGGTACTTGCTATATTAAATTCTTGAGTATCCGTGTCTACAAATATTATATGTAAATATCGACTTGTTAAATATTTATTAAGTATTAGAGAAAACATGTAATTTTGTAAGTAGAACACAAGTAGGTACATTTTATGTAAATTCGAGGGATAAGTTAATGAATCATCGCGGCGAATCTAAATGCTGATTTAAATATTTATATAAGTATTTTACTAATGAATATATTAGAGTAGAAAATAATTTGATTCCATCAGTTACTGATATAGATGTAGCGTCTCATAATTTAGTGTACCTAGATGATATTTGAGCTTCAAGTTATTGCTTAGAATTTTAAGGGTAATTAAAAGTTTCTTTGTTTAGAGTCCATAGTATAGTAGCAAGTGACTGTCACACCAAACGACAGGATTCTTGTAGACTAGTAAGATATATTATGAGATTAAAAAGAGCCGCCCTTGAGTTTCTTGCTGGTTCATCTCGGGGTGCTGCATTTGGAACCAGCAACTCTTCGGTGGAGATGGGCTGCTGTTTACATTTAGCCAATCTTCATGGACGAGTTTAGTGTACCTTGTTATTAGACTATTCACTTTTCTAAGTGTAATTCTTATTACCTACAGAATAAAATAAATTTTTATTTTCACTAGAACCTGTTTTAGTATGTGTAAAATATTATCTAGGTTTCGGAGTTTGCCTTTTGTCCATGTCTATAATCCATTCCCTTCTGTCAGTTCAACACCTAGTTTATTTTCCACCTATAAATGTTTTCCAAAATTGAGTAATCTCTCCACCTCCAAATTTCCATCAGGAAGCCATCAGCGTGCGTTCTTTTTTCCGCTGACAAAAGCAATAAATGTGACTATCTGTTCGTACTTCGTCCCCTTTTAAACGCCGGTGATAATGAATCGTCGCATAAAAGGCATAACCAAGTGGAAAGGACGGGGGTGCCGCGGACCGTGCGTGGCGTCGACGTCACGTCACGCGCGACGTCGAAAGTAATGCGTTTAGCGGCGAAGGGACAATATCGCGTCACTCGAGGTGGATGTTCTACTAATTATGCGTATACTACATTTTTGAAGCGATTTGAAGTAAAATTGAAGCTGCGTTTTCACGTAGATGAGTCAATCATCTGATTGGATGCCGGAGTCCGCGTACACTCGGATCACTCGATTACTTAATACGAGTCTCGCATAATATTATGTCCTTGCTTAACATGTAAACTAAGTAGGTAAGTATCAAATTCATATAGGTTTGACGGTATAGCCGTGTAAAGATACCAAATAGACAAACAGTGCAATCGCCCGTTTTCCGAAAGTCAAATCAAACTATAATTTTCTTACAGATTTTTAAATCTTATCTGTTCTGATTGGTTGAAAGCGTTAGGAGGCTATCAATTCGACTCTATGTTTTTTATGTTTGTTACCTCAGAACTTTCGACTGGGTTAACCGATTTTGATGTTTCTTTTTTTATTTGAAAGCTCGTGTTTGTGTGGTTCCATTTCAGTTTTCAGTTCTGACAGTGGCATCCATGAGAAAACCATATAAGTTGAAGTCGTTTTTTTACTGTTTCGAGTTCTATGTTATATTCAACCAATTTTTTAACCATGGCATTATACAACCAAGTCATTTTGCATACTTGGACAGTGTACTAGTGAGCCGTTTTGCTCGCCAAGGCTAAATGCAAGTAAGGCCAACGGGACCCGACCCATCAGAACAGCTAACATGAGATTTAACAGTCTGTCAGATAATTTTAGTATGATTTACCTTTCGAAAACAGGTTAGTGTGGGTAGTGATAGCCGTTAAAAAAATATCAATTATTTGAATTTGTATGACTAGGTATTGGTTTTATCTCCAATTTGCGTCAGTAACAAACAATTTGCAATTTAAAATATAAGGATGTATATTGATATATTTTAAACGTCGGTGATAATATCTGTTTTGTCAGCAGATCTCCCCTCGGCGCATTGTCGCGCTAATGCACCGCGCACACTACGCCTATAATTATATGACGTCACTGTAATTACTGTTGTGCAGTGTGCTCGCCCCTTAATGGATACAGTCATTTTGTCATTTAACTCCACAATTATTGATAGGGTAAAAGTTTTACATTACGCAGTCGATAGATCACGCATCGCCATTTTGATGAAGTAATATTTTAATTGCTTTAAAAAATTCAGGTGCAAATAAATGCGAAAGTAACTTTTGTCTGTGCGCTTCAATGTTACCGCTGAATCCATCTTGATAAGATTTGGCAGAGAGATGGCATATATTTTAAAGAAGGACACTTTCAGGTATCAATTCTTGAAATAAAAGTATCAAATAGTACTAACTGAGCATTAGCTACTTGTTCGAAGATATTTAGTTTTTATCTTGGCGTTCACAGATAATAATAAAAATTAAATAATAATAAAATCTCACCCCCTTTATCCCCGAGGGGGTAGGCAGAGGTATTCCGTCTCTGAAAAACCCACTTTTTACGATTATATTCGAGATAATAATGATAACCTATTATCTAGGAAAAAAAATACAGATCATTAAATTAAATAATTTTAATAGACAGTAAAAATTATAGGTTATTATAGGTAAACAACGTAAAAAAAGGGAAGGTTATTTTACTTAATTGAAATGTTATCGGTGAAGCGATCTATTCCAGACAATCTCAGCACAAAGGTTGTGAATGGGATTTATTTCCCCAAATCTGGGTATTAATCGGATTAGTGTACCCACCCAAGTTCCATTTCCTAGTTAAGTTGGAAACTTTGTTAATTGTGGCTCTGTCGGTATGTTCGCCGCGTCAAAGCTAGTCTGCACTAACTAGTAGCCAGTTTTAACTTAGAGACAATTGTTAAAGCCACAAATTATAATTAATTAAACACAAAAAACCAGGCGCTGTTACATTCCCGACTACCTATCACTGCTTTACAAATTATTAGACTCATAGAAAAAATATTTATTTATTGAATAAGTAAAGGATGTGCTAATAAAATAAACTACACCCTACGACATATGAAAGTAGGTACTCTTATTACTAGATTTAGGTATAGTATCACATGACTATTACTGAGCAGTGACAGCTCTGTGGGTAGTGAGCCCACCTCTCATCCGTGAGGCTCGAGTTCGAATCAAGGCAAGTTTATATATTGCATGTATGTAGAATTTTTCAAGAGCCTTACGTACCTACCTACGTACATATTTATCCCTATTACTATTACAGGCGAATGGCTGAGTGAAGGAAAACTTCAAGAGGAAACCCGTTCGGCCCAGAATTGATCCTGTGGTATTGTAATATCACCCCGTTCCGGTGATGGGCTCATAATCTGTCACGTAAAATATACTGGTAAAAAGAGGGTATTTACAGAAATGGAATACCTCTGAAAACGCCCATCGGGAATGAGGCGTGAGGAATATTTAATCAATTTTTATATTACATGAATTGTAATATCTCCGCTACACTCCGCAACACAAGTAATGCGAAAAAGAATATGAGTGCCCTCCACCATGCAGGTTTGAGCTCACCTCCTCCAAGACTCTGGTTCAGACGTGAAGAGCGGGGGGCAGGGGGTTGTATTGCGTAGATCACAATGTGCACTTGAACCCCCTACAAATGCCAGGGAGGAACTCTAGGACTTCTTCATTAATTAAGTCCCGGCGAGTGGTTTAATTAACGTGTAAAGCTGAACGTTCGCAGTTGGAAAAATAGTTTGAGCGGCTCTAGAATCTTTAGGCTTTGTTGCTTGGTAAGTTTATTAGATCGGAGACCCAGTTTGACAATCTGATCTAATCTAAAAGTATCTGTCTTTTAAAGGTCCCTTTTAAAGGGTAGGAGTTTGAAAAATACTTTACAACCTATTCTCATACCTTATACAAAAAAACACATTAAAAGCGGTCCACCCGTTTTGGAGGAGTTCAGCCACAAACATCTTGATACGAGATTTTCAACCGACTTCAAAAATGTTACGCAATTATTCCACCAATTATGAACCGATGTTGATTTTTCTTTTTTTGTTTGGTAGATGATACTGCAGCGTGGCCCCATTTAAATTTTATCAGAACAGCTTCCTGTACTTTTGAAAAAATCCACATCTTCAAATGTGCAGATTAGTGACGCCATCATCATCATCAACCCTTAAGATCGCACTGCTGAGCTAGGGTCTTAAATATATTTTTATTATTTGTCATTAAAATTCTAAGATACAGAAATCGTATCTACTTTTTGCATGGTTTTGTGGTTCATCATAGATTTTACTTATGCTTTTAAAGGTCGACTGCAAGACAAATCCTTACGCTTTCCAATAGTTTTTATACAATATTACTCTTTGTCCGAGATGGAATTAGATGCAAAGTTCGCATTTCTTGCATGTCTATTTTCGATTCCGTCCCCGCGAGGGGGGCCATTACACCCCTAAGTCCTCCCTCTCTAATTGATTTACAATTGTCGGTTAAATTTGTTTCCCGACCGCCCCCCGTGATCGCCGATCGCGAATGCATTGGTGTACGATAGATGAATAATAAATTTTAGGGAAGATCCTGCAATTATACCAATTTTACTCTTTACGAAAGACATAGGCAAAGGCAAGAAATATTTATTTGAAACTTTTCTTTGAATATAATAATTTTCCAATGATTAACAAGATATTTATTACGATAATATTAAATAATTAGTCAATGATGGTGATTAAGCATTTTTTTAATAATCAATCAATATTGTTTTTCTATTTAAACTTGATTTTTAGATACGGAAATAGTTGTGAGAACGGGTAGTTGACTGCCTAGTCAACTGATTTATTTTTTTCATGTGCATTTTATTAGCTATAGAAAATCTATTGAATATTAAACTGTGACGTTATCATGTTGCGTCACTATTCTGATTGTTTTTCTTTTTTTTTTGCTATAATTATTGTACCTAATATAAACATTGTACACATTAATACATTTAAATGTGTAAAGCGATAATCTTGTAATAAATGATGTCTCGCAATGAATTTAAACATATACACCAAAGACTCCCAAAATTCAAACAAATGGAAAAAAAATACGAAATAGACTCAAATTGCAAAAAATACAAAATAGAAATCAATTTTCCAGCAAAATATCCAAATACTTAATCTGCCCATCTCAACTCTGACCTAAATCTGAACTCTTACAATTAATCAATATAACTAAATAGTCAAGATATTTGAGCAAAACGACACGCGGCGGGCGGACAGCGGCCGGGAGCTGGTGAATAAAACATGTAATAAATAAATGTAACGACCTATTATGTGCGGCGATACGGGTACCTACCCGCCCGTGTGTATTACCTTGGTTTATTACCATCGGATGAGCGTATCAAATCTAAGAAACGTAGGATTAAATAATAAACCAAGCCGTTCCCATTGATTAGTTGCCCAGTTCGCTATGTTAATTGTTTACGGGTCCACAAATCGATACTTATTGAATAAGTTTGAGCTCGTCATTCACTTTGAAAACAAAAAGGACTAGCTAAAATTGACATTTTCGGAATCTGAGAACATCTAATGGATTGGTGACTTTCTCCCAATCAATGTAAAGTGAGCTGGCGTGGCGGATGATGGCTCATAAGTCTATAAATAAATAAATATGTCTGAGTCTCGCATTTCGACACTCGCGAGTATAATAGAGTTATGACAAAAATGGCTAGCTGAGCTAAGAAATATCACTGCGAACCCGAGACGCTTGTTAGCGTCTCCGCGGGTTTATTTATGGCCGGATTTATTTTATGACCGTTCCTGGATACAGACGGCATCGAATGGGGAGAGAATCCCACTAAACAATCGCTTCTTCGATCAGCGAAAACTGCAACAAGTTTGTGAAAACGTTAAATATTGTTACGGACCTCAGCCGCCGTACCATCTAAGTTTCGGGATATGTAATTTGACGTTAGTAGTTAGTTAGTAGTTATTTAGTAGTTATTTAGAAAAATAGGTATTGATCTATAACATTATCTATGCGCGGTAGAAGCCATTTTAATCGCAAACGTCAAATTGAACCGTACCGTTATATACATACATACATAAAACTAATAATAAAAATTTAATAAAATTAAAAGTTAAAGGCCCCAATACAAGAATCACGTTTTTTGGCGTTATTTTTATTGTACGGTGATACGGAACCCGACGTGGCCAAGACCGGTTTTTTAACTACTTATAATGATACAGACGTATTTGAGAGACGTTACATGCGTCCGTATTAAACCCAATTGCCATCAGAACATTCGTTTTCAAACTACAATCAATAGACACGTAGCTACTTCACAAAAAGAGACACACAGACAACTTTTAAACTAAACAAAGAAGATTCAACGATTTTCAAAACAGAGTGGAACGTGCCTGCTTGCAGTATTTCTTTTTCAAACATTAATTTTATTTCGTCGCCGCAGCCGGGGTTGACAAATATCATAAAAATGGATGGCAAACAAGTGCTCGTTGTATTTGCCGTGATATTCGGTCCGCAGATTCTTACTCGCTTTGCCCCCTAAGCTGCGAGGACGGACGGACCTCACGCGCGAGACAATCTATGTTGTTTCTTGATTCTCGAACAATTCGTTGGATTCAAAAATATGGAATATTCATTTGATAATTTGCCCGAGAGGTATTTGACAGGTATTTGGCTCTATCGCATTTAAATTGCGAGTTTTTTTGAGAATTTATTAAAAGGGTTATATCGCTCAGGGGAAGCGGCGTGAGTATGTACACTGAAAATGTATTTTGTTTTTCATTTTTCCCGAAGGGATACGCAGAGAAAATAGACCTCCACCTGCTACGATCCTGGTACACCTCTCGCGCCTCATTCATCTATCAATCGGTTCATACATACATACAATTATAGCTAAGTTTAAATTAATAAAACAATCAAAAAAGTACAACTGGGTACTAAAAATGATAACGTCACTCAGTACATTTTCGTTTTGACAGATCATAAAAAGTAAGATTAGACTAGGCAGTCAAATACCTACCCTATTTTTTATATTGCATTTCTTACTGAATTAACTATTTGTCTCTAAATTTTAGTATAACTGTATTCGTTAGATGAGGTCGCAAATTCAGACGAAAGCAACCACTTGGAAAGAGACGCTGAGAGACGATGATAAAAAAGTGTGAAAGAGACAAGACCAATGAATTAATTTTATTAACTGCATTACAAAATGCCAAATTATAGAAACATCAAACATGGCTATAACCAAGATTCGGTCGAAAAACATAATGTGAGATATATAAAACATTCTACCCTTACTTTCAGCAATTGGACTGTAAATGTTATCGGCTTAGAGTCTGTAAATAAATTGAAGTGAATTCGAAGACGGGAGATCCAAACAAATCCCAGTTTAATCCCGGGAAGAGCGTTTGAATCCAGGTTAGTAGTAAATATCAATTACGCAGATACGGAAGCTTAGGCCGTAATGCTTGTAATGCTTTCGAGAATCGAGTGCGAGATTTTCAAGGGGTGAAGTTAAACAAATGTTTAGGGTGGGCTGGCTCGTCGATACTTAAGACAGTCCGCGAAGAAGAGTATATCTATCTGAGACTTCATGAAAGAACAACTACATTAATTAAAGAGCGTAAAATATTTTACTTTAGGTCAATATTTTTCTACTAATATTATTATCACTACATAGTATAAAACAAAGTCGCTTTCTCTGTCCCTACATCCCTATGTCCCTATGTCCCTTTGTATGCTTAAATCTTTAAAACTACTTAACGGATTTCGATGCGGTTTTTTTTAATAGATGGAGTGATTCAAGAGGAAGGTTTTAGTATTAGCATTGCACCCGTGCGAAGCCGGGGCGGGTCGCTAGTCTTATATAAGTATTGGTAATGGTTTATGCCACTTTGGCAGAAAGGGCATACTAAGTCATCTTAAATGTGGATTAGTCAGCAGCTATAGTACAGGTTTTCCTAGTTTAGCTGTTGGCTGCAACCTAGCTTGAACCCTAGCCTCACGACCCCTTCACTTAGTCTATACTTGAGTGTATTACCTGTAAATAGGTTAAGTTTTGGTATACCAATAAACAAATATTATTATTATTATAGGTTGGTTAACCAAACCTGGCGTGGGTATGTACTAATGAGATATTAATTTAAGAAACTTATGTAAGTACACCTCTATCACTGTTAGAGCTTAACGGTACATGGTATTAAATAGGTATTAAATTTCTTGATATACCCACACGAGAATATTCGACCCCTAAACGTGAGAGGTGGTGAGCCCATCGCCGGACCGAGTCTGATTACAAAGTCTCAGAATTAATTCTGGGACCTCACCTCACGATGTTGTCCTTCACCGCCGAGCTAGTGATAAATATGTACGTAAGTTTTTAAAAACTCATTGTTACATGCCAGGATTCGAACCCGAGCCTCACTGACTTTACATCATGTGAAGCAGGCTCTTTAACCGTAAGGCTATCACTACTCCTGGTTTTATTAGATTCCTTCAATTAAATTAAAATTGGAAGATAAAATAAATCTGTCTTCGTTAAAAACCCACCCACTACAACGTCCTAAGTCACGAAAAGTAAGAAAATTAAGTGATTTTCTACCAATAAAATGTTCAGAAGCGGGCAATTGGATACAAGTCCCAAGGGCGATTTCAATGTACTTGGAAAGAACACGGCCTCAGTAGATGATTTTAATATTAACGGCGGAACCCCGGGAGCGGGTATTGATCTCGCAACAATCGACGGGACCAGTATTAGGTCAGGGTGCTTTTCGTAATTGCGGAATTCTAAACATTTTGTAGATTATTGAAATAGAGGTAAAAAGTTATTGAACCAGAATTGAAATTACTTTTTGATATGAATTGTACAATACTAGCGAGCCGCCCGGTTTCGTATGGATGAATCCATAGAGATTCATATATAAAAACTTTCTGATAGAAATTATTATATTTCTCTGAATGGTAGTTAAAAACGTATCAAAATCGTTGCGTAGTTTAGATGATGTAAGCGGAGAAATTGACAGAGCAAAATAGCTACTTTGTTTTATAAGTACTATTTAGATTGGAAGCTTTATTCTAAATAAAAATGAAAATAAATAATCTCACGCCTTGTATCCTCGAGAGGGTAGGCAGAAGTAGTCAATTTCTGGAAAATACCCACTTTTCACCAGATATTCTTTGGACCCCTAAACGTGATAGGTGGTGAGCCCATCGCCGGACCGGGTCTGTTACACATGCCTCAGAATTAATTCTGGGACCTGCGGGTTTCCTCACGATGTTTTCCTTCACCGTCGAGCTAGTGATAAATATAAGTTTTAAGAAACTCATTGGGACATGCCAGGATTCGAACCCGAGCCTCACTGATTTTCATCATGTGAAGCAGGCCCTTTAACGGTAAGGCTATCACTGCTCCATATTATTCTAAATTTATGTTTGCTGAAATTTTTATCAAAATCTAACAAACAAAAAAAAGAAAGAAAGACTAACAAACCTCCATCCATCCATCCTCGAGAACTAAATTAATTCATAAAGATCAAATCAGTTCTATGACTAAAAATATCGCAAAACATTTCTAAATGTATTTTCATATTATAATTATAGCTAATAATTTCACTGTATTGTGACTGTATACCAAAAAATATGACTTAATATAATATTATATATTTTTCTGCTTTTTGATTAATTTTTCTGCTTAGCCTGATGGTTGACTGGTAGATTAAGTTCGCCATGTATTTTCTTGGTACATTAAGCTACAAAAATAAATTAATATATTGTTTGGTACATTTTCTATAATAAATTAGCATTTTAGCAAAATATGCTAAAAAGTTACTAACTACCCAATTGTAAGAGCCATGAACAACACAGTATAGCTATTTGTAGTGATTTAAAGTTTTGAAAATAACCAAACGAATATCCTCACAAAGAAAAGTCTTGTACGTTGTCGACTTTACGACAAAGTAGCATTTGATTGATTCGATATGCTCAGCTCGGCCCTGATTTGATGGAGCGCCTCCCCCGCGCGGCTTTTTAGTGACTGACAAAAGCCCGCATGTAGCGAATTGGGTTGGTTATTGCATACCCTCCCGAATAGTTCAATCATAAAAAGAAATTGGCGTACCTGTGACGTCGTAATACAGACCCAGGGGACCCCGGGGTCCATAATGATATGTGAGGACACAAAACATAACTATGGCTTACCGATAAATAATAGTTACTTGGTATAGCCGGGAATTGGGACTTTATTACTTTCTTTGTAAGTGTTGTATTAAAATTCTAATTTTAGCCCCATTTTCGTGTTAGTTTTCTAAACACATTTGCAAAATTATGAAAAGCCAGTCGTTGTAAATCACAATTTATTGCCTGGATAAATAATGTATCCCACAATTCGTAGGAAAATTACAAATTATAACACAAAAAATATTCTTAAATTTAGACTCATTTTCACATTTCTTATGATACTTACATGATTCTCCAAAACATTATTCTCAGTAGATTTGTCCACGCCGAATCAACAGGTGTTCACACGGTCCCCTCCTATTAAATAACTTACCACCGTATCCCAAACCGGGAGAGTCCAATTTTCAATTACGACTCCTTTGGGAGTTACCTAACTTTGTAACAACCTGTGGATTTCTCTACTAAAATAATACATAAACATTTATTCCCTCGTACTAGCGCATGCTGTTTAAGTCCACAAAATCGAGATTTTAAAGTTAAAGTAAGAGAGGTTACTATAAAAAATACACCTCACAATATTGTTATCGCCATCATTTTTCACGACTTGGTTGGTCACCGCTTGGCAATTTATCGTAGGTTCGGTGGGAGACGCGCGGGATGACGTCACGGCAGCCGATATCAAACTAGCCAGAAATGCGTGCCACGCTCCCTCTGTCCGTACTCGGAGAGATATTCTGCACGCCTTTTCATCTTTTGATTAAAATGAAACACTAACTTAAAACCATTATACGGATTTCAGCCGTTGAAACTAAACGAAGCGTTAGTTACGAAAGTTGAAATACTAAAAGCTTTCTTAAATTAGTATAAAAACTAAGAGAATGAAATCCTATGTGACGAGACAAAATAGAATTGTCTATTGTCCTTGGCCGCCCTCCAAAGTGGAACCATGTGAAAAAGTGCCCACATTCTGTCACTTATAGCTAGACTGTCAATGATGTCCTTTAATGTCAGCACTTTGGTCACCTGAAACCTAGAAAAACGGATATTTTTTGTAAATAAATGTGATTTTGTCTCTACCGATTTAGAGGAGAAATTGTGAATAAGGTAACAAAACAACTTTATATTTGTTTCAAACAGGAACAAGTTACTTTTATAATATTATAGTTTTTTTAAACAGGTGGTCAAAAATCACTTGTTGACCACTACAAAGAATTTTGGCAAAATCGCGCCGAATCACTCTGCGGATTGATCCTGTATTATGGTGACAGGAACATGTAGAGAAAAGTGCTGTGCGCTAGAGCGAAACGACTACACCGGCAGAAAGAGAAAACAAAGGGCTTCATTCAAGATCAGCAATCTTATTCTGCAAGAATTCCGTAACGATTTCATAATCAAGTCTCATCCCTCCTTATCTAACATCTAGAAGGTGCAATTGACGGGAGCGAGAGTCACGTTATCACCAAGTTCGCGATTTCACAGTTATTGCAGAATAGCGTTGAAAGTCTTGCGAATGAACGCTCCAGATTCACAGACAATGCCCCAATTTATATCCAACTCACTTACTGGAGTTAGAGAGGGTAGTTGAAAATGGAAGGATGTAGTGTGTGGGGCCGACGCCTTTCTAATTACTTCGTCGACATTTCAGGGCCACTGTATTGTTTACTGCCAGTAATAATTTAAAGGAGTAATACTTGACTAGGAATTAGTTAGTTGACTGCCTAGTCAAATGAGTTAGAGCTTTTTATGATCCTGATAGGTGAGAACCTGTGATGTCATCATTTTTAGCTTAACTTTTTTATTGTTTTAAAATTTAGTATATGTGAAATGTTGTGTTTTGGGATTATATTTTTAATGAATGATTACTCCCAATTAAATTTTTATACTGACAACAAAAATATTGTTGAAACCCATTATAGACTTTAATAAAATTATGTTATTTTTTACAAAAACTAAAAATTGCTTACTCTATAGTAAGTTTACATTTTATTTATAAATTATGTTAAATTATATCTGGAATATCTTCAAAGGTGGGTTAATTTTACTACATATCAGTGAGTGGTATTTTTGTTTTATATATTATGTACTCGCTCATAGACCAGCTTTTACTCATGTTTTCGCCCGTGCTCCGGGATACAGACCATGAATCACAGACACAATAGAATTTTAATTGTGTCTCGGTTCCAATTGGAACCGGCGGTTCTTAACTGATTAGGTCTTAGTAAGAATAAGGTATATTACTGTCATCAAAATTCGTTTAGTACATTTTGCGTGAAAACGTAACAAACTTCTATCTAACCATCCATTCAAAGATTAGTCGGTAGTACAATAGTAATAATAATAATTGTGGGGTACAAGTCACACCATGGTATTTAGTCAAAAACTAGGCAGAGCCTGTACCATGGGTACTAAACAATTGATAAACATACTTAAATAAATATTAAACAACCAGATACGAAGCCAACAGACATGTTCATGCACACAAATGTTGGCCCCAAGCGAGGATCGAACCCGCGACCCCCGACTCATAAGGCAGTGTCACTATAAACTGAGCCAACAGGCCCGTCAATAATGTAGGTACCTAATAAAAAGTGATACATTTAGATAGCAAATACTAACAATACGTCCACCCGGGTGTATAACCGAAACTTTTACGGAAAGTTGATAAAAAACCGGTCGCACAAAGCCAATTACATTAAAACATTCGCCGGGACAAAGGGCGGCAGAACAATGGTGCCGGGAAGGAACTCGCGATATGTCTTTCAATGCTTTTAACTTTCCACTGATGGCAGCGGCGGGGGAAAAATGGTGACGTCCCGCGACAAATGTCCGTGAAATAGGGATGGGGTAGCGTTTATCGATGGTTTTCTCTTTTATTTATTTTTTTAGTACATAATTGGATAACGATAGTGACGAGTTTTGAGTAGATTTATATGAGTAGGGATTGAGAAAGCAAATTAACACTATTAGTTACTTTGTTCAATCAAATTGATATTAGACTTGTCTGTTGGCTCAGTTGAATGACGCTCTCAGTGTAACCCAGAAGTCGTAGGTTCGATCCCCAAAGAAACAAATTTTGTGTGCATAGTAAACATGGCTGTAGTTTTTTAGAGTCTGGGTGCTAATATGTATTATGTATGTTTGTCGGTTGTTTAGTTCCAATAATTTTTAAAAATTAATGAAAAAGGTTCATCTTTTTTTTTTCATTGTTTTACGTAGTACCGAGACTTGCTATTTGGCCACCTGACCCAAAATTGTCTGTATTTTTAGTTCATCATAACACCGAAAAATTGCATTTTAAAATATACTTACTTAGACCTTTTTAATAAAAATATTTACTTTAGTAAAAAAAATATTGTAAAACAAATAAACAACTCTACAAAAACTGGAATCCTTTCTATACACAAAGCTAATTTTTTCAGTCTTGCAATGAACAATAAGTACTTCTTTTTTTGCAAAAAAATCAATATTTTATCGATAGCTCTGGCAGCGCGATAAGAACATCCCTAATAAAGAAGTGAGACGTAACCAATGGGGTATCACGGGTTGGTTGCACCACAAACTCATTTTATAAATCGGCAGTCCGCTCGCCCGGAACCACGCGTTAACCCTCCTGCTGCACAATACCCTCGGGAACACTCTTTAAAGTATATCGATAGCCTAAGAAGCGTTATTTAAAAAAATACTTATAACATTATTGACTTACTCTACAACGAATAACTAGAAAGAAGAAACTACTTTGTTCAGCATCATTTTTCAAATCCATTTCCACCATGTGTAATATGTCACTTTTTTATTGCTTCAAATTTATGTTTGCAGGAATCGGCACAATCATAAATGAACTTAACTCTATAAGCGCTTTCCTGTTCATGGGAACTATCTAAATTATAAATTATTTTCGAAATAACTAAAATCAAATTATAAAATGCTGTAGGTACATGTATTTTATTGATATAAACCTACATAATAATATAAAATTTTGTCTAGTTAGGGTGTCTAAGTTTTCTGGTTAATACTGCTATACTTTTATACAAGACGCAGATTTATTGTAATAGGCGGTCCATTGTACCAAGATGGAAAAAAGCGTGAGATTATGTACCTTACTTCTTAAACACAAAAGCAATTTAGTCGTTAACTTAAGAATATTGTATCTAAAAATTCCTTAGAAAAGCCAGCATATTTTCTAAAGCGGTGGATCAGAAAAGATACCAAAAATCACCGAGCAACGTATCACATTATTCCTTTTAAACGACCGTCCTCTAGCGGACCACGCTTAATAGACGGTATCAGCCTGGAGATCTTAAGTAAATCAAATCGCCCTATGAATGGCGAATGAACCCGGGGCTTTTCAGGGAGTTTTCTACAGATGGCTATCACAATGGCCGGGGATCAAGAGAAACTTATCTCGACGAGGTCGCGAAAATGTTTCTTAATGCTATTTAAGTTGCATCCATTTGATGGTATCACGAAGTGGGATGGCATAGCTATCCTTATTAAGTTCTAGACATGATAAAAACCGTCTTTGGCAATCCACTTCTAGTAAATCCACTTTAACTCAAAGCAGTCTGAAAACTTTTAACTCGATGGTAATTTGAATATGCTTATAAAGATTGATGGGCATATTTCTAGCAAAACCTGGGTTTAAGACCAATACATATCATAATTTTAAGTATTCAAAACCCACACTATTTTTATTGTTTTATTATTTATATTTAGATATTAAAATTTTATCGAAATATTTTCATCAAAGTTCTTGGAGGTAATATTTTTAATAAACAATTACGTTAATGTAAATTGTACTGTGTGTAACTTCCACACGGGGACTACTTGAAGATAACACCATCTTCATATCAGTAAGAATGGAATATACAATCAATCATTTGCTGATTGACTTTTAGATTCGCAATTTAAAACTTTTTTAGTAAAAAACAATACAAAAACTCAAATCAATACAGAGTTTACAAAACTAAGCTTATTCCATTCTATTAAAACAATAATTTCAAGTATACAATTACATTTCCCAACAACTGTAGTAAAATTTCTGTTCGTATTACGCTTACACTCATTTTGACAATCATTCTTTGCTTCTTTCTCTCTTAATGTCTTCTCTGTCTGTCTCTCGTGGAAGACAAAGTTAGTTCTAAAACAATGATTCATAGCAATAAAAAATACATTTTACAATTCACTCAGATTTACATTTTTATGGTCCCTAAATAGTAAACAGACCGCGGATATAAACTCAACATGCTGAGATTTGCAATGCGCACAAATCTGTTAGAGGCGGAACGATACCGCATTTGGACCCCTTTCCTTTCTGTCGGCGCTTTCCACCGGCACTATGGGCTTTGAAAAACAACAATAACCCTCGCCATACGTATGTATGAGGATACGCAATATACTTTAAAAGTACACCATAGAGTTAAGGTAGCTACAGATGTGTCACTCACTGGTTTGTAAGGACGTAAGGCCGATTGTAGTTTTGAGTGTAAATGTTGTAACGAAAATTCGATTTGTTTGTAATCGTTTGCTTAGAAATGGCCTTTGATTTTGAACTCTCTCTTCTCTAAATCTTTTTTTAAATACTTTTATATAAACAATTAAAATAGAAATACCTATGTCTGAATCTCTGAATGAGAAATCTCACAAACCACAAAAATAATTAGAAATACAACAGACTATTGAGGCTTCCGCTAAGAATGTTTTTTTTAATTCTAACTTGATCAGGAAACGCACTTGAAGCCTAATTGGTTCAAATGTGTATTTAAACTAAATATCAGAAAAAATATTAAATATGCGGTCAAATTGCGATAGTCATATTAACATACCTACTAGAAGTAGTACCTATCGTGATCAACTAAAAATTAAATTAAAAAATACTGAGGTTTATTTGCAACACCCTTAACATAACTACTGCCGAGCTAGTATTCTAAGGGCTGATTTTTCAATCGTCAGATAAACTTTATCTGGAGAATATATTGATGCTGTCACTCTCTGACACAATAGAAAGGAAAAGTGACAGGTGATGTTTATTCTTCAGATAACTTTTAACTGACTATTGAAAAATCAGCCCTTAATTAGGTAAAACAGTTGCAATTTATTCATTGAATTTAAACGTGAACACTTCTACATGATTTGCATTTGTCAGCGTCGCTTGCGGTATTTTATTAGGTCTGCACAAACCCTCTTGGTTTAAGAGCCACGCAATTTTCATGTTTCGGGCTACAAATGGGAATCCATTTAAATACTGAGCCAACGTTTCAATACGAGTTGTAGAGTTTAAAGATGTTTCAGATGTTGCCGAGGTATTTCTGCTCTTAAAGCTGAGTTTGATTGTGTCCACAGAAGAAGAAAAATATTTAGATATTCAGTAAATCAGTATTTTTTTGTTTCTATTTTCTGATAATTTCACTGTGTATCGAAATTAAATTTCATCAAAGGTCATGTTCTTATTTCTAAATAAATACAAAAACTCTGAACCTAATTATAACTCTGAACATGTATTTCTAATTTCACTTTACGATTATAGTAAATTTTATAAATAATAAAACAATAAAAAAAGTAAATCAATTGCGTACTAAAAATGATGACGCATGTATATTTCACCACATTTTCCATAGTTAATTTTCAATTTGACAGATCATAAAAAGTAACTCATTTGACTAGGCAGTCAATTACTTGCATATATTTATTCAGAATCTCTTTCCTCGTGTTTCCTACGAAATTACTTCATTAAAGTCCCTTCTGCAGCGGCTACAGCAGCCTTTGTGCGAGTTGTCGCAGACTGAGGCTTCTCTTTGAGCGCAGTTGAGGGGCTGCACGAAATAGACTCCACTCTGCCACCCATGCTGCTTATTTGTTTGCCGCTGATCGAATCCCAAGGGTGCTCATACGGAGCAATATTGGAATGTGATTCAATGGAGTAATAAACATGGTTCGATTACCGCGAAAACTGTTCCCAGGTTTTGATCTCCTGATACAAATTTAATTTATCAGACTGTCATTTGTTATAATTGCAAACAATAAAATTAAAGCACTGCTATTGGATGCACAAAACTGGATTTGAGTTAGGAGTGGGGCTTTTTTGAAGATTGTATCGGAAAATGCTATATTATTTTGCGATTTTACCCAGGAGGGGGTATAAGGCCAGACTTGTAATCTGTCAAAACATAGGTATTCTTCCGAATTCCGAACCATTTTTTGTGCGTAAACATTATTGTGATGGTTTCATGTCTGGGTACATAAATATTTAAACATGTTTATCTACAACAAATAGTACAAAAAAAGACTCACAAATTTTATCTTCTATAGGTACTTCATAAGGAAAATATCCGCTTTTAACCAGTACATTATACAAAATCATTGAAATAGAATTTTCCCTTCGAAACTGGTTTAATTATGATGAATCATCAATAATTAAATGCGTTTACCAAAACCCACAACCATCTAATTCCAGCATCTCATTATCACGAGTCAAAGATATTATAAACACGGCTCTAAAATCCCAACTTGTAAAATTGCTTCCCGGCTATTAGAGCGTGAGTTTTCGTCTGTCAATTACACCAACTTTACTTTCAGCGATGTCGCCCTCGAGATTATATTTTAGATAATGGCTCGGTAATCACGCTGGTGATTTATCACGCCGCTATCTCAGCCTTCACTGTCCATTAAGCAATCTGGAAGTGCAACCCTTTTCGCTGTACGAAGAGACTCGGTGACACCCCGCCGGCGATATGTCGTCACGACTGCTGACCTTTGACAAATCTTACCATTTTTGTACACGCTTTGTAGCTTCACTTGTAACTGATTTTGAAATTGGAATATAACCTACTTCTAATTGTTGTCTAGATTAAAAATTTTTGCGAGTGTATTTAGTTTGGATGACAATGCGATAACTTAGTACTATCGAGCTGATCTGATGATGAAGAAAGGAGTTGAATAATGGCAATCCTAAATGGCCACTCGTAAACCCCTCGAGTTTGGGCTCATTTGATTTATTTAGACGAGAGCCATACACACAAAGAGTGTTTTTATTTATTTTAAACCACACTAAGTATTTTTTATTCAAATTTAATCCCAAACACCAAGTAAAAAAAGGTTTTAGTTTTTTACTGACACAACATGTGGGATGTTCTTCTTTTAATATAATACATATGAGTACGTACGTCTTTCAAAACTTTTTAGTACGATTATTATTTCATCCGTGTACCTATTCGATTAAATTCAAAGCGAGTTATAGAAGCAAAGTCGCGGTGGCATCTACCCCTGTATTGTAATGTATTTTGAACAGTTTATTAGGGTAAAAGCTCGCGATCTCCGCGCTAACGAAGTCAGGGGCACAACAATTGACATGCATTAGCGGTATTTCCGGGGCCGCTGTCGCCGCCCGGAAATTCAATCGGGTTCCCAACTCTCCGGAATACGGACACTTGCCGTTAACGTCCATTTTTTTTATATTTAATAACTATGTAAAAATTCCAAATTCAAACGCGGGTACGTCAGAGGACTATAAAAGTCGCATAGCTTTTCATCAGCATAAATTCGTTTAGTGTTTTTGCGGGGACTTTCAAAGTCCTTAATAAAGAGTAAAAAAACGACTTCAACCTATATGGTTTTATCATGGATGCCATTGTCAGAACTGGACCAATGAAAAAAAAGAATCATTAAAATCAGTTCACCCAGTCGAAAGTTCTGAGGTAACAATCATAAAACTAACATACAGTCGAATTGAGAACCACCTCCTTTTTTGAAGTCGGTTGAAAATTTAACTAGTTAAAACCACCTTATCTAATATTAAAAGTAACAAATAAATAAATCATATTACGCCTTTTATCCCCGAGGGGGTAGGCAGAAGTATTCTATTTCCGGAAATACCCACTTTTCACGAGTACATTCGACCCCTCAACGTGATCCATCTGAGATAAGTTGCATAAACTTTATAATATAATTGTATTTTTTGATACATTATCGAAAAAGCTTTTCCTTGCTGGATGAAACTAGGAATTTTCATCGAAAATAGTATAGTGCGCAATTGAACATCGGTATAAAGCCTTCCTCAGTAAACGTGTGTAAAGACTGAACACAAAATTGCACGCCGAGTGCCGACAAGCACTCGAGACGTGACGGAAGCGGCGTGAAGAGCGAGCCGTCATGATCGCTGTGATCAATAAGTCTTGCCAACTCAAATATTTGCACACGACGAACATTAGTGGAGATGGAGGCGCGCGCAATACTGCGAATGTGCTTCGCTTAAAAGGTTCATAGAGTATTTTAAGTGGTAGACACAACCATTGCTTCGCTCGGCTACTTCAATTATATATTTGAAATTGTACCTTTTGATGGTAGGTTCTTATGCCTGTCTCAATGCCAATAGCAGAGCACTCGACTCTTACGGAGATCTATAAAGAACAGATGATAACTTCATATCGGATGTAGAACTGCGATTTTTATTATAGTTAATAACGAATTAATACAATCAATAACTACATGCGTCTTATGTTAATTGCTAAAAGTTTCCGTGAGTTGTGCCTTAAAATTATTAATTATCATACCATGAATGAAGTGTAATATTTAAGACACACAGTAGAAAAGCCAGATTAAGAGGAACTGAAACCGACAAGCTTATGAGTCGAGTCGATCGATAAATGTGGATGAAACGTGAGTTAGTGGTGAGCATAATGTCTGTTGAATAATGTTCCTACAAATATTCTCAAAGATATCTAAATAAGTTAGATTTCATAATTACCCAAAACTAAATAATATCATCATCATCATCATTAACAATAATTTATTCATAATAAAGTTAAAAGACTAGCTAGGGTTGTTGTACACATATACACACAATCTGACAATCATGTCAGATTATGTGTACCTACAACAATTAAGAGTTCAATGAACTAAGAAATTGATTTACAAATACATCACTCCACTGGTATGCAAGGTAGGTATATACGTAACTCATTATTTCATAAGTAAAAGACTTGGCTGCTCTGCAAAACAAGCACAAGTAATTATGTAACAAAAGTATATTTTCACCATTAACCGTTCCATCTATAAGCAAAATTGTATAAATCAGTAATTTCTGTAAATTCCTAAGAATCTCTTCTCCTACTGACTAAGTATGTAGTGAATCTGCCTTCTGAGTCAGAGTCACAAATTTTTTCCTAACATTTGTAAACCTGAAATCTTTTGTTTCGTGTCTATCGTTTGTAGTAAAAGCTTTGTCTAATTTAGAACTACGAGTAGCCCTGTCTGAATTTTGTCCCTCAATTTAGTTGTTGATCTAAAAATATACAACTCGGCAACTATCAAATGAAAATCATATACCTATCTAATGCTAAAACCACTCAGTACTTAACAGAACAAAAAACCCTCTGTATTTGTCTACTCTGTGTTGGAATGTAACATAGGTCCGATTGAGCGCGCTTAGCGGAATGAGTAGGCGCCGCACAGTCTAAGGCTGGCGTCAGACATCCATCTCCGAGACAACGGTTAGTCTAGAGCAGCTATACTCAACCTGCGGCCCGCGGGACCTTTGTTATTGGCCCATCTGAAGTTACAAATTTATTGTAAAATATTTTAAATTTCACGCCCATCAAAGAATGGGTGTATCAGAACGGGAATGTGAGCCGAGCGCTATCAGCTATAGCTAATCTCGCCCAGTAATTGCAGTTAATTGTGGTTTAGTGTCAATATAATGTCAGGAGTGTCTTCTAAATATAAAAGAAAAATATCTAATCGCCAGCCAGACCTTGATAAAGTACTGAAAAAGTGTTCACAGTATCAAAAATCGCATTAAAACATATAAACATCTTTGTTAAAACTTCTTTTTCAACTACATCGTTTACTTGGAATCACGTTTTTTTAAATAAGACCTAAATAATTTTTGCTTGCGGCCCTCGACACCATGACTGAAACGTGTTTGTGGCCCCTATAAAAAAAAAGTTGAGTATGGCTGGTCTAGAGAGTAGATAGCTCTATCGAGCTTGTGTAGTGCTACTAATTGGCCGCTTTTTTGCTGTACCGACACAGATAAATAAACTATAGAGCTACACGTTTATAAGGAGTGTGGTGACCGTTAAAGCACTTGGAAACCTATTTTTTTAAGGATGGTTTTGTTTTGCATTTAGTATGAAATATTGCAAATCATTTTTCATTTACCGTTAAGAAAAAATTTTTTTTTTATTTACCCCTAATGATTTTAGGGTACCCTATGCTATATAATCAAGTATGTGAAATATTTTGTTAGCATTCTGTATTATAAACGCCGAAACAGATTTTAAAGTGCGATGTCTCGACTTTATCTACAAAGTGTCATTTATTACATTTTACCAAACTGCACCAGAAGCGGATATCTTACATCTTTTCATACCTTTTACTATTTAGATTTTTGGGTTTTTTATGATTTAATTAACTTGTACTTGTAATTTAATAAAATAAAACAGCGTTTATGTCAGGGTTCGATAATTTGAAATTTCCAAAGAAGATTTGTAAGGATTCGTTTTACAATTTCATTTATGCTTTGTAATATCCCCTCAGTTCAATCAATTAGTCATATCATCCCAATAATGAATGCCGCGCAATACCTCCTTCACAATAATTAATCCCGTCATGTCAGATTGTATTCATTTGCGTATAATGTTCACTATACAGGTACGTATAGATTCAGTAATTTCTGTGTCCTTTGAAGTGGGATTAATACTGGCAAAGTACCGCCCCTGCGTCCAGCGACCACAGCAAATAAAATCCCTGTCCTTTCACACAGGATTCTCATTATAACATCTAGCGCGGTTAATGAGGACGGACAGTATTTACCGAGAACGGGGAGATTTTTTGGTTTATTTTAGTTTTAAACTTAAAAATATTTTGTTTTGTTATTTATTTTAGAAATACGTATGAAAATGATAAATCTTATTCGTTATCCCTAAAAATGAGACAAAAAAAAACTAAATTGTTTAGGTATTTGTCTAAAGGTTTTAGACACAGTAGAGAAGTTATCAATTCACAATAATTGATCTTAAAGGACAGGGCTTAAAGGTATACAGCTTCTGTTTGTTTCTGACCAATCTATAGGTTGAATATTTACCCGTAGAAGTAAATAAGTATTTATAGTTCATGAAAACTACACGCAGAGAAATATCTGGCTACCTTTACGAGAAAAAACCCTACTGTAATTAGAACTTCTGTTTGCAACCGTGACAGCAAGACTCGCTAGTTGACTTTACAAAAACATTCTGTTATTATTTTTACCGATCGGTTTATTACTGACAACTAGATGTTTTGTGTCACTGACCAAACAATATAATACTGATTATAAGTTAAGAACGCGCCTGTTACAATACCAATGTAATTGTAACCATACGTCAAGTAGACATTACTAGATCGATTATAAGGACTACTATGCAACCTGGTAAGCATAAACAATTTTTTTTTGGATTTACTAAATACTTTGCTGTATCTACTAATGAATTTGTGTAACATAACGACGTGAACTGTAATGATAACTATTCGTATTGCAACGCTAGCTGTTGGTTTTTGTAACAAGTACAATGCACATTGTAATGCTAGCATCCTAGGTATTGTTACAGCTACTATTTCGTATGCAGTGCCTACTGGTTTAGATGAAGCCTGCAATCTAGTGCACTTACAGTACCAACTGGTCCTCTTAGGCTTTTAGAAGAAAAAAATACAATGTTATTTGTCTTAGTATAAGTAAATAAAACTGTATTTTCTCTATTAAAAGCTTATAAGGGATCCGTTGTTGGTGCTGACAGTCCACTGGATTGCAGGCGCTCCATCTAAACGCAGTCCATAGAGCCATCAGTAAGTGTGACTGACGTCTTTAAAATAAAAAATGCCGTTTTCAGACTCAGACTATCTAGTATCATAATAAAAATAAGTCAACACAGATTTAATAAAGTTAATGCTAAGTTCAACAGGTGTTAGAATCATAGAAATTGAGGTTATTGGCATTATTGTTAAGACGTCGCACGTACTACGGCTCCATAGGCAGGTTTAGGTTTCCTGGAATCAAAATAAACAATATTATATAGATAGAAATATTACATTTATTTTATAATTATCACAATCACCACCATCACAATATTTTCCGTATACTGCAGTTATTTCTTGTGCTTTTGTAAGTACATATTATTTAGTATAGAACTATCTTTTATTTGGGCCTGATTCCATTACGTCTTATAATATTATATTGCAAACTTTTCTTCGCCCATTATTGGATAATTTGCCTTGTTCTGAATATAAATTTAGCAGGTCCCGTCCTTCGTTTGATTTTAAGAGTAGATTTTTCAACGGCTGAAAAAAACAAAAAAATATTATTAAAATAATTAGGTAGGTAATTACAATAAAGTTTTGTTTAAGGACAACATAATATAGAGGTTAAAAATAATAATTATTTTATCATTAAAGGATAGATTTATTTTAATATCCTACAAATAATGATTCAAAATGTTAATGCAAAATAGTCCACTCAGTCAAATAATCCGCCCCTTGTCGTTCCTGGGGCAAAGGTACCTATAATGCTAGCGGCATTTCCGCGTTGGATGGCTATGGCCAGTCTTTGCACCAGAAACGACTCAGCGCGGGGGTCACAAAATATAGAGGTACCAACTTACCTTTAAAAGTATGAATATACTGAGGTTAACCCCCTCACTGCACCAATTGTGGGATATCTCTATGAACGTCATCATACATCACGTCAAATATTTGTTTTACTTACACAAAAAAATTAATAAGCAAACAAACTCAAATTGGAGTACTACGATGAGCGCGGTCAAAAACACAATGGCGGACAGTCAACGTTTTGTCGTGCAAGGTTTTTGATTGTTTACAAAAACACAGTTTTATATAAACAGAACAAGATACTTAGCTATGAATACCACCTCGATTGTTATTGTAACAGTATTATTTTAAATATTTTAGAACACGCTAACAGAATAGCACGGATTAGTACATAGATTGTACCATTTATTGTTTCCGGGGTGGTTTTTACTATAATATATTTGTAAAACCTTAACACTACTTAAAAAGTAAACCAAACTAAACGAATATTATACGACACTTAGAACGATATGTACTGCAAACTATAATGTAGTTTTAATAAAAAGATTGTTGTTTTGATTACAGACTCACTCGTAGTCCACCAGTAACATTGTAAATCATTTACCGGAACTAGATCATTTAGTAATTGCTAATCCCTGTTTCTTAGTACTTACAATACATTATATACATTTTAATATAATTATTGTTCAAGATGCAATAATTATTGATGTTTTAGTTCAACAATATTTTTTTGTAAGCTACATTAATCAAATAATATAATGAAACATACGATTAGTAGGAGTGAATAATTAGTCGTAGAGATAACAAGGATCAAGTTTTTCAAACTAGAAATGTTGTAACCTAATTTAACTATTCGATTCAGTAGTTCTGTTTGTCACCAATTTCTCTGCGTGTAAAAAACAAGCTTTTGCTTTGTGTAAGCATGCGTCATAAAAATCAAATGAGCCCAAACTCAAAGGGTTTATGAGACGCCATTGAGGAGTTGCGATATCCACCTCCTGGCTCCATGTCAATAAACTTACTTAGGATAAGTACGTAGGTATATGCCAAATGCCAATATTAGATCAATCGGTTGAAGATATCTGCTTTAAAATGAGTATCAAGATTCCCTAAACTCAGGATCAAGACCCCAACAAACATACATTGCATGTTAAATAAAAGCATGTAAAAGTACCTACTTATTTATTATATTCCTATACATACTTGGTAGATCGCTAAAAGCCATAAGACCAGCCCTTGTAATTTATTCTATTTGTATCTCTTTTCTATTGTTTTTGGTGTATAAGAAAGAGTTATGGTATTGTATTTTAGTTGATTAAAAATTTAATGATTACGGCATTACGACTAGGAACCAGAAACTCTATTTGAATAGCCAGTTCCGTCGTTACACAAAACGCAACAACATGACAACTCTTCAGAGAAATATACTCCGATAAACAGGTCATTCCAACACAAACTAACCCCCAAATATAGCAGAGGCATTATTTATTGAATTCTCCGCTGCTGGAGATGTATGGGGCTTAAGCGACCCCCTGGCGCCGTCGCCGGCGCCGAGCCGTCCCGACGGCCAGACACCGTGGCGGCGCCAGATCGATCCCCGAGATCACATTTTCAACACCGCGAATCTTGGTCTCGTGACACACTTGAGAGATAATGTGAGATCGCAAGTTTTTCAATAGACAGGAAGTCACGTTGTAACTTCTGATTTAAAGCCATGGTCATTCTTGAATTCATTTTTAAGGCTATTCATATTCTTAAAAGAATAACAATAATAGTTGTAGCGACACTACATAGAACGCGCCAATAGAAGGCCGAGTTACCGTACATAGAACACGCCAATAGACGGCCGAGTTCTAAACCGCGCTATCGGAGTTTTCTAATGAGTTTGTATAAATACAACTGTCCAACATCAACCGTTCGACCGCGGTCCCCAGGCACGATCACCTCGCCTGGCAGAAGATCTTCCTTTTCACGGTGGAGGAGCATTCCACCTCCGCTCCTCCATATATTTATTTCAGATAAGTCACATCCAAGTTATAATAAAAAAAGTAAATGAATATTTTAAGTTAAATTAAAAATTAAATTCAAAGAAATTAAAAATAAAATAAAACCAGACATCATTAAATACTAATAGACAGTCAAACCTGCACGAGAATGCTCTCAGGATGGTGTTGGGACAAGATCGTGTTGGGATTATGTCAGCCTCACCAAGTCTGACATTCGACATAACAAAACAATATCCAAATTAAATCTTTATGTTGCTGTACTTCGTTCCATATGAACCATAAACCACATTTACTAGTAAGTTCCTTAAATGACGTGAATGAGCCCTAAAAGCTGTTTTTAAATCGGAAATAAACAGTATCGCTAGTTACAGATAATTGTGAGGTCACACATGGTCATGAATTATTAGTTTATTTAGAATAAGTCAGAAACCGTGGCAGAGCCAGAATTTTCCCCCGAAATCACATTTTTAAAACCGCAAATTTTGGTCTCTACCGACCTATATCTATTTATTTAAATACAACGCGTAACAGAATAAGCGCAATTCCTCATACCCCGCAAATAGTATATTAATATTAAAAAATATATTACCTTCGTACTTTAGTTGTGTCTAACCAATTTTCTTAAATAAAGAGCAGTAATAGTACGATTTCAGATTGCAGTGGTAGCACAAAATTTAGCTATGCTTATAAATTTTTCGGAAAAAAATTAACACATTAAAAATTGCTGAAATCGATTAAGTAGTCGAAACTGAACAAACTAATTTCAGAATCTGCGCTTATTCTGTTACATATAAACCGAAGCAAAACGAGACGGGTCGCTAGTATGAAAATAAACACGTCACCTATCAAGTAATAATCATCTAGCGCGTAACTAATTGGCCGGCACCCTATCCGGCCACAAAAGCTCACTCATTAAAATTTCACTCGTGCCCACAGGCGCACGTTTCAACAGCCCATTTGTGATTTGTAACGTGACACCCGCTGCCAATCCCTATCATCACGTGTTTAGCTTCATAGCCTGATTCAACGAACCATGAAAAGGATACAGTGGATACAGCTATGGTACCGAGTGCAGAGAGTTTAGAAACATAGAGTTATGTCTAGAATTAGAGATTTTTTATTGGTATACTGCCAACGAAATGTTTTGAAAAAATTACTTTTAAACTGGTACAAATGGAAAGTGAACTGCAAAATTTTAAGATGTTTTTTGAGAGATGCAAAAGAATATACTCCCTCTTTTATTAACTTCCTCCTGCGTAGCATTAAAAGAGGAAGTTAATGGTTTGAGTAAGATGTCTGTCTGTGTATCTGTGTGTCTGTGTGTCTGTCGACAGGATATCTCCGGATCTACTGGACCGATTGACTTCAAATTCGGTCAGTAGATACCTTAGGTCAATACCTCGATCGAGTTTGAATTTCAGACCCGTGGGTCAAAAGGGACTGGGCATTTCAGACCCGTGGGTCAAAAATTTCAAAAATTTCAATAATCTCAAAAATGCCAAAACTGTCAAAAATGTCAAAAAGGTCAAAAAATTTCAAAAATGTCAAAATTTCAAAAATGTCAAAAAATGTCAAAATGTCAAAAAGCTCAAAAATGTCAAAAAGGTCAAAAATGTCAAAAAGGTCAAAAATGTCAAAATGTCAAAAATGGTCAAAAATGTCAAAAAGGTAATAAAATGTCAAAAATGTCAAAAAGTTCAAATATGTCAAATAGTCAAAAAGGTCAAAAAGGTCAAAAATGTCAAAATGTCAAAAAAGGTCAAAAAATGTCAAAAATGTCAAAAAGGTCAAAAATGTCAAAATGTCAAAAAGTTCAAAAATGACAAAATTTCAAAAATTTCAAAAAGGTCAAAAATGTCAAAAAATGTCAAAATGTCAAAAAAGGTGAAAAATGTCAAAAAGGTCAAAAAATGTCAAAAATGTCAAAAATGTCAAAAAGTTCAAAAATGACAAAAATGTCAAATAGGTCAAAAATGTCAAAAAATGTCGAAATGTCAAAAAGGTCAAAAAATGTCAAAAGGGACTGGGCATTTCAGACCCGTGGGTCAAAAATTTCAAAAATTTCAATAATCTCAAAAATGCCAAAACTGTCAAAAATGTCAAAAAGGTCAAAAAATTTCAAAAATGTCAAAATTTCAAAAATGTCAAAAAATGTCAAAATGTCAAAAAGCTCAAAAATGTCAAAAAGGTCAAAAATGTCAAAAAGGTCAAAAATGTCAAAATGTCAAAAATGGTCAAAAATGTCAAAAAGGTAATAAAATGTCAAAAATGTCAAAAAGTTCAAATATGTCAAATAGTCAAAAAGGTCAAAAAGGTCAAAAATGTCAAAATGTCAAAAAAGGTCAAAAAATGTCAAAAATGTCAAAAAGGTCAAAAATGTCAAAATGTCAAAAAGTTCAAAAATGACAAAATTTCAAAAATTTCAAAAATGTCAAAAAGGTCAAAAATGTCAAAAAATGTCAAAATGTCAAAAAAGGTGAAAAATGTCAAAAAGGTCAAAAAATGTCAAAAATGTCAAAAATGTCAAAAAGTTCAAAAATGACAAAAATGTCAAATAGGTCAAAAATGTCAAAAAATGTCGAAATGTCAAAAAGGTCAAAAAATGTCAAAAATGTCAAAATGTCAAAAATGTTAAAATGTCAAAAAGTTCAAAAATGTCAAAATGTCAAAAAGGTCTAAAATGTCAAAAGTTTCAAAAATGACAAAAAATTACAAAAATGTCAAAAAATTTCAAAAAATGTCACCATCAAAATTATTATCATCATTAACATCATTTTCGTTGTTGGCAGTCAACAGGTGGAAGTTTGTCCATAGAATTACATTCTCTCGTTTATTATAATAAATGAACTAGGTCTAACTGTTTTTATTCAATGTAGAGCTAGCTGCTAGCTTCACTTATTGAAAACCATTTCAGTCACTACTGGTTCGGAATGTTGATAAATATTTAGGAGCTACTTCTTGTCACGTTTAGTGATCAGAAAAAAATACTGGTGAAGAGTTGGTATTTTCAGAAAGGGATAAGGGCGTGTCAGTAGTCTGTGCTACTACAGCTCATGCTGCCTCGCAACTATTTTTAAAAGCTTTTTAATGTTGTGAATAAGATTTTGTAATATAACATTTTCTAGTCTATTTTTAACCGGCTTCAAAAAACGAGGTTTTTAATTCAGTTGTAATTTTTTTATGTTTGTCACTTCAGAACTCCGTCATATAAACCGATGTAAACATTATTGTTTTATTTGAAAGGGTTTACTTTCAGAATGGTCCTGTTTGTATCAAAATTGAGTTCTGATAATGGGATTCCTGAGGAATTGGAGGAACTCACCAAGTGTCATAGGCATATTATAGTGATTTTTGTATTTTCAGCAACATTTCAAGTATTTGAATTCTGAATAATATCATCCGGTGAAGTGAAATTGATGAAGAAGACCGGTTTCGAGAATTTTGAGAGAATTGAGACAGAAGTACGGTTTCAAATATGTCGAATATTTTAGGTAGATTTTTCATGTTATAATAATTTCTAAAACTTAGGATGACCCTCTCAAGCAACGTTTTCCAGTACTACGCACTCACCTCCCAAGTCCGGTGAATGCTATCAAGTCATTAGGGCAAAACAGTACAAATACAGTTCTAAAAAAAAATACGTTTTCCTGTTCTCGTGGAAATTTGCATCAAATGTTACTAAATCATAGTAATCATTGTGCTAACGGTATTTTCCTTGTACAATGTTCAAGATACTTTTTTACCGTTACACTTGTAGCATTTAGCTGATTAATTCATGCCATAAACAAAAGGCGATCGCTAATATCAATTTGCCATAATCAGCTTTTGTTGCAACATCCCAGTAAAATACAACAAAGTGGCTGGGAGCAATTAATCGAGAGCCCTCCCCGGCCGGCTGCGATGGACCAATCGCATAATTGTCGCAGCAATATTCAAATGGCGGAAACAATTAGCGTAAGTGCTGTATACGTATTTAGTGCAGAGGTGTCTGGGCCTTTAGGGTACCGACTGCAAAACAACACTAGAACAATGCAGGAAAAAAAAAGAAATTTGCGATTAAATGTCTGAAATGCTACCGGCTCTACAACGTTTGGGCGTTGCATTCTTATTCATCGGGCGGCTTAAGGACAGAGTAAAATAAAGACTCATTTTTTATGGAATTGTATTGAAATAAAGGTAAAATCTAGAGGAAAGATTTTTATTCTTGTATGTTTATAACGAACAAACTCAAAAACTACACAACCAATTTTAAAAATTATTTCACTAATGGAAAGCTTACTTTTCTGAGAGTAACATGGACTATAACTTACCTACGGAAACGGGACATACGTGGGTGAAATTGCGCGCAACAGTTAGTGTGATATAAAATTGAATCATAAAAAGAGCATCTGAATACAGTAAGCTAAACATTATGAGTGATAATTGACGATTCCCCCTGCTACGTAGCTCGACGCAAATCTCCTTTGTGTTTCGCGATAAAGCTACAAAGCCTGCTAATGTCTTTTAAGGACTTAGTGATTTAAACGGACTAAATAATGAACCGTCTACCCTTCCTCTCTGCTCGGCGAATGCAATTTATGAGCTTAAAACTAAGGGCTAGCTCACATGGAACCCACTACTCGTTGGTAGACAACTCAATCGAAATAAAAACACAGTACACGGTTTACTTTTTTAGTGACTACAAAAAACTTTTTAACAAAATAATTAAACCGCCGAAAAAACTGAAAAGCAAAAAATTATAAACCTTTTTTATTAACGCTAATATTTTTTTAATATCTAAGTTCCTAAAATTATGTAAGTAGCTATACCTAAGTACATATTTTAAGTTTTTATATTTATATGGGACCAACTTCGGGGTATACCCTTTCCAATATTTATTTTTTTATCAAAATCAGACTGAGACTATGAGAATCCTGTGTAAAAAGTTATGCGTGATCATGTACATTAAATCACTTGCGTAGGTTTAAAGATCTTAGCATAGGATAAACAGACAGCGGGAAACGACTTTGTTTTATACTATGTAGTGGAGTGATAATGTCATATTTTGGAAGTACTGGTAGGTATTTGCGCATCCCTTGAACCTGCTTTAAAATTCCAAATTTTTTCTCTTTTGAATAATGAGATTGTTATTATTAATTTTCTTATTTTTTCAGAGTAACAAACAATTGTGTCTCAAATTAATATTATAATATCACTTTATATCCATATATTTGTATTCCTATAGCAGTGTGTCTTATGCAGAATAAATTCTGATAATGTCTATCAGAATTCAGTCTACTGTGATCACCACCCGGAACACATCAGTCAGACACTTTAGCTGTAGATGGAAAATGTATGTGATAGCTATAAATACCTACTAAAAATCATAGAAGGGGTCTTCTATGATTTTAGCAATCAGTTATTTAGAAAATTCTGTAAATATAATGTAGTTGAACATTTTTTAATACAATCGGTAGAAAATGTTCGGATTTCAATAGGATTTCCGAAATTGCCACACTATCGTCGCCATTTTGGACCCTATTGAAGACAAGTATGGCAATTACTGAATCTTAAATAATTTTTATACAGTAAAACTAAGTCATGAATGAAAAATTTATGGTGTAAAAATCTTCATTTTATTGATTTTTATATAGTACTAGCTGCGTGCTTGCGTTTCCGTCAGCGAGAACTTAAGGCTATCGCTTCGCTATCACATCACTATCACTACATAGTGTAAAATAAAGTCGCTTTCTCTGTCCCTATATCCTTATGTCCCTATGTATGCATAAATCATTAAAACTACGCAACGGATTTTGACGCAGGTTTTTCTAAAAGATAGGTAGACTTTATTATCCTCCTAGGTAGTTTGGTACTTTTAGTTTTATATAAAATAAGGGAGCTATAGGTCTACACTTACTATATAAATTAGAAGTTAAAGTTAGAGACTGTTAGTTTTTCTAAAAAAATTAACATCCATCCTCATAAACTTTAACTTAATTTCTGAAGTAGGAATACAATCAAAATCCAAGCTTTCAATTAAAAAATTTGTACGTTTTACACTTGTATTTATTTGTATTTGTATCTTGTATTTTCGAATGCCATGTAATGCACCGTTCCACGGTAACCATGTCGACAAATCGCGAGGCAGCGCAGTTCGCATGACGACACAAATCCGGATGATGTCTGTTTGTTATCAGCGCTGCGCACTCCACTGCGTCAGGGTTGGCGCACAATAATCGCATTATTTATTGAGCTCGGTCGATTTGGGAGAACGGCCGCTTAAGCAATTTTTTGGAGATTGAAAATCGCTCTAATGAAGCAGTATCCTGCTTCAATCTTAAAGATTATACGTAACCAAGCTGCTACTAATTGTATTTTAATTGCTGTTCAGTCTGATGATGAAATGTTGAGTCATCATTAGGTCTAGGAAACGTCTATCTATATGTCTATAAATTATAAATATATAAAAAATAATAAAAATAATTAATAATTTATACAAAAAAATCGGTTGTCAGTAAAGTCGGTTTACTGACGATAGTTGAACGTGACAACGTCATAAAAAAATACTGATGGAATGGATTGTGCCTCTTTGTCGCTCGTTGCGCGCTCTCGCTTGCACTGGAATGACGCATACGTCACACTTTTTCGGGAATGCCGCCGGCTCCATCAATTTATAAGACGTTTTCACGTTAAAAACGCTGTAAAAAATCTGTCACCTTCATCTCTTTCCTAGATGATTTTCATTTTTTATTGATTATGTACGATTCTTTGGTGTCAACAGAGATTCAAACAATAATTCGAAGGGCCTGTTGGCTCCGTTGGTAGTGACCCTGCCTTCTGAGTCGGAGGTCGCAGGTTCTATCCCCGTTCGGCTATAATTTGACAGGCCTTTTAGATGAGTTGACGACCCTACATTCTGAGAGGCCGCGAGTTCGATTTACGCTCGGGGCCAAAATTGGTAGCACGAACAATGAACATTTTTGCCGGGTTCGTGTGTTTAATATTTATCTAAGTATCTTTGACAGTTTCTTAGCCCCACTAGTACAGGCACTGCCTAGTTTGGGACTAAATAACCGTGTGTGAGCTGTGTCCCACAATTTATTTATTAGATAATGATTTTTACTTTCAAAACTCAGTCGAATAGTCTATTGCCAAACTGAAACCGTTGGAGAAAACTTATAATAAGTTCACAAAAATATTTCCGTCGCCGCCCCTACAGTACCTCGTTAGAGTCCAGTCCTCCCCATTGTTTCGCCTCCGTATTATCCGCCTGTCAATATTATCGGCGATCGACGACGCCACCTATATTGGTCGGGGCCCTCGTTGCCCTGCCAGTCCAATTGTTTCTTTTTATTTGTCTAGTTTATGAGAAGATTTAGTTTTTTTCTAAAAGTGGTCCATGGTTAGATTGATCTGACTAAGCGATCTGACCACGGATACACAACGGTTTTTTTGTGCTTATATCAGCGACTTTTCGTATACAACTTACGCGAAATTAGTTTGTTCTGAATCAGAAGTTGGATGCCAAAGGTTTTTAGTATAGGTTTGAATAACAAAGAGTAAAAACTTCAACGAATAGCACTAAAAATATCATCGATGTATACAATTTTTAGACTTCTGTAGATTTTTTTATAACCGCTTTCGGCTCAAGTATGATCTACCAACCAAAAATAATCATCAAAATCGATTCATAATTTTCGGTATAATTGAGTAACATACATACAAAAAACACATTAGAACCTCCTCCTTTTTTGAAGTCGATCGAAAATTATACCTCCTTGAAATTGTATAAAGTTTTATATCAAATGTATATTCAATCGATATACCAAAATTTATGCTTATAAAATTTTAGATGTTGATGAATAAATCATATAAGAGCTGTAATCAAAAATATGCTCCCTAGATCAATATAAATTAATTCAAACAATAATTTTAATTTCATAACGACGAGATTCATCAGTTTTTACATCTGGCATTTAAATCCTAGATAAAACAATGAACAGCCACGTTTTTCACGTATAATCGAAATCAGACACAATCTTCTTCCATCGGTTTTGGTCATCCATAATTAATTAACAATAATAATTAACCGTATAAATTCACTGCTTCTTTTTACCCGACAGCACAGGAAGTTATGTAATGTCTTTCAATAAAGTGTATCTACATTTGTCTAAGTACTCACTAGGTTGGTGACGTCACAGAATAGCAATATGGCGGACCTGACCTCCATTAGCCTTAACGATTTAACTATAAACAACCATAAGTTTACTTTTTACATTTTATTTTATTTTAATAGTTTGTCTTAATTTCCGAAATGTCACTGGCTTGGCTACATTGTTAAAATCTTTTAACGTATTTAAATCGATGTAAACTTGTTTAAAGTTAATTTAAGAATATATATATTATATATATATATATATATATATATATACTCTTCAGGATTAGTACATTTTCATTGATGATTAATTTTGATTGCTGCTTGTTGTTGACATAGAAAAATCCTTACACTAACTAAGACTTACTTGAACAGAAGGGGTTTGTTGGCGAAAAGGCCTGAGGCCTTATTCTTCGCGGCTTGGAGCCCCTCCATGCCTGCGGCTCGTCCCACATCAAATTACACTGGCACTTCAGCACCTGGTGGGACAACGAATACATGGAGAACATTTTCAGAGTCTACATACAACGCGTAACAGAATAAGCGGAATTCCCCATACACCCAAATTAGTATATTAATATAAAAAATATATAATGCCTTCGTACTTTTGGTGACTAACCAATTTTCTTAAATCAAGAGCACTAATAGTACGATTTTCATAGGTAGCACAAAATTCAGCTATGCTAATTCATTTTTCGGAAAAATTTAACACATACATATTAAAAATTGCTGTCATCGATTAAACGATTATTAATCAATCTGAGAAAGTGATAAAATTAAATCTTAAAAAAAATAAGCGTCGCCAAAATCATTAAAATAATAATTAAGAAAATATATAATCTCACGCCTTTTGTCCCCGAGGGGTGTAAGAGGTATTCCATTTCTGGATATACCCACTTTTCACGAGATATATTTTGAAAGAAAGAAAGAAAAAAAAAATTTGACACGAAACAAAAAATAAACAAAACAGAAATAAAATAAATTACCAATTTAGACAAACTAATTAGAAATTACAAATAGTGCCTAATGGGACCCCACTCAGCTTGTGCTGCAGCATTATTCTGTGGGGCCCCGAGATCAGACAGCGCGCCTCGCGCTCGCGCTGCACATAAACTAAATTTTGCAACTTACAACTAAACTACACGCCAAAATATAAATAAAAAAGGTTTACTTAATACTACTTATTTTGGACCCCTAAACGTGTTATCCCATCGCCGGACCGGATTTTTTTACACATGTCTCAGAATAAATTCTGGGCCTGCGGGTTTCTTCACGATGTTTTCCTTCACTGTCGAACTAGTGATAAATATGTGCGTAAGTTTTGATAAACTCATTGGTACAAGCCAGGATTCGAACCCGAGCCTTACTGATTATCATCATGTGAAGCAGGCTCTTTAACCGTAAGGCTATCACGGCTCTACCAAAATCATTGAGGCCGAGTTATGTTGAGTTCTTGAAACAGCATTGTGTGTATGGCTAAACTCAATTTAAAATAATTTCTGATTAAAAACTAGAGATGTTTATGAAAATATAGATAGAGAGAAAATTTATGAGGTTCTTAAAGTAAAAGGAAGAAAAAAATCACTGTTACGTCACAGTTTCTGCAATCACACTTTAATTAACATATCGGCATTACATAACAATTTAATAAAATACTCTTCAAATTGCCAATTTCTGAAAAAAATTAATTTCAAGGTAGTTCTTATTTAGATGCTCGAAGTGATTAAATTACCTTCTTTCTATCAAACCGGCAATGAAGACTACAGATATAGAGCCAAGCACCAATTTTAAAATTACATAAGTATGTCGACGATGCGTTATGCGTATTACATAATGAGTATATACATACCTACACACCTACACTATACACATATGTATACGCAAATCGCACATAACGCTCTAAACGTATAATCTAATACGCGAAACTTCACCGAATCACACAATTATCAAGTCAATTAAAGAAAAAACACAAAAGGCTACGAAATACTCACATTTTTTCTGTCCCTTGGTGTAGCAGGTCCGTAGCAGCGTCTGTCGATCGTCGTAGCACCCCGCGCGCCGCTTTGCCAGAGCGCTACGGCTGCGCGTAGCCTCCATCGCCATTGGGCCGAGCCTCCGGCGCCGTAGACGGTCTCCAGCCAATCACGGGCTGTGCTGCAAGGGGGCGTGGTTTTGGAATTTTCAGAAAATTTTCAGGAGGCCCCAAAGTACATACAGTTGGCAACCCCATCGGTGTTTCCAGAAGAATGCGCATGGAATGCAGATTCGGTGGATTCAAATCCAAAGATGAATCGTTATAATCGATACCGTTGCACTATAACTATGCCGATGTAAAGGTGGAGAAAGCCTCGTCATCTAGAACATTAGTGTTTGTTAAACAAAAGATGTTTCAGATTTTGCGACTTAATTATACTTATACCACTATTGACTTGAAAACCATTTGGAGATATTAGGTGTACTTAAAACCGCATCGTTTGTTTTTTTTACCAAATTCTTTTCACTATAATTTCGGACCATCTGTGAAACATTACAGGGGGGAGGGGGGGGGGGGGGGATTGGTATTAAATGTAGGTATATAATCCTAGTAGACAATAATCATTATAAGCAAACACTAATTGTGTTACTAGCTTGTTATCTATTTTTTGTTATCACCGTAATGTAACAATATGCAGACACCATAGCATTATCTATTGTCCTTGTCCGCCTGGATATTTGAAGCCCGCCTTGGTTTTATTCTTTTCAGTTATGTACATATTTTAAATAGTAAGTAAATTTAATAAGAATAATAAATAATTTTAAAATATTGGGGCTTCACCTATTCAATTGATGTTTTCTGTAAAGAATAAAGACAACGTTTTTTTTTTTCTTACTAACATATATTTTTATATTTTTTGTCGAAATTGAAAAATCCTTGACACGAACACTTTTCTGGCATATATAACAAGCCTTAACAAAAATCTCTTTTTGTGCATGCGGCGCATAATTTGATAACAATAGTAAGCCCGAGACCAGAAAGCAAAGAGGTTGGAAGAAAATCATTCTCTTGAAACTTTTTCTTTAAACGTCTTTGCCAGAAAGGTTGACGCTCTTCGGGAGACGCTTCGTCCAGTAGTGTACAGCAATTAGGTTAATGTGTAGTAAACTTTAAATTAAATTAATCAATAATCTCACTCACCACCTTACACGTTTAGGAGTCCAAAGAATATCTCGTGAAAAAAGGGTATATCCAGAAATGGAATACCTCTGCTTACCCCTCGGGGATAAAAAGCGTGAGATTATTTATTATTATTATTTTATTAAATAATTGTTTTCGGATTAGGCACAAAATTAGAAACATAAAATGGGTAAGGACCTAATTTAACTGCTATTTTATAATTATTAATTGATCTTCTGTCGGAATAGAGACAAAAAGTCTCACTAGTTCCGCGACGGAACCAAAAATCGCTACAAGATTTCTAAACCCATAAAACAGTACCATTCATACGTGAGGCTCGGGTTCAAATCCTGATGCTAGACCGATGAGTTTATCAAAAACTGACGTACATATTTATCACTTTCTTGGCGGTGAAGGGAATTATCGCAGGTCCCAGAATTGATTCTGAGTCATTTGTAGCAGCAACCTAGTCCGGCGATAGGCTCACCACCTAACGTTTAGGGGTCCGAAAATATAATCTTGAAAATTGGATACATTCAGGAATGGAATATCACTGCCAACCCCCATAATGACAAGCATTTTTTTAAATCACTAGCTTTTACCCGCGGCTTCGCTCGCGCACGTTTATTTCAATTTTGAATTTTGCAAAATCCTTTGATGCCTGCCTGTATAAGCTATCTATGCGCAAAATTTCAAGTCTCTAGACCCAGCGGCTTAGGCTGTCCGTTAATATATCACCAATCAGTCAGTCAGTTTATCATTTTATTTATATAGATAATAGATTAAAAAAAACTCAACAAAAGTAGTATGCAAATCTCCCCGCGACGCTCCCCATTGAAACAAACGCTTGATCAGCATTTAGGCAAGATACCCCGTCGATATAATATCGGGGTATACCGGGCCGACTTCATTTCACGGCCAGAGGAGCCCGCAAATGAAGTTTCCGCGGTCCAATGAGCGCGCCATCCGATTTCGAGCACACTCAGAAATATTATGTCAGAGGATACGGTATTTTCAAAGATTCGTACCAATGTAGTAAAAATAAATTGTAATTGTGATGCTCTGTCACAGCTGCTTATTTTAGCTACTAATGCTATCAAATTGATATTTTGAAATAGTTTTTTAGGAACCTTGCCTCGTTTTTTGTTTATCGAAATAAAATATAATACAACTGAAACTTAGTAGACAATTTTATTTTTATGTTTTTCACCTGCGTAGTTCCCGTTCCCGTTCCCGTGGAAATACGTGAATAAAATTTAGCCTATGTTACTCAGGGATATTCTAACTTTCCATTGGTGAAAGAATTCTTAAAACCGGTTCAGCAGTTTTTTAGTTTATTAACAAATATATAAATCTTTCCTCTTTATAATATCAGTACTATAGATATAGGTTTCTGGTTAATCCGTATAATTTTCATTGAAACCCGTTGAGCCGTTTTGGAGCCTATCCGAGACAATCTTTTAGACAGACAGATTCTAAAAACGGGTTGCCTATGTCGTACCAAAAGTCGCTATCGAAAGTCCGGTCATCGACGCACAGTGCTGCATCTACGTTACTCCCCATGTAAAGTCACGGAATCGCCTTTATCGTTATATCAAGTGTTTGTCATCAAAAGTCGCAGTATATATTTAGATTATATTGGTATATATGAAGGAATTTTAAATACTTTCATTTCGGGGCAAATAAGGCTGAAATGGAGCATCAAAACTTTAAAGTGGACCAGCGCAAGTATCATAAGAAAGAGCTTAATTTACATATTATTATAAAACATATTTTCAATTATTTTATGCCTCCTAGTTTTCTACTTACGTTTAAAAATGTCTAAAAAGACAAAAGAATCGAACTCGCGCTATTAACAACGGACCCCTTTTATTTTCTTCTTTTATAACTGGTTACAAAACACAGTTACGTAGGCGGCGAAAGGTTCAAAAGAGCTACATACCAATGCTGTTCTTATTTCAATACATATTCACAAAAATAATGTCAAAAGTACACAGTCCAAAAAAATATGATCGTTATTATTATTCGTAGATCCCAGTTCACGATGATTCACAGTGCTACGCTTGCTGAATAGCGCGATCGAATCAGAATATCTGCCTTTATGACCGTTTTAATTCGATTTATTACATTAACTTCTGAAACCTTCTTAAATCGATTATTATAAATATTAGGGTATGTCATTATTATAATTACTTCTTTTTGTTTATGAAAGCAAAAATTAGGCTGCTACTATATTTATTAATTTATTTATTTATTTATTTGGTTCACCAACAACTGTTACACCAACATTTTCAGTATCTAACATTAATTAACATTATAGCTAAGTGCACAGTTTATTACAGAACGTGAACACCGCATGCAAAAGGGGTGTCACATAATTTTGAAAGTACAAAAAAGAAAAACTTAATAAAAAAAAAAGAAACAGTAATTTTCAATTATAAATACATAAATACTGATATATAAAATTATATTACTTAAGATCAGTCAGACACAGTAAAGTACTTAGTGAATGACGAAAGAGGGTAAGATGCTCGATTTATGTTCTAATGTTGGGAATAGGACGCGTATTTTCATAAATTATTTTTTTAAATTGGTTCAATGAATTGCTGTGTATATCTGTGATTCCACTATAGTCATTGTAGATTTTTATTAATCTAGGTATAGGGGAGTTGGCCCCCAAGGTGGTTCTGCGAAATGGCTTGTGGAATGGTTTGATCGGGTACCGTGGTAATCTGGTAGGTACATTAAAGCTAAACCTGCTCAGAAGTTGATGACAATCAATTTTGTTAGTCATAAGTTTGAACAAGAATATGAGATCTTGCACGTCTCTGCGTTTATCAAGAGTTGACAGTTGGAATTTATCAAGTCTTTCCTGATAGGAAGTCAGTTTTTTCGAAATTCCTGCTGAAAAGGCCAAGTGACGAACAAATCTTTTTTGTAATCGCTCTATTCTCAATGAATGTACTGCGAAGTGAGGACGTCAAACCACGCTGCAGAATTCAAGACAGCTACGGACCATGCTATTGTACAACAAAATTTTTGTTTTAGGTTTTTTGAAAACCTTTCCACTTCTTAGCACAAATCCTAGCATTTTGGAGGCTTTTTTTATAATTTGTTCTAGATGAGGATATGATTTTGCTGGTACTATAATATTTTGTCTTTTTCAGTCTTACTGCATCGGTTTCCATGAGCAGTAAGTTAACCCGTTATACCTAAAGTTTTTATTATATTAACTTATATTACAGTTACTATTTAAATTTTCTTCTGTTGCTCATTTGTTTGTACAACGTAGTAATCTATCTATCATCGACAGAAATAATACATACTCTATATTTCTGATTTATATCAGAAATCGTTTAATTACAAAAAAAATGCATGTCTCTACTAAAGAATGACTATCGATTACAATTAATAAGTCAATAGTCCACATATCTGTATATGTGTGTGCAATATTAATTAAAAAAACAAGTGTCAAATTTTAATCACTAAAACCCGACTGCGTATAGCAAGGACAGAAAAGTTTTAAAAACATTACCCTTTTCTGAGTGATGTGAGTTGATTTCTTTAGCGCCAAAAAATAGTATGTACGATATCTGAGGTATCGTTAGTCATCGTAGTTGTGAAAGTGATAAGTAGTAGGAGATCCCACTCTCTCTCCTCTATTCATTACTCCTGTATTCATTTACTACCGGCACCGTCGGGAACCCAATTATACTAAAACTGTGATGTGTTTTTTACCTTACAAATAATATAGCCAACAAACAAATGGGTAAAAATACAACTTTTATTACTCTCGACCATGTAAATTATGTTTAAAAATAAATAGTTAATTGTAAGAGACTGCAGCCTAAGCTAGGTCGAGCCGGTATTTTAGGTTTCCAGGTACATACTGTTTTTTAAATTATTTTATATTGTAACCTTATTAAAGAAATAGCTTATAAGTCTTATAAGTAACTTAAGTTGCAGAAAACGAGGCGGTTGTTTTTTAAAACTACAGAAAATGCAGCAGATGAGTTTATTAAAATTGGCCTTATACGAAGAGGGTAGTTTTTAAAATATAATATCAATTTTACATTATTTATTTTTAATATCATCATTTGTAAGATTTCAGAGAAAGAAAAGACATCAACGAACAATGCAAGTCTAGAATTCAAACATTATTTAGTATATTCGAAAACGTCACGGGAAAAGCTAGTACGGGATATTTTGAAACACATCAGTCTATGCTGGTCTATACGGTCGATCAAGAACAATATATAACCCTATCATGTCTCAATGTTGCGGTTTGACTTGAATGTCTGATAACAACGGCTACGTTTGATATGTCAGATGTAAGATGAGCTGCTGTTTACATCTGGAAAATCGTCATGGACGGGTTTAGAGTACCTTGATTACTATTGACGTTTCTAAGTGTACCTTTAGTACCTACAAAAAAAAAGAATTTTGACTTTGTCATTGACTATAAAGTTGCAGTTACAAATTTAATATTTTACCGAAAACGGGTTAAAGAAAAATCGCCTGTATTGAAAAGACTACAAGTAAATATAGAGGGAGACTTTGTATGGGGTGTAGAAAGAGGCATCGGCGACCACTTAGCGGTGATCGGGCACTCGCCGATCGCGCACTCAGCGCTATCGGCTTTCATCGCTCAGCTAAGAGGACCAGCACGTACCCATACTGCCTCTCATCGTAAACAATGCAGCTATCCCGATCACAGGCAATATCTTTGGCACAACCCTATAAAATGGAAAAAGTCCATAGTTTATCAGCCATGCCACGCTATGCTGCAATGGTGTGGTAATTTGCCATAAATACAGACAAAGGTATAACTGTTTTATGTATCAAATAATTGTGCAACAGAGCGTTTTGCACATATTTCAATAATGTAAAAGTGTTTTTTTTTTAACTTTCATAACGGGAAATTGATATTCTAACCCAACTTAACAACTTAGCAAATATATAATCAAGATGTTTTCTTCTTGATAATATTTTTATAATTTGATAATTTTGAACAAATATTTAACGGCGATTGACGATGCAAAAATACAGTAGGTAATTCCAGAAACCGAATATCCCTGACAACTTATTTAAGTTTAAGTTTAAGATTAAGTTTTTTTTTTCTTTACCAATACTACTTATAAAATTGAAGTGACTGTCTATGCCAATGCCAAAATTTTTGTGAACACTGCTACTATACGACGCCTAATCATAAATGAACGTTTCTTAGACTTTTATTCCGCCCAAAAGATAATACTTGATTTTTAATTATAATTCTAGTGTATCTTCCATTTCGACATCTTGCTGGGTTCAGGAAATATATTTTATTTTGATAAACCGAAGCAAAGTCGAGTTAACAGTTTCTCGAAACCCAAGAACAGTTTATGGCGACAACTTAATCGAAAATAGATAAATCGTCAGAAATCGCATTAAGTAAGTCGGCGTCACCTCATAGCACCTCCAAACGCACCTTTTTCCACTCGATTGCCTATCACCACCACTACGGGGTGACTTGCATCCCTACTCTTTCTCTGGCATAGCCACTTCTATATCCCTCTCTCCCTTCCTCCCGCTATTTATGACTTATTAACTTCTCTAAAGTATCATAGCAACCTCTCCCGCTCTGACGATTTAATATAGAAAATTGGGAACTCAGCTGTAAATAAGTTGGATACAGTTTATTAAATTCTTGTGACTCGTGCTGTATGCGGTGCTTCATTAGTGAAATATATTGTGATTAAACATTATTTAACTTTATATTCATTTACTAGCCTGCGTAGAAAAAAAACAATATCTATCAAATAATACCACTAATACTAACTCTTTGTGAACCTATCTATAGCAAAGAAATAAAAGGATTCAACAAAATGCAAAAATAAATGTGTGTGAACAAAAGAAAATACGTTCCAAGAGAAGGTCAGCAGAGCTATTCAATTCCTTGAAATGTCCAAATGTCAAATGTTTATTTTTCATACCCCTACAGGCGGCCTGACGATTTTCTCAAGATGTTTTCCATCACCGTTGATCCAAGTGATCAATATGTACGTAATTTCTATGAAACTCATTGAAACCAGAAAGCCCTCACCAGAAATCACAGAGCCGGGGATCACTTTTAAAATGGCTACCATTGCTTATTAAATGTATTATTACTAAACGTATTCTTATTAGATGTATTATTACTAAACGTATTTTTACTATCTTAGGGACATTTTTGGGAAGGTACATTTTTGGGAAGGGACATTTTGGAACCAGGGGACATTTTGGGAAAGGGACATTCTGCAACTAAATATACTAGACATAATATTATTCTCCTTATACACTAGCTATTACTGAGTCTGAGTGATCTTTAGGCAATTGTGTCTCCTGGGCACTAGTTTTTCCGGGACAAAAGCTAGCCTATGTCCTTCCTCAAGATGTAAACCATCTTTGATGCTGCTAAACGTCATCAAGATTAGTCCACCAGTCGCTGCTACCATGAGGTAAGAGACAAACTGAGTTTTTTAGTATTTATTTATAGTACTAGCGGACATATTATTTATTATATTTTACACAATATCTTCATAGATGATATTCTGATCTTATAAGCTGTAAAGTTTCAATAATAAAATCCGTTCATCGTTTTATGATTCCCGTTCCCGTGTTCCATTAGTGTAAGAATTTAAAAAAGGTATTTTTGTCTTGAACAAACCAAAGCTAGAAACATATTGGCAATAAAAGAGGCGAAACAAAATACGTTTTAAATCGTCTCCGGTGTCGTGAAGTGCGGATCGCCGTGTTTGCCAACCGATAGCTCCTTGGGGACGCGCTGGGTTCACAACGCAATAAAACGCTGCCTTAAACCCTAGTTATCGATACCGCGGAAATCTGTATTCGAGACGATATATTGTTTTAAATTTTATTACCAGTACTTTTTAAATCACTTCCGTTACTGTTGACGAGGCGTGGCATCTGCTTATTTTTTTTTCACATTTTGCAATGTGTGACAACAGTGAAAGCCTATGGTTAAGGAGCCCACTTCTCATGAACGAGGCTCAGGTTCGAATCCTGGCGAAGGCTTTTTATCACTAGCCACATAAATATACTACATTCTACATTGTACCTATGCCCGCAGCGGGTAGATTGTGTGATTCTTTTTTAATATAAGATCCTTGCTATGTACCACAATTGAACAATAAATAAGTATATTCTAATTAATTCTATTCATATTTACGACTAGCTTGACGGCGAAAGAAAAATTTTGAGCAAACCGAAATTTGAAGAAACCAAAGCGAATAGGCTCAGAATTAATTCTGGGACTTGAACCCAGAATTAATTCTGAGCCTATTCGTGACAGCACATAGTCATGCAATGGCCGCACCACCGTTCAAGTTTAGTGGTCCAAGGAATAAAACGATAAAACATGTTCATTTCCGGAAATGGAATACTTTAGCCAAACACCTCGGAGATAAAAGGGGTGAACATTTATTTTTGCTATTTGTGACTTCAGATCAAATCTTACAACTGAATTTTAGACCACTCACTGACGCGGAATTGAGCTAAAATTTGGAATACTTAAGTAAGTTCGATGCAATATTATGATACTATCGAGATGATCTGAGACAGGAGCCGGGAGGCAGGTAATGGAACTAATCCATGGCGAATACCTGCGATTGGAATACTTCTGCCCGCCCCTTGGGAATAAAGGAATGAGCATGTATGTATGTTTAGTAATTAAAAGTAAAAAATGTTAAATCCTAAAGCGCTAACATAAACCTTATATTTCATTGATTGTGTAACATAATAAATGCAATAACTGAAATAACATTCCGATGAATACCTACTTGGTTTTATTTTTTATAATTTACTCAAACAAAATATAAAATATAAATCAAGTAAAAATAAAACTTACTGCATATCCATTGTATGATGAATAAGTTTATGATTTACTTATCTACATTTATTATCTGTGCTATTTATCTAAAAAAATATTATATTTGTATATTATATAGGTAAGTAAATTTTATCTGAATAACTAATTGAGGTGTCTAAGCCTTCAGCACCCCAATTAGTTATTCCTTATTACACAAACATTCACATTTAACGCACACCTATGCGTTAATTATACATGTATTTGTATTATTCAAACAAAGGACCGAATCCAAAATGGAATCCCAATGGATAGAGTACCTAGTAGCTACATGTTACAGACTCCAGGCAGGTAAGCGGGCGGCGCCGACGTAGCTCCGCCCCCAGGCCATTGTCTCGGTTCCAAATTGAATAAATTAACGCTAAATTTAATAACTCTATTAACGTTATGCCGACGCAAACAACCCGTGACGGATGGTCGCCGAAATGTTTTTGGCGCGGTTATTCGATTAGTTTCGTTCGACGTTTAGCTGGGGACGTAAAAGCTTGGCGATGATACGATTACTGGGATGGAAACGGGGCTGATAGTTTTGATTTATTATTAGATACAAATTTCTTATGGAATGGCAACGATATTCCGATAATTTTCTTTTTACGTTACGTCTTTGGTAATAATTAATGTTTTTTTTTTCTTTAAAAAAATACTCACGCCTCTTATCCCCGACGGGGTAAGCAGATGTATTCCATTTCTGAATATACCCACTATTCACGTGATATTCTTTGGACCCCTAAACGTGATAGGTGGTGAGCCCATCGCCGGACCGGGTCTGTAACACATGCCCTAGAATTGATTCTGGGACCAGCGGGTTTCCTCACGGTGTTTTCCTTCACCGTCGAACTAGTGATGAATATTTTTTTCCTTAAATATGTATTTAATCAATATTTATTTACTTAATCATGTTAATAGTGAACATTGGAGATACTTAAGGTTATTTAATATGAGACTAGCGGTAGAAGTTTACTTATAATCATTGATTTACTAATGATATTTTCCTTACCTTTACAGGTGTACCTAATTTGTAAATAGACTAATTCGCGTTACGTCTGAAACGTAACACAAAGTAGGCATAAAGAGAGTTAGACTTAAATCGATGTCTATAGTTATAAATATTTACATACGCTTTTCTGAAAACCTCATTGTTACATCCCCCCACCAGGATTCGAACCTGAGCCTACTAACCACAACTATACACTAACAGGGCTACCACTGTTCTCAATAGGGACTGTTTGACGTGTTTATACATAATCATCTCGTAATTCCCGTTCCCGTATGAAAATTTTAGCCCATGTTACTCCCAGAAAAGTAAGCTTTGAATTGGTGAAAAATAAATTTAAATCGCTTCTACAGTTTTTGAGGTTATTCGTTACAGACATACAAAAATACAAATCTTTACTCTTTGTAATATTAGTATAGATAGTGTAGATGTAGTGTAATACTAATAATTGGTTAATAAATTATGTTTATGTAAAACAATCACACATTATTTTTTTAAGTTATGTTGTTATGCGGCAAGTTAATTTTAAAGTTTATGCACTAAGGAGGTGATCGAAGTCAAGAATACTTAAAAAATAAAACGCCGAGTAATCATTATTTTAAACTTACCTCTACGAGAAGTAACGTAGTATTTGTCACCGCGTCAACTATTCTAATTATATAATTTAAAAGTTTATTTACGAATAATATACATCGCGATTAAAATATTTAATAGATTAGATATGATTAATTATGTTTGATATGTTTTGTATTGATATTCTTTAGAGTTGTTGTTGTTTGTTACAATTACTCCAAATCAATACAATTTCTTTTCGGTTTGTAAATAATATGTTATTATGACATGTATAGTAAAGTCAGAATGTTCCGGAGGGCATCACTCTTAAGGTTCACATTTGCTTGTTGTTAACTTTTTAGGCAGATCTTTTAAACTTCACTGGGTAGTGTTTGTTTACTGATAAGGCGTTATCAGTTGTTATTGTTTCCGCTCGGGGCGACCCGTCCTTAAGAGTGATGCGCCCCCGGCGGGCGACACGTGACTGCCGGCTTGGCTGAGCTTTTGTGTTTACATCCACCCTCCCCACCCCGCCAACACCCCCTGATGTTCTATCCCGCTTGAGTTTGAGATTTTCTGATTTCCGAAAACGAAAATTAAAATGTTTATATCGGTGACTCGCTTAAAAAATGAGCTATGCGCGAATGAATAGATTTTTTTTGCAGACTAAAAATCGGATTATAATTTTTTTATTCCAATTTTATTTTTTTTAGCTTTTTAATATCTCATTATATTTTATTAAAACATACTTTGTTCACGGTTGTACATAAATATTTCAACAGCTATTTATTAGTGAGTGGTTGAAATAGGCCTCAAATAGCTATGAGCCCAACTGGGAACTAAGATAAGGAGCTTTGCGCCGTAAAACAGTATTTCGTCTGGGGAGCAAATTGTTGGCACCTTAAAAGAGTAGGCACGACGTCCTATTACGGACTTTTAGAAAATAATAAATCTTTCGTATCACTACATAGTATAAAACAAAGTCGCTTTCTCTGTCCCTATATCCCTATGTCCCTATGTATGCTTAAATCTTTAAAACTACGTAACGGATTTTGATGCGGTGTTTTTTAATAGATAGAGTGATTCAAGAGGAAGATTTTAGTATTAGCATTGCACCCGCGCGAAGCCGGGGCGGGTCGCTAGTATAATAATAATATATGCTCACGCCTTACCGAAAATGAGCTTAACAGAGGTACTCCATTTCTGAAAATACCCACTTTTCACTTGTATTTTTTTCGGACCCCTAAAAATATGTTCTCATGTGATTTGTTTTAACTGTGGGATGTTCAATTTAGACTTAGATACTTACATTTAAGATTATCTTCCTCATGTGGGGGGAAAACCCCGTTGCTCAGCAGTGGGCTATTATTGATGATGATGATGATACATTCCTTATGAATGGATTATTCATGTGTTTTTTTAATAGTCATTAGGTATCATAAATAAGTAGTATTTATCATACATACAATACATTTAAGAGTTGTTTAGTTTAGTACCCATTGTACAGGCTTGGCTTAGTATGAGCCTAAATAACCGTGTTAATTGTGTCCCACAATTTATATGTTATTTGTAGATTGCTAGATGTAAGTAGATAATGCGCAATTACCAAACTAATGGATTTTAACCATTAACCGTGCTTGTTTCATGTTTGTAAAATGCAACACGCAACCGTGGCATTAAACCATTCATTTGAGTTTGAAACAAATCAATGCAATAATTTGAGGTTTTAGTCTCATACCTCAGTCATGTTCCTACGATGATATAATATGTTAGTCTGTAGAGAGTCCTAATATATATTATTTATTTAGCTATTTCGAAATTCCATTCCTGTGGGAAAATTAGAGCCCATGTTGGGTACTCTCAGACAAGTAAGCTTTCTATAATAACTAAGTAATAATAATATTGTGTAATTAATAGTAGACTCCTGAACTGAAATATATTTCATAATTTAAGATTAGTAGTTAAGTTTTGTAAAATGCATGCTATTTTTTCGAAATAAACAGTTTAATCTTTTTTTTATTCGTGAAAGAATTTACAAATCGGTCCGGTAGTTTTTGAGTTTTTATTAATAAAAAAAAAAACTTTTTATAATATTAGTTTAGAAGTGTAGATTTGTGCTTAGAACTTCAATGTAACCTAAAGCTGTCCAGTAAATTTGTTTTGATATTAACAAAAAAAGTGGTAAGTAAGAAGTCCTGTACTTTCCGAGCACTATAATTGACTTAAACAATAATCTAAACATTACATAACACTATAATAACTACAATAAAATAACTTGAAAGAATTAAATAAAGTGTACGTAAGTATTACCATAGTATTTCTTTTGAAGTATAATTTGTACAGAATGAGTAGGTTACATTTCATCCTATAAAACTTTCTTCAATACACTTAACTTATTTAGCCTATCCCTAAACAAATATTGGAGGCAACTACTGCTTACCTACATTTGTATAAAAGTATGTTTTTAAATTTTTCAATAAAGAGACTCTTTCTGTGTCGACAAATATCAGTTTTCTTTTTTGACAATACATATCAAATGCGTAACTCCTACCGTAATGAGTATGAAATACCGAGATAGCTTGGCACTGACTCTAAGAAATGCTAAGAATATACTTGGGTACATCGTATTTAATACCAGCTTTTACCCGCGGCTTCGCTCGCGTACGTTTATTTTACCCCGTTAAGGGTTGAATTTTGCAAAATCCTTTCTTAGTGGATGCTTACACTATAAGCTATGTATGTGCAAAATTTCAAGTCTCTAGAATCAACGATTTAGGCTGTGCGTTGATACATCAGCAATCGTCAGTCAGTTTATCATTTTATATCACTATCACTTCATCACTACATAGTATAAAACAAAGTCGCTTTCTCTGTCCTTATATCCCTATATCCCTATGTATGCTTAAATCTTTCAAACTATGCAATGGATTTTGATGCGGTTTTTTTAATAGATAGAGTGATTTAAGAGGAAGGTTTTAGTGTTAGCATTGCACCCGTGCAAAGCTAGGGCGGGTCGCTAGTATTAAATATATTCAACTATTTTTGAAAGTTTGGTTTGTAATTTTTTTTTAATATACGGTTAACAAAATATCAAAGAGGTCTCTACTTTTTCTTTAAACGTTTTTGGCTGATATGTGTCATAATTCCGTCGGATTTAAAAAAAAATAACCTCACGCTTTTTATCCCAACGAAAAGGCAGAGATATTCCATTTCTGAAAATACCCACGTTTCTACAATATATTCTTTGGACCCCTGTAAACGTGATAGCTGGTGAAGCAATCGCCGTCTTGCTTGCTGCTTAAAAATGTCTCATAATTAATTCTGGGACCTACGTCCTACGGGTTTCCTACGCTATTTTCCTTCACCATCGAGCTAGTGATAAATATGTAAATATGGCCCTCGCCAGAAATCGAACCCGACCCTCACGAATGAGAAGCAGGCTCTTTGGCTTGTATTCGCTAACCACTCTTTAATCGTATACCTACTTAGTAAGTAACAACTCTTTATTGTACCACCAATAAAATTATGCAACAGGTGACACAATGAAAAGAAAAGTCCAATGTTCGGTCTTATTGCTTTAAGCGATATCTATTCTTATTTATTTCATAATTTCTTGAAGTCGGTTTTGTTGTATTTTTGTTGAATATTATTCTTACAACGCCGCGCCTACGCGTACTCAAAATATTTTGTATTCTGATAAAATTAAAACATAAAAATTATATTCGATTATTGTATTAAGCATACAACTTAAGTAAAAAATTATAATTAAATAACTGGAAAGTCCCTTTAATATTTTTCAATGATTAAATTTCAGCTGACACAATGGGCATTCACTATTCTGGTTTCAATTTGATTAACGCAGCGTTGCCGCAACCCTTTTTTGTGTCACGCTGCGTTTAAAAGATTGAGCTTTCCAGTTTCACCCTTTTTCTGGTATCCGCAAGTATCGGTACATATTATTATAGTGCTGCTCTATCTATGCATAACTCAGCAACCACTTGTACTATCGACTTAAAATTTAATCTACACTAATATCTACTCTATAATCTATACTTGATCATGAGCAGTGATAGCCCGGACGGTTAAAGAGCCGGCCGAAAATCAGTGAGGCTCGGGTTCAAATCCTGGCATGTACCAATGAGTTTTCGCAAAAACTTACGTACATATTTATCACTAGCTCGACGGTGAAGGAAAACATCGTGAGGAAACCCGCAGGTCTCAGAATTAATTCTGAGACATGTATAAACAGACCCGGTCCGGCGATAGGCTCACCACCTATCACGTTTAGGGGTCCAATATATCTCGTGAAATGTGGGTATATCCAGTAATGGAATACCTCTGCCTACCCCCTCGGGGATAAAAAGGCGTGAGATTATATTATTATTATTATTATAATCTATACTTCTATATACTAATATTAAAAAGAGGAAAGATTGTATGTTTGTATCTTTGTGACGAAATTCTTTCACCAATGGAAAGCTAGAATATCCGTGAGTAACTATAGGCTATATTTTATTCCCGTATTCCCACGGTAACGGGAACTACGATTAATTTTTTGTTTGTATTGAATAGTCTCCGAAACTACTATACCGATTTTAAAAATTATTTCACTAATGGAAAGCTTACTTTTCTAGGATTTATATATTACAATACTATACTTACAATGCTATAGGCAAGCAATAAAACAGATACAAAATATAGTCATTGGTAAGGTACATAACTCTCTGACACGCATTTTTTATTAAATGGGTCATTATCGTAGGTATTTGTAAAAATTACAGTATTAAACTATTTTTGTGCTTACACTAACATCACAGTAATAGTGCAGGTGGTAAGTTAATTATTATTTTATAGACGTTGCTTTTATAGCCATAAACATGCATCCTGCCAATGCTTAATTACACAATTATGGTACCTAAATATATTTATTTAATAAATATTCTTATAATTTTACATAAATACCCACAAAATAATCCAAATTTAATTAGCTGGTAGGTATTACGAATTTCTACTTCCCACACGCCACGGGAAAGTTATCAGAAATTTCCATAAAAATCTTATAAAATGTTTTGATGAAGTGCTTGTTAAGAGAAATCTTCTATTTCGGGAATCGCAATTTCTATGTAATCCTCAGTAAATAGCTTCAAGCACCCGTTATATACAAGTTCCAGGTAAGACTCGCTAACGAGAGGTATGGACTCTTCAAAGGCACCAATTAGACCAGCTTAAAACTTAAGAGGCTTTGTAGCTATAGAGCTTATACAGAAATACTGTTTATATCAAGTTATGGATTGAAACTGCAAAAACGTTCAAAGTAAAAAAATATAGTCATCATAATATTATGAAATTGCTAAAAAAATTTTTTTTTCAATTATTATTTGTGCATTTTAGAGATGGATCATTTCATCAGTAGCATTTGAAAAATCATATGAAATGTTTTTTATATGGCACACCTGGTACAGTCAAGAGCAAGTCAAGCCTTACACTACCAGTTTAAGGTGAGCTCTGATTTATACCGCGCTCCATAGAATGCAGGGCCGGATCAAAATCCAAAGTGTTAAGCTTAGCGTGCTCTTGACTGTACTCTCCTTCACCTAGCATGCTACTTATGAAATGTAAATGCAAAATGTAAATTTAATTTAATTTCCATTTTCATATTTAATTTGCAGTAGCAAGTGTGATTTTTCGTTTAAAATCATTCATAAACATGTGAAATTTTACAGTTTATTAGGTGATTTATTAATTTTTATGCTTGTTTTTGTAATGTGTGTGTGTACTGTGTTGTAAATAAAATAATTACGTAAATTAACAACTAATAAATAAAACATATAAAATAGAAATACTTTGGATTTTTAGTTATTTAAAATATAGCAAAATATAATCAAAATACCGATTACAAAACAGCAATGATTCTTAATTAAAACAAAAGTAAAGGAAAAATTAAACCTTTTTCAATAAACCTTAATCAAGCGGAACCCTCTGTGCCCATTACGGGTATAAATCTTTGAAACTCTCGTTATTATGAGTTATTACTTTTATAACTTTGAGGAGTATCAGCATTCGTATACAGCCGGAGGACAAATTGTTAATACGAGACGGTATTCATCACTATGGCATTGATATCGAATGAATGCTTCCCGGAATAATCTCCATGGGGTCCGGGAAAATAGTCCGGGGAGAGTGCGGGGCGAATGCGGGGCGGGTGCGGGGCGGGAGCGGAACAACGGCCTCGTTACGCCACTTCCGCCGGAAGTCGCCTCGTGATGCATTGTCGCTGCGAGGGTGGACGCCGATGTTTTTATTTTCATCGCAAACATTAATATCTTTCAGCAATATTTCATCTATTGCTATTTACATAGCATCTGCCAACGTGAAATAAGTTTGCCAGCAAACAATTAAAATATAGACGATATTTCGACATGCTAGTACCAGCCCACATAAGCATGTAGGCTGGTACTAGCATGTCGAAATATCGGAACAGACATTTTAATATACTAGGGCAAGTCTAGAGCGGCCAAAGCGAACAAAATCATAATCCAAAACTTATTAGTGAACTGACCTGCGTGCGGTTTGAGATCAAAATCTTAGCATGAACATATTGTAGATATTTGATTGGTATTTTAATAAATACATATTCAAATATCTAAAGCAAAAAATTTCGTACACACAAATTAGCACATCCACACTATTCTTCTCAAACGTAAGATAATAATCAATTAGTGCTGTGACATCTCCGCAAATAATAATTACGGGAAAATAATTACCGGTTCCCGGCTCGAGCAGCTGTCTGAGTATGGGAAAGTAATAATGTCGATGCAACCGAGGTGTCTTTTCGGTCCGAGCCCCCCGGGAAATCACGGTAATCCGCGGCGTCGACAACGCGTCCGCTAAATCTCTGTCGAACAGAAAATAGTGTTGTGAAGTTTCAAAATAATCGATATAAAAAATATATCGATTATTTTCCGTGCCCAAAGGTTGCCAACGGGACCGTCTAAGCCTCCGCTTGCCGTCCGTCACTTTGTCTGCCTATCTGACAACGGGCTGTATCTCAATCTGGAACCACCAATACATATTCACAAACATTGAAATCAGTTGGTCTGTTTCGGAGTTAGCGTATAAGAACACAGTCACATGTGTAAAAAGGGTTGCCCTTGAGTTTCTTGCTGGTTCTTCCAGGGGTACTGCATTTGGAACCAGCAACTCGTCGGTCGAGATGGGCTGCTGTTTACATTTAGCCAATCTTCATGGACGAGTGTAGAGTGCCTTGTTATTAGACTAATGACCTTTCTAAGTGTACTTTTTGTCCCTACAGAAAATAAATGATTTTTGTCTTTTTTTACTTGACTTTGTGGTTTTAATATGTTAGTTTAAAACGACTGTAGGTACGTTACGTTCTAAAAGACTCAAATTTGACAGTAAGATGTCCACATATAACGCCCTTGGGGTATTCTGGGGGTGTTGTATTTGTCGTCATTTATTTAGTGCAATATTTATTAACGTGTCTCTATCTTCAAAACATTATTGATTCCAAATAAATTCATATTGTCATAGTTATATCGTTTATTGCTCCATGGGGTTTTGCAGATGATAGTATACCTATCATCTGTAAAACCCTATGGAGCAATGTATAAGATACTGTACATACATTAACCTATGAAGGGTGCTGCAATGTAAAAATACAAATAAATAGAAAAAATATCACAAATTAATAATATTTATTTATTTTCTCTCAATTGGACCCACAGTTATTTACAGTTGGTTGGCTTTGAATTTGGTTAAAAGTCCTAGGTGATAATCTGAAGACTGTACGTACTAGGTTACAAGACCTGCGTTAAGCTGTGTATCCTCCGTATAAGTAATTAGAGGCAGCCTCGGGCCGAGCAGCCTCAGGTTGAGGCTGCTCGCTCTGAGGCAAAGGCTCGAGGCACGTTGTGATCAGCTCGAGGCGAATCGCCTCAGCTTGATCCGCAACGAGTACAGTTTAAACGACCGTCTCCATCAAATGCCCTGCTTGGACTGAGGCTCCTTTGAGCACGATAAAAAAACCGACAAAATATGGCTCGCGGCGACGAATTTGCTTCGTGTCGCGGCGAGCCTCAGGTTGAGCAAGCGTCTCCCCTTGCGCGGCCCGAGGCTGCCTCTAGTGGATACGCAGCTTTACGGCTCCCGAGGCTCCAGCACTCTTTTGTAGCAACGTTACAGCATGCCATTGGCGTAGACACTTAAGTATAGCTATTACTGCAATCGAGAGATATATATAAATATCTATTTATGAAGTGTGTGTATGTGTAGAGCTGTCTGTGTGTGTTTGCGTAACATTATAGATACTATCGATAAACAACTATTGAACTAATGTCCCGACAGGCCATCCCTATCTAAACCGCGGCTGAATCCAGAGATCGCCGTGAATGGGCTCTGATGAATCATGCCCGTTCACGCGGAACGATGTGCGCGCATTATGGCCGCGTGCGCTCTTATAAACTGCTCAAAAGAGGGTTTAAACATGTAAGGAGTTTATTCCGTAGTCTGATAGTAGGGAGGATTTTCTTTTAACTATCTACGTGGCGATATTAAAGAAAATCCAAAATAGGATACACTTTTATTCGTAATCGTAATCTGTCCGTCAAGGTAGAAACTCACAATAGAATTTAGTTGAAAAACTTTTCGTAAATATTGCCCAAAGCAAAGCACTATATTTTGCTTCGGGCACTATTTAAGAAGAGGTTTTTTGGCACTATGAAAATAACTGAATTACATGGCGGTGCTTTCAATTGGAATTACACCATCTGCTTAGTAAAATAATCTTTCAAAACGCAAATTGATTATGGAAAATGAACTGAATATTTAAATATTATTTTTTTGACATTAAATGATTTTCTTAAAACACTTTTTAATTGAAAATTGTATTTGTTAAAGTAAACATATTGGAAACCAGCTTTTGCTCGTTTTGGGATGAAAAGTATTTATTTCCTCTGTGCCGTATTTCATCAAGATTAGTTTAGCAATTTAAACTTATATATTTACTGTTACATATTCTGTGGTAAAAGACATACAGTAGAGTTAAGTACTTTCGCATTTGTATTATTGTGTAGAGATAAATTAAAAAATCTAATAATTTATCCGAGACAACTAGTAAATACCTACTCATAAATATGTGCGAAAAGATATTGTTCCAGGACAACATTATTTGTTTATAGTACCCATACAGTGTGTCACGTTATGCTATCGAAATATAAATGCACTGGTATACCGAAAACCGAGCCACTAATTTTAATTTTCCCACTGAATGTGCAGTATACGAAAACAAAGCTAATTAAAAAATGCTTAATCAGAATACGTCAACGTCAGTCCTCGTCACGGAGTTAGCTGATAACGAGGGCTCTCCCTAATAACGGAGAGGACAATCACTCCAGACAGCCAGACTCGTAAGTCTTCATTACTCCGGCTCGCCGAGTTCCAAAAGTTTGAGCCGACATCCTAACAGCTTAGTAATGATCCTTCGATGTCAAACTACCAAAGTTTTTTGTACCAACATCAAATATGAAATATTGAAGTTAGTAAAAATAAATTTAAAAATAAAATAAAATAATAATCTCACTCCTTTTGTCTCCGAGGGGGTGGCAGAGGTATTTCATTTCTGTATAAACCCTCTTTTTACGAGATATGCTTTGCACCCCTAAACGTGGTAGGTGGTGAGCTCATCGCCAGATCGGGTCTGTTACACATGCCTCAGAATTAATTCTGGGCCTGCGGGTTTTCTCACGATGTTTTGCTTCGCCCGTCGAGCTAGTGATAAATATGTACGTGTGATAAATAAGTTTTGATAAACTCATTGGTACATGCCAGGATTCGAACCCGAGCCTCAATGTGATTATCATCATGTGAAACAGGCTCTCAGGTAAAAACTTGCATCAATGACTTTTTACCCGACTTCCTCAGAAAGTCGTCCTCTACCGACTCGCCCTTGTATACAACGCGTAACAGAAAAAGCGCAATTCCTCATACACCCTAATTAGAATATTAATATTTAAAAAATTGATGCAATCGTTCTTTAGTTATGTCTAACCAATTTTCTTAAATATCGATTAATAATAGCACGATTTCCATAGAAAGCACTAAATTCAGATACGTTATTTCATTTTTTTGAAATATTTAACACATATAAAAAATAGCTGAAATCGAATAAGTAGTCGATACTGAACAAACTAATTTCAGGAATTGCGCTTATTCTGTTACATGTTGTATATATAAAACTAAGACCCCGCGGTTTCACCCGCGGAGTTCCCGTTCCCGTGAGAATACAGGAATAAAATATAACCTGTGTATTATTCTGATGTATAAACTATATAACTGTAAAGTTTCATCGAAATCCGTTCTGTAGTTTTTGCGTGAAAGAGCAACAAACATAGTCACTAACTTTCACGTTTATATTAGTAGGATACTGAAATAAAAAACCAAAGTTAATTAAAAAATTCAAGGCGGTACCACAATGCTACGAGTAAGTATCACCGTGATCAAACTTGGCGAGCTCTCATTAAAAGTGACGAATCATTAGGGGGAGGTGACAATGGGATAACGTTACATCATAATTACTGAGTGTCGCTCATCTATCTGAGCCCAGCTAAAAAACTAACTAAATTACAAGTCAGTAGCTTTTGGCCGCGGCTTCACTCGCGTAGTTGATGTTTACTTAATAATTTTATAGGTGTATGAATCTCTAAATGTCCATTCGAGATTTGATATTAGAATTTAATTAGTCTACTTAGTTCTTTTAGTTTAATACTTAGAAATTTATAAAATTACTTACTTGAGATCATGCAGGTCCCAGTATTGATTCTGAAGCAACTGTAATAGCACCCCGGTGCAGCGATATGCCAGCGTCACGTTTAGGGGTCCAAAAATGTACTGGTGACAAGTAGGTATTTCTAGGAATGGAATACTTTTGCCTGCACCCTCGGGGATAAAAGGCGTAGGGTAAGCTTTTTTTTAATTAAGGTTGACGACTTTTACGGCTAACTTACGACGTGCCTTGTACCTCAGCAGAATGTATACAAATTACAAATACATAATTATGTGTCGCTATACAGGTAAAATTGTGGTTGTTAGTACCTATGTTGAAGGTAATCTTTGGTACTACTGAATCGACTTTATAAATCAAGTATGCAAAAGCGCCGATAGGCTGTTTTATATTCGATTTTGTCACTCATGGTGATAAGCAGTCGCATGCTTTTGGGCCTTTAATGAAAATTAAATATCTTTTTACCGGCCTTTTAATATTGGTGAACTCGGTCCTGGCAGTTTTTTTAGGGATTTGATTGGTCGTATAGTCTCGTATCTTATATAGTCGGTACTGTAGATGGGAAGTACTTATTACAACAACCATAAAAAACTTAAACACAAATTTCAATAAATCCCTCTTAGATGGGCAGCATGAAACACATCAGCAATCGTTACGCGTATCCCTCATTATCATATTGAGGGAATGAACGTTTCAAGTGCGGCTTACGCCAATGAAAGCGTCTCATCTCACGTTCCTCCTGCAGGATAAAGTAATACATGAAGACAAGAGAAGCAAAGTTTGTCTCCAATAATGAATGAATAAGATTATAGATTTCTGGGTTTGGAATTTTTAATTTTTTTATAGTTGTTTGGAAGAAATCTAAAAAGCGATTAGACCGCCGCTTCGCCCCCGCCCTGGCGTTCTGAACCTAAACAGTCCAAATAATTTCCGTTCTGATATATTGAGCTCGGTTCGCTCGCTCTTGCATTGAATACATAGGTATATAAGTGGTGCATTCTTTTAATAAGTATTTTGACTCTCAACAACTCAACTCAACTTGACTTTCAACTCGATTTCTCTATGATCCCATCATCACATCCTGACCTGAACATATAAGAAAGCGGACGAATTGATAACCTCCTTTTTTTTAAGTTGGTTAAAATGAGTAAGACTCCGTGGTCTCTCTCCTCTCCATTTATTAGGGCAGTGAATCGGGAACGGCCTCGAGGCGCAACGATATTGCTGTTTGCGTTGGGCAAATATTTGGACGACCAGCCTCCGCCCCGCTACTTACTGGAGTTAAATCAATATTTAAATGATTTCAAACTTTGATTAATTTGCAGACATATTGTTTGCATTGATGTCATCGGTTCTTTATTAAATGTTATGAATTTGCCTCAGCTGATAACGGCAAACACTAATGCATTATTTTTATATGTACTATATATGTAAAAGCACCTACTACTTACCTGTAAGAGTTAAGTTGAGACTTGGCTCGCTAACGCTATAGAGAAAATATTTAAGTATTAAGTAGTTACTTAAAACTTTAAAATCACTAAAAATAACACCAACACTAAGAAGCTGTTTATATGGGTTTTCATTTTTGATTTGTTTTTGTACTTCATAATTGTACTAGCTGTTGGAAGACGGGGATAAAATATAGCTTATAATCCTTGATAATGTAGCTTTATAATGGTTAAAGAATTTTTTTAATCGGTTTAGTAGTTTCAGAGCCTTTTCAATTCAAATAAAGATACAAATCTTTCGTCTTTATAACACTTATTCGTGTAGACTATAGCGTCACCGATCCTACTCGTATCTGTGAATTAGGTAAGTACATGCTTATCATAGACATGTGTATATCATAGATATGTTATGATACTTATTACTTCAAAATCTCGCGACTGCATCCACATTGCTACTACCATATTTTGTTATTACCTATTACAATATTCCTTCATCATTCCTTCTTGATAATTGTTGAACATAGAAATAAACTGTATTGCAGAGTACCGTTATGCATATTAAATGGGACACACAAGCGTCAGCTCGGCAAGTGAATCCTTGCCTCTAAACTGTGGCTATTATCAGGGTGTAGGGTGTGAATCTTTTATGCCGGTGACACCCGCACCCCCGCTTCCCTTGGGAACGGTCCTACAACTCTCTACTGCCACTTAATTAAGGGAAACAACTACCAACGCAGTACATTTTAATCAACACACAGTGATTCAGTAGAGTTGCCCTATCTCCGTAGAATCGTTTAAAATTTAAGAAAATTTAGCCAACAAACAGTAAGTAGTAACTCTAACCAACTCACTTAAGACTTCCCAAACTGAGAAAAAAGAGGAAACCATCAAAGAAAAGGGAATATTCTTTTAAGAATTTAAATAAATTTCCACTAAAGAGGGAGAGCCGGTTCCCGTTACAAAAGAAAAGCGGGAGCTAATAAAAATGCCGCGGCAAACGCGCAATTTTAAAGCAGTGTCAAATGGATATAAAATCCCTGATTTAAATTCAGTTCCGGTAACAAATATGGCGATAAAGAGGGTTGCAAAGTACCGTTGGGGGTATCGCGCTGTTCGCGCTGATAAAGCAATTAATACCCGTTTTGTGAATACACTTACATGAGGGAGACAAGTGCATATCCAGTAGTGGACTGTTACTTTTAATTTGAAAATAATTAAGAGTTACTAAATGAAACTAGTTGTGACTTCCAAGATTTTTACGATTGTGTGAAAGGCGATGTATCTAATACAACTTAATAAATTTTAATATGCTTTATTTCCTGCTCCAAATCTATACCTATATCCAAAGGGTTCTTTATTATTACAATTTATACAACTTGTAACACAATAAAACCAAGTCCTAAAAATTAGCTTGTTCTGAATTTAGGTTTCTTTATTACCAAGAATAAAATTTAAGTGTCTGTCTGCGATATCAACTTACGTAAGTAGATGCCAAAATTTTTGTGAAAACTACAAATTTATGGATATTGCGTTGCCTACTCATAAATGATACGTTTTTTTATCTGTTTGCCTAAACTTTGTCTAGAATAAGCTCTAAATACGCTCAACGTACCTATTTCAATAAAAACTGTTGGGGTTAGGCAATACAAGTAGTAAGTTTTATTTGGATATCTTGCAGGGTTCAATATTTTACTATCCTATACAGTTCTATACCTACTTACCTACATAGTTTCTTTAAACCAATAATTATTATGCGTCAGTTCGCAATGTAGGTAGGTTTATGCGTCAGTTCGCAATGTAGGTAGGTACCTATTCATTTGTTTTATGAATGAAGTTAAATAAATCAATAAAATTATAGCCCTTACTACTCCCGAAAGAGTAAGCATTCCATTGTTAAAAGAAATTATTAAAATCGGTCCAGTAATTTCAGAGCGTTTTCAATACAAACAAAACGACAAAAAATCTAATATTTCCTCTCTGTAAGTATGGCCACTAAGTAGGTATAGCCACGGAATAAAGAATAGTACTAACATAGTGTGGCTCGCCCCTCTTGCTCCGTGAGCTGGGTAGCCGGGCGATTCGTCACACGCTCACACAACCATTAATTTCTATAGAAAAATACATTGGAACCTTTTACAGCACTTTCGATAACATCAAAACGACATTAGACCGGTATTTTTCATTACTTCCCTGACCTCTGGGAAACAACGTTATACTGAAGGCAAAACCATACGTGCGTGAGGCTCGGGTTCAAATCCATGTACCAATGAGTAGAACTACTACTACTAAGTAGAACTTACGTATATATATTTATCACTAAGTCGATGGTGAAGGAAAACATCGTGAGGAAACCCGCAGGTCCCATTATGAGTCATGTGTAACAGACCCGGCCCGGTGATAGCCTTACCACCAAAGATGGGTCCAAAGAATATGGTAAAACGTAAGTATTTGGGATGATGAACGGTGAAAGGAAAGTTCGGTTTGGATATGTATGCTATGTTTATTTATTTACAGCGTAATACACTCCCGGACACATATATCGGGCCACCTAGTGTTTTAAGTTTTGACGGTCCCTACTAAAAACGTTGTCACACGAGATCGCGGTCTTGCTTGACAACAAACGAAGCCGCCCGCGCCAGTCTCTAAGTACCTTTAATAAAATCTTCGGACAGTAGTACGGCTTAAATTCAGTTGTGCACTCACATTTCTTTGGCTATGCCCGACCTGCAGAAGTGCTACAGCTTTGGCGGCAATTTCAGGCCGAGTATCCATATTTTTTGGTCAAAACTGGCTCAAAGTTTACAGTAGCCATATTATTGAACCAATAATCAGAAACATAAATAAAAAAATTCAACTTCCGCAAATTAAAAAAGTTTTCTCTTCCCTTGCATCGTTGAAAACAATGAACATACTCGAATTTTCTTATTTTTTTTCACAATTCTGAATTCGAAATTTAAAAAAAACATACCAAAAGGTTAACCAATAAATCAGCTTCAAAACTGCATACCAACTTATTACTTCACCTAACATTTATTTTTAGCTAGGGACCGTCAAAACTTAAAACACTAGGTGGCCCGATAGATGTGTCCGGGAGTGTATATACATAAACACAATATCATAAAAATATCTGCAAGAAAACTTTAGACATATTTAAATTTCCGCCCACGGACAATATAGACCACTCTCCACTCCGCTAGGAGTAAAAGTGTTCTGTGACTCATGTCCGAGTTGCTGGGCTTAATATGGTCTCCTTGCTTGCAGTGGAGAAAGAAAAAGTTTGTCAACATTTTTAAATCTAACTCGCCTGCCAGATCGTGTTGTAAACGACTTGACTGTCGTGGATTCAGGAACAGTGACAGCTGGGAGTCTCCCAGACGAAAATTGAGGGGCAGCGAGTGCGCCAAATAACAGCGAGAGGAGCTTGGCGATAGGAGACCGCTCGCTGGTAGCACTGACCTGGGGGCCAATTCCACTAAATGTCAACGGTCATAGTTGGATGGTAATGATATGTCAATGGTCAGTCAATGGTGTTATATGCTCTGAAAAGTGCCAAATAACTCCATTGACTGACCAATGACGTGTCATTGTCATCCAACTACAATATGTAGATACCTAACAGAATAAGCACAGTTCCTGTAATTAGTTTGTTCAGTATCGACAACTTAATCGATTTCAGCAATTTTTAATACTTAGTTAAGTGTTAATTTTTCAGAAAAATGAATTAGCATAGCTGAATGCTACCTATGGAAATTGTGCTATTATTGCTCAGATATCTCTTTATTCATGAAAATTGGTTAGACACAACAAAAAATCGAATGATTTGTATGGCTCGAAATCATATAGGTATTTTTTATATAAATATACCTACTAATTTGGGTGTATGAAGAATTGCGCTTATTCTGTTACGCGTTGTATACCTACCTGTACGTTGACATTTAGTGGAATTGGCCCTCAGAATATCTTACGCCAACTATGGATGCGTCGACTACCTCAGCAGGTACCTACAGGCTATCCTGCAGTCCGACCTTGTCATGGGCAAGCTGTCAGATCTAGCTGACAAGGTAATGGAGATTTCTGGTCCCAAACTAATTTTTATCTGACCCGACGGTGCCCTCGCCATCTAGGTACTCAACGTCACGTCAGGGTCAACATTTGGGATGCTGAGCGATATATTAAAAGCTCGGCTTGGATATGTATAATATACCTACTAGCTGACCCGACAGACGCTGTCCTGTAAAAATGTGATAAATGAAGAACCACTCGACAGATTTTAAGCAAACTTCACATAAACCATCTGCTAAATAGTCCGAATAAAGCCTAAAAATTTGGTTTGCCCGTTCTTAAGTTATAAAATAACAACGAAAAGTGGCATTTATTTTTATAATTAACTATATATAGATAAAATAATAATAATATAATCTCACGCCTTTTTTATCCCCGAGGGGGTAGGCAGAGGTATTCCATACTAGATATACCCACATTTCACGAGATATATTGGACCCCTAAACGTGATAGGTGGTGAGCCCATCGCCGGACCGGGGCTGTTTACACATGTCTCAGAATATATATAGATAAGTAGAGGAGAAGGTGGTAATGTGGCCCCCGCAGATATTATGGCCCCCTTCGATATTTCTAGTTTAGAATCACGTCATCTAGCGAAACTTTTCTGTAACGGGGAGCTTCAATGACAACTTAAATTTAATGCACACAAAAAATAAGGGAGGGCATCACATACATTTGTTATTCGAGGCAGTTTGACCTTGCACTCGCAAAAACTGTTTATTTTGTTTCATTAAATTGCATAATTATGGAAATACCGAGTTTTCACACCTGAGATTTAGATATTGTGTTTGATTAACGTTTTCCTATTGGATTTTGAAGGTACTTACGCAATCTATTTGATGTTTTATATTTTTAGAGGTTGATTTGTAGATTCCACAATACTGGTAATTTGGCCCCCTCATATTGGTTGTATTATAGTCCCGGGGGCCATATTATATATATGAGTGAATCTTTGCGCTTAGCAGACACTCGTGGACGTGGACGCGGTCGGAATGATAGAGACGTAAAATCCAGCAGTAGTAGAAAGCGACTCATCAGGATGTAATGAAAATGTCTGTCAATCTGTAGTTCCTGAAGACTCAGATACGATTTGTATATTTTGTGACAATAATTACTCCAGCGACAGACGTGGTGGGTGGTGGGAGTGGATTCAGTGCCAAAGCTGCAATTTATGGGCTCATACTGACTGCGTGGGCCCTGAATTCGAATATTATAGTTGCGATTTTTATCGTGAGGTACAATACATTTAATTTGGCCCCCTGAGTGCCATATAACCCGCACTTGATCTCAACTTGTCAAATTTCCATTATTTTTTTAAAATTTATTTTAAAATTATCTGTTGCTTTTTTATTTGTTCCACATTATGTAGTGTATTGGCAAGTAAATAAGAAAACCAATGATGTATTCATTACATACGTTTTCCTTTTATTTTTTACATGAGACCTAAAAAACAAAGTGGGGGGCCACATTACCACCTTCTCCTCTACATTTATCTATTCTATATAAATAAAAATGAATTGATGTTCGTTAGTCTGATTAAAACTCCAGAACGGCTGGACAGATTTTGATGAAACTTTTTGTGTGGGTTAGAGTGGGTCCAGGGATGGTTTATACGGTGGCAGAACGACGTCTGCCCGGGCCACTAGTTAGATATAGATAAGTAGGTACATTTATTTACAGCATCCTCTTAATGCGAGAAACATCCAGAAAACATCTAGGAATGCCCGTGGACAAAGCAGATTCTTTCATTGATTTGACGTGTTCATCTGAAAATACCTAATCGTATCGTGAAATCCATACTTGATACCTACATAGTTGCGCATGCGCTGATAGTCAGTGACCACCTTGCCGTGGCCGCCCGATTCATGGCTGGAGCCAAGGCCCCCCCTAGGAAAAATCTTTAGCTATATGCCAATGCCTATAGCAAATTATTAAATAATAAAACAATCAAAGAACTGAAACAATCATAGATAGTAGGTACCTAATCGAGTACAAAAATGATGACGTCATTCACATCTGAGTATTCAGTACCTACTATATACAGTGTGAGTCTCCATAAAGTGCACACATATGAAAATGGGTGAAACTCGCTCGACTCGACACATTTTTTATCGACGGAAAAAATGTAAAAAAAAAATCTGAGTTTTTTTAAATACCTACTTATTTTATAGATATTTTTTTTCTTCTGATTACTTACTGTTGACTTTATGTAAAGAAAACGGTATAACTTTTAAACAGAGAGATTTAAATACTAGGGCATTAAATCTCTCTGCTTTTAAACTATGAAGTATATCGTGATAAAATAAAAACAGTAATAATGTCAAATAACAGAAGATACTAATAAAATAAAAATAAAACCCAAAAAACGGTATTGAAGTAATAAAATCGGACAATCTAGAACGAAGCGTTGAATGGTGCACCCGGAATGACTTAGTTCTAACACTCATAGTACCTAAACGTTGTGATAAGGGTAAAGATACGGGATTTTTGTTTTTAGAAAGGTAATACGATGGAAAATAACATAAAGTAATAAAAATTACATATAATATGGGCATTATTCAGAGAAATTTGATAATTAATTAAAAAAACACGATATAAATACAGATTTTCCTCAAAAAGTCCCTTTTTATTATTTCTTGGTACCGTTTTTTGGGTATTTTTTTTTATTAGTATCTTCTGTTATTTTACATTATAAATGTTTTTATTTTATCACAATATACTTCCTAGTTAAAAAGTTATAACGTTTTATTTACATAAAGTCAACAGTACGTAATCAAAAAAAAAATATTTATAAAAAATAAATAAAAAAAATCAGTTTTTTTTATAATTTTTTCCGTCGATAAAAATGTGACTAGTTTCACCCATTTTCATATGTGCACTTTATGGAGACTCACACTGTATATTTCATACTTATTTATGAACTTCTCTTTATGTAACTCATTTGAATAAGCAGTCAAATACCCTATGGAAAGAGTATCCATGGTCATGACTTAGGATAAAAAAAATATAGTCTTCCTTTCTTCATTCAGTTTCATTCTTTTTGCTCGCATTTTGTTCGTTCTTGATTCGTTCCTTCGTCCATTCCGTCATCCGTCCGCTCGTCGTGCTCTCGCCATTTTGCTTTTGCTGTTTGTTTGGGCTCGGGCTTGTTTGTATTGATCTCAAAACAAACAAATAGTACATAAATAGTGAAAGAAGCTATCGAAATACCTGTGAGGTAATTATTTGTAATAAACTAATTCAATTAATTTGTCTCAGTACCTATGTAGTGTAATTGTGACTTTATGTAGTTTGGAAACATGTCCGAACCCGTCCCTTGTTCGTTGAAGTTTTACCACCCGAACTGCAGCTACAACTTTTCCCATATTGTACCTACCTAGGTATAATTTTATACTAAATATTTGGTCAGCTAGGCAACGTGATAGCTTGGCTTGGCCGGCCGCCATTATTGTACAAGTTTTACCTACATCAGCAAATTTTACAACTCAACTTTCTAATCTTTTTATAACTATCCATAAATTTTCTAGACTGCCTGGAGGACGTCTGAACGTGGAAGAGGACCGCTAAACTGTATTAAACTACCAGTATTTTTTCCAGATCGAAGTTATGTCTGACCGCGGGAGAGGACGAGCGCGCGGGCGCGCAGGAAGAGGTGGCGACCAGGCTGCCCCAGCTCCGCGTCGGCCAGGCGAGCAGTTGTCTGGGCAGCCGCCGGCGGCGCAGGGCCCGCGTCCTCAGCCGCCGTCCGCTTGGGGGCCGCCATCTGTTGCCCCGCCAGTGCGCGCTGGCGTACCCGCACCCACTGTGCAAGCAGGCCGAGCTTCGCACCGCACCACTCCCTCGACTCATGACCATCCCGGAGATGTGGATGTGCAGCAGAGGATGCAAAAACTGGATATAGGTAAACACCTGGACATGATAAATATTTTCAGCAGTTGATGAAGCTTCATTTGTAGTACCAAAGAGATTTCTCTTGGATAAACTCTTACACAGATGCAAAGAGTGATACATATAACTTATTTTCACCACATTTACTTGTAACATCCATTTTGTTTACTTACCTACTCTTCTGAATTTATAATACAACTAACAAAGAAAAATTTAATACCATGAAATGCCAAAAGTTTTGCAAAACTATGCTAAAACAGTCTCAGAGAATATTATGAATAGTCATCTCATGCCTTCTAACACCGAGGGAGTAGGCAAAGTTATTCCATTTCTGGATGTACCCACTTTTGCACAAGATTTTCTTTGGACTACTAAACGTGATAGGTGGTGAGCACAGACCGGGTCTTTTACACATGTCCTGTTTCTTCACGATATTTTCCTTCACCGTCGAACTAGTTATAAATATGTACATAAGTTTTGAAAAACTCATTGGTACATGCCAGGATTTGAACCCGAGCCTCACTGATTTTCATCATGTATAGCAGGCTCTATAACCGTTAGGCAATCGCTGCTCCCATTATAAATAAGTATCCATTCTATTCCCTTCCTTGGTTTATTGTATAATTACCATCATGAATTTAATATTAATAATTTTGGATTCGACAAGTAGGTACAGTAGGGTCGTTTTAACTTGGCTTCTCTGAACATAGGCTTCGCCTGCGCAAATCCCCCTCCTACCGCCATATGGTCGCTAAAAAATGTTACTGCGCAGCCATTTGCGCAACTTCAGAGTTGTCAAGTTAAAACGGCCGTGCTGTACCTAAATAAAATAATAGTTAGTAACAAACAAAAACTACTTGGTGTTGGAGTAAATATAAACATAAAATAGTATACATTTCTAAAGCAACTAACAGATTTCACCACTCATCTACATAAATTATTACATATATTATTTTAAAATATTCCTTGGTGGAGTAGTTTTGGACCATAAATTACAAATGTCAAGACTTTAGCAAGCAATTCAATGCTACATTAATGCCACAGGTGTCGTACAGGGATGTTGCGGATGCCGATTTTTTCACATCCGCGGATGCGAATGCGGATGCGGATTTTTGAAGGATCACATCCGCGGATGCGGATGCGGATGTTTGGGATCTTATATAAATATAGTATATGAATAAAGAATTATCTTACTATAGGTAAAGGTATCATCCTATGGGGCAACAGTAAAAACGTAGGTAGGTAGAGCATTCATTACGCAGAAAAAAAATATTAGAACAATAACGGGAATTTCTCGCTTTGATTCTTGCAGATCATTTTTTAAAGACCTTAATGGCTTATAGCCATTATCATCTAACATAAATGAGATTTGCGTTTTTGCTAAACAGCATGGGGAATTGTTTAGAAAAATTTGTTACATAAACCCTTGTAGTCACAGAGACTCAAACACGGAAAAGCTTTGGAAAAGCTTTTAAAACTAATATCTATCAGAGACAATAATAAAAATGTAATGATTGGCGGAGACTTCAACGTAAACTTTTTAACTAATAATAAATCCAAAATGACGCTTTCAAACTTATTCCTTGCATACAATTTTCACCAAATTGTTAAATATGCTACAAGGGTTACTTCTAATAGTAGTACATGCATAGATCTACTCTTTGTTAACTTTAAACGTGATTCCGACGCAGAAGTTCTAGACTTTGGCTTCTCGGATCATAAAGGAATTTTATTTTCATTTCCCCTAAATAAACAGCTTCTACAGCAATATTTCAATTTAATTTCAAAGCGAGTTTATAATGATGCCAATATAAGAAAATTCCAGCAACAACTACAAAGTGTAGATTGGGAAAATGTTATCCAGCAAAATATGAATATGAATGAAACGTATAACGCTTTTAATAAGGTTATGCAAGACACTCTCGACAAATGTATACCAAAGAAATTAATTAAAATAAAACTTAATCTAAATCGTGTAAAAGCCTATTTAACTGGGGCTAAAAACATCATGTAGAAATAAAAGATTGTTAAAAAAACTAGTATCACAGACTAAAAATAAAATTCTCCATGAAAACTATAAAAGCTATTGTAAACTGTTAAAACAAGTATTTCATAAATCTAAAAAAATCAACAATATCAAAAGATACAAGAATACTGAAAATAAAACTCAATGTATGTGGCAAATAATAAATGAAGAAACAAATAAAAGGCCGCGTAAAAAATTTTTTAAAAATAATACGAATATTAGAATTGATAAAAATACTCTAATAAGTGAACCACGTTTGGTAGCAAATTCATTAAACAATTTCTTTGCAGCAGTAGGTAATTCTTCTTCTTTTAACTTAAACGTCAGTAATATAAATCCATCTCTAGATAAAATGGTTGAAAATTCAATTTTCCTACACCCAACAAACCCTAAAGAAATAAGTGGCATAATAAAGAACCTAAAAAATAAAAATTCTTTTGGAATAGATGACATCCCCCCTAAGTTGGTCAAAAGTTGCATAAATGAATTAATTATTCCATATACTAAATTAATTAATCAATCTCTTCTCGAAGGCGTTTTTCCCGACGCCCTAAAAATATCTTTGATAAAACCCATCCATAAAAAAGGAGAAACTACTGATCCTAATAACTACCGCCCTATTGCACTACTACCAACATCTGCAAAAGTTTTCGAAACCGTTATGGTAAGGCGTCTATACTCTTTTTGTGAAAAATTTAAAATCTTTCATGATAATCAAAATGGTTTCAGAAAGAATCATTCAATAGTCCTAGCCGTATATAAATATGTTAAAGAAATTTTAGAATGTATTAATGAAAAGAAATACGCCGTTGGCCTCCTACTGGATATGAGCAAGGCGTACGATAGAGTTTGCTACAAAATTTTGTTGGATAAATTATACAGAAACGGCGTCAGGGGCATCGCCCACAAATGGTTCAATTCTTACCTTCAAAATCGTACCCAATATGTGCAAATTGAACACACAAACTTCGACACAGGAAAAATAGAGCAAATTAGGTCGGAAAAACTCGTCACAACAGGATCTATCCCCCAAGGCAGTGTTTTGGGGTGTGTCCTATTTTTAGTGTACATTAACCACCTTCCTAGCATTCTAGACAACTGCATGCTATTTGCGGACGATATTTCCGTTATAGTCCCCTGTTCAAACATATGCGAACTTGACAGTAAGCTAAACGAAATCTTAAATAAAATTGTACATTGGCTAGAGTACCACAATCTTCAATTGAACCTTAGCAAAACCAAACTACTTCAGTTTAAACCCTATCAGAAAAAAGCGCTACCACTTGATTTTCACTTTAAAGAAACAACAGTTCAAACTGTGAATTCTGCTACCTTACTAGGCATAGACCTTGATTCAGGTATGACCTGGAAGCCTCATATCAAGAAACTATGTAATAAACTGTCCTCATTTACATACGCTCTGCGGCACCTGAAACGCGTTACGGACTTCAAAACAGCTCTGACCGCATACTATGCATATGCACATTCAAGATTGTCCTATGGCATAGTTCTCTGGGGGAACTGCACCGATATAAATGATATTTTCGTACTTCAGAAAAAATGCATCAGAATACTTACGAATATAGACCAAATGGAATCCTGTAAACCACAATTTGAAAAACATAAAATCCTAACATTGACATCGATGTACATTTTAGAATCATGTATTTTTGTAAGGAAACATCCAAACCTTTATACACCGGTAAATAACATTAAACGTAATAATCGAAATCTACATACTTTTAGGGTTCCCTTTTCTAAGTTACATCTCATTACTTCAGGCCCCCACTCCATGGTAATAAAAATATATAATCATATACCGAACTATATTAAAAACTCTGATAAAATTATTGCATTCAAAAATCAATTGAAAGCTTTTCTAATAAATAAGAGTTATTATAATATTAAAGAATTCTTTGAAGACAAATTGTAAAATATAAAGTTTGTGACTGGCTTGGTGCTATAGGATTTTGTTTAGTTTTTTATTTTATAATGTTATTTGTGTCTCTTATTGTTTCGTTTTGTTTAAAATGTAAATTTTGTTTTTATAAACTTATAATATAATATTAGCGCTCTCTTTAAAATTGCTGTGCTCCAACGGGGCGTCACATTGTACCATATCTTTTGTTCAACACCTTGTAATACTGTGACTTGCAATAAACGATTTTGAGTTTTGAGTTTGAGAACACTCTTGTCTTTGAAACAATTCCAAAAATTATTAAATTATGATAAAATCGGCTTTGAGTATTAGAATATATTATTATGTATAATAAAATCCCGAATGACATTAAATGCTTACCCGTTAAAATTATTAAAAGAAAATTGTAAAAATAGCTCAATGAACATATTTTTTACAATATTAATTAATTTATTAAAAAATAAAATAAAATAAGTGTGTCCATTATGTCAAAGGTGTTTGCATGTCTTTTAATTATAGTGAACATATATGCACTGCCAAAACTGTATTTTTTTCATCTGTACCCAAGTTTGACGCAAATAAAGAAATATTGTATTCTACTCAATCAATAACAGGAACCTCACTGGAAAAATTAAGAACACTGTTATAAAACTATAAACTTTACCTACAATAAAACGTAGGTTTTACCGGTATAACATAATGGTATTTTCCTGGCGAATTTAATAAGCTGAGCTAAGACTAATATAAAGATTTCCCAATACTCAATTATCTACACACAATGATCACTGTATCACAATAACACTCAAAATATCTATCTTCACGATAAGTAACCCACAGCGCAAACAAACACGTAATAATTTATTTACAAGAAGCAAAGGATGTACCACAACGAATGCGTCGGATCTTGTCACCAATTTTTTCGCTCCCATTGGTCATTGTCTCATGCGAACGGCACGTGCCATTCGCGGGTCCCGCCCAATTTCTTTCTTGTCGCAACTTGTATTACATCCGCATCCCCATAAATATCCGCATTGATTCATGCGGATGCAGATGTCTAAATCTATGCGGAAGCTCCGCTTTTGCGGATGCGGATGCGAATATTCGCAACATCCCTGGTCACGACACTACAGAAAAATGTGTAAAAGGCATTACACCTGACTGCATTCAGTTTACTGGAATCATGGACCAAGAGCCGGCGATGATTGGACCTTTGTCATTTTGTAAAGCCTCAAAGTTTTTCTGTGTATGTCCTTAATACAGGTGATTATGACCTCCGAATATGAAGTTTGGATAATGGCTTTGGAAGTTATCAGGCAGCAAAGGTCTATAAAATTGCACCTCAAATTCGTTAAACTGTAAAGCCTAGTTTTATACAACATGGAACAGAATAAGCGCAATTCCAGAAATTAGTTTGTTCAGTATCGACTACTTATTTGATTTCAGATATTTTTAATATGTGTAAAATTTTTCAAAAAAATGAATTATTGTATCTGAATTTAGTGCTTTCTATGGAAATAGTGCTATTATTAATCGATATTTAAGAAAATTGGTTAGACATAACTAAAGTTCGATTGCATCATATTTTTTTTATATTAATATGCTAATTGGGGTGTATGCGAATTGCGCTTTCTGTTACGCGTTGTATAATACTTTATTCATATTAGAAATCATGTTATCCATTGTCAGACACAGTGCGGTGGAAACCCCCTGTCAGACACCCTTATATCATGGTGAATTAAAGTTATACTTTTGTCATTTTATAAAACCTGAATTTTATATAATTATGTTACTTAACAAAGTATCACAAATGTTTTATCAGATAGTTTCGATGGTTGTTTCACTGTGTCAGACACATTGAGTATTAGTATATTGTGTGGGCATGACATGGTTACTATAGGCCGATTTTGATGTCGTTTTCATATGATTCAAAGATAAGGAATTCATTTCCGGAATAAACTCTTTATCAGTCCATAAAAAAACGGAGTTACTTGCAAAATACGAAAATTTAGGAAAAAACTATTCCTGAATTTCGTCACTCAGAAGTACACTGACGAATTGGAATATAAAAACTATTACTTCAATAACATCTCCAAAGTATAAATGTGTAAAAGAAATATCTTTCATTGTGCTCACCACACTGTGAAAGACTGATTTCCACCTTATTTAGAAAAACCCATCCGGTTAAGTTCAGTGTTTCACGATTTATAGCAGTTTTCCCAGTTCATACAATCGGCCCTCAGACCTCTTTCCTCCTATGTCTTTTCAACTTATAACCAACAACCCTCTCAATATTATAATTCGGGCTTAGAGGCGAGCTACACGACAATAATCATAGGGTTATTATATTACTACCCGACTCCTTTACAAATTTTAATATGTCACTAAAAATTTAATGTTTCTTCGTCACAGGCCAACCTGCCCAACAAGTTGGGGCAGGAGAACCAGGCTTAGTCGTCGGTCGAGGCTCCCGTCGTGGTGGCGGCAGGGTGCTACCTGAGCAGATGACCGTGTTGCGCACGCGGCCGAATACGGTGACATCCAAGAAAGGTCTGTATGATCTGTCTCAAATTTCAAGTTACTGAATAAAAGTGTCATATACACTCAATGCCACAGGTCTTATGTGAGTAACAAAAACAAGCAGCAGATAATATTAGGTAGGTACTAAAACAAAGTACCTATTCATTATTGGGAACTAAATAGGTAATAATTAGTGTGGGCTATTACGAAGGAAACGTTTACTAAAACATAGGCAAACACTTGAAATATAATTTTGTATAAAAGTCAAATGTGTGTAGTGTGATCATTTCTGAGTAAACATGTTCCTGCTACGAAGAAAAAATGGGTGTATTGTAATTTTATCTGTTTTGTGTGTTCATCAGCTTTCATAGGTATTAGAAAAGAGCAACCATATCATGTATCCTTTCTCTGAAGTACTCTGAACTCAACTGGTTTACAATCTGTCATCAAAAATAGCGACCCACCCATTTTCTGTGTATTATAAGCATTAAGCTGATTCATACATCTTTTACATTTTTATCTGTATATATTACAGATAATCTATATATATAGAGAAGTCCTGACTCACTGACTCATCAACGCCCAGCCTAAACCCTTACACCTAGAAAGCAGATTTTTTTCAAATATATTATTTTGAAGACGTAGACTAGGAATAAGAAAGGAATTTTCCAAATTCAACCTTTATGGGGGTGAAAAAGGGGTTGAGAGTTTGTATGCAAAACCTTCATTTTTAGGTGTATCAATTCGAAACATTGTTAAAATACTCCTCAAAACAAATAACAAGACACGTGATTCTGGATTTTCCAAAAAAAAACCCCTAAGGGGTTGAAACAGGGGAATGGAGTTTGTATGGAGACGTGTTGTTTTTTAAGTCTATCAAGTTGAAACTTGACACAAATACTCTTGGAAATAAATAATGAGATACGTGTTTTTGGATTTTTCGAAAATCGTCCCTTAAAGGTGTGAAAGTGGGGGTTGAGTTTGGTATGTTTGGAAAACCTTAATTTTTTAGGTATATCAATTCGAAACTTTGTAAAAATACTCCTCAAATCAAAAAACACGACACGTATTTCTGGATTTTCCAAAAAAAAAGCCCTTAAGGGGTTGAAACAAGGGGATGGAGTTTGTATGGAGACGTGTTGGTTTTTACGTCTATCAAGTTGAAACTTGACACAAATACTCTTAGAAATAAATGATGAGATACTTATTTTTGGATTTTTCTAAAATCGTCCCCTAAAGGTGTAAAAGTAGGGGTTGAGTTTGATATGTATGGTAACCCTTAATTTTTGGGTGTATCAATTCAAAACTTTGTAAAAATACTCCTCAAAACAAACAACAAGATACGTATTTCTGGATTTAAAAAAAAAACCCCTAAATGGTTGAAACAGGGGATTGGAGTTTGTATGGGGACGTATTGTTTTTTACGTCTATCAGGTTGAAACCTGGCACAAATACTTTTAGAAATAAATTATGAGATACGTGTTTTTGAACTTTTCGATAATCGTCCCCTAAAAGGGTGAAAGTAGGGGTTCAGTTTGGTATGTATGGAAAACCTTCATTTTGGGTGTATCAATTCCAAACTTTGTAAAAATACTCCTCAAAACAAACAACAAGAAACGTATTTCTGGATTTTCTAAAAAACCCCCCCGAAGGGTGTGAAACAGGGGATGGAGTTTGTATGGAGACGTGTTGTTTTTTTTATTCTATCAACGTGAAACTTCTCACAAATACTCTTAGAAATAAATGATGAGATACGTGTTTTTGAATTTTTCGAAAATCGTCCCCTGAAAGGGTGAAAGTAGGGGTTGAGTTTGGTATGTATGGAAAACCTTCATTTTTGGGTGTATCAATTTAAAACTTTGTAGAAATACTCCTCAAAACAAACAAGATACGTATTTCTGGTTTTTCCAAAAAATAACTACTCTTAGAAATAAATGATGAGATACGTATTTTTGGATTTTTCGAAAGTCCTCCCCCAAAAGGGTGAAAGTAGGGGTTGAGTTTGGTATGTACGGAAAACCTTCATTTTTGGGTGTATCAATTCAAAACATTGTAAAAAACTCCTCAAAACAAACAACAAGATTTCCTTATCTTCAACTTGAAACTTGGCACAAATATTTTTCAATAGTCTCCATACAAAGTCCACTTCTTTTTTTGAGAATTTACTATGGGTTCCTTATGGAAATTTATTTGTTATTATGACCACATGCGTAGCCATTAACATCAAGAACTAATTCAATAATCATAATCCAGAGAGTGTCCTAGGCTTTACAACACGTAAGAGAATAAGCGCAATTCCTGAAATTTGTACCTATCGACTACTTAATTGATTTCAACTATTTTCAATATGTGTAAAGTTTTTCCGAAAAATTAATTAGCATAACTAAATTTAAGACTGCCTATTGACACCGTACTGTTATCGCTCTTTATTTAAGCAATTTGGTTAGATAAAACTAAAGTACGAATGCATCACCATCTTTTTATGTTAGTATACTAATCGGGGTACGTATCAGGAATTGTGCTTATTCTGTGACGCGTTGTATATAGGGTGTTTTTAGTAACAAAAAATATAAATAGCAATGATAGCCCAGTCGCTAAAGAGCCCGCTTCTCATTCGCGAGGCTCGGGTTCGAATCCCGGCATGTACAGACAAGTTTTAGTAAGGATCCCTAATTTTTTTTGGTCATAGATATATCCTGTATTACTCAGGGATAATGTAACATTCTAATTGTGAAAGAATTTTTAAAATCGGTCCAGTAGTTTTAGAGTTTATTCGTTATTAACATACAAAAATACAAATCCTTAATTCCTCTTTATAATATGTATTATTGTAGATAGATAGTGTATATTATCCTTCTTGATATATTTTCTAAACTCAAAGGAATATCAAATTCCACGCGAACGAAGTCGCGGGCATCAGCTAGTAAAATAATAATATGTATTCGAATATGAAGTTGCATAAAATGTCTTTTAGTCCAACTAGAAAAAGAAATGTAGGCCGGAGGAAGAGATAACCAGATGACCTGATAAAAACCGCAGGAAAAGATAGGTTGTTGCATGCAAAGAGATGGAGGAGTGTTTTACCCTAACGGGGTCCACACAAAAACCTCAACTTGAATTGATGAATTTCCGAACTTGAAAATAAAGCTTAATAATAATAATAAATTTATTACTTTTACCGTCATGGCCGTGCACCCAGTCAAGCATCAGCATCCCACGGGTCCTCAAAAATAATTCTATTGTGTCTTAATTCCAGTACTATAAGAAACGGCCAGATAAGTCGACCAAACAATCCATAACAGTATTTATCAGATCAATAACCCATGTATAATAGTAGCCACTTATAAATTTTAGAGCAGTGATAGCCCGGACGGTTAAAGAGCCGGCCGAAAATCAGTGAGGCTCGGGTTCGAATCCTGGCATGTACCAATGAGTTTTTCAAAAACTTACGTACATATTTATCACTAGCTCGGCGGTGAAGGAAAACATCGTGAGGAAACCCGCAGGTCTCAGAATTAATTCTGAGACATGTGTAAACAGACCCGGTCCGGCGATGGGCTCACCACCTATCACGTTTAGGGGTCCAATGTATCTCGTGAAATGTGGGTATATCCAGTAATGGAATACCTCTGCCTACCCCCTCGGGGATAAAAGGCGTGAGATTATATTATTATTATATTTATAAATTTTACAATTGGGTAGTTGACAGCATCGAAATTAAATTGCGAGTAGTCATACATTAAAAAGATTATCCCAAAACATCTCAAAATATGTATTTCGATTTTCAATTTACAATTATAGCAAATTTAAAAATAATAAAACAATCATAAAAGTGCTGCAATTGAGTACTACAAACTATGACGTCACGGTTTGCTATTTCAGTACATTTTCCATAGTAAAATTTCGTTTTGACAGATCGTAAAAAGTAACTGATTTGACTAGGTAGGACACAACCCTATTACCAGGGATGGGAACAAACCTCAATCAAATTTTTCATGGTCAATAGGACCTCAGAAACATAACTACTTATAGTCTGTTAAAAACAAAAACTCGATACTCATCTGATTAAAAGTGTATGAGATAGACTCAGAATAGAGGAGCCCTACTCATAACTCACTTCTAAACAGGAAGCCCTCAGAATGATAAAAAAAAAACAATGACAAACAGAAGAAAAATTTTGTAATTGTGTGTAATTTAAACTAAATACTTTTTTTTTATCAGTGCTGCGGCTAGCAGTTGTGGTTAGACGAGTTCTTGATTGGAGATCGCAAATCGGCAATCATTGTACTACAATATAATACCTATAGTTAGATATTCATAGACAACGGACTCGGCCCTGTATTTTTGATGATGTGCGATTATCCAATCGATTTCGTGGTCTTGGGCCCTGTTGCACCACTTGATGATAAATTATCTGACGGACAAAGCAGTCTTATATATTCTTTGTCCGCAATTTGTCCCCTTTTATTATAATATAATTATTTAGCTCAAGTATTTATCTCATAGTAGTCATAGCGTGAATTCAGAAGGGGACAGCTTTATCCGATCATATACCGCCATCTCTTTCTAACTATGTTCAAGTGGAGATGCATACTTTAGTCCCATTTCATAATACGACCCTTAAGAAGAAAAGGAAGACAGACTTATAAAGAAGTAAAGAAAATATCAAAAACATTGTTTGCTAATGTTGTACCAACTGACAAATTAAACAAACGGTTAAGAGGACACTTGTTGAAGCTGGCCAAACCTCTGTGCAAGCAACCCCAGAACACACTTTTTACCACATAGTGTTACCATCCTATGGAATGCTTTATTGAAACAGATCGTCCATGGTAGGCTACTGCTTGATAAGCTAGATAATCAACACAAGTGCAGTGATATTCATATACACACATCAGCTCAAGAGCTGCTAGTGTATTAAATAAAAAAATATTGTAAGAAAATAAGCTATTCTATATCTCCGGTATATAATAAAAGAAGAAACTGTCTGGCTGACTTAAGGATGATTCACGTTACACTATGCCGGGTCCGGGCCTGGCCCCGGCCGGGACACGGTCAGACATCTTTAGTATACTTTTTGTATGAAGTGATTCATGCTTGACCGTGGCCCGGCCGGAGCACGGACGTGCGCTGCCGGGGCCCGGACGGGGCACGGCGTCGAAATGTCGGGGGGGGTATTGTTTAAGATGATTCATGTTACACCGTGCCGGCGCACGGTGGACGTGCCCCGTCGGACGTCCGGCTCGGACCCGGCACGGTGTAACGTGAATCATCCTTGAAACTCACAATGAGCCGTACCTCTAACAGGATCCGCGGGATCTCCACTGGACTTGTGTGCAAACTACTTTACGGTTGAGACAACTCCCCAATGGTGCCTGTACCAGTACCACGTCGACGTGTCTCCCGAGGAAGACAACACTATGATACGAAAGGGATTGCTGCGTGTGCACGCTAACACTTTGGGCGGGTGAGTTGTAAAGTTGGAACAAACCCAATTCTTCAACATTTTCATTAAAGCTGAGCTGGCTTTATATTTAGAATAGGGTGTTTGACTGCCTAGTCAATCTGCCGGTAAACTAACAAAATTTTGTACAAAGATCTTTTGTATTTTTTAAAATTTATAACATTAACATAACCTGCACCCCGGATTGGCGATGGGATCACCAACTGGCACATTTAGGGGTCTGAAAAATACGGTGAAATGTGGATCTTTTCAGGAATTGAATACCTCTGCCGATCCCTTCAAGTTTATTACATAACCTTTAAACAAAAAGAAATAAATGGTGTTGAAGGTGTGTTATGATTATGCCTGCAAACTCTTGTATTCCTACCAACAAGGGTTACCAAGTTAATAATATTTTGTTTTTTGGTGTATATACATATTTTTGATAAGCGTGTGGGTAGAATCTCAAAGCTTATCTTGGAGGTCATTATATTTGTTGCAGATATTTATTTGATGGCTGTGTGCTCTATACAGTCAAGCGACTCCATCCAGATCCAATGGAGTTGTTCTCGATCAGGAAAACTGACAATGAGAATATGAGGATCATGATCAAGGTAAATCAATGAGATATGAATGTTTCTGCCTATTTATTCTTTATTTTATTATTTTACTAGACCCGACCGTCATTTCTCTATCCAAAATCTCATGCCAGAATTGGGCCAACCGTTCTTATGAGATGCGGTTACCGAACAGAACGAACAGCTTTCTGCCGATCGGATACATACGTTATTGAGCTCGATTCTGCATTACAGCGACTAAACTTATTGTAGTCTTGTACTTTTCTTTCCCCTAGAAAAGAAAAGAGACGAGAGATATTTAGTCCTGTCAAATTTAAATTAGTCCCGTCCACTAAGCCGTGTTTAGCAATTTTAGCGACGATGTAATAAAAAGGTCATTGATAAAAGTGACAAATAAGCACGTTCATAAGGTTCAAATTAGGTGTTTTTTTATGTGTTCGACATTAATCTTCAATCTATGGTTTGTTTCTGTCCTTTTTCTTCTGTTCTATGGAGAAGGTAAGGCTAACTTAAAATAAGGAATTTCAGCTGGTCTGCACAATCGAGTCCATTATCTTTAAAAAATGTTACTTGATATTTATATTGATTTCCGTTTCTTTATATGTCAGGATTTGCAGACCCAAACCTCAGCAGTAGGCTGTTAAGAGTTAAAAATGATTGTCTATATCTATACTTCTATACTAATGTTAAGAGGAAAGATTTGTATTTTGTAGGTTTTTTACGAATAAACTCAAAAACTATTGGACCGATTTTAAAACTTCTAACATCAAAGGAAAGCTAGAAGATTGAGTAACAAAGGCTATATTTTATTCCCGTATTCCCACGGGAACGGGAACTACGCTGGAGGAACCGCGCAGAACCGATAGTATTTAATACTTTAAAATAATAGAAGTATTATTTAAAACTTATTGCAGATCCATAAACTTGAATGTTGCTACTTGCTTACTCCCCGCAAAATTCCTGTTAAAAATTATACATTCTTTGCAGTTAACCTGTGCCGTGAGCCCCGGTGATTACCACTACATACAAATATTCAACATCATAATCCGCAAGTGTTTCAACTTGCTCGACCTGCAACTTGTGGGAAGAGATTACTTTGATCCTGTGGCAAAGGTATAGTACCTACTTAATAAATATAAATTATTTCTTTTCAGAATAATTAATCCATAGAAGGTAGTGAAAAATGAAATGTAAGAATGACATTGAAGTGGTTCCTGCTAAGGCAGCTTTATTGACTTGTAATACTCTAGTATTTCTGTGTTATGTCCTTTTGCGTTTAAAAATCCTGGCAATGAGGTGGCCACAACTCCGCCTAATCTGAAGTTGGCTCGGTTTCTGGCCCAAACATCCTCATATGTGAGGCCCATAATTCAAAACTGGGTTGTTACGAGTTGATAATCAAAGATTTTCTTGATTTAAAAATACTAGCTGACCCGGCAAAAGTTCTGCCATGTAAATGGGGGAGTGGAAGTAGGAGGGTAAAAAATAATTTTTGACCTATACTCATACCAAAAAAAAACATTTATTTCAGTCAAGCTGTTTTGGAAGAGTTCAACCACAAATACTTTTATATATGACATGAATGTTTCTAGGTGGACATTCCTGAGCACAAGCTTCAAATCTGGCCAGGATACAAAACCACTATCAACCAGCACGAAGACCGCCTGTTGATGGTGACTGAGATTGCTCACAAGGTACATTAATTTAAATTCATTAAATCAATTTCAATATCATTATTTGAATTTATGATCACGTAAATTAAAAAAAACAGGTTCTGCGCACGGATAACGTCCTGCACATGTTGAATGAGTATATCAACACCAAGGGACAAAACTACAAGAGGATTTTTGTGGAAGATATGTCTGGTAAGCAAACTAATCTGTATTGGCAATTCTGTTGGTATAGATCTGCAATTATTATTACTATATTTGACCGGAATAGTTTTAAAATGGTAGACTTCAGTTTAAATTAAAACCAATATAATTAATGTGCAAAATAAATGGAGAGTGCAACAAAATAAGTTTCAAGTCAAATTGGGTTTAACTTATACAATATATTTTCAGGTAAGATTGTGATGACAGACTACAACAAGCGCACATACAGGGTGGATGACGTTGACTGGACCGTCTCGCCGAGGAGTACGTTCATGATGAAAGGCCAAGCCGTTTCTTACATGGATTACTACAAACAGGTATAGTCTTATCACCAAATTGGCTGATCCGTCAGATGTTTGCACGCGCTAAAAAAAGATTCTAAGGAATTCCCACTGAAACGGATCACAGGCACATCGTGTAATTTACAATATAGATTTCAAAATTCAGTCAATAGTTTATTAACAAGGCTCTCTTAAACTCGTCCATGGATATTGGCTAAATGTAAACAGCAGCCTATCTCCACCGACAAGTTGCTGGCTCCAAATGCAGTACCCTGAGAAGAACCAGCAAGAAATTCAAACATTTGAGAGACCTGTTGGTATTGACATTGCCTTGCCGAAGGTTGCAGGGTCGATCCCTGCTCGGGGCCTTTGTGTGAATGAACATGTATGTTGGCTTCGTGTCGGGATGTTTAATATTTATTTTAGTTATTAATCAGTTATTCAGTACCCATAGTACAGGCTCTGCCTAGTTTGGGTCTGAATAACCGTGTCGGTGAATTGTCCCACAATGTATTGAAAAATATGCAGTGATAGCCTTTCAGTTAAAAGAGCCTGCTTCACATGACGATACTCAGTGAGGCTCAGGTTCGAAATAGTTCGAATCCTGGCATATATATAAGAGTTTTTCAAAACTTACGTACATATTTATCACTAGCTCGACGGTGAAGGAAAACATCGTGAGGAAACCCGCAGGTCCCAGAATGAATTCTGAGACATGTGACCCGGTCCAGCGATAGTCTCACCACCTATCACGTTCAGAAGTCCAAAGAACATCTCGTGAAAAGTGGGTATATCCAGAAATGGAATACCTCTCTCTACCTACCCCCTTCAGTGATAAAAGGCGTGAGATATTTATTTTAAACTAGGTACATATTTAAATTCCTTTTCTATATTGTCCGACAGAAATACAACATCCAGATCCGCGACCAAGGGCAGCCGTTGCTCGTGTACCGCGCCAAGCAACGTGAGATCCGCGCCGGTATGCCCGAAATGGTTTACCTGATCCCGGAGCTCTGCCGGCAGACCGGCATCACGGACGGTATGCGCTCCAACTTCCAGCTGATGAAGGCGCTCGACGCACACACCAAGATCGGCCCCGACGTGCGCATACAGAAGCTGCTCACCTTCAACCGCCGCCTCACCGGGAACCCGGAAGTCGTCAAGGTGGGTCTGAACTTACTGTTAACTTTAATGGCAATAGCGTAATTTACTAAAAATGTGTTTTTAGGGTTCCGTACCTCAAAAGGAAAAAACGGAACCCTTATAGGATCACTTTGTTGTCCGTCTGTCCGTCCGTCCGTCCGTCTGTCAAGACCCTTTTTCTCAGGAACGCGTGGAGGTATGAAGCTGAAATTTATATCAATTACTCAGGTCTACTGTCCCTTGAAGCTGTGAAAAAATCAAACTTCTAAGCCAACGCAATCAAAAGATACAGCCGTTTATGCCGCAAATTTTCGACACTTGCAAGGGAATCAAAACCTACAGGGTGCTTCCCGTGAACTCAGAATCTTGAAATTTGGTACGAAGCAACGTCTTATAGCATAGATAAAGGAAAAATTACGAAAACCATAAATTTGCAAGGTTGTACGGAACCCTCGGTGCGCGAGTCCGACTCGCACTTGGCCGGTTTTTTTTTTTGTGTGTGATGCATGAATCATAATCAAGTTCAACATTATATAAAATAAAATATTTTTATATCATTAATATTGATATAAAAAATGTTCCGAGTAATTAGGCCCAACACTGCTGCTTGTATCCTATAATAGGTTAAAATAAATTTAACGAACCTCCAGGTCTGCTGTCATACCTAACTTATTATTAACATGTTTGTGTACGACTGTATGAGTTCTAAATAAATAAAATAGAATAATAATTTATATTATCTTAGAAAATTAGTTAGTCATTAGAGAGAGAGAGTGTGTGTTAGTAATGTACTGTACTCTTCTTAGAATAAACATGTTAATAATCTAATCAACGGGTTTTTTTGTATATTATTCGAATGATCCGCAAATTGTGAACCGATTTTGAGGATTCTTTTGGTTTTAAAAAAACGTCTAAAAAAACTTATACATCGATGATAGTATAAATAGTATACAATATGTATCAGAAAGGTGAAATAATATTGAAGGGTGTATATGTATATCGTGTAACGAAATACCTACAAAAATATCAGATCTAATATAGCAACTTTTTTCTTTCATATAAACTTAATAATTACTTTTTATGTGTGAATTTTCGCCAACCCTGTGATTGAAGAATAAAAGCGTAGGGGCTCCCTACGCGCTAGTGTCGTTGACCGTAGTAGTGGTAGGTAGCAGCAGCTGATCGCTCGCGCCGAGCGCCGGTCGCCGCCCGCGCCTTAACATACCTACCTATTTTATTCTAGGGTAAATGTTATTGGAAATAATCATCATCAACCCGTAATAGCCCCCTGCTGAGCTAAGGGTCTTTCCTCACACATGAGGAAGTGTGGGCTATAATCTCCCACGCGAGCCCACTGCGGATTGGGAGATGGTGTTAAGCTAGTGGCCACTTAACAGTCAGAATTTTTCAAGCCACCCAAGGGTATCTGACATGGCTTAACGACTTCCATTGTGCGTAACACAACGAAAACCGGGACCAACAATTTAACGTGCCTTCCGAAACACGGAAGCGCTCGTAATATAAATGCCACTAGGCGGTCACCCATCCACTGACTGACCGCACCCAACTTTGCTTAACCAGTGTGATCGTTACAAACACACTGGCACCGCAGGGCTACGAGCGCTTTGGAAATAATAAAAGTTATTAATAGTAGTAATTATTTATTCAAAAAAAATTAGAGGTAAAAGCATAGTTTTTATTCAATAATAAATTTAACTGATCAAAACATTGTCATTAAACAAGTAATACCTACCTACATACTAGTCATGTAGTTTCATCCAACTTTTACACTTTGGGATTTGGGTCCGACCTACTATTGGTTTACACACACATTAATACCGCACAATAACTCAAAATGTCCACCCGTGCGCGCAGTGGGTAGGTACCACCAGCCGCAGGTCCCGGTACCACGAGTAGACGTACAGGCGCGCGACCTTGGGGGTTTGAGCGCGGAACGAACCAGCCTCGCGCGGAGGCAGACACCTGACAAATTCTCCCGAAGCAGCTGAAGGATAGCATCCGCTGCTCATCCAGCGGTCTAACTTCGGCGAAGCGCACGTGACACAGCTCCCCAACTCGACTGATATTGCCATCAGGAGCACCGACACAAAGTCATTTCATAAGATTCACTTGAATAATCGTGAGACACTGTAACGACTGTTGCGAGTCATATTCTTTGATTATAACACGTCTTCACTCGTTGATAGATAGGAAGCAACTAAGTTCATTGATTTGAAAATGAAAGAATTTGCCGATTTTCTAAAATTTTGTTCTAGGGTTCAGTTGAAAATTAAACATAAACCTATGAAGATAAAAGACGTAAAAATAATTTTAAGCGATACAATGATAATGAATCAATTAATTACATAATTTACTTTTCTCAATTGTGAAATAATAATAACGTGAAATAAGGTAAAAGACTTAGAATTAGTAATATTTTTTAAAACATACGGAACCACTCAATAAATAGAGGGTGGAGCTAGACTCTTTAATAATGCCGCCGACGGCCCTTTGACCTTTGCGCAGTGTCCTTATTGGCCAAAAAGGAGCGCGCGGACGTTCCTAGTGATCAATGGATTTTTCATTGATCTAAGACCGCAATCCACGTGGACTACAAAATTCTATCAAAGACTAATAATGTCAGATATTTACGTAGGTAAATTAGTAAGTTTTCTTTAAAACTATGGGGAAAAAAATAATAATGATGGAGTATTATCGGGCCTGTTGGCTCAGTTGGTAGTGACCTTCAGAACCGGAGCTCGCGGGTTCGATTCCCGCTGAACAACATATGTTGGCCTACAGTTGTGTGAATGAACATTTTTGTGGGCTTCGTGACTGGGTTTTCAATAATTATTTAAGTATATCTATTAGTTATTTAGTACTCATAGTGTAGGCTCTGTCTAGTTTTTCGTAGGTAAAAACACGATGTCTTATCTGTACCATGTTTAGTCACTTAATAGAGAGTTCAACAGCATTTAGCAGCTGATTTAAGGGTTGAAAATTTTTTTTTTTAATGATAACTTCCACGTCGTTTTACTCCAAATTTATAGTATATATTAAACAAGAGACATTTTTCCCGAACTGTATATAAGCTACTTTATATGACCCTTAATTATTATTTCACCTTTCTGATACATATTGTAGATACGTTTAAGTCTGTTTTTACTCTTTAGATCTGTTTGTTATTTATAACATACTATTTATTAACCTTGTCTAGACAAACATTCCAGTATTTTTTCTGTATACCGGATACGATAAAACTAATTTTTTATCCTACTGCACCAGAAGGAAGGTACATAATATTTTTCAGGTGTCTATAAGTGAGCTGTTTCGTTAGCGCTGTATTCATCCCCAGATTGTCATAGGTTCCATTTTTACTGAATTGTACTAAGAGGGTAATATTTTCAGTGCCTTTTACACGCAGTCTGGTTTTATTGGTGTTTTAATATTTATTTTCACTGTAGTCCATGTCTAGCGCACAACTAAGACATATATTATTGTTTCCAGGAAATGGCATCGTGGCAGCTGACGCTGGCGAACAGCCTGGTCAAATTCAAGGGCCGCCAGCTGCCTCCTGAAAATATCCTCCAAGCGAATAATGTCAAGTACCCGGCCGGCGACACCACCGACGGCTGGACAAGGGACATGAGGTATTTCACTAATATTGTACAGTCAAGAGCACGCTAAGCTTGGCACCTTGGACTTTGACCCGGCCCTGTATTCTATGGCGCGCAGTATGAATCAGAGCTCGGCTTAAACTGGTAGTGTAAAGCTTGACTTGGTCTTGACTGTACAATTCGCTTCGCTTGACTGGGGATTCGCTTACGGCCACTGTGAACGGTTTCAAAGTATTCATTTTTGATTAATTGACTTAGTTTTCAACCGACTTCAAAAAAAAAAGAGATTCTCAATTCGACACGTATGTTTTTTTATGTTTGTTACCTCAGAACTTTCGACTGGGTGAACCAATTTGGATGATTCTTTTTTTATTTTAAAGCTGGTGCTTCCCGTGTGGTCCCATTTTAATTTTATGATACAAAATCAGAATTTACACTTCGAACAACAAAAATTGGATAAAGGCGTATGTTCTTTTAATTTATTTTTTAATCTTTTAAATTTGTGATCAGATCCAAGCACCTGCTGCGACTCGCGACCTTATCGTCGTGGGTGGTGATCACGCCAGAGCGCACGCGCCGTGACGCAGAGAGCTTCGTCGACCTGATAATGAAAACTGGCAACGGCGTTGGCTTCCGAATGCCGAAGCCAGAGATTGGTAAATTTTATATTCAAAAACAGGAAGTATTATATAAGTAACAGTATTAATATATTTACTTGTCCTTTATAAATAGTAATATAATAATATTGAAATGTAATATTCTAATTAACCGGGTAAAAAATTACAGAACATAAAAAAGGAAACCAACAAACAATATAGCGATTTTTATTCAATATAGGCTTATGATTTTGACAGTTAAGTAAGCCTATGGCACAGCGCAACATAAACACTTGATAAGTATACGAATACAATACCTTTTCTTGTACTGGCCTGTAGCCGCAAGTTTAATGGCAAGCCCGAGTAATAAACGGTTTCGATTCCCGCTCGGGTTGATTTGTGTATACTCGCATACATGAACATTACATTGATCGGTCTGGGTATATTTATTATAATTCGTTTGTTATTTATTTACCTTTCTTGCAATCGCTGTCTAGTTCCGTCTAGGGACTAAATAAACCGTGCGTGAATTGTCTCACAATTAAAATTTTGCTTTTCAGTGCCCCTCCAACGTGACAGCCACATGGACTATGCCAACATGTGCGAGAATGTGATTGCCCGCCGGAATCCTTCATTGCTGTGCTGCGTTTTGCTGAAAAACTCCCCAGACAAGTAATTTTTTACCAACATAATATACTTATTAATATTTGCCTAGCCTAAAGCTTATGAAACAATTCAACGTAGCTCTGGCCTGCTTTTAAAAATAAAACATTCATCCTACTAATATTATAAACGCGAAAGTTTGTATGGATGGATGATCGTTTCTCTTTCACGCAAAAACTACTGAACGGATTTTGATGAAACTTTACAGTTATATAGCTTATACATCAGAATAACACATATGCTATATTTCATCCCTGTATTCTCACGGGAACGGGAACTACGCAGGTGAAACCGCGGGGCGCTGCTAGTAATTCATAAATCCCATTCATAGTTTTCAAAAATGCCTCATCAAAATCTGTAAAATATCTTAGGGAGTCATTAGTAGTTCTTAAACTCTGCAGTTATTTAATTCAAATTATATCTGCACTTAGTCCTTGATAAAATAGATATTCTATTCTATCCTGAAAATATCCACTTTTCATCAGTCTCTTCGTCGAAGCCCTAAAGATGACAGAAGATGAGCGAATAGATTATTATGAGATAATAGGTTCCTTCACCGTGAGCTAGTGCTAAATATAAGAGACGCCAAGAATATTCGGTTACTATTTGGTATTCGGCCACTGTTTAATATTCGGTATTCGGTCTAATACCAAATCATGAAATAAAGGTACACATATACCTCAAAAATCAATACATACTTTCGCAGAATAGTACACACACGCACGCACACATAATCTGACGTATCAATAAACAAATAATGCGTGTCGTGACACGATTAACTTGCAAATAGAACAAATACTTGAGCTCCAATCGGATCGCACATAATGAGACAGGTTTTTAAATGTCCCCCGCAAAATATATAACTGCATATTAAAAAACCACTATGATTATTCGGCGCTTCGGCCAAGAGCTTGGCCAGAATTCAGTATTCGGCAAAAACACTATTCACGCCATCTCTATGTCTGTAATGATATCGACCTAAGAGTTAACTTATTGTTTAACAGGTACGAGGCGGTAAAGAAGAAGTGCACGGTTGACCGCGCTGTGCCCACGCAAGTGGTGGTTGCTCGGAACATGACAAGCAAGTCTGCCATGTCTATCGCTACCAAGATTGCCATCCAGATTAACTGCAAGGTCAGAACCGATACACGTTATTAACTCCGAATGATTCTTTATTTAAACATCCGAGGAGACAAATAAATAGATATGCATTAGCAGATGCATCATCGCCCTAGGCTAGCATCTCATCGGCGCCTCTTGGCTATCTAATGTGAATTTATTTGCAAAGTTAGGTATATCTGGTCATAAGTTAACAGACTGTGACGAGAGTGAAGGAAACGAGAGTTAGAAGTCAGAAAGGCGTCGTCTTTGTTTGCCCCTCCGGCAATAACTAAAAAAAATTTTTTTTAAATCTCTAAACCTCGACCCACCACCTTGATACACTCGATAAACGAACATGTGAAATGCACTGGAAGTCAATTCTCAATGAAGTCTGTTAAAAATTACAACGATCTTCAAGATTTTGTTGTAGAGATAACAGCGAACTTATTTCCGATATTAAGTCCTCTCTCAAATTAACGATCACTCTCAATTTAATTTCAATACAATCAAATACCAGCGCTACTCCTACAATTCCTGTGCCAGTTGCTGCTGTTATTGTATATTATTCTGTATACAGCTGGGCGGCGCGCCGTGGTCCGTTGAAGTGCCGCTGGCCACGCTGATGGTCATTGGCTACGACGTGTGCCACGACACGCGCAGCAAGGAGAAGAGCTTCGGTGCATTCGTGGCCTCCCTCGACCGCTCGATGACGCAGTACTACTCGACCGTCAACTCCCACACCTCCGGCGAGGAGCTCAGCGCACATATGAGCTTCAACATCTACAACGCCGTCATTAAATACAGAGAGCATAACAGTGAGTGGTATTCGTTCTTTCCTTCACTTTAATAGGCAGGGAGCAAATAGTAACCACCAAATATTGAACTCTATGTAATTGAAATAAGATTCAAAACCAAAAAATTAAAATAAATAATCTCACGCGTTTTATCCCCGAGGATGTAGGTAGAGGTAATCCATTTGTGAAAATACCTACGAATAAGGATTCCTTATTCGTAGGAAAATATCCACTTTTACGAGTATATTCGATCCCTAAACGTCATACGTAGTGAGAGCCCATCGCCGGACCGAGTCTGTTACACGTGCCTCGGAATGAATTCTGCGACCTGCTGGTTTCCTCACGATGTTTTCGTTCACCATTAAGCTGATACTAACTATAAATATGTACATTAGTTTTTGACAAACTCCAATGCACACAATACTTAACAATGCATTGGTGACCTAGTAAGTATAACATCATATTTAAAAAGTATACTGGTGTATAAAACAGTACCTAGACTCACTTTTCTATCCGAGGTATATACTAAAGATGCCGCGAATAGTGAATTGGCCGAATACCGAATATTCGGCAACGCTGTCGGCCGAAGCACCGAATATTCGGCGCGAAGTACGTGCTTGGTGGGGGCGCGTTAGCTAGAATAAGACAAGTCACAACCTGTTTTTCTCGTTGCGTTCGTGCGGCAGGCGACGGCCGACGACGGCGCGTTTGTATTTATTTAAATTGCGAGTAAATCTAGCGGTTATTTTCTGAGGCTGGTAACGTTAACGATGAAAAGCGCAATCGTTTGCCACCAAAAAATGCTGAAAAGCTCGTTTTTATCCATCACAACTTACCACTGATTAATTTTAACTACTAAAATGTTGTAATTTGGAAATAAATACATAATTTTGAGTAAAATAACGTGTCATTTTTTACATGATTTGCTATTCGGTATTCGGCCGAATAGTACGGACTATTCGGCCGAATACCGAATAGCAAAAAAGTGGCCGAATAGGCCGAATACCGAATAGTTGCCGAATATTCGTGGCATCTCTAGTATATACACTACCTCGGATAGAAAAGTATTGATTGCAAAACCTTATATTTTAATTCTAATATCATATGCTTACAGATTGCCTGCCCGGACGCATATTCATCTATCGCGACGGTGTCGGCGACGGCCAGATCCCTTACGTCCACGAACACGAGGTTGGTAAAACAAATAAGATAATAGATAAGCTAAAAATAGCATAATCAAACGAAATTATTTTGAAAGATGCACATTAAGATTTACAAGCTACAGACAAAAAAACGGCTCTTTTTGATGTAGTAAGTAATCTTGGTGAATCGATGAAGTTAATGATATCAAAAAATAAATATGTAGTATATTACAAATCTAGGGAAGTAAAATAAGAAATGTCACAGATCACATGTAATTATCGACCGAGGTGAAGCCGAGGTGTGTATAATTTTTTTCTTATCGACGGAGGCGGAAAGCGGCAACTTACGCAGATTTCTGTCAAGATACATTTCGAGGGTCGCAGCAGAGCATTTCTGATAATGTTTTAATAAGAATGTTCTTTCTTTTATTCCAATGCTTCATTATTGTCTATAGGTTGGTGAAATCAAGAAGAAATTGTTGGACCTGTATGCCGGGGCGGAACTAAAGTTGGCGTTCATAATAGTGTCCAAACGAATTAACACCCGCATATTCGTGGACCGCGGCCGCACCGGCGTGAACCCGCGCCCCGGTACCGTCATTGACGACGTTGTTACCCTTCCAGAGAGGTTCGTTTACTTATATCCTTCGTCCAAGTTTTTATCCGATGCAGAGATGCAGTAGGGGTGTCACGAAGGCGGTAGCTAATATGTCGCAAGTTAACTGTTGTTACCAGTTACGGGCGGATGACGTCTTCATTTTTTTTACACAATTCACACAAGGTTATTTATTCCTAAACTAAGCAGGGCTTGTACTATGGGCACTATATATAATAATATATTCTCACGCCTTTTTATCCCCGAGGGGGTAGGCAGAGGTATTCCATTACTGGATATACCCACATTTTACGAGATATATTGGACCCCTAAACGTGATAGGTGGTGAGCCTATCGCCGGACCGGGTCTGTTTACACATGTCTCAGAATTAATTCTGAGACCTGTGGGTTTCCTCACGATGTTTTCCTTCACCGTCGAGCTAGTGATAAATATGTACGTAAGTTTTTAAAAACTCATTGGTACATGTCAGGATTTGAACCCGAGCCTCACTGATTTTCGGCCGGCTCTTTAACCGTCCGGGCTATCACTGCTCTATGGGTACTAAACAAATGATAAACATATTTAAATAAATATTAGACGACCAGACACGAAGCCAGACAGACATGTTCATGCACACAAATGTTGGCCCCGAGCGGGGCGACCTCTGACTTAGAAGGCAGGGTCACTACCAACTGAGCCAACAGGCCCGTCAAAACAGACAAGTGACATTTGAAGGTAGACAAATCTCTAGTCTACCGGGTTTGTGCTACGACTACTAGGGACCCACCACCACTGCTTCAACCAGATCTTACTCCCTTAAGTAAGCGTGGTTCGAAAGTGATGACGCTATTTGAAAATGCAGCGTTAACTTGTTTATACCCCATCATGTAATGGAATGCAGACAATAGGATTATTTAGTATCCTAGAGCGCCCGTGCGACGCTGATGCTTCACGTGGTCTACATACACCCATGACAGTAATGATTTAAACCTACGTGCATATTTATGACTTCCACAATGGTGAAGGAAAACATGGTAAGGAAACCAGCAGACCACTGAACTAGGAAACCCGAGAATTAAGTCTTGAGGCTGTGGAACTGCACCCCAGTCCGACGATAGGCTCACCATCTGCCATGGTTAGGGGCCTCGAATAAGTATTCTGGTTAAAAGTTGGTTGGTTGGAAATACAGTACTTTGCCAACCTTTCGGGGCTTAGTCAAAAGCGTATACCTATTATTTTTACTAAACTTTCCTTTTGTTTCAGGTATGACTTTTATCTGGTGTCACAAAACGTGCGCGATGGTACAATTGCCCCAACGTCGTACAACGTCATCGAGGACACCACTGGGTTGGAGCCTGACCGTGTAAGTAGTTGATACAATATGTAAACTATTTACACAACTTTTATTCGTTTAGTTGCAGAAAGTGAAAGTAGCAAAATGAAAAAAAAATCAGCTGATTAAAAGTTAAAACTTAAGGGTCAGTGGAATATAACTCTTTTTTTCTTCAAGAATTCTTAGCAATTAATCATCTAGATATCAACAGAAATAGTACTCGATATTTTAAGCGGGTTGGGTATTCCGTTATGTATTTTTATGGATGGATTTATAATGTAATAAATTTTTTGCAGATCCAACGACTTACGTACAAGCTGACCCACATGTACTTCAACTGCTCTAACCAAGTTCGAGTGCCCTCTGTGTGCCAGTACGCGCACAAGCTCGCTTTCCTCGCCGGCAACAGTCTGCACACAGTGCCCCACCAATCGCTGAGCGAGACTCTTTATTTCCTATAAACAGTTATCTGCTAGGCCAAGAGAGCGTGGATATTTGATACTAGGAGACCATTCACATCTATTTGGTGGCAACTGATAGAGTTGAACTGTCAACAATCAACGTTAAATTATCATAGATTTAGTATACTTAGATTGGCATTGCAACAGAGAAAGAACATAGGTACTCGTGTGTTAGAGCGAGATAGGGAGACGAGACCATTTTTGTCAACTCTACGGGGTTCTACCGGGCCGACGACAGTTGTGAACAAAACAAATCTCGCTTATTTTAATTAATCTCGCGTATTAAAAGAGTAAGTTTGATGTTTAATAGACGTAAACAGCTATAGTTACGTGTGCAGTACCGGTTGTAATTCATCTAGGAAAGAAAATCCACAGAATTTGTCATTTTACATGTAAGTGCGATTGAAAGATTTAATTCTCTAAATGCAATGATTATAGAAAACTGAAAAACAAATCGTGCACAAATAGATAGGTAATAACATTGCTTTTTATTATATAAATGTTCTGAATGTATAAGAATTCATTGAAGCGAAATATTAAATACGTGAATTTCTTGTATTTCTAACCTCAATTTTATAGTGATTGTCGTAATATCGATTAACCATATTTCAATAACGTGGCTGGCAAAGGTATTAACTAGGTACACAATAAACCACACGCCTTTTTTTTATCGAGAGCTACAAGTTTAGGGAGAGCACTATTTGTCTTGCACACATCCACGTTACACGCACAGAAGTGTCAATTTTTTTAGTCTCGCCGTACTGGGTCTATTGCCAATCTTTAACGTTAATATACTAAATCTATGTAAATTATAGCGCAGTCGGCACTGCATAGCAGGGTTGACCAATGCCATGATATCATTAGAGACAAGTGTGTTGTGTTGAAAAGAATATTCCTACGAAACTTTTATTTCAAATTACTGAGACATTTACGCCATAAATATGTAAGTACCTTTTCCGTGTTCTGGGATTAAAAGTCGCCATGTGGTAGTTTGATGTACAAGCGATATCACTAAAGTTTAATCAAAATCCGTTTTTCCTCCCATCCTAACAAACTTGCGCGTTTTTAATATTAGTAGGATAATTACAGCATTTAAAAATATATATATTATATAATTTTGTCAGCTCTAATTCTGCTCAAGTAGGAGATATATGTAGTTCATTCCCGGGAGCCATCAGTTGCGAGTGTGATATTAGGTCTAAGTGATTAAAAATCACTGTCAATTTTTTTTAAAGAAGAATGCTATAACGTCCATGTAGACAGTTCGTGCCATATTATATGTGTATAGTCTCTAAGATTGATTTACAGGGAGATGTATGGTGAAATGGTATTTTGCACGGTTCATGTTCTTCAGTATGGGTGCCAAAATTGAATCTCGTAAATACATAATTTCGTAGACTTTTAAAGTGGAAATTGCAATTTATCAACTGTTGCTCGCTCTCGTAGGCCCTTCCTGCTATTTTTAACCAAATTCAAAAAGGATAAGGTTCTCCATACGTCTGTATGTCTTTTTTCGTATATTTTTTTTGTTTTGACTCTGATGTTGTTTATGGCAATTGTTTAAATTGCACAAAATTATTAGACATAAGAATTTGTTAAGTTACTAGTTTTTCTAATAGTTTTATTTAGACTATTGTGTTCAAGGGATGGCGTTTTCATGACAACATTCCATCGCTTATCATCCGCGCACCATAATTACCTCAATGTTTAGTTACATTGTAAGCCTAAAGTACATTTTAACAAAATATGATTTACCTCAATGTAACTCAGTTCCATTATTAGACTAGTCGGCGTAAATTTTACGCGAGTTGATAAGTTGAGACTTAAACCACCTTTAGAATATTTTTTTTACTTTGATATATTTCGGATTAAATTAGTGTGATATAAACGGTGCTCGAAATCTGGGTATAATGAAAGAAGAGCTTTGTTTTGTAAGTACCTATTTATGAGCACTAGTCGCTCAGACATATCTCTTAAATAAATTAGTTGAAGAGGTCTGAGTCTTTTAGTTTTTAAGGATCCTATGTGATAACATTATTTGTTATTAATAAACGAGAATTTGATTATGACTATGGAATTTTAATTTTGTTTTGCTATTGACCGTAAATTCGTCTATAAATTTAGTTTGGTTACGTCTTTGTAAATTTATACAGAGAATCTAAAATAGGTTCATTGCTATTATTTAAATGCGTTGTAAATATAAACGTGAACCATACATCAGAACAATAACTTGCTTTTGCACCACAGAATTTTTCCTTCCCTTGGAATGTGTGCGATCGATTTACATGTTTACGTGCAGTGTTCATGGCAACGTAACATCGCGGTGTATTACGTTGTGGCTGCGAAAACCGCTGCCGAGTATTTTTAAAACAATGGAAGACGAAAAAGAAAAGGACGAGCTGGAAGACTGGAAAGTATACGAAGCGTTGTGCAGTAAGAGTCCTACCGAGGTCAGTATAATGTTTTATATGATACAGATTTATATAACAGAGTAGTGAATACGGTTTATAAGTGTAAAAACTTTACAGTATTCACTAACCGGTATTTTTTTTGCAGTTCTAAACCACATTTTTGGAAAGGGTCTTTAATAATACGCGTGCAAGACAGCACACAATACGCAAAATAGGTTTCGAGTTAATAGCATTTTTTTCAAATTTTGCAACTTTTGAATCGTGTGATAAACGAGAGTGGTCTTGGTACTCGTTTATTCTTTTATTTATTAGAGATCCGATTGTGAGAAGGTAGGTACTACGGAAATAGAAAATAATTTCCACGTCTAATGGCCAAAATACTCGAATGTTCGTCAAAAATTTTAGTCCTAACAACCAATAAAAATATCTTTCACTTTTTTGGGTACATACCTAACATATTATATAGATACACTAGCAACCAAAGCCGGCTTCGCACGGGTGCAATGCTAATACTAAAACGTTCCTCTTGAATAACTATCTATTAAAATAAACCGCATCAAAATCCGTTGCGTAGTTTTAAAGATTTAAGCATACATAGGGACAGAGAAAGCTACTTTGTTTTATACTATGTAGTGATATTAAAGTGTAGTAAAATACTAGAGTAATACTAAAATAGAACCTGATAAACTCCAAAACTTGCGATTTTCACAAGTCGATAGCAGATCAAACAGACTATCTATTAACACAAGTATTAGGGGTTTCACACCTGGGAATTAAAGAGAGTCAGCTATAAACTAGACTAAATCTTTAGTTCGGACACCCTAAAACTAACTCAAAACCTAGTTATCGTAGGGTATCGTATCGTTATTATAAAATAATTGCGGCATACAAGTCACACGCGGTTATTTAGTCCCAAACTAGGCAGGGTCTGTACCTACTATGGATACTAATCAACAGATAAAAAAAAAACTCACGCCTTTCATCCCCGAGGGGGTAGGCAGAGGTATTCCATTACTGGATATACCCACATTTCACGAGATACATTGGACCCCTAAACGTGATAGGTGGTGAGCCCATCGCCGGACCGGGTCTGTTTACACATGTTTCAGAATTAATTCTGAGACCTGCGGGTTTCCTCACGATGTTTTCCTTCACCGTCGAGCTAGTGATAAATATGTACGTAAGTTTTGAAAAACTCATTGGTACATGCCAGGATTCGAACCCGAGCCTCACTGATAAACATCCTTAAATAAATATTAAACGACCACACATGAAGCCAACAGACATGTTTATGCACACAAATGATAATAGTAATGATCGAGAAGTATTAGGAAGGAATGCACGAAGATTAACTTTTGTTAGTTAGATTTATATACTTGAGAGCTATCTAAAAACCCACACCATGCGAATGATGTTTTAAAATTTTATCATATCCTTTAAAAATGCATGTACTTACCTAAAACGATTTCGAAGATTAAAAAATATTTTCACGTCTCAGACCATGAATCACAGACACAATAAATTTTTAATTGTGTCTCGGTTCCAATTGGAACCGGCGGTTCTTTACTGATTAATTTAAAATCTTTTGATAAATAAATAAATTGCGTATACTTAGGTAGGTACCTATAACTTCGATCAACGATGTTGCTATATCGTTAAGCATAAGTACATCCAAAACAAAATTCCTCCTGGTGTAAGGTACTGGGTTAATGTGCTGCGAATGACAAAATGCGGAATCATCGTGGCTTGTGTGAGCTGATTGGATTTTAACATTACAGTGTACCGGATTAATACGGCTACATCATTTAATCATTCTAAATACATTACGTTGTAGCTGTGGTTGTAGCGAACTTTCGTTTTCGTACCTCGTACGGACTGCTCTGGGCCGTACCACGTAGGTACCTAACTACTGCCTCGCTAAATGCACATAATCTTTTTAACTTAGCCTTCAACGCACCCTTACAGGGTTCCGAGTTTTAACAATACTCAAAGTCAACCTTATAGTAAACGCATTAAGCATGAAGTTCAGTGAATTACTATAATTTCACGGGTAGTTGTTGTCCCCGTTTCATGCAGATTGACGATAGATATACAGTCGGGACAGCGAATATAAGAGGATATCGTGACTTTTGGCTGCTTGGAATAGCAACCCCTCTCACGCTACATTTTATATACAAAGTACTTTCAGCAGTCTTCTCTTGCACGTCACGAAACACTGTTCTTTTCGACCGAAATAAAAATTATCTTCGCTATGGAATTTCGTAAGTTATTGATGTTCTTACGGAAGGTACATACAATTATTGAAATCCTCAACTTATTTGACTTAAAGATTTAACGACAACTACTTCTACAGATGGAAGCAGACGTTGGGAATGACGCAATCACCGCGTTGAGAAGCGATCTTGCAGCTCTCCAGTACAAGCGAGATAAACTTACATCCGAAGTGAGACCAAATTTTAAACTATCATCAGCAAAGTCGTATAGGTACCATTTTATATCATAAGACTTATTCGGACGTCTTTTACAGAATAGTGATTTAAAAAACCAAATGCTTTCGCGAGACCAAAGGATATTAGAACAGCAGGTGGAAATCGACCACATTCGGGAGCAAAATGCGCGGCAAAACGCCATCATATCGTCGCTCAAAAAGAAAATCCATGACCTTGAGGAGATGCAGCGCAATCTCCACGCGTCGCAAGGGAGAAGCGACCTCACAGTACAGACGCTGCAGAGGGACAACCGCTATTACGAGGAAAAAGTTAAAGATTTAGAGAAAAAGCTACGCTCTCTCGAACTGGAGTGTCATAATGAGGAACAGCAAAAGGAAAACGCCCGCTGTCAGTTCCACGACTTGGTCAGGAGGCTGTCCGTCGCTCTGGATTCCGAATTTTGCGAGCCGACCCACACGCACTCTCCCGAAACGCTCATCATTAAAGCGGCTGAACTCGTCCAAGAGATCACCAGACTTAAAAACAGATGCATGAATACTACAGAAAACTTGTCTAGTGTAGAACAAGACCTAAGAAGCTGCCGAGACGCGTTAGAGAGAGCAAATACGGATAAGGATATATTGCAAAGGCAGCTATCGTCACAGCTCCTCGACATCGAAAGGCTGAAGCAGGAGAAAGAGGCGCTAGGGGTTCAAAATAGGGTAATGGATCGTGAGCTACATGAAGCCAGGGAAAAATTGTCTCACTGCACCAAAAACTTGAACGTTGTAACCGACAATGTTAACCAAAACGAATCCATGATCGTTCAATTGAAAGGTACATGGTTTAATTACTTACATTGCGTATTAAATACATTGCGGGTATAGATATGAGGAGAGTATAATTGTTTTTTAGAGGACCTGAGACACCGCGAGGAGAAGTATCAGAGGCTGCAGACCGAGTTCCGTAACACTATGGAGTCGATCGCCATCCTTCTAAGCTTGCCGACGCGATTCGTTGAAGCTCACGAAACTACTATAAAAGACAGGATTCGTGAAATTATAAGTGACAATAAAGACAAAGCAGTGGTAAGCAAGTCATGGACACTTAATTTTACTTAGATAGGTACTAATTTTAATCAAAATCAAAATGCTTTTTATTCAAAGGGACTTAAGTATAGGTCCACTTATTAAAATTCATTGCAAGTATTGCAACTCCACCGCTCCGGCATTCATAGTTGAGGAGAAGCGAGGCAAGAAACTCTACTTCGACACAATATAGCATTCGTCATTTTCACAAATATAATTTCTTTAATGTTCGATTCACATCATTACACTGTAGTTTTGTGTTTTAGTGACTTGGCAGTTTTTTATTATAGTCGTATCAGTATGATACTGGATCGGTTTTATGTGAACAACCGAAGTTTCGGCACTCCAAGGTTTGGCTAGTTAATCCTCTGATATGATAAGAAGTCGTCAAAGTCTAAACCAATTGTGTAATACCGAAAGCATGGCAAAAAAATTTTTTTTCGAACGTCTTTTCATGGTGCTCCTCCACCAATTCACTTAAATTAGGCTAGAATTTTGACCACTAAGCTGTTGGTGATCGCCAAAACAACCGATTGCGGAAAGGCTTCCATTGCGATAGAGAAACTTAGGAGCGATGGATCTTCGTTCTTTGACTTAACACATATAGGTATCTAAGTAGGTACTGAAGTCCCCGTCCCCGTCAAGCAAACAAACATTCACTGGTTTGCTATATTTTGATTAATTTATAAATACTATTTACGTAATATTTTTATTTGAGTATGACACGTCTACTTAAAAGTGTCAGACCGAACGTTTACAATCCCGCGTTCCTGTACCACAAATGATTGGATGACAGTGCTTTATATCGCAAAAATAATCCAACTAATTAAAAATGCATCTTAGTTGCGTATTTTGTATCACCCCTATATAAATTTAAGTTGACTGGATTCAGTTACCTACGCTACGTAATTCAGTATAGAAGTTCGTTGTTTACTCAATTTATACGTTCTCGTGGTGGGGACTTTACTTTTACAAACTTATAACTCAACGCCAAGAAAAAGAAAATTTGGTTTAAACCAGGCCTAAAATCTGTATAACTTCCCGTTAGCAACTGGAAGCGCTTCGTGATAAACTAGGCATGGAGTCGCAGCAGCTGACCCGCACGGCGCACATGCATGAGCAAGTGACGACACGCGCGCGCGTCCTTGAAGACGAGAGAAGCATTCTAGAAGCGAAAGTGCACAAGCTAGAAGCCGAGCTCAACTCCGCCGAGCTCGCCAGAGATAGCTTGAGGAAAGACAAAGCTAATGTAAGTAATATAGCCTGCGCAGACGTGACACTTTTGTCCCCGTATTTTTTTGTCCGCCTAAATAGAACGCTTACAACTGTATCGAGTAACGCACACGAGGGATTTAAAGTATGGCGTACAAAAAGTCCCTCGAATAATCGCGGACACCGAGGGGCGGTACAGGACAAAAAGAGACGGACATATTTTTTTACGATTCGGGGGACTTTGTCCTCTGGGGACAAAGTCCGTCGTCTGCGCAGGCTAATAATAATCGTTTTATCCCGAGGGGGTAGGCCGAGGTATTCCATTACTGAACATACCCACTTTTCCCGAGAATATTCGACCCCTAAACGTGATAGGTGGTCAGCCCGTCGCCGGACCCTGGTCTTCTTAAGAAAACTGTAATGTTACGATTTGATGATGAATAAATTGAATTGAATCAGATGGCCTATGAAATACTTATGTGGAAAAGCCTACATCGTATGGGACACACAAGCCGTAATGACTGATTGAATTAACAATGACTGATTGACAGACAAAGTAACACGTAAGTTCCGTAATAACGTGGTGTCACGAAGGATTTTTGAAAATTCATCCCCTCTTTGGGTTATTAAGAAAACGATGAAAGTGTATGAAAGTTCATCAAAAGTACAAAAGGTCGTCGTGTTTACGAAAAATATGATAGTCCGGGCAACCGGAAGAATGTCGTGAACCCTATTGAGTAAGACAGAACATAGTTTCGTCAGGTAGGTATATAGGTACTATATCTTTGATTTTGAACTAGTTTTTTGTCTAAAGCGTGTATCCAGAATCACCTCCCCACCAATTAACAATTAAAATAGTGACCTCGTTACGAAAGCAGGCCTAGTTCAAAACCGTTCAGTATTTATCAAGAGTATGATCCATTGAGTAGGTATGTATTCAAGGACTCCACAGCACCGGAAAATATTTGGTATTCTGGTTCCATTATTAATTATTATACTTACTAGAAGTCGTTATGGTAATTCTATAAAAACAACATTTTCCGACACGCATGATTACTTTAATAAAACATTGCTATATGTCTATCATTATTGTAATCTGTAATTACTAACAAGTAACCTAAAGTTATCTGTATAATAAGCCAGTTATGTTAATAATGAAGTGCGGAAATGACCGTACTTTTTTTTAATGCCGGTATATTGTTACAGTTTGTGGCATTCCTCGAGCGGTTGAGCAGGACGCTAAATATGGATGAGTTGACCCAAGACATTGGTATAGAGCTGCACACTGAGTCGATTATCCACCGAGCAGAGCAGCTGGCGAGACTCGAGAGCGATAAAATTGTTGACAAGGTCAGTTGAGAACACTTGCAAATGCTACACTGGTATTACCTACCGTGAATCACGTAAACTGGAATTACTGTCTCATTGAATTCCCATTTTTTGCAGCCAAGGTAAAAATGGAATAAAGACATGGCGTCGTTCGGTCTGTCTATGATCGGCTAATTACCGATCGATCTTAAGGTAGTTAATCATATTGAAATGGAATTTCCGACTAATATGGTACTAATCATGTAGGTATTGAAACTAAAACTATATTTCTATTTTCCAACGATACGCGCGGACAACGCCTATATTTTCCAATAAGCGGGTGCCCAGCGGCGTTGCCCGCGCGTATCCAGTTTATTCCCGTTTTCGTGGGAATTTCCAAAAACAACCTTATTAGCGGTAGCCTACGACATATAAGACCTACATACCATATTAAAAGTTTATATTATAGGTGTTATCCTTTCGAAGCATTAGGTACATAATTGTCTATATAACCAGTTTTTATATTTTCCCGTGGGAATGAGATATTTTCCTGTAGTAAAAGTTACTTTAAATATTGACACAGTCACTCAGTTATCTCTACACCTTTCCTCAAAGTCCGAGCAGTCGTTTTTGTGTAATGCTTGCACGGACAGCTACAGACAAAAAAATGTGTTTTGATATCTAAATCGACACACCCTAAAAATTTTCAAATAATATTTCATGTACATACTGACGCGGTCTCGTTAAAGTTCTGTTACCTATATGTATTTAAGTATAGATTAAAGCAAATTTCAAAAAACAATTACGATCGGTGTGACGTAATTGAATAGGCTTTTAAAATGATGACGTCATCGTTTAATGTTCTGTACGTTCCCTAATAAATTTGCCTCTTGGTAGATGATGAACACATAGCCACTTGCACAGACCCGCAAGTGGCTATGTACAACACAAAAAGGGCAGTCGAATATAATGACGCATAGCGTTCGACTTGCATTAAAGCGCGACAAAGGTGAAATTGACAACACTAAAGAAATATATTCACTGAGACCTAGTTCTTCATTAGTATTAAAATTGAGCGAGCGCCACCAGTTAAGCGAATATACTTATGTATTTCGTTTGCCACTTGGCAAGGGAAGGTGATTTGACTTAAAAGTGGCAAACGAAATTGGCGGTCAATTGTTTCAACAGCATTGCTTGATGTTGTACTTAGTTTATTTTTGTAGTAGCCCTGTGTTCAGTACCCCGTGTGCTAACGAGTATGTGTTTTGTGTAGCTGCTATATTACGGATACTATGGTACGCTGCCGAGACTGCGCAGAGAAAGATCTTTCCATGATTTACCTTATTTAAAAGAAGTAAGAAATAGCTCCAATTGGCATGTCATTTGGACGTAGGACTTACTTTAATAGCAATTATTACTTCCCGCAAATTAGTTGAAAACTGACACCTAATGAGAATGACGTTAATTTACATTTTATTTAACCAAGTAGGTATATGCACAGTATGACAAACAGCACTGCAGATCAAATGCTTCACGCCATTTAATATCAATTAGGAGACGAAATAACTGTAATATCCATCAATTCACGACCTCTTTGAACGATCACTTTGTAATTGAAGATACCTACTGCCTGCCTACCAACCATTTTATATTAATGAATCGTAGATAGAGATCGAAATGTATTTATAGATATGTTACCCTGTTTCGGATAACAACGTATTGTCATGCTTTTCTTACATCTTCTGATTTTACGGTATATTCTAAACATTTTATCAACATTAGAACTGCGTTACAGACCGCCGTAGTATACCAGTTACAAAGGCGTATAAGGATACTCCGAGAACAACTGCAGAGAAAGGATTTGCACTTGGATCTACTACGGCGCAAGTTGAGCGTTCAGGTTTGTCCTATAGAAAATATCGAGATAAAATGTTGCCTTAGTAAAATGTTGACCAAAAACATTTTAAATTTGATGTAACAACACTGCAGGGTACCTATGTCGTAGGGTTATTGTATAAGCCTCGATATTAAAATTTCACTAGTGATATACTTTAGTCAATCGTCTGAATTTCATAAAATATCACGGGACAAACGTAGTTACCAAAGATGTTTAAAGAAAAAGTTTCTCTCTCCTAAGAATGATTTTCTTCCAACCTCTTTGGTAGTTCATTATAATTTCCCTCTGTGCATTCAATGACATCAGGCTTCCCACATCTGAGTGTTGCTAGTATTCATAATTCAACTAGGGTAATTTTACAATCAATGAATCTATTCTATAAATATTGTAGTGCACCTGATCCGATACACTGAAAGAAATATTGGTGCACAGGATTTGACACCTATGCTAATTCACAGACCGACTTGTGTCTCCAGATTCAGGACTACAAAACTAGGATGAGAAAACAGAACAATATCTATCATTATATTTTAAAAATGGTATGGTGTGTTAGCTCTGCAGATATATAAATTACTCTATGCAGTTAATGAAACCTTTTTATTCGTGAGGCATGTACCAAATTTTTTTTTTAAATCTTACGTACCTACATAAGGAAAACATCGTCAGGAAACCCGCAGATCCCAGAATTTATTCTGATTATGTACAACATCATCCCGGTCCAGCGATGGGCTCGCCATCTATCTGGGGGCACGACAGTGCCCCCGCCAAGTCGAGCAAAAAAGCGGCACGGCCGTACCATCCTTTTCTCGATTACGTTTAGGGGTCAAAAGAATATTCTTGGTGAAACGTGAGTATTTCCTACCCCCTTGAGGAAAGGAAAAAGGCGTGAATTTTTATTTATAAACAATGTGGCAGGAGGAAAGCTCCCGAGTGCGAGCGGTTCTACAAGCGGAGCGGGATGAGGCGGTTGTGCGCAGCAAGAAGCTAGCACGGCAGTGCGACAAGCTCGCGGCGCAGCTTAGCGATGCGCGCGCGCAGATCCGCGACCTCAACGCGCAGCTCGCCGACGCCGCCGACTACAAGGTCAGTGCTTCCTTAGGGAGATCCCCGTGCTGCATTCTGACGAATTAGATAATATAAGGTATTTTCAATCAAGTGCTAATATGCAAGAGAAAGAGTATTAACATATAAAGAGAAAAAAAAGCTTTAATTTTTTTCATGTTCTATTCTAACACAAAAAATATTATTTTGTAAACATGCTTTGCATAAAGTTTCACTGTCGCACTAAAGCGCCACTTTTGTCGGCTTTTTAATTAATTTAGTTATTTTCGTGCAATAAAAATCAGTGCCGATGCTATCTTAGCATCTTGAATTATTTTTTTAGTGAATTTTCTGACTGACTTGAATTAGTTTTCAAAATTTGCACTTAATTTAAAACGACCATGGAAGTATATTAACACAAGGCGACAGACCTGAAACAAAAGTTCAAAATGATCATGATTTGAGGTATCATAATGTACTCGTATTATAGTTATTAGATGACACCGGAAGTTATAATAAATAGTACGGTACTTATTTCCTGAAATATGAATACTTCTATATAAAGTTATTAGATAGGTAATTGGAACAATCGGTTTTAAACGCAAAGATGCGACAATACGGCAATAGGTAATGATCAACAGTTTTGTTTGTAATTAATATTTATTTGATATTCATTGTGCTAGTATGGATAAGTAACTCCGAAATAAAAAGTTGAGTTCCCAGGAATAGTGATTTTGCTGCCATGCGCTGAAATAATCGTGTAACAGCACGCATTATTCGTCTATTGTTATATCAAATTGTGTTCTATTAGTCAGTAAAAGTATGTTTGCTAAAAACTACCGCTATTTGTCTTCCAAAGCTAAACATGGCTCCGCGTTTAAATCGCATTTTTGTGTAATATGTGTGACTATTTTTTCATTATTGGCAATCGGTCAAATAGTTCCGAATACTGAATAGTACCTAAGCGAATATTCGTGGTGTCTATATTTTATAAGAAAGTAGCAGAAAATTATGTTTACCTCAACAACGAATGCACGGACAATCGATGGAGTGCCAATAATGTTTATTCAACGTGCCAAAGTAGATTTACTGACGCAGTGTCTATGCAAGGCTAAAGCTATTTACTGGTACAGCCGTGATCTCATTCATTGAACTTACTCGGTATTCAATAAGCTTTAATTTCTTGTATCGTCAAAGTATGCAAAATAGCTACATGCTTAATAACGGGGTATGTTCACTGGTAATTTATTGTATTTGCTTATATCAAATTAAGTTGTATTAAATTAAACTTAATAAGCACTTTTAAAGGTCAGGATGTCTAAACTAATTACTACTGAATTTGATATCCTGCCTAATCATAATAAAATATGTCTTATATTAGATATTAGCAAGTGCCCAGCGGCGTTTGACCAATGATATTCTATACAAAATAAGATAGATGCAGTACCTGTACTGAAAATAATACAATAGTCTGAAATTTCTTCAGTTGCGCAGAAACCTGTTGGTGGAATTCCAAATAGTCTTTAGACTATATTGTATTTTATTTTGCGATTCACATTTAGCAATCGCTCGTATTACCTGGCAAAATGTGACACATGAGTATAATATGTATTGTTGTTTTTTTTATTATTACTTACTTAATTTGAGTAGAAGCTGTTTTTTCCTTTTCCCTTGAGAATAGTTTCATTTCTAGGTGTTAAAGTTTCAGAGATTCCTTCTGAGTCAGTTATAAATAATAAAAATAATATAATCTCACGCCTTTTTATCCCCGAGGGGGTAGGCAGAGGTATTCCATTACTGGATATACCCACATTTCACGAGATATATTGGACCCCTAAACGTGATAGGTGGTGAGCCTATCGCCGGACCGGGTCTGTTTACACATGTCTCAGAATTAATTCTGAGACCTGCGGGTTTCCTCACGATGTTTTCCTTCACCGTCGAGCTAGTGATAAATATGTACGTAAGTTTTTGAAAAACTCATTGGTACATGCCAGGATTTGAACCCGAGCCTCACTGATTTTCGGCCGGCTCTTTAACCGTCCGGGCTATCACTGAGTCAGTTAGTGAATGATAATTTCGCTTTTATAGATACCTTTTTATGGACAGATTTATTAGTCACTATGAACCTCATCAACCCCACCCCAACAACAAAATAGATATTTATTTACCATTAATCCCGCATTAAAAGCCGGACACATCGGAGAGTCATTATCGTTATTCAATTCGATAGCAAAATTTGCATCTCACTCTGTTAATACATAACATAATATCAGGGACAATAAAGAATGTCTTGCTTATCCGATTGTTTATAGCATTTTACGCATAATGCCTACATTTTATGCTTTTAAAAAAGCATTCTTACGAACATATATATGCTTTACATTTATCTTATAATTATTCAAAAAATAAACTAATTTGGATCTAGGCCGTATGTTGTACATACGCAGTCATTTAATATTAAATCTACATACACTTAAATTGAAAATTTATAATGTTTGTACGCGCATCTCAAAAAGTATTGCCGAAATTGCATTTGGTTTTCATTTGGATTGCAGTTGTGCTGTTACTGGTCTCACTTAAAATCTGTCATGTCCCATCTTGATACGCCGCCTAGAAGCCGAGTTATTATCTCTATATATAAATTGATTAACTGAGTGACTGATTGTTGATATATCAACAGCCTAAACCGCCGCTGGGTCTAGAGACTTAAAATTTTGCGCATATATAGCTTATACAGTGTAGGCATCCACTAAGTAAGGATTTTGCTAAATTCCGGAACCGAAGCCACGGGTAAAAGCTAGTTCCTTATATACAGATGTTTTAGATCTGTCTAGCAAAAACCGTCAGTCCCTCTCATCAAATTAGGGTCTACAGTTACGTATAAGGCATTGCCATTCGGTCGCTGTTAATTCCTTTGAAAGTCTTTAAAAAGTTGTTGTCTTTGTCACTTCAACATTTCACAGATCACTTGAAACTGACTTTATACGTAACATTATGTATGTACATGGTGTGTTATTTATGTACTATCAGCGCAACGCGGTTTCACCCGCGTAGTTCCCGTTCCCTGGGGAATACGGGGAAAAATATAGCCTATGTGTATAAGCTACATAACAGTAAAGTTTCATCAAAATCCCTTCAGTAGTTTTTGCGTGAAAGAGGAACAAACATCCATAATACAAACTTTCGCGTTTATAGTATTAGTAGGCTTGTTATTATACATGTATGTAATCCATATTTGTCTGTAACTGGTAACAGATAACATCGTTGGAACGAGCACGCAAGGTCGAGGAACTACAAAAGAAATTGGATGAGGCAGATCTGCTGCGAGCGCGGTATAACCGCAAAGTGCACGTGCTGAAGGATCAGGTCCGCTCTACGGGGGAGACCTTCGAACAGGAGCGCACCTCCAGCGAGCATCAGATCGTGATGCTGAGAGACGACCTCGCTCGCACCAAGGAGGCCCTCGCCGAGTGCCAGCGAAGAGAGGCGCAGCTGCAGAGTTTCAGGCAAAGAGATTAAAATATAATAGGGCATAGAGGAGACAAAGCGAGGAAAATTTGAAGCCAAAAGTTATTACAAGTGGGAAAAAGTCTAGTGTGATTTGACCGAATGACAGCTCGTGTTCATACTAACTGACATGATGCTTGAGCTGCAAAGTTTTTGTATGAACATTTTCCCCATGCTCCCTCTATGCTCTATTATATTTTCTCTCTCTCTCTCTCTTTCGTTGGTTTCGATGACCTTATCTTGATATTTTTACGGTGTCGGTCGTACCTAAATAGTATGACACTCTTGTTGTTTCGCTCTGTCTGTAACAGCGTCTTTGCTCAGGGAATATAATTTCTATCAACTTGAACTCAAAAAAAAATACTGAGTAAAATAAGTATTTTAAACTAAAATTTAAAACACTAACTAAAAGAGTAATAGTGGAATGCTTTAAGTATTATGAGAGCGCCGAGCGCGCATTTCACCAACGGTTCTCTTCAACTTAACGTCAACCAACTCATGAAATTAAAAAAGCCATGAAAATTAAAAGCAAACCGAATACACATAAAACCAGTTTTCGATAATTTAGGGCTCGATCAAATATTTCGTTTTCCAAAATGGTTCCGCGCTTAGTTCTTGTTTATTGCACTACGGATTTTGATAGTAGAGTGCCAATTATTACTAAAAAAATTGAGAATAATCTCACGTCTTTTATCCCCGAGGGACTAGGCAGGGGTATTCCATTTCTAGAACTACCCACTTTTCACGAATATACCCATCGCCGGACCGGATTCTTCGACCTGCATGTTTCATCACGATGTTTTCCTTCACCGTCGAGCTAGTGATAAAAACATGAAACTACGTAAGCTTATTGAAAAACTCGGGAAAAATCCAAAATTCGAACCCGAGCCTTACGAATGAGAAGCGGGCTCCTTAACCACCGGGCTACGACTCTTCACAGGTGAAATCTTGAAAAATAGAATAATTTCATCAAATGAATAGGGCCCATCCATAATTTATGTCACACTTGGGTCGATGAATTGTGGCATTGTGTGACAAGGGGGTGGGAGGGGCCGTACATTTTGTGACGTCACATTTCAAAATCTAATATTTTGTTATTTTTTTTCTAATTTCTGATTTGTTGTTGATTTTATTAAAAAGAATTTAAATGGAAATAAAACTAACTAACTACTGAAGCAACGTCTAGTTGTAAAATTGCAATTTATGTGACGTCACACTAGGAAGGGGGGTCTCACAAATGTGACCAGCTGTGACAAGGACGGGGGGAGGGTCAAAAAATCATGAAATTTGTGTGACGTAATTTATGGATGTATCCCAAAATGATTTCAAAGTAGGAATCACACCCATGCCTAGATAGTAGATTCATACGTAGATTGTACGTACTCAAATTTTTACTACGCCTTCAAGGTAAGGCAAGGTTACATACTATCTGATCGCAGCGGGTATTTCCGGCGTCCATTAATTCCATGTGGAAATTCTCGACGAATTCCGTTTAATTTGCACAAATATGTGGATTGGAAATTCATGGCACGTCTTACACAAACTGACAGGTGCGGATAGTGACTTTGGTTTATAATATTTTAAGATTAGATAGGTACTCGAGAATATGTAGAAGCTTCATAGAAATTATGTTTACGTGGAACTCTCCGTTTCCGACGGGCCTGTTGGCTCAGTTGGCAGTGCCTTCTGAGTTGGAGGTCGCGGGTTCGATCCCTACTCGGGGCCAACATTTGTGTGCATAAACTCTGTCTGTCTGTTGACTTCTTGTATGGTCGTTTAATATTTTATTTAAGTATGTTTATCAGTTGTTTAGTACCCATAGTACAGGCCCTGCTTAGTTTGGGACTAAGTAACAGTGTGTAAATTGTGTCCCACGGTTTATTATTATTTATTTATTAGTTGAGAGTTTCAAAACTTCATAACTTTGTGGAAGCCTACATCCTAATAACTTTTTTTAAGGAAAATTAATTCGCTTCAAGCATTACGAATTATTGGAAACACCGCCTGACTCCTATGTTTTAGTCTATAGCTCAGGTTTCATATAGTGTAGGACAATGTTTTAACTTTTTTTAAATATTGAAACTTTCCTAGACAAATATGCAGTCGAATGGAGAAAACACCATCCAAATCAGATCCGTAGTTTTTAAGAAAATCACGAACCTATCTTTATCACCTACAATTTCATATTCGTAGGTCCAGCATGGTAGGTCAGAATAAGACTATCATACTTTTTATGATTGTAGACTAGCTGTTCGCCATTTCACACTCGTAAGGGCTGGACTATACGCTGTTTAGTCAAGTTAGTCAGTAGATGACGTTTGCTTCTACATATAAACGGCTATATGAATACCAAACTTCGTAATGCAATATAATATAATACAATAATAAATGCAAGCAATGTTAATATACTAAGCAACTTAACTTGGTAACAGTGTATCTCCCGTGGTGCCATAAGTGCCTTTCCCGTGGGAAAATCCAAGCCCAAGGTACTCCGAAAAATAACTGGTGAAATATTTTTTACAATCCGGCCAGTAATTTCCTATTTATTACAAAAAAAACTATTCGCTTAATAATTAGTGTACAAAAGTATCCTTCTCAAATGTGCTCTATAAATATCTGACAAGTGATATGTCCAATCTTTCATTTTTGATCGCGGATAATTGGTTCACGGATGCCAATCGCCATTTGCGTTGACATGGCAGATCGATGCGCGGTTCCCTCACGATCAATTTACCATTCATTCGCCCATTGTCAGGGCCGCATCTATCATATGGCTTTTTGGGCTTCAGCCCAGGGCCCCGTGGATTCCAGGTCAAGTCTAAGTCAAGTCAGAGACAAAAATAGACGATAATGCGAAAAAATCTATAATATTAATAAATTAAACTGATCGTAAGGTTTGCAGACCTGCAAATCCTGCGATTAATCAAACCCATTCAATTCATTTAATTCAAGTCTACGTTGTGTTGGTACTTCGAACTGAACTGAGTAATTAGGTGGGCCCCTTAGTAGTACTAGCCCAGGGCCCCCTAAACTCACGGTCCGGCCATGCCCATTGTAATGTAGTCATAATGTAGTTTAAGCTCTGCACCGGTGCCGTGAATGCCTCGATTTATATCTTTTATCGTGTCAATCGTATTCGATGTGGACTTATTGTGTTCCCACCTTACTAGCAGTATTCACGAAGATGGAGATTGAATTGATATTGACCGCAGTGGGGGTGGATTCGAGGGATTTTAAAATATTATCAATGTTTAGTATTGTATGACGGGCCTGTTGGCTCAGTTGGTAGTGACCCTGCCTTCTGAGTCGGAGGTCGCGGGTTCGATGCCCGCTCGGGGCCAACATTTGTGTGCATGAACATGTCTGTTGGCTTCGTGTCTGGTCGTTTAATATTTATTTAAGTATGTTTATCAGTTGTTTAGTACCCATAGTACAGGCCCTGCCTAGTGGGAAATCACCGTGTGTAAATTGTGTCCCACAATTTATTATTATTATTATTAATTGGAGATTAAAGAGGATAAGCAAAAGTGGTATTTTTTATCGATGGCAAGTTATTAGAACTAAATTAACTACTTATTACATGAAACCGATAATTTCTCTAGTGGTAGGTACACATCCGATTTTAATGAATGAGGTGTCTGTTATGATGTAGTAGATCACGCTTGAGACTAGAGAAATCAACAGAAGTCTAATATTGTATTCATCGATGATATTTTAGTGATATTCGTTGAAGTCGGTTTTTTTACTCTTTAGAGTTCGGTTTTTATCTCGTAGTCGGGTTTTAGTTTCACCTATATAATCCTCCTCCCCCCTTGACCACGAACCGCAGCGTTGGTAGGCCTCCCACCAGGTAGACAGACGACATCTTCAAGGTCGCAGGTAACCGGTGGATGCAAGCAGCAACTTGTCGTTCTATGGGTTTCCCTTTCTCAACATTGGATGTCTTCCGGCCGATGATGATGATATTAGGTACTAATCAAATCTTGTTTAAATATCCCGTATAAGCAACAATGGGGAACTTGCATAAAATGTTGAATGTTTTTCTTTTATCTTAAAGATTAAAGGATTACATAAAGATACCAAAAAGAAAAAAGTTAAAATATGCACAAATAATGTATTTATTGCAAATCAAAAATTGACATTTCAAAGTTCGCGCGTAAACGCCTACCGGCTTGACGTGACGTTACTACGCACATTACCTATAAAGTAAACTTTTCATGGCGTCTGAAAATATATTTTTTTAGAGAAATAATATATTTTCAGTTTAATTTAGTGAGTGACGTCACTCGTCGCTGGTTGGTGTTTCAAATTACGTCTCATATAGCGTTACTTAGAATTCAAATATTTCGCGAAAAAATCATAATTTTAGATTTATTTTCAACAATGCCCTCTTAGAGACTACTAATGAATTATTAAGATAATTTATCAATATTATTTCAGTGCAAGTTCCCCATTTACAAACGTAATACATTGTACAGGAACTCGATCGCGAAGCTGCTGGGCATCCTGGTGCCGGCGTCTGTGTCTGACTTCGAGATGGTGTCGCGACTGCAGAAGCTGATCGACGCGCACCACGACTTCACGACTGTGTCGCGGCGGTACGACGACCCGACGCTACTGCGAGCCTCCTCGCGTTCCCCACCGCCCTCTCGCTGCCGGACCAGAACTCCGGACCGGTAATATACAAATAAAATAAATAAATAATCTCAAATAAGTCATCAATAAATCATCTCTCTCTTTTATCCCCGAGGGGTAGGAATTCCATTTCTGGAAATACCCACGTTTCACCACTATTTGAACTCCTAATCGTGATAGGCGGTGAACCCATCGCCGGACCGGGTCTATAAACAACATTTATCGTAATCGTGGTCATTTTGACGTACGTTGCTTCTTCCGTACATTTGCCATTACAGCCAGTGGAATTAGATGCACTGACCGCCAAGCAAATCTATACTTCTACATTAAATATTATAAAGAGAAAAGATTTGTATACTTGTATCTTTGTTACGAATAAACTAGAAAACTACTGGACCGATTTTAAAAATTCTTTCACCAATGGAAATCTATAATATCCCTGACTAACATAGGCTATATTTTATTCCCGTATTCCCAAGGAAACGGGAACTACGCGGGTGAAGCCGCACAGAACCGCTAGTGTCAAATAAATAGAATTATCAAAGACGTTTAAAGAAAAAGTTTCTCTCCTAGAATGATTTTCTTCCAACCTCTGACAATTATATAAGACAATAAGGCCCCGGGTGTTGCCATAAGTCTGCTCATTGTCTAGTCTCGGAATTTAACGCCACTTTACTCTGCAGGTCTTTCCGATACGACGACTCTGGGTACGCAGACCCGGCATTCGACCTGGAAGATGACTTGTACAAGCCTAGGACCGGCATGTGACAGTCGCGCCGCCGCGCCCGCTTCTAGTCGTGCCTTCTAATTCTGGACTTTATAAACTGAGGTCCTATCAACGAACTACAATAATAAGGACCTAAACCTCGACTGCGTATGAAGCCCTCCAAAAAATATCGTCTTTCTGGTGCAGTTAGGTAAAAACGTAGCCAGCGGTATTCCGGAAATGAAGACCTTGGACTCCAAAATGAGTCAAACCGTTTAGGCTAATAGCTGCGCCAGAGAAATAAACTTGCATACTAATATGCATACATACACCCGAAAAACATAACCCTCTGTCAGGATTGGGTAAATCCACAGAGCAAAGGAACACAATATCTGAAAACTCATTCTGAAATTTTAGATACGAAAACTCAAAATAAATTTACAGATTGGTGCAGCAGACAAGTGGATATTTTTTAATTTGGTCGGCTTTAATTTCATGGATCTGTATATTATACAGTCTCATGATTTCGATTAAATGAAATACAAAAAATAAAAAATGCTTGATTCCTATTACCTAACGGCTTGATAAAGTAATCAGTACAAAGTATACTTAGCAGTGGCACATGTGATTAGAGTGAATGTATCTTACACGACGAATGGATTCTAATCTTAATGTATGCAAAACCTTGCATTTACTTTTATTTTTATTCTGTTGAATCGTTGAGTTTATGCTTAACATTGTCTTCCGTTTTAGAATATTTACTTTAAATGCCTTTCAATATACTTATCTCATTGAATGCCGAGTAATTGTAAATTAAAAGTATTTGTTTGGTAATTTTAGTATACCTACTATTGATCTCACTAATTTTAAGGAATTATCGTTATTAATTGTATAGGGTAGCGACATTTATGAATGATAGATTATGAAATGGTGTGTAGGCAAAATAAGTAAGTACTTATAATGCACTGAAAATGTGTTCACAAACAAAAAGTAAAAATTCCATATCAATAATGTAGTTTATTTTTAAACTCTTACCTTACAGATAAATAAATAGTACAAAAGTTAAAAAAACTTCACGCCTCTTTTCTTTTCTCCCTACGACCACAGATTAAAGGTGGAAAAGATAACTAAAGCTGACCATTCACGCTTCGATTTATTATTCACTAACAAAGATAGTCGATGGGCAAGACAATGAATCTGTACAAGTGTACTTATAAGGGTGGGGCATAGCACAGAACGCTTGTGCATCCGTCGCCTTGCGGTGTGAGTTGAACTTGTAATCTCATGATACAACACCGAGATGCACAGTGAACGCCCACACGAACTGCAATCGGTGAGACATAACTACCGCAATCAGTGAGAAATTATTACATGCAATGTCATTAACTGCAACCAATTAGACTAACATACAGACAAGAAGTAGATGGGCATTTTCGCCAACTTCACTGTTTTGGGAGAACGAGAAAAAAGTTCAAAATTAGAAGTAAAAAGGGTCAAAGTGCATAAAGGATCATTTGAACATCAAAAATATGTTGGATTGCACCGAATCTGTATCTTAATTTACGAGATATTTAGCAATAAAGTTTTGGTAAGGACATTTTTGGACCGGTAATGACAACTTTTAAAAACTCTGAAGATGTTTTGAAGGGTTTGTATCCACGGATATTAGCCACGGATAACGACGAGTTGTATGAGTTGGGCTAGTCTGAATACATACTACATATACATTTTAAGAACATTCGAAAATAAAATAAGTAAAATTTTGGTAGCCATCAACATTCCGCATACATTAAGGTGGTGTTTTTTTATACAAATGCTAAAGGTATCGGCTTTTTATTTACCCTCTTGAAGAATTCCCTTGATTTTCCAGTCACATTGTATAGTGTTATAGAATCAGTCTTTATACTAACGATTTATGTAAATAACTAAAAACATATAAACTCTCCACAATTTATATGATTAGGTTACAATCAAATTTAAAATAACAAAACTTTTTTAAAAAAACAAATAACTTTTCGCCAAACTGTACATCTGTCGTAACTTAGGTAAGCACTTTATTTTATACAACAGTCAAAAACAAATAATATAATTTGAACATTCTTATGAAATAAGAAATAATAAAAGACTTTTACTTGAATGAACTAAAACGTATTTTCTCCAAAATGTAAAAAAAAGTATAACATTTAATGCTTAAGTATATTTATGTTCTAAATAACAAACAATAATTCTTTAGTTTTAAATGATACCCTTAAAAATTAATAAAAAAATAATGTTCATTTAGTACTTTAATATTCATATTATAACTTGCTATCCTTTATAGCCCAGTCATATTAGGGGTGAAAATTGGTTTTTCGCAAATATCTTTGTTCCTATTGCTTAAATGAGATTTACACTTATTATAAAAGTTGTCGAGTATACAATTTTTTACAACTTTTGTTAGAAATTTTATACTTTACAACTTTTATAATAAGTGCAAATCTCATTTAAGCAATAAGAACCGATATATTAACGAAAAACCGATTTTTATTACCTTTGACCTTCAATATCTTAAGACGCGAACACGATAGCATTTGTGACTTTTGAGACAATATTTAGGACGACAAAACAAAGTTTTATACCAATTTACAGCTTATTTTCTTTCATTCCGAGGTTGAGGTCCCTTTTTTTACCTAATATGACTGGGCTATTAGGATAATTCTTTCTATAAAAAAATTAAATGTCATTACCATCCCAAAACTGTCCTTACCGCTCTACTTAACAGGACCCGGCGAGGACAGTCGTGGTAAGGACATTCGACGGTTTTTGTGACTTTATTCTAAAACTTTCCAATATTACACCGGTTTTTTAGACGTATTCCGCTCAAAAAAGCTGTTTTTATAATATATCTAGGACTCAGACATATATAAATAGTACTTACCTTAAATAGAGCGGTGATAGCCCGGACGGTTAAAGAGCCTGCCTAAAATCAGTGAGGCTCGGGTTCGAATCCTGGCATGTACCAATGAGTTTTTCAAAAACTTACGTACATATTTATCACTAGCTCGACGGTGAAGGAAAACATCGTGAGGAAACCCGCAGGTCTCAGAATTAATTCTGAGACATGTGTAATAGACCCGGTCCGGCGATAGGCTCACCACCTATCACGTTTAGGGGTCCAATATATCTCGTGAAATGTGGGTATTTCCAGTAATGGAATACCTCTGCCTACCCCCTCGGGGATAAAAAAGGCGTGAGATTATACTTATACTTATACTTACCTTAAATCTGGATGTGGTGCCGGTGTGGACATATTTTCAAATTTTTAGAAGGAACGCTTGTACAGCAAAAACAAAGGCGCGCTATCTAACATTTCTACGCTCAACGGACGAATGACGAGCTTGCCTATGCACAGTGATGCGCTTGTATGTGTGCGGTGCATAGTTTACTTATGCTTTAACATTTTGTTACGAAAACCGGTAAGGACAAAAATTGCTACCAGAAGTTGTAACGTTGTAAATAACATGTTTATGAGGCACCTACAAATTTATTTTCTATTTTTACTTAATGCTAAAACTATATTTTAAGGTATAAAATCATAAGTAAGTGTAAATTTGCTAGTAATTTTTTTGTACACCGAGTCAAAGTTTTAAAAGTAGAAATGCAGCACACGTTACACCCCGATTTTTTTGTTTCAGTCCAGTATTACTTCCAATTTAAATGAGTTGTTTGAAAGACAATCTTATAAAAAGTAAGTTAATAAGGCATTAATTGGTATAGTAACAGAAATTTCACATTAAATAAAGTAATTTTTAAAAAATCAGGCTGCAACCAGTTTTTGGCCCTTTGGCGAAAAGTCCCAGATACGTTACATACAAGCACACCGAAAATGAAGCTCACGAAAGGAACTACTTAATATAATAACCCACTCTCGGGAGTCGGGACAGTCGTTTTCGAAGTTATACTTACGTTTTGAAATATTATTATTATTACATGTTTTGATTATGCCATTCCTTTCAGATAGTAATGTAGTACCGCATAGAAATGTACCTACTACCCAAAGATATTATATATATAGAAAGACGTAGATATGTTACTAGAGCACGGAAAATGAGGCCGACAAATGTAGCTAATTAACCACATTTTATTTAGTCGTATTGTATTTGAAGTCGTATTTTAAGCGCAACTCTTAACAGATAGCTCTCTTTTTCTATATTATTCGTTCCGTATCATCTTTCCCTGTCATTGTTGTATCCTATAAATACGCTAAGAAGTAAGTATGTACATGTTGTAGCACACTCGTAGGGGATCAATTTTCAAACGCAAGCAGTACGAATATAACTTATCCTTACTTTAATATCTTTGCTACTACCTAAATAATTGTTGAAAGTGTGCGTTTTGTATTGTTTTTGATATAGGTACCTAGTTATATCATAATATAACAATATATTATGATATACTAGCGCCCAACCCCCCCCCCTCCCCCTCCCCCTTTTTCGCACGGGTGTAACTCTTCCGGTGAATTTAAATGAAAAGTATACAAACTATTCTGACTATTCCCAGACACGAGCATTAGCGATAATCGATAATCCTATTGTGTCTGCATTCTTTTTTCGGGTTTAAAACACAAACATAAGAAAAATCCGTTCTAAAGTTATGATCTTTCATGCATGCCGCAATTGATTTATTTATATAGACATACTATAATATTAATAAGTCTATATCATAGATCTATACCTAGAACGCAATTTGCAGATGGATTGCACAAGATAAGTATTTCGGAACGTGAATGTCCATCTTAATATAAACAATTAAACAGTTTTTGTCATAATTATGAATATTTGAGGGTAGTTTTAAAACGATAATCATTACCAGAAAATTCATCGACCACTGCCATTTATTGCATTGTGCGCAAGACGTGATCACTGATAATTATAATTAAAAATGTTCTTCCAGTTTATTTATTTCTTACTGCTTCTTGTACCTGGTAAGTTATTCAATTTCTTACTTATCATCACTACATAGTATAAAACAAAGTCGCTTTCTCTGTCCCTATATCCCTATGTCCCTATGTATGCTTAAGTCTTTAAAACTACCTAACGGATTTTGATGCGGTTTTTTAAATAGATATAGTGATTCAAGAGGAAGGTTTTTGTGTTAGCATTGCACCCGTGCGAAGCCGGGGCGGGTCGCTAGTTATGTTGAAGTGGGCTTGCATTTCTGAATATGAAAAGTCATTAAACGTTTGGTTAAATAAGGTGACGTATCGTAAAATTTGCCTTCGATATTTAGTTATATCCGTGCACTCGTGGAACAATTAATTACGAAAACCATTAATAAAAAAATGTTTATCTTTTTTACTACCTACTTAATGGAAAAACTAATTAATTTGGCAGACTAATGTTATTGGTATTCCAAATCATTCAGTACTAGCATTTTAGCAACCGCTTGGCATTCGTAGGCTGTTTATCTTAAACTTGTCTGTTTACTGTTATAAAACAGACACATTTGCTGTGACTTCATCTACGTGGCTAAAAAAGAATCGAGGTATAAGGTAGCCTATCTATACCATAATACGGTAGGTTGGTTGAAGGTACCACTACCACATCGTAAAGAATTCATAGACTTATATGTTCACTTATATCATTCGTCATAGGTATACCTACAACATGTATCAGAATAAGCGCAATTCCTGAAATTAGTTTGTTCAGTATCGACTACTTAATTGATTTCAGCAATTTTTAATGTGTATTTTTTTTTCGAAAAATGAATTAAGTAGCACAGCTGAATTTACCTACGGAATCACCTATGGAAATCGTACAATTATTGCTCTTTATTTAGGAAAATTTGTTAGACACAATTAAGTACGAAGGCATCATATTTCTAATATTAATATACTAAATGCGGTATTTGAGGAATTGCGCTTATTCTGTTACGAATGAGAACAGGAGAGTCATGTGAAAGAAAAAATTCCCACAGCACTACTGGTAGTGCCATTCACCTAGTAGTGGCAAGGGAAACAAACGTATATTTACCTATGTACCTACCTTCTCTTTGCACATCCCCAAATAACAAAATAGTACCTACCCACCTACTAGCTCCCCTCTGTAGCTATTTTTTTTATCACGAATTAAATTAAATTTCTAAAATTATTACCTACATGAACCGATTTAACTTCACCAGTCTTACCGCGACACGTCCCCCGCTACATCGACCTCGATGAGGAGGACCAGCATCTGTTCCGAGCAGCGTACGACACTCCGTCCTACGACCACGAGGATTACGAAGAAGATGACCTTCCTTTAGGCAAGCTTGACCTCGTGAAGGACGGGCTGTGGGCTCTCAAGGCCAAGATTAAGGAGTTAAAGGCTTTCGACAAAGCCCTATTGGCCAATTTGTTGTCTTCCAAGCTGAAGATGAAGGAATTGCTGAAGAACCACCTTCTGGAGTTGAAGAAACATCACCACGAGGAGAAGCCGAGCTACAGCTATCACGCTCCGAGCTATCAGGTATTTACACTTTATTGCATTACCGCCTTTCCATGCCAATTTGTTTTTAAAAGCGCTCCAGAAATTTCGACCTAATTGACTACATAGGGACTTACAGGGGGTTATCTCTTCAGTTGTTCCGAGTTAATCCCCAACATAAACAAAAACACTGTTACATCTATAAAATATTAGACAATTTTTTTAAGGTCAACTTGTTCACCAACACTAAACAACACAACTTTTTTTATTACCTACATTGACAACCGTAATCGAGAAGTAATCAAAATGAGAAATGGGCTCATGAATCTTTACACTTGTAATGCGAGTCTGACCTCTAAAGCCCTTGTAATAACAACTTTACAAAGTCCAATGTGTCAAGCTCCACGTGCTCTTGACTGTACCTACTTGAGGGATCGCAAACGGCTTAATTTTTACGTATCTAAGTACCACTGGTACGGTAGGTATGTACCAGGACATTGCTTCTGTATACTTATAGAAAGCACTAAATGTCAAATAAAAACGATTATAAAAAGACTAAAAGGCCCCTCATTATTGTAGAGCGATTTGTACGGAATCCTTCGTGTGCGATCCGACTCGCACTTGGCAGGTTTTTACGATTTAACCTCGTGATAAGCATAATTCTACCTTAGTCAAATCTTGGTTTAAACACGTAACCTTGATCAACTCCTTGGCCCAGTGATTGAACTGTTTAAACTGTCGGACTGCGGAAGAAAAGTTCGCATAAGTATTCGAATTCGCAAGGACGAAACCTGTGAAATTGTTTGGACAGATTAATGTCACTAATAACCTGCTCAATGAAACACAAAGGAAGTACGCATGACGTTGTTTATCTGTAAATATTGTTTATAACACATTTGCTCGTAAAAGGTGTCTTATTTCACCAATTTTAATATCGTTACCTATCTCATTACACCCAAGTGCGGTAAGTGTAAAGTAAAACGCACGGTTTATCAAGATGCTCCGTCTTAAAACGAACGGTACTTTTTAAAATCTCAGCAAAGAGTTTTTATGTCAAAAAAGTTTTTAACATTTTATGATTAAAATTAACTTTGGGAGATAAAATATATTAAAGAAATATTTATGTACATAATTATTTAATTTATTTAATTTTGAGAGTAAATTACAACCAATCTCTAACAAAAACACAAAAATATTATTTTACTTTATTAGTAATAAGTACTAGCTGTTTTTTGTGCCTTTTCCTAAAAAAAAATGATGATGCGCGCCGCGCGCTTTTTCTTAACGCTGTATTGTTTTTATTCGTTTACCATAGTCGGAGTTTTATTTTATTTCCTCGCAAATGTGTTATAAAACGTCGTATGACATACGTGCGCTTTGATAATTACAGCCTCTGCTGACTTGTAGCCCTCGCCTACGGCTCGGGCTAGCAATATCGCCTCGGCTGTAATTTTCAACCTACCGCACTTATATCATAATGTACTATTATATAAAAACGTTTTACTTACCTGTAAAGACCTAAGTATAATTGGCTTGCTGTTTTGTATTAATTCTAAGTATCCCGTATTGTTTAGCTGTTGGTCTTCCAAATAAATATAAAATAAAAAAAATGTAAATAATTTGTATGACATCTAAATACCTACTTCACCCGGAAATTGACCCTTCAACCGTCCGAATCGAACCCGCGATCTCCGGCTTAGAAGGCAGGGCATTATCAACTGAGCCAACGGGCCCGTCGACTTTAATTTCTCTAGTCTTTTTATGTTCTTTGCTGTGCCCCAACCACATCTATTCATTTAAGTTTTTGTAGCTCCCTCGAATGATCTAACAATCGAAGTACCTACTGATACAAGCAAACTAACAATTCTACTTCAATCGGATGCTGAATTCTACCTTGACGACGTGTGTTGTTTTCAGGCCCCGCCCCAGTATGAGCCCCAGTATACTGCGCCCCAGTACGCAGCGCCCCAGCAGTATGGACACGACCCCTACTACGGCCACTAATCTCCAATCTACATCATTGAAACTGCAGTTTTATCCTTTCAATCACAAAACGCAGGACGTATTTTATTAACTCTGTCAACTCCACATTATTTTTCTTGAAAAGAAACAGAGTTGAGACAGTAGTGAACCAAATTTAAGTTTTAATAATAATTGATATTAATAAACTATATATAAAATTTCAATATTCGATTTTTACACATCAATAAATTGTTTTTTTACAACCAAGCCTTTATGCGATGTGCAATTAGTGGTTTAAAAACAAAGCCGTTTATCTTTTGTCTTGTTCACTCGTTAACATAATAGGAAAGTGTATTTATAAAATAAATTCTTAATTGGGAAGGTCACAGCGAACTGCTGAGTGGTGTAGTTGACCGCGGCGCGCGCGCACTGCACACGTGTACTAGAGGCGAAACGCTTTTCCAATATACACGAAACAGAAGTTCGCCTAGTTTTGCATTGTGTCAGGGGCCGCCGATTACACTGAAGTATGACCGAGAAATTGTATTAATGAAATATCAGAAGTTTTTGAAACATGTTTTGTCCAAGCATCCCTGATAGAGTGGACATGTCCTTATCAATACAATAGAATTAACTAAGTGTCGCCAAGAGTGTACCTGCTTCTACGACGATGAGGAACAATTTTATTTGGACTTTCTTTCTGGTTAGTATCCTACACAAATTATTACATTTAAATATTAATTTTAAAGTAATACAGTATAATACAAAGTAAACTGAATTCTATAAAATACTACTTACGCTTTATTATGTTTATTAGTTTGTGTGCTCTCGCATGGAGCTCGCAACGGTATATAGAATTACCCTTAACGAAATAATTGTACATAGAAATCACTTTTCGCCGTCCATCGGCACAAAGAAGACATATTAAAATAACTCAATAGCTATTTTGTTTACGCTTTATCATTATGCTGTATATGTTATATCTACAATTACATTATAAAAAAGAAATATCTCTGTTTGTTTGTTTTTTTTTAAACATTATTTGCTAGGAGTAACTTGGACTATAAGTTTCCCTCGGGACTTACGCGGGTGAAATCGCACGCAAGCTAGGAAAACATCGTGAGGAAACCCGCAGGTCTCAGAATTAATTCTGAGGTATGTGTAACAGACCCGGTCTTACCTACCTATCACGTTTTGTGTTTGTATTTGTAAACACCTATGTATTTCCAGAAATGGAATACCTCTGCCTAACCCCTAGGGCATAAAAGGCGTAATATATATTTTTTATTTTAATTATAAAGAATATTTTATATAGTTTAATGAGAAATAGTAAAATTTGGGTTCCTTAATGACCTAAGTTAGCACTAAAGAGGCGATTTTTGGTAATATTTAGATTAGCGAATAATAACATAGAGCTCAGAAGAGAAAAAAAAACGACTTCAACGAATAATAGTAAATAATATAGTCGATTTGCAAACCTCTTTCTTTTTTGAAGAAAGGTTAAAACAAGAATGATCGAAATCGGTTGGCGTGATATTGAGTTATTCGTCCATAGTCTCGTCCACAGTCTTAAATTTGCACTGCAAATTTAAGACTTACAGGGTTTTCTCATGGATGCCATTGTCAGAACTGGACGAAATTAAAATGGGACCAATCTCGAAGCACCAGCTTTCAAATAAAAAAAGAATCATTAAAATCGGTTCACCCAGTCGAAAGTTTTATGGTAACAAACATAAAAAACATACAGTCGAAATGATAACCTCCTTTTTTAGCCGACTTCAAAAAGGAGGAGGTTATTAATTTCGTCCAGTTCTGACAACGGAATCCATGAGAAAACCATATAAGTTAAAGATAGAAGTCGGTTTTTTTTACTCTTTAGAATGGTTATTTGAAGTCGGTAAAAAACGGAATCAACGCGGGCAACACGCTGTTTACCCGCTAGTTAATTTGTAATATTTGTAGAATAAACTATCTACTTAATGACCATCAGTTACACAAAAAGTAAACATCAATAACGCCCATAGTAAATGTCAGAGTGATCTTTACCAAACTGGATCGGAGGCGCCTACTAATTCCGCTCCAGTTGAGGGCGAAACAGGTCTAAACTTCCTCATGTCTATGAAAGGTCTTGAGCGAGTATGTGTAGGTAGTTTTTTCCAGTGATCAAGTTTTTTGAGGTGTTAACGCAGTTGATCATGCCATGCGAGAAAGAATTTGAGTAGGTAATTTAGGAAGATATAAATAATTGGTAGTTGACCAGTTACTTTCGATTCAGTTGTCGAAGTTTTATTTAGTAGGTACTTATATCAAAAGTCAAAATTCATTTATTTCTGTAGGTAAAAATAATTAGACTTCAAGGCACTCTAAAATTGTCTATAGAGATTGGCTAAGTGTAAACAACAGCCTATCTCCACCGACCCGTTATATATCCATAATACAGGACCCAAATCACTACAGGTGTGTCTATAATATTTACTGAGGTCTGAGTCATCATCATCATCAACCCGCAACAGCCCACTGCTGAGCTAAGGGTCTTTCCTCACACATTACGAAGTATGGGCTATAATCTCCCACGCGAGCCCACCGCGACTTGGGAGATGGTGTTAAGCTAGTGGCCACTTAACAGTCAGAATTTTTAAGCCACCCAAGGGTATCTGACATGGCTTAACGACTTCCATTGTGCGTAAACACAACGAAAACCGGGACCAACAATTGCTCGCCTTTAGGCGGAGTACGTCATTTTCTTTACCAGTCACTTTCTGGTTAGGTCACGTTCTGAAGACGCCACTTTCTGACTTTGTCACGTTCTGGGTTCGTCACTTTATGAGTTTGCCACTTTCTGACTTCGCCACTTTCTGACTTTGTCACTTTCTGTGTTATTAAATTAGGTACAGGACATCTAATTTGACGCCGCCTATTTAGGTAGCAGTGATAGACAATCGGCGATGATAGACGGCGCTTTTGCGTGAAAATTTTTAAAAATCAAACGTCTTATTGAACGTTACAGTACGGCCGTTTTAACTTTGCAGCTCAAAAGTTGTATAGTATACCATTTGGCGGAGCCTATGTCAGAGCAGCCAAGTTAAAACAGTCGTACTATAAATGGTAACCAAATGCCATTTGACGCTGCATATATTTAAAGATGGTCTTAGATAGCAGGACTACTGATAATTTTAGTTTAGGACGTAGGAAGTAGTGTAGTCTGTAGAACCAACTAGTTTGGTGGTTTATATACTCGTACCTACCTTCACAAAAATATATTTAATAAGGAAAAAGTATCTTATTCTGTCGACTATTTGTAAATGAGTCGAATCTGTTCTGTAAATCTGTGTCTGTTTGTTTATCTTTCAGCCTAAATCGCTAGCTAATCTTGATAAAATTTTGGAAAGGGAATTTGCGGAATTTGGATTTTGCGTCGTATGGAAAGATATTTTATCGAAAACGTAAAACAAAATAGAAACCTAAGCAATGTTTTTTATCGTGTTTAAACACAAGCTAAACAGCAAATGTATTCACAGAGACTCGATATCGTTTCCGTTCGATTTGAGTAGAATCTTTATAACAGTTTTTATTTATTCATCATAAGCATACGTCGCACTACAGCGGGCGGATTGGTGGTTCGTCAGTGGTTAGGTTGCCAAAAAAATCAATACGTTTTCGAGTTGACAGAATAAAGGTATTTGTACTTAGTATTTGGTATTTCTGTTCCAAATAATTATGTGCAATTCCAAATATCTTAGCAACTATTTATAAACACCATAAAAGGTTGACGCAGCCTTAAGAGAAATAAAATAAACTTCTTGTAGGTACCTAAAAGTGACGAAATCAGAAAGTGACAAAGTCAGAAAGTGGCGAAGTCAGAAAGTGGCAAACTCATAAAGTGACGAACCCAGAACGTGACAAAGTCAGAAAGTGGCGTCTTCAGAACGTGACCTAACCAGAAAGTGACTGGTAAAGAAAATGACGTACTCCGCCTAAAGGATTGCTCGCGCTCGTAATATAAATGCCACTAGGCGGTCATCCATTCACTGACTGACCGCACCCAACTTTGCTTAACCAGCGTGATCGTTACATACACACTGGCTTTGCAGGGCTACGAGCGATTTACTGAGCCCCTTCGACAATTTCTCTGGTATCTCAACAGATCCTGATCTGATGACAATGAGACCTACTGCAAAGTTATCCTCTTAAAAAAAATATTCCGAATCTGTCCTGCCGTTTTCGAGAAACATACATAAAAAACCGATGAATTGTACTCCTCAGTTTTTTTAAGTCTGTTAAAAAAAATGGATAAGTAAGTTTTTAGATATTTTAAGATAATCTTTTATGATTCTGTATGATTACTCGCAATAAAATTTTATTTTGATACCACATTCAAATAATTAATTATAATAATATAATATAAATAATATAATCTCACTCCTTTCATCCCCGAGGGGGTAGGCAGAGGTATTCCATTACTGGATATACCCACATTTCACGAGATACATTGGACCCCTAAGCGTGATAGGTGGTGAGCCCATCGCCGGACCGGGTCTGTTTACACATGTCTCAGAATTAATTCTGAGACCTGTGGGTTTCCTCACGATGTTTTCCTTCACCGTCGAGCTAGTGATAAATATGTACGTAAGTTTTGAAAAACTCACTGGTACATGCCAGGATTTGAACCCGAGCCTCACTGATTTTCGGCCGGCTCTTTAACCGTCCGGGCTATCACTGCTCCTAATTAATTAACAAGAAAAATATTAATCTAAATCAGATCCGATGATTACTTATCATGGCCACAGCTGTATACATACCTATTTGCTGCATCTATAAGCATGGCGAAACCGATTTAGATGAGGGCACTCTTATCAGGAACGCGTATAAAACTTGTAATTTGTAATTCTAACAGCGATAACTAGAATATTCATTTTTTCATTAAAAATTTACTTATTTATTTCAATACAGACGTAACAAATAAATTTCACGAACGTAAATTACGTTTAAATTAAATTACATGGAGTTGTGCCCTGTGAAAGAATATTTGATTGATGACTAGGTACAACGATGACGATTCTTTTATTACCTATGGTCGGTAATAAAAAAAGTCATTGAATCCCTGTGCTATACCTATTTAAGTAGGTATAATCTATAAACATACGTAACAACGTACCTACCTACATTTTCATTTTGCGTTTCTTATGATATCCGATAATATTAGCAATAAAAGTTTTTATAACACATTTGCTCGTAAAAGGTGTCTTATTTCACCGATTTTAATATCGTTACCTATCTCATTACGCCCAAGTGCGGTAAGTGTAAAGTAAAACGCACGGTTTATCAAGATGCTCCGTCTTAAAACGAACGGTACTTTTTAAAATCGCAGCAAAGAGTTTTTATGTCAAAAAAGTTGTCAACATTTTATGATTAAAATTAACTTTGGGAAATAAAATATATTAAAGAAATATATGTACATAATTATTTTATTTTATTAATTTTGACAGTAAATTACAACCAATCTGTAACAAAAACACAAAAGTATTATTTTACTTTATTAGTAATAAGTACTGGCTGTTTTTTGTGCCTTTTCCTAAAAAAAAATGATGATGCGCGCCGCGCGCTTTTTCTTAACGCTGTATTGTTTTTATTCGTTTACCATAGTCGGAGTTTTATTTTATTTCCTCGCAAATGTGTTATAAAACGTCGTATGACATACGTGCGCTTTGACAATTAGAGCCTCTGCTTACTTGTAACCCTCGCCTACGGCTCGGGCTAGCAATATCGCCTCGGCTGTAATTTTCAACCTACCGCACTTATATCATAATGTACTATTATATCCTACTAATATTAAAAACGTAGAAGTATATTGTGATAAAATAATAACAGTTATGATGTAAAATAACAGAAGATACTAATAAAATAAAAAAAATAGAAATAATAAAAAGGGACTTTTTGAGGAAAATCTGTATTTTTATTCGTGTTTTTTTAATTAATTATCAAATTTCTCTAATAATGCCCATATCATATGTAGTTTTTATTACTCTATGTTATTCTCCATCGTCTTACCTTTCAAAAAACAAAAATCCCGTATCTTTATCCATATCCCAACGTTTACTATGAGCTCTGCTATGAGTGTTTGAAATAAGTCATTCCGGGTGCACCATTCAACGCTTCGTTCTCGATTGTCCCTTTTTATTAGTTCTTAGTACCGTTTTTTGGGTTTTATTTTATTAGTATCTTATGTCATTTGACATCATTACTGTTTTTTTTTATCACGATATACTTTATAGTTTAAAAGTTATAACGTTTTCTTTACATAAAGTCAACAGTAAGTAATCAGAAGAAAAAATATCTATAAAATATAAAAAAAAACTCAGATTTTTTTTAAAATTTTTTCCGTCGATAAAAATGTGTCTAATTTCACCCATTTTCATATGTGCACTTTATGGAGACTCACACTGTATATACCTATACAAAATATGCAAAACTAACATGGCTTGATCGAGTAAACATCAATAACGATAAAAATAACAGTAGGTAAGTAAAAGTAAGCTCGGGAGCCGGTGGGCTCACAGATTAAGGGTTAAAAGATTTCAGGTACTTTTAATATATTATGTTAAATTGTTCTGAAAAATGAATTAGCTCTGCTGAACTTAGTGCTACCTATGGAAATCGTACTATTATTGCTCTTTATTTAAGAAAATTGTTTAGACACAACTAAAGTATGATGGCATCATATATTTTTTATATTATTATACTAATTGGGGTGTATCGGAAATTGCGCTTATTCTGTTACGCTTGTATAGGTACTTACGCGCAAAATCAACGCGTGACCACCATCTCGCTTTCTTGATTTCAAGTTCTTTATCATGGTTCAATTTATATGCATTCGCGTTTAAAATACCGCACGATCTGGTAAATCAGAACTGGTTTGCTCGCCTCACCCTGCACTTACATCCAGTGTACGCTTTGTAAACGTAATAAAGACAACGAGCAAATAACTAGAATCCCACAAAATGCAAAGCAGAATCACGCAGTCCACATTCTTATTAGATAAATTAATTAAGTATATTAATTAATAATTAATTATTATTCATTCTTAGACGGGCCTGTTGGCTCAGTTATTGACCCTGCCTTCTGAGTCGGAGGTCGCGGGTTCGATCCCTTCTCCGGGCCAACATTTGTGTGCATGACATGTCTGTTGGCTTCGTGCCTGGTCGTTTAATAGGCCCTGCCTAGTTTGGGACTAAATAACCGTGTAAAGTATGAATTGTGTCCCACAATTTATTATACCTATTAATACCCACCTATACTTAGGTAGTGTACATGCATGCATGCATAGTCATCCACATAACTTGAATGAAGTCATTTTTTTTATTATAGCTATCCTTAAAAAAATAAGGCTTTTATTATAATTAGGTATAGGACACAATTCACACACGGTTATTTAGTCCCATGGTCCCAAACTAGGCGAGCCTTTACTATAAGTGCTACAAAACCGATAATCATATGTACGTGCTCAAAATAAATTATAAACACCCAGAAACGAAGCCAACAGACATTTTCATGCATACAAATGTTGGGGTCTAGCGGGGATCGAACCTGCGACCTCGCTCTCAAAAGGCAGAGTCACTCTACCAACTGAACAAACAGGTCTTTCGTCATATTTGGCATGTCATGGTTCATGAATAGGATATTTGATTGCCTAGTCAAATGAGTTGCTTTTTATGACCTGTCAAAATTAACGCAAAAATATTAAAGAAAATGTACTGAGAACTAAATTGTGACGTCATCATTTTCGTCTCTTGGGATAATCTTTTTGAAGAACGACGTTACTCGCAATTTGATTTCGATGCGGAAAAGTACCCTACTACGGTCGCGGTTATATGCCGCGCGTTTGGAGTGTTACCTATCTATAGGTACCTACTACGAGTACCTAAATTTAATAATAATCTATATCTAGATATCTATACTTCTATAATAATAATAAGAAGAAAGAGGAAAGATTTGTATTTTTGTATGTTTGTGTGTTTGTACTACTGGACCGAGTTTAAAAATTATTTCACCAATGGAAAGCTAGAATATTCCCGAGTAACATATTCTATATTTTATTCCCGGATTCCCACGGAAACGGGAACTACGCGGGTGAAACCCCACAGAACTGCTAGTTAGTATTAAAATCGAATTCAAATGCTCCACTAAGATCTAGTACCTAAACCTTTGAGTATTAAACCAACAGGAGACGTCACGCGAACTAGTTTCTTTGAAAAAAAACCGGCCAAGTGCGAGTCGGACTCGCGCACCGAGGGTTCCGTACAACCTTGCAAATTTATGGTTTTCGTAATTTTTCCTTTATCTATGCTATAAGACGTTGCTTCGTACCAAATTTCAAGATTCTGAGTTCACGGGAAGCACCCTGTAGGTTTTGATTCCCTTGCAAGTGTCGAAAATTTGCGGCATAAACGGCTGTATCTTTTGATTGCGTTGGCTTAGAAGTTTGATTTTTTCACAGCTTCAAGGGACAGTAGACCTGAGTAATTGATATAAATTTCAGCTTCATACCTCCACGCGTTCCTGAGAAAAAGGGTCTTGACAGACGGACGGACGGACGGACAACAAAGTGATCCTATAAGGGTTCCGTTTTTTCCTTTTGAGGTACGGAACCCTAAAAAGTCTGCCAATTTCTGCGGGGGGGACGAGGAAACAAACACAAATAATGTTAAAACTAACGCATTTTTTGACAAAACAATTAAACACTAGCTTGAACTAGATGCACACAAATACATTCACCAATATGAGCACTCCGTGAACTCAAAAAAACTAGTTGTATATTACAGGTATGATCGTTGACTGACACTTTTTTTTGGCAGAGGGGAACGCCTTTTAGTGGCGTCTCCGGTTGGTTTAATACTCAAAGACCTAAACGAATCTCAAGTACAAAATACAAGACGAGAAGGATTTTTTTAAATACATAATGCTTTCCTGCTTTACATTACGCGTTCACAATACAAAGCGAAAGTGCAAAGTTTGAAGTATATAGCATAAAACATAGGAAACGTGCGTTTAAACTTAATCATCAATTTTATCAGTCCAGTAACTCGTATTAAAGGTTATGTCGTAAAGACCCTCGCTCAGTCTTCATTATGGGCACTAAATAAAAAAGGAATGCCAATGTTTTAATTCTGTTTGTCGCAGGTCATCTTTTGACATTTTTATTGAATTAGTGCTTCTTCAGTCATATTAAATCTGGTGTCTACTTCAGGATCTCACTTCTTATCTACCTATGTATAATAATAATAATCTACTTACTGGTGGTAAGTATTATATTTGCACGGACTTTTAGGGTCCAATTCAAATCGCAGTCGTCAAATTAAACGTTACATGGTAACCAAATACCATTTGACGCTGTCGGATATTTTGCATTTCTCAATGGCCAGCCGGGTTGGTCAGCCGTCAAGTTTCGGTTTCGCTACTATAAATATAATGTTCAAAGAAGCCACTTGCTGATAGACAGTTTTCTACCCATTAGGGAGAGGCACAAACCGAAGTGGCCTTTACTTAAGAAAAGTATAAGTATAAATCCGACACTGCTCTGCACCCATTTTCACAGCGGAAAAACCACATTGGCAAGGAAGCGAGAAATTAACAAAGGAAGCGTACGTTTAAAATGAGAACCTTCAAGCCGTTTACCCGAAATTAGTGCTCAATGATCAGTCCCACTTACGTAAAATTATCTTACCTTACACGATAAATATAATATAATAACTACTGTAGGCGTCTTGGAAGTATTTCTAGATATGTCGAGCGCGTAGCGTAGCTTTTTATTACAAGGCGAGGATAAACATTGAGTTCATCTATTTTATCTATTACATATAATATATGTAATAAATAACACTGTAACTAGTCAATGTCTGTATCTTTATAACATCACTGGAACCCAATTATTTTTATATTTTTTCTCTGTATGTTTGTAGGCGCATTCCGCAAAAACTACAGCACCAAATTCTATGCGGTTTTCACAGTTATATTGTTGCTGGTCTAACTTAAAATATGGTATAGTCAAGAGCACATGAAATTTGACACTTGTAGCGGGAGTCTGACCTCTAAGATTGTAATAAGAACGTTACAAAGTCCAATGTGTCAAGCTCCACGTGATCTTGACTGTACCTACCTACATGCTAAATCTTGATACGCCGCATAGAAGTCGAGCTTGAGCTGGGTCAGTTCGGGGACGAAGCTTACAAAAGCGTCTTATAAAACGAAGTTGCTGTTGATGTTGCAACATCTATATTTATAGGAAACTTTAACGTTACGCGTAAACTGTAGGTTATCGCGGCCCTTAAATATAAATAAATAGCGGTTCTGCGCGGTTCCAGCAGCGTAGTTCTCCTTCCCGTGGGAATACGGGATAAAATATAGCCTACGCTACTTAGGGATATTCTAGCTCTCCATTGGTGAAATAATTTTTAAAATCGGTCCAGTAGTTTTTGAGTTTATTCGTAACTAACTTACAAAAATACAAATCTTTCCCTCTTTATAATATTAGTATAGATAATAAATTGTGGGACACAATTTACACACGGTTATTAGTCCCGAACTAGGCAGAGCATGTACTATGAGCCCTCAACAACTGATAGACATACTTAAATAAATAGATATTTAACACCTATGTGGTGCAATCATTTTTAAAACAATGCTTATTAGTATTACTCGTGAGGCCTACAAGTAATAGGAGTAAAGTAATTCAGTAGAAAGTAGTTTACATGAATTATTGCCGTCATTATGTCATTGCAGGTGTGATAGTGCGATTGTTCAGTTGCCCGGTATAAAGCACATTGTGCACAGTGGGTGACCTTCGACAGCCTTTTATCGAACGTAACGCCCATAGCGTGATCCTACTAATATTATAAACGCGAATGTTTGTATGTATGGATATTTGTTCCTCTTTCACGCAAAAACTACTGAACGGATATTTATGAAACTTTACATTTATATAGCTTATACATCAGAATAATCAGATAACACATATGCTACATTTTATCCCCGTATTCAAACGGGATCGGGAACTACGCGGGTGAAACCGTGGGGCGCTGCTAGTTACACATAAGTTCATATAATATACGTAGATAGGGGACGTCCTTAAATACTTACCACCACTTTATATCAATGGCACAAAGCCTGGATTCCAATAAAACAAATGTTTTATTATGTCTAATAATGTGCCTTTTATATACTGTAACGTGCGATAAGTAACTTTTTAAATATGTACTGAAATTGTTTTTTCGATAAGTATGAAAAAATATACCTCATTTCAGTAAGTATAAAATATGGTTATCAAGGTTAGTTTTGTTTGTTGTGTTGTGTGTCAGGACAAGATTAATAGTAGAGTAAGCACTATAGTGCTTACTTAGGTACGTCATTTACGGAACTTTTTTGCAAAGTTTCATGCTTCTAGACCCAGTGGTTTCAATCAATCAGTCAGCCAGCCAGCCAGTCAGTTTCTTCTTTTATTAAAGAAGGATTTTTTTCATAATCCGGCAGAAACGGGAATAAAAGTGATTCAACAGGGGCGACAACTTTTTTAAAAGATGAATGTTGATCGCCCGCTATACTATAAACATAATAATTATTATAAACTAATAAAATAAGCTTGGATGATGCTGCCTACACCTTTGTCCTAGGCATAAAAAAAACTTAGTGGGCGTTAAACGAATCCATCCTGACATTTAGAGGGTAATTTAGAGATAATAGCACCAAAATTCCAAGTTAGCTTCAAACTATACCTGCAGACATAAGGAAACTAAGAGCAGCCGTTCAGAATTTGACTAATTTCATTAACATTTAATGCAATTAGCAGTTAGCACAATTAAGCGTAGTTTCCCTACGCTTCAATTACTCAGCTCCTTACGTAGTTTGCTTGAGATCAATTTTGTAATAATTCGTTAATCGTTTGTCGAATATTCGATAAAGTAATAAATAATATCAAAGGATTTCTAAAATTCCTATTTTTGTAATAGTTTAGTAAGTCAAATGAGTTACTCTTTATGAAGTGAATACACTGTTAATACAGTGGCGCCATAACCTAACAAGCCTACCACGGGAGTTCTTTTACAAGACATAATCCAATTGTTTCCCGATTACTTACGCGGCTTAATTAAATTGAAATGTAGTAAGTATAGAAATATTCTGAGTGGAGAACCTGTGACTTCTGTGAATGAGCTCCTAGGACATTAAAAAATTTCTTTCTCCTTTTATCCCCGAGGGTGTGGCGTGATAGTACTCGTAGGTGATGAGCCAAAAACCTATTAATAGGTCTATGTGGTCAGTACACATGCATCAGAATTAATTTTGGGACCTGCGGGTTTCCTCACGATGTTTACCATCACCGTCGAGCTAGTGATAAGTACCTCTATGTACGTAAGTTTTTGCAAAACACCTTGGTACATGCCAGGATTCGAACCCGAGCCTTGCTGATTATCATCATGAGAATCTAAAAGAGTGCTTTAACCGTAAGGCTATCACTGCTCCTAAACATATAACAAAGATAATTACAGCTATGCCGGATCTAGTGGGATAATGCGATCTCTCGAGCAGCCTTCATCCCACGCGCAAATTATTTCATAATAAAGGCTAATCAAAGTCATTTTGATTTGTTATTGAAGTTTATTGGACTGACTACGGAACATTTACACTAAAATACCATCTAATTGCAACTTGGCCATTGGTTTGGCTAATTTGAAACTCCTGATTAGTGCAGAAGGAAATATAATTTTTGATGTGTTTAAAAAAATCATACTAAACAATCTGTTGTGTTTTGAATCAGTAAATGAACAGGAAAATATATACTTTTTTTAGTGAATTGGGTGCTACAGTTATGCTATACAAAAACAGTCAGTGCGCGGCCTTCACGTGTTTCACTGCCACGGCGCGGGCGCATGGCGCGGCGATGGCGCCCACTGGCCGCGCCCCGCTGAGCGCGAACTATCACATTCACGGTTCAGTATCAATTAAATTTCGAAGACAGTCCAGGGGGTTCGATTTTTGAATCTCACCAAGTGACTAATTCTCACCGATGTGAGTGATTTCCGAAAGTTCGTATTTTTGAAATTCATCGGTGACTTACATTTGTCATACCTATGATATCGATTTACGAGGGCCCCCACCCACTCGTAATTGAAATCACCATGCGATTGTTTTTGACAGTTGACGTAGTGCCATCTGCCAAAAGGGCCAAAGCATGTTTTTTGGAAGAATTAGCAGCGGGGCTCGATTGTGATATTTTGTGATTGCGACGATTTATTGAAAACAGCATGTGACTTTCAAAAATACGGCTTTTGGAAAATGGTGACATAAAAGTCATCGGTGATAATTTTAGTCACCGGTGATTTTGATATCACCAATGAGATTCAAAAATCGCACTCTTCCGGACTATACGCACAGTTGTGACATTGACATGATTTTGGATTAATATAGTTAAAATGCCTATAAACTACGATTAAACGTATTTAGCGGATTAGGTTTTTTTTAAATTTATTAACACTTTACTGTTATATTTGAGTAATAAGATTGTTTAGAGTACGCAAGTGAAATTCCGAGTAATTAAAAAGATTATTTTTAAACTATCTACATTACCGTTATTTTTTTATCCATGAATAGTCAGCACGGTCTCGCTATAGTTTTATTATAATAGATAATAAATTGTTGGACACCATTCACACACGGTTATTTAGTCCCAAACTAGGCAGCACCTATAGTATGGGTACTAAACAACTGATAAACATACTTAAATAAATATCCAAGAAGCCAACAGACATGTTCATTCATGCATGCACTCAAATGTTGGCCCCGAGCGGGGATCGAAGCCGCAACCTCTGACTCAGAAGGCAGGGTCACTATCAACTGAGCTAACAGACCCAACTATTATATGTATCTATAGTATACTTGTAAAAAGTTATATAACGCGTAACAGAATAAGCACAATTCCTTAGTTGTGTCTAACCAATTTTCTAAAGTAAAGAGCAATATTAGAAGAATGTTTATAGGTATCTACCACTAAATTCAGCTATGCTAATTAATTTTTAGGAAAAATTTAACACCGTACCATATAAAAAAAAAAGACGTGTGGCACTCGGGGACTGCCGCAGTAAAGCTATTGCATAGCATTTTGTATCAACAAGACTGCCGAAAACAAACGACGTTAGACAATGCACGGCCTTCAAGCTACACCTCCGTGCCCGTCGGAGTGGGGAGCGTGAGGTTTTTTTTCGTTACGGAATTTCTGGATTCGGTCCCCGCGCTCAAGGCCCTCGATAGAAGCTATGCAATAGCTTAAAACGCTGAAATCGATTAAGTAGTCGATACTGAACAAACTAATTTCAGGAATTGCCCTTATTTTGTTACATAGTGTATAGACAATAAATGTACCTATATATGCAAAAAAATAAAGACTAGACAGCTTAGTGATCCACTTACTTACTCAATAAAAGGCGATACCTAGTTTATTATTCGCACTTGGCAGCGGTATTCTGACCGCTTCCTAAATGCGCCGCCCACCGCGCACGACGTTTTTGTCCAAATTCTTTGAGATCACATACCAGGAGTGCGATTTTTGAATCTCACTGGTGATATCAAAATCACCGGTGACTACAATTATCACCGATGACTTTTATGTCACCATTTTCCAAAAGCCGTATTTTTGAAAGTCACACGCTGTTTTCAATAAATCGTCGCAATCACAAAATATCACAATCGAGCCCCACTGCTAATTCTTCCGAAAAACATACTTTGGCACTTTTGGCAGATTTCACATACGTCAACTGTCGAAAACAATCGCATGGTGATTTCAATTACGAGTGGGTGGGGGCACTCGTAAATCGATATCATAGGTATGACAAATGTAAGTCACCGATGAGTAACTTTTGGAAATCACTCACATCGGTGAGAATTAGTCACTTGGTGAGATTCAAAAATCGACCCCCTGGTTCAGTTTTCACTAGTTTGAATAAGAATTACGTACAAACAAAAAAAGGAACTGGTACAGGGCGATCGATTATACCTATGACTCGTAATGCTGACATTTTCTTATGTAATTGCAGTTATTAGCAACGTACAACTTGAATGCCAGGATAATTTGAATATTGTAGTGTGGTTCGATAAGATTATTTATGGTTAGAAAACATTGTCATTCGTCAACACTTCACGATGCAGACTTAGGAGCTTATCTTAATTTATTTATATTATAGAACTATCTTAAAATAAGCTTAAAACTGTACTTATTGTTTTAGTATAGCTTCCTTTGTAGGTAAGTGCGACATCGTTATAAATTAAGCTTTTTAAAATGTTGGTTTGTGTCAAACCCAATAATTATTAAGGTATGCTGCTTTCGGAACACTAAGCGAAAGCTATGACGTTTGAAAATTAAGCCGTATAGTAAGTAGGTACCTTCTTTTCTACAAAGTATTGAGACAATCATTCGTACTTTGACATTACTAATTACATACAGAAATAAAACAGTAAAACAAGTCATGGTAGGAATCTCAGTAATACTGCTTTGAGCTTGAAACAAAACGTTCTTGAACTATAATTTTATGTTTTTTAATGATGATAGGCAAGTTGAGTTTGTACTTACTAGGCCGTTTAAAGAAAAAGTTTCTCGGATGATTTTCTTCCAACCTCTTTGGTACTAGGTATGAACATCTAGAGACTACCTATACTTACTATCAATCCAAAAGTCCGTTAAATGAAGTCTTAACAACATTTTACTACAGAAAATTGGTTTCATTAAAAGTTATCGTCTGATCCATTTTTGCAATTCTTTTCCGATAAAAATTGCCTAGAAGCTGTAACAGGCAGTCCGCGGTGCAAGGTCGCCCCGGTCACTGACAGTTGGTCGCTACCGACCGCCGCCAGGCCCGGTGCTAGGACCAACACAAAAAAAAATCGGTTGTCTGTAAAGTCGGTTTACTGACGATAGTTGAACGTGACAACGTCATACTTTTTCGTAAATACTGATGGAAAGGATTGTGCCTCTTTGTCGCTCGTTGCGCGCTCTCGCTTGCACTGGAACGCCGCATACGTCATACTTTTTCGTGCATGCAGCCGGCTCCATCGAATTATAAGACGTTGTCACGTCAAAAAAATAATGCACACGAATATAGAACCTTCTCCTTTTTTGAAGTCTGTAAAAACTTTCGAGTATATATATGTTAGTTGACTGAATTGAAATTGAAGTGCTAGTATTAAAAAGATTATACCAAAAAACCTCTTAAATTAAAACAAAACAAAAAATATTAAAACTAAAAATTTTAATTAATATAATAATAATAATAAATTGTGGGACACAATTCACAAGGTTATTTAGTCCCAAACTAGATAGGACCTGTACTATGGGTACTAAACAACTGATAAACATACTTAAATTAATATTAAACGACCAGACGCGAAGCGAACAGAGATGTTCATTCACACAAATAAAATAAAAGTGAATCTATTGAATATTTACTAAAAATTATATGACTATCAAAACCATAACTATTGCAGAACTCATAAGCATAAAGTAAGTGTAAAAAACGATTTTTTAAAAAGACGTTCGTTTGTTCAAAAATCATATTAACAGTTAGCCATTTTCCTTCTTCCAAAATAGTTGAAGTTAAGAGTAGTGATGCTTAATGCGTGCAGTAGACTTCTAATATCTATATATTATCCGTAAGGGCGACCCTGACCAACAAATGCCGAGCAAACTGTTTCCGCCGTCTGTAAATGCTCCGTCGCACCTCAATGTTAATTAACTAACATTTAAAGTACCTACTTACTCGTAAGTATGTTATATTACATATTATTACACGTATGTTCATATTCTAGTTTAATGATTTTGTTGGGTTGGGATACCTGCATAGGAGGAAAGTAGGTATTTGGTAGATTTTTTATTAAGTTCGCGTATATTCTGGTAATATTATCAACTCGAATGTGAAAATGGATGTTTCTTACTCTTTTACTTGAACACTACTTCATGGATTTTGATGAAACTTGAATACGGTGAACGGAGTAGCAGGTCTGCGAGTACGTTATGCCTGTATACTACTTATAAAATACTTATGATATATTTTCGAAAATATATACAGTCCCCAAACGACTGCAGTTTTCCAAAACAAATAGTTTTAATTACTTGGGTACAATATTAATTTCATAGTTAGTCTTTGGTTTTAAACAACTTAAGGGTACATTTATATAGCATTTAAAATGTGTACATTAATCTTTATTCACTGCAAACCACACTCGCGGCACTATTAAAAAAAGATGATTCACCACAAGAATCTCGTAGCGAAAACTCGTTCGTTGATGTCTTTTACTAGGATTGGTCCGAGAAGCGCAGCGTAGCTATGTGTTGCATAGAATATAGCTACTAGATACATATTAGGCGCTGTACAAACGTTTGGATGACACAGGAAACTGTGTTTTTTGTTTCTAGTAACGGCAAGCAGACAAAGTCGCTGGTTGCTAACTTCTGGACACTATTACTGTTTAGTGCGTGTTGTGTTTTGTATGCAACTCTCATAATTGTATGAAAATTTATAAATTTTATTTGTGTCTTCAACTGATAACATTTAGTTTTTGGTTGCATAAACTAAACACTTTTTGATGAACAATGGCCTGTAGGTATATGTCAGATGGAAGCAACTAGACACATACAATCTCTACGTAATTGTGTATTTCTATTGCCGATATAACAACAAATACTAATATCAGAGACCACTAATATCGAATAAAATTACAAATTGTGGTAAGGCGGTACGTAATCGTTCATGTCCGAATCCAACTCGCACTTGGCCGTTTTTTAATTAATGATCTCAATGTAGTCAACTATCTTATTTCAGAACGAAGGCGCTCGTAGGCCTGCCATATAATTTGTTTGCCGCTTGTAGGTAGAATACGCGGGGCTGTTAAAGAGCACGTTTCGTTCCATAGCCCATTTACAACATCCACAGGATGAAGTGCAGACGGTAAAGATTTTTTCATTCAAAACTGCTGGAGTAAATCACATAATTGGTGTAATTACCAAAAACCGGACACTGCAATTACTGTATCAATTAGAGAAAAACCTCAAATAATTCTAATGCAGCCATAACGGGGCGTTTTCTCAATAAAAACTCAACTACATTAATATTGTAACACACCTTCACGCTTAAATGTAGGTATTTATTGTAGGAACTAGGACTCTGAAAATTATTTTACTAAATGGAAAATAGGCTTTATTGACGAGAGCAACAGAGCTACCCACGAAGTTAATATTAAGTATTAGAAAATTACGAGTACCTACATTAGTCCAGCTTCGTACAAAGGAAAACTTACAGTTGAGAAAACTTAAGTTATCGTTTGTGATTTCAAGGTCTCAGAAGAAAGAGCAGTACGCGCCAATAATATTGATCAATTGGAAATTACAACCAATCATCAGCATCACAGACCAGTTTAAATCACCGATGCAAAAAGTGGATATTTGGCAAAAATTTGCCTTTTATTGCCCATAATATCGAAAGTGCTAAACGTGCAATAATAGACTTACTTAAATCACGAGTATCGTATAGTGACTAAGTATTTAATTTTAAAGCTTCATAGCACATAATTATATTTAAAAGTAACTCCTCTTGCTTGTTAAGCATACCTATGTAAAGTTTGTAGATTAATTTTCGCACGGTGTAAAAATAGACTACTTGACCAAGTGCGAGTGTCACACGTGCTATAAGTACTTACGAGTAAAATATTTTAAATCCGAAAGCATTTTTGTTCATTTGTCCTTCTATCACGCAACAACGGATTGACGTGGTTTTTCCATAAAGATAGAGGAGAACCTGGAAATGTTATAGGCTACCTACTGACTACAGAGAAATTTCGAAATACACAGAAGAAAGGGAAAACACGCTCTTGGTTTGCAAATTACAAAAATAAAATATGCTCACGCCCTTGGCACCGAGAGGGTCGGCAGACTATACCCACTTTTCTAACTGCGAATTCCTTCCGATGTTTTCCTTCACTGTCGAGCTAGTGACAAATATGTTATTCGAAACAGCACCTCACGCATGCTTTAAAAACATATTATAGATGTGGAGTAAGTAGGTACTGAACCGAACTCGAAGCCCGGTTTCACATATTTCGTAGGTCAAGCAGGCGTGTTAACTTTTTAAACTGACAGCTTAAGTCCGTGTACATAATCGCGTATCCGGAACACGCCAAGGAGTCTATTTGTTATGTACACACAGCAAAAGAATAGGGTATTTGACTGCCTAGTAAAATGAGTAAGGTACTTTTTATGATCTGTCAAAACGATAATTTACTATGGAAAATGTACTGAATACTGAGTTGTGACGTCATAATTTTTAGTATACAGTTGCATCACTTTTATTATTGTTTAATTTCTTTTTATTTTGCTATAACTGTAAAATGAAAATAGAAATGCATTTTTAGAAGTGTTTTAGAATAATATTTTTAATTAATGATTAGTCGCAAATTAATTTCGATACAGTGACATACCCAATTGTAAGTAACTAATCAAAAGTTAACTTTGTCTGACAGTTCTCTATACTTATCTATTTTCTGTAAGAACCTTATTGGCTTTTATGTTTACACACCGTATCGCGTATGTAGGACGATATGGCAAATGGTTTTAAAAAGTATCGGCACGCCTTCTTATTTTACTCAAACTACAATATGATTGTTAAACTGTGCTACAATATACTTATTTTCTTGTTGTTCCAGATCTATCCATTCATTTTGGTGACGTCACGGCCGACGCACGAGCAGAGTGACGCGAGTGACGCACGCGCTCCCCACTCCGCTTACATCTTGCCCGATGAACTGCGCCATGACTCCAACCCGGAAAAAGACCAAGTGATATCTGTGAGGATCACCTCCTCCGTCGCCATTGGCCGAGGGAAAGGCAAGCAGAGCAGGGTAAAGAAGCTCGAGACACCTGCCAGCGAATTATTCATTCAAACACCTGACAAAACATCTTCAGTAACAACCGAGCAAATTGATGAACTAGATCCGATGACCACTGAGCTACCAGCTCCACCTGGTGCCAACTTTGAGTTTATTAAACAGCTCCACTCGAAAAAGGAAGCTCGAGGACTCCACAACTTCGAGAAGATTCATTCGTTTCCGTTCTTTAACACAGAATACAATGATACTAACGACTCTATAGCCGAAGCATCTTTAAAGTCAGTTTTAGATGTAGATAACGAAAGCAACGAAACTGATGACAATCCTGATAACGTTCCACTGGCTAGATCGGTGCCACTATCGTCATCAAAGAATTATATTCAAGGTCTAACACATAAACCGCTTAGTGAAAGTGGAAACAGTCAGACGTTGACGACTGTGAGTTTTAATGTCGTGCAGTCGTCTCCCGAAGTAACTAGTAATTACAACGAGCCTAGTGATTCGTACATAAGTCCAAGCCAGACTCTAACTGATCCACCAAGGTACTACAGAGAACCGCCCAAGTTCTACAACGAACCCGCGAAAGTGTACAGCCAGCCGGCGCAGGTATACAGTGAACCAGCCAAGTACTACAGCGAACCATCCAAAATATACAGCGAACCCGCCAAGGTATACAGCGAACCCGCCAAGGTATACAGTGAACCAGCCAAAGTGTACAGCGAGCCAGCGAAAATTTACAGCGAGCCCGCTAAATTCTACAGCCAACCGGCTTCCCTGCATCTGACGCCGCAACATTTCACTCCATGGCATTCGCAAGGCCCTTTGAGCAGTACCATCTCCACTACTCCGATAACTACGATCACGTATCCACCAGTGGTACCGAGCACGCGGCGCGTAGCAGATCTTCAGCCTGAGAAGAACTACGAAGTGGATGAGAAAGTCAGCGTGGGGACCGACGGCCGCAGCCACGGGGTGCAGGAGACGAACACAGACAACTGCAAGCAGGAAAACTGTAAGGTGGGGTACGTGGTGGAAGGGAGGCAGTACAGGAAGTACAGGGTGGAGGAGCGCACTTCGGACGGGTTCATAGTGGGGGAGTACGGCGTAGTACGTAACGAGGATGGGGCGCTGCGCGGAGTGCGGTACACGGCCGATAGCGACGCTAGCCCGCGGCTCATATACGACGCGCTCATGAAGTTCCTGCAGCTCAAGTAACACGCATTGCTAAGGGCGTAGCCAGGATTTGATGAGCGGAGTGAACCAGGGAAAGTGAATAAAGAGTATCTATCTGTATTAAAATGTTTGATACCTGCCTACTAATTTAAATGAACCAGCAATGGTAGAAATCGTCCTCATTACATATGAACAGAAGCCTACACACTGGTCTGGCTGAAACAGGTCGAAACTGTTTTCCATTCTAGAATATTTCTGAGAATTGAATCGAAGTAGACAAGGTTATTTTAGCCGCGTTTGCACGGTATTACCGTACTCTAACTCTACGTACCATTACAAAACGTGATGCTAGGGTATTCGGACGCCGGCATAAAATAGGTAGTGATCTGATCGGTTACTTATTAGGGCATCAGGGTGTGGCAACCGTCCCCCCTCCCTGCCCTACTGAGGCTACGCCCAATCGCTCTGTGCTTATAAAGATGTGAAAAGTTGCTCATTTATTTATAAGTAGATAAGGTATCCAAAAGTTGTATTGAATCAGCTCATAAGTCAGACGTATGAATAAAGTAATTCAAATACTAATGACGACAATGTACTTGCCGCAGAACATTTCCGTTCCGCTTTAGTATGTAATATGTATCGCAAAATTAATGTCACTTATTTTTGATAAATACTGTGCATGCCGCTCAATTAGTTAAACGTAGCAGAAATTTTAGAATTACAATAAATATTCTTCCGGATAATTAATTTTTATCCAAAAAGAGTACGGTGCCATTGTCGCTCGCTGTGTCTAGATAATATTTGTAAATTGTTTTCGTAGAATGTAATATCTCTCTTACACTAAATAATGTAGCTAATATTAACAGTGTGCCTATAATAAAGTAGTACTTAGTAATTAAATGATGAGAGAAATGCTGACTTTTATTCTTTCTATCTAAATAGTAACTAATTATTCCTAAACAGAGAAATAGAAAAAAACTTGTATTTTCTTTAGGGCGAGATGTCTTTTTTATAAAGGATGCAATGCATTTTCAAAAAGAAATATGGTCCTTAGCTCATTAACTAGACTAGTCAAACTTTTTTGGCGTTTTTCCTATAATTTGCTATTTTTTAAAAAAATATTAAAAATTTGTTTAAACTGGTCTGTGCTGGCAGTAATAGTCATCATAAGAATATAATAAAAGAACGCCATTGGGAGGTACGAAAAAAAAAGTTAAAAGAAAGAAAACTGATTTATTCTAACATATTTTCGTTTCAAATCTGTTTAACATGGTGTACTTAAATCTAGGTCGTCGTTACGGTACAGCCTTACTCCTAGACAACAAATTGGTAAATATGCAATACGTAGATAATCGCTTACTTCATTGTTACCTATCAATCAATACTCAACATTAACATCGAATATGAATATATCTTAGACATACTTACATTAGGAATGTTTTAACAGAGCTAACATATTTTTGAGTTACTATCAGGCAGTAACCAAATAATCACGGAATATTCATTGATTGAATAAATATTATAAAATCAAGAATAAATAAATCACACTTCACTTTAGGGTTGCTGCTAGAACCAAAAAAAATTGTGTGTAAACAATCTTAATGAATAATTTTAGTTTATTTATAACATACCACGAATTTTATCATGTCAAGAGTTAAGTACTAGTCTTATTATAATTTGTGGGATTTTATTCAGAAATTTGGACTGCATACGCGACACAAATACATTTTTATACATTTCGAAAAGATTGGAACCACAAATCATGTAGACGTAACTTCTACAACAGTGTGCCAACACTACACATATACAAGCGTACTATACAGGCACTGCAAAAGAAGCTAGTAACTAAGAATTAGTTTTCTCATAAAGTTGTGAGATTCAGTAATTTAAAAAATACTCTTTGAATAAACATAAGTTTATTTATTTGACTTTATGCACCAAGAGAATTTACACATGCCTAAAGGCTACCAGTCAACCGAAAATAATATGCCGGAATTAGCCGAAAATTTTCAAAACCATAAGTGAAATATAATACTAGTCTTACAATAAATCCAAATACTCATATAATGTTGATATAATAAACTAATACATACTTTATTCTAATATACATAAAATAATCTAAACATGATGAATTTCGTTAGAGCTATTCTTATCTGACCTGTTAAGAACGAACGAATCTGCCTAAAAAAGAAAAACTTGTAGTTTGATTTCCTAATTTAGACCGAAAGGATGTTCCAAAGCCTGATAAGATTTACTAAAATACATTCTTAATTACTGACAGCTATATTAGCTAACTATCTATTACGCATTTGCACGTTATTTAACAGAAACTTAAATGTTGCAATTTTTGCAAGTGTAGTGCTGGCAAAAATACACACAACCCCGTGCAATCAACAACAATAGTTCTAATCACTCGTGGAAGCACATTTAAATCAATCAAACAAACGGCCGACTTTTCGATTGTATAGTTTGCTATTTGTCACATTCCTGTCCGTATAATTAGAAGTTTAACTGTAAACAATCTGTGAATGTCATGCATGAGCTTGAACGGTTAGCAGAGCAATTTATGAATGTCATTTAATTTCAATGGTAGCGTTTTGGTAAGTATTAAATTTATAAATAAAAATATATGCCCTCGCCTTGTCCCCGAAGCGATTTGCAGAAATATTAAATTTCGGGGAGTAGGACACCTTCGTCACCTGTGCATTTTTCAGAACACCAAACGTGACAAATGGTCCATCGTTAGGCATGTTTCAGAAATAATTCTCGAACCTGCAGGTATTTTCGAAACGTTTTTCATCGCTGTTTCATACTAATGATAAATGTGGTACCCAAGTTTCAGAAAATCAACAAAGGAAAAGAATGTATATAAATTTATTTTCATTTATTAAAATATACTTCCTAAACTTTTAATTGCCATTTTGTAAAAAAAATTATTCTCCCGTAACCGATCAAGCAACGGGTTACCGCGGGCGCAATATACCATACATAATCCAATATGTCGCGGAAATATTCCCGAACCGGATATGAAATGTTTGAAAAATCCATATCGAAACGTCGCCCGTCTGAAGTGTACTTATCAACTAATTGCGTTTATCACAAGTCCTCATACGTCGTCACAACTTGCTAATAATATTTGACAATACAATACACTATCCTATTTTTTAAAAGTTAATTGATTATGATTACATACAAGTTTATGTTGCATTCATTATGTAGGAAATGCAAATAGTTACATAAATCCATCAAAGATTACAAGGAGATATTTGAAATCGAATTTTACAAGTTTAAAGTGTATTTTGGCTTAAGTAAAGCACACGTTATATGATAGACTTAGTCGAAATGCAGTTTCTCTACTAGTGAACTTAAAATACTTCCATGAAATAGTAAATACCATTTAAATATCAAATCCAATCTCAATAAAATTTAAAAAACGAGTACATTTGGCATTTAGGTAGCAAAGGTGTTTGTTGGGTAGGACTGTTTTCCATTGTATATTTTTTTTCGAATCGAATCAAGGCCACCTATACGATTCCGATCCCGCACGGCTCTGCCAGCCGTGTGTTCACGCTACGAGCGCGCTCGGACCAAGTTTTTACTAGAACGCTACTCGTATCATGTAAACACACGATCCAAGTGTACTTGGAATAAGACGTCCTAACAGTGGATCGGACGGCATTCTATTAACTCGTACGAGAGCACTCCGTCCGAACGTCATAGCAGCTAACAGATATGTATGTAAGTAAGTAGATTGTGGTAAACTCGCTGTTTACTATTTCATGCTGTAACAGTAAACTGTATCTACACTACATAGTACGAGCCTAGGTCCATATTTGAATGCTCATTTTTCGGCTGTGCAGGAGCGGTGTCGTATAAGTTAGCTACGACCTTTAAGCCCCGTTTTCACTAGGGGACATTTGTCTCGCGACCTTGTCGCCCGACACGAAATGTGCGTGTCCCGCGACATGTCGCCTGACGTCGCTTGCGACATTTACGGGTTCCTCGGGCGACATACTGTTCACTACTGGCTAGTGTGAACAAGTCATATGTCGAGGGACAAAGTTGCAGACACAAACTACGTGAATGTCGGACGACTTGTCTCCGCGACATGTCCCCTAGTGAAAATGTGGCTTTAGGTGTAGTAATTTTAACAGAATAATATTCAGTTACTAATTACAGCATCCAGGGAGAGCCCATCCTGCCCTAACGAAGCTATACCCTGGTTAGGTACACTACCTATATTAACCATGGTACCTACTTATGACTCCATGCTACAAATCCACTTGTCTTCTAGCGAGCTTACAGACGTATAAAACGCAAGGTGGATATGTCATACCGTATGATATCATTAGAATATTTCGGAATTTTGATATGTATTTGAATACAGTATATCGCAAAATATTGTAATACGTTCTACGTTATATATTCTATGTCTTTTGAAATGGCAAACAGCGTTTTGGTCGTCGATATGACTGATACGTTAAGCTTATAATAAATATAATTTCACTATTAATAATACGTTAAATACTAGCAGTTTTCGTCGTAACATATAGAGCCCGATTCACGCACGTCATCACGGTAGCCCATACACACTTTACAGCAACAAAATACAATTTGTAAGTTTACAAACACATCTGCCTTCAATTTTAAAAGACGCCAACATTACAACAATGCCTCTAAAAACTTCATCACCGATTTCAAGGTCAGAACATCAAAATATATTTTTAAAGTATTCCAAACCTAATTTGTACACAGCTCCATAATACAACTTCATATATCCAAACATGGCAGTGACGCGATTAAATTTGTGATACTCCATGGTCATGGTTAAAAAAAACAAAAGTAATTAAGGGTAATTAATCACGTGCTGTAGTTTACAGTCGCTGTCAATCTAATAATGAATTCAAGAATCGTACGCGATACAAAGATGCTTATAGCGCGCCCGGAAAAAATCAACTGGTCTCCGAAAAGACGTTTGGCAGAGAAACCGCCAATTGCACAAAAGCCCTTTAATCTTAATGCTCAATTGAATAACTGTCTCAAGTTTTGGTTTCATAAAGGCAGTAGGTAGCCTCAATAAATTAAATAGTTCTCGAATGTCACCAACGAACATCATTTGATGTTCGTTGGTGACATTCGAGAACGGCTGGACTGGCATTATTTTATATTGTTTAGTAGGTCAAATAAGGTTTTAACGAAAAGAAAAATTTTAAACTTGCCATTAAAATTTAAAAATTCTGAAAAAACTGAGCATACTTTTTTCTATGCAATTTTAAACGACCACAACTAGAAATTTGGTCAGGACAACTAGTATATAATGACGCGTAAAACTCAAACGACGTTTGTGCAACTGGCTGAAAATGTTAAGCGACCGATACGTGTTGTGGCCGAGTCTTTAGTCGTAGGTCTCAGACTCCTGCTGCACCAGCTTGAACCGGCGCGGACTCTTCACCGCCACCGAGCCGTGCCCATCCAGTGACAGGCGTCCCTTCATCTGGAGATATCTGCAGACAATTCGAAGCAAAAACCATTAATTAACGCCTTGACACAGAAAATCTGTGGCATCGTCATATAAATGAACATCTTTATCTTTACACCAGCATTCCGAATCCATTCGTAAAGGCTTTTTAAAATCGGTCCAGTAGTTTTTGAGTTTGCGAAACGATGCACTTGATGATGACGATTTTTCTTATTATATGGCAACCCCAAACACATACAGAAACGTTCAAAGGAGATTATTATCGTACTCTTTAGTGATATGACTGTAAATAATATATCTTACTTCTTGATGTGTCGGCAGACGAGCTTCGTGGGGCGTTGCTGCCATTCGTCCAACACTTCCTTCGGCGCTAATACCTGGAAGATACATTTCATAACTTTTACCTAAAATATTATTGGGTTGAGATGAGATACAAAATAATCAGGACCTACTTCCTAATAAAACATAGATAGATTCATTGATGTTATATTGGTACAGATAGGTGCTGAAAATATTAGACAATATTACCTACTGGAATTAACAAAAAAGAGAACTCAGATTTGTGAAAAATTTATAGTGTTACAGACATTGAAAAAGTGCTTTTTCTATGATATGATTTCTATTTGTCAGAGCTTTTCCTATGATAACCGGATTGTAGTACCTATTTACTATAAGAATGTATGAATGAAAAGAGGGAAAGCGGTCGCGATCCAGGACGGGAATTTTCAGTAGGTAAGGATCAGGCAGGGATCCAGCCCCCAAAAAATGTGGGCACACAGCCAGCCAAATTATCCGTCAAACGTAGTCAAAACTGAGAGGTGAACTAGTAAATTAATAAAAATAACAATAATCATTTATTTCGGATGAACATTCATAATGTTAGTAATACAAAAATATAAAGACACTATTCATTAAATTTAGGGGACCTTTTATGGAGGTCCAACCATCTCATTACCAGGGTAGTCCCATCTGCTACTTTGTTCGCTGACGAAAATTACAGAGTAAACGTGAAAGTGTGACGTCACAAGACTCACAAGTCTGTTAGGTTTGTGGGGATGCCCATTGTGCCGCAACGGTGGACCCTCTCTTGGTCACTAACGTTCGAGTTTCCAAGAATGCTCACTGTGCACCCACCCTGTTTCTGGGGGACAGGTTGCATACAAACTCGAAGACAAAAAAAATCTCGGTCCGGATCGTAACCGCTTTAGCCTTTCCCTCCTCCGTGTGGGTTGACGTAAGTCTATAAAAAATCAAAGTCAAATCTCCTGGGTCGTACCTGGTCGCCCTTGAGTCGGTCAAGCAGCGTGACGCAAATGACGGCCGCCTTGATCCCAGCGTGGTGCGTGAGCGCAGCAAACGCCAACGACTCCATCTCGATGTTGACCACGCCCGCCTTGTGGACACCCTCTAAATACTCCATCTTATCGGCTTCAGTGAAGTCGCAGAATGCACCGTCGAGTCTCCCTTGGCCTGAAAGTTTTACAAAACTGATTCAACATCTTATTAAGATATTAAGCTGGTGTCGTGTCTGGGAGTTAGGGTACTATTTCCGGGCCGGAAGAGTGATAGCCTTACATGTAAAGAGCCCGCTTCTCATGATGATATACAGTGAGGCTCGAGTTCTAATCCTGGCATGTACCAATGAGTTTTTCAAAAACATAAGTACATATGTATCACTACCCCAACGGTGATGGAAAACATCGTGAGGAAACCCGCAGGTCCCAGAATTAATTCTGAGATATGTAACAGACCCGGTCCGGCGATGGGCTCAGCACCTATCACGTTTAGAGGTTGAATATACTCGTGAAAAGTGGGTATTTCCAGAAATGGAATACCTCTACCTACCCCCTCGGGGATAAAAGGCGTGAGGTTATTTATTTATTTTTTCGGACTTTCAGCGCTCATCCCGTGTTAAAACAGGCTATTCACCCAGAACGCTATCGGAGTCAACATCGTCCCCTAAGTAATTTGTGGTCAACATAATCCTTCGTTAGGTGCACATACTCTTGACGGAAAGTCTTTACCCCAGATTAACAGGCCCCATTTTACGAGTATATAGAGTCAAAATCTTCCCCTACTAACGTAATTTCCACTTACCTTCGTAGAAGTCATAGGTGCACATGGTCTTGCCGGTGACTGTGTCGTAAGGGTCCTCGGGGTCCGCCATCGCGCGCAGCTCGCGAGCCAACCGCCTGTCCAGCTTGGCCGGCCGCTGCACCGACTTGCCCAACACCGTCTGGTCACAAAAGCTAGTTAATAAGGACTTTTTAAATAAGGTCGTTGTATGAGCAATCATACAACGTAATCGTAAGCATAAAATTAAGTTATCAGAATTTATTTTGATAAAAGTAGTGTTACTGCATCACTCAGTGCAATCGGTCGCATCTTTTACCCATCTATATCTTTATCACACAGCATGTTAATATCAGCAGTATCATTTATCATAATATCAACTAACTGTTCCGTTATCATCACACCGGAACAGTCGTTGCTTTTGTCTCGCATACAAGCTTGAAATCTGTGTTTTGGGCTTTCGGGTCTTGGGCCAATTTATTGTAAAAAGGGTAAAATTTATATCTGAGGGCCTAGTGGCTTTATAAAACGTAAACGGTCGGATAGAATGACAAATACTCGTATATGGGATTGACATGAGCCACTATGTAAAATTAACGCAACACTCTAAACAAGTATAGTCACTGACACGTACCCAGTCCCTACGTAATAGTTACCAGCTAAACCAATAAAACATTAACTTTCCAATTGGCTAGGGGTGCTGATATAAAAGATGACACCGGGAAGAACAATTATAAAAACTATGAAAAATGAAAAGCAAGTTCACCAGTTCGAGAACGTTCCGAAGCGCGCCGTCCACAGCCTCGTCGGATATGACGACGGTGCCGCCCTCGTAGCCGATGCCGCCGCACGTGCCAATACGGAAGAATACCGGGTCACGCACGCGCGCGTGGTACATCAGCTTGATCACTTCGTGCAATAGGATGCCCACGGATGGGATACCCATCCCATGCTGTTAGAAAAACGAGCTATTTGTGCAATGGTATTCAAATAATACTAGTATAGACGGGACAATGCGAACACAATCGAATTCTATAGGTCGCTATGCGCAGATCCAGCCCGCAAAAAAGGTTGTGGTCACAACCGCCCGACAATCGGCCAAGTGGGAGTCGGAGTATAAAAAATCCCTCACAGTCGATACAGTGAGTTCCCACAAAGGAGATCTTTACAAAATATGGCTGTTGTAAGTATAGCTCAGTAGCTTAGCTAAATTTCAATACATGTTTTTGCTATTCATAGCCGAACGGCGCTTGATATTAAAGTTGTAGTATAAAAATATATTCCATTGGCCGCTCTATATTATATCTTTATTGCAACCCTAGACGGGCTAGCCGAATTACTTTGTATAACTTAAACATAAGATGATAAATGAATGGGATTTAAATAAGCTTTACACAAGTCACGTAATGTTGATCGACTGATGCTAGGATATTATTAACGTTCGACTTCTTAACTCTGACGCAACTTCCCAAAGAATTTGTAAATAGTCACTGATATGTTAGTAAATAAGTATTATACCTACAGGTCTTCCGCTTTATAGAGACGGTTCATGAGGTAGATATGAGGGGCGGGAGGGGTGACGGATGACGTCATAGTAGTGACGCACTTATTAATACGAATTTATTAAAAAACTAGCAGCGCCACACGGTTTCACCCGCGTAGTTCCCGATCCCGTGGGAATACGGGGATAAAATATAGCTTATGTGTTATTCTGATGTATAAGCTATATAAAGTAAAGTTGTAAAGTTGTTGCTGTAAAGTTTTATCAAAATCCGTTCAGTAGTTTTTGCGTGAAAAAGCAACAAACATCCATACATCCATGCTCACAAACTTTCGCGTTTATAATATTAGTAGGATGTAGGATGGACAGCGTTGTCACGTCACCTCGCTGTCGCCCCTCCCGCACCGCGCAGCTACCTCAGGAACCGTCCCAGTTAAGCGATATACATTTTAGCAAGTTTAAAATTTTAAGCAACTAAAAAAAATATAAACTACCTACCTATTGCAAATATTTAAAATGGACTCATTAAACCAGATACTGAACAAAGTTTCTGCTGCTCTCTGCTATAATAATTTTACTCGTATTTTAGATATCTACCCATTTTGAATTTCCTACTCAACCTCGAAGAACGCATTATCGAAGCATTCTGAGAGCGTTCGCTAAAACACACGAATATATTAGGGAGCATGTTTTGAACAAAAAAAACAGTCGAAACAGACATCACCGCGTGTCGTTTAGCGGACGCCCTTGCAAACAAAGTAGGTACCTACAACTTTCTTAGTCACATTACTACGAGTTCACCAAGGTTAAACACGCAAAGAGAGTTAGTTTTTTAGCGTCATTGCCATTCGCTCTACAATCGCCATAAACCTTGTCATCGAGCGAATTATTGTAAAAGCAGTGGGAGGTCAAAATCCGAAAGGAAAACATCGCGACAATCAATGATAGTAGGTAATTACTCTGCCGCAATATTAGAAAACTTTATTTTTGTAATACACTTATATTTATTTTACTACTACATACTACTATTATTTAGTGGCTTTAGTGTACACCACATATATTGGTAATATTGGTATATATTGTAAAAGTCACAAAATATCGATTATCGAATGCACATCCTAATAGATGACTTTATACTGTAAATATTGTTCACTTCTTTTCTCGCTGTAGGTGCAGAAAACAAACATGTGAGCAGGAGAGGAGTAGATGCAAAGACACGGAAACAGGGATTTATGACCAGACAGGCAGATAACTATATGAATAAGTAGTACCTAGTCAATTATCAAATCAACATCCCGATGCGTTTTAGGTGAAAACTAAAAAAACATGTTTATATCAAACTCGTTTCATGTCCTTTTGGCAACCGGTCGCTTAACCGCGATATATACCTACTGGGTATCAAATCAATGAATAAAAACAAGCAGATAGAGATGACCAAAGAGTGTATAAAGAAGCCCGACAACGTGAACTGCTGGTTCGGTTAGGTCCTTATAGGTAAATCCATCGTGCATTTGGATTTCCTGTATGTGATTGGTTTCTTAGAAAATAAAATACCGACGTGACAACGTAATACAGTACTTCTATTATTGGAGTTAGAGTCGTATAATAACGACTACCCAATTCTCTAAAACAGGAATAAAAGCTAGCCTCCATATATACCCATCATCTATTAGGGCAATGCAAACATCGACCACGTTTAATCAATCAACTACGATATTCAAAAAGCGAGCATCGCAATCAATCACCAATATCGATTGACTTCGCAACTGGATATTAGAAAATTCAAACCTCATTTTGAGACCATAATAACAAATATGAAGTTTTTTTTAATTGCTCGATTGGTTATCTACTACCTACTTATAAAAACAGATTGGTAGATAACTGTTTTTATCTCATGCTAAACAAAAGCAAGTCCTCTTTCGTGTATGTCACTCAATTACGCATTCAATACATGAGAACATCATGAAAAGCATTACGATCTTCATAATTATAGGCAGATAACACCCCATTATAAAATTGATTAAAAATAAATTGCGTATCTGGTTATCGTTTAACAGAAACCAGTTTAATCCAGAGCACGTGTTGACAACACTTCTCGACGAGAATAACTCCACAACTCATCTCAATTGAGCAAATCGACTTGATTGCTTTCGATGCACCAATTTCCGCGCCAAATTGCTGCGTTCCTATCGTTTACGTTATAGGATATGAATCGAGAACTTTAAAAAAACTGCCAAGTCCGAGTCGGACACGAAGGGTTCTGACCGTACAAACCTATAATAAAAAACAAGTTTCTTGTATGGAGTGGAGCCTAGTTTTATTTTCTTTCTTTTATTATTAATTTGTTGTTTTAGCGGCTATTGTAATACACATTCTGTAAAAATTGCAAGTGTCTACCTATTACAGTGTATGAGATACAGCCAACTGACAGATTGACGAACGGACACTTAGACTGTGGGGCGGCCCTGATGGCAACCTTGGGTACGCAACTAATTTCATTTGAAATCATGAATTTTGAGGGAAAAAAAGACATTAAGTTATCAAGAGCGATCTGTAAACTAATGATAATTTTACAATAGGTAAGAAAAAAAGGTAAAAGCATAATAAAATAGAATGAGTAAAATATTAATCGACCAATAAAATTTAAAACTGTTGTACAAGTCTCCAGTAAAATAATAGTTTTAACTTTCTCTGAAGATTTAATAGTGACTTCTTGATATAATTTTTAGTCTTTTTTCTTCTCTTTCTCACTCTTTCACTAATATAATAAATACGAAGTGATGCTAGATGAGCTTTAATTTACTAACACCATTCTAACGAAGCCGGGACCATAAGCTAAAATAATTAATTAAACCATAGACAAGGAGCCATAGCCTAACTTACAGCGTCGTACGTAGCTAGCATTATGAGCTAAGGGCCTTTCCTCACACATGAGGAAGTATGGGCTATAATCTCCCACGCGATCCCACCGCGGTTTGGGAGGTGGTGTTATGTTAAGCACATAACAGTCAGAATTTTTCAAGCCACCCAAGGGTATCTGACATGGCTTAACGACTTCCATTGTCCCTACCTAAAGTACCTCCCTAGTTAGCTAAAAAAAGTATTGAATAAAAGGTGACTTACACTGATCGAGAGGACTGGTCCCACTTTGTACATAGAGTAGCGGTAGGAGAACTGGCTGATGTCCTGAAGCGTGGTGCCGCACGGCAGCTTGTGCCCGATTTCCGCCATGATCGTATACGCGAACTGCTCCATGCGCTTGGGAGTACCGCCCATGCATACGAACTGTGCACACAGATGCAAAATAATAAATAAGTAAATAAATATACTCATGCCTTTTATTCCCGAGGGGGTAGGCAGAGGTATTCCATTACTGGATATACCCACTTTTCACGAGATACATTGGACCCCTAAACGTGATAGGTGGTGAGGCCATCGCTGGACCGGGTCTATTTACACGTCTCAGAATTAATTCTGGGACCTGCGGATTCTGGGACAGATGCAATGGGCGGTTTCACCCGCGTAGTTCCCGTTCCGGTGGGAATACAGGAATAAAATATAGCCTATGTTACCTAGGGATATTCTAGCTTTCTATTGGTGAAAGAATTTTTTAAATCGGTCCAGCAGTTTTTGAGTTTTTTCGTAACAAAGATACAAACATACAAAAATACAAATATTTCCTCTTTATAATATTAATAGTATAGACTTCTTACTAGAGATGCAACGAATAGGGATTCGCCGAATATAAATTTCAGGTTGTATTAGTAATAGTCTGTAACAAAATGTTTCGAAAAAATTTTTGCTATTTGTCCGTCCAAACCAAAACATGACACCGTTTAAATAGCATTTTTAATTAATACTTGCATGTGTTTTTTTTAGATACCGAATACGGTAAGCGGCCACTTTGTTCGGCCAAATATTACATTGTGCGTAAACACAACAGAGGTGTCGGAAGGTACGTTAATGTCACCCAATCACTGACCGTCCGCGCTCTTCTTACCGAGTGTTATCGTCACTGGTATTGCAGTAGAACAAAGTAAGTCAGAGTAAAAACAAATTGTCACCTTAACGTCTCCGAACATCTCGACGAGGTCGTGAGATCCACTGCCGAGAGCCAGGTGGTAAAGGATGTCCTGGTCCATGAGTTCGATGTTCGGGTTCCGCAGCCGGACCGTGCCGTCCGGATATCTGCAAGACAAACATAATAATAAATAACGTAAAAAACCGACTTCAACGAACAGACTCGTTTCGTTTCATTATCATAGACGTTTTTAGAATGTTAATTTCTTAAAAACAGCTTATTTTAAAAAACATTTTAATAGGACCACCTCTAAAGTATGAACTACCAAACAAAAACAATTATGATCAAAATCGGTTCATAATTGGGGGAGTCATCTCGTAACATACAACGTACCTACAGCCGAATTGAGAACCTTTTTTGAAGTCGGTTGAAAAAACGTTTATCGCCATTATGTTTCGCCAGTATTTTTTTTGTACCAGTAAACCTAAAGTAATAAGGTGGTGGGAAAAATATCGAAATCAATTCTATAATCGTCATTCTGTTAGCGTCACTGATGTCTCACAGATAAGATACTAACAGAATGAAAATACCGAAAACATTGTGAAAATTTTGCATGAATCAGGAATAAAATAATACGTATTTATTTACCCTAGGTTTGTACACCGTTGTTAGAGGAAGGACTTTAGAATAGGTATAACTATAAGAATTACCAAGTCTATTTTGTTGAATAACAGTTAATAACGGAATAACATCGTTTTTCAATACATTTTCGAGGTGACTTTTTAGTTATTTCCATCGGGGAAATTACGTCTACATAAGGAGGGCGGGGAATTGCTGTTTAGGAATTGCTTCTTATCTGTGTAGGCACTTCTTTGAACTAAATATAGATAAAGGTAAATAAAGTATGACTAAATTTGAAAATGTTCAGATAAGTAGATGTGACGCATTAAGGTTGGTTAATACGGCATTTTATGTGTAGGTAGACTAGGTATAGTATGTGCTTGCACACACGCGGAGTCACACATGACAAGTGAAGTCTTGCTGCCCGCGTGTTTGCAAGCACGTATCCTTCAAATGGAAAGGTCACTGTCACTACAAAAGTGATGCCGGCTGCCTACCGTTTCTAGCCAGCCTAAATGTCGCAGGGGAAAAGTATAGTTAATTAACAACCTGAGATGCATACAAAGAAATCCAATTCATTTGTTAGCGCATGATATCAGCAAAATAACTTCTGAATCTATCAATTAAGTACTCGTAAGTATTTAAATTGTTTAACTTTAAAGTTATAAGACTTGTTATAAAATATTGTACACATATAATATATGTTTACGGCTTGGAATTTACTTCATGCGACTACTGTTTTATTATATTGCAGCTGTAATTATAGGCAGATACTCTGGTTTGTGTGTCAATAAATAAAGTACATGGTAGACCGCGCTACCCTCCTTCTAACACCATTGTCGTTAACGCCATCTGCCGATGATAGGCCGTACTGTTTAATTTTTTTTCTGTAATATTTTGTTTTTATGGGAAATACAACTATTTAGTTGAACTTAAAATGTATCTGTATACAAAATTGTATCAAAATCGTTAGATCCGAGAAACATTTATTTATTTATTTTTGAAAGGAGAATCATCAGCTACACGTTACAAAATCTAATAAACTTAAATAATTTCTTAAAAGCTAATAACAGATTCCCGCCGATAGATCTATATTAAGCTAAAAACTATGAATGAGCTTGAGTCTCATGTTTGCGCTACGTATATAAATACGTAAATACATAAATAAATTAATACATACATACGTACAAGAATTTCTCGTTTAAAGTAATAGGATAGTATAATAAATAACATTTGTAAAATTTTATCCTTCCTCCCTTCTTCCTGTCCTTCTTGTAGGTATATGAGGTAAAAGAAGGGTAAAACAATACAATACTTTTTTCACACCACATGCTCGACAAAGCCGGATTATATATCATATAAACGTCACCGAAAGCAAGACATTATATCCCTTGGCTTGCGCCGGGTTATAATGTTGTATGGAATTTCATTATAACCCTAGGTCAATAATGTAATTTTCACTTTTCATAATCCTTATTGCTATGACACGCCGCGGCAGAAACAAGTTGCTGTATCCATTTTATAGCTTTAACATTTCAAAAAGAATATCGAAAATGTCGAGTGATGAAAGTACTTTGACTCCAGAGTCTATTAAACTAGATGCCATAGGCATTGTCAATAATCATTCAATAATCTACTACCATGCAATTGCATTTTATTGTCTCGCATAAGGTGAGAAAAGTAGAGTATATATAACTCGGGAATAAAACTGTTTTTGTCTTGGGCGCTTAAATCCCTCACTAAACTCAAGACTCAGTCTTAACGGGAGTAAAACTGGGAGTCCTTCGTTACGTTCAGGATTCAATGTCGCGCCCGTGACATAAAACAGTGCTTTATTCCCTTGTTGTATAATCTACTATAATAGTTGTCAGATAGAGTCAAGGAGTATAGAAACTCTACCCCTACTTAGAGATAGTAAATAGGTACCTACCTACTCAATGTAGGTACGTAGTCTATAAAAAAATTCGCAATACTTATCTTAAAAGTAAGTTAACTAATGAAATTTCGCCATTGTAGGTAGGAATAAATAACAATTAATACATTGTGAGACTATTTAATTAGGTACCTACTAAAGTAGCCTACTTTAGTAGGTATGCTTAAAATATGGTAAAATTAAAAATGCGTATGTAGGTATTAGGTATGTACTTAACCTTCTTACTAACTACTTACAATAGTAACATAAAAACTTTTGCAAGTAAATTAGTTAGTTGTATTAGTAGTGTTAGTATAAAAATAAATGACAAGCTCATCTATATAAGTATATAAAATGATAAACTGGCTGACTGATTGGTGATATATCAACGCACAGTCTCAACCGCTGGGTGAGACTTGAAATTTTGCACATAAATGGCTTACACAATGTAGGCATCCATTAAGAAAGGATTTTGCAAAATTCAACCCCTAATAGATACATAACTGTGTACGGAGTGACATAAATGTGCGCGAGCGAACCTAGATACCGAAAAGCTAGTTTGTTATAAATAAATAAATCTGGAATTAAAAAAAACTTAGGATGAAAAAATATCAAACCAAATCAAAAAAATAAAATAAAAAAACAACCTAACGGAATCCTCATTCACTGCCTCAGTTTCTTCTGTTTTCTGGATCTCATCCTCATCGCCCAACAGCTTCCTGTGAGGGCGGTGACCATTGCGGCTATTTATTTCGGTCTCTTTGCTCTGGTGTGCCGTTGACGACCGCAATTTGCAGTCGTTTTTGTGCTCTGGTCCGCTCTTAACATCAATTTTGCAGTTACACGGCATGTTGACAAACCCTGGCCAAAATAAACAAAAATGTACAAAGACTCTATATATACTGAGATAGATGCTTTATCTGTGCTCAAAATATGGAAATATAAACATCAAGTTGTTGCCGGAAATTGGTTAGTTACGTGTATGAACCTTTCATCGGAAAACGTATTTATTGACAATCCTTAGTTTAGATATCGTAAATAAAATTTAATGTTGCTATAACCATTCAAATGGAATCTAAAATTAACGATCGTGAAAGTATTTTTTATCATTTTTGATCTGGAGAAAAAAAATATCATTCTGTAGTAAGTAGGTTATCTGTGATTCTGATTACTTCGATTATTACTGTTGTTACAGCAATTTAAGAAGAATGTTTCAAATGGCATTGTACAGTTAAAGTAGGCGTAGACTAACTTTCGCTTGGTTGTGCAAAAAAAAATACCGCACAATACAAGTACCTGCGACTCTAGTTAGCAGTTAAGGTGACCTTAGGTACCAATAAAATATTTACGTATTTATCTACTCAGGTAGTAGATACCTAATATCAAAAGTCAACCAATTTTAAAGTTATTTCGTAGTTTTTTTCTGTTGTGTGCCATGATACCTACCTATCTTGAGTTTCGCGATTTGTTTAATTGGAAAATATAGCTTTTGGTAACTTGTGTTATAGGTACCTAGGTACCCAAGTACTATAAAATATATACACTGATGTGATAATGGATGGATACTGATAACGAATTATTGGCAAACACAATGCGAAGGTCAGAAAATATAAACAGTTGTTATTTTTACATGATACTATCGTGTCGTTTTATTTTGAGTTTGTTTACACCATGTTTGACAATTTCATCAGATATAGTTATAATATTTATGAACGTACATCAAATCAATTTTGTTTTTGTTTTTCACACGCGAAGCCCAACTAACTAGTAGTGTAAGTATACATAATACCATTCATATTATAAACAATTTATTTCTATGTTGATTGAACTTATAGGAAATTTTTATAAGAGTTTACATAAAATCACAACACCGGCATTTTTTTAAACTCTAATATTTATGAATTAAGAACGACCACTAATTGAATTTTCACTACGTTACACACTTTTTAAATGCGAATTTCATAAGTCAATAATACATACATAATAAATAAACAAAAAAGTGGTAAATAATTTGCAAAAAATCGGTCTTACCTTTGTTAAATATTTGGTATCACACAAAACACAAAAATATAATGGAAACGATTACTTTCTCGATCGTAATATCGAGATTAATTCACCGGCCGCTATAACGCACTATCGGTTCAGTTCTCCGAAACGGAATAGTCCCCTCTCCGTCAACGGTTGGTCGGAACAATCATTTACCCTTGTACGACGGATCAAATGTTAATAATATATTCCAGACATAGACAAATTCTCAACAATCTCGTATCATTGAAGGCTTATTGGAGCAACATTACAACTCTTGCACAGAAAGGCTGCGTTGGACGTCAATTTCCTCAACATGATCGTTACTTCATGATTAATAAAAACACTGTGGCTTTTGTGGTTATACATTAGTTATACATATATATTCTTCCTTGAATGAGTAGAGTATTATGTGGAAAGTTGTGGAGAATTTAACTAAAGTAGAACATTAATTCCTATAAAGACTTTAATTGGTAAGCAATGGTCTGCTACTAGGGATGTAGACGAGGGAGGAGGTAAATAGATATATCTATAGCGACTTTGAAAAGAAATATCGTTGCTGTCCCAAATACTTTCACTCACTATTACATCTCACGTTAGTAACCTGTATAGAACCGATTGTCGTATTTATCGTTTTAATACTGATGTTCTTCGGTATCTAGGGAATAAACATAGTATGATTTTCATCTTTACCTATTGTAGTGAACGGATAAGTATTTTTCTAGAATAATTTTTAACTTTGCGGGAGGGATAAGTATGTATGCTACTAATATTATAAACACAATTTTTTTTTTTCAAAAAAATTAATTAATACTTAACATTAAATAAATACAAACTACTTAACGGATTTCGATGAAACTTTACAGTAATAGGTATAGCTGACACGTCAGAATAACACATAGGCTACTTTTTATCCCAGAACGCGGACAAAGTTGCGCCGGAAAGTTAGTTAAGAATATTAATTTAATCTTGTATTTTTACAACAGCAGCACAAAAAGCTGTTCATAATAATAATTATCAATAGGTATCAAAGTTTGCCTATTTGTCATATCAGTTCCGCTAATCAATTAGAATATTAATTGGCGGACGGACATGACAAATCTAACGGTTCGTAGCATCGTAGCACAGATTAATGAACACCTATTATCGTAGCATATGGTTACTCACAGTATCGCAAAACCACACAGCAAGTTTTAAAAATAAATATATTCACGCCTTTTTCCCCGAGAAGGTAGGCACAGGTATGAAATTTCTGAAAATACCCATTTTTCACTAGTATATTTTTGGACCATTTGTTGGCATTGTGTCAGATTTTGAAATCGTCAGACTTTCAAATGGTCAGATTTGCAATTCGTCAGAATTTCAAATGGTCAGATTTGGTGCAATCAAACCATAGACATAAACACACGTCTATGAATCAAACACATACTAATTTGAAATTAATTTTATACCGGCAGTCATATTCAGGGAGCTTCGATATTCGATATCGGAAAATCTGTCGAACACATTCGAGATGGGCTGATGTTGGTATCGAAAACTTTCGAGATGGGCTGATGTGTGTGACATAAGGATTTGGAAAATTTTCCGTGGCTGTCAGAAACGCCTAGAATAAAGTTTCCGAAGTCGATAGATTCGACTTCGGAAATTTTTTCACTCGATCTGAATCGAACGGAAACGGTATCGAGTCTCCGTGAATACGCCTGCGGGTTGCTGCTGCCGGGACACATGTCTCAGAATCATTTCGGTGACCTGCAAGTTTCTTCACGATATTTTCCTTCACCGTTCAGCTAGTGCTAAATAAGTACCTAGCTACCTATGTTTTTGAAAGACTACATGTCCTCCCAAGGATTAATAGTTTTTATATCCCTCTATTTTCTCTCGAAACTGAAATAAATAACTCACGGATTAAATTATCAACATCAAATAAGCGAAAATCGTTTGAAATACATACCCTAATACTGTATTGTAACAGCTCGGCTTGAATTTTAATCCTATAATCCTAAGTATCTACCTACTTCCATAATCTGGGTCTAAATGTAGACTATGTTTTAAGTCAAGTTTTGTTAAGCACTTCAGAAAGGTTGCCTTTGAAATCTACCTTCCTATTGGTACTTACCAACCAATAATACTTAACTAGTTAATCTCCCTTAAAAAGTTAAGCATAATAAAAAATAAAACCTATGGGTCCTTAATTAGGTAGAGTCTCCCTTGACAAGTTAATCAAAAGTAAAATGAGTTAATTAGTGACACTCGTTCGCGTAATAAGATACATATTTTAGCAAGTTATGACTTCATGACTGTCTTTGTATTGTAAGTCATAACAACTGCAATCCACTGCTCCTGGTCAGATAGTCAACATTTTCATACTTAAATAACATTTTTGTTTATTTATTTACCAGCGCACACCCGCTACTTCGTCCCCGTACTAACCCAGGTAAGAAAACACCATGCAAGTAAGTATTTGTGTATGATAACTCTGCTTCTAGGCGGTGTATCAAGATGAAACATGTACCAGCTTTTAAGTTAGACCAGCAACAATACAACTGTGAAAACCGCACCCAATTTTATGCGCGTACAAACATACGTGCAGTTGCAGAGTTAAGACAGAAAAAAAGAGTAAAAATAATTGTTTTGGTTGCTATTGCTATTTTAATGACCAACAATTATCTCTACATTACGATGTACTCGTATTACAATAACGTCGCTTTCCGCGGCTGTTTGGCTGTCTGTTTGTAGATCCGCTAACTCCTAAACCACGCAACGGATTCTGATGCAGTTTTCCCGAATAGAAGAGCGATTTGTATATCATACAAACCGAAGCAAGCAAAACTAGGTCGATTCGCTAGTGTTTTTTACATCTGTAAACAAAATTGGAATGTTCGTAGGAAACTACCATATTGTAACTAGGTTAACAGGACGTTAAAGAGGTCGTGTCAAGTTTACCTACTTGCCGCTTCCCATGAGCGCCATTGTTTACCGACCGATACGCCATCCCATCATCATATAAGTACAACCATCTACACTGAATTGTAGGTAGGTATGTTACGTGTTACATATCACACGAACGTTCAATTAAAACTTCACGCAACTTCGTCTTCCCGATTCACTTCCACCTCGAGATATATATAGAGCTATGTATACAAGTAACGTTAGTTAGTAACGTTAGTTACAGTTTGCAGCGTGACGTAGGTAAGTCTCAGTTTTCATTTCCATCAGGTGCAATTACAGCTAATTAGCAGAAGAGACGGTTGATGCTTGTACATCGTTACGGTCGGGGAGCAGTTACGACCCCAATACTTACTCGTCGCGAAGCTCATCTTTGTCGAAGGACATCGTGGTTACACTGACAAAACACTGAATAATTTGTGAAGCGCGTTGTTGGGGTAGGGTGCGGATCGATGGGTGCGGCTATGGGAGCGAGCGCTGCGCGACTGTCTCGTGCCAGTTGGCAAGTGAGGTCCTCTGCCCTGACCGCGGGCGGGCGGAGCTTGCGCGGCGGCTTTGCGCAAATCAGACCTGGATTCGTCCAACAAAGGAAAGCCTTACTCGGAGATTAAATCGCAACCTTCTATAGAGAAATAATAATCATTTACTCGCTGATGAAATCTAAGAAAGTATAAATGCTATAAGCTTGGCAGGTAGATTCTGCATTCCTAATAGGGAGTAGATTTTGCAAAATTCCCACGAGAAAGTGGCGAAAAACGGGATCTACGCGGGATAAGATTAGGATAGATTGTGGAATTTATTCTTAGGTTACCGCCAACTTTACGTTGGTCAAACCGAACCTTAGGGCAACGTGATTATTGTACATCGAAATGTTGGTCACGTCTTAAAGCTCCTTGTCGAGTAGTAGCAGTGCTAATTGGATTAATTGTATGTATTGACACGCGAACTATTAAACTAAATTGCACCATCACGTCGGCGTATCAAATAACAATATGCAATAGCATCATATTATGCCATACGCATTTATTACAGATGATTTGTGCCGTCTTTAATATGTAATTATCAATATTTATAATTATTTCTCTATAGCAGGGGTGACCAACCAGTCGATCGCGATCGACATTAGTCCAGTCGATCGTGCAGGGCAAAAAATATAAATACGTAGAACAGCCTGCGCAACGTACATAGTCACTAACTGCTGCACGCATCATCTTGAACTATTGTTTCATTTAAGATTTCAAGTATGTAATTGGTAGATCGCACAGGGTGTCGTCTTTGAACAGTAGATCTTGGATCTAACCATGTTGGAAACCTCTGCTCTAGAGTAATACCACAGTCGACAAATCCATAAGAGTCTGACGGAGCAATCACGAGTGGTGAGAATAGCAAATGGGAATTAATATTTGGTACTATAAAGACAAATATATCCAAGGAAGAGTAGGGAGGAAACTAGCCTGAAATGCCAGTATCTAAGTATCTATCGTGAATATGTACTTGTATACAGTCACCAATTGTCTACACTTATATTTCAAAGACTAGAGCTTTTTATGTTTGTTTGTAACGAATATGCCCCAAAACTACTGGACCGATTAAAAAAAATGTTTCACCAATGGAAAGCTTGCTATTCTGGGAATAATATGTGCTATAATTTTCCCACGTGAACTGGACTTGCACCGGTGAAATGGAGGGGTTCAGCTATTTGAAATATAAGAAACTGAATAAATTTAATAAATCAAATGTAATGCATAACACACTTTATTTCAGTTACATAATAAAGTTATCATATCAGTACATTGACGAAATACATGATTCATAATGAGCAATGACAAATTTAAGGAAAAATACCAAGAAATATTATTTCATGAGTACCATCATAGAGGCTGGTCTAACAATAAAATGTTTCGAGTCAAGTTACAATACAATTGTTTTCTAAAACTTATACTTTCACAAAACCTTGTAAAAAAATATAAAATCATACGTTAAGTATTATAAAACATACCAAAATATAATAAATTCCTCAGGAAAATTATACATCCTTCAAAGTGGCACTAGCAACCTAATTAAAGCTTTTTACAGATTAAAGGGCAAAGGTACTCAAGCACGTATTTAGTTAAAAAAAAATACAATAATATAGAACCTTCAAAAATATATAGTATAAGTAAATCATAGTTGGCACTCTGGCCACATTTAAGGTCAGCGCACACAGAGGCGAGAAAGGCGGGAAAGCGACCGCGATCCACGACGGGATTTTTTTGTAATGTACGAGTTTGTATGCAACCTGACCTGTCCCACAGCAAGCGGGCGCACCACGCGGATCGCACCTGCTCAATACAATAAAATTCCCGTCCCGGATCGCGACCGCTTCCCCGCCTCTGTGTTCGTTGACCTTTTCACTAATAATAAAATAATTCAAAACTATAGAGCCTCTATGCAGAAGAATCAAATCATAACGAATCCTGACTAATGTGTTGACTTTATTCATTACACTTTGGAAAGGAAGATTATGCTAGAACATTACACTATTGACTAGTACACATAATGTACAATGAACACCATACCAGTGGCGTACCTAGGGCGAGGTATGGAGGGCACGTGCCCTTGGCGCCATTCAATGGGGGCGCAATATTCAGAAATCAGTGTTACTTTAAAACTGATGCAACATCATGCTGAGCAACTCGGCGGTGAAGAAACTCATCATGCCCTAGAATTGATTTTGAGGTATGCGAAACATATCACTTGTAGGGGGTCGAAAAAATACTTACACTGGTGAAAAGTGGGTCCTTCAAATATGGAATAGGTAGTCTTGATGATGTTTAAAGTAAACGCAATTTCCTTGATTGGCCTAGTCGCCATTTTCTCTAGGTACCTACGCCCCTGCACTATACACAACTCTGGTAGCAACTATGATCATAATGAGATCGCAAGGAGCTTGAACTTACGCGGTGTGTTATTTTCTTAAATAATATTAACCTAAGTTTTAAAACTCTTTATCGTCAGCATATGCACAGTATTGTTGAAACCGTTGTCTAGTTTCTGCAAGGCAGCTTTTAAAATGTCTTGGTATGAAACATTGTCTGATTCTCAAATAATTTTTCAATCTATTATATAACAAAGAACACTATAGAGTAAAAAACCGACTTCAACTTATATGGTTTTCTCATGGATGTCATTGACAGAACTAGACCAAATTGAAGAAAAAGAGACACACTGAAAACACCAGCTTTCAAATGAAAAAATAATCATCAAAATCGGTTTACCCCAGTGGAAAGTTCTGAGGTAACAAACAAAAAAAAACGAATCGAATTGAGAATCTCCTCCTTTTTGAAGTCGGTTGTAAGCTACGCCTTTATATTACGCGAATATGCCAACAATTATGCTACGTCAATATAGTCACTGAAATAGTCTTATTAGACTTTACATATTAAACACCAATTAAAAAATTCTATAGGAAATGTTTTGTAATCTTTGCAGTTTTTTAAAAGTTATATATCTTTTTCGTCACTTCAGATGAGAAAATATTATACTTCTTTCACTTAAATCCTTTATCTAGAACTATTAGGCAGGGTACAGAAAATCTGGGAAAAAGTTTCTTCTGAACGGTAGTAGGTACTGTATTTGTGATGATTTTGAAATTACTCATGAATCAGGGTTGCACTTATTGCACCTATCATATGCCCCTCCTGTATCTGCGCCTAGAAATTAGCGGCTCGTCCACGGTAAGCTTGTGAAATAAGTTTAATACATGATTATTAAGACACAGTCCGGTCAAATTAGACATTCGACATACATAAATTCCTAACCATCTGAAAATCTGTATAATTGTTCAGAATATAATTATAAATAAATATTGTAAATAAATGTATTATTGATATTATAAATAAAATTTCAAAGCTTCCCATTTTTTTTTTATTCGAGGTGGTAATGGTAATAGGTCAAAAAAATGATTTTATATCTCAGAAACGGTTTCTTGTAGAAAAAATTGATTGATACAATTTTATAGATAATTTTACAATCTACAATTTTTGTCTGGGGTATTTTTATGAAAGAACTTATAGTTTTGCTGAAAATTGCAACTCATTTTTTTGACCTTTAACATCGAATATTTTTTTAACAGGGAAATGATGAGGAACTTTAAAAATCTATTTGTAATTATATTTTTTACAATTTTACTGATTTTCAGATTGTTGTGAGTTTATATACCCTTACTCTTATTTTTTGGTCTAATTTGACCGGACTAACAGTTGAGTCTGGCATATGGACTTTGTAACAATTTTAGTGTTCCACAAAGCACTATATTATATTCTAGATTGTGATTGCAGTTTCCCTATTTTTTAATATGACTAGATATTCAGTATCTTTAACGAAGTTCATAGAACCTAATCGTATTAAAGAGCATTACCTATTTAAGAACAGGACAAGTTGTGATATGTTTTACTGAACTTAAGCCTATGACCCTGCCTAAAGGCTAAAAGTACTAAAACGTGGCTTATGAGGAACTAGTATAAGTAGTTTTTCCTAGGGAAGATAGCGTGAGGTTCTTTGTAGTTGGGGTCAGGTTGATTGCGGTAGCGGCGGGCGAGCCAAACGGCGAACAACTGAAAAATAAGGCATTACATAAAGTAAACGGGTAAATTGTCATTTTCATATAAGATCATAGATTGCTTTCCGATTGCCAATACGCAAGGTTTTTAATATGTCTTTATCTTATATGAAAACAATCCACGATCGACGGTCAATAGAACAATTTTTGAATAATTCGTTTGGAATCGTATTCGATTAAGTGATTATGGGATATCGAAGGATATCCGAAATTAGAATGATGACAGAGTTGACTCAGACTATCGTTTATTATTCTTACCTTCTGAGTTGCGAATCTTATTCTATTTGTGCTATTTATTGACCAAACATTTTTAGGTTACTATATATTGCTATGAATTGAATGATATTTATACTGATATTATACATTTAAAGTAATTCTGTCTGTCTGTTTGTAACCATTTCACGACTTATGGAAGGCGGGAAGGTAACTTGCGTCTTGAGGAAGAACATTTTATTACTTTCATACCAGAACGCGAACGAAGTCAGGAGTCAGTCTATGAATGCGTTAGTAACTCTGTTTGCCTGTTACCTTTTTCACTCTACCTGGATGAACCGATCTTGATAAGATTTAATAGTGTGATAGATTATATCTTGAAGAATGGCATTGCCATTGTATTTTAATCATATATTGTTTTGGGTGTACAATAAAGAGTTATTGTATACTATAGTTTTTTATAACTACAGTCATCGAGGAAAAACACATAGCTCCTAGGGGAATCGATAACCCAGGGTTATCGATTCTCTGTGACTGCTAATTCATAATATTTATTAATGAATCGTTTGAAAACGAATGATTCGAAAATTGACTAATACAAATCACTTTGTTAATTCATAAAAAACAATCATTCCATGCCATTATATATGAAATCATGCGTGCGCATAAATTGTATTATTGTAGTCAATCAAAAGACATGCAAATAATAAACAATTAATGCTGCGTTTCTAAAAAGAACAATACTGTCTTTGCCCATACTTACCGTATTATATAATGAAGTCGTTTGCGAAAAGAAACAAACATAAATATAACATTTATACGAGTCTGAAATGTTATGTACCTACACAGATAAGAGACAACACCAGATAGGAATATTTACCTACATATATTTTGGTACATTGAAAGAACACAAAAGCCGCATTTGATTAAATGACGAAGCCACAGTTAATTTGCGCACAAATGTGGAAAAGCTGTGAACGGCAGCCACGAAATGGTATACAGATTAGGTAGTTAGCTGTATCGAAGTCAATATGTCTCAAAACACCTATAAAAATATGTACTTATTTTGATTTTAATTTTACAATAAATAGCAACATTTGAAATAATAAAGAATTTAAAAAAGTGATGCAATTGAGTATTAAACAATAATTACATATTGCATCGCAAATTTTCGTTTTGACAGATCATAAAAAGTTACTCATTTGACTAAGCAGTCAACTACCTTGTTACTTTACCTAACATGATTCACAACAAACGTGCGCGAAGCTTGGGCTACCATGAAGAGACTTTAATTCAGGATGAATAATAAATTTCATCCACTTTACTACAGGCTATTATCAATCGGTCATAGCTCCGAAAAGTTCAGATGTGGGCGTTTAACCTACATGATAAGCAATTTGATATCTCTATTCTGTTCTAATTCCGCTAACTACTAATTCTTTGCGAAAAAGCAGCGATATAACTTCAAAGTAGCTCCAGCTTAGAAGTACATGCACGAAACACCAAACCACCTCAATAGAATAATGCTGTGAGTCCGTATCGTCAGATCATTCACAGAAATGCACTGGGGTTAGCACGCGGATCCTTTTGGTTACGATATCTTACTGTCAACCATACACCCAGAAACTGTAAAGTAATCAGCCACTTGTTAGTCACAACAGACTACGGGAAGAAAGTACAGTGTATGCACTAGCGTTTGGACTAGGGTATGCATCAGAAAATACAGTGAACACGAGTTAGTGAATGAACTGAAGACTAGTTGTTGCTACTGTTTAAAAAAAGAACAGATATCTTCTATACTATTAAAGTTTTATTCTTTAAAGTGCAGCCTCCAGATAATAACTTATAAGAAATAACAAAAAATAGCAATGTGAAATATTTGTAGTAATAAAAAGTTAAAGAATATTCTTTAAAGTTCTACTGATGCAATAAAGTGCATTTATGACTAAAGTTATTATGAAATGGCTATTTTGTTTATGTACTAAATTACATGATTACTAAAATTCGTGAAATTGTTTAAGACTTGCTCTGTGTTCGCAAATACAAATGACTGGTTTTTAACTTTTTGAATACTTGTTAAATATTCTCCTGATAAAACATGTTTGTCATGTAATACATTTATTTGATTAGTAATAACATGTATTCACTGCAACACTAACCTTTAGTCTTGGTTATCATTATCAGTTGCCACTTAACCAACACACAGATAGCAATAAAAAGATAATGGATGTTTTATATCTAGAAAAATCTTTTCATACCTCGGTGAAGCTGAAGAACAGTCCAATACCACCACACAGTTTAAATGCATAATCAATGGTTTCCTTCAGTTTTTCCATGCAAGGTTCACATTGGCAGTCAGGTGAAAAAGCCATAGCCATATTTTTGCAGCAAATTCCCTGGAAAAAACACACAAATTATTATTATTCTAGACATAAACTTTCCCATCTCGGGAAAATTGATTCCGGCATGTGTGGGTCCCAAAGCAAACAGCACATAGGTCTTTTGTAAGACATACTATAAATGTGAGATAGATACTAGTATTGAGGTCTGTCTCCCAGAACATTGTGTGTGTGCATTTGAGATTGTTTTAAATAGCTGCTGGACTATTGCAGGATGTGGAATTAAAGATCTGGTCTATGTCGGTAGGATGCTGTCGGCTTGATTGATATGGAGTCAGATATTTGACTTTTCCCAGAACAATATTTTATACCAATAATATTGTTGACCAATAAAGTATTGTTACAATTAACAAAACTTATTTTACTAAGACAACAAAATCTAACTGTCAACAAAAGGAGTCAAGCATTCAGTATGTAATTATGTATACAAAAAAATACTAAAATCTAAATAATGTTACAGTTTTGTGTGTAAAGGGCTATGCAAAAATTCCTTTTAATTTAGACTTACATCCACAATATTGCATGGAGGGTAGTCAGCAGTGCCGTTGAGAGGCACCACCCTATCGCGGAATGCACAGCACTGGAAACGCTCCTGGACTTCTACCTTTACATCCATTTCCACCTTGTTCCACCCCTGTAAAGATCATATTCATAGAATTCAATGCTTTATTCCATGAGAGAATTCTTTCTTCAATAATACAATAAATATTATCATAATTGTTTGATATGGTCCGTAATTAAGAATCAGGAAAAATTCAGAAAATAATAAACAGATTATTCTTACATTACATCACTGTCTCTGTCCCTCTCTTAAACAAACAACATACAATTTTTCAACAAACATTCAATTCACCTTTATTAGCCAATAGGAGAATTCACAAAATATTATTATTAACTTATAAGTAACAGATTTGCATCTATTACAATTATTATTCCACCCTCACATACACATACTTAATATGTATACTCACTCCAGACAGGACATTCACAATTTCTGTTCTTAAAAATTTTACACAATGTTTGATTGCCTGTTACAATCTTACTAATATTGTAAACGCAAAAGTTTGTATGTATGAATGTGTAGATGTATGGATGTTTGTTCTTCTTTCACGCAAAAGCTACTGAACGGATTTTCATGAAAGTTTACAGTTATATAGCTTAGACATCAGAATAACATAAAGGCAATATTTTATCCTTGTATTCCCACAGGAAGGGGAACTACGCGGGTCAAACCGCGGGGTGCTTCTATTCTAACTATAAATAAATATTACTCACTTGTTGAGCCAACATCTCTTGCTGCTCAGAATTCACAGCCAAACATGCACAAGCTACTGAGAACTGCACCAGGAAAAGCATAAACAGTATCACCATATACTGATCAAGTTGTTAAGGGTTAATTACATAAAATTAAATAGGTACATGTAATTAATTTTTGAAAATATTAAGTCATTCCTACTTCCCATAAATGAGAAAGTAACTGTCTGTTTGTTACTTTTTCACGACTAAACCAGTGGAGCGACCTTGATGAAATTTATCACGGCAATGGTTTACACCTGGAGAAACGACCTTGGCAATTTTCGTCCCATTAAAACACACTTAGGTAAGAAAACTTTATACTTTATGCAGACAGAATTGCAGGCAACAGTATTTCACAACTGGAATTTCTCATAGCAGTGACAGGGCAGTATCCTAATACAGCCTAAAAATATTGGTGGTACTTTTATAAAGGATACAAAGAACAGCATGACCTGATGATGTTTCACTGCCCCTGCAAGGCCGAGCAGGGAAATCAGGATGAGAAAAACCCCACAAGCAAGGATGCCTCCCACAATGGGCAGGTTGGTGACCAGCGACGATGCCTGCCCATACACCGCCACCGATATGAGGATGGATGCCACCACCTGCGCAAAAAGTTTTCATGGTTTACCCTACATAACACTTCTTAGCAGCCAGGGTCAGAGCGTCGATTTAGGGGCCCCACAATGGTTTTAAGGATGTATCTTATTCTATTCGTAAGAATTTGGAAATTACAAGTTAGAAATAGTTAAAAGCTGTAAGGTCATCGAATATGTTCTTTGTTTAATAGGCGTAAATTGCAAACGACGAAATTACTTACCACATAAAGAATGTTTAACGCAATCAATGCGTTCTTCGAACACGTAAACCCTCCACACATTTTGCTAGATATTTTTTCTTGTTAATCAATGCTATGGTCAATCACAACAGAGGAAAACGCTCACAATCTCAGGAAGTAGTTTCTATGGAGAGAAATGTCGTAATACACTGTTTACACTTTTATATCATATGTAATAACATGAGATTGTTATTCACTCATTAAAATAAAACTCCAAAGAAAAGATAATACTGAAAACAAGAGTCGAGAACACTCCCAAAGTCTCGGACTAAATCTGTGAGAAAAATTGGAGTAGGTACCTATCTATCTCCTGTCCCGTATTGAGTGAATGACTTTAGTGACAGCTGGCTGACAGTGACAAGACACTGACTGACCAGATTTTTTTAGGTGTATGGTACTGATAAATAATAAGCCTTTATTTTCTACATCTATGTACACTAATCTACATCTACAACTAATATTATAAAGAGGAAAGATTTGTATTTTTGTATTCGTACATATATTATTTTTGTGTTATTTTTTTTTATAATCTACCTATGATATCTAGTAAAGTAGCGTATAAAAAATAAAAATCTATGCAAAAAAAATCGGTTGTCTGTAAAGTCGGTTTACTGACGATAGTTGAACGTGACAACGCCATAAGAAAATACTGATGGAATGGATTGTGCCTCTTTTTAGTCGCTCGTTCCGCGCTCTCGCTTGCACTGGAACGCCGCATACGTCATACTTTTTCGTGCATGCAGCCGGTTGACCCGGGGACTCAGTTATCTCCATACCAAATTTCAACAAAATTTCGTCGAGTAGTTTTTGCGTGCACAGACAGACAGATAGACAAAAATAGGTGTTTTCGTATCTACATCGATACACTAGGTATATAAACCACCATTAAAATTTTCAAATTAAACCTTTCATGTACAGACACGGCCCCGTTCGAGTTTTATTATATGTACCTATAGATTTCGAAATGCAGTACATGTAGGATAATACAAATTATAACACAATATTAAATAAAAAAACTATTGTATTAATTAAGTAAGAAGTACCTACTTATAGGTAAATTAGTATTACAATAGGTAAGGGTTGGTACCCTGTAATGTGATGCATACCTAGATATTATTAAGCAATGTACCTATATTAAATAAGCCTTCCTTTTTATGTTGCATTGAGTAGGTAGTAAGTAATTAATTATCGCCAATCGATTTCATAATACTGATTGTCCGATCGTAGAGCAAAGTTTTAGCTTGCGTTCCCCACATAAAATCAAGATGGCTGAACGTTGCGTGTGGCACTCGAAGTTTTGCTATCGGTCTTCCGAGTTCCTTCCAAAGCTTTTCTACGTCTCTCAAGTCTGCAAACACGTCGTCGTCAACGTAGTGTAGGAACACTGGCGTCGAGATTTTTTCTAATGGGTACCGAGGTGGCGAGAAGCTTCTGTACTCTTTCCAGTTGGCTAGGCTACCGTAGTCAAAGCGGCGGAACCAATTCTTGTTAATATGCTGACCGTAGTGAACGATCTGTCGCACAGCGATTCCCGCCGGAGTATGCGCTAGCTTCACCGGTAACATTGTCTGGAAATAAGAGTAGGCAAGCATCGCTAAAGGGAAAAAATGGCTCTTCATGTAAACTAAAGAAATCTATATCCGCTAACTCCTAACGCAACGGATTTTGATGCGGTTTTTTACTAGCTGTCTGAAAATGCTGAAATACGCTAAATTTCATCGTATGAGAGGACAAGATTCACCGTGCTTTCACTCAAAAATTGTCCTCAGTAGCCTGTGCTAAAGATGTTATGGCTGCAAATTCGAATCGGCATTAATATTTATTCTCTAGATGATGAGAATCCATTTAGTACTCACAGAATTGAACATATCTTCGCTTTTTCCAGCAAAAAAGAAGATCAGGTTACTGCACACTGGCTGTGTGAGCGCACCATCTGAGCAGAAAACTCTTCCAGCCCAAGTGATAATGTCATGGTTTGGCAACAACTCGTTAATGCCAATTAACTGTGCAATTTTCTATAACAAAAACGAGTTACTTAGGTACCTACAAGCACCTAAGTAGGTATATCCGCTAAGCGGTTTACAGAAAGGATGTCTAAGCCCCTTTTTACACGTACCGGTTTCCGCCGGGCCGGCGGGCGGCGAAGTATATGGCCATGTAGGTTCGCTTTCATACGTACCGGCGGGCAACCGGGCAATCGGCCATACATTTCACCGCCGGGTAGCCGGCGCCGGCCCGGCGGAACTCGATACGTGTGAAAAGGGGCTAACAATCACCTCTATTTCAGTCGCGAACGGAGCTAGTACTTGGAACAATGGATTTCGGTTGAACTCCAAATAAGCAACAGGAGCAAATGCTTGCATAGATATAATTTTGTCATTATATTCCGGCCGGAGAGAGCCCATGACCCAGAATACAGTAGTTCCTTGCGAGTGCCCGATATAATGCAGTCGGGATTTACCACTGGTCGCTAGTGCGTAGTCGATCATAGCCGGTAAATCTAGTCGGCCTATTTCCTCCCAACTGAAGCGCCAGAATTGGTTGGCGTCGTTCCGATTGTCAGGATCCAATGATACGTGGTTTCTGGAGTAGTAGGTCCCTCGAGCGTTGCCGAGCCACACGTCGAAGCCAGCCTCCGCAAGGATGTACGCTGTGGGGTTTCACATAAAAAATTTAATAGAAACAAGTGTTATGTGGATTATTTTTGCGCTCTCAACAGATCGGGCCTACCTACAGCCTCAGATATTTCAACATTCGGTGTCAAAAAGTAGTTTCGTTAGCTACGGAAATCGTAAATCGGAGAAATCGTTGTTCTCTGGCGTGGGTAAGTGTGGATTAGCCTTTACTATATTTTTTTAACTATATTTATTTTTATAATTTATTTCCAATTGACAACTGACAGAGCCAATTTGGATTGTATATCTGATAGATAAGGTGATGTACGAGTATATTTGATGTTTAATATAAACACCCAACGCACAAACGAACCGGTGGTGTATAAGTCTAACGTAATCTTTAGCGAGTGTGTTTCTAGTTTTCTACGTTGCTCCTAAATGGCTGAACCGCTGTTGGTTTTTTTTTGTTAATTCCTATGTAAAGGAATGTGTTAGGAATGAGTGCTTTGAAAAAAAAGTTGTTAAATTGTAAATAATAGGTATACTTACCTAATAAAATTTTATTATTAGTGTGATTGATACCAATTGAAAATAGTATGGTCAGTTGAACAACGTCGCACTACCTTAGAGCGAGGTCATTATCTACAGTTGCAACTCCAAAAAGGTACAAATTGACCGATTGTTTTACCTAGAGCATTTCCTGGGCCCAGGAGCACCCAGTCGGCAGCCGACGCCAAGAGTCCGTGCATAACCAGCACGACGGGTTTCGAGGGGTCAGGCACATTGTTCTGGTCGCGCCCATACGGAATCCGCTGCATTTCCAAAATGTAGCCATCTTCCGTCGTCACTTTATGCACCTCCACTGGATACCCGTATTTGTGTATAAGACCTGGCTGAAAAAAGGATATAATTATTACTAAGTTTCACAATAACAAATAACTCTAAAGAATAAAAAGCCGACTTCAACGAATAGCACAAAAAATATCATCGATGTATGTACAATTTTTATTTTTAACAACCGCTCGACCGATTTCGAAAAAATTTAAATTGGAACACCTCTAAAATATGATCTACCAAGAAAAAAAAACGATCAAAATCGGTTTAAAATTGGAGGAGTACCTAATCGCGTAACATACATACAAAAAATATTCAGTCGAATTGAGGACCTCGTCCTTTTTTGAAGTCGGTTTCAGTTTTGGTTTGATAAAACAGGATAGGTTTATTCGATTTATTACGATGAAAAAATCACATTGCTATGGACTTGAAATGAAATATTAAAAGTACATTGAAATTGACACGATTTGCGACTTTATAAGTAGCAGGCCAGGTGAAGAAGAGTGGCAGATGGGACATACCTACGTCATTATGATTATTGACACGCTTGCTCATGATATGACCTACTTATATCTATTTTAAAGGTTTTCTTTAAATCCTTACCACATCAAGCATGGCATCTTCAAGCAAATTATCAGAATACCGCCCCGCTTCGGGGCCCTTGACATAATACTGTTCTACGAGGTCCGCATTTGGAGACCGCCGCGCAGTCGCCGCACCTGCGCACACGCAGAACACCAAGAGTTTCAACATTCCTGAATTCCAATCGGCAGGCCACTGATGGCTACCATCTCTTGTATACTCATTTTAAAAGTTTGTAAAAATAATCTAATTACGGTCTGATTAAGAAATTAATCATATGATAATTATTAAGTAGGTATTAATTACGTGAGTTATCATATCACAGAGATTTTTACAAGGTAAACAGTTACAGTAGCTAAATAATGTAATGTAAGTATTTTTTTTTATTGCACTGCACATAGAAGTAGAAAGAGTAAAGGAGTGTTAATGTGTTATTGTACATGTACCTACGTGTTATCAGAGACCATGTGGTGTTATTATCTAATGGCGGATATCCTAAAAAAGTAAGGAAATTTACAGCGCTTTGGTTTTTCTCTCACTTTGCTCGGTTGTGGCATATATGGCCTATTGACAAATCCACGGCTAGATATCTATAAAAGGAATTCGTCTAGATCAAATCTTTGACACGTGTAAAATTATTTTAATTAACCGTAGTGGAAGCCGCTATAACATTACATTCGAAGTAAGTACTTACATTATATAGGTACCTACCCAATTAAAAGGTCCAACGCGCGCGGTGGGCGAAAGTGCGCCTTATGCCGGGGGTTCAGGGTTTCTTCGACGATCCGCACGATCATCTGCAGATTTCTATCACAGGTTTAATTTATTAGATAAGCTAAATTAAAATAATGCGTAAGCATAGCTGTGTGAATATTTTGGAGTAGCAAAGTATAAAAATAATCTTGATATTGGAATAGGTATGTATGAAAGTATATTATAGAATTGATTATAATTTGCTATCTATCAGCACAACACGAACTCTTTTCCCGGTGTGGTCCGTCACTATATAAGGTCATTTTGAATCAAGTGCAAATATTTTAAAGGTAGGTTAGGTACGTTAGGTAGAAAACGTTAGTTTTTCCTTGTTCTTTTCTAAGAAAATTTGAATTTAAATAAACCCTCAACTACCGCGCTAAAACGTCACTTTTGTCAGCTTTTCTTATTTATTTTGTTATTTTCGCGCAATCTTTGTTGGGTAGTGTGCGTGTATTGCTTAAGTACAGCGTGTTATTTTTTTTATTGAGTAATAATCGATGTTATCTAGTAAATTAGCGTAGGAAAATTAAAAATTAATAAGTACTTAAAATACATACAATAGTTTCTTGTTATTTTTTATCTGCCATTAAATATTTGCATTTAATTTAAAATTACCATGTATAGTTTTTAAATCTTTTTACTTTTCTGTTGCTTCTCGTAGATATCAGGAATGTAGTACCAATGCAACGATGTTATTACATTTTCCATTTCCTCACAGGGTGTGACCAACCGAGCCATCTCTATTAGCAGTTTCGCTCCTTTTGCCGTGGAGGTTTTAGTACCCTGGTGTGTGGAGGCGAAAGCCTTTATTCGGGAATTGGGGCCCAATAGCGAACCCAGCCTCCAAGTCAGTGGGAATCACATAATCGAGGTCCAGTCCGATTACAATAATAAATTTAAATTATAAAGAATGTGAAGTTTGTTAATTTCTTTAAAAGTTAATTAATACCTATTCATGAACAATTGAAGGTTTTTTTAAAGCCTCATTCCTTTCCTCTTCCTTTCTGTAGGATAACTTTTATGATCGTAATGTTACTTTACAGCTTTCAAGGGGTTGTCTGTTTGAAGAATAATAGACATAAATGAGTAGGATACCTACTATACACAAACATATTTTATTCTACAGTAACATACACAACTACCAGAAGTAGTAACTTCAATTGTAATAAAATTATTTAATCTTATCTACACATCACTCAGAGTCTAAATCTTCAAGATTATTGGATTTTAACATTCTTTCAAAAAATAGTTTCCTATGCATTAAAGCTATACGAGGTTGTCGTAAGAAGAAGTTCTCATTACCCAACTTGCTATATTTTCTTTCACCCTCGCTACCCATCAGTTCCCTTAAAGCTTGATTTCTTTTTAGCAGTTTATCGTAAAATATCGCTCCACTTTCAATGAAATCTGGTCCTAATTCACATAGCTTCTTATCAACATTTGTTTCATAGTAAACTTCTGTCACATCTTTCATGAGGAAATAAGCGCCCAAACCAAACAGCCCAACTATTGTATAAAGAGTTGCCCTTAAAGATGCATTTGCTGCATACAAGTTTAGCCTTCTATTCAAATATTGAGACAGGTTATAAACAAAAAATAAACATGCAAATGGATATACAGATTCAAAGAACACTTTGTTATTGTGTGTCATGAGTATTTCTCTGCATATTGCAAATTGCTGAACTTTTTCAGGTAAAATTAAGGCATCTGCTAATTTCATTCCCGTTTCAGATGACCAGTCTACCTTCTTGTGGTTGACCTGGAAAAAAAAATTACCAGTGTTTTTAGATGTTCACTAAATAATTGCATTGTAGTCTTATCAAAGTCAGATTTGTAGTAGAACATACCTGAATATCGTCTTTTTCTATGTCAGCAATTGATTTATAATTGAAATTAACTGGTATCCCAACTGCAACTCCAAATTTAGATTTGGAACTTCCTGCAACATTTAAAAACAGAATGGAATGAATACTTCTTAGGAGTAGGTACCTAAAACTGATGAGTGTTAACTAAATGATGGACATAGATAAAGTGTGAGATGTGTGCCAGACTAGTAGCAGGTGGCAGTCTATTGTATCTGCCTACACCGTTAGGATAAAAGCGTGAGGATATGTAGGTATTTAAGATATTCGATCTAGATCTAAAATTTCTGATTTGAGTGGACATCCTTAATTCCATAACAAAATATCAATAGTAGTACGCCATATTATAGATATTATATTGTTAAACAAAACTCCTGCATAACTCTCAATGAGATTACTTATATCGCGAGTTAAGCAGGAGTTTTGAACAAACATGTAATTAAATATTTCTTTCTTACTTACCAGCATGAAACAAATCATATCCAAAAACACTGAATGGAGATATTAATTTTCTGTGAACGTCGGATACTTGCAATAGATCAAGACACTTGTGATATCTTTCAGATAACTCTTTAGGCAGAGCGACGGGCTGACCATTGCTGTGAAGCAAATGAAGTGGTCAAAGGAATTTTACACTACACTTATGATATTAAACTTGAAAAAGAGAACTTACCTGTAATATTGCACGAAGTCCTTATATTTATCAATGAAAAACGTGTGTGGTGCAAACTTTACCGTAGTTAATGCAATCCCGGTGCCGGTCACAAGCGCAAAGGAAAACTTGCGACCTTTTTCAGTCAAAAACCAAGAAGTTGGGCGTTTCGTTACCATTTTGTGTTAATATTAATTATGAGAAACAGACTATACCCCAAATATATACTGTTGCAGGCCCTGCAATTATTATTCTTTCATGTTTTGATGAAAATCTCATACACGAACACGAATCACTTTTGTAGGTTATGATAAATTGTCAATGTCAAAAACACGTCAAAAACATATGCTGTCAGTATAACTTTTTTGGCTTATATTAGCAGCTTCGGATTCGACAGAAGAAGAAAAACTCGAAAAGATTCGAATCGATTATGATGATTATTATTTTTCTCTGATGGTTTACTTCCATTTCCTCTGATCTTTTGGGATTGGATCTTGCTGCACTGCAGAGCAGCTTAATGACGGCTCAAAAAACCTTGAACCCAGAGCTAAAGCAGAACAAGAAAAGAGCTCTTTTGGTGATAATCCGATGATCCAAAGAGGCACTTCTGGTTATTGGTCTGTGAAGAGGGCTTTGAGTATTATACCAACGAAGAGGGTCGTCATCTCTACTATATAAAAATAAGTCGGGTTTTCCTTCCTGACGCTATAACTAAAGAACGCACGAACCGATTTCCACGGTTTTGCATTCGTTGGAAAGGTCTCGGGCTCCGTGAGGTTTAGAAGAAAATTCAAGAAAAATTTCAACAGAAAAATGCGGGAAAATCTTATAAGCATTGCACCCGTGTGAAGCCGGGGCAGGTCGCTAGTGTTTTATGTATTTTTATTTTACTGTGTTTTAGGTTTTAGCCATAGACCTATTAACACGTTTTAGCTCATATTAATGATAGTGTATTATGTCACAAATGCGTACACAAACAAATATGTACCTCAAGAAGCCACTTCAATCTTCAATAAAAGTGTACTATCGTTTTACTGTCGATTACCAAATGACATTTCATTAAGTGTTGATAAACTGTCAGTACCTAATAGAAAGATTTATTCAAAGAGGTTGGAAGAAAATCATTGTCAACTTTTTCTTTAAACGTCTTTGGATTTATTATATTTTTTTGCATAGACTCTGGGGGGCAATTCCACTAAATGTCAACGGTTACAGTTGGATGACAATGGGTTCAATTCTACAACACCGTCTAAACCTCTTAATTTTATTTGACAGCTGCTAAAGCATTTTGCTATTCTAGGCAGTACTGTCAAAATCAAATGACAGGACTAAAAATGAATCTGACGTTCTTAATTTATCTGGCCAATTCAATTTAGGTTTAGCGACCTTATGGCTATTCTGTGGACGCCATTTTAAGCATTTTAGAAATGTCATCACGACTAAACCTCCTAAACTTAGCGGCGATTAAAATGGTGTCGCTTAAATTAGATTATAGGAAAAATCCCGACATATTTGTGTTTGTGTTATTTTTCAAGATATGTTCCATATTTTTAGAAATAGTCAAGAGGGTTTTTGGTGGAAATACGAAAAGGGGGATCATGTTTTTTTGTAAAATTTATATTTTGCTGTATATTTTGGGTTTTGACTAGATAATAATCGATTGTTAGATTGCATGAAGTCTTCAGTAAAAGTAATATAATTTTACTGTCGATGATCCAAAAAGGGGTGTTGATGACTCAGTATTTTTGTACATGGACTCCAAAGCAGAGCCGTTTAACTAAGAAATTTGAAGATTGCTGGAGATGTTATTGAATTAACAAGAAAACAAAGACTGAGGACGAGGCACATGTCCATTTAAAGATAAACTTAACTGAAGACGAGGCAGTACGGTCTATGACTCTAGCCTGTCCAAAGAAAAAAAATCTATTTGATAATACCTTTTCAGTGTTGCCCGAATAATAGTGACTTTAGTATTTGAAGTAAAACAAGAAAATATAAATTAAACCTATGTTAAAATGATAAAAATGGCATCGAAAGTAATCGTTGAGAACTTTATTTACATAATAATAAATATATACACATTTATTATTGTATTTTTTTTAGATTTCATTCATTCGTTCACTCGGCTCTTTTTTTATTTGTAATTGCAACACTATTCAACTTAGGCATTTTACGCTGTGGTTATAGACTATCTAAATTTAGTAACCATGGCGTTCTAGAATTGCATTTGGCTTAGCGGCTGCGTAAAACTAAATATAATTTAAGAAATTTAGTTTTAAGCTATTTAGGCAGTGGACGCGTAGAATTGAACCCAATGACGTATCAATGGTCAAACAATGGTGTTATTTTGACACTTTTCAGAGCAAATAACACCATCGACTGACCATTGACATGTCATTGTCATCCAACTGTAACCGTTGACATTTAGTGGAATTGCCCCCCTGGAGCACTCCTAACGCGTGTCGTGCAAAAAAGAGGAACTATACGTTTAAGTGTCGTGTTTAGTGCTGACTGATGGCAAAATTGCCCATGCCTTACAAAATGGGAATGGCATGGATCTGTGGCATGCATGTATCCGTCAAAAGAAATGAAAGAAATCACAGACCAAGGCTGCGGTCCGTTTTGTGCAAATAGTAAATACGTTCGTAAGCACGCACACGACTGTTCAAAATGACTACGATTGTTAGCATGCAAACAATTTGAACAGGTTTTCGTTTGTCAAAAATGACAGTTCTTTTAATATTTAGGTTGATACTGTTCTGAAGTTATATTCAGTCGTATTTGAGTCGTATAGTGTCCCCCGAAGCTTCACAATGTAATGCTTCTGTTAATATTAATGACGACATACCTAATTTTAATTAATCGATTACATAACGATTATGAAAAAAGTTCGCGGGAAAAAAAACACCACGCACATTGAAGTTTGACAACTGTTTGACAGATCCGGAGACATTGCACTACCTCCTCGTTGTTAGCACTGTTTGCACCAATCGATGACGTCACAATGCTCATGTCAGCGTACCACAGCGCAATTTGAACAGTTGTTTGCATGAATATAGCGCACACGAGCGCAGAAAGCGCAATTTGGACCGTACCACAAGAAATTGTTGTTGTTGTTAATGTTTACAAATTGTAAATTTAATTTGTATGGTGATTATTTAGTTCAAATACCTAATAAAAATGATGCAAATAGTAGAAGAATTATATGACTTGCGGCTAGATCTTCTAGACGAAGCCTGGGTACAAGGTATTTACTATTCAGAATTTCTCGAGTTCGGCAATTTTCCAGCTGAATATGAGACTGTACTGGAGTCTCTTGAAACACGGAGGGTTTTCAAAAACATAACAAAGTCTATTGACGAGTGGCTGAGCGGGGACGACGCCCAAGAAGAGAAATCTTGGGCAGCCCTATCTCATCATGTCCAACATGAGAAGCTAATGGCTATTTTAGCTTACTACATTGACTATGGAACTAAGAACGTCCTTACTAAAGAATACCGAAACAATGCTTTGCTGGCATCTCGGGTGTACTACAAACTGTTGTCTATATCAGGGTACAAGGTGTACCATATTTACCATTCGCAACTGTTTGCACAGTCCCTGACATGTCTCAGCTTTCCCAAAATGATGTGGGACAATGAAAACAATTTCTACAGCAATAAAGAACTGACCCAGGAAGTTAATAATGTAATTAAAGAGCTCAAGTTCTTTGTTTTGGACTTGAGGACCATTGTAGAGCCACTACAGCTCAGTCCGAGCGATATGAACTTTGAAGATATTTTGAGTAATTTAGTAGACATTACAGGAGGTGCAATCGTCAATAAGCTCAATGTTGGTGAGTTCAGGTATCCATTCATCTTATTGCTGAAACACATCTGACCAATCTTCTGTTGCCTAATGCCAGTGCACATCATTCTATATAAACATGCCACATTTGATAAATTTATCTAAAAATTGGTTACTTCATCATTATAGTGTGGGATACATGATCTAAATTCCATCAGATGTGTTTTGGCCTTAAATCTAGCCTTTGTTGCATTACTTGAGAAGTGCCTAGTATGGTTTTTCTTTCAGTATATCCCAAGATATCATTTTTTATTTACATTCTTTTTGCATATCATCCCTTAGCTAACAACATAACATTAAGTCATTTTTAGCAACTTTACAGGAGACAGAAAAAAACTGTGCGGTGTTGAGAGGCCAACCGACTTGCATGCTGTCACTACTTTTCAAATTATGGCTTCTGATTGGCTGAAATCCATATCATTTTATATTTTACAGAATGCCATCATTTAATATTTTGTTTGATACTCCTTTATCCCTAAACTTACTTAATATTACTGTACTGCATTTGGAACCAGCAACTTATTTACTCAGTTTAGACCCTAAACTCGTAAGTGAAGATTGGCTAAATGTAAACTGTTATTAGATTGTTGATGTTTCTAAGTGTATTTCTTTGTACCTACAGAAAATAATAGATTTTTTAATTATTATTTTTGATTATTAACTCGAAAGTAACTTTTTTGTGACTGTCAAATTGTCACTGTTAAACTAATGAACCAATATTCATCAAATTTGGAGAGAAAAAGTGTCCATAATGTAAATCTGTGGGCAAAAGCTAGAACTTTAAATAAAAATGTATATATTATGAAATAGTTATTAAAATTAAAGTTATATTTCAGATAAAATAGAGCTAGCTAACCTTTCCAGGGTGATATATGAAATAATAGATATATTGTTGTGCACTTCAAATGGAGAACCGAACAATGTCGCCATCCGTCTGCTTTTTAAGTGTATTTTGCCAAAACTTGTGGCTGCCTCCGTGGACTCTAGGAATGCAAATGTAAGTTATACTAACTTAGTGAAGGAGTATAGACATTTAACATATACTACAAACTTCACTAAATATTCAATACCTTGTGAGCTGGCCTGTTACAAGGACCAAGGACCCGGTGAAAGTTGCGGTTACACGCTAGGCCCCCGCCTATTCAATTGCAAAATGGCCAGTGGACTCAAATTTTGCTGATTGGCCAATTTGACATTTGGGCCCACTGGGCATTTTGCGAATTGGACGTAATGCGCCCAAAATTGTGGTGATGCCTAAACAAAGCCTTTTTCCAGCAGGGTCATCTTTCGGCTGATATGATGATGAGTTCAATAAATTTTTAACTATTGCATTGTTGTATAGTCAAGAACACTTGTGGTGTGAGTCCAATCGCTAAGGCGATTGTAATAATTAATGTTCCAAAGTCCAATATGTCAAGCTCTACATGACTGTGTACTAAACAGCATTTTTTTTCCTATTTCATTTCACCAGTAATCACCACTCAGATTGAGGGATCATATGATTAAATATATATTTTGTGTATATTATATTATTATTTCAGAATTTGGTCAGAGCATCATATGTGACATATTCAGGGCTGCTACTCACTAAATATGGAACGGCTGCATTGCCTGGCTATACTACGCTCTTAGAACATCTGTGCTACACCCATGATGGACTGGTAAGAGAATAAGCCATTTGTCTTTAAAATACCACTGGAAGAGTTGGATGTGAGCCCGCCTTATTGTTGATGTGCCACTGAGCTTCTCAAAAAAATTAAGTACATTATGTATTTATCATTCAGTGGTAAAGGAAAACATAGTGAGAACACCTGCAACCTGCAGACTTAGAATATGTTTATTTTTATTTTATATACTTACATATTATATTTCTTTATTTATATAATTCTATATATTTTATATAAAAATAAATATGCTCACGTCATCCTCCCCGTGGGTTCTATGTTCTATGTTAGCGGGTTTGGTTTCCGCACTTAGTCCTGAAGTGGACCATTGTACGTAATCTCCCCGAGGGTGTTGGCAGAGGTATTCCATTCCAGGAAAAACCCGCTTTGCACCAGTATATTTTTTTAACACCTAATTTTACATTACCGGTTGTAAGCTCATAAAACACTTATGAAAATTAAAAATATTGTTGAGTATTAACTAAGCATAATAAATAATATACTTAGTCTAATATTTTTCATTATTCTTCCCCACTACTGTCCGTACCATCCTTTTCTTGAAGCAATTCAGGCCATTTTCGACTCTCTGTAACTTCATTATGGATAAAACTAGAAGCCTGGATTTCAGTAACCAGGCATTGTAAAAACACATTACAAGATTAGACTATTTCTATTTTCAGGAGCGCGCGGAGGTTCGTCAGGCACGGGTATCGCTGGTAGTGGGTCTCATGAGTCTGCTTCCTCGCAAGTCCTACCGCAAACTTGTTAAATGGCTACTCAAATTATCAACTACTGCTAAAGTGGTTCACCGACAAATCGCACTGGTATAATGTCTTGTTTTAGTCTTAAAAAAATGCAATTGGTAAATAAGTATTTAACTGTTGTTTTTGGACTTGCTATGTAGTACCTAGTTAATTAATATTCGCGTTCATTTAAATTCTGAAGCTAGAAAATAGATAAATATCTTTTCAACACTTGTTGAAGAGTTAATTTTAAACTGTGTGAGGGTACTTACCACACCAAACACATGGCCATATTTTTGCCGCTTTGTTAGTTTATATTTTTTTATTGTTTGATTTATTAATTTATATTATTACTAACACAGGATAAGAACATTGTTACTAACACAATAGGGTCTAAGTTACCTGAATAAAGTCATATTATTATTATTATTAAATATAAATTTGAAAAGTTAATACACACACTTTAATGAAAAATTTACCCTTACTAGCAGTGTGGTTGCACCATATGTATCTAGCTTTCAATAAATTTATTTGACAGGAAATGCTGTCAAAGTTATTGTCGAATGATCCTGAGGAGGAAAAGCCAGAAAAACAGGATCAAACGTCAGGTAAGGCTTGTACTAAAAAATAGTAAAAGTAGAATCAACAAAACTAAATGATAGTGAATAATACAATAACTGACTTTAATATTTTTTTACAGATTCCGCTAACAAACCTACAGATCAACAGAGTACTGAGCAAACAGGAGATGCTCAAACAACTGAAAACGAGGAACCGAAAAAAGGCGATAATAATGAAACACAGAATGGTGACAACCCTGTTCCACCAGAAGGCACGGTCGCCATGTCTACAGACGATGAGAGCAGCCAGGACAGCCAAGTACTCTCGGTGCTAGAAAATGTAAGTATTAACTTTTTGTTGTCACCTGTTTCCGAACCTTTTCCAAAAGACGTCTTCAGAAGATTGGGATCATACGATTGTTATTTATAAATAAATAGCGGTTCTGCGCTGCTTCACGTGGGATTACAGGAATAAAATATAGCCTTTGTTACTCGGGGATATTGTAGCTTTCCATTGGTGAAAGAATTTTTAAAATCAGTCCAATAGTTTTTCAATTTATTCATTACAAACATACAAAACTTTAATCTTCATAATATTAGTGTAGATTTTGATTCCACGAAATTACTAATGAAAGTTCACAAGTTGATTAAAGCGCTCATAGCCCTGCGGTATTAGTGTATTAGTAGCGATCACCCTGGTTAAGCGAAGTGGGGCGCGGTCAGTTAGTGAATGGGTGACCACCTCGTGGCATTTACATAACGAGCGTTTCCGTGTTTCGGAAGGCACGTTAAAATGTTGGTCCCGGTTTTCGGTAGGATGTACTGTGATCCAAATAAATTATTATAACTAATCTAAACTAATGTTACCTTAAACCTAAATCGGAAAACCCGCCTCCTGCCCTCCCCAATGCAAAGGTGCCAATCACACTCGCCGTGTTGCCACGTTGAATCGCGATGGACCTCTGCATCAGGAATGACCCGGAGCGAAGGTCGAGGACTGCCTCTCTCAATCGCCGCCCAAGCTACTACAAAAATACCTTAGCCTCCGAAATATTAGGATTGCAATAAATGATTTGATTTGATTAAGCGATGTCGGATACCTACCCTTGAGGGGCTTGACAAATTCTGACAGTTAGGTGGACACTCGCCTAACACAATCTCCGAATCCTCGGTGGACTCGTGGGAGAATATGGCCCATATTTCCTCGTGTGTGGGGAAAGACTCTTAGCTCAGCAGTGGGCTGTTACGGGTTGATGATGATGATTGTTAATTACGATGAAAAATCACAATTGCTACTGGAAATACAATAGCAATCATGTGGTCCCGTAGCCCGACGCAGATCTGACGGAAGAAGACATAGCGGGGTTGCTCCGACAACGACCGCACACGGTGCCGTACTCGGAGATACTGCGCGCGGTATACGATCGAGTACAGGACGTTTCCAGTACGCTGCGCACGCGCGCCTTCGCTATCCTCACCGAGTGTTTGGACAGCGACCGACTGCCCATGAAGGACGCCATCAAGGTCTGTGTGTATAAATGTAACTGTGCGACTAGGAATATGTTTTGTTTGTACTTCTTTTCGAGTAGTAGTGATAACACTGTTAGATGAGACAAGATAATTCTTTATTGTATACTGTTAGAATGTACAATGGCCCAGCTGAGGGCGGAATTCGCCAAACTTAACTATCCTTTTTAGTAGAGACCCGATTCTCATGTATGGGGCTCAGGTTCGATTCCTGGTGAGGGCGTACACCAATTAGTTTTTCAAAAACTTACGTAAATGTTTATCACTAGCTCGAATGTGAAGGAAAACATGCAGACTCCAGAATTGATTCTGGTAACAGCACTTCGAAAATTCATTGGAGAAAAGTAGGCACTTCCAAACATTTAATACATCTGTCGATCCCCTCCTGGATGAAGGCGTGATCATATTTTATTGATGAATTTTATTGAATAAAACCTTTTTCAATGCTTTGGTTTTGATTGATTAACATGCCTTCCAAAGCACGGAGGCGCTGAGGTGAGTAGCAGATGTAACAGAAGTGTGCAAGAGGAGACGCATATCTTCTCATATATATAAAAAAATAATAAACTGACTGGCTGGTTAGCTGACCGACTGATGGATCAACGCAAAGCCGAAAAAAACCTTTTTTTTTAGCTCGTATCTAGTTTGTATGTTATACAATTGACATACAGTTCATAATGCTATGTACAATTTTGTTGTAAAAAGGCGCTTCCATTTCATTTCTCGTGTGAATGGATCCTGAATCCGTGCGTCTGTGTGCGCAGGAGTTGAACGGCAGCGGCGCTGTGCTCCGTCTGATGGCGCTGGGAGCGCGCGGCGTGTGCGACGAGCGAGCCGCCGTGCGTCGCGCCGCGCTCTCATTAGTGCACCGACTGCTCACCGCGACGGACGTGCCGCCCGCGCCCAGTGACCTCGCAGTACGTACCATAATATGTCTACACTAATAATATAAAGAAAAGAGATTTGTATGTTTGTAACGAATAAACTCTAAAGTACTAGAGAGATTTTAAAAATTGTTTCACCAATGAAAAGCTTACTTTTCGGGGAGTAACCTGGGCTATAATTTTCCCACGGGAAAGGGAATTATCCTGGGCACGTAAGAAAGGTAAGGACCTTTCTTACGTGTCCAGGATGAGTATAGAAATTCGAACGGAAACGAGAATAAACTGGATCTGCCCCAGTTTTTATCTACACTAATATTATAAAGAGGAAAGATTTGTAGTTTTGTATATTTGTAACGAATAAACTCAAAAACTACTTTACCGATTGAAAACAATCTTTCACCATTAGAACGCTACATTATCCCAGTATTCCCACGAAAACGGGAACTATGCGGGTGAAACTGACCGACTGATTGGTGATACATCAACGCACAGCCTAAACCGCTGGGTCTAGACTTGAAATTTTGCACATAGATAGCTTAAACAGTGTAGGTGTTCACTAAGAAAGGATTTCGCAAAATTCAACCCCTAAGGGGGTGAAATAAACGTGCGCGAGCGAAGCCGCGGGTAAAAGCTAGTTATTTATAAAAACATCGGTGCCCAGATACTGGTGGGGTTATGCCGGGATGCGAGCGTGTTAGTTCGCGGCGCGGCGGTGGCGGCGCTGGGCGAGCTGGCGGCTGCGCGGCCTAGCGATGCAGTCTTCGACGCCTTCCTCACCGGACCCGTGCATCAACTCTCCGACCCCGAGACTAAGGTATGGGGAAAGGGGGTGGTCCATTTTTGCCCAGAAACATGTACAGTCCTTAAAAAAAATCTAGAAACATCTTTTTAACATAAAAATACTAATACCGATACCGAACTGCGATTATCTTGAAAATTTTTTAGAAGAATGTTACTAGGTATGCCAAATCGGTTGAAAGTTTGTTACAGTAAAGCTTGTATGTATACAAATACACTAGTTTTTGTTGTAGTCAAAAATACCCATTAGTTTTGATTTTACAGGCATTTAAACTTACGATAAATATCGAGTCCCGCTAACAGTCACGTGACCGCATGTGACGTCATTTTACAACGCTCCGCGTAGTAGCAAGTCGCTAGCGGTAACAGTAGCTCAGTGGCTAAGGGGCTTGCGCTGTATTTTGTTTTGTTATCATCCGCACATAATGTTAATAGTTATATTCGATTAATGAAATGGATAAAGCATTCCAAAAAGGGCAATCAGATAATCTGCCAAAAATAGATGCAATGGTTACTCATTATTTATCAACAAAATTAGTGATTTCGTTGCCGCCGAAATGCGAGGAATAAAAATGTAAAGTTAACTTTTCTTGCTCTTTAGAAAATAACTTCTTTGTTCTAAATTGTTTTCAACCGACTTCAAAAAGGAGGAGGTTATCAATTCGACTTTTTTGTTTTTTTTATGTTGTTACCTCAGAACATTCGACAGGGTGAACCGATTTGAATGATTCTTTTTTATTTGAAAGCCTGGTGGCCAGATTGGTCCCATTTCAATTTTGTCCTGTTCTGACAATGGCATCCATGAGAAAACCACATAAGTCTTCATTTTGCATTAAGTATGTGCGCGACAATGGACGAATAACTCAATATCACGTCAACCGATTTAGATGATTCTTTTTTTAACCGACTTCAAAAAAAGAAGAGGTTCTCAATTCGACTGTATTTTTTAGTATTATTCGTTGAAGTTGGTTTTTTACTCTTTAGAAAAAACAAAATACCCAACTAATGTCATACTGTAGCTCAAATATGTAGAAGTACCAAACCTTTTTAGTTTTACGTTATAGACAACAAATATGTATTAAGGTTTTATATCTATAGGTACGTATGTACATATGTGTATATAGGTTCCTTTTCTTACTCGGAGGGATTGATTTATTGCAAAATTTTGTGCGTTCAACAGATGTACTTAATCTTTGTTAATTTTGATTTGTCTTATTGATAAAATACGTAAGTCCGTTTTATTTACGTACATATTTATCACTAGCTCGTTGGTAAAGGAAAACATCGTGAGGAAACCCGCAGGACCCAGAATAAATTCAGAGACATGTGTAAACAGACCCGGTCCGACGATGGGCTCACCTATCCCGTTTAGGGGTACAAAGAATATTTGGTGAAGAGTGGGTATATCCAAAAATGGAATACTTCTGCCTACCCCCTCGGGGATGTAAGGCGTGAGTAATTTTTTTTTTATTTGTAACTTATTCCAGATCGGCAAGAGACAGCAACAACAATAAACTGTGCTTTTATCTCCAAATTGATCTAACCTCTTCATAGTTTTTAACTATTTCTTTCGTATTTTTAAGTCCTTTTGGAACCATAAAAAACAATTTGTAAGGCGCATTGGTTGTTGTATTTGTACATTTCGACACAACACATGATTTCCTAGTATTTGCATTGGACATTTTTGAAAGTATTTATAATTTCTAATGAAACGTAAGACGGCACCGTGCTGAGAGCGCGAGCGGTCTGAGCGAGTGTTGTGAGATGACGTCACACCGGCACACGCATCGAGTACGAGTCCGCGTCGCACGTTTACTTCTATAAATCGGAAACTAATTGACGTATCGAAATAATTCTTTCACTTGTATTTTTTATTTTTGACAGAGAATACGGAGAGCTAATATTCAAAATTTGTTAACATTCTTCATTCAATTTATAAAAAAATAAATAAAAATAAAATAAATAATCTAACGCCTTTCATCCCCGAGGGGGTAGGCAGAGGTATTCCATTACTGGATATACCCACATTTCACGAGATATATTGGACCCCTAAACGTGATAGGTGGTGAGCCCATCAATTCAATTTATATTTATATATATTTATAATTTCGTGGTACAAATTATTTTTATTAAATATTAGTAGGCAAGATTTCTTAAAAAACTAGAATCCGGAAATCCGATCCGAATCCGACGATGTATTTAGTTTATTAAAAGTTTTATGTATAGATTTTTTCTCATAATAATAACATTGTTATGTTATATGGCAAGTGTGCAGTGAATGGGATATTCTATAAAATGTGTAAGACGAACATTGTCGTATTGCCTCAAGAAACCAATTCAGACTTCAGTAAAAATCCACTATCACTTCATTGCCGATAACCAGGAAGAATACAGAGGGTGCTTTCAGCACTAGATTTTGGTTCATTGACTTTGACCTAAGAATAAAACAGAATAATCAGCGACTGGCTGGCTGAAAGGACTTGTACCCAGAGCCGTAAATCGTAATAGAAAAAAAAGTCCCCTAGTTATTTAATTAGAACTCCTTATATGTCTTAGATCCAGGAGCAAGTGATGGTGTTGATCCAGCAGCTGTTCATAGAGCGGCTGGAGAAGCGCGGATCAGGATCAGAGGATCCGTTGCCCTGGCTGTTCTTATCGGCCGTCGCCAGGCACAACATGCGCAGACACCTACAAAAGGCATGCGCATTGCTCGCCAAGTCCACCAAATGTATAAAGTGAGTTCTATATTCATCATCATCAACCCTTAACAGCCCACCGCTAAGCTATAGCATATCACACACGGGGAAGTAAAATAAGAAATGTCTCATATCACATGTAACTGTCGAAGAATTGGCGAAGCCGAGGTCTACAAACATGTGATCTGAGGCTGTCTTATTTACTTCCCGAGGTGTGTATACTTTTTTTCTTTTCGACGGGGGCGGAAAGCGGCAACTTTGTTTAGCGCCGCGGGCCGAAATTTGTCGCTTTCCGCCCGGAGAGATCAAACGGTTTTCCTTACACACGAGGAAGTATGGACCATAATCTCCGCCTATTACAGTTCATGAGATACAGTCCACTGACAGAAAGACAGACGAAAAGTAGATTTGTTTTTATTAATTTAATGTAGTTTTACTAAACTTTATTTGAGTGTATTTAAAAAATTGAGACAGGGTCTGAAAAGCAGCTGTTGTGCTGAGGCGCTAGCCTTTTCATCGAAATATTATGATAAATGTAGCGGTGATAGTCTTACGGTTAAAGAGCCTGCTCCACATGATAATCAGTGAGGCTCCGGTTCGAATCTTGGCATGTACCAATGAGTTTTTCAAAACTTACGTGCATATTTATGACTAGCTCGACGGTGAATTAAAACATCGTGAGGAAACTCGCAGGTCTCAGAATTAATTCTGAGGCTTGAGATCCGGTCCTATCCATCCGGCGATGGGCTTACCACCTATCACGTTTAGGGGTTGAATATTGTGGTGAGAAGTGGGTATATTCAGAAATGGAATACCTCTGCCTACCCTCGGGGATAAAAGGCTTGAGATTATTTATTTTATTTTTTATGATAAATGCTTACTTTTATATTTTGCACTTTGTGTTGATGAATAAGTCTTATTAATTCACGTAACATTCCACTTCGTGCGTGCAGCCATCGTATAGTGGATATCCTGAGCACGCACTTGGGCGCGGTGGGCGACGAGCGCGACCTACTGGCTCTAGTGTTGCTGACCAGCGCGGCGAGACACGTCGACTGCGACGACGTCAGCTTCGCGCTCGACTACTACTACAAGCTCACCGATGACCCGAAGGTCGGCTCACTGTTAGAGATGCCCCAGTATTCGGTGTTTGGCCGAATATTAAGTGCTATTTGCCCGAATACCATATCCTACTAATATTATAAATGCGAAAGTTTGCTGTATGGATGTTTGTTGCTCTTTCACGCAAAAACTACTGGACGGATTTTGATGAAACTTTACAGTTACATAGCTTATACATCAGAATAACACATAGGCTATAGTCTATCCCCGTATTCCCACGGGAACGGGAACTAGGCTGGTAAAACCGCGGGGCGCTGCTAGTCATGAATTAAACAAGGGTTTAATATAATAATAATAATAAAAGTGCCTTCTTAGACTATTGACTTTTCAAAGTGTATTTTATACAATATGTAACAGATCAACATCATCAACAATTCCTGAGATTAGTTTGTTCAATATCGACTACTGAATGGATTTCAGCTATTTTTAATGTGTTAAATTTTTCCGAAAAACGAGTTATCATAGCTGAATTTAGTTCTAAGTATGGAAATCGTACTATTATTGCTCTTTATTTAAGAAAATTGGTTGAACACAACTGAAGTGCTAACGCATCACTACATAGTATAAAACAAAGTCGCTTTCTCTGTCCCTATATCCCTATGTCCCTTTGTATGCTTAAATATTTAAAACTACGCAACGGATTTTAATGCGTTTTTTTTAATAGATAGTGATTCAAGAGGAAAGTTTTAGTGTGAGAATTGCACCCGTGCGAAGCCGGGGCGGGTCGCTAGTCATATTTAAAAAATATATATATACTAATTGGGGTGTATGAGGATTTGCGCTTATTCTGTAACGCGATGTATATATACTGAAAAAAAAAGATAATGTATTATACGATTTCATGCAGTATGAAGAGCGTGACTTGCGGCTGATGCCGTTGACCCTGGAGCTGCTGAGCACGTGGTCGCGCTGGGCCCGAGCTGAGCAACGCACGGCGCTGAGGGACCACCTGGTCACGCGCCTCGCCGCCGCACACGACGACGGTGAGTGCAGACTCTAGGGTATTTGACTGTTTTGAAATTAAAAGTAACTAGCAGCGCCCCGCGGTTTCACCCGCGTAGTTCCCGTTCCCGCGGGAATATCGGAATAAAAAGTATCCTATGTCCGTCTCCTGGTTCTAAGCTACCTCCCCACCAACTTTCAGCCAAATTGGTTCAGCCATTAACGCGTGATGCCGTGATCAAGGGAAAAAGGGATTCATTTTTATATATATAGATAATGAGCTCGATTCTGCATCTGCTGCAGAGCAAAAGTGTAGCAATTGAGTTCTCAAAATGATGACGTCACAGTACTCGCATAGACGTATTCTTTGCATAAAGGATGTTGAAATTTTGTTCTATTCATATTAGTGTAAGTCATGAATTTAATTCCAGACAAATTAAAAAAAAGAAATACATATAATCTCACGCTTTTATCCCCGAGCGGGTAGGCAGAGGTATTCCATTACTGGATATACCCACATTTCACGAGATATATTGGACCCCTAAACGTGATAGGTGGTGGGCCCATCGCCGGACCGGGTTGTTTACACATGTCTCAGAATTATTCACCGTCGAGCTAGTGATAAATATGTACGTAAGTGTTTGAAAAACTCATTAGTACAGTCAAGAGCAAGTCAAGCTTGACACTACCAGTTTAAGCTGAGCTCTGATTTATACTGCGCGCCATAGAATATGGCCCGCAGTAATGACCCGGCCCTGGTCAAAGTCCAAAGTGTCATGTCAAGCTAGCGCGCTCTTGACTATACATGCCAGGATTCGAATCCAAGCCTCACTGATTTTCAACCGGCTCTTAAACCGTCCAAATTTTGAAATTTGGTTTATTCCCACTTTTTTACGGGAAAACCAACCCTACTTTAACAATAATTTTTACAACACTTTACACTTTCATTTCTCTCTCTCTTGCTAAATATATTAAGCAAGCGAGACAGATAGTTTTTCATACGCATGGCATCATCAGCGCGAAGAGCGAAAAAAATTCCTTAATGACTACTTTTTCTGGTCTTTCCTCAGGATGTAGACTGGCGTGCGCTACGTTGGCTGCTAACTTGGACCCTGACAATTTGCAATGGGCTGTTGAATTGTTGCAGCTATGTAAGTTACACCTTTATTAGTTTTTCATCTGGGCATTCATTCATTCGCTTAACTATAGGCAGTCGGGGACACTGCATATAGTTCAGTTGTTTTATGAAGAGCTTTGACAGGTAATACTTCAAAAATATAACGAAATGGCTCTAATATTTCGGGACTATTACAGCTGTTCCAGTTATAGATAATCGGATTTAATTTTTAGGAGCTGTCAGAGCTCTTCCTATCTGGCATTATTTCGCGAGTACCTTCGTGTTTCGGAACGGATTTTAAACCGTTGGTCCCGGTTGTCGGTCGTTTGGTTTTGACTTATGATGATGACCAATCCGTGGTGGGCTTGCTACACCCATAGAAAAATTTCACAATAGGTACACCTACAAAAAATTTTAAACAACAAAAAACTTTTTTACCACTTTGGTACCATTATTTTATACACAAAAATTGGTTGTCTGTAAAGTCGGTTTACTGACGATAACGGACGTGACAATAAGTCATGCTTTATAAGACGTTCATCGATTTATAAGACGTTATCACGTCAAAATGCATTTTTCATGTCTTTGGGCGGAAAGCGGCAAATTTCGGCCCGCTGCGCTAAATGAAGTTGTCGCTTTCCGCCTCCGTTGACCCAAAAAAAAAATATACACACCTCAGGAAGAATAAGAAATCCTCAGATCACGTAATTGTCTACCGAGGCGAAGCCGATGTACATACATAGTCTCACGCCTTATATCCCCGAGGGGGTAGGCAGAGGTATTCCATTTCTGGATATACCCACTTTTCACCAGATATTCTTTGGACCCCGAAACGTTATAGGTGGTGAGCCTATCGCCGGACCGGGTCTGTTACACATGTCTCAGAATTCATTCTGGGACCTGCGGGTTTCCTCACGATGTTTTCCTTCACCGTCGAGCTAGTGATAAATATGTACTTAAGTTTTGAAAAACTCATTGGTACATGCCAGGATTCGAACCCGAGCCTCACTGATTTTCATCATGTGAAGCAGGCTCTTTAACCGTAAGGCTATCACTGCTCACTGAAGCTGCTGAAGCCGATGTGTAATAGATAATCAGTTAAGAAACGCCGGTTCCAATTGGAACCGATACACAATTAAAAATCTATTGTGTCTGTGATTCATGGTCTGAGAGGTTAATGTATCTTTGTCCCCTCAGCGGAGCGCCGTGCGTTGGAGTGCTCAGAAGTGGACGAGTGGCTCCGCGCCGCAGACTTGTCTCTGGTGGCGCCAACGCCTCCTTCGCCCGCGCTGCTGCGGCTCTTCCTAAACGCTGTCTCCGATCCGCCCGCAGGTACAATCAAGAGCACGCTAAGCTTAACACTTTGGACTTTGACCCGACCCTGTATTCTATGGCGCGCAGTATAAATCAGAGATCAGCTTAAACTGGAAGTGTAAAGCTTGACTTGCTCTTGACTGTACTATACACGCCAGTTTTGGGTTCTGTAGCCAGTGGTAGAATAAAACTGGCCAAGTGCGACTCGGATTCGCACATGAAATTTTCCGTACCACTATAGAAACAAAAAGATCAGAAGACACCATTTAACTTTGTTTTTTTATTTTTTTATTCATGAAATACAGCCGTTTGACAGACAGACACATGGACGGACGGATAGCCGAGGCTTAGTAATAGCACCCTTTGGGTATGGGACTCAAAAAACCTTATTGTGCCGCTCCGTCGGTCCTTCTGTCGTATTTGCTAATTTCAGCACCTACTCTACTAGTGCTAAATTTCAGCGGTGAGACATTCTCCCAATTGGGTAGTTGACAGCATCGAAATTAAATTGCGAGTAGTCATACATTAAAAAGATTATCCCAAAACACCTCAAAATATGTATTTCGAATTCAATTTACAATTATAGCAAATTTAAAAATAATAAAACAATCAAAAAAAGTGCTGCAATTGAGTACTACAAACTATGACGTCACGGTTTGCTATTTCAGTACATTTTCCATACTAAAATTTCGTTTTGACAGATCGTAAAAAGTAACTGATTTGACTAGGTAGGACACAACCCTATTGCAAGTAGTCAAGTCATTCATTAAAAAGATTATCCCAAAACACCTATTTCGTATTTTGGTTTTCACTTTACAATTATAGCAAAATTTAAAAATAATAAAACAATAAAAGTGTTGCAATTGAGTACTAGAAACTATGAAGTCACGTCTTGCTATTTCAGGACAATTTCCATAGTAACATTTAGTTTTGACAGATCATAAAAAGTAACTGATTTGACTAAACAGGAAACCCTATTAATAATATAGTCAATAGACTCGATTCTGGCTGACCAGCTAAAATTCCTAATTTTAAGTTCCTATCTTTCTCCATAGAATACGGAAGAAAAAGGACAGAAACAAACCATAGATTGATGAGTAATATCAAACATGTAAAAACCAACTAATTTGAACCTTATGAACGTGCTTATCTGTCACTTTTATCCATGACCTTGTTACATCGTTGCTAAAATTGCTAAACACGTGTATTTGAATAAGAGTGAATGCGTTCTTATGGTTAAAATCACTACATAGTATAAAACAAAGTCGCTTTCTCTGTCCCTATATCCCTATGTCCATGTGTATGCTTAAATCTTCAAAACTACGCAACGGATTTTGATGCGGTTTTTTTTAATAGATAGAGTGATTCAAGAGGAAGGTTTTAGTATTAGCATTGCACCCGCGCAAAGCCGGGTCAGGTCGCTAGTTATAAATAAATTTGGCGCTTATTTCTGTCCCTTTCTTTTCCAAAGCGGTGGAAAAGAATAGAGCTAACTTAAAATTAGGAATTTTAGTTTTTAATGTATTGTGTAAAGATTGGAGCGGCAGTTCCCGCGGCGCGTGCGTGGCTGGCTGCGGGCGGCTGTGCGTGCGCTCTAGGGAGTTCGCCGCAGCCGCCGCGCCTGCCTTGGCCGCTTTGCTGCACGACCAGCGAGCTCCGAGGCAAGCGCGCATCAACGCGCTGCTCGCGCTCACGGACATATGCACCAGGTATCCTGTTACTTTAAACGATTATGTCATGATCATGTCACGAGAATGTCGACATTTTGAACGAGTATTTGGCTGTATTTTAAAATAACAAAAAAATCGGTTGTCTGTAAAGTCGATTTACTGACGATAGTTGAACGTGACAACTAGTCTATTCAATAAAGGTAGTGCACCCCAACATTAATTCCTCAGTCGATGAAACTTTGCAGGATTGTAGTATAGTATGAGACAATACTTGCATAAAAAAATTCAAAAAAAAAAACCTAACCGGAGTAAGGTTTTTATACTGAAAAAAAAATTTTTTTTAGTTGGTAATTTGATAATTTCTGAAAAAAATATAGCGAGACGGTTTTTATTTTGGATTTTACTATTGTAAGTCCACAGCTACTATTAAATAACATTCCAGTAAAAAGGACTGAGCAATTTGCCCGTGCAAGGTACATATACGTCTGTGTTTTGTTGTTTCTACCAGGAGAGTTTTTTGGATATTTCGCATATATAGCTTTCTTAACATACATGAATATTGCTTGCGAAGAAAATTTTGACAGAGCATTTTTCCCAACAAAGATATCAAATAAATAAGTATTTCAGTAAAAAAACCTAAGTTCGGTTAGTTTTTTTTTTGGATTTTTTATGCAAGTATTGTCTCATACTATACTACAATCCAGCAAAGTTTCATCGACTGAGGAATTAATGTTGGGGTCTTCATACAAAAATCCGCTTCATTGCCTGGACTAAACGTCATAAGAAAATACTGATGGAATGGATTGTGCCTCTTTGTCGCTCGTTGCGCGCTCTCGCTTGCACTGGACCGCCGCATATGTCATACTTTTTCGTGCAATGCAGCCGGCTCCATCGAATTATAAGACGTTGTCACGTCAAAAAAACTCACGCCCTTTATCCCCGAGGGGGTAAGCAGAGGTATTCCGTTTCTGGAAATACTCACTTTTACGAGAATATTCAACCCCTAAATGTGATAGGTGGTGAGCCCATAGCCGGACTGTTTAGACCGGACCGTCGACGTCCATTTTAGAATAAGCTTTAAATGCATTTGTGCCGTTTGTAATTTTATTGTTTTAGTACTGTTAGAGCTCCAAGAGAAGAGATTCCGTTACGATCATGTCACGAGGTTGTCGACATTTTTGACGAATATTTGGCTGTATTTTTGAATAAGCTGCAGCCAATGTATTTGTGCCGTTTGTAATTTTAGTCGGTTAAGGTGGAACGATTACCATACAAAAAACGATCGATCGAAATAGATTTAAGATACAGAATAATGCGTAAATGATGCGTTCTATAGACATTTTTCAACTAAAATGTATCGCGACGTGAAGAATAATACATACTTTCATTTAGAAATCAGGAATAAATCTGCCTAAATTTTCATGAGATTTACAAATGTGTGTGTAAGAATCTGTCGTGTACGTACACAAGTTGCACACCGTTGCCGCTCCGTGCTACCGCCCCGACTCCGGCGCTGTTGCCGTTCTTACGATTTGCCAATGTCAGCTACACTAATAAAACCCATGCACTGGCAAAGTCGCAGAGTTACCAACATAGGGATTTTAGCCCTAAATTTAGGTTGAAAATATGCGTGTTGGGCATTTGTAGGGCTCAAAAAGTTTTAGATATTTTTAGGGGATAAATGTATCACCAATCTGATCTGACTAAACAGAAAAAAAAAGTAAACTCATCGTCAAGTCTTGAAATATCATCACCTTCGGCCTTCTCTCATGCAAGGAATTTTTTTACGGAAAACTCATTTAAATAATAATAGGTGTCATTGGAAAAATAAAATGCAAGATATTTGTTTTTGAAGATTTTTAGAGATATTTTATTTTGATCATAGGGGAATTTTATTTGAGGAGTTGGTAACCCTGCTACGCAAGTGACGTCCATAAATGTTCTTTCCCTTGTGAAACGGTGGCAGTGTTTTGTTTTCACTAAACGTACTGATTATTTATTTGCTTGTTTTGTTCTTGTATTTGTCATTCATTATCATTATGAAACAACAGTGTTTTGGTATATAAAATATAATGGAACCAGCAACTTCTAAGGCAAGTTACAAAAAACACCAATATTCCGGCCCACGGAAATCTCTAAAAAGAGTTCGAGCTCACCTAAAAAGACATTACGGTGAAGATGTATCGTGAGTACCTATCTAATCTGATGTGATTTATAAATAAATAAAAATAATAAATAATCTCACGCCTTATATCCCCGAGGGGGTAGGCAGAGGTATTCCATTTCTGGATATACCTACCCGCTTTTCACCAGATATTCTTTGGCCCCTTACGTGATAAGTGGTGAGCCCATCGCCGGACCGGGTCTGTTTACACATGTCTCAGAATTAATTCTGGGACCTGCGGGTTTCCTCACGATGTTTTTCCTTCACCGTCGAGCTAGTGATAAATATGTAGGTACGTAAGTTTTGAAAGACTCATTGGTACATGCCAGGATTCGAACCCGAGTCTCACTGATTTTCATCATGTGAAGCAGGCTCTTTAACCGTAAGGCTATCACTGCTCTTGATGTGATTTAGTTTTTGATTAGACTACTTTACTGAGTAGTTTTAGGTTAGCTATTAGTTTTGTAACTTTGGCATTGGCATACCTTCATCTTTAAAAACTACCGGGATCAGGTACCTACCAGGGGGCCGCTTCCACTAAATGTCAATGTTTATAGTTGGATGTGTTAGGGTAAATATAAATATAGGATAATTATTGTTGATTTGAATGTGTATAGAAGCTACTATTTTATAAATTAGAATATAATAAGATTAAAAGTATGCTAGGCTAAATAGAGATTAATTATTTTATAAGCAATTATATTGTTTTTAGTATGTACGTTTAAAAGTTATCAATATCATAATTTAGAATAATAATTATACCTATAGATTAAAAAGTCACTCATCAGTTTCCGAAGGAACGTCGTGGATTGATAGTATCTGTGGAGTAGAGGTATTCCGTGGTAGCTTCGAGAGAAATATGGAGGAATATCAGGTCAATAATTTGTGTAATTTGTTTTATTATCAATGCTTACGATTATGTGATGGTGGTTTTAGAATTGAGTCAGAGAGAGAGAGTCATCCAACTATAACCGTTGACATTTAGTGGAATTGGCCCCGGGAGCATAGATTTTCTCTTATACCTTTCACGAGTTCCACGTGATTTTCTAATTTATAATTTCAGCCGTGAAGAAATATGGCGTAAAAAAACGAAAATACAAACTGAGGCAGCTGAAAATGCAAGGTTAGTTTTACTATACAGGTGAAAAAGTACTAACCAGGAACTTGGTCAAACATCGAAGGGAAAGCTTGTGACCTGTACTTTATATGCTCCTATTGTGTTGGGAATCTCATCTCAAACAACTTTTATCGTGATACATACATACATACATATGCTCACGCCTTTTTCCCAAAGGGGTAGGCAGAGACAACATGATGGTAATAATATAATTATTTATTTAGTTAGCGTATGATTCAATGTCCATTTTTTTCAGACCTGATGTTCAAAGAACTTATAGCAGACAAAAACCTATCAAACATGTAGAGCCTACTTTTGCTAGTTCGAAAAGCCCTCAGCCTTCTACAAGTGGAAACTCCAAAACAGCTTTGGAAATAAATTGGCCAGTGACTGATCCGACCTTAGAAAGTCATTTACTAACAATAGAAAAAAGTACACAAAATCATATGAATGGTCTATCTGGAAATAGAATCGTTGAAATACAACATGTTCTTCGCTGGGCATTTGCTGTCGAAAAACATAGACAATCTTGTGCAAACAGTGTTATTGAATTTGTGGCCGAGGAGCGGTCAGGATTTTTCAGTACATTTACTTTCAAATGTAGTATGTGTGACCTCGAATTTAGAGAGACCAATGTGAGTGGTGACGGTGACAAACTCAACATGTCCTTTGTATGGGGAACTGTTACGGGGGGGGGATATTATACTCAAGCATCTCATTTGACCAATGTTATGGACATTCCGACAATGGGTGCTCAAAAGTTTCGCAAAATTGAAAAATCACTAAATAATATATGGAAAGATCAGTTGACTGAGGAAATAAAGAAAGTTGGTGAAAAAGAAAGAGCATTAGCTGTTGAAAATGGGCAAATCACCAGCGATGGCACTCCATATATAGAAGTTGTAGTGGATGGTGGATGGGCAAAGAGAAGCTACGGTCATGACTACAATTCAGCTTCGGGAATGGTAAATATTATAATTTATAAACAAATTATTTTTGTAATTCTTAGCTTTTATGTAATCGTAATATATTTTTTCAGGCCTGTATCATTGGCAAAAACACAAAGAAATGTTTGTTTATTGGCATTAAAAACAAATACTGTTTTCATTGCCAACTTTATGAAAAGAAAAATGAGGAGGTGCCCCCACACACTTGTTTTAAAAATTACGAAGGTTCCTCTACCAGTATGGAATCTGACATATTGGTTGAAGGATTTCAGAAGTCTGTGGAAATGCACGGTTTGCAGTATCTGTCATTTGTAGGCGATGGGGATTCCTCTGTTTTTTCAAAACTAAAAGAAAAAGTCTCATATGGGCAAAAAATAACAAAAACAGAATGCAAAAACCATGTAATCAAAAATTACACGAGTGCACTGTATAAGGTAGGTAGTGTGAAAGATTACGTAATTTATCATTTGGCTGCGACTTCGTCCGCATTTTACTATGAGTAATTTTCATATTGTAACATTTCAGATATTGGCTAATACTAAACTACCACTCTATGGGCGAAGACTACTGAAAGCGAGATTATCAAAGCTCACAGTTGTATCAAGAAAAATTATAGTCCATCAATCCAACGACAGAGTGGCCATGAGAAATGACCTGCAACATGGCCCTTCACATGTTTTCGGCCAGCACGACAAGTGCAAACCGTATTTTTGTAAACACATTGTGACAGGCGAGGAAGACGAAAATTATGTAGAAAAAATGAAAAAAGAAGCCTCTGCGGTTTGGGCACTTATATGTGCTGCGAATGAAATTGTGATGACCAAGACCAGTCGATTGTCAAATGAAACAACAAACCATGTTGAAAATTTTATGAGCATTATTAGCAAATTCAACTGCGGCAAGCGACTAAATCTACATAAAGGTGGATCTTATCAGCGACGGGTTATGGTTGCAGGTATATTCATTTAGAATTTAGATGAAAACAATAAACGTAGTCATATGAATATCAAACAAAGAAGGTATATTTGTATATTTCACAGGTCTGTCACAAATAAGTGGGCAAACCTGGCATAGCCCCGCTTGGCGAAATTGTACAGCACGTTCACCAGGGAAATTTTTTAAGAAATATATTTGTAGCAGTGAAAAGTCGAAGGAAAGAAGAAAATCTTACGCACGCAGACGGCTTTTCCCAAGCAAAGTCAAGCCCAAGGCAGTTCAGCCTGATAAGAACTATGGTCCTCAAGCCCAGGACACAGTTGACCCTGTGAATATGACCGAACTCAAGGAAATGTGTGAGACCAGGTTGGCAGAATTCAACAAAACCCTTGAAGAGATACAGGCAATTGAAACAAGCACGATTGGTCAGCATGAAAATGAGCTATACAGTATTCATAGGAACGATAGGCTAACAGCAAGTCAGTTTGGATTGGTTAGTAATAATTCGCGAAATATTCACTTATAGTTCACTAATAATTCGCGATATGAACTTTCAACTTTTTGCCACTAATTCACCTCACTAGAGGTAGGATTCGTATTTTTGAAAATCCTTTCTTAGTGCTCACCTACGTTATCAGAGAATAGTGGGTCAAAATGCGATTTTCCAAGTATCAAAATTGCTTCGTTATAAAAATCCTCTCTCCTTTTTATTATGCTCCGAAATTTTGGTATGATATGATTTCTAATAAATATATAACATGTTAGCCATTTTATATTGCAGATATGCAAACGTAGAAGCAGTACACCATCGTACAATCACACAAAACAAATATTGTACAAAAGTAATATTCTAACGAAAGACATGATGTATGGACAGCAAAATGAATCGGTAGCAAGAACGTATTTTATTGAAAATTATAAAAAGAACGTACGTCAAGCTGGACTCTTTATTGATGCCGAGTATGGCTTCCTCGGTGCCAGCCCTGATGGTAAGAAATTACAGTATCAATGTTGTACTAGGTACTTCCGAAGGTGTTTATTTTTTCAAGTGTCCGTATATTGTTTTAGGTGTAGTGCAAGGTGAGAATTCAATATTAGAAATAAAATGTTTTCCTTCTCTAGCCAGGAAGACAAAAGACATCCTTACTGCTGCTAGAGAAGGTAAAAACTTTCCAATTAGAGAAAAGGATGGAGTTTTATGTATGAATCAAAATCACAATTACTATTACCAAGTAAGCAAGAAATTAGTTTCTAATAATTATGTTATACATTGTCTTTATTTCCCACAAGACACTAATAATTGTTTTCTTTCAGGTACAAGGACAACTGAGGATAACACAAATGGAGTTGTGTTATTTTATTTGTTTCATAAATCCTACAACTCCTATAACAGTTATTGAAGTAACAAAAAATGAAGAATTTATAAATACAATGATTCCTAAACTTGTAAATTTTTATAAAAAGTCAATTCTACCGGAAATTATTCTAAGGCGAATTCAAAAGGGAGCCAAAAATATTGATTTGGAATAAAATGCGTATACAGCAGTACCTAATATTTTTTTTATTATTGAGTACATATGATTTCTATCACCTAATCCTTATTTCTGTCCCATTGTCCCTGCTATTGTTATAAAATAAATATGGAATAAAACATGTTTTTTGTTATTCAACCACACAAACACGACTGAACCCATTGAAATATACTTTGGTGGTCTGGTATTACCTACTCAGGATAGTTTTTATCACGATATTTTCAAATTTTTCTTGGGGAGCAGCGCAATCAGCCGCTTTCGTAGCATCTGATTATATGCAGCTAGGGTGTAGTCTATGTTATCTTTTGTTTGATGGCTGAAAATTATATATACTTACGTACATATTCATCACTAGCTCGACGGTGAAGGAAACATCGTGAGGAAACGCGCAGGTCCCAGAATGAATACTGTATAAACCGACCCGGTCCGGCGATGGGCTCACCGCCTATCACTTTTAGGGGTCCAAAGAATATCTGGTGAAAAGTGGGTATATCCAGAAATGGAATACCTCTGCCTGCCTACCCCCTCGTGAATATAAGGCGTGAGTTTTTTTTAAAAGAAAGTTATAGCTATATTATAATAATGAAGCTGAGGAATGTTAGAGTAGGATTTTGTTTCACAAGTTATTATGAGATCCTAACTAGAAAATCTAAATAACAAAGAAAACGAAAAAATAAACCAAAAGAGTAACTATGATTTGAACCTAGGACTTGCGGCTCCAAAGTCAGGCCCTTGCATGATAACGCCAGCGTCTCGCACAAGTAGCGGTCGAAATTATGTATCAGTTTGAGTTTGAAATTCTGTTGTGCATGTGTGCGTGCCTATTTAGAAACAACGTGAAGGGACAAATTATCGGATGATTTCAATACTATAACTCAATAAATCGTCAACGGAAAATTTTGACAATTCAATATTTATTTAAAGAATACGCGAACCATTTTTAGACCTATAAATTCGGAAAGCTCATTTCGTAAAAAAATAAAAACCATGGTTTTCAGAACTAGCGCCATCTGACGTGACTTGAGCTTTTTGTAGGGTCATCGTTCCACCTTAAGGCAACGGGCGGTTTGGTGTACACTGTAAGCCTGTTGCTAAGATCTATTAATGTAAATATTGCCTGAAATAAAGATTTATTATTATTATTATTAAATGTCATAAATAAATAAAATCATTTTTGTATTTATGTATATTTCGATTATCTCGGATTTTGTGTGAACAAACATCCATACATCCAAACTCACAAAATTTTGCGTTTATAATATTAGTAGGATGTTTATCAATTGTTTAGTCCATAGTACAGGTTCTGCCTAGTTTGAGACTGAATAACCGTGTGTAAATTGTGTCCTACATTTATTTTTATATTTTGTTGTAAATTTATGTACCATACCCTTCTGAATAAAATCTCTTTGCAGTACACTTTTTTGTAAATTTATTTTTCTTCTTTGACATGACGGCCTCCTCCGCACTTACGCGGGCAGCGCTGCCCTGCTTAAATGAAACATAGATACATTAGCTATTCGTTGTTTACTTGTTTTTATAAATATGTAGGTACCTTTTGCATGAGTGAAGATAAAGTAGTGTATGTACAGCACGGCCGTTTTAACTTGACAACTCGAAAGTTGCGCAAATGCGTTTTTTAGCGCAGGCGAAGCCTATGTTCAGAGAAGCTAAGTTAAAACGGCCCTACTATAACTGCATATAATATGGTATTAAAACACTCGTGTACTAATATAACACTTTTCGCCTCCTGTGATAAACCAACGCTCATGTTTTCATACCCCTTATTATATGACAGTTGCACAATATTAATTGATTGTCACGTTTCTACGTGGGCAGGTACACGTGCATAGTGGAGCCGTTACTGGGCAGCGTGTGCGGTTGCCTGGACGCTGGAGCGGACGCGGACCTCCGCCGCGCCGCCGCCCGCGCCCTCACGAGGCTTCTGCTCGCCGGGTACCTGCGCCTACGAACGCCGCTCTACTATCGGTGAAATACCATTATGTTCTGCCTAGTTTGAGACTGGATAGCCGTGTGTGAATTATGATATGACCCAAAACTTATTTTTTTATTCCTCAAAGAAATATCTCCCAGCAGATTCGAAAAGGAGGGCTTCTTCCCTGCGGCTACGTTCTGCTAAGTCAGATTTACCTAATCAATTCAGTTAATAGTAAAATATGGGACATCATTGTTTTTCGTATTCAGGTGCTTAATTTTTTTTGTTTATTTACCAGCGGATGCGCTGCGTTGAATCCATTTGTTATCCGTTCCTGTGGGAATTTCCACCCTTCTTAATGTAGACTTCCGTGGGTTGCGGCCGATCGCAGCCGCGCGTGATCAGCCGCATGCGACAGACGCGCGCGAATGCGACAATAGTCAACGTATGAAAATTACAGACGGAACGGGACGGAAGTCTACCTTAAATGTTCACTCAATAATTAATGAATCATTTAATTATCCGATTCGTAGGTACTGCGCCCTACTGGCGGACGAAGACCACGACGTGCGAGAGCCGGCCGAGTACTACGTGACGTGCTGCCTCACCACCGACGCCATCTACCACCACTTCGTGGACTGCGTGCTGCATTACAACAAGGACGACGCAGGTGTGTGATGTCAAGTCATGGGAGAGCGCTTGTCGACTTTGTCTGTAAACACATATGGTTGCAATTCGAAAATGCCACATCTCGAATGAGAAATAAATTCTCGTTCACACGATTAGAGTTCTTGTTTAACAATAGTAGTTCTAGTTCTTTCTTGTAGATTTAGTATGAAACAGTGAAATAGCACGTGTCGTTCGGAAACGTTATGTCTAAAGAAAGTGAATTCGAGCCGATCGCACTGTTGGATCGAGAGAGTGTCAGAGACAATTAAATTTTAAAGTTCTAATGGCTGATAATTTCGCCAATGTCAAGGTTAGGCCCAGCGCACACCGCTGGAAGACAACAATTTAAAATAAACCTTGGACTTGGACATACGGTCAATAATTGCATGAAAAGAATAAATATCGGGGCGCCCTGTACTTATTGAAAACGACTTATCACTTTCTAATCGAATCGAGGAGCATGCACCAAGAACTCGTTTATAAAGAAACACTCCTTCATCCCTATGAATCCCAGGGAACATATCGTTCGACGCGCGTCAGCTGATCTACGACGTGATGCTGCAGCGGCTGTCGATAGTGCAGAAGCTGAACGTGCAGTGCCGACTCGCGCGGGAAGTGCTCGGGCACGCCGCTGACGTCAGCGACGAAGGCGAGGAGCTCCCGAGGGCGCTCAACGCCGCCCTCCTAGACTCCATTACGCTGCTGTGCGGGCCGAGGATGAAGCTGCCCAGTAAGTTCCAAATTTAAATTGAATAAGCCCCCGACAACGAATAGGTACAGGAAGGATTTGTATTTTTTTTTTATGTTTGTAACGAATAAACTAAAAAAACGACTGGAGCACTTTTTAAAATTCTTTCGCCTATGGAAAGCTACAATACCCTGAGTAACATAGGCTATATTTTATCCCCGTATTCCCACGGGAACGGGAACTACGCGGGTGATACCGCGCGAAACAGCTAGTCTATCTATATAAAAGAAATAACTGACGGGCCGACTGTGTGTTTTCTCTGAGAATTTTTTCCGGAAGTTTAATAAATACAACACATTGCACCCGTGCGAAGCCGGGGTCGCTAGTAGAACATATTGCTAACTTTATAAACTGTTCTTTTTCACAGAAAAACCTCAACGTGACGGCGATGCCAACGACATAGATGACCTGCAAGAGCGTGTCACCACCAACATTGTGTCACACGTATGGTTTTCAATACTCAATAATTTATTGGGCTCGATTCTGGCTGACCAGCTAAAAAACCAACTAATTTGAACATTGCTTATCTATCACTTTTATCCATGACCTTGTTACATCGTCGCTAAAATTGCTCGTGTATTTAATTAAGATGTGATTACGTTCATAAGGTTCAATTTTGTTATTTTGACATTTGTGACATTATAAATAAATATGGCGCTTATTTCTGTCCGTTTCCTATCCAAAGCGGACGCAAAGAATGGAGCTAACTTAAAATTGGGAAATTTAGCTGGTCAGCCAGAATCGAGCCCACTGTCTCCCATATTTTCACCAATAAAACTTTAATTTTTTTAAGCTTGTTTTATGAGATGGTGGTAGGTCACCACGAATACCATTGCCACTGGCTCAGTTGGTATTTACTTTGCCTTCTGAGTCGGGGCCAACATTCGTATGCAACATGTCTTCGTATCTGGGAATTTAATATTTATTTATGTATCTTTATCAGTTGTTCAGTACCGTACAGTAGTTGTACAGTAGTACAGGCTGTGCCTAGTTTGGGAGTAAATAACCGTATGTGAATTTTTATCCCACGATTTATTATTATAATCATGGTTTATGTTTTCAGAAAATGAAACGAACTGTGGCCGAGGTTCTAGTGCCGGCCGTGCTGCGGTTGTATTCAAAGATGCGCGCCGCGGGCGGACAGCTCGCCGCCTACCTCGTGCGGATCGCCAACGACCTGCTCAACGACTACCGCCAAGAGGTGTCTATACAATTATTTATTAACAATATAATTTAAAAGCTTTAATTTAGCTTTAATATAAAAAAATAATATTTAAGGTTTTGAGAAACAAAGAATATCCTATGTGCCCACCAGTTAGAAGCAAAACAAAAGAAATCTCGGTTTTCATTTTTCGTTATTGATAGCGAAAAAACATATCAGAGACGGCATACGCTGTACGCCGCGTGCGCAGTCGGACGCTAGTCGTTTTCAGCATCTGTGGCAGACCACAGCTTTTTAATTAAGTTTGTAGCGCGTATCCGAATCGTGGACTCCCCTCTCCCAGCCAGCGATGGCGACCTTCGACCTGTGATTGGTCGAAGGCCGTCACGCCATGTCCGTCGCCCGGCTCGATTTACCTAGACCGCTAGCGAAGTTTGATTTTGTTTTGTAACACGCCTTTTCACTCCGAATCCACGAGAAACTTTAAGTAAACTATATTATGTAGTTTTATCTCAGTAAAAATCAATATAAACTTTGTTCTTAAATTTAATAAAAGTATTATTGAACTACAAGTTTGTACCTTAGTAAAACGCTTTCGTGGCGTTTAATACGGATTTTTGTTATCGAAATTTCTCCCCAGATCGAGGAACTAATAGAAAACGACGAGGACCTAGTTGACCGCGTGCGGCAATTCCAAGAGACGATCGGTATCGAGCCGTCGTTCGGGAACACGCGGAACCTCGTGACCACGTCCACTACTCACGAGCCGGAGACTCCGCGAGCGCCCCGCAAGCGGCTCAACCGCGCCGCGCGGTCCCCGCCGCGGAAACGCGCGCTGCGGATATGACCCGGCGGAAATGGCCGCCGCCCATCATCCGCGCAACCGACGTCGTCCAACGATACTACCCCAAATTAGGTGTAGGTAACCCCTCAAGGATATCACCGAAAATCGCTGTCTTCAACGAGGAAACCAGGGGAACTGGTACTGGTAAGGGGCGGTACAAGCCCTCGCTATTTAGCACCATATAGAAAATCAGTTTTTGAAGACACTGTTAAACATCAGATTTATGCTTTCTGGTGGGATTCTGAAATTTTTATTGTTTTGTCTCTCTTTCTCGTACGAATAAGAGACGGTTCGCCAAAATTTTGTCATGGCGCTCATGTTAGTAGGCTTGAAAGAGGAGTCATGTTTTGTGTCAAGTTTTAATTTTCAATTTTTTTTTTCGGGTATAATAGTGATGGTGTATATACAAAGACATCTGAAAAGAAAATTTTCTTCAAACCGCTTAGTGTATATTATAGGGCATGTGTCAAAGTGAAATTCGATAAAAGGCATAAGTTGGTCAGTTATGTATTGTCTAAAGAAGCAATTTCAGTCTTCAATAAAATGTCACTATCAGTTTACTGTCGATTACCAAACAAAAATTATTAAGTGTAAAAGCTATATGTATTTGTGTCCACTAACTGAGCGTCAAAACATCTTTGAATTCATGTCGTATTTTGGTCGGTGGTTAAATCACCAGTGACCCTGTGTTTATTTAATATAAACAGAACAAATACAAGAGACAAGGCGCCGTGCATGCTAGTATACCATACAAGGCATGCATGCACGGTGAAATGGGAGGATTAGACGCACAATGCCACATTCGCAAAATGACACATTAGATTTTCGCAAAATACCACATTCGCAATATGCCATTTTCGCATAATGCCACACTCTCGATTCTCGAACATACTGCAAGAATGGGAGTTGAAAAAGTATGGCACTTTGTTAGTGTGGCATTTTGCTACTGTGACATTTTGAGAGTGTGACATTTTGCGAAAATCTAATGTGTCATTTTGCGAATGTGGCATTGTGCGCCTAATCCGAAATGGATTGTATTGTAACTTCCCGATATAAATGGGATTTTATAGGGTTATATTCATTGCCTTTTTGTGAAGTGGACGTTGGAAATGGTGCTGTGGAACGGAATGGTGTTTAGTATAATAAGTAGCCTATACATAGTCTTATCTATACCTTTGCTCTTTTTATTTTATAGTTTTTTTTATGAAATAGATATTATAAGAAAAGTATTCCATTTATTTACTGCCTGATTCCGGTTCAGCATAGATTTCTGTTTTGTTATGCGACTAATTTTAAGTATGTCGAATCGAGGGTAGAGTAATAAGCTGCTGCACGGCACTGCTTTAGGATAATGTCATCATGTGATTATGAAATCGTACGATTGTACATAAACAAATCATGTAATATAATTTACATATATATACATTTACATATATATACATATATATTCACATGAATTATAAGGATTTTATACATGCATACTGGTATTATTTTTGTTATACAAAAACATGTGACATAAAACTTAAAGTTTTATTATAACTGTACAAGAATAGCAACATTAAACGGCATTAAAAACGTGCCCAACATTAAATAATTAATTATACTTGCAAATAATAAAATAAAATATTGCTTACACATTGCTAAGATTCAACTTAACAACTAGGTCGCTTTCATTTTGTATTATGATTTCTTTGTTGAAAGCTTTCTTCAATAACAGGTCAATGGCGGCTTCCTCTGGAAAGTAACACATGTATGACTTCTTATACATATACGTAGAACGAAAACATAATTATGCATCTTACTTATAGAGCAGACAGACAGACAGCCTTGCTGAAAGTGAGTCCGCCTTTCATGTATGGGACCCGTTTTCGATTCCTGGTATGTACCAATGTGTTTCAAAAACTTACTTACACATATAGACGGTAAAGAAAAACATCGTAGGGAAGCCACACGCCCCCGAATGGGATCTGGAGCATGTGTAATGCACAGTTCCGGCGATTGACTCTTCACCTGTCATATTTGGGAGTCCGAAAATGAACTGATGAAAAGTGGGCATTACCAGGCATGAAATACAGTTAACTAAGTGGACAACATAAAACTTTGTGCATGAAAAAATACTTGATATTCTAACTTTCAATGTCAAATGTGTGTCAAATGATAATATTGTTTCTTACCAGTAACTTGGATTGCAAGCAATTGATGTACTATATGTCGAGCTGTGATCTTGAACAGTTCCCGGCTGCTAATCTTCTTGTTTTTGTAGTAAGGCATCAGTAGCTTCACCACGAGCGGAGCTACATCCAGTTTTTCAGACTTCTTTACTTCCTCTTCTTTGACTTTTTTCTTCTCGGCTTTATGTTTCTCAGTTTTATGGACTCTTTCTTTTTTAGCTATTTTGTCGTGACGATCTTTACCCTTGCTTTTCAAGCCTAGCCTATGTCTTTTGGATATATCACGCGATTTATGCGGACTGAGTGATGTCGATGATTTTGCATTAGCCTCATCTGTATTAGATTCTTTTTTTGTAACTTTTTCAACTACGATTGGTTCTGGCGGATTTTCTGCGAATTGTTTAAGTTCTTTTAGTACTTTTTCAGCTTCTTCGCTTAATTTGAGTGCTTTATATAAATCAACATCGACTTCTTTCTCAGGAGGAACCTTTTTTAGTTCCTCTGGATTATCCAACTGAACTTCGGCTTGATCTGAATTTTCATTTTCTGTATCAATTTCAAATGGTTCCGAACTGTTAGTTTCATTTAAATAGTTCATTACACCTGCTTTGGCGTCATCAATGTGTATATCTGTAGCATCATCAATGACTAATTCTTTTTCTGAATCACTGTCAAATGGATCAACTGATACGCATTTTTCTTCACATTTGTTACTTGAGTTTTGTTCTTTCTGGTCATATTTTTCATGTTTGTGCCTATGAGATACCTCTTTATGCCTCTTAGTTTCTTCAGTGTGATCGTGACCATTTTTGCTATGTTTTGATTCCTTCTCCTCTGTATGCTTTTTGTGGTGACCATGATGACCATTTTTGCTATGTTTTAACTCCTTCTCTTTTTTAATCTTTTTCGACACTGACAGTTCTTCTTTTTTCGACTCATTATTTTCAACTATTATACTTTTTTGTTCTGTTATCTCTTCTTTAACTTTCCTATGTTCGTGTTGGGTTTTTAATTTTATTTTCTTTGAGTGATGCGATTCCTTCTTAACTTTTTTAGATTCTGGCTCCACTTTATGTTTTTTAGATTCTTTAGTTTCTGGTTTGATAGAGTTTAAATCATCTAACTCTGGATCACTATCAGATGACTCACCAAAGAGTGCTTTTATTTTTCTCTTAGCAGTAGGTTTTCTTTTAATGGGTGATGTTGATTCTTTTACTTGAAGATTCGGCTTATTATCTATATTGTTATCATCTTTGTTTTTGTTACTTTTTACGCCTTGCAGGGTTATATTTATAACAAACGTTTTTGTTGTAGTGTCTCTACTGTCGTTATCGGAGTCTTCAACCTCATTTATTTTCAATGTAGTGTCGTCATGATTATTATTTAAACTCGTTTCTTCTAGTTTAAGTGTAGTATCATTACATCGGTCTTTATTATCAATGACGAGTCCTACGTCCTCGCTTTCACTGGGACTGGGAGATTCGTTAGAAGCTTTTCTGAAAAAGTTCTGAAGCTTGGTCTGAGTTAAAATATCTCTTTTGAAAGAGTTCGCCTTTCTTTTAGTTTCCTTGTCGGCTTTAGATAGTGGTCGTTCTTCGTTTTTGCTTTCAGTATCCCCTAAAAGAATTATAAAGACTATAAAATATTGAGTTCCATTATACTATGTTCAATACAACATGAAATATTGATCATAAATATCTATTTTTTATGTTTTAAGCTGGCTAAATTTATAACATATGTAGTAGTTTTTATAATAATTATAAATTACAATTACAATCATTGTATGTGTGGTAACACCAGCTTCTTTCTATTTGTCAGAGTTGAGAGTCAATATTGAAATTGCTATTATCTATCTTATTTTGTCTTATTTGAAACAAAGTACTACATTTTCTGTATTTAATTTAATAAATTACCTTTCTCTAATTGTGATGCAGTAACAAAACCGTGGTGTTTCTGTGATTTTTCTTGTTGCTTTTGTGATTCAATAAATTCTTTAGCAAATTCTCCTAAAGTATTTCTCTTCTTTGGTTGAAACGTTTTTAATTGAGGATACAAATTGTCTTGAGACGCTTTAACAGCTGATATCTGGAAATGCGAATTTAATTAAATATCACTCGAGTTCTTGATCAAATTGTGGTATACAATCTATTACTATGAACTCCCCCCTAATTATTTTGTAATTATAAAAAAAAACACGTCTTTTATCCCTGAGGTGGCAGAGGTATTCCATTACTAGATACTATATACTATACCCACATTTCACGAGATATATTGGACCCCTAAACTTAATTATGAATTTTGGTATTATGAATCCCATTTATACAACGCGTAACAGAAAAAGCGCAATTCCTCATACACCCCAATTAGTAAATTAATATTTAAAAAATATTATGCAATCGAACTTTAGTTGTGTCTTAATAATTTACTTAAATATCGATTAATAAATATCGATCAATAATAGCACGATTTCCCTAGAAAGCACTAAATTCAGCTGCGATAATTCATTATTTTGAAAAATTTAACACATATTAAAAATAGCTAAAATCGAATAAGTAGTCGATACTGAACAAACTAATTTCAGGAATTGCGCTTATTCTGTTACATGTTGTATAGTCGATCGGAACAAGAAAGTGCTTTATCGACCATTGCGTTAGGTCCACTTTAGATTGTACCAATTCCCTTGTAAAAGTAATAAATTTTCAAGGCGAAACATATAACACGTTAAGTAGTTAAAATTCCTTCTGTAAATGATTTCGAACGGACTACTTTTTAGTTAATTCTATTAGTTATTATTATTATTAGTTGTATATAATTTTATAGTAATAAAATTTTACCAATTTCGTCATAGCTCGCCGGTACAGGGTAACGACAGTGCTTTTGGAAAATGCATCGTATTCCATTTCAATAGCGCACTGTTCGACGTCGTGCCTCGACAGCGGCTTGTCGGGGCTCTCAATATCTTTCATGCTGACAATATTGTTGTTTAGAGCATCTTTCAGCAGAGACATGTAGCTCTCCCGAGTTGCCACTGTCAAGCCATTTACCTACAGTCAAACGATTATTATATTAAAATGGGAACAAAAGGGTTTATACTAGTTTCGGAGTACTGAAATAGGGACTCTTATATGAGTTGAAAAAGATTATCTCAAAATAACAGTAATAATGTATTTCTATTTTTTAAATATAATAAATAAATATGTGCACAATAATACTATTCTTCGTGTGCTCCAAGAAAGCACCTACCTTGGTCCCCGTGCTTTCAGCCGCCTTGCACTTTGAGTACTTGGCGACTTCTTCGTCGTTGTTCTGCCGCCGATCTTTCTCGAGGCTCTTCTTTCTGTTGGCGAATTCTTTCTGGATGAGGGACTTTGTCTCGTCGGCGACGCGTCGGCGGCTCCTCTCGCCGTCGGAGCCGTCACTATCGTCGTATAAATACGACTCTGCCTCCCTAGAGACAAAATATTTTGCATATTAAGTACTCAATAGATTCAGGAGTTTAGTGATATTGTGGTCCGATTGTAGAATGGGGCAGATTGTGTCTCAACCTCTTCTGCCCGAAGCAACCCTCGATGTATAGGTCCAAGGGGTCAGTTATCGTGGATGCGAGCGCTCATTGAGCGACGTTTTAAAATACAATCGCGTCGCGCCATGAGCGCTCGAGCCGGGCGCTCATGGCGCGACGAGAGTTTTAAAATACAATCATAGCTACCCGACCCCGAACCTCGCATACCAATGTACTCACTTCTTCTGCCCGTAGCGGCCCTCGCCGTACAGGTCCGAGGGGTCGGTTTCCGTGGAGACGAACCCGCCGCTCTCGAGTCGGGCGCTCATGGCGCGACGCGAGTGTTGCTCGAGTGCTCGTCGTACGGCGCGCTCGTCTGTGCACACGTCGCATCGGCCCGCGCACTTCGGCAGCTCCTCCCCGAAGTACTCCGCGAACACTTTGTGTCGGCAACTGTTTTTATTTATTTAAATAAGGGCTGATTTTGCAATCGTCAGATAAATCTTATTTGGAAAATATATTGATGCTATCACTGTCTGATACAATAGAAAGGAAAAGTGACAGGTGATGTTTATTCTTCAGATAACTTTTAACTGACTATTGAAAAATCAGCCCTAAATATATGAAAATAAATAAATAACCTCACGCCTTTTCTACACTCATATTATAAAGAGTAAATATTTATATTTTTAGATGTTTGTAACGAATAAATGATTATGATTATGAATAAACTCAACTACTGGAACAATTTCAAAAATTCTTTAACAAATGGAAAGCTTGCTTTTATGGGAGTAACATAATTTTCCCATTTGAACGGGACTTACGCGGGTGAAATCGCGCGGAACAGCTAGTATCCCATATTTAGGCATAGGTATTACATTTCAAAGCCTTCGTAAAAGAAATTAAAAAAAAAATACCTGACGTCTTCGCAGTATTTGACCATGATCTCGAAGCTTTTGTATGAGTTTTTACATCGCTGCTTCTGCTCTGGAGTGCGAGCCATACCGAGGTCCTTTTTAAGGAGGAAGTCCACGGCATTCCTCTCGTTACGACAGTAGTAAATTCGACAGAACGCCGGCTTCCCATCACGGCCGGCTCTGCCAGACTCCTAAGAGAATTCACCAATAATAATAAATCTTTATTTCAGACAATATTTACATTAGTAGATCTTGAATAACGTAAATAAAACTATGGGTTCGATTCTGCTTTACACTGACTAAACTTATTTTAGTTTAGTCCTGTCTTTGTCTTACCTCAAAAAAAGAAAAGGGATAGAAGATAACCTACCGAATTTAGTCCTGTCAGAGGCTGTATTTTAGTGGTGACTTCTTTACCTATGCACTAAACACGTTATGAAATGCCTAACTTGACAGGACTAATTTTAATTTCACAGGACTAAATATCTCTCGTCTCTTTTCTTTTGTAGGAGAAAGAAAATGACAGGAGTAAACTAAAATTAAGTTTAGTCGCTGTAAATCAGAATTGAACCCAATGGAGTAAAACTTTAGTAACAATTTGTTATTATGATCTATTTATTGCTGGTAGAGTGGAGTTGCATCCACCGCTGGATCATGGACGAGTCCCAGCGCTCCGCCAACACTTTCAGGGTGTAGTTGGACTATAGATGGATAGATTTGTCGGTTATGGTATCTATCACAGACTATAAACTTATTTTAGTTTAGTCCTGTCTTTGTCTTACCTCAAAAAAAAAAAAGGGATAGAAGATAACCTACCGAATTTAGTCCTGTCAGAGGCTGTATTTTAGTCGTGACTTCTTTACCTATGCACTAAACACGTTATGAAATGCCTAACTTGAAATGACTAATTTTAATTTCACAGGACTAAATATCTCTCGTCTCTTTTCTTTTGTAGGAGAAAGAAAATGACAGGAGTAAACTAAAATTAAGTTTAGTCGCTGTAAATCAGAATTGAACCCAATGGAGTAAAACTTTAGTAACAATTTGTTATTATGATCTATTTATTGCTGGTAGAGTGGAGTTGCATCCACCGCTGGATCATGGAAGAGTCCCAGCTCTCCGCCAACACTTTGAGGGTGTAGTTGGACTATAGATGGATAGATTTTTCGGCTATGGTATCCATCACAGACTATCACACTACACCACGATTCGTAGGAAGTTACTAACCTGGTAGTAGGCAGCGACGTTCTGCGCAAGCCCCCAATGCGCGACGGCGCGTACGCTGGCCTTGTCCACGCCCATGCCGAACGACACGGTTGCGCACACGCACGGACACTCGCCACGCGACCACTGTTCCTGCACCGATATTCTCTCCGACGACTTCAGCCCTGCGGGCACACCACTAAGATAAGACCCGAAGTTTAATTCCGACTCAACTTTGAATTTGAGATTTTTATAATTTTGGGTAGTATGGATGACAATTAAATCCCAAGCATCTGTCCACCATGCACTCTGGTCCAGGCTCACCACCTGTCACGTTTAGGGGTCCAAAAAAGTATATACTGGTGAAGAGGGTGACAAGGAATTGAATACATCTGACTACTTACCCTTTTGGGGATCCCACTTATTTTTACTCAAGTCAAGATGAAACTCTAGAGGAACTTCAAACTTGAAATCTATCTACAAGTAAGTATATTGGTAAAAGTGAAATACCACTCATTTACTCACTCATTAATCACGAATTCTAAGAAGGTATAAATGATACACTTGATATTTGGCAGGTTAATTCTTCATGGAAGGTATCTGTTAAAAATTGCTTTTGGGATTTTTTTTATGGGAAGGGGAAAATCGAGCTAGTTATTTTTAAAAACCAGGATTTGTTATAGCACTGTTAATGTGTTAACATTTGTACCTACTAATAAACAATTGGTTCATTAGTAGGTACAAATCTATCTATCATTTTATCTAAATCTAAGATAAAGTTAATAACTTTTATCTTAGATATAGAATGGATATGCACCTTGTCTAAAATATAAAAAAAAAATACAATATTTAATAATGAAATAGAAAAGTTCAAACAAAGTGATGTTTACCTCCATGATATGCCAGTGATTTTAACCCTCTCTTTGTCAGCATGTGAGCCAGCTCCTCAGTTTGTTCACGAGTGCGACAGTACACGATAACAGCATTTGTATCATTCTATAATAAATAATTAAATTTATAATTAAAAATATATAATAAATATATTAAATTTATATGACAATGAACCATTCACACACACTGGATGTGGTGTGGTGGCTAGGCTATAGTCCGTGCGGAGATTAGAAAAATAGTCCCTGAAATTGGCAGATTTAGATATATTTGGATTATAAATATAGCTTTTTATATCAATACCATAATGTTATTGTCTTTAGAATATAAAACTTCCACTGTTTTAATTTAACAATGATATACTATGATGTGTATATCAGTAGTAGTAGTTTAGTTTTGCAAATGTTTAATTAATGATTAAAATAACTATATCTGAGATGATAATATCATAATATTTTAGTAATTCTTTGTATTATTTCAATATGACTCACCAGCTTCACATTTTCATCTTCTTTTAAACTTTTCTGCAAGAATTCCACCAAGTGGCCCACTTCATCTTGTATGCAGTTTTGGTATATAACATCATAGAACAAGTTTTTCCTAAAGCTTGGAGTTTTGTATTGTGCTACTGGTAACAGAAGTTTGAGATTTGCTAGAATATCCTTGACTACATCCACACTAGCTGTCGCTGTAAGGGCAACCCACGGTACAGATTTGTATTTCTCTCTCAATTCACCAAGTTTCAAGTAATCTGGCCGAAAGTCGTGGCCCCACTCACTCACACAGTGGGCCTCATCGACAACTACATATGAAACTTTTTTGTATTTAACTAAGTGCTCCATAAGAGACTTGAATGTGCCTGTGGCAGCTTGTTCTGGAGTAACATACAGAAAACGGGTATTTGGTTTCATACTCCTCAAATCATTTAGGACTCTCTCCCTGTCTTTGGAAGTCATTTTGGAGTTTATGGATTCAGCTGAGATTTTTAGTTTAGTTAGATGGTCTATCTGGTCTTTTATTAGGGCCAGCAGTGGTGAAAAGACAATAGCCAACTTGTTCGATAACATTGCCGGGAGCTGGAAGCATATTGACTTCCCCGATCCAGTGGGCATAGACACAAACACATCATGGACACCTGCAAAATATCATTGGGAATTTAGATGATATCAAGTAAAAGCAATGCCTAGTTACAACTCAAAAATTTAAAAATCTAAAAAATGTTATAGAAAATATTATTATTTATAGTCTGAGGTCAGCCTTATTTTTACATTTTTATTTTGGTAGCACTGGTATAATGCGACTATTTTAAGAATGACCTATTTTGACATATTGTACTGGAAAATCGTATACCACAAAAGCGTTTAAAATTGTCGGCATATAGAAATTGCTACTAATATAAAATGAATTAAGAAATTTACCTCTTGTAATAGCTCTTACAGCTCGTTCTTGTGTTTCACTCTTGAATTTTCGATGTCCAAAACACTCAAATAGTTTCTCGGTAACGTTATCCATATTGAGACAGTCTATTTCAGTCGGACGCACACAACAGGTATTCCACTTATATTGTCACTTATAATAACACCATATGCAATTAGATAAGAACAATACATATTAACAATAAAGCTAAAGTAGTTTTTTATCTAGTTAACTTCCAAAACAACCTCTAAACAAAAATATTGAAACTTGACAGTTCATGTACTTTCGCTAGTTCGGTGCTGAATCAAAACTGCGCATCGGAATGTAGTTCCGATTCGTACTGCTGTATCGTTGTCTATTGTGTTCCTTATCATATTATTCTATATTAAATGTATTCGCGAAATAATTTACATGTTTACATGCTGTGTTTATGTAGTTTTTGTAATATTTTTGCTTACGATTGTGTTTGTCTACGAGATAATAACTTAGATTTTTATAATTGGTAACGTCATTGAAATCGTACATGCGATTCGGACCACTTACACCTTGAATTTCAATATTTAAAAAAAGTAAATAAACGCGGGTAATTTAAACCGATTGATAAATAGGTTTACTCATTACTGTACATTTACATTTTTCTTAGCGTTTTAATTACATATTTAAGTTACTATCGGTTCTTAGCATTACTTGTACGAAATACCTAAATTCTGTATATTTTTTTATATAAGTACCTACGCCAAAGATAGTCTTAGATTCTAAAAGATAAAAATAATAGTGATCACACATTGATATTTTACAAACATTTAGATACAATACCTAGGTATCTGGTATATTATTTACTTATGTCATTGCCACTGAGGCACTGACCTCAAAGTTGTAGGTATACCTCCGTAGCATTATTATTAGATGTTCTTATCTGATAGTAAAAATAAATGTACTTACTAACATCAATTCCAGAAATACAATGAGCAAACGCAAGAATCCGTCAGGCACTGATAACTTGAACGGAGATTTCTGTGATTTCCTCATGGAGCTGGCGGAGTTCGAAAAAAACGTTACCCGGAACATACACAAATACAACGCTTACCGGAAAGCAGCTGGCGTTTTAGCGGCGCATGACAAAAGAATCGAGTCCGGAGATGAGGCCAAAAAGTTGAGCGGCATTGGGGATAAAATCTCGAAGAAAATCGATGAATTCCTTCAGACCGGCAAACTGAAAAAGCTCGAAAATATTCACCAAGATGAAGACGCGCAGGCTATAAACTTACTGACACGTGTTTCGGGTATAGGCCCCGTAAAAGCGGCAGATCTTGTAAGAAGTGGCATCAAAACTATAGACGATTTGAGAAAGAACGAAAATAAATTAAATCACCATCAGATTCTGGGTCTGAAGTAAGCTATTGCAATTAATTAAGCACACGTAGGTAATAATTTAGCAATCTTCTTCTTGATTGGCTGATTGATGAAACCGCTGAGTCTATAATTAATAGACGCATGAAATTTTCCACAAAGGTTCCTTGAATGACGTAAGTGAGTACTAAGAAGGGATTATTGGAAATTCTCTCGGGAACCCACTAGTACAGTACGGCCGTTTTAACTTGGCTTCTCTGAACATAGGCTTTGCCTGCGCAAAACCCCCTCTTACCGCCAAATGGTAGCTAAAAAATGTCATTGCGCAGCCATTTGCGCAACTTCAGAGTTGCCAAGTTATAAAGGCCTTACTGTACCTACGTTAATAAACTTTTGGGGTGTTTCTATTCTGGGCTCTTAGGTAATTACCCACAGTTTAACAATCATACAGTTGGTTATCGCCTTTGTGGGCGCGCGATGCCGCCGCCGGCGTAAGTATTGACGCTGTCCTACGTATTTATGCAAGGGTTGTTACAAAAATGTAAACAAAATATTTTTTAGTTACAATCACAAAATCACTTATTGAAATAGGTACATATTAAATATAGATGAAAAAAAAAACATTTTGAATGCACACGAGCAATTATTATTATTATTAATGATAATAATAATAATAATAAATGATATTGCACTGCCAGATATGCAGTTGAGATGAGAGCGTTAAGAAGTATGATAGGAGTTAAACTGAGTGACAGGATAAGAAATAGTGAGATAAGGAAACGATGTGGTCTGAAAGAAGATGTAGTGACAAAAATTGAGAAAGGTATGCTGAGATGGTTTGGCCATGTCGAGAGAATGAATGACGAACGATTGACGAAAAAAGTGTATAAGGCGAGTGTGAATGAAAGTGTGGGAAGGGGTAGACCTAGGCGGACGTTTCGAGACCAAATTGGGGACGTCTTGAAAAAAGGCCAGGTCAAGAGTACCCTAAACCGAAGAGCATGTATGAAAGAAATAATGAAAGTGGACGAAGCGAAACAAGTATGTAAGGATCGTAGCAAGTGGAAAGAAGTGGTCTCTGCCTACCCCTACGGGAAAGAGGCGTGATTATATGTATGTATGTATATTTCCGTGACACTTTATTTTTGGAGTATTTTAGTTGGGTCAAATAAAAAGTGTAACATTCTGTGACCGTGTTACTATCAAAAATTACTAAAGATCATAATAAATAAGTACCTAAGTGTTCACTGACCCGCGATTTATTACGCGCACTGCGAGAAAATCAACTTGAATATGGCACAAAAACAGTTATAATTATTTAATATCTATTATGGGTATGTCGAATAGATCTTTGGAAATTGTTGTATTGACGGTAAAACCATCATGAGGGTTTTGTTCTCGTCACAACTCGGATTCACGTCAGCCCTTGACAAACTACGCGAGTTTGTATGAAGCGGTCCGCGTCGCTCGCTTCCCCGCAAGGCCCCCTCCGTTGCTCTGCACAAGTATATACGTGAGCCAACGTGTAATTACCCCAACGACTTCACCAGAGGAAGAGTAATGTTTTTCGGTTGTTTGAATGTAGGTAACCATATTTCATAAAGGTTTGATGGATTTTAAGGTGCCAGATTTCGACTGTATTACCGATATAATATTTTACTCGATTGTACTAGGAGGGTAAAGCTATAAATCTTGAGTGGCTTTTACACACAGTCGGAGTTCTCATAATGCCTAGGTTAAATACTTATTGGTTACTCTGTTTTCACTTTTCAGATATTTTGAAGACTTTGAGAAAAAGATCCCTCGTGCGGAGATTGAACAAATTGAGAAGCAATTGAAGAAATTGATACACAATTTGGATCCAGAATTTACTTTAACGATCTGCGGTAGTTACAGGTACGTTTAAATCCAGCATTTCAGTTTCGCGCGGCGAGGCCCGTCTGCGAATAGTTGCAAAACAAAATTTAGCTTACCTACCTACTAAAGTTATTTCACGGCAACGTTGGAACAACTCGAATAGGTACAATTACATACATAATTCGAGAGAAGTTCGTCGTCTGTCCACACTATTTCATTACAATACATGAAATTACATCTGATACAAGTCTGAACATAGTGCTCTTTTACCGAAACTCTCATTGTCACGCGTGTGTACAGAGATTAAACGTCAACGCACACAAAGGAGTTCAGTGAAAGGCGCGAAAGCGGACGCGATCCGGGGAGTACTAGAATAAATAATAATAATTATTATCAACCTCATTTATTTTAGGTAATGTCCCATAAATTAAAATGTAATAGTATTACCTACATTTTAATTTATTTGTATTACAGTATTTACAGCAATACAAATATAATAGAAATAAAATCATGTCAAAAATAGGTATAAAAAAAAACAAAAATTTAAATAAAATTTAGTAACCTTTCCCGCGTTTATCTCCTCTGTGCGACCTTTAGTGTCATCATTTTTTATCCCGGTAGATAGGTACTGATTTCCAACGCGTATGCTGACTCTTTTCACGATTTTTGTGTGGCATTGTCGCTCACTTGTACCGAGATTAAAGTTAAGTAAGTTTGTATGCAACCTGTGCTACAGAAAGCGAGCGCGATCCACCTCTTTCAGTGTCAGGTTGCATAGACACTAGAACATTACAAAAAATGCCGTTCCGGATCATGACCGCTTTCCCGCTTTTCTCGCCTCTGTGTGCGTTGACCTTTGATCTCATCGCTTTTTCTCCCTTTGAGCACTGATTCCAAACGTGTGGCCAGACTCATTTCACGGTGGAAACATTTTGGCGCGGTCACACTTCGGTAGCGGCTTATCTAATCGATTTAGATGTTTGATTAAATTGCAATTGGTAAGTCAATTGACGCAGCACTCCGAAGAAGTTTAGTCACGGACGTGCACGGAGGTACCAATTAACATAAAAATTTTGTGTTATAACTAAGCGTTTATAGAAATAGAATAGAAAGTTTCATCTGCCATTTATCTAGGGCGACCGAATGTGACTATATTACCTAGGTACAGGTGTACCACTTAATAGAGACTGTTCCTAAGCTGGGGCAGGGTGGGGTCACTGATGACGTCACAGCACTGCCGCGCTGCATACGAATTGCTTAAAATTGATGTGCTTTTACATCATCGCTTCTGCCCGCAACTACCTCAGGAACAGTCTCAGTTAAGCGGTAAATCTATTAATCATTCAAACTAAATAAAATTTTAGTGCACACGTCTTCAACCATCTTGCGGAGGGAGGGGGGGGGGGGGGGAACGTTTGCAGGGATGGGGCAGTACAACGGCCCATTCGCTATCCTGCATGAAAGGAACAGAGCTTTATGTTAATAATTTAAACAAAAATACAAACCGACTTCAAAGAATATCAAAAACAGCTCGACCGAATTCCATAAAATTAAAATGGGACCACCTGGGAAGTAAACCTACCCTTTGAAACCAAAAATAATTTTTCCAACACGGGTTAAGGCGTCTTCGAGAAATAGGTGAACATGCATAAAAAAAAGATTCCAACGAACTGAGAACCTTTTTTGAAATCGGTTAAAAAGAAGAGTTTCACTGCGTCCTTTCTTGCTAGCTCTGTTTTTTCGATTCCGAATTTAAGTACTTACCATAATGTTAAACTATAGTAGGTACTTAACCTAAATTTAAAAAGCAAGTGAAAGTACAGTCTACGTGAAAAAACACTATTTTCGGTTTTGTTTACAGAAGTAGGTATCTGTAAAATGTTATTCAATGACATTCGGTGAAATAAATTGGACCCGTATTACAGAACTTAATATAGTTCTCTACAGTACACTTAGAATAATAATATTATAATAGTTTTATGCGCCTCATATAGCGGCATCTTTTTCTGACTATACTTAATGTTTGAGGATCGTTCTATAATAACTATAACCCCCGGTTTCCGAAAGGCAAATCAAACTAAAATATGCTGACAGACTGTAAAATCGCATGTCAACCCTTCTGATTGGGTGTTGCAAAAGCGTTATGATTTTATTCAAACAATCAGAACACATTGGATTTGCCTTTCGGAAACGGGGATTACCCCCAGTTTATTCTCTACAGGCGCGGCAAAAAGGAAAGCGGTGATATAGACGCGCTCGTTACACATCCATCGCTGAAGGCGTCTGAGGGGAAGAAGAAACATGGAGAACAACTTTTGAAGAAACTGGTGGCTGCTCTGGAGGGTCTAGTTACCGATACCATATCCCTAGGAGATACAAAGTTTATGGTAAAAGGACATAGTAGTTTTATGGACTTTTCTAAGTCTTTGATAAAATTATGACATTTCTATAGTCAAAGTATTGCGTGTATTTCATGATAATATTACAAACACATTTTTTTAAATCTTTACTAATGTTATAAATTAAAAGTAGGCAACTAAGGCGCTCCGCCCGCTTAGTGAATATCAATTATTACAGAAATTTGACTTAGCCGACATTTTGTAAAAACATTCATTTTAAATCATAGTGAATCCGTTTTTGCATACCGTACCTAAGAGTCAGTGTGACATAATCTACGCGAGGTGCAATCTTAGCGCGCTCAGATTCTGTCTGTCTACCCTTTCACGGCCAAACCAGTCAGCGCCGCTAGAGCTGTACCGCGCCTGAGGTGGCGACACAATTGCACGGGGAGTGGAATCTACACACGACGAGAGGTAAGCGTGCGGAGGGCTAATCTGCTACCTAAGGCGCGGTATAGCGCTTCTGGTCAGACTATTATGTATAGTAGGGTTGACTATGATTGCTACATTTAAGATAATTTTCATTAGATGAAATAACTTTTTTTTTCACAATATTTAACCTGTTGAATTTCACTGGCAAGGATTTTTAAATACGATGAGAAATTACACTTGTTACAAGATGTGCGATTTCACTTTTTTCATAAGTAGCAGGTGCAAAGTATAAAAATTCTTTTAAAATGATTTTTCACGTGCAACTAATGACATGACGCGGCTCTAATACTTATGGGCCATTTACACGAGGGCAATCCACTAAGACTGCATACAAAAAAAAACGTGAGGACAATGGAATGGATTGTCCTCAAGTTTTTTTTGTATGCAGTCTTAGTGGAATGGCCTCGTATAAATGGCCCCTTAGGGACCTGTAGAGGTAGCAGGGTTCCAGAACCAAAGGACAAAAATACTGGCTGAGACATAGGTAAGTGACAGTTTAAGGTAGACAAATATCTTGTCTACCGGCGTCATGCTACGCCTACTGTCGTTTGGTTATGGAACCCTAAAAATGTAAGGAAGAAAAGCCGTCCCACCTAGACAGATTGTATGCAGGGCGTGTGCAGACTATCCAGCGATTTGCCAGCGCGTCGCCTTGATATCCGCTTGATTCCCCGCGAGCAGTACCACTGCGCTGTGCTGTACTTCACTGGCAGCGATGTGTTCAACAAGACGATGCGAGCGCACGCCCTAGAATTCGGCTTCACCCTCAACGAATACTCGCTCCGGCCTATTGGAGTTACAGGTATGTAGATGCATAATAATTAATAACCTGGTAGGATATATAATTTAAATTGTGACAGAGCTTTTTATTGAGGTACAGTTCTATCAAAGAACCAGCTTATGGGGTCATGAGTACATTTACGACTTTTATCTTATTCTGATAGTCATTATATCCCTATAACGGACATGGCTTTTAAAATTTTACATTGGTTGTGAATCTCATTTAGGAGTTTGCCATACTTAATTGTAAAATGTATACCAAAATACTAACATTTTTAGAAGCGTTTTGAACTTTTCAATTAATGGATTCCTCGCAATTTAATTTCGATAACTACACTGTTGATATCATATTTCAGGAGTCCCCGGTGAGGCTGTACCTATTAAATCAGAAGAAGACGTTTTCGATTATATTGATTACCCTTACAAGAAGCCCGAAGAACGAAACATGTAAAATATCATTTGCTAAGCTGCTTAAATCTCTCCTTTTAATTTGAATCATAAAGCTTGAAACTTAAATACGACATCATTATTTTAAAATATTTATTGAATTAATAATACAAAACTTAGGTATATCACATTGTTTTAGAGCATAATAATAATAAACAGTCGTGAATATAAACAAACATGAATAATTATATTTTGAACCGAACATGAGCAAAGCAGTTTCATATCTAGATTCTACCCTCGTTGCTCAAGTACAATATACACAAATCAACAAACTTTCGTCATCCTCACAATCATAGTCATATTTAGGAATACCATAATTTAATTATTAAATCATCATAAGAGACTAGTCGTTTTCACTGTGTTGGCAATCAGACTAAATTAGACTTTACATTATATCTATTTAATAGTATAAAAAATGTTAAATTCTAAAATAATACACACGAATAATAATGGTATTGATGGAGAGACAAGGTTTTATAGACTGGAGATCATTTTTTTTTTATCATTAAAAACTCTGAAATCAAATGGGGCCAGTCTCAAATTTTCTTACAACTATAATTTCCTCAATTAATACTACACCAAAGCGGAAGTCACAATTTATCACTACAGCAAGCATCTTTCTCCTAATCAGTGCCATGTGTACGATAGTTTTTATGCGATTTATTTTATGGGCAAGGAAATGCTAGGAATGTGACATATTATATCGGCTCAAACTTCGTACAATTCCGATCAAGGGTCCTTACGCGCTGGTGGGCGCGGCCATGTCTTCCAGTGCGTAGGTACCCTTAATGTGAAATAAATTTTGTGTTTGTATATGCATTTTTATCAAACCTAAAATTTAGACAGTATTAAAGACTTAATTGCAACTAGCAGTCTGCGTGGAATAAAATTGGATTAAATAATCCGAACTTCCAAATCACATCATTTTTTTTTGGCTTGTTCCTTCTACGTCATGTCTACACTAGATTTATTGTAAGAATGAGAGCTATCCGGGCCCTTAGGTTTATAAATACTTATGGTTTGCTGTAGTATGTCTGATTAGTCTAATTACCTATTTCGTTTACTGTCCTTTTAGTCTACAGCTCCTTGTGTGTTGTTAACAACATCAACTTGTCACTTAAGTATACATTAACTACCAAATGCATCACACTAGCTTCTACAGTTTCAATTCAAATCAATGTGTCAAATGAATGATACCAACTTGATACATTCTCTAATACTCTCTTGAAGACTGTAACAATCTGAGGGGCGTGACCCTGTCATCCTCATTACAAACAACGTCAACTAACTACCATATACACTTAGCTATCGTATTGTCCGTCCGGATGCACAAGCCTGTAGAGGTGGGAAGTGGGGTCTCCCAATGCGTCATCAGGCGGCCGAAGCTCGAGCAGTCGTCCGGCGGCCAATACGGCCACTCTAGAGCACTCCAGGACTCCGGCGACTCGGTGCGCCACAAACACCACCGTCGAGCCCCCGAAAGAGCATTTGATCGTCTCGAGGATCAACCGCTCCGTGTCCTGGTCGAGGTTCGCCGTCGCCTCGTCCACTAGAAGGATCTGCAACAGTAAATTAAAATATAGCTGCTACGTACCTCGGCGAAAAAAGTGGCAAACCTTAGCCAAGTAGGTGACCTCTGCTGAGTGGGTCACGAACCTCAAGCCTGTAGGTGACAAACCGTACCCCACGAAATAACGCTCGTCTACCTAGAAGGTGACATACCTTACCTTGGCACAGATCACTACATAGTAAACAAAGTCACTTTCTCTGTCCCTATATCCCTATGTATGCTTAAATCTTTAAAACTACGCAACGGATTTTGATGCGGTTTTTTTAATAGATATAGTGATTCAAGAGGAAGGGTTTAGTATTAGCATTGCACCCGTGCGAAGCCGGGGCGGGTCGCTAGTAATACATAATGCACCTCTGCCCAGCAAGTGACATACATTACCAGCTAATATACCTCTGCCCATCAGGTGAAATACCTCATCCCAGCAGATGACTCACCTCAGAGCTGGACTTATAATTACGCACCTCTACCAACAAAATGACGCTCTTCTACATAGCAGATGACCAACATCTACCCACCGGATAACCCAACTCTACACAGCAGGTGACACACCTCTACCCAGCAGGTGATGCACCTCTACCCACTAGTTTACAAATCTCAGCCTACTAGGTGAGGCATCTCAGCTTAGCAGGTTATGCACCTCTACCCACCAGGTGACGTCCCTCTACCTTTTAGGTGACGTACCTCTACCCTTTAGGTGACAATCTCAGCCCATCAGGCGACGTACGTTGCAGTGGCGCGCTGCAGCACGGCCCTCCTGCCCACTAGGCGACACGTGACAACCGGTGACACACCGCTACCCAGCCGGTGACACACCCCTACCCAGCCGTTGACACACCTCGGGCGACGTACCTTGGCGCGCCGCAGCACGGCCCTCATACCCACTAAGTAACACACCTCTACCAACCAGGGGGCCAATTCTACTAAGTGTACGGTCATAGTTGGATGACAATGCACAATGAGATGTCAATGGTCAGTCAATGGTGTTATTTTGACACTTTTCAGATCAAATAACACCATCGACTGACCATGTCATTGTCATCCAACTGTAACCGTTGACATTTAGTAGAATTGGCCCCCTGGTGACACACCCCTACCCAGCCGGTGACACAACTCTACCTACCAGATGACACACCCCTACCCAGCCGGTGACACGTACCTTGGCACGCTGCAGCACGGCCCTCGTCAGGCACAGCAGCTGCTTGTGCCCGCGCGAGAGGCCGGCGGCAGTAGAAGTGAGGCCTCCGCGCGAGGTCACGGTGGCTCGCATCCCGCAGACCTCCAGCGCGCGCCACACCTCCGCGTCCAGGTACTGCCTCAGCGGGTCAACGTTCTCGCGGATGCTACCCGAGAACAGGAAAGGCTCCTGAGGTATCATCCCGATTCTTGACCTGAGGACGAAGTAAATGTAATAAAAAAATGTTTAAAAGTATGGAATGGTTCTGGACATTCTCTATTAACTGTTTATTTTTTGGACCTCAAACGTAACATCGACGGACTAAATAAATATAATATAGAAAATGAATATTTGTTTTTTTTTTTTGTTATCTTCTGTGTTGCTATACTATTCATCCTATTAGTCTATCTAATTAGAGAGGGAGAAGACCGAAAAAGGTATAAAAATTTTTGAAATTCCCAGCATAAAGTAGAAGAAAAAGTTGTAAAAATAATGACACTAAGTAGGACTCTTGTATTTAAATTATTACCATTTTTAAGATTGACCAAACACAAAAAAAACAGTTGTTATGATAACAACATGGTTTGAGTCGGACCCGAGCTAAGGATCCCGAATTGTAATTCATTTGTTATGCTAATACATATAGTCCGGTCAATTTAGACATAAAAATTGTGGTTAAATAACAATAATTCCCACAGAGCCAAATTTTGGTGGACAGCTGGGGTTTACCATTACAAATAAAGTTTTAAAAATCCCCATCGATCCTATGTGTGCTAAAAAAGTTATTCGGGTCGAAAGGTCAAAGTTTGAGGTTTTTTAGATTTTTCTCGAAAACGGTAAGTTTTATCAAAAATAACCTTAAACCAAACTTGTAGATCTTAAAATTATCTACTAAAATGGTCCTTATAATTTTTTTCCTAAGAGTTACCATTCCCGAGATATCGCGATTCTAAGAGTCACAATTGCCTTGAGCGCTCGCCTTCGCGATTCAAGGAAAAACACACCAAGCGGCCGCTACCTTGTTACTAAAAACATGATAGCAGTCAAACTACTACAGCTACACGGAAATAAAAACGACGTATGGATAGCTTATTATATGCAGAACCAATGTATATAAAAAGAAAATTACAACTAATAATTAAAAGTTCTCAAAAAAAGAAACAGTAAAATCATAGCGAAAAACCGACGAAATACCCTATTTTTTCATGTCGATTTGTCGTCGCATCAAACTTTGGACATTATGATAGTTCTACATAATTGGATGTAGTAATCTTGAGGATTACATTGATATATAATAGTAATATAAATATTCAATATTTACATTATAAGAACAGACTTTCAAGACTATGAATCTGATAAAAATATCTAAAGGAATCAAAACAATTAGTTAACCCAATAATCAATAGCAATATCAATATCTAGAACTTGACGGGTATTGTTCCTTTAAATTATCCTAAAATTGCCATAATTAGTGGAGTAGGCCTACAGGGGAAAAAACGGTAAAAAAAGGCGCCGAGTATGTACATTACCTCACAGGTGGCGTGGAAATGTGTGCATATCATGTATAGTGTGACTCTTAGAATCGCGATATCTCAGGAATGGTAACTCTTACGGAAAAAAATATAAGAGCCATTTTAGTAGATAATTCTAAGATCTATAATTTTGGTTTAAGGTTCTTTTTGATAAAACTTACCGTTTTCGAGAAAAATCCAAAAAACCTCAAACTTTGACCTTTCGACCCGAATAACTTTTTTAGCACACATAGGATCGATGGGGATTTTTAAAACTTTATTTGTAATGGTAAACCCCAGCTGTCCACCAAAATTTGGCTCTGTGGGAATTATTGTTATTTGAAATGTCTATTTTGACTGGACTAATAACACAAATCTACAATGTACACTCTCGCACTATTATATTATATTCTGTGCTCTCGCCGAGACCCCCGAGTGCGGGATATGCCTCGGTATTCCTAGTTCGCTCTCTGTCTGGAGTCGGTTTTTTGAGCCGGAGTCAAAGCACCTAGTGCGAATTACGAGTGCATATTATTATCAAATCGCTATTGTACCTCAATGCTCTTAAATGCACGGTGGCAAGGTCAACTCCGTCGACAAGCACGCGTCCTCGCTGTGGGGAAGCCAGCCGTAGCAACGCAAGCAGCAACGAAGACTTTCCGGCGCCCGTGCGGCCCACTACGCCCAACTTCTCGCCGGGGAACGTCGACAAAGATAGTCCTTGAAGCGCCATTGCGCCATTCTCACGACCGCTGTGTATAATAGTACAAAAAAAAATGCATCAATTTGTTAATTTGTAAAATTGTTACTAATCTCCAATCGATTTTAATTGTATAAACAGACATTGTACGCCTGATGGCAGAGCACCCAACTATTTTTAAGACCTGCATGTAATATCATGTGAGTCACAATAAAGACATTTCATTTAAAAGAAAATTTAAATTAGTGCCTACACTGAATGCGTGTGTATGATGATTTTTGTATACGAGCGTATTTAGATTTTATATTTGCTGAGAACAGTTGTTATTTCGGTCAACATTTTTTAAGTACCATCTTTACAATAGTACCTGTATGTAAGGTGGACGTCGTCAAATGTGATAACACCATGCGATGGCCAACCATATGGTGGAGTTTCTCCGTCAATTTTTTCACTTTCAATCTGGAAATAATACGAGACATTTCAATCATTGTATTCCATTCAAGTCAATCTAATAAATATCATACAAAAAAAACAATGTTCACGCTATAACCTTATTCACTAATACATTATTGGACCCCTAAACGTGACATACACATGCCTCCGACGGAATCAATTTTGGGATCTGTGGGTTTCTGCACGATGTTTTCCTTCACCGTCGAGCTAATAATAAATGTGTAGGTACGTCCGTTTTTCAAAAACTCTTTGATACATTTTCTATACTAATATTATAAAGAGCACAGATTTGTATTTTTGTATGTTTGTTACAAATAAACTCAATAACTACTGGACCGATTTTCAAAATTCTTTCACCAATGGATAGCTAGAAGATCCCTGAGTAACATACGCTATATTTTATTCCCGCATTCCCACGGAAACGGGAACCGCTAGTAATATTATAAAGAGAAAATAATTGTTTGTATTGAATGGGCTCCGAAACTACCAAACGGTTTTTTTTTTCCTACTAATAGAAAGCTACATTACCAGAAAGTAACATAGGCTATTATTCCCGTATTCCCACGGGAATGGGAACTACGCGGGAACAGCTAGGAATATATATTTTTATTTAAAAACCAATATAGGCGCTGACTTGTGTAATATATTCGCCGAGTCGCTCAACAGCAATCATCTCTCGCTCTGTCTCTGTGAAGGAGTTGAGCACGTTGCTCAGCATCGAGGTCATTGTCAGCGCATACGCTATGGCGAGCCCCACCAGACCTGTAGGATAGCGAAGATACCTAATATTATCCATTTATATTTAGTGTTTACATAAAATATCCTTTACATGAATATGTAGTATTCTGAACCTAAATAAAAAACTTTTCATGGAGAAGAGTAGAGAAGAAAATAAAAAAAAATCTAAATAAAATGCACTCTAAATACAATACAACATATTGTATATTGTATAATAATAATATAATTCAATGGTACAGTACATTGTGAACGTGCCATCTTTTTAATTTAGCTTGTTATCGGACCAGGGAGCCAATTCTACTAAATGTCAACGGTTACAGTTGGATGACAATGACAATGACATGGTCAGTTTATGGTGTTATTGGCTCTGAAAAGTTTCAAAGTAACACCATTGACTGACCATTGACATCTCATTGTCATCCAACTATGACCGTTTACACTTAGTAGAATTGGCCCCCTGTACTAAAAACCAGATTGTGCAATAAAATATATGACCTATGACCAAAAAGTAAAGATGAGTTACATTCATACTGCTTGCGTTTGAAAATTGATCCCCTACGAGTGTACTACAACATGTATATACTTACTTCCTAGCGTATTTATAGGATACAACAATGACGGAGAAAGATGATACGGAACGAATAATAAATAAAAAGTGAGCTATCTGTTAAGAGTTGCGCTTAAAATACGACTTGAAATACAATGCGACTAAATAAAATGTGGTTAATTAGCTACATTTGTCGGCCTCATTTTCCGTGCTCTAGTAATATATCTACGTGTTTCTATATATAATATCTTTGCCTATGACTATAAACCGGAAACATGCAAGATGGAGTTCGACAACTGACCAGGGTCCGCGGCGTGAACGGTCCGCTCGAGTACGGCGAGGAGAGCGGAGGCGGCCACGACGACGGCGGCACTAGCCTGGAGCCGGAGGGCCAGCCACTGCGCCGCCGCCGAAGCGCAGAGAGCCGCTCGCTGCCACGCCTCCACCAACTCCGAGCCGCGGTCCAACCACCTGTCGCCCGCACCCATCGCGCGGACCGTCGTCAGACCTACAACACATACGGTATTACTTGTGAGAAATGAAACTGAGGTACAGTACGGCCGTTTTATGTTGGCAGCTCTGAAGTTGCGCAAATGACTGCGCAATAACATTTTTAGCGACCATTTGTCGGTACGTTCAGAGAAGCAAAGTTAAAACAGCCGTTCTATAACAGAGTAACTGATCAATATTCCGCATACATATAAAAAGTTCAAATAAATAAAAATAAAACTTGCGCAAATTTCTAAAATACGTTTATTCTGAATTTGCGGTAGTATACTACGTAGCGTATTGCACGACACACGCCGTCTTCCAGCCGCGATACCGGCGGTCATTGACCCCGCGCAGCTGATTTTGCAAGTATACGCTAAAACTGAAGAATTAAACTTTTTAAATGCGAAAACTATGGTGGTATTTTTTTATACAAATTCTCAAAGTATCGACTTCTTATCCACTTCTTGAAGGATTCCTTCGATTTACCAGTCACATCATTGTTTAGCTTATATAAATCAGGAACATTGTAGCTTGCAGTGAAGCACTTAATTCTTCTTTGCAAAGATACAAATTGAGTAAAAATTTAATTTCAACGATTGTCATTATAGTCAGTCAAGTAATACTTTGTGATCTTGCGCCCTTGGGAACTTGCTGCGTGACCGGGATCACAATAATATAACGCTAGGACTGTGATTTTATTCCGTTATAGCAATTACAACCTTAAACAGAAGAAAATTAAGTCGAATTTAAATTGTCTACACTCCATCATCTGTCGATTGATTGATTGCTCGGTGCTGAGCCTGTGCGTTTCCACGGTACTAGCGCGCTCGTATATGTCAATAGAAGACAGTCCGATTCACTGAGGCCGGCGTCCGAGTACATACGAATCACGTCTTTACACGATATGAGTAGCGTCCGAGTAGCCATCCGAGGAGACTACCTAAATGGCTTATTATCCATTCCTAAATTTAATCGAATGAATCATCTAGTTTCTTAATTACGGAAGGTGTAATCGCATTAGGATCCTAAATTCAGCGAAGCGAAAAATTCGGTACCTTGTTAGTAAAAACTATTTATTTCACATGAAAATTATTACAATTTTATGTAACTTATTACTATTACACACATTATACAATTATTGTAGTTTATACAAAAACACTTTCAGGATAAAGCACCTATAAAATTTTACATACTTAATTCAGGTAAGCGTAAGCCCTTGTAACATTACCTTCAAGAGTGTCGTTGAAGTGAGCGTAGACGGGCGACAGGGTGACACTCTGCAGCCGCTTGAGTTGCCGCGAGGTGATTCGGTATCGCCGCTGCAGCCAATAGTAGACGCCCGCCAGCGGACCCACCGCCACCATCAGCCACGGCAGCCCGTACACCGTCACCGCCACAGCACCTTATAGGGTAGTTGACAGCATCGAAATTAAATTGCGAGTAGTCATACTTTAAAAAGATTATCACAAAACACCTTTAAACATGTATTTGGTTTTCACTTTACAATCATAGCAAATTTAAAAATAATAATATTAAACAAACAAAAAGTGTTGCAATTGAGTATTAGAAACTATGACGTCACAGCTTGCTATTTCAGAACATTTTCCATAGTAAAATTTTGTTTTTGACAGATCATAAAAAGTAACTGATTTGACCAGGCAGGACACTACCCTAAATTATAAGTCACAATAGGGTATTTGATTGCCTAGTCAAACGAGTAACTTTTTGTGGTCCGTCAAAAAAAAAAATTTGTATGGAAAATGTACTGACTACTAAGCTGTGACGTGAATCAGTTTTAGTATTCAATTGCTTTACTATTTCGATTGTTTTAATATACTAAATTAGCGATACTTGTAAAATGAAAATTTTCCGCCTGAGCCGAGCGAGCAAGAGAGAGAGCGCGGAACAAGCGATAGAGAGCCAAGATCGCCCTAAGCGTTCGGCTTGTATATATTATTTTTTTATGAATGATTTCAACCAATGTGATACAGTATCGAATCTAGTCCTAAACTAGGCAGAGTCTGTACTGTAGATACCAAACAAGTGATAAAGACACTAAGCCAACAGACATGTTCATGCACACTAATGTTGGCCCTGAATGGGAATCGATGCCACGACCTCTGACTCAGAAGAAAGTGTGTTTTAGTACATAGTGTTTTTCCTATTAGAACAGGGAAAAAAATCGCACTGGCAACTCCATTGGACGCCTTCTACTGCAAAAATATAAAATGAAATATAAAGGATTTAGGCTAAAATAAAACTTACCAATCAAACCGAAGACTTGAGCAAGTAAAATATTCAAAATGAAAGGCAAAGAATCGTCCACAGTGTAGGTATCAGAGGAAAATCTGTTGATGATACGCCCTATCGGCGTGACGTCGAAAAATTTCACCTTTGCCTAAAACAAAATTACGTAATTATAATTCACAATAATCAAAGAATTGTAGTAGCCCTGTTGAATGTGAGCCCACATCTCTTACATAATGTATGTACAAGTACATACATATTTATTAACCTAGAAGATGAAAGAAAACGTCGACAAGAAACCGGTTGTCCCGAAAGTTGGTACTGACTACAAGAACACCCCAGTGTGGCGATGATTTCACTAACTATCGTTTAGGGGTCAGAGAATTCAAAAAATTCAAAATTCAAAATCGTTTATTTTCTATTGGTATTAAAATATACACTTAGAAACGTCAATATTTTATAATAACAAGGCACTCTAAACTCGTCCATGAAGATTGGCTAAATGCAAACAGCAGCCCATCTCCACCGACGAGCTGCTGGTTCCGAATGCAGTACCCCGAGAAGAGCCAGCAAGAAACTCAAGGGCAGCTCTTTTTAAACTCATGTCTTACTAATAAATATCGTTTACAATAATAATTATAATTAATACATAATTATAGAGAATACGGAGTACCTCAGCCTATGTCTTGGGGGACAAGGCGTCATAATTTTATGTATAACAATTAAAGATTACTACCACTAATGAATGAAATCAATGATTTTATCCAACTTACCTTTACAATAACTTTCAGCAGATTCTTATGTATTTTAGCCGCAGCCTTAACTCCGCCGTACGCAAACAAAAACGCTCTCATTATCGTGAACAATAAGTTGAGACCGGCCAGAGCGAAATACATTTCCAAGTAAAAGTTGTCCTTGTACACTGGCGTTACATCCACTAATGGATCTTCTAGTAGTACATTCGTTTCTGTCATGTTGTCTTTACTCTTCATGCCAATGTTTTGTATTATCGTTAAGGAAGTGTTGACGATAGTATGAATCAAGTTGTCTACTGCGTTGAACCCGTGGTCCAATAGGGTGGCGTTCTCGTGGACGTCCTCTAAATTCTGTAAGGTCACTGTTGTGGTGTTCGTTGTCTGGTTTTTAACCCAAAAAGTGAGCCAGAGGAAGGTGAAGTTTTGGGACAACTGCATGAGCACTAAAGACAGAAGGATGATGATAGAGAGAAAGATGCCAACAGCGCGGAGGTACAGACCGATCACCCACCAGCCAACGGTGCCTTGCGACATCGCTTCCTGTTCGGACAAAAAAAAACTTATAGGACTTAATTCAAGTTATTTAGTCCCGCAGTGGCTCGGCCTCTATAGGGTACTAAACAACAGATACAAATACTTAAATACAAACACCTAAACACGAAACAAACAGACAAGTTCATGATCACAAATGTTTATTTAAAATTAAATAATTCCACATTTATTGTCATTGCAAAAATGGAAACGGAATTTGAAAGTATGGTTATTATGTCAACAATGTATCATGTGAAACAGCTTTTTAACTACTCTATAACGAACTATTTACAATATATTATAAAATACATTTGGGGGCGATTCTACTTTACACCGACTAAACTTATTTTAGTTTAGTAATGTCAGAGGCTGTATTTTTGTCGTGACTTCTTTACTTATGCACTAAACACGTTATGAGATGCCTTAGTTGATATGACTAATTTTAATTTGACAGGGCTGAATATCTCTCATCTCTTTCCTTTTCTAGGAGAAAGAAAATGACAGGAGTAAACTAAAATGAGTTTAGTCGCTGTAAAGCAGAATCGAACCCATTGTAAGTCTATTTTATTTCACATTATTTTCAAATAATAGTGAAAAATATTTTCGCATAATGAGATATATATAAATATAATAATAATAATATAATCTCACGCCTTTTATCCCCGAGGGGGTAGGCAGAGGTATTCCATTAGTGGATATACCCACATTTCACGAGATACATTGGACCCCTAAGCGTGATAGGTGATGAGCCCATCGCCGGACCGGGTCTGTTTACACATGTCTCAGAATTAATTCTGAGACCTGCGGGTTTCCTCACGATGTTTTCCTTCACCGTCGAGCTAGTGATAAATATGTACGTAAGTTTTTGAAAAACTCATTGGTACATAGATATCTCAATATCGATTTAATAGAAGTTCGCGTAAACATTAAATAAACAAAGTTATGGGGCCCAAAAAACTTTGTACTTTAGCATAATTAATAATATGCTATGTAACAAAACCCTCGGTATGCGATTCGTCCTATGACCATAGTAACGTAAAGTCCCCGGTAGACTGTATGGGGTCTAAGGCTTTTTATAAGAAGACTTACGTCATCCTCCAGACTGTTTCTACTGACAGTGTCCTGGGTGTCAGTCGCCGGCGAGGGCACTCGAGCTGGCTCCTCGCCAATGGATTCCGTCTCGCTTGGAAGGTATTCTTCGATGTCATTCAAAACGATCTCAGGGGGTCCTAGAAACGATTATTAAATTTTGGTTTAGTGTGAACCTTCTCCTAACATGGTCCCGTATTGTTTTAGTCTTGCTTCCTTCTTACCATCGCTTATAAAGTCAGATTGTTTTAATATTTTTTGTTGTATTGTATGTATTTCGAAAATTAAGCTGTATCTCGTTTTGTCTATAGCAGGGAATAGACAATCATTCGTTCTTTTACATCAATATGCAAAAGCAGAAATAAAACAGTAGTACATATGCCGCCACATTGTCTCCAATACCTGATCTCTAACTTTGAAACAGTGAGCGGCTTTTGCATTCAGTTTGCGTTCCTCTAATTTTTGAATGGAGTGTCCATACAGCGCGTAATGTACGCAGTTTGCCCCATTTCGCTTGCCGACTCATTCAGTAAGCGACTGATTCGCATCGGACGGTGCGCTCGGTTGTTCGCCGCTCACTCGAAATTAAGTTAGCAGCTGATGCGCCATTCAGAGTCAATCAGGGGACAGTCGCCGCTCTCTGTTTGTCTAATTCGACACGGCCTAAGACTTTATGAGAATTTTGAGACGACTGAGTTTAGGTTGAGTTTTGAGTTTATCAAAACTTACGTACCTACATATTTATCACTTAGGTACTCGACGTTGAAGGAAAACATCGTCAGGAAACCAGCCGGTTTAGGGGTCCAACGAATATCTCGTGAAAAGTGGGTATATTAAGAAATGGAATACCTCTGCCTACCCCATGGGATAAAAGGCGTGAGTTTTTTTTATACAACTTCAAACCAAAAGTTTATATAATTTTGCAGGTTATTATTATCTTTCCTTCGGAGCGTTTCCTTTACACCCCGTATAGTCACCTTGTTTGATGATCTCCCCGTCGCGCAGCAGGATGGTGGTGTTGGTCCTTGCCAGTTGCCTTGGGGAATGAGCCACGAGTACACGCGTCGTGTGCCGCAACAGCCCGAGAATGCAGCGCTGCATCACCTGCTGCGCCACCAAACCGTCCAGACCCGAGAAGATGTCGTCCAGCAGGTACACTGGGACAGGTCACATGTGAACTCATTGGTGTTTATTAACAACCCTAAGGTACTCATTAGAAGAAGGATTAAATTATGTAAATTCAGTGGTTTGCAATATTTGGATTCAATTATAAATATATATGTATTTTCGTAATAATTTTTTTTTGCTTGACACGTTTATTTCACGATCCTGATACGTTCATAGTTACGGTGTAGTGGCACAGAATATATAATAGTACTAACGTACAGAAATACTAGCCAACTCAAATATTTTCCTTTGAGTATTAGTAAAACCAAAACGAATGAAACGCTTAACAGTCTGTCGCCGACGAGCACCTCTTGCGACTCGCCTGTCGAGTAGGCGTGCGCGCTGTATCAAATATTTATATATTACCTAAACTGCAGAGTCAGACAGGCCTGGCAGTGGGTAGAAACCTATATATATATTTTCTGTTTATTGAACGTTCGTGGTTCGTCATTGATTTTAAAAAGTAATTGTATTTTCAAATAAAAAGTTTTGCTTTCGTATTACTTAGTTTTAATTTCCGGACATTATTTGAAAAAAGTGTTATACAAGCCTTGGTCACAACTAGGCATTGATGGACTTCGCCTCGCCCACGTTTGCACGTTCGTCCATCAATGCCTCTTTTGCTGATCGCTGCAGTAAAGTACTATACCTTGTTTGTCTTGGTAGACGGCTCGAGCGAGTGAAATGCGCGCGCGCTGCCCCCCGCTCAAAGTACAGCCGCCTTCACCCGCGTATGCGTTCCAACCGAGAGTGTTCAGGTCCTCTGCCGAAATAAATAAAATAAAGTTCTGAAGTATGAACGAAAAACGGTAATTCCTAATAATTAAAATCGTTCTGTTTCGTTTTCACAGCTGAACCTATTTTCATGAAAGGCAGAAAGATAACTTGCATATTGAAGAAGGATATATGCTACCTTTAATCTCGGAACGCGGACATACATGTAAAATAAAAAGAGAGCGAAAGACACGCACTAAAATCTAAGTGAATGACAGAGCTGTGGAGGGCGTTTGGGTCCTTTGGTAGAGCCTCCAAATCTCATGAAGTGACATTTAAATCTATTATTCCCTAAAAATTAAGAGGCATATTGAAATTGATGGCCACCGTATGCATACATGCAAAATTAATGATATTGTAACGTATACTAAATGATTTTGTACACTATAACTAAAATCCTAGTAGACTACTACATTTGGGGTTGCCGCCCCTGGCCTACGTAGGGTTAGCCCGTCAATATCTATAGCTACCAATTATATAAGAAACTAGCGGTTTTGCGCTGTTTCACCCGCGTAGTTACCGTTCCCGTGGGATTACGGGAATAAAATATAACCTATGTTACTAAGGGATATTCTAGCTTTCCATTGGTGAAAGAATTTTTAAAATCGGTCCAGTAGTTTTTGAGTTTATTCGTAACTTAAATACAAATCTTTCCTCTTTATAATATTAGTATAGATTGAAATAATTACTTACCGGTTAGAGCACAAGCGTCGACGACAGACCGGAACTTAGCTTCGTCGTATGGTTTCCCGAAGAGAATGTTGTCGCGAATAGTGCCCCGCACTAACCAGGGCTTTTGAGACACGTACCCGAAACCTAGGATACAGAAAAATCATTTATTTACAAAACACCCACAAAAATTGATTTCGATTTTTATTTTTAATATAGCTCAAAAATTATAAAACTATTACAAAGGTGAAGTAAATAATGACATCAACAGTACAATTAATGTAGTAAAATTTAGTTTTGACCCAAAAGGGTGCCAAAAGGACTCTTAAAAGCCAAAAGGTATGTGCGTAAGTTGGCTGTTCTCATGAGCTGTACTAAGAAGACAGTTGAAATAAGATTTTAAAATTTAAAAAAACGTGTTCTTGCTAGATATTTATTGTGTTTGCTACGGGACCCTTCGCGTGCGAATCCGACTCACAGTTGGCCGGTTTGTTTTTACTTACCATTTAAGTTATCAGATATTTGTATAACGCCACCTTTCTTCGTCATATCCCCAATGATGGCTAATAATAACGAAGTCTTTCCGCTGCCGACGCTCCCAGCCACTCCTACCAACTCTCCTTTGCCGATCTCTAACGAAATATCCCTCAGCATAAAAGGTTCGTCCGACACCAACACTTCAGACGAAGAGTTAGAATCTCTTCTCTGTATCGAGAGCCTCTTTCTTGACTTTCCTTTGCTTTTCTTCGATTTGGGTTGAGACTTCCGTCGTTTAGAAGGCGTTGCCCAGGCGAAGCTTGCGTTCTTGAGTATAACGATTTTGTCTTCGTCGTGGTTTGTGTTGACACTGTCGTAGTAGCCCTCCGAGTCCATATCTGGAAGCTAAAAGCATGTTCTGAAATCTCATCCATGGAATGTGGTACGTGACATGTAGAAGTTACTCACATCTAGCAGTTTCTGTATCCGCTTGATGGAGACCCAAGCTTCAGTTAGGCCATTTAGCACCCAAGGGAAAGCGTTTAAGGGTGCTATAAGCATGTTGATCAGTGCTACTGTGGTGAAAACCTGCAATTTAGAGGAGTTAAATCACACTTTCAGTTTCAATTTCGGCCCAATTAGCAGGAAACATACCTAATCCACGTGTCTTAAATAACTATAAAGCTCTTTATTGGTTTGTGGTAAGATGATCGACTCGTTATTATGTTCCAGGTGACATTTTTCAGTGATAGAAAAAAAATATACCTCTTCCCTGGAATCCCTGAATCCCTGGGTACCAGTTTATGCTGCGCTCTGATTTATACTGCGCGCCATTGAATACAGGGTCGGTTCAAAGTCCAAAGTGTCAAGCTTGTCGTGCTCTTGACTGTACCAATGAGTTTTTCAAAAACTTACGTATATATTTATCACTTATAGCTCGACGGTGAAGGGAAACATCGTGAGTGAACCCGCAGGTTCCAAAATTAATTCTGAGACATTTGTAGCAGCACCCTGTTCTCATGGGCTCACCACCTATCACGTTAGGAGGTCTAAAGAATAAACTGGTGAAACGTGGATATTTCCAGAAATAGAATACCCTCTCGGGGTTAAAAGGCGTGCGATTACGTTTTTCCTATTACTTAAATTGACATTTTCCCGAAGTCGGATTTTAGTTTCACCGTTTCACATATTTACTTCCAGTTAATAGCAATACTATACAAATTGTAAACACTGATATCTATAGCTCAGGTTTTACCTATTTTATATCAGCTGTTCCTTCCTTCTGCACATAGCCTAACTTTAATACCTAAACTAAATAGTACTTAAGGAAAAATATAAAATGTACATAAATTTATGCTTTCGTAAATAAAGAATTACTTACTTATAATAATATAATCTCACGCCTTTTTTATCCCCGAGGGGGTAGGCAGAGGTATTCCATTACTTACTTACTGTTTATTAACCCAAATAAAAACTAAAATACATACAGTGGGCGCATCGAGGGGCTGTTTCCGGAGCGCGTGGGTGCCAAGCGTGAGCGCGGCCACCAGCACCGGCGTAGTAGCCCATAGCACCACGCAGATCGCGTCCAGGTACTTGCGCCCGCGCAGGTAGTGCAACTCTTGCTTACGAGCACCTGGAGAAGAATATTATTATTTTGTTATCACATTTTAAAATCGAATAGAAAGAGGACAGATTATAGACAGATCACAATACATTTTATCCCACTAATATTATAAACGCGAGTTTGGATGTATGGATGTTTGTTCCTCTTTCACGCAAAAACTACTGAACGGATTTTGATGAAACTTTACAGTTATATAGCTCAAACATCAGAATAACACATAGGCTATATTTTATTCCCGTATTCCAACTGCTGCAAGATGCTGAGAAAATTATGACTATTACTTACTTATTCTGTGCTATGCCTTAAATGAAAACTTGGTGTTTGCTTATTTATTGCTAAGGGTACTGAGAATAAGTTTTTGTAAAACTTACTAGTTCGAGGGAAAAAAAAGAGATGAAAGCCGCAGGGCAGGCCCCCAAATTGGTACTGAGATATGAATAACAGAACCTTCGTCAAGCGATTATCTTAAGACCTGATACGTTTAGGGGTTCTGAATATTCACTGGAGAAAGCGAGTATATCCAAGTATAGAATATATTTTCTACCTACCCTCTGGGGGATAAGGCGTAGGCATATTTATATTTTATTATATGTACAGCACGGCCGTTTTAACTTGGCAGCTCTGAAGTTGAGCAAATGACTGCGCAATAACATTTTTTAGCGACCATTTGGCAGTAAGAGGGGGTTTGCGCAGGGAGCCTATGTTCAGAGAAGCCAAGTTATAACGGCCGTACTGTACACATAGTCTAACACACACCTGCCACTCTATCTATGAAGTAGTCCTCCCAAACATGCACCTTCACAGCCCTGATGCCCTTCAGGAGGTCACTCATCAAGCTGACACGCGTATCCTTGTGCCTCATCAGTTCTGTACTGAGCTGTCCTATTTTGCTCGCAATTAACTTGTTTATTGGTATCAAAATCACCGAGAAAGCCACCCCGGCGAGGAATGATATGCCCACTTGTTGATACAGGAGGAACAGGGTGATGAACAACTGAAAAAAAAAACTTTCCTCGGAAACCTGTCACATTATTTAGGGGTCCTAAAAGTGGATTCTTTCCAGAACGAATCTTTGCCAAACTCCTCGCGGATTAAGCGTAGATTATATTTATTAACTTATCCCGTCAAGGTTAAGGAATGCAGACTAAATAGATTATCTGTTTTCTTTGAGCGCCCGTAGGTCACCGATGCTTAAAAAACAGCTAAAAATAACTAAATTGTATTTTTATTACAGAATTTTTAAGATCATATCTCTATTGATTCAGAGTAAAGTATTTATAATTGGATGGCCTTATTGTAAACACAGCTCATTTTATCCTGTTAACAGTTAGTCATATTATAACAATAGTTCCATATCATCACAGAAAAGATAATAATTATGTACCTACTTATTAATTAATTTAATTTATTCCTACATACGAATACATACTGGTTTATACCAATGTCTTCAATAACTAATCCAATAAGGATAAAGGGTAAGGGCAATATCAACGCGGAAACGTATAAGTAGTCACTGACTCGAATATCTTGTTCGAGCTTTCTTCCGAGACGAGACGATGTCCTTAAAATGCTCATTCGTGTGTGTTGTAGTCAGGGGCTTATTAACGTTAGGGTCAAAAGCACCATGGCATTTAAAAACCTCCTACCTTATTAACAAAAGCTACAACTTATTTGTTTGTAAGTTTGATGGACATCAAGTCGCGGGGCAATCGTCTGTCAGGCGCACCGGCGCGTAAGGAGAAGTATCGTATCATAAGCCACTGGTTGTAGTAGGGAATTTCATACAAACGGTTGGTTCGAGATGAGGCAGCGCTGATCCGTTTCAAAGTTGTTAAAAAGAGCTGCATCTGAGTTTGTTGCTGGTTCTTTTCAGGGTACTGCATTTAGAACCAGATACTCGTCTGTAGTCTAGTGTAGTGTAGGGTATGTGGGTATGTAAACAGCAGTCGCTGTTATTAGACTATTGACGTTTCTAAGTGTAATGTAAGGATTTTAGGCATAACGCGATGTAGACCAACTAAGAACTCGGCATATAGCGAAGTAGTTCATAAGCGACATAGACCAAAATCTAATTTAGGGAAACAAAGAGTTTTGCTAAAAGCGAATTGAAAATGACATTTAGGCATAACGCGAATTAGTCTATTTATGAATTAGGTATACCTCGCGTAAAGGACTTAACCCACCTGTAATGGAATGCTCCATAACGCGTGGAAGCTTGGGCAGGAGTTCACAATCCTGTCCGTATCAGTAGACATGAAGTTATTTATCTCCCCGACCGTGAAAGCTTTAGTCAATGCCGTAGAAGTGACGCTCAGTGTCTTCCGAAGTATCGTAGCGACGATCGCTCCTCTCATCTTGAGCCCGGTCAGTGACATCAGCCAATTGAAATGGACATTGAATAAAGCAGCGATAAGCGTCGCTGCGAAAAGTGCCGCTGCGTACAAGTATCTACAAAAAATATTATTCCTATAATCTTAAACTACCTTACTTACACGTTTCGGGGGGTTTCCATCGTAATCTGATTTACGATATTTCAGTCGTTACTTCGAACCAATCGGTCAAACAGAAAATCGCCATAGTAAAATATCAAGATAATTAGGCACGAAAATCCTAAATGAAAGTGCGGCGGTAGCCCCTCATCAAAGAGTGCTTTTTGCTTGCTGTAACCTTAACGATATAAAGGATTTTGGAGTGCGAAATACCAGGTTTTTATCTCTGGAGTATCATAGGCTAAGTTTGTACAAGACTGCACCAGAAAGAGGTAAATTAATGTAGTTAACTCAATCAAAAAATATTTTCAAAGTCAGTGAGCTGTTTTGGAAGTATACTTATGTGTATTAATAATTTTACATCTGATTTAGTATTATTAGAAAACTCTATATTATACAGAATTAAAGTACATCTACTATATAAAAATAAGTAGGGTTTTCCTTCCTGACGCTATAACTCCAGAACGCACGAACCAATTTCCATGGTTTTTCATTCGTTGGAAAGGTCTCGGGCTCCGTGAGGTTTATAGCAAAGAAAATTCAGGAAAAATTTCAATAGAAAAGCGGGAAAATCTTATAAGCATTTCACCCGTGCGAAGTCGAGGCGGGTCGCTAGTTACTTATATATATACTTTGTTTGCGAGTTTCAGCCTCATATTCTTGTTCTTTCGATTGGATTTCACAGTCGATAACTATTATACCTAAGCGGTTAGTTTAATATAAATAAGTAAAATGGTACTACAGATATCCTATGGAAATGCAGTGTTACAAGAATGTGAATCGGGCAGATCAGAAACTTAGCTGACAGGTATTATAACTGGTTGCTTTTGTAAGAAAAATTGTAAAACATACCCTAAATGTTGATCAATACTCTCATCTTGAACGAAAGCGATGAGCCTATTAAGCACCATGGGCCCGGCAAAGCCAGCCATATCAGACACCAGCTTCAGAATGCCGATACTGTAGAACTGGACAGCGAAGCAGGAGTGCAGCGCGCGTAGGAGAGACACATTTTGCCGGCGCGGCAGGCGGACCAGCACGCGGGACGTCGGTGTCACTGGGGTGGAGGCTTGCGGTATTGTCTCGCCTACTGCACCGTATCCTATGCCAAAAAATTAAAATAAATATGAGGTCTTTACAAACTTGCTTTTTTTTATTTCATTTCAATAGAAACCAAGAGTCTGTTGCTTACACAGAATGCATTTATAAGAAATTTCAAGCAAAAACGCTAATTATTTCGGTACTAAGAAAATTACTTTTGTCCTTTTTAGACTTTTAGGACAGCATGTCATGTTATAAATTACGAAATTGCTACCGCCTGTGACGCACATTATTTTACTAAAAACAATTCGATCATTGAATCTCAACCCATTGCATTTCCATACTTTAATAAGAGTTTAATAATACGAATTTAATCACATCACATCTCACCAGAACTTATAAAAGGTTCATGAGGAACTTCCGCAAATTGCTGAAACTCGTCTATATTGCCAATTAATGCACGGTCCATCCGTGCTCCCACATATGAACAGCGATATTTCGCAGGAATATCAAATAGTTCTTCAGGATCATTCAGTTTATTTTCAAGTCCTACAATAAATTTTTTTTTTTATTATTATTATCTATAAATTATGATACACTCAATACTCAATAATAATATACAAGTACCATATATCTCAAAAAGCATGTACCTTTATCTAGAAGCGGATTTACCCACGAAAATGTCAATTTGGAGAAACAATCAACTCCTTGCAATGCAGTTCCTAGAATTCCTTCATCCATATTCGGTAGTAGCGCAGTATATTCACTCTGCAAGTAATAATTATGCAGACAATGATATTTTTTTATCTTATTTATTGTCTTACTTTACTAATAATAAATCTTACTAATTTTGAAGCTTATCATAACTGTTTGTTATTTATAACCCTTTAACGGGCATAGGCAGTTTAATTTTTTCAGTGGTTTTGAATCTTATTTCAATTACATAGAGTTCAATTTATGGTGGTAAATATTGTCCTTCTGCCTTATAAAGTGATAAACAGTTTTCATTCATTCATAATGTTTACAAAGCTTTAAATATTTTGTACTATAATTTATTTAGTTGAAAGAGATTAAAAAATAATTTACAAAATCAGCTGAGTAATTTATAATTACTGGAGAACACACATTTTACCTTCCTTATAAAATGTTATCCTTCATTTTAAATAAAAATCAATACCCAAAACCTACTTACATGGGTGTGCTGTGAGCCAACTAAACATGGCGAATAAAATGTAGGTCTGGATTCACTTGACGGCAGCAGTGTGAGGAGATAGATGCCGTGGCAGCAGAGAGTAGCAATATGGAACGATATGGTAGTGCCAGTGCGTATACTGGTACGTAGGGCAATCATCGTGAGTATCACAGCAGCACTCCACAAAAGTAACTGGAAGGTGGGACCTCTTGAACTGGACCCCAAACGGTGCTTCAACGCCAAGACATACCCGAAATGAACTAGCCATGAGAGGCAGGCCACTCCCGCAGCAAAGTAATCAACGGGATACAATACAAAATCAACCTTAGTTACAACAATATACAGCTCTATAATTGGAATGAACACTAGTGCTAGTGCTACAAAACTACGCAAGACAATCGCTCGCTCCTGCAGCTTCTCCCGAACCACCCAATGCTTTCTGTACCCAACATAATAGCCGGAGACTATAGCTATAATGAAATATATGGGTGTTTGTAAGAATAGCTCTTGGAAACAGTGTCCAAAATCCTTGCTCGTCTCGTTCCAAGGCTGCAAGCCCTCCGGACCGCACATATCTTCCCACTTCCATTGTATGTTCCAAAACTTAGCCATTACCAAGTATCAATATAAAAAGACAGAAACCATATCAGTAAAATCTGCTATGTGACACTACAATGTTGCTATCTATCATGGGATTCACAGAACATATATACTCTGGATTACAATTTATTTTACAGTCAATGAAGTTACAACAAGAATCTCAACAAGAAACGTGATTCATATATCGTCGGCAAACTGTTTTTAGATAAAGCAAAGTTACTTCATTTGCCACTGTTATTATTTTAGGTCATTTTCCATTTTTTATTGTTTTCAGAACACACACTTTTTGCATTAGCACACAATAAAAACACAAAACATGAAAATAAATTAATGTATGTACATAATCCGTCCCACAGATTTTGGAGTTTTGGAGCACTTTAAGAGCAAAAAACGTCCATCAGTCAGATAGGCTTGGGCAATAAATATCGATATATCAATATATCGATATTTTTTCAGAAAAATATCGATATAAATTAGCGATATTTTTTCCCGCGTTATACAATATGTATCAGAAAGGTGAAATAATATTGAAGGGTGTATATGTATATCGTGTAACGAAATACCTACAAAAATATCAGATCTAATATAGCAACTTTTTTCTTTCATATAAACTTAATAATTACTTTTTATGTGTGAATTTTCGCCAACCCTGTGATTGAAGAATAAAAGCGTAGGGGCTCCCTACGCGCTAGTGTCGTTGACCGTAGTAGTGGCAGGTAGCGCCTGCGCGCGCAGCTGATCGCTCGCGCCGAGCGCCGGTCGCCGCCCGCGCCTTAACATACCTACCTATTTTATTCTAGGGTAAATGTTATTGGAAATAATAAAAGTTATTAATAGCAGTAGTTATTTATTCAAAAAAAATTAGAGGTAAAAGCATAGTTTTTATTCAATAATAAATTTAACTGATCAAAACATTGTCATTAAACAAGTAATACCTACCTACATACTAATTACCTATGTAGTTTCATCAAACTTTTACACTTTGGGATTAGGGTCCGACCTACTATTGGTTTACATACACATTAATACCGCACAATAACTCAAAATGTCCACCCGTGCGCGCAGTGGGTAGGTACCACCAGCCGCAGGTCCCGGTACCACGAGTAGACGTACAGGCGCGCGACCTTGGGGGTTTGAGCGCGGAACGAACCAGCCTCGCGCGGAGGCAGACACCTGACAAATTCTCCCAAAGCAGCTGAAGGATAGCATCCGCTGCTCATCCAGCGGTCTACCTTCGGCGAAGCGCACGTGACACAGCTCCCTAACTCGACTGATATTGCCATCAGGAGCACCGACACAAAGTCATTTCATAAGATTCACTTGAATAATCGTGAGACACTGTAACGACTGTTGCGAGTCATATTCTTTGATTATAACACGTCTTCACTCGTTGATAGATAGGAAGCAACTAAGTTCATTGATTTGAAAATGAAAGAATTTGCCGATTTTCTAAAATTTTGTTCTAGGGTTCAGTTAAAAATTAAACATAAACCTATGAAGATAAAAGACGTAAAAATAATTTTAAGCGATACAATGATAATGAATCAATTAATTACATAATTTACTTTTCTCAATTGTGAAATAATAATAACGTGAAATAAGGTAAAAGACTTAGAATTAGTAATATTTTTTAAAACATACGGAACCACTCAATAAATAGAGGGTGGAGCTAGACTCTTTAATAATGCCGCCGACGGCCCTTTGACCTTTGCGCAGTGTCCTTATTGGCCAAAAAGGAGCGCGCGGACGTTCCTAGTGATCAATGGATTTTTCATTGATCTAAGACCGCAATCCACGTGGACTACAAAATTCTATCAAAGACTAATAATGTCAGATATTTACGTAGGTAAATTAGTAGGTTTTCTTTAAAACTATGGGGAAAAAAATAATAATGATGGAGTATTATCGGGCCTGTTGGCTCAGTTGGTAGTGACCTTCAGAACCGGAGCTCGCGGGTTCGATTCCCGCTGAACAACATATGTTGGCCTACAGTTGTGTGAATGAACATTTTTGTGGGCTTCGTGACTGGGTTTTCAATAATTATTTAAGTATATCTATTAGTTATTTAGTACTCATAGTGTAGGCTCTGTCTAATTTTTCGTAGGTAAAAACACGATGTCTTATCTGTACCATGTTAAGTCACTTAATAGAGAGTTCAACAGCATATAGCAGCTGATTTAAGGGTTGAAAATGATTTTTTTTAATGATAACTTCCACGTCGTTTTACTCCAAATTTATAGTATATATTAAATAAGAGACATTTTTCCCGAACTGTATATAATCTACTTTATATGACCCTTAATTATTATTTCACCTTTCTGATACATATTGTATATCAAAATCGATATATTTTTCAGATATCAAAATCGATATATTTTTAAAGCTCTGCTGTCTGCTCATGCGTCATATCATGTTTTTGACCAATCCGATTTCTTAAATTTAGAAAATATGCAGTAGGCTGTATGGGTTCTTTGCAAACACAAACGAGCAAGGAGCAGATTAACAGGGGAACACATCAAACAAAGAGTGCTCCTGATGTCAATATCAGAGAAACACTGGTTTGAATAATGTTTTTTTTTTTGTATTTTTTTATGTCGAGCAATTCAATTTTTTTTTTAAATAATAAAACTTATGTTGAAACAGCCAGTGGCAATTTTTATAAATAATTGCAAATTGGTCAAAAATATCGATATATCGAAATATCGATATTTCTTGGGTGATATATATATATATGAATAATATCGATACGATAAATATCGATATATTTTTTCCATTTGCTCATCCCTAAAGTCAGATCTGTGTCATGTGTTTGACGTTGACGTGTGTTTGACATTATTATCGGTATCTAGAATAATTTGATTACTGGGGGCCAATTCTACTAAATGACAGCGGTGATAGTTGGATGACAATGGTCACTCGATGGTGTTCTTTGGCACTTTTCGTATTCTGTTAACTGTCAGTCACAGTCATTCAACTATCATTGTTCACCACTTTTTGTATTCTACTATTCCTACCATGGAATGGCGCTGTCCAGTGATTGCTTTTTTTTGCTGATTTTAGGGCATTGGCAATTTAGCCATCAGCCCTAAACACGACACGAAATTCAGATTTTAGCTCTGCTTCAGAGTCTATGCACAGAAATACACAAGTTTCTTCAAAACTTATCGAAATATCACATGTACCATAAATAAAATCAATCATCTAAAGATTTTAGTGCCGAAAACCCGAAATAAAACTAATGACACGCATGGTAGTAATAGTTTGTATATGGTAGGCAACACCTAACGTAGTAGTCCATAGTCATTCCATTGTAATGCCACTATGATTTTAGTTGCATTATAATGGAATGATAGTTCGATGACAATGGCTCGCCAATGGCTGACATTTAGTGGAATTGGCCCCCTGATTGACTTTGACGGTTTTTTGGCGGGAGTTTGAAGAGGAACTTCAAAGATGGCCTCTCTATGCCCTATTATATTTAAATCTCTTTGGTTTAGGCTCATTTAATAGTGTATTGTGGTAAATGTCCGTGATAGTGTATAGTGAATAGGAAATTCGATAAAATGAGTAGGATGGACATTTTCTGCTTTACAAAATATATGTTCACACCTTTGAGTATTAAACCAACCAGAGACGCCACTGACAGGCGTTCCCCTCTGCCAAAAAAAAGTGTCGGTCAACGATCATACCTGTTATATACAACTAGTTTTCTTGAGTTCACGGAGTGCTCGTATTGGTGAATGTATTTGTGTGCATCTAGTTCAAGCTAGTGTTTAATTGTTTTGTCAAAAAATGCTTTTGTTTTAACGTTATTTGTGGTCATTTCCTCGTCCCCCCGTAGGAATTGGCAGACTTTTTTTGCAAAGAAACTAGTGCGCGTGACGTCTCCTGTTGGTTACTCAAAGGTTCACACCTTAATGGGCCATTTACACGAGGGCAAGCCACTAAGACAATCCACTAAAACTGCATACAAAAAAAACTTGAGGACAATGGAATGGATTGTCTTCAAGTTTTTTTTGTATGCAGTTTTAGTGGATTGCCCTCGTGTTAATGGCCCGTTAGGGCCATTTATACGAGGCCATTCCACTGAGACAATCCACTAAGCGCATACAAAAAAAACTTGAGGACAATCCATTGCAGTGGACTCTCCATTTACACGAAGCCATTAGTGGATTGTCTTAGTAGATTGTCTTAGTGGAATGGCCTCGTGTAAATGGCCCACCATCCCCGAGGGATTCAGAGGGAGGCAGAGGTATTCCGTTTCTGGAAATACCTTTATATACGGCACTTGTGTAGCAGAGAGTCAAAAAACTTTCAATTAGTGTCTTTTTAGGCCGATGGCTAAGTTGCCAACGCCAAATTGTGAAATATAAAACATCAACGTCACTATGACATTCAGCGTTGCCAGAACGTACCAAAAAGTACGGTTTTCCGTACTATTTGTCACACCACCGTACCTCAGTATAGACCGTACCTTTTTCGTACCTTTTCTGTATTAGTGATTTAATTTTCACTACAAACTACTAAGGGTAAAAAACAAAAAAATTGCCTTCTCCTGTTTCTCTCAATATTCTGAATTTGCAATTAAAAATCATTTTTCTTCCAATCAAATAAGACTTGAATGCGTGGACTGCATTCCTTACCTTTGTTCCATAGGAGCGATAAATTAAAAAAAAAAAACATTGGCACTGTTTACAAAAAAAATTTTTCGTTTCGTTGTGGTTTGGCTGTTATTTTTTGAAGGTTTTTTCTATACTAGTATATATTTATGACTTAAAGATACTTTAAACTATTAATAAAAGAGGAAAGACTTGTATATTTGTATCTTTGTTACGAATAAACTCAAAAACGACTGGACCGATTTTAAAAATTCTTTCGCCAATGGAAAGCTAAAATATCCTTGAGTAACATAAGCGATACTTTATTCCCACGGGAACGGGAACTACGAGGGTGAAACCGCGAAGAACCGCTAGTATTAAATAAAACAAACAAAAGAAGTTCCTCTTTAGGTGCGTCGCTTACTATAAATCCTTTACATCATTAGCCTGTTTTTTTTCTAATATCTTTTGTGTAGTAACTTTAAAATAGTTTATTGCTTGTACATATATATTTTTAAAAGGTATAGTGTTGTGTGTGTTGTTTGTATAATATAATAATTGATTGAGGATACAATCTACATTTCCTGGCATTTTATTTTGAAGTTATAGAACAATTTAAAAAGTATTATATTTACAGACCCAATTTATGACATCATCAAGCATGTATTAACAAGTCATTTATTCATAAAGTAGCGGTATGTTAAATTATTACTTTACAATTCTAGCCTATAGAGAATCCAATGACAAATGAGACTGATACTTTCTTAAACTCTCTTGTCACATTTGACACTAAAATATGGATACAAATCACTCATATGGTGTTTTCTTAGGTCTAAATAGTACATTACTTTACCTACTGCAGTGGCCAGCAAAAGAGGTATTGATGGACGAACGTGTTAATGTGGGCCGAGGCAAAGCCATATACGTAAATCCATCAATCACTAGTTGTGGCCAAGGCTTGTATAATACTTTTCTCAAATAATGCGCGGAAATTAAAACTAAGTTATTCCGAGGCAAAACTTTTTTTTAAATAAATAGCTTGCTATTTGCAAGCCAGTTCGAAGAGTAAATAAAACGTTTAATAAGTTACTTCCTTGGTTGCCATTTGTAGGAGTAAAAAATCGTTTACTATCAAATTACACGACAGATATGAGTTTACTATATAATTATTTATTTGGTCGCTAAAACACGACAGACATGAATTTTCATACAAGTTTTGCCGGCCGATTACGAGTACCGAGTACAGCAATTCCTATTTATCTCGAAGAAGCTTGTCAAAATTACGCTTAAATTTCCAAGCATGTTTGAAAAAACATTATTTTCATAGCTTTTATTGACCAAAAACTTGTTTTCACTATAGACTTTAGCATTTTTCAACGCTTTGGCAAAACCGTACCTTGAAGTTAAAAACCGTACCTTTTCAGGCAGCCAACCGTCCTTTTTCGGGAAATCATACTGGCAACGCTGATGACATTGTCAGTATTTCTAATCTAATTTTGCAGATTCCAGCTCCAGCAGTTCCAGCTGAATTGAATACCAAATAAGTATTACGGATTCACCAGATGATTACATGATAGTATTTACTCATCGAAGCCCAAGAAACCTTAGGAAGGAAACAGTTTATAGGTTTGTCAGCGATTGGTACAACCAGACAACATAATTTTATTATATTTTCTCAAATCAAACCTTCCGCTTTATTTATACTTACGGTATTATTAAATGTAGGTAGTTTACCATTTATTGGCCGGTAGAAAAAACATCATGGACGCAAATGAAACAAACAATACAGAAATCGATCAAGATGAAGTTGACCCAATACACGACATTATTGACTATTTGGTGCGCTGCGCTAAAATCTCATTTAAAAATGCTCGTGTCGACGAATCAGAAGTTAGAACAAGCGATAAGATTCAAATGGCCTGCGATTTGTACAAGCGGTCACCAACAGACTTCCTAATGCAATTTGGAAAGTATCTGGCCCCATATCATATGGGGTACTTTGAAAATTTGCAACCTACAGATGAAGAAAAAGATACCTTTCGTAATTGTATCGCTCAATTAAAGAGATACCACTCAGAAGACAGCAGACATAGAAGGATAAGGAACCGAAGATACAAAGCATTGCAGAAGCTGCAAGATGAGTCTGACTATTTTAGCGAAAAGCAAATGATGTATCGCAGTCCTCTCCTGTATGATCAGTTAGTGGGCCAGTATCTGACTGACGAGGAAATAAGAGACCGCGATGGTGTAGACAATGAAAACCTGACATTCTTGAATATGATTCTGGAAACTGTAGACAGAAATAAAATGAGGGAGACCAAAAATGAACAGTTGCTTGAGGAAGATATGGAAACCATGAAGCTTAATGATCAAGATAAATATAGCAAGGAAAAAACATCAAAAACCAAAAAGCAGTGGGGAGACTTTGATACTCCAGACCCTACACCTAGTTTTAAACCTGAGATTCGAAAGCAGACAATGATAAGTGCTCCAGAAAGAAAATTGCTTCGTGAAGAATTCCTCCAAGAAATGTACACCAATTTTATTGATGGAAATGACATTGAGGTTGATTACAACACCATTGATAATGATGAGCAGTATGATGATTTAGAGCAAGTGTCACAAGATGCTGAAGATAGATACTTTGACTCTGAGCCAAATGATGTTGAGAACTTAGAAGAGCACATGAAGCTTATGGAAGAGTATGGGAAAAGACAATCTATTGTCAATGATAATACAGCAGATGATCCTTTGGATGTATTCATGACACATATTGCAATAAAACAAACTGATAACTTGTAATTCCTTTGGTTTTCTTGAAGATGTTAATTTACGAATTTTAAAAGTTTTGCCATTAATTGTAGGACTCATAATTGTTGGTCCCGGTTTTCGTTGTGTTTACGCACAATGGAAGTGGTTAAGCCATGTCAGATACCCTTGGGTGGCTTGAAAAATTCTGACTGTTAAGTGGCCAGTGGCTTAACACCATCTCCCAATCCGCGGTGGGCTCGCGTGGGAGATTATAGCCCATACTTCCTCATGTGTGAGGAAAGACCCTTAGCTCAGCAGATGTAGGACTCATAACAGGTTCCCATAATAGTTTGTCAATGTTGCCTACTGCTGGACTAAGGGTCTTTCCTGACACATGAGGAAGTATGGGCTATAATCTCGCTACCGAACTCTGCGCGGACTGGGAGGTGGTGTTAGCCTAGTGGTCACATAATTTTCTAAGCCACCTCATGGTATCTGACATGGCTTAACAACTTCCATTATGCATAAACACATCGAAAATCTGGACTAACAGTTTAACGTGCCTTCCGAAACACCGGAGATACTTATAAACGGAATATAATCGATCCTTTATTGACTTACACCAAGTTCCCATGGGATTAAGTGAACAGAGTAACCCAAATCGCCGCAAAAATGAATTAGGCCGAGTCACCTAAATCTATCTATCATGGTTTATGTCTCGTAAATTTGTCTGAGGTTTTATGTAATACATTTTACATAACAGCAACTAATACGCTACAAATCGTTAAGGGACCTAATATAGGACATTACACAATGTAATCCTTACCTTTCTAAGTTCTATTATCCCTATTATAGTATTCTAATTTATCATATGTATACGAGCAGCGTTTCACACTATCACTGGCGTGCCGCGTTCCTCACAAAAGGCGACTGACGTGTCTGGAATACGGTAACAACAAAATTTCACATGGCTGCATAACCAGCATAACTAAATTCGCGATCACGATGGTGACAAGATATCACTTTGTTTTGGTTCTACTTTTGTTGCTTTATCATTTTTATCAGATATGTAGTCGTACTTTTATGTAAAACTAGCGAGAGAACAGCGGTTTAATGGCGTAGTCCGACGAAGCCCGATTTTCCCGTTTCCGTTGGAGATTTCGTTGGGCATCAGTCAGTGGTATAGTATACCTACTAGCTGACCCCACAGACGTCCTGTCCAAATCCCATAGAAAAAGCACACGTATGAATGAACGAGTATCTACCCTATGTAACTATTTAGGTAGGTAAGTACTAAAATTACCTACCTAGATTTAAAAATTTACCTAACTAAACTCTATTTCTTCTTCTCATGTTTTGACATAAATAAACAGTGGTCCCGATGAGAGAACAAACGCTTTAGACCAACCACTTAACAAGATAAGAAGCGAGAGATAGTTTGTAAAAAATAATTAATGATTTTTACTTTTTAAATCATAAGCCTACCATATCAATACAGACTCGAAGTGGTAAGTAACAACTCTTTATTGTACACCAATAAGAATATGCAATAAATGACACAATGATTTTGAATAAGTACTCTGGAAGGACTTATCGCTTTAAGCGACTTTTTCCATACTACTTTAAGATAGATAATATACTTACAACTGGGATAAACAGATGAAGGCAGATGTTAAAGCAAAGTAAAGCAGTGTGGAAGAACTAGGAACGGGACAGAACTTACATTTCATAACTTTTTATTAAGCCTTAATAAAGTGGCAATCCACAGTGAGTGGGTGCTACGGTCCGGGGTCGTTAGTCTCGGCGGGGTCACCAGGGTCTCGCGTCACTAAATAATGACAATATGGATTCTATATCTATAATGAATAATTTGGATTCTACAAGTCGTTATTATATTACCATACAATAGCACCTACAAACTAGCGGCCCGATTATAACACTAGCGGGTAACCAGCGGCATTTCCCGGATCCGGTTTATTCCCGTTCCCGAGGGAATTTCCAAAAATAAATTTTTAGTACTCACTTACGTCATTTACGGAACCTGTGTGCAAAATTTCATGCTTCTAGATCCAGTGGTTCCTGTGAGTCGAACAGTCAGTCAGTTTCTTATTTATATACATAAATAGAAGATCGAGAGACCCGCTTAGCGATTTACTTTAATTATTATTGCAAAGACCTCATCAGTGATGCAAATTAAACATAACATCTCTTTTCGACGTCGCCGCTTCCTGTCCGCATCGACAGTTAATTTTGGCGTTGTTACTATAGGGATGGACATATGTTAGGTATATTAAAATCATCGAAGTTTTTCGTTTAATAGCTACAGTTTTTGATAATAACGTTAGCGGTTACGGATTGTTTAAATCATATGACTGTAGTTAATACCGATTAATACGTGAAAGTTATAATCACTTCAATTTTATTACGTTACTTAATATAATAGTAACTAGCGGATGCCCAGCGGCGTTGCCCGCGCAGATTCCGTTTATTCCCGTTCCCGTGGGAATTTCCGAAAATCCCTTCATAGTGGTTGCCTACGACATATTTAAGACACCTACATACCAGATTTCAAATAGCGGGTGCCCAGCGGCGTTTTCCCGCTTGGATTTAGTTTATTTCCGTTCCCGTGGGAAATTCCAAAAATCCCTTCATAGTGGTTGCCTACGACATACTTAAGACACCTACATACCATATTTCAAATAGCGGGTGCCCAGCGGCGTTTTCCCGCTTGGATTTAGTTTATTCCCGTTCCCGTGGGAATTTCCAAAAATCCCTTCATACCAATTTCCTATGACATATCAGACACCTTCATACCATTTTTCAAGTTTCTAGGTGTTATCGTTTCGGAGTAGTACGTATTTCTCTTTTTAACCAGTTTTTTTATTTTCCCGTGGGAATGAGATATTTTCCTGGGATAAAAAGTACCCTAGATGTTGACCCGAGTACTCAGTTATCTCCATACAAAATTTCATCAAAATCCGTCCAGTAGTTTTAGAGTGATGCGTGCACAACCAGACAGACAGACAGACAGACAGACAAAAATTCCAAAAATTGGTGTTTCGGTATCTATATCGATAACTATATACACTACCGCTAAAATTTTCAAAAAATATTTAATGTACAGACACGGCCCCGTTAGAGTTTTATTATATGTATAGATATACATAATAATAATATTATAATCTCACGCCTTTTATCCCCGAGGGGGTAGGCAGAGGTATTCCATTACGGGATATACCCACATTTCACGAGATATATTAGACCCCTAAACGTGATAGGTGGTGAGCCCATCGCCGGACCGGGTCTGTTTACACATGTCTCAGAATTAATTCTGAGACCTGCAGGTTTCCTCACGATGATTTCCTTCACGTATTCCTTCCTTCAATATGTACGTAAGTTTTGAAAAACTCATTAGTACATGCCAGGATTCGAACGCGAGCCTCACTGATTTTCGGCCGGCTCTTATCACTGCTCTACGTTACTTACACTAAGTTTTTCAACACTGGAGAAACCAAATTCTTCTTAAATGTCTGCCTCGATATGCATCCGGCGGCAAAGACTCTTTCTGATGGGACAGATGTGCTTTCCACTTTCAAATATTTTTGGTGATTTAGGTAGGTATATAATTTTGAAACAAGAAATTTATAGGCGTAAATATAAATAAATGTGTGTTGTTGACTTGTGTTACAGAGATTCGCACATTCGATGCTGTATCATTAATACGTTTCTTCTTACATTTAATACATAGAGACATCAATGGTACCTACACCTACATCTTGATCATTTCGTATACTTAACTATGTCGATGTATAATTTGTCCACCACTACACAAGCTTAGCCGGTAAACTTAACGAATGGAAGTTGTGTTGAAAAAAACTGGATATAAATTATAACTTCTCAATAGGTATAGGTAGGCCCGCGACTTTGTTCACCATGGAGCCGTGTTTTACACAATAAAAATTATAAATAAAATATCATTCTAGTGTTTAACCTATATTACTTACTATTAAGTTTTATGAAAATTAGTTCAGTAGTTTCTGCGTAAAAGAGTAACAAACATTAATCCATCCATCAGAAATTTTCACGTTTACATTACCACTTTACCAGATAGGTACTTAGCGATCCGCCCGCCCTCGGTTTATACTCGTATCTATACACATAATAAAACTTTAACGAGGACGTGTCTGTACCTACATGAAATAGGTATTTTTTGAAAATTTTAGTGGTAGTGTAGATAGTTATCGATGTAAATACCAAACCACCAATTTTTGAATTTTTTGTCTGTCTGTGCACGCATCATTCAAAAACTACCGGACGGATTTTGATGAAATTTGGTATGAAGATAACTGAGTACCCGGATTAACATCCAGGGTACTTTTTATTTTAGAAAAATATCTCATTCCCACGGGAAAATATAAAAACTGGTTAAAAAGAGAAATATGAAATATGGTATGTAGGTCTTGAAATACGAGTATGTCGTAGGAATTACCGCTCTGAATGGATTTAGAAAAAATCTTACTGGAACGGGAATAACGGGATCATTGGGAAGCTAATAAAGTGGATGTAAAGTGGGTATGCTAATTGTCATATCCATACTCTTTGCTGCTATTTTCGTTTTCATTGATAATATCTTGGTGACGTTTTTATATTTGTTCAATACAAATGGCAATAATTTAATTTGGTATTTATTATTGGAAGTATGAAAGAATTTAACAGTTACAAAATTAAGAAGCCAAGAAAAAATATTTTAAGAAGATCATTTTGAAACTGAAATTATAAAGCTTGAAATACATATTATACGCCAAATTATTTCAGCTTAAGCCTGATGGTTGACTGTTAGATAATGCCTTTAGGTATTAAGTTCGCCATGTGTAGGTACATTTTCTTGGTAACTACACGAAGTTAAATAAATAAATAAAACATACTTATAACAATACCAATGTCATGCAAAGAGAAGGAATCCACCAAATGTAATAGGTCCTATTACTTATATTTTAATCTCTTTGGAATCCACGTACCTACCTACCAAGGTCAACCATCCTTCACACATTCTGTTACTCCAATTAGAAACTGGTTAAAAGAGAAATACCTAGTACTCCTAAACGATAACACATACAAACTTAAATATGGTATTTAGGTGTCTTATATGTCGTAGGCAACAGCTATGAAAGTTTTTTTAAATTACCACGGGAATGGGAATACACTGGGTCCGCGCGGGCAACGTCGCTGGGCACCCGCTAGTGGTATATAAAAACCTTCCTCTTAAATCACTCTCTCTATTAAAAAAGCAACAAAATCCGTTGCGTAGTTTTAAAGATCTAAGCATACATATGGACAGACAGACAGCGGGAAGCGACTTTGTTTTATACTATTTTAGTATAGTGATGATAGGATTTTTGATGTCTGTTATCAGCGCAAAAACTTTTCACTCTAAAGACTTACACTGTAGGTACTTACTTGTTGCGTTCCTCCAACGATCACAAGGAGTAATTCCATTGTTATAATTTGATTAGCGAAAAAAAAAAGACATGTCACACGAAGTACCTACCTATATTCATTTCGACATACGACACACTCCTACGCTTTTCCCGCTCAGCGGGCGTATTCACGGAGATTCGATATCGGAAAATCTGTCGAATCCTTATGTCAAATATGACATCTGTGAATAGCCCATCTCGAATCCTTTCAACAGATTTTCCGATTCCGAGTCGAATATAGAATCTCCGTGAATACGCCCGCAGGACTTCAGTTTGAATGGAGGCTATAAACCTAGATCCATGACAGGCCGCGCGCGCGCGTGCGCTATGGAGTCTCATGTGCGCGCCAGACGCGGCGCAGACATCGCGCGCATCACGCGTTTTTCGCGCGCACTACATGCGACGGTGACTTATCGTGTTTTGTGTTCAAACGATCCATGAGTCTGCTCTAAAATGATTTCGGTAAGTTTTTGTTTTTCATTTACGCTCAATTGAAGTCGTTAAGCAATGATACCATTATGTTAAGCTTGACTTGAAAAATTCTGACTGTTAGGTGGCTTCTAGCCTAATACCATCTCCCAATCCGCGGTGGGCTCGCGTGGGAGATTATAGCCCATTCTTCCTCATGTGTGAGGAAAGACCCTTAGCTCGGCTTTGAGCTGTTACGGGTTGATGATGATGATGAAGATCTTTAACGAATGATGTCGTATACCAATAACAAAATATAAGTGTTCGTCAGTGATTTAAAAAAATCCAAAAACTAAATGAAAACTGCTTAAACGATGCCTAATCAGAATCATAAAACAGTTAAGTTACAACCATGTGTCAAAGAATAGGTAGGTACGTATATCCTTTAAAACTTTATATGGAATGAATGAATTGATATTTTAAGAAAACAGAAGATCGAAACATAAACAGTCAAGCGTCAGTGATCCACGGGAGAGGACAATATATATTACTATTGTGTCTCATTATTGTGGTTTGACTGGTATGCTAAAGTTTACTATGATAAATGCGGAAAGTTAATAGACGGGCCTGTTGGCTCAGTTGGTAGTGACTCTGCGTTTTGAGTCGGAGGTCGCGGGTTGGATTTCCACTCGAGGTCAATATTTGTGTTCATGAAAATCTCTGTTGGTTAGGTGTCTGGGTGTTTATGTGTATTTAAGTATATTTATCCGTTGTTTAGTACATAGTACAGGCTCTGCCTAGTTTTGGTCTTAATAACCGTGTGTAAATTGTTTCCCAAAATTTATATATTTACTTATGTTATATATTTAGAGAAAAGGTACACTTCCCCATTTATGTCTAATCTGAAATGGTCTAGCAGAAGTACCCACTAGTAGTAGTACTAGTGTATTTTCGGACGCCTAAATATACCTAGTATTCTCAAATCGCTTAATATGTTATTTTATTACTATACAGCTACGCTAGAATTTGGTAAAACCTTTTAAGAATGTGTTTTTCGACATCATATATTAATTATCAATACATTTTCAAAATTATGTTGGATATCTTTAAATTTCATGTAATTTTCGGATAAGAAGATAATTTAATATCACTATCACTACATAGTATAAAACAAAGTCGCTTGCTCTGTCCCTATATCCCTATATTCCTTTGTATGCTTAAATCTTTAAAACTACGCAACCGATTTTGATGCGGTTTTTTTAATGGATAGAGTGATTCAAGAGGAAGGTTTTAGTGTTAGCATTGTACCCGTGTGAAGCCGGGGCGGCTCGCTAGTTGCTTATAAAACGATCGACAGCGTAGACCTTTTTTATTTTCTAACATTTCCATAGAAAAGACTTCAACGAGCAGCTCAAGCCGCTACGCGATTTTTAATAGGAACAGAACAGAAATCTACATATTTTACTACCTGTTCCGTGCGATTTCATCCACGTAAGTCCCGTTCCCGTAGGAAAAGTCTATAATTTTCCTACGTACCTACTCCTAGAAAAGTAAGCTTGACATTGGAACCTAAATGAATTTTTAAAATCCGTTCAGTAGTTTCGGAGCCTGTTCAATACATACAAACAAAAAACAAATCTTTCCTCTTCATAGTATAGTTAGTGTAGACAAAGCAAGGCGGTCAAATCCTCAGATTTAAGGATGTTCAGAAAAGACATAGCAGCATAGCGATTTAGCCTCAAAAACGTAGTCACAGAGGGGTTTAGCAGAGGTATTGTTTTGGGAAGTACCCACTATAGTACTATTAGTACTAGTGTATTTTCGGACCCCTAAATATACCTAGTATTCTCAAATCGCTTAATATGTTATTTTATTACTATACTCGTACAGCTACGCCAGAATTTGGTAAAACGTTTTAAAAATGTTTTACTAAATTTTTCGGCCATCTTATATTATCAATACATTTTCAAAATTATGTTGGATTATCTTTATATTTCATGTAATTTTCGGATGAGAAGATAATTTAATATTGCTTATAAAACGATCGACAGCTTAGACCTTTTTTATTTTCTAACATTTCCATATAAAAGACTTCAACGAGCAACTCAACTCAACTCAAGCCGCCACCCGATTAATAGGAACAGAAATATATTTTTGATCCACGTAAGACCCGTTCCCGTAGGAAAAGTCTATAATTTTCCCACGCACTCCCAGAAAAGTAAGCTTATCATTGGTGAATGAATTTTTAAAATTCGTTCAGTAGTTTCGGAGCCTATTCAATACATACAAATAAAAAAAAAAAACCGGCCAAGTGCGAGTCGGACTCGCGCACCGAGGGTTCCGTACAACCTTGCAAATTTATGGTTTTCGTAATTTTTCCTTTATCTATGCTATAAGACGTTGCTTCGTACCAAATTTCAAGATTCTGAGTTCACGGGAAGCACCCTGTAGGTTTTGATTCCCTTGCAAGTGTCGAAAATTTGCGGCATAAACGGCTGTATCTTTTGATTGCGTTGGCTTAGAAGTTTGATTTTTTCACAGCTTCAAGGGACAGTAGACCTGAGTAATTGATATAAATTTCAGCTTCATACCTCCACGCGTTCCTGAGAAAAAGGGTCTTGACAGACGGACGGACGGACGGACAGACGGACAACAAAGTGATCCTATAAGGGTTCCGTTTTTTCCTTTTGAGGTACGGAGCCCTAAAAACAAAGCTTTCCTCTTTATAGTATAGTTAGTGTAGACTAAAGCAAGGCGGTCAACTCCTCAAATTTAAGGATGTTTAGAAAAGACATATGAAGAGATGCAACCTTGAGCCCTCGCAGTGGGAGAGTTTGGCAGCATGGGGCGGCGCCCTCGGCGCGAAGTCTAATTTAGAGGCAGGTTTACTACGAGTTCGAAGAGCGTCGTAGATCTGACCTTGACTTGAAGCGCGACCAAATAAAAGCCCGACCACTCTCGGCAACTCAATGCCTAATTACGTGAAGACAACCTTGCTGCTAGAGAAGACCCTCTTCTCTAAGAAGATTGGCTACGTTTTAGCCACATCAAGCCGCATGAGCGCATCATTGACAGGGTTTGGCATCCGTCGCCTTAGCCGAAATCGGGTGGAACTGATCATCGTCATATTATATCCTTTTTAAAGATGCAGGTATGTTCCTGACAAGTTTCATCAAGATCGGTGCCGTAAAAACGTAACAGGCCGAGTTAAATTCATTACCTATTGGCCTGTGAATTTTAGTCCTTTACAGCTAGTGTCCATAAAAAATATAGAATTATGAAAAAGAAATACCAAAATCATTGTCCAAAATGAGTTAAAAATAGGAATGTATTTGAAGATCATAAACCATTATGCCAGTTTAGCCCTTTCTGGGTTAGATCTAGCCTTTTTTTGCATGTTTAGCTCTGTGCATATTGATTTAGCTCCTAGCCAAAAATCATCGTCTGTCAAAACCAAATATCTTACAAAAAGACAAACGTCTTCTAAATATTCGAAACGCATCAATTCCACTCTTGTTCCACTTCACGAATTGATATTTCTGAATGATAATGAAAAAAAAATGGTCATGTTGTTGATAATATCGTCAAAATCACTCTGCCTATAAAATTTAAGAAGTTCCCTCAATTCATCATGGATCTTATCATCAGAACTGGATTTTGATAAAAACAGGACAAATGTGAAAGTACCTATATCTTCTAAAATAAAAAAAAAGTTCCAAATGTTATGCAAAGAGGTTGGAAGAAAATCATTCTCTTTCCTAGGAGAGAGAAACTTTTTCTTTAAACGTCTTTGATGTTATGTTTGTAAAAGACGAAGTTCTGATGCAATGCAACCGAATTGAGGACTTCTTCGTTTTTTTAGTCGGTTAGAATTTAATGTCTTTGGTTATAAATAGGTTTGTGACCAGAAAAGAAAAATGATGGAGAGCGGTGGGACGCTAGTCCGGGCGGTGCGTGGGCCATCCTCAGCGGTGCGGTGGCCAGGCGGGTCATCGACACATAAACCACGTGAAAGTGTTAATATTTCTTTCCTTACACCCACACTTACCAGTTACTGGAAAAAACTGGCTAAGCCGAGATCTACTGAAACTTATAGAGATGTGCCTCGATGCAATAAAAATGTAACTGACCGATGTATGTACACATCTACATAGAACATAACTATTAGGGGTCATGCCAACACAATTATTATTAGATTTGTGTCTATCTGTCCGTGTTTTTGTATCTTGCAAAAACACAGTTTCCACAATATTGTTGCAGGTCTAACATAAAATATGGTACATGTTGCATCTTGATACGCCGACTAGTAACAGAGTTATCTATACATACAGGCTGTTTTTTAACTTTGTCAGCACAGAGACGAAGTCACAGGCAGAATCTAGTTATTACAAAAATACAAATCATATGTTATGTTATAACCAGCGTTAAAATATGTGTAAACTTTTTGTACGATATAGTTCATTCGTATCCTAACGTCACGTGACTTGAACGACGATATAGGCTGATAAGGGGCCCAGATATCCCGAAATCCAAGCCCGTTTTTAATTTTTAAACCCAAACTTGGGCCAAAGACGGCAAAGCTCTTGCGCATCTTACCACTGACTGTAATACACAAAACTTGTCGAATCGCTTTTAGGATTTATGACGCAGTCAGACACTAGGCCAGTTTAAAGCCAGTTTGTACAAGATAAGATGCTCGACGATGTCACGGGAGCGACTGATGTGACCATATCGTAATTGGCTCCAGGCCACGGGTCTGTGCCCAGCCATATGTAGTGGCAGGCAAGAAATCGAGTTTCATATTAGATCTAGGGTCACACTACATTTTCTCAGACCTAAGACTTACTAAACTCCTAGTCACACTCCTTAGACTAACAAACAGATATCGAAGTGATCATGGGTGTATGTAAATAGGAGGGGGGGTTAGATGGTCATCCCCCCTCCCGCCCTTAGCCTACGTGAAAACGTAAATACGCCGAATATCCTCATATACCCGAGTTTGGTAATATAATGTTGTAAGTAATTTCCAATTTATTCTAGTAAAAATTATTGGCTCTTACAATTTTTCCTTCTTAGAGTCAACTAGTTTACCTTTAAGTGCGAACTGGACCCCCCTTGTCGAAGCTATAACTACGCTCGTCTTTAAGATTTTAGGGAAGTAACAAAAGGAAAACGCCGGCAGACGGCGGCGCGGGAGTGGGCGCGCTACCGCCCGTGGCGCCACTCGGTCTGCTAGCGATTCGTTCCCACGCCCCCGCACACCTCCCCTCGTACCTACAACTTTTATAAGTAAATGCCCAAAAAACTTTCACTGCCAAATAAATACGAGTTTTTCGGAAGTGCGTGAATAATTATTCATACGTGCAAAAAACCTGTTATAAGCATATACTTAGATAAATCTAAAGTAGCCGCGCCTTCGACGTTGTCTGCCATCGATCGTTTTGGTGTATAAAAGTGATTATACACGATCGTGTAGTTTTGTTATAAAATTCATTTTTTAAATAGGCACAGTGCTTTTCGTTTATTCGTTTACATTCTAATGAATAAAAACCTGTTTCGCATAGATACAATCTTTAATAGTAAGAATAATTTTATCTACCTATGACTACCTACCTATAGACTATAGTATTCTAATATATTATGTGCCTATAGGTAGGATATGCCCCCCGGCTTTGTTCACTCAGATCCCTTCATCAAGAAACTTCTGCTGCAGTTTCATAACGTGATGATGTATTACCTACGTATTTTGTGCGTTAGAACATAAGCTAATAATATAAAATAGTGGAAACCACATCTTAATTAGTCCAGTAGGTATAGTTTCCGCGTGATGAGCGAACAAACAGGCAAAACTAAATGATTTCTAGGTGGAACTAGGACATGCTATGTGATTGGATATATTACATATCTTTAATGAATCAGACAAAACGGTTTTACAGTTGTACCTATAGTAAAGTATGTATTAGTACCTACTAGCAGGCGTTTCACGCGAGGATTCTTTGGGAATTTTGAAAAGCCCATTTTTAGTATAGGTCCTGCAAAATTTTTAATTTTTAATTTATTTATAATTTTGAGTCTGTAGCATTTATACTCTCTGAGATTTCGTTATTAATCAGTGAGTTAGTGAGCAGGTGTTTTACTTTAACATATCTACATGAATAGAGAATAGGTAGGTAGGTACAGCAAATAGGTAGGTCGTGTCCTACATTTACTTCATACTTATATCCACACGTACCTAACTAAATACCCTACAGAACACTTTCATGCTAACGGTGCATACGAAGACAGGTTCGGAAGCCATTATGTCTTGTCATGTAAAGCTCTATTGTCGATGCGATCAAAACCTATATCTTAAGACATTTAAAAAAACGGCAAATCGCGATTCTGTAGCTATTACACACAGTAAGTTGATTACTATTAGCCAAGTGACGAATTCAATTCGCATAATTGTAATCCAAATCAAATGAAAGTTCGTTTATTTCTGTAGGTGAAAAGCAGCGAGGCTCGGGTTCGAATCCTGGCATGTACCAATGAGTTTTTCAAAAACTTACGTACATATTTATCACTAGCTCGACGGTGAAGGAAAACATCGTGAGGAAACCCGCAGGTCTCAGAATTAATTCTGAGACATGTGTAAATAGACCCGGTCCGGCGATAGGCTCACCACCTATCACGTTTAGGGGTCCAATGTATCTCGTGAAATGTGGGTATATCCAGTAATGGAATACCTCTGCCTACCCCCTCGGGGATGAAAGGCGTGAGATTATATTATTATTATTATATTATTATATTTCTGTAGGTAAAAATATACACTCCCGGACACATATATCGGGCCAACTAGTGTTTTAAGTTTTGACGGTCCCTAGCTAAAAATAAATGTTAGGTGGAGCAATAAGTTGGTATGCAGTTTTGAAGCAGATTTATACGTCAACCTTTTGGTATGTTTTTTTTTAATTTCGAATTCAGAATTGTGAAAAAAAATAAGAAAATTCGAGTCTGTTCATTGTTTTCAACGATGCAAGGGAGGAGAAAACTTTTTTATTTTTGCGAAAGTTGGATTTTTTTATTTATGTTTCTGATTATTGGTTCAATAATATGGCTACTGCAAACTTTGAGCCAGTTTTGACCAAAAATATGGATACTCGGCCTGAAATTGCCGCCAAAGCTGTAGCACTTCTGCAGGCCGGGCATAGCCAAAGAAATGTGAGTGCACAACTGAATTTAAGCCGTACTACTGTCCGAACAGTTTCTTAAAGGTACTTAGAGACTGGCGGCTTCGTTTGTTGCTAAGCAAGACCGAGATCTCGTGTGACAACGTTTTTAGCTGGGGACCGTCAAAACTTAAAACACTAGGTGGCCCGATAGATGTGTCCCGGAGTGTATTATACAGTAACAAACGTTAAAAGTCAAATAAGGGACTCTCAACTAGTCCATGGAGGTTGGCTGAATGTCAACAGCTGCTATCTCCACCGACGAATTGATAGTTCCAAATGCAGTACCTACCCCGAAAGGAACCAGCAACAAACTCGAGGGCAGCTCTTCTTAACGTCAGGTCACGTTAACGCCGTCTTACTTGTAATTAACAGCTGATCCGGCAAACGTTGTTCTGCCATATAAATGGGGGTGGGGGTAGGAGGGTGAAAAATACTTTACGATCTATAGGTCATACTTACCAAATATATAAAAAAAGACAATAAAATATAATATAATAATAATAATATAATCTCATGCCTTTTATCCCCGAGGGGGTAGGCAGAGGTATTCCATTACTGGATATACCCACATTTCACGAGATATATTGGACCCCTAAACGTGATAGGTGGTGAGCCCATCGCCGGACCGGGTCTATTTACGCTTATATATATTACAATAAAATCGGTCGAGCCTTTTCGGAGGAGTGCAACCACAAACACCGACGAAGGGCGAAAAATACTTTAAGACCAATTCTCATGACCACCGAATATACTTACAATACAAAAACATTAAAATCGGTCGGACCGTGTCGTAAAAGTGCAACCACAAACACCGCTGCGCTGACACGAGTTTTTGATATATTAGAATAATCCCATATATTCAAAAGTATATAATTAGACTTTGGAGTGTTGCGTCAATGTCTAATGGTTGCTTAGCAAGTTTGATTAAAGCTTATGACAATCCTTATATAAAAGTAGCGACCCGCCCCGGCTTCGCACGGGTGCAATGCTGAATTTTCTTTGCTATAAACCATCCCTGGACCCACTCGAACCCACACAAAAAGTTTCATCAAAATCGGTCCGGCCGTTCTCGATTTAAATCGTCAGGAAGGAAAACCCGACTTATTTTTATATAGTAGATTGCTTTTAACTAAGTGTTAATCTCATACGTCAAACTTAAACAAAGCTTGGTCACGCCCTCATTCGGTGTTACACCTTTAGGCTACTTATAAAATTTCATAATAGTCATGAGCTGTGATTATCGTCTGTCTAGTCTTCTTAAATTTTGTTTGTAGTCACTCCAAATCAACCTACCCATAGCTAATGGCTGGAAAACACAATGTTTATTAAGTTGGTCAGTAGATAAACATTGCTTCTGTAAACGAGTATATGAATACCAAACTTCATAGTCGACAAGCAATGTTCATCTACTAAACAGTGTGTAAACCGGCCATAACGCACAGTGTTTGTATAGTATCCCTTAACTATAAGTTAAGTTAGCAGAAGTTATTTGAATAACAAACAACCGACTCGTCTCAGTATCAGTAGTAGGTACATGATACTGTATCGAAACATTACACCTCTCGTAAAATATATGATTTCTTGGAAGACCTAACCTAACTGAAGACATATCCTGAACGTAGACGCAGGCATGCAAAGTGTAATGACAGTTAATACCACTTCATGATCGTGTACAAAAATTATGCTTCATAAAAATGATAATATTATAGCCTTTTCGTAGAAATAACATCGGTACGTTATTTGAATTTTATTTTGCATATTGTTGGTGTCTTGTTTGTGATGTCTCTACACCACACTCTACACTGAGTGGTACAAAAAGGTTTCGGCGTTAGCTGTGTTGTTGAGAGGATCATAGCAAAAGGTATTTAATGACATTTCTAGTTTTGTTTAACTTATTAGAAACAAATATCAGGTAAAATTATCCTATAACCAGGCATGCTGTGATCATTATTATTATATATCTTATTCATATAACAAATATTTTAAAGCAAGTACTGCAGTCATAGTGTCGGTGTATTTTTTGTAGGAGCAATAAAAATTTATGTAATAATAAATTGTGGGACACTATTCACACACGGTTATTTAGTCCCACACTAGGCAAGTACTAAACCACCGATTAACATAGGTACTTAAATAAAAATTAAAGACACGATATGTTTCAGTTATTTATTTATGGATTCAGTAGATGGAGGCCTTTTTTTATTAAAATTTTCTTATGTTACTGACGATGAAAACCAACTAACACTACTATCCGCTGACCACATATCGGCATCTCCATTACGCATCGAGCCAAACGAGCTCGCCATTAATAGATTTCACTTACAAGCGTAACACGTGGTGGACCGGTATTAATTTCATTGTTAGTAAAACCAGAGGATAAGGTTAAGCCACAATAGCTTATAAAATTAGAAATGGAAAGTTCGTCCGGACAAATGTTTGTTGAACGTGCCGTGGCGGCGACGCCGGGCAGGCCTTGCTTCTAAAAATTTGCTGCAGCCGTACCACCTAAGTTTAATTACGCGATATCTAATTAGACGATTTAGCAATGATTGATAATCATAAAACAAAAATAACTTTTGATCAGTGGAGTACAGATTCTTTATGCGCTGACGGCAGCATTTTGAGTTCCAATTCAAATCTGAAACGTTAAATTCCATTCAAGGTATAGGTACACCTGCAGGACTCAATTTATTCATACTGCAAGGCAACCAAAACTAACGACGGAGTTCAGAGTATTTCCATCATTAATACGTAGTAGGCAAAAGAAAAATATCGCATTCCTCTCACAAAGCTTCATCAAACCTCTGTTATCGTAATCATCACGAAATGTAGGTAACTAAGATTTTATCAATAACTAGCAGCGCCCCGCGGTTTCACCCGCGTTGTTCCCGTCCCCGTAGCAATACGGGGATAAAATACTTCCCATTCCCGTAGGAATACGGTGATAAAATATAGCCTTTGTGTTATTCTGATGTATAAGCTATATAAATGTAAAGTTTCATCAAAATCCGTTCAGTAGTTTTTGCGTGAAAGAGGAACAAACATCCACATCTATACAAACTTTCGCGTTTATAATATTAGTAGGATAGGATAGGATAAGTGCAATTCCTGAAATTAGTTTGTTCAGTTTCGACTACTTAATCGGTTTTAGCTATCTACATCTACACTAATCTAAATCTTCCAATATTAAAAAGAGGAAAGGTTTATTCTTGTATTTTTGTATGTTTGTAACGAATAAACTCAAAGGCTACTGGACCGATTTAAAACATTATTTCACCAATGGAAAGCTGCAATATCCCTGAGTAACATAGGGTATATAGTCCATGTATTCCGTCGAGAACGGGAACTACGCGACTGAAACCGCGCAGAACCGCTAGTTTTTAATATGTGTGATTTTTTTCCGAAAAATGAATTAGCGTAACTGAATTTAGGGATACCTATGGAAACCGTAGTATTGTTGCTCTTTATTTAAGATAGCGAGTGCCCAGCGGCGTCGCAGACGTGGATCTAGTGTGTTCCCGTTCCCGTGGGAATTTCAAAAACCCCTTCATAGCGATTGCCTACGACATAATATGACACCTACATACCATTTTTCAAATTGATGTGTTCGTTTCGGAGTACCTAGTAGGTATTTCTCTTTTAACCAGTTTTTAATTGGAGTAACAGAATGTGTAAAGGATGACTGACCTTGGTACGTGCATTCCTTCTGTTTGCATGACATTTGTATTGTTCTGTATTGGTATTTATTAGGTTTTCTTTGTAATTTCAGTTTCAACATGATCTTCTGGTAATATTTTTTCTCAGCTTCTTCATTTTGTAACAAATAAATACAAAACTCAATTCACATTTGCATTGAACAAATATCAAAAACGTCACTAAGACAGTGTCAAAGAAAAATAAAATAGCAGTAAAGCAGAAAAGAATATGGATATAGCAATTAGCAGACCCAATTTATTAGGTTCCCAATGATCCCGTTATTCCCGTTCCCGGGGAATTTCCAAAAATCATTTTATAGTAGTTGCCTGTATACGTCTATAAGACACCTACTTACCATATTTCAAGTTTGTAAGTGTTATCGTTTCGGAGTAGTACGTATTTCTCTTTTTAACCAGTTTTTATATTTTCCCGTGGGAATGAGATATTTTCCTGGAATAAAAAGTACCCTAGATGTTGACCCGGGTAATCAGTTATCTCCATACCAAATTTCATCAAAATCCGTTCATTAGTTTTTGAGTGACGCGTGCACAACCAGACAGACAGACAGACAGACAGACAGACAGACAGACAGACAGACAGACAGACAAAAATTCCAAAAATTGGTGTTTCGGTATCTATATCGATAACTATTTACACTACCGTTAAAATTTTCAAAAAATATTTCATGTACAGACACGGCCCCGTTAGAGTTTTATTATATGTATAGATATAGATAAGGAATCTAATAACTTATTAAAAGTACTTTGATATTGAACTTATATGTACATGTAATAATAATCAATCATACATAATTTATTTGTGTACCTACCTACACATACAATATGTAACCGGTGCTAAAAATAAAAACCTACACATTACATATTTCAGTAGTAAAAATCGATTTTCAACGATCCTCCGCCTGCAGTTACGATGTAACTTGCATACTGTTGAAATATGTAGACCGCCATACATTTTTGTTTTAAAAATCCCCAATTAAATCATCAGATGCAAAGGACAAAAACTGATGTAGCTATCCTTTTTCTATAATAACATGTTTATAAAGTTCCACATAAGTTTGAGTATTGGAAGAGTATGTGAATTTTGATGAGAGCCGAAGGAAAATCACTTCGGTATGTACCTACGTACTAATTCTCCCATAGCATGTCAGTATCACGTGACAAAGTGCACTGATCGATCGGGCTTATGTTTCTTTCGAATTACGTATAAATCGGTTACAATTGCGTCCGTGATACAAAAGTTAGGTAAGTAATTGTTGAATCGTTTCGCTAAAATGCGGAAACTGGTGAGTCCAAAGAGTAGCGTATGTTATGTATGGTAACAAAAGGCGATATAAGAGTGAAAGGACGATTGGAAGAGGGTAAATCACATGCTAAACACCTTAGTCCGATTCCCGTCATGTAACGGCCGAGTTTGGCATTCCGTCCACGCGCTGTGCTTTCACTGCGGCATCCGTGTATCCTGGTACTCTGATCTAGGTGTCATATTAGCCCAGTGCAGTGCTGCACAGCTCTGGATCATCGGAAATCAAACGCATCGCGCCACAGAGTATCATAAAATTAACAAATTAAATTAACAACAATTGTTATCTATCTTACGTTAAGAGTTTATAATAAATGCCGAATTCTTAGAAATTGCGCAATCCAAGTTTCGTAACACAACGAGCATTTTCTAAAAATACATAATCAATGAAATGTAACAGTTTATATTTAAAACGGAATCGCATTGCTTATTTAATTAATTTATAAAACGTGTTATCGCCTCATAAATTGACTGGCGACGACGGCAGTGCGTAAGTACTACTATAACGTACCTACTTCAAAACCCGCGTAAACTTTAGTCTATGAACATTTTCAATTTAAATAAATCACTATTAACTTTAGTTTAGCACATCAAGAGAACTATTTATAAGTATTAGGATATTTCCATAACATAGTACTCCACCTATTATTTTAATTATATTATAATGTATCTATGTAGTTACCTATGTAATATCTTTGTGGTATTATACAATAAAAATTACCAATTGGCCGGACCGAAAAGTATGTATTTACTTGGATGTTTTGTTTGAAGTGTACGATTACAATGTTTTTAAACATTCAACAATCACAAACATTGATTTTTGTTGTAAATTATAGTGCTCCCACACCGGATGTTCCAAGATGTTTACAAACTGTCCTCAACACCGGTGTGGGGAGTGCCTTAACAATAGGGTTTACAAGACGTGGAAATAAGAAGCTGTCTCCGTTGTAGTAGATTCCTAACTTTATGTGCGAATTGGAATGTAGCACGTTGTTTATACACAGGTACCTTGGGCTGGCTACTAAAATGCTTGTTTCTAACGCCGTATCCGGACGTAAGGTCAATGCACACAGAGGCTGAAAAAGCGGGAAAGGTTCACGATCCGGAATGGGATTTTTTAGGGTTCCGTACCTCAAAAGGAAAAAACGGAACCCTTATAGGATCACTTTGTTGTCCGTCTGTCCGTCCGTCCGTCCGTCTGTCAAGACCCTTTTTCTCAGGAACGCGTGGAGGTATGAAGCTGAAATTTATATCAATTACTCAGGTCTACTGTCCCTTGAAGCTGTGAAAAAATCAAACTTCTAAGCCAACGCAATCAAAAGATACAGCCGTTTATGCCGCAAATTTTCAACACTTGCAAGGGAATCAAAACCTACAGGGTGCTTCCCGTGAACTCAGAATCTTGAAATTTGGTACGAAGCAACGTCTTATAGCATAGATAAAGGAAAAATTACGAAAACCATAAATTTGCAAGGTTGTACGGAACCCTCGGTGCGCGAGTCCGACTCGCACTTGGCCGGTTTTTTTATAATCCCGAAAACTTTTCCGCTTGTGTTCCTATGCTGGTGTTGACCTTTAGGCAAAGTAACCTTCAAAAGGGCAGTTTAAGTAAATCACTTTTTAATCCGCAACATAAGTACCTAAGTTGTCAGCTGATTGTATAATTTTGATTTATTGAGGGCGATTATTTTTTTTGTCTGTGAGCACCGCCGTTTGTCATTGTAATGAAGCTGATTTATTGATTCTTTAGAGAAAGAAAGTAGTGTAGAGTATCTGGGGGCCAATTTCAATAGGTAAATGTCAACCGTCACAGTTGGATGACAATGACATAACAATGGTCAGTCGATAGTGATATTTGCTCTGAACAGTGCCAAAATAACACCATTGACTGACCACCTACATATAACCATTGAGATTTAGTGGAATGGGGGCCAATTGTTTGGCATCTTTTACTCAACTTATAGAGTTTTTTTTAACTAATGATGAGCTTACTCTTGATCCCAGAGCCGAGCTTGCCCAGAAGGTGCCTTTACTCGATCCTTAAAATCCTTGAGTTTCTCACCAAAAAGGCATCTACTCTGCATAATGCCGACAGCTCTACCCATATAGCGCAAAAGCACCATGACACTAACGCTGGTATTCTGTAGACGAACAAAGAACACTGCAGCACACAAGAAAACATGAATTCAATGAGTTTGTATACAAAGCGTCACAGAAAAAGAACTTCATACACCCCAATTAGTAGGTATACTAATATAAAAAAAACCGGCCAAGTGCGAGTCGGACTCGCGCACCGAGGGTTCCGTACAACCTTGCAAATTTATGGTTTTCGTAATTTTTCCTTTATCTATGCTATAAGACGTTGCTTCGTACCAAATTTCAAGATTCTGAGGTCACGGGAAGCACCCTGTAGGTTTTGAATAGTTTTGATTCCCTTGCAAGTGTCGAAAATTTGCGGCATAAACGGCTGTATCTTTTGATTGCGTTGGCTTGCTTAGAAGTTTGATTTTTTCACAGCTTCAAGGGACAGTAGACCTGAGTAATTGATATAAATTTCAGCTTCATACCTCCACGCGTTCCTGAGAAAAAGGGTCTTGACAGACGGACGGACAGACGGACAACAAAGTGATCCTATAAGGGTTCCGTTTTTTCCTTTTGAGGTACGGAACCCTAAAAATATGATGAGGTCTTACTTAGTCTTGTCTAACCAAAATTCTTAAATAAAGATCAATAATAGTACGGTTTCCATAGGCAGCCGTAAATTCATTTTTCGGAAAAAATTATCACATGCCTATAGCTGAAATGGATTAAGTAGTCGATACTGAACACACTAATTTCAGGAATTGCGCTTATTCTGTTACATATTTTAAATATTTACTTTTTGCCCGCGACTATGTCTGTCTTATTTTTGTCGATGTTTTTTAATAGTTAATCTGCTATTTGGGGTGGAGACAAATCTATGTATATGGAAGATAGATAGATATAACTATATATATATATATATATGTATATATATATATAATAGGTACAGATATTTATGACGTTAAAGGTAGTATATAAAACTAATTAGTTTTTTTTTATTATAATTGTACATTTAGGCAGCACACAGTTAGTTTGTTTGTACTTCATAAGACGATATCGATGCACGTGTATTCTTGTATAATTTCTGAAGTATTAAGATCATATAAAAAGTATTATTTCTAGGTAGAGTAGCAACAGGTTAAAAAAATAACGCTTAATCATGTCGTATGTGACCAACGGCGGTTTGATATTGCTGATTGCCGACATAATAATAAGCCCTAAGTATGGCTGTCGTACTAAGTACCAACAGTGCTCGTTAACACACATTTCCAACCTTTAGACATGTGCATTTTTCCAAAACGAGCTATCGAGGTCATGCACCTTAAAGTACCAACATAAATAAAAAGGATGGTTAAAATATTAAATTAGCTCGTCTCTCTTCCCGCTTGCCGCCTGGCATTTTAACGAGCGACTATTGCGCAGAAAACTGCCCAAAAAACTGACAATCCTCCACCGCTCTAATTGCATGGAAACCGCGCCGTGGATAAGTTAACACGTGCTTATTATTTGCGAAGCAATTAGGGACCTCGGTCTTGTTGGGCATGTAAATTGTTAAGAAATGTAAACACTTGGATTTAATAGCCACCTTTATAAATCGTCTTATTAAGAGACTGAAGACTTCCAAATACTTTACGAAATAATGAATATAATTCGTTCTTTACAGACGTGGATTAATACTGCCACAGCGGTGCTTATGTGGTCATTTGCATACGCCACCCCTGATCCTGGCCATCCAGATACCACATCTCTGCTGCACATCGCCAATGTGTCATGTAAGCACAAACTTATGACTTTGTCATATCTATATGTTTTATACTAGCTGTTCACCCGCGTAGTCCCCATTCCCGTGGGAATACTGGAATAATATATAGCCGATGTAACTCAGTGATGATGTAGCTTTCCATTATTGAAAGAATTTTTGAAATCGGTCCAGTAGTTTTTGAGTTTATTCGTTACAAACATACAAAACTTTCCTATTTATAATATGTATTACTGGAGATACCGTAGACTATAGCTGCGCCCCGCAGTAGCACTGCCCCCGCAACAATTGAACACTCTATAATAATGTAGGAATTTGATTTGATTTGATTTTCATTTATTTTTAAAGTTATATATAATATTAGGGAGTATACTCTTAAATACAAAATCAACCATATGGCACTACTAAATAAAAAAAATATAAATGTATATTTTACAGTTTTGATTCTGTTTTCTACTATTTTAGATGCGGCAGACAATTCAAACCCGAGCGGGCTGGCTTCAATATTCTCCCCACGGATGGACTTCGAGCAGTGGAAGCCGCTAACCGGCCGCGGGGACCCTCTGCGGAACGACCCCACCTACGACTACGAGCCGCCTGTACTCGAGCGCGTGCACTACTGGGCCGATGACACCCACCTAGAACGAGAAAGCTATCCAGAAAGGAAATCAGAAGTCCTGATGCTCGGAGTCTCCTCACGCAAACCGAGCGTCTCCCCGCGGCAGCCGCCGTCCCCGCCAAGGAGACATCATCGCCCATCGCCTTCAAAATACGAAGACTACACGTATAAGCTCAGTGAGCACTACCCGATGACCATACTCGTTCCCCCACCGCCTCCCCCACCAGGACACAAGCCGTCGCTCTATATTTTGGACGATAAACATCCGTCACCCATTACACAAATAAAATTAAACCCACCTAAACATGCAAGGGATACCACAACAGTTGCTCCAGAGCATCTCACATCCTTATATGCTCTGCAAGAAGCAAATTTAATTTATCAGTCCTCAACGACGAGCCAAAACTGGATAACTGATTACAATCAATCACAATCTCTACCGAACAATGCAGTAAGCAGTGACTACGCAGGATGGGGCCCTACAACACCTTTTGAGGATGATGTTACAAATGCAAAGCATAATTTGATTTCCACTGATCACTCAGATCTACCGAACCAACGGTATTCGTTCTACAAACCTATGTTGTCTGAAGCGCCTCCTCCGCCTCGAGTGACACAGAATCCTTTACTCTTGCCTACGTTTGTACCAACAGCCCTGCCCCCCGTATCTTCTACCCCCCTGTCATCGACAGTAAGTGTCACTCTACCAACATGGCCCACCGAACCAACAACCACCGAAGACTCTACATTTAATCTAGATTACAACGAAGAAACTACAACAGCAAACCGATACAATAACAGATTTCCACCATCCCATTCAAGACCTAATCCAGATAAAACTATTCTTGATATGCTGAGCCCCATGATGACAATGCCGTTAGTGAATGACCCAGATAGACCGGAAGACCACTTGTATGCCCATGCTTCAGAAAATCTCCATGTTTACAAGGAACATCAAGCCGAGGACTCTATTAATCTAGAGACTATGCAAACTATGCGACCGCCGCCGGTCTCAAAAACAGAAAGTACAATAATGCCTCAGAATGTTCACATGAACCCTAATACTTTCGTACACAAAAAGCCTTCCTTGCACACTCATGACCCTTACTTACACATGCGGTTTACGACACCAATGCCTACAATAGCACCGTCAGTCGACTCTAATGATAACTTAAAATCCACCACCGAAGCAGGAACCGTACCTATGTACCTAATCATACAAGGTCATTCTAAAGTAAAAAATTATGGCTCCAAGCCAAAACCTGCCGATGACAGCCACACAATAGATAACGAAATTCCAAAACCGAACGAAACCAACGAAGTGAAACACTTGCATCCGATTAGAGAAAAGTATGTCCAAAAGCCAGAAAAGGTGGACGCTCGAAGAAGTCGAGCCCAGAATTTAAAATCATTGGTCGATGAAGGCCATGGGTCAATAGAGATACAAGAAACTGATGTGGGAATCAAATACGACGTGAGCGATGGAAGCGAAGTGCCGATTGAAATTTATAGGGCAGGGATAGTAGACAATGATGAGAACAACTACTCGTCTAAGAATAGCTTGAAAGAAAAACGTACAAAAAGGCAGCTAGAGTTTGGAGAGCTTCTGCCCGACGAGGATACTATCGAGGAGTATTTGTACAATTTCCTTAAAGGAAGAAGGAATGAGACTGGTATCACAGGCGTAATAGCACAAGCTGTGACCGGTGACTCGCCCGCCATAGACATCGACGATGAAGAAGACGACGATGATGATGACGATGACGAAGATGACAACGAAGACAGATGAGTTCCTCTGACGAGCTTATAGAGACTATAGTGTAATCGCGTAGCGGAATACCAAAAACCGGTTTTGTTGTAGAAGTTTATAGTTACCTCTGTCTTGTTCGAAATCGTAACTAATTTAACTAAAATGAAACCGGTGCCGTAAGGTGTCGGCAACGAGCGAGGTTCGTCAATAAATCAACTAATGTATGTAGTTGCGTCTAAAATCAGAAAACATTTATGAATATGGTCAGTCAATTCTTTGTATGAGTACAATTGTATATCTATTTAACGTGAGCGTGGTTTTCTAGACAGTCTTGACGTGTATTTTAGGGCTTTCGAATACCGGATTTTTTGAATACCGGTATCAATACCGGAAAGTTTTTTTCCAATACCGGGATCCCGGGATCCCGGTATTGAAATTGTGTTCAGATTTTTTTTTCTTTTCAAGCAGCAAATGCCCAATTTTATGAAGAAAATAACACAAACTATCAGTTGTTTTACTGAAAATCACCCTTTGTTAATAATATCACTTTAAATGTAAACGAAAACCTATTCCAGGATTAGTCACAACAAGAATTAATGTCTTTTTTTATGATTAATCGTATTCTACGTAGAAAATATAACAAAAGAAAAGAATCTCTTTTATTTGCGTTTATGATAATTTGCTAAGTATTGTGTACAATAAAGATGCTGTGAATATTTAGTTAATCTTCAGTATCTGGTAATTTTGTTTAAGATTCGATATTCGGTCGAATATTATGAACAAAGTTGCCGAATAGCAAATTATCAATTAAACGGTACGATGTTTTGCTTTGGACGAACTGAAGTAAAATAAAGAAATAATGCGTGTGTGACATGATTAATTCCTAAATGAAACAAATAAACCCCTCTGCACGCCCTATTTGTGTTGCTTGCACAGCGCATGCATTAGAAAGAGAATGTAGGTATTTCCATCAAAGCAGAATATTCGGCGCTTGGGTCAAGACCGTGACCGGTTATTCGGTATTCGGCCAAATCACTAAACGTGTCATCTCTTATGTACAATGTATGACTGAAAAATTACATAGGTATCTATTTATAATTAAAACTTTAAAATATCATCTTCAATAGTTAAACCAAGTACTTAAGTACCTACTTCAGGTAAGTTTCATTTTCATATCCAAAATATTGAATGAACTACTAAACTACTGATAAAAGCAAATAAAAAAAGAGGCACGAATTGTGGAATCACTAACTTTACTTAAATCTGACCCCTTAAAAATATGAAAGGGAACAACAGATAGGTTATACCGTAAGAGTAAACTGTTTTCTTCAGGAGAAACATTTTAGACAAAAGATTATGCCTAGCAACAACGAGGATGGGCGTGCAAACCTTGATATGAACTGAATAACTGGTGTAAAGCCTACATTTATACAAAATAAGTACAATAAAATATGTACAACTATTATTAATATGCTCTTGTATGTGTAACTGTAAAGTTTATACTAAAAATAAAAATAAATAACCAATACCGGGATCCCGGTATTAGACACTTCAATACCGGTATTGAAAAAAGGCAAAAAAAGTCCGGGATCCCGGTATTAGCCAATACCGGGATCCCGGTATTGGAAGCCCTAGTGTATTTCTCATTTTGCCACACTCACTAAGCGTAATGTACCTACTCTAACAATATATTTTACGAGTAACTACTTATTAATTACTTAGAAGGATCTGTAAAGACATTGTTTTATAAAAATTAAAATAATAATGGACCTTCTTTCAGGTATACCTACCTATACTTAGCCATTTTAAAAATATGATCAAAAAAGTGCACTGAGACGGTAACGATAGAAATCATGTTTATTTGAAATTTCTTCTGAAAAATTACTGCTTTACTATGTACGTATAGCTGGACATATTTAAAAGATATGTTGGTACTATAAATTAATTGATCGAATTTATAAGAAAAAATGAGTATGTAATCGTAAAGTAAAGAAATAAATTTTGATTACACCTAATTGGTAGCGCAATTAAGAAATTAATATTCGAACGGAGAACCCCTTTTTTGTTATAAGTAGGTTAAACCATAAGTAAATAAGTAAAAAAAAATATAAAAATAGTTCAAAATTACGAGACTATTCTGGTATTGATAAATTTCATAGAAATTGCTCAACATTACTTTATTTAAGTATTTTAGTTTAAAAAAACAAGATATCTTTATTTATGCTAAGAATGACAATGTAATCTTATTTATCGTAGCTTAAAAGTTGAAAAAATAACTTTTTATTTATATACTTGCTGTGATTTTCTTTAATAAGTACCTACCTAAACTCTTTATGTGCTAACTTTTGTGGTGATTAAACAGAACGTGCTAAAAGTGTAGAAAATTTTCCTAAACAAACAAACCAGAGATTATGGCGAAGGGAAATTTTCTATTTAAGCATTTCTACAAAAAAGAGGTGTGCGTCGCTACGGACGCGGCCCACTGACACACACATTTCTTACCATCCTTTTCGTAGAAATAGACACAGGCACCTTAGATAAAGTGAAAGCGGCTATCAACCGATAAAGCAACATTTATTGCAATCCACATCTCGAAGGGCTGTCATTAAAATGATTAATAACAGTACAAACGGTCAATGACACTCTAAGAAACAATTAAAAAGTTAAACTACATAAATTTGACGCGCAAATCAGTACTAACAGACTAAATATCAGATACAGTGTAAATGGGACGAAACGCGATAATGCAGAATTGCACCAATTCGCTTGACACAGGCACACTCTGTATTCAGCTTCAGGGAGTCTGAAATTAAAACATTGCTGGTAAATGCTGGTAAAATACAGTTCAGTAGGTACGACTTAAAAGCCGACGGTGACTTTACCAACCGTACAACACCAATATGAAAGTTAGTTTCCCGAAATTTACTTATTGTATACTTTCAAAACTTTTAAATTTAGGTGGATAGATATGATCCTAGTTCTTATTAATCTCACGGTACTATACTACCTACCTACTTTACGTTTATGTAACGAGTTTTTAATCTGAAGTGATAGCCTTACGGTTAAAGAGCCTGCCGAAAATCAGTGAGGCATGGAATCCTGGCATGTACCAATGAGTTTTTCAAAAACTTACGTACATATTTATCGCAAGCTCGACGGTGAAGGAAAACATCGTGAGGAAACCCGCGGACCGGGTCTATTTACACATATCTCAGAATTAATTCTGAGATATGTGTAAATAGACCCGGTCCGGCGATGGGCTCACCACCTATCACGTTTAGGGGTCCGATGTATCTCGTGAAATGAGGGTATATCCAGTAATGGAATACCTTTGCCTACCCCCTCGGGGATGAAAAGTTTTTTTTTAATCTGCGCAGTCTACAACCTGGCGAAGTCATTGAAGAATTTGCAAAAAGTTGTCTGGAGGATATCTATTCGCTATGCGTTCAATGAGCAAAACAAAATTGTTTGTGCTTTTTTGTGTTTACTTTGATAAAGAGGCTACCCTCAGGTATAATATCCCAAGCCAAAATCATGGATCCACCTTACTTAATAACTCCTTTTCTGTAAACACTAGAACAGAAGCCAGTACCCCGTGTAACTGAGTTTTCTGCTTGAGAAACCTAATAAAAATATAACGTTTATTTCAGGCTATGTAATAGCAAAACTCGGATTGGGATGTAATGCCGCACTCGGGTCGAATTAAATTCACCGAATATGTAGGTACCTACCCATGGGAGTATATAAAGGGTCTGGACCCCATAGTCTATCGAAAACGTAAATTTTCTTTTCAATTTTCACCTTTTACAGACTTCGATCAACAATTATTGTTGATCCAAGCTTGACGATATGTTGTTGTAATTTCCTACAACAACATATCGTCTTCGTCAGGTACGTCTTGGTGCTTATATAGGTTATTTTTATGGCGTGAAGTCACGGACGATAACTAAACCTAGTTGTTGGTACCTTTGTGCGATGCTAGACCTATGCTAGACCTTGCCCATTCTAAAGCTCTAGCTACACCCGACGTGTATTTACTTACTACGGACTACTTATATTATGCAATCGGATTTCTGCCAACTCACCTAATGTGCTTGCACGTCATAGCCCTTTTTGGGCTGTTTACGGCGTGCGGGACGGCGTCTTCTTTGGTTGCCTTGTAGCAACCGCGCTGCACTATCCACGCGGGCTTTGCGCGCGCGCGCCATGAGCGCACGAAGCACATGGCGTTCTCTGGGAAAAGCTCTTAACAGTTAAGTTTAACCTAACTTATCGTAGCACTGGATCTAATAATAAGAAGCTACTAATTTGTAAGTAGGTAGATACTTTGGGTACCTAATTCCTGATTACTCTTACCAAAATTTATGTTAGTACCTAAGTATATCATTGCTGTAAGCAGTGATAGCCTTAAGGTTATAGAGCCTGCTCTGCTTCAAATGATGAAAATCAATGAGGCTCGGGTTTCGAATAATGGCATGCACCAATGAGTTTAAAAACTTACGTACATATTTATTTATCACTAGCTCGACGGTGAAGGAAAACATCCCGAGGAAACCCGCAGGTCCCAGAATTCATTCTGAGACATGTGTAACAGACCCGGTCCGGCGATAGGCCCACCACCTATCACGTTTAGGGCTCAGAATTTATCAAGCATCCCAGGCCCAGGGTATATGAACTATCTCATATAGCATAACGACTTCCATTATAAAAAATCGAAAACCAGGTTTGTTTTACGAATTGTAGATAAATTACGACAATAGATAGGCAACAACCTCCAGTGCAGTTCGAGAGGAATAATCGGCTGTTGTTGAAGGGACGGAAAGGCGGGGCAAAGTCGCCCGCGCACTGGTTCCAGCGAACTTGTGTGCCAGAACAGTTATAGCACAACAGACCCGCGGTCGCGTTGACGCAACACAGCAACGCCACCCAACGCACTACCCTCGACATTTGTGCTCATATTACTTTGTATGACGCAGCAACGACCATGCTGTGATTTCTGTTCAATTTATTTTGAGTTTCCAGGATGTCACAGTGTCACTGACAAGTTCGACGAAAAAGAGTAGGTAAACACTGACTGGCTCTCAAAAGAAGTTTCGACTCACAAGATAAACCGAAACATATAAATTCACGCCTGGGTTTCCCAGGGCCACAGGACAAAAAGTTTTTAAAATTACACCATCATTTCTAAGTAATTTATGGTATGAACTCCTGCAATTATCCAGTATAGTTATGGTAATAGGTCATCATGTAATGAAACAATAATCAGGCGCTTAAAACCATAGGGTACTACTGCGTATCACGCAAGAGTCGACTTATAAGTAATATGTTTAACACGTTCCCTGTCCATGTTTTGGAGTCATACATTTTCACATCGTACGTTCATGATTTCCTTAGGAATCAGTTGGCCTATAAAAATATTATGGCAATTTTAAGAACTCATAAGTCGGTTCTTAAAATTGCCATAATATTTTTAAAGGCCAACACCGACCACTCTGTAGGCGGAAAGGCGGGACTGAGTGTTTTGTAATCTTTGAGTTCACAAAGTTCGAGGAAGAGGAAATGTGTAACATTAGATATATTACAGCTCATCTTCTTAAGCCGACACACTCGGCAGTAAGTAGTATGGTTTTCATTGGCGTAGCTAGGGATTTTTCCAAGGGGGGGCCATGGCCGCAGCCATGAATATTCAGGCCACGGCAAGGTGGTCAATAACTATCGCAACTATGTAGGTATCTAGTTTGGATTTCAGTTATCCTGTCTTATTATACTATTCTTTTTCTTTTTTCTGTGTCCTGACCAAAACTACACTCGGCGTAAAAAAATCGCACCTTTGAAAAACCACTTTTAATCCCATTTAGAATCAATGATGATGGGACTATTAGGTATCATTTTATAGGTCTAATCATCAACATTCAGCAAATCGTACTTTAGTCTTGCTAGGTCATAAAAAACCGGCCAAGTGCGAGTCGGACTCGCGCACCGAGGGTTCCGTACAACCTTGCAAATTTATGGTTTTCGTAATTTTTCCTTTATCTATGCTATAAGACGTTGCTTCGTACCAAATTTCAAGATTCTGAGTTCACGGAAAGCACCCTGTAGGTTTTGATTCCCTTGCAAGTGTCGAAAATTTGCGGCATAAACGGCTGTATCTTTTGATTGCGTTGGCTTAGAAGTTTGATTTTTTCACAGCTTCAAGGGACAGTAGACCTGAGTAATTGATATAAATTTCAGCTTCATACCTCCACGCGTTCCTGAGAAAAAGGGTCTTGACAGACGGACGGACGGACGGACAGACGGACAACAAAGTGATCCTATAAGGGTTCCGTTTTTTCCTTTTGAGGTACGGAACCCTAAAAAAGAAGTGATTGCAAAAGAAGAAGAAAAAGTTTGTTGACAAAGAATTAAAGTAAGACAAAAAAATGCTTAAAAATTACTTAAAACCTAGTTTTACCTCCCCCCCCCCTTTTATACCTATAAAAGGTAGCGCAACTAGCGGCCCTTTTATAAAGTAATTATGCATTATTTTTGTATAACGTCGTTATTTGGGTGAAGTATTTTTTTTATGGCATAAATGATTGTTAATTTTAATGTCGTTAAATTAATGTTTAAAATGGTACTTAATAGTCCCATCACCATAGATTCTAAATGTGATTAAAAGTGGTTTAAAGTATTATTTTCCGAAGGTACGCGATTTTTTTGACGCCGAGTGTATGTAGTTTGTCACTAGATAATACAGCTAGGAAAGACGTTTAAAGAAAAACTCTCTCCTAGGAAAGAGAACGTTTTTCTTCCAACCTCTTTGCTTAGCTATACACCGACAAGAGCTCCACTCTTAAATTACCAACAACAAGGTAGAACAAATAGATCGTTTATTAAATATTATTAGGTATAATTTAGGATGAAGTTATTTTATGTATGAGGAAGTGTATTTTTCTAGGGTGGGCCCGGCTCACCCTGTCCCCTCCCTCTAGCTACGCCTATGAACGGGCACTAGATTTAATTTAACGGTCGTTTCGTTTTGGATCACTCATACCTAAAATAATATCCATTTTGTAGCACAAAAATCTCTCCGACAATATCTTGTAGCGACATCTATCCACACAGTAAAGAACAACAAACGCCGTAGACGGCAAGCACGCGACGTCACTACCACAGTGCAAAATTCTAAACCCCCCTATATCAAAGTTCTCAGTTTGTTTAAACTTGTTTGACTGCTTTCCCAAAGCATCGCCTCGCTTTTCGGGAGATCTTGCCTTCTCACGATGGAGCATTCCCCTCCTCCACGATCGATCTACTTACTTAATCTTTGTGTCTATAAACGTCTGAATTTGAAAAGGCAGGTTCAGAGTTAGAGGTCACAGATTTGATTTCCATACCCAGATAATCTGGGCCAGATTTAAAAGTTGTGTGTATTAAAATTATTGCTGATTTCTGAAATTGCTAACCTTTGCACTTTATGGTCAAACCGCATCGCATCTGAGCAATGAGCTTTTGGCTAGGTCCAAATAGACCTCTATGCGTCACAGGATCATTGCCGTATGTTTTGTAAGAAAATGAGCCATTGTAACACAATAAGGCATCAGTTTTGTACACAAAATATAGATATGATACAATGTATATTATCAATTCATGACAGTTCACCATGACCTTAATGATACTGATACATGTTGCCTTACAAGTGACTTTATTCGAGTAGTCGGGCATGTCAGAAATAATCTGCCGTCACAGACACACGGTAATGTTTGAATCACATATTTTTTAATTGCCTTGATCGAGATAAAATGGAAGGTCGGATCCAGAATTCGAGTCAGGGAGGGGGGGCACATAGTAGAGGTCCAATCCGATTCCAATAGAAATTTAAATTAAAAGTACTTATCTGTGTTTACCATCATACAAGTAATAAATCCAATAAAAATCTACTTTCCAAATGTTCAGAGCAAATATTTCAATGTTATTTTAATCTTCAAAAAGAAACTATCCCATAGGTATTTCGCAATCTCAAGTAAAATAAAAGATTTAAAGGGATTATGAATAGGTACTTATTAAAATAAACACTACTTAAAAATGCTTCAATAATGTATTTCGTAGTTTCCATAAACGATAACTATCCACTATCGGTGAGGTAACAACTTTTGTAGAACCATTTCTCAGAACTATAATTCTAATTCACAATCTAACTGATAAATTTAGGGTGCATCCAAAACATCATTCATTATCATTAAACATCCGCACGACATTAAAATGTTGAAAAGTAAGTGACTGTAATTACATAATTATGTAAGTATATCAAGAAAATTATTTTTATTGAGTTAAGACTAGTTACCAAGTCAGCGTGTTGAATGCTCCCAGCGCGCGCGATGGCGCCGCCGCACGATCCCAATAACACTCTTTGTACACAAGAAGCTACCAACATAAAAACATGAGCATTTATTTTTGCACACTTGGACCCAAAAACGAAAACCATAATATCTCAGCAGATATCTACAATTCCTGAAACACGTTTAAAATTAGTGGATGGATATCGATGCTGTATCTAACATTCCAATCATAATTTTGTGCTCCATTCTACACTGCTATCATGGCTCACTAATTATCAGCACTCGTACAGTTTTGTCTTCACAAACCTTCTATTTTCAAATGGAATTAATAGTTCTAGGCAATTTATTGCTTGCATATGATGTGGCGTTGCACTTTGCGCAATACAGCACAAGTTTCCAGATCGTGGAGGTGCATTTCCCTCAAATTTTGAAGACTTGAGAACCGCCTTTTCGTCATATAATTGCGTATATACAATAGCCCACAACCTCCAGCAGTGGAGTAGGTATTAGAGCCGGTGCCACTAACCAAAAAGCCTACCTATAGTAGATAACAAATATTTAAGTATTTATCACAATGTCAATGTGTGGAAGTAAATAATATTTCTCACAATATTTTCTTCTATTTCAATAGTGTCAGACTGAGCGATAATTTTTGAGTGTTTATTAATCAAATTCTACTATATACAAAAATAAATAAACTCACTCAAACTTATTATCCCTACCTACCTATCTTCTTGCACGTTATCAAAAAGCAAGATAAAATGGCGGTAATGGAAATAAATAATACGTAAAACATATCAATAATAAAAGGTAAATGCACAAAGTATCATCAAATATAAAACTAGCCATGTCTTGCTTGCTTATTAGTTCGCATTTTTAGATAGAGTAAGTATTTAAAAATTATTCATAATAGGTAAATTATAAAATTCCAATAAAATCCAATACTGTAAAACACTATACTCCGCTATTTTTATTATACTGTGACAATATATCAAAATAAAAGAGTGATACTAATTCCGATATGCGCTCAGTCTGTAAAAATATATGTATTTTCGTATTCCCGGTCGTAGTTTTCAATTGTAAATTTAATACAAACAATTCTTTAAATTTTAAATGCAAAAATATAATTTCTATACTAGGAATTTTTGCATGAAACAAAGCCACAACTTCAATATGAAGTAGGTTGATAGGTACATACTAACTAACTTGAATGAATAACAATGAAATTTAAAATGCAATTAGCTGATGACATCAAGAAGGACATACATATGTACAAAAGTTTTACCTTTCAAATATATTTGTCACAGTTGAATATTTATTCAAACATTCAATATTTATGTTATATATTATTCTGAACTGAGACTTATGTACATGACACACGTAAAAGTTGCATGTATTGGCGAAAGAAATGCGTCATGCTGTATAGGTTGTGAATTTATCATACAACAAGATAATAAATTTAATTCACGAAAGCATTTGGAGCTGGCGGCGGCTAGATTTCTACACAACGAGAATAATATCCGGAACTATAATCTATAAAACATGCAACATGTTAATGTCACTAAAATATTAAATTATGACATTAAAATTCGTTAATCACATAACTAGGTATAATAAATGTTCATGAATTACAGATAATGATAATATTCTTATGGCTTTTTGGATCGGCAATCCGCACTAGATATTATTCTCGTTGTAGCATGGCGTCAAGAGTGGTGTATTCCTATTTGGACCTAACTGACGGTCCAGTCGAGCCCCCAGCGCTCTGACACCTTGAACTGTGCTGCTGCCGCATCCTTTAGAGAGAACAAGTGAGTCATCTCCAGTTCTGTTTTGGCTAGTGCAATGGCCTTTTCGAACAGTTCTAATGAGCGCTTCAGATTTCCCCTGAAATTGATAAAACAATACATTTTATAGTTTTATCTATCACTAGTGGTAGTTATTATAATTGCATGGACTTTTGTCAATCGTCTCAGTTTTATATAATGGCACGGTGGTTATATATTATAATGTAGCTGAACAACATTGTGCCATGATATTGTATGAAATTGATTGATCAATCAACACACGTCCAAAACCACTGGGCCTAGAAGCATGAAATTTTGCATGGAAACTAAGAAGGGGGCAATCAAATAATTTGATTATGTCCAATGGGTGCTTGCAGACAGAGTAAGTAACAAAAAATATTTCATTAACATGGCTCACTAATTATAATCAAATATCTAGTAACGAAAGAAAACTAAAAATTAATATCAAATTCATGACAGCCTATAAATAGCAGACCAGTATGACATTACTATCAGTCTATCAGTATTTTTTCCTAAGCTATTTTATCAACTATATTATGTAATGCAGTTATGAATTCATAAAGATAAATGAGATAATACCATATCTATTTCTTTACAAATGCCATTGAAAACAAAAGGCTCACATATTAATAATAATAGAAAATCAAATGATAAATCCAAATGAGATTACAAAGTCAAACAAGATTACTAGCATTCCTCTTAAGACATGTTTAAATTAAGGTTGGCTCTGAGCCACAAAATACACACTCTTGACATGTATTGCTTCTTTAATTACTAAACAAATATGTATAGTAAACAATTGATAGACACTATCAATAAATAAGACTATGGTATACTTGAAGCTCAACATTCTTTCTCTCCATGTATTTTTATGATCTTATTTAATATTTATATAATAACATTAATATATATTATTTAGCATTAGTTGAGTTGTAATGAATCTATGAGAGATATGTGTAAATATAAAACCATTCTTACCTTTGAACTTCTATAGTGCCAAGTGTTTCATAAGCAAAGTCACACTTCTCATCCATTTCAATAGCTTTGTTAATCAGTTTTACAGCTTTGTCAAAATCTGTGCTCTTCTGCAGCTGAACTAGCCCTTTGTGCACGTACAGTGTGGCGTTGTGGGGATCCACGGACAGAGCTTGGTCAAACAGAGACTCGGCGCGACTCCACTCCTGCTGGTCGGAGAGTACTTGAGCAAACAGTATGTACGCTTCAGCACATTGCGGGAATCTCTCTAATGCGCTTTCAAAGTCAGCCCGAACTTGAGCTAGAGCACCAATATTCTTATTTATTTGTGCATGTCTGTAATCAGCATAACATTTCTGGATATAGGCAATGGAGAAGTTAGGATTTAGTTCGACAGCCTTGGCAAACTCTGCAGTGGCCTCATCCATGCGTTCCAATAGCAAATATACTTGACCTCTGTGATGATATATGTCTGAATTATTGGGGTCAAGCTGTGCAGCACGAGCAAAATCTTCTAGGCAATGCTCTGTGTTTTCCAGCTGGGTGAATAGTGATGCACGCTTGATCAAAGCGTTCACCTTGACTTTAGTTGAAGCATCACTGTCAATGACTTTACCAAGATCGGCCTGTGCTTCGTCATGTCTACCCAACAGTAGGTAGAAAGTAGCACGTAGGAGTAATGCTTCATTTTTGTGTGTCCCATTAGTATTGATTTCCTCTGTGCAAGCGTTAACAATGGAGTCATAGTCTTGAGCATCAAGTGCTTGCTTTGCTTTAGCAAAACCACCAGTAGCTTTACCATCCAGTTTCAGCTTGGCAACAGGATCCTCAGAAAAGGCAGAGAAGTATGTCTTAATGAAATGCTTTGATGGCATGACTGGTTGTCTTTTTTCAAGTGCCTCCCGAGCATGCTGCCTGCCCAGAGCTTTGAGGATGCGATCGGCATTGACTAGAGAACTCTGAACTTGAAACCTCTCAAGGATGCATGCAGATGTCACATCTTCCAGAGCTAGTACAAGGTCACCGCTTTTCTCAGCAGCGCGTGAACGTCGCAGGAACGCTTTTACATACTTTTCATTGAGTTTCAGCGCGAACGTACAGTCTTCTTTGACTTGCTCCCACATTTCCCGTTTCTCGTAGCAAGCAGAGCGGTTCTGGTAAAATGTCGCGAGGTCCACTGGCCGGTCGGGGGGGCACGCTTCGATCGCCTCATTGTAGAGGGCGATCGCCTTATCGTACTCGCCTGCATGGAACGCTCGGTTCCCGGCACCCTTCAACTTCATCGCCCGGTCGATAGCACTTTCTGCGGCCTTCGAATTGTTCTCCTCGTTGTCAAGAGAAATAGTTGTCTTCGCTTTTAATTCGGCAACCTTTTTTTTCTCAGGATCTTCGAATCTGTTCCTCAGGTAAAGGTAACCTAAACCGATGGCCAAAGGTGCACCGAGAAGGATGGCCAGTTGCCACTTCGGAAACGGAGTGCTGCCCGTCGACGCCATGTCCTCGAAGGGAAATTATGATGGTTACACAACTTATACGATTCACGATTTACTTTATCACTACAATATTGACAAATGAGCGATCTTTGCTTCTTTAATTTATGCCATTTTAGCCATTGATAAAATTAAAACTCGTTCGGTCGTCAGTCGGTCGCCGAAAAGTCACACACACGTACCTACCAGCATAGATAACTAGAGTATCTGACCAAAGAGTATAGTGTATCTGACACTAATGATATTAATTTACTACCTTACTTTGCTTCTCAGTAGTATCCTTTTGTGTTATTGACCATCTATATCACTATACAAAATGTCAAGAAAATCTACATTTCAGTAGAACTACAAACCCAAGGCCTGATGATGAACTACGGAGATCTGAGATTTCGCTACCTACTTGTAATGAGTCATTGTTGCCAGGTACCAACATGAGAATTTTGGTACCTGTCAACATTGACTTGACTGTCTGTCCATGTCAGTGTCAATGTCATCAAGATTCAAATGAATTCAAGTGCTAGTTTTAGAAATCACATAGAAATCATACACAAACTTGAAAGTTATGGATAATTTTGCTATTTATCATAACTGATAATTGTTCTAATAGAAAAAAAATACCGTAACATAACTTAAGTACTAGTTAGATGTAGATTATATTTTTGGGATACATAACCCTACTTTTATAGAAGCTCACTATGTTTGCTACAAAACTTGGGAGGTTTGTAAGTATTCGGTAAAATATAACAATTCCTCATTTCTAATATATATCTATGATATCACAATATTTTAGATAGACCAATAAGTGTCTTCATTATTTGTTGTGTTTTAGGTAAAATTGAGTAACATTGTAAGAAGAACCTCAGTCAACCATGCCCTCACAAACACATCAGTGCAATGTCAACAAAAGCGATTCAAAAGTGATTTGTATGAACCAGATTATCTGATTGTGAGTATATGTTTAGACCAGCCTGAAGTTCTTAACTGATATGTTTTGATATAGAAATGATTGAAGTGGGTTTTCATAAATTTATTTTATTACATCATACGACTATATCCCTGTATCGAAATCTTTATGGCAGAACATATATTTTTCTGTTGAAACTGGGAACCTCTGGTTACTGATGAACATTGTGAATCTTTATACCAAAAAATATTAATTATTGTCATGCATCTTGGAACCTCATTTTCTTTTGAAACTGGGAACTTCTAGTAGGTACTGATACATATAAAAAACTCTAGGGACATCATTTATTTTTCTGATGAACCATGGACCCTCTTTTATTGATACACACCGAAAATTAAAATCTTGAGAGCACAAAGTATATTTTTCTGTAGTAACTAGGAACCTCTAGTTACTGATGTATGTACACATCCCAAGTGCTCTCCACAAAAGGGTTCTGGATTGAAACAGTAATGGTAATCCATAATCTTTTAATTTTTTAAATACAAATCTGTAATTTATTACTTTTTTTTTCAGAGTATGGAACCCGATGAGCCTGTATACGACTGTCTGAATCTCCAACTGAAAGGATATGACTATGCTCTTCTGGAAGCCTGCCAAAGACAAATACACAAATATGCAGATGTCATGGGCCTGCAGGTTGATGAGTGGTATGCACATGCATTTGCAATTGTAAAAAGAATCTTATTAGTTTGATAAACAGGTTTTTAGTTTCTGATTAACACATAAAAAAATAACCCCAAAGAGGAACCATGTGATGACAAAAGTTGGCTCTATTTCCTCTGTATAGCTAGACTGATCTATTGATTTGTGTTTACACATTTCAGATATCTTAGGCTTGTTTGAAAATTAAATACAGGTGGTCAATACCAAATGCCAAATCTCTAGAATGTTCAAATCTGGAGTAAAATATAACTACCTATATGATGTACATTCATATAAAGACATCATGAACTAATACCTAATATTTTTACTATCCATAACATTACTTGAACCCATACTGAGATTACTGATTGAATTTCAAAAATATGAATACATATTAGTATGTTTTTCATGCAGTTGGGCAACACCAGCACAACAACTCAAAGTGCAGAGGTTCAAACCTGGTGGCACAGCTGTTGATGCTGAGTACCATCTGAATATTTATGAGAGAAATGTACAGGTATGACACACTGCAAAACTTTGTTTTTAAATTAGATTTTGTTGTAACAATACCTTTTATATTCAGAAAATCTTGCTTCATTCGTATTTTAAAACATAATTTTATTTTATTTATTCTGGCAAAAGACAGTCATGTAATAACAATATTTACAGATTTTTTTTTGTATCAAACATGATTATATTATGTGCAACGGAAATCTGACTACAGAAAAATGTTGCCTGTGTAACATCAGAATCGGAGGAGCAGTTAGATGATATGTTGGAACATACTTAAATTAAACACAAAAATAGTCTGCTAAAACCATTGTTTTGCCTTTGTATTCGGGTAGAAATAATATTTATAAAACACTACATTTTTTTAAACTTTGGTCTTGTAACCAAAAAAAAGTATAATTTGGTTGAAACTTCACCTAGTTAAGTCTAACACATTAGTGTTAAAGGCGATTACGCCTTTCCTTGGTTTCTTGTCGTATATTTACTTCCTTGTGGTCCTTTCCTGTACGAAGAACATGTTGGCCTCTTATTTAAATACTGCATTTGTTAGATACAAATGAATTAAGAATTTGTTTAGTAGGCTCAAACACCATTAAATCTGATATGATTTTGAAGTCACTCATAGACTATTACGCCATCAGATGGTCGACGTGCCAGCATGGGCGCTTGGCACGTTGCTCCGTGTGGCACGCGCTGCACTCCCCGAGGGGTGCACTCTGAACGTCCACGAGCACACCGTTGAGCACGAGGAAGTGCGCTACGTGCCCGACAACCAGCTGATCGAGCTCAAGCAGCAACTGCAAGAAATGGGCGGTAGTCGCGCTGAAAGGAGAAAGAAAAAGTAGACTATATTGGCAGCAAATAGGATGCTTTACTCCTTTGATTGAAAGAGGCAGACCTATGGATTGAGTTATAATGCAATAAAGTCTGCTAAGGGTCAATTCCTTCCTTATTCATTCAATTTTAATACACTAATGGGCAACCAATGTTACAGCATAAGAAATTAAATAGCTTGTGTTGCAGTATCTTCATGTTTCATGATATCTCGTAACATAAAGCGATGTCGCAATTTCAAAAGAACAATACAATGTATGTATTAAAAATATTACAATAATTGTGTGAAAATGCATTTTATACATTTTGGTTGCTTTGTGTGTACATGCCGTCAGTGTTGGTACTAATTATTAAATAAATATTAGTGGAATTAGTTAATAAATTCGTTGAATATTCGGTATTTGTATAGATAGATAGTATAAAGAATAAATGAATATTAGTAAGTTAAAATATTATTTAATTTTAGTTATAGAATCAAACAAAGGTGATGCAGTTTGGATGTATAATTTTATTGGTATATTATTGTATTATAGTAATGAAGCCGCGAAGGCTTCTGTCATAAATAAATGCTAATGACATAAAGTAACCAATCCATAAATTATCGAATCTTTAAAATTACTGTAGTTATTTTGCAATAAAACATCGAACGGTGATTTATCATGCTTAAAATTATATACATATTTATGCAGGTATGTTGTTCTGAACACAATTATAAATTAGTAAGTACTTAAGTACATTATTTTGAAATATTTTTGGTTGTACAGTCAAGAGCACATGAAGCTTTTACACACTATAGTGCGAGTCTGACCTCTAAGGCGATTGTAATAAGAACGTTAAGTCCAATATGTCAAGCTCCACATGCTCTAGACTGTACGTTATCAAACTTTTAGGTATATTGATGATCTCTAGATATATCGGTTAGATTAAATTCCATATCCTTCGAATCCTGGCATGTACCAATGAGTTTTTCAAAAACTTACGTACATATTTTTCACTAGCTCGACGGTGAAGGAAAACATCGTGAGGAAACCCGCAGGTCTCAGAATTCATTCTGAGACTTGTGTAAATAGACCCGGTCCGGCGATGGGCACACCACCTATTACGTTTAGGGGTCCAATATATCTCGTGAAATGTGGGTATATCCAGTAATGGAATGCCTCTGCCTACCCCCTCGGGGATAAAAGGCGTGAGATTATATGTATATAAATTCCATAAATCGAACAACAAGGATCGAAAATACAAGCATCATATACAAGCATCATGACTTAATTTTGTCTCAAAGCGGGAATCGAAGCTGTTGCATGTCGTATGGCCAGCCAAAGCCCAGCACTGCCAAATCTTCTTACCTTCTATATTATACAGAGACAAGATTTGTATATTTGTAATGAATAAACTCAAAAACTGCTAAGCCGATTCCAAAAATTCTTTCACCATTAGAATTCTACAATATCCCTGAGCAACATAGAATATATTTTATTCCCGAAAATCAGTGAGGCTCGGGTTCGAATCCTGGCATGTACCAATGAGTTTTTCAAAAACTTAAGTACATATTTATCATTAGCTCTACGGTGAAGGAAAACATCGTGAGGAAACCCGCAGGTCTCAGAATTAATTCTGAGACATGTGTAAACAGACCCGGTCCGGCGATGGGCTCACCACCTATCACGTTTAGGGGTCCATATATCTCGTGAAATGTGGGTGTATCCAGTAATGGGATACCCCTGCCTACTCCCTCGGGGATAAAAAGGCGTGAGATTATATTATTATTATATTATTTATTCCCGTATTCCCACGGGAACGGAAATAACGCGGGTGAAAACGTACAGAACCGCTAGTAGTAAATAATAAGGAAGTAAGGATTATATGAATATTTTAAAGTATGAAATCAAAATTATACCTAGTATGAAACCAAGACATTGTGCCATTAGCAGTGTGATCTAACCCTGTGGTCAGTGAGGCCGCCTCTCATGCGTGAGACACGCGTTCGAATTCTGATAACGGCATGTACTTAGGCTATGAATTTAAAAAAAACATACGTAGTACTTTTTTACTATATACTTGACGGTGAACATCGTGAGGAAACCCGCAGCTCAGAATTTATTCTGAAGCAACCCGGTCTGACGATGGGCTCACCACCTTTCACGTGTAGGGGTCCAAAAATGCACGGGAACAACGTGTGTGTTTCCAGGAAAAGAATACCTCTACCGACCCCGGTGGAGATAACGGAAGGGGCATTTAGTTTTTTTTTGACATTGCGTCAATACTTTGATAACTGCATGATGGGTATGGTCTAAATCTAAATAACTATTTATTTTAACGATATGATTATGATACACAGCGGGTTACTTAAAGTAGGTACCTACCTACGGCAGTTTAAACAGCGTTACGTCACAAATATTCCAGAAAATGTAAAATATTTCGAAATACAATAAAAATACTACCTACCCAAAACGGACATTTAATTTTCTGCTTGAGATTCAGATAAAAAGCGCGATCGTCGATAAAACGACTGAGCCACTCGCTATCCGACAATCTCCGCTGAAGGATGTTCAAGCTGCTCTGCTTATTTACTTGTCCGACTATAATTATTAGGTAGAACATCAACATTGCGTAAATGATGTGAATTTTATGAAGTTAACATGTATAGCGCATGCGGCCTTCACTCACCTCTCGCGTCGTAAGTAATTATTGTTATTTGGCTGGCGCCTGGCAGTGGCTGCCACTTCCAAAACATCAATGATGCTAACAGAAGGTTGTTGGACACCGGTCGAAGTACGAGTAAGTACTTACATAAAAGAGAAGTATCAATTTTAGTGAAATAAAATCACCACCATGTTTGGTGTGGGCAATAACACTTACGTTACATTACAAAATACCTCTTCGAAAATGATTAAATTCTTGTTATTAAAGATAATGCGAAATATAATCCAATCGTATTTTGAGAAACATCGAAAAACATACAGTGATTAAATGTGTAGAGGTCGGCAGTGAACGGTTTCTTCCAATTCTTGAATTAGACCATACTTAATTTAGTTTTTAATCAATATCTAGTACTAGGCCAGATGAGGTTGGGCCAGGCCAGAGATCAGGGACACCAGAAGCGGCAAAAGCGAGTCAGATTCGTTACACAAGGCACCATAAAGGTTCCAGTACCACCTAGGTTCAATAAAAACGTCATAACGTTTGTTGTATTCCATGTGTATTCCCCGTTTGTTTTATATTATTTGATTTTTATTATTGTAAATATTATTTAATTAATACACTAGCAGATCTTGAGCTGATGCGTGTATATCACTGCACTTGTGTTCATTGTTTATGTGAAAATTTCATTTGTCTGTCTATTACAGTTTATAAGATAGGTACATCCCACTGACAGACTAATATACGGGCGGAGGCTAAGTATAGGGTTCCATTGTCATGGTCATCCTATGGGTACGGACCCCTAAAAATTTAAACTGTTATTTCATAAGTAGGTACCTCTAGTTACACTATGATAGGATGATCCAACGCCTTATGTTCAGGGGGGCTATCTAGTTTCTAGGTATACTTAGGTACACCCAAACCGGAATCGTAAGACTCGCCAATCTTTGGCATTTAATGATATTGTGGGGCAAGTTGATCGATTTCGAGTTTGTGCAATGTAATATTAAACCCGACCTGAACTATGTGATCTATTCGCAGTCAGTATGCAGTCCATTCTCTTCACAGTAAAATGATCGCCTTTCTGCTTACAACACTTGAATTTGCTTTACATTTTGACATACGGCTTACGTTTCATTACACCATACCGACTTATAAAATCAACTTAGGTGCCCTTCCGCAAGTAGCACGACATACCTACTTACACTTTTGCACCGAGTTAATACTCGGACATTACTCGTATCATGTAAATAAGTTAGCCTGAGAGTACTTGGTCACCGGCAGCGAATCTGTGGATCGGACGGGGTTCTATTGATTCATATGAGCGAGCTCTTCGTACCGTGAAAGCCTGGCTAGGTACATACCTACCACCATGGAATTCCTCATCATAAGTGATAGGTAATCATTTTAAAAACCTGATTATTATAAGTTTGACACTTATGGTCATGACTAGTAAAGAGCCAGTAGGTAGTACCTACCTACCTATGGTTTTGACAATCTTTATTTTAACGGTCGTTTACCGTTGGTGAACTCGGACTTTAATATTATAGGCAGGTAGGTAGGTACATTGTGTAGAATACGGTGACAGGCCCGCGTACTATTATTATCATATCAGCCGAAAGACATCCACTGCTGGACTTAGGCCTTCCCATAGCATCGCCACCATGCCCGGTCTTGTGCTTCCCGCATCTAGCGCGCGCAGCGTGTACCTACACGTATTAAGTATATTTATAATATTTATTTATTTATCAACTAGCTGGTCTGGTAGTGGTATCCGGCGTCGTAAGGTTCCCATTCTTCCCATTTAAACGGGAGAGTAAAAAAAAACGTACCTATGGCTATTTCGTTAAGGGAACCTACCTGCCAAATTTCAAGTTTCTAGGTTTTATATCTTCAGAGATTTTAGCGAGGCAATGGTATATATTTCGCTTTATTTAATCCACCACAGCCCAGAAAAAAGGCCTCTTATCGAGGCAAGAAATTACATTATAAAATAAAATAATCCCACGCCTTTCATCCCCAAGGGGGTAGGCAGAGGTATTCCATTACTGGCTATACCCACATTTCACGAGATACATTGGACCCCTAAACGGATAGGTGGTGAGCCCGTCGCCGGACCGGGTCTATTTTACACATGTCTCTGAATTAATTCTGAGACCTGCGGGTTTCCTTACGATGTTTTCCTTCACCGTCGAGCTAGTGATAAATATGTACGTAAATTTTTGAAAAACTCATTGGTACATGCCAGGATTAGAACCCGAGCCTCACTGATTTTCGGCCGGCTCTTTAACCGTAAAGGCTGCTACTGCTCTTAATTTACATTACAACCTACATATTAAGTATGGGACATCCTACGTATTATACAGGGTGACTTTTTTACCGTCTGGAAAAAAATATGGTGTGATAGGTAAGTGTAATATATTCATTTGGCACTGATACTTAAAAAAAATTTTTCTCTCAATTTTTTTTTCTTTTTTCAACTAATATACATTACTCAATTGTCAATGGTGTCAATAATACACGTTAAATAAATATTTGAAATAGTATTTTAAGAAGAAACAGGCTCGTAGCTTCCATTTATACGCAATCTCCATACAACCGCCCAGCTGCTACATAGTACTGTGCTTAGTTTTCTAGATTTTGTATTATTGATTAAATTTGACTATATTTTACAATTAATCTCGTGTATAACTTCGACTCTAGACACCTTATAAGTACGTCATATTTTTTTCCAGACGGTAAAAAAAATCATCCAGTATATGGGAGGGAACTGGGCACTAGAATATACAGGTACGCTAAGTACCTAGTCTAGTTACCTAGGGTCTCACTGTATTTGTATCAATATTTTATGAACAATAAAGATTATTATTATTATTATGCCCAATGTCTCTAGGACTCTGCTTCTCTCCATGTCCTCGGCCCATCCATAGACCTATTATACCTCGGTCTCTACCACATTCTCAATCAAGAGCTTCCCAGACGTAGTATACTAGCACCTCCGCGAACTGCCATCAGTTCCAGAAGGACTACCTATGTTCTCCAAAAACACCCTGCGAGGTAAATTATAATACTTACAACGGGCGCGAATTAGAGTTCCTTTGTACCTATATAAATCCCTTTGGCGTACTATGGTCCGTGCGAAATAGATCTGGATAAAAGTGCATTGACCCAACCTCGACTACATTTCACAAAACATTTACGTTCTTTATCGCTCGTCATACAAACTGTCGCTAACTTGTCGCTAACCATGACGCGACAGGCGTTTCATAATACGTCGGACAAATGCGAAAAGTGTAACCTCGAAAGTTGCACTTTTTCAGGATTTTTTTTTGGTATATGACATTATTATTATTTTGACATTTATTATTATTGCAGAAATCAAGGTTAATAATGGTTGTTAAATACATATACAATTACACAATTTTCAGTATTTTTGATATAATTGAAGATTTAGTTACGTTAATACCAATTTGTTTTTCATTGTTGTACCAATGAGTTTTTCAAAAACTTACGTACATATTTATCACTAGCTCGACGGTGAAGGAAAAACATCGTGAGGAAACCCGCAGGTCTCAGAATTAATTCTGAGACATTTGTAAAATAGACCCGGTCCGGCGATGGGCTCACCACCTATCACGTTTAGGGGTCCAATGTATCTCGTGAAATGTGGGTATATCCAGTAATGGAATACCTCTGCCTACCCCCTCGGGGATAAAAAAAAAAGGCGTGAGATTATATTATTTATATATTATATTATTACGTTAAATAAATATTTTGTAAATGTAACCCTCAATTTTATATGCGCAGTTCGTTATAGACTGTAAAATACTTTATTACATAATAGTAATTAACAATTGAATTTTTAGACTCAAAAATTTAATATTTTAAGTTACGCGCATTCGTTGGCAAACGTCCTACGGCCAGGGGTGCGCCACTCGGTCGCAGTGTAGTCAGCCTTAATTTTAACTGTAGTGCTACAGTTTTTTTAAAACTCTCAGTTTTTAGTTTAGGCTTAGATTACATGATTTTTTTTGTTTTTAATTCCTTCCCCATGATGTATTTTATTTAATATATATAATATATAATAATAATTCAACACGACATGCCGTCATAGCGACGCTATTTTGTATTATGACATTAATAAAATTATTACACATTTTAGGATGACTAGGGATACAATGTATCTATCAAATAAATCTAAGCGACGACTAGCTACTTTGTTAGCTCCATATATACACGACATTGTTATAAGCAGTATAACACAGTCACTTGTACCTGTTAGTAGCACTACTAATGTAAATTTAAACTGTTAAGTCCGACAGCAGAAAGTCCCAAACCTATAAATTCTGTAAATCAGGGACTTTCTGGCCATAACATTACCACCTGTAAGACGAAGGAAAAGCATAGATCTTTAAAGTTAATTCATCAAAACATTCAAGGCTTTTCCAGCAAAGAATTAGAAATAGAACTATTCTTAGAATACGAAAAAGTTGATATTTTTTGTGTGACAGAACATTGGCTTAGAGTCACAGAAATGATGTTTGGGTTTGTAAATTATACAGCTGTCAGTACTTTCAATCGGCGATTGGCCGCACGTGGTGGTTCCGTAATTTTTGTTAGAAATAATATCAAAGCGAAAGACCGCCAGGACGTAATTAAATTATCGGTGGAAAGTACTATTGAATTGTCATGCGTTGAGTTGGAGAAACACATCATTGTATGCGTATACAGACCCCCTTATAGTGTAAATTTTGATAATTTTGAGAACAAAATGGATGAGGTCTTAAAGTTGTTAAGTAAAAATAGTAAAAGTGTTGTGGTCTGTGGTGATTTTAACGTGGATCTGCTTGAACCAAGTTTGTATAAAACTAGGATATTAAGTTTATTCAAATCTTTTAATTTAATGAATGTATTTACAGATCCTACCAGAATCACAAAAACTTCGGCAACTTGCATTGACAATATCTACTGTAATTGTATTCCTAATAGTAAAACTATAATAAACAAGCTAAAATCCGATCACAGCGGTCAGTGTATTTTACTCCCTGTGGACAATCGCGATTTATCAGTAAAAATTCAGATAAGACCTGTCACAGTATGTAAAATAGAGAAGTATAAAAGAGCACTAGAGTGTAAGTTACCTTTGCCCGATCCTGTTGATTCTGATCCAAACGGCTATTTTAAGAAATTCTTTTCTGTTTTAACCGAGGAATTTGATTCACATTTTGAACTTAAAAATAAAATACTTTCTAATAAATTTAAATTTAGCGAATGGGCTACCAGTGGTATTCGTAAAAGCAGGGTCAAATTATTTGAATTGTATGAAAAGCGATCATATACCCATGATGAAAAGTTTGTGAAATATGTTAGAAACTATTCTAAAACATTCAAAAAGGTTTGTGCTTGTGCAAAAGCAATGTCCATAAGTAATACTATTAAAAAATCGGATAACACAATAAAGGCTGTTTGGAAAGTAATAAACAGAGAAACGGGTAGAGTGAAACCACGTGACCATGACTTAGCTATTCAAACGGACCACGGCCTATTTACCAAGAGTGAGGATGTGGCTAGGGAATTTGAACATTTTTTTACTAATATACCTATTAAAACAACAGAACATCTGAACTCATCCACATCTCTTGCCATAACTTTTCTACGAAAAAATGTAAATAGCTGTAACGAATCTCTTATATTTAGACACACTAGTCCGGATACCGTTATTAAAACTTTTAGAGCACTTAAACTTAAAAGTACTGAAGATATATGGGGCATGTCTGTTAAGGTATGTAGCTTCATCATAACCTTAGTAGCACCATATTTAGCTTATATCTTTAACAATTGTATTGACAAAGGATTATTTCCTGACCTAATGAAACATAGTAAAGTTATTCCTCTTTTTAAATCAGGAGAGAAAAAAGACCCCTCAAATTACAGACCTGTTTCTGTTTTACCAGTACTTAGCAAAGTTTTTGAAAGGTTATTGCTTGATCAAATGATTTCACACTTCAATCTAAATAACTTATTTCATAACGAACAATTTGGCTTCACCAAAGGTCGTTCAACTACGGATGCTGGAATAGCATTACTCAAGAATATTTTTAATGCCTGGGAGAAATCTCAAAACGCAATTGGAGTTTTTTGCGATCTATCAAAAGCATTTGACTGCGTAGGTCATGAGACCTTGCTATGTAAATTAAATCATTATGGAGTCAACGGTAAAGCACTTGATATTTTACAGTCCTATCTCGAAAATAGGATACAAAAAGTAAAAATAAATGATTGTAAATCACAGGGCGCACCCGTAAAAATTGGGGTGCCTCAAGGTTCGATTCTTGGTCCTTTTCTTTTCCTTGTATATATAAATGATCTTCCATTCATGGTAGAGAGTTTGTCAAAGATAGTGTGGTTTGCTGATGATACATCTCTGATTTTCAAAGTAGATAGACAAGCTCAGAAGCTCGACGAGGTAAATGACACTCTTCAACAAATTCTCACATGGTTCACTGCAAACAATCTAGTGCTCAACGCTAAGAAGACCAAATGTATAAAGTTTGTACTCCCTAATGTTAGACGAGTAGAGAATGAGATAATTTTAAACAATGACAAATTAGATTTCGCTGATAATACAGTTTTTTTGGGGATAACGATAGACTCCAAACTTCAATGGAATTCTCATATTTCTGCATTATCTAACAGACTGAGCTCAGCTGCTTATGCCGTCAGAAAAATCAGATGGCTTACTGATGTAGACACAGCAAGACTCGTTTATTTTAGCTACTTTCACAGTATAATGTCCTATGGCATCTTGCTGTGGGGCAGAGCTGCTGATGCAGAATCTATTTTTATTTTACAAAAAAGGGCTATACGCGCCATTTACAAGTTAAGATGTCGTGATTCCCTAAGAGAACTGTTCAAAGAAATTAATATTTTAACAATGCCTTGTCAGTACATTTATGAAAACATTATGTATGTACGGAAAAACATATTACTGTATACTAAAAACTGTGACAGGCATAATTGTAATCTAAGGAATAAAAATAAACTAGAGCAACCTCAGTCACGATTAAGTAAAATTAATAATTCCTTTGTGGGGCTTTGCATACGCTTTTATAATAAAATACCAGAAGATATTTTGAAATTGCCTGAAACTGTGTTCAAAACTCATGTTAAACATGTACTTTGTAAAATGGCATATTACAAACTAGACGACTATTTAAATGACAATGATGCTTGGAACAGATTTCCTCCAGTCCAGCGCAATACGATAGCGAAAAACAAACGAAATTATGTAACCCAATTTAGTAATATGTAACAATTGATTAAAAGAATATTGTGTTGAGGAGTTTCTTGCCCCGCTTCTTCTCCTCAACCATACATGCTGAAGCGGTGGAGTTGAAATGACGTTCAATAAGTGGACTTGTAAGTTCCTATTTTGAATAAAACATTTTGACTTTTGACTTTTGACTTTTATTGCTACAATTAAAAAATGCAAAATAAGAAAAATATAAAGATGTACATTTACTGCTTTTTAATTTGATATTTATAGTTTTCTACAGTTTTTTAAACATAATTCAGTTTAATTCTATGATAGAAAAGTGCTTATATTCCATTGAGGAGTTTATTTTGAATAATATGCTCATTTTTATTTATTTATTTTATTGACTAATTTGATTGGTTTGAAACATTGCAATAATAATTATTTTTAGTGAAGAATATTTTTTACATTATATTTAGTTGACATATAAAATTTATAATTGATTGTGATAAATTGATTTTTTTATGATTGAAATTCGAATACAATGTACATTGTTTATGAATAAATACTTCTACTACTATACAACCCCACATAAATAAATAAAAATTTATTCCAATTGAGAAGCTCTATTTTTTAATCTAATGTCATTTAAAAAATGTTTGTCACGTCTGGCAAGGTCATTTGCTCACCCCGCCTTCTACTGCGATACGCAAGGTAAGACGTATTTGCGATACTTGTCATAGACATTGTATCGTATCGTTTGCAAAAATGGCGTACATTGGTAGAGAGGCGTCAATGCACTTTTATCCAGATCTATTTCGCACGGACTATAGTAACGTATCTAACTAGCTACCTTAACGGAAATACATATAAAATTATATCTACTGGTTATAATGTGGTAATAAACAGATACAATTTAAAAAAGCTTGCATTTCCATAATAACTAGTTACTTACTGAAGTCCATATACTTTACTTATTACCGACTCCAAAATTTACATCGCATCGTAAAAAATCATTTTGTAAGCTTAATATCTACTTATTGTCACGGTTAAAAGTCATAGCTGCACATATTTAATTAAATCCATAATTATTATTTATAAAACCGTTTCCATCTGACGATCACTGTTGCATAATAAACATTCGATTAGATTGTATTTTATTTTTATTAACATGGAATTGTGATTTGCAAAAATATGAATACCGGTTCAATGATAAAAACAACTTTTTTTTATTAAGTATTAGGTATAAGTATATTGTACACTTACCTACTATTGATAAAGTAGGTATCTGAGCATACCGACGACCGAGTTCTACTTGTGAAGGCTCACAGAAAAGAAATTTTCCTAAAGTCGTCGCAAACCGAACGTCGTCGTCGCCTATTATTGTAAACATTAAAATCTCTACGAGTAGTTTTCAAGAGAGCGGTTACGAATATCTATAAACGCGACAGTTTGTGAGGATGGATGGATAAATGCTTGTTACTCTTTCGCAACTACTGAACGGATTTTGGTGATTTTTTACAGTAATATACCTAAGCGATATAGCGTATAATGTAATCAGAATAAAACACAGGCTAATAATTTTTATCCTGGATCGCGGACAAAACCATATTATCTATATAAATAAATGTTGCTCGACCAATCAAGCTGCTATAACAGCCCAGGAGCATAGTATAATAAATAGTACCTACAGTCAACAAAGTTGTTAGTTTTACATGGCCAAAAATTAAGATTCACTTTTCTCTTAAAGCCTTATGTATTTATAGTATTTTTTTGGTAAATTATAGGGATCAAAGATACCTTTCGAAATAAACATTAATCAATAAGATTTATTTATGACTTCCCCAGAAAAAATAATTCTTAGTTACTGGCCATGTAACCCTAACAACTTTGTTGACTGTACCTACTATACTACCCACGAGTGATCAAGGATCATAGAAAATACCGAGGTGATAGCCACCTCGATCCGTGGTGAAAGTGTCTGCTTCTCATTCGAGAGGTTCGGGTTTGAATCCTAGCGAGTTCATGTAGGTATCTACCAATGAGTTTTTCAAAAAGCTTGCGTAAGTACATTTTAATCACTACGGTGAAGGAAAACATCGGGAGGAAACCCGCTGGTCCTAAGGCATGTGTAATAGCGCCCCGATCCGGCGATGGGTTTACCACCTATTTTTATTCAGGGCTGAAATATGGGTAAATTCCACAAATGGAATAGCTCTGTCTCCGTTTCCGTAAGAATTTTTAAAATCCCTTCATAGCGGTTGCCTACAATATATAATATGACATAATACTGTAAGGGTTATTAAAATATTGTAATTATTTCTTATGAATTTCATAAATTATTAATTTACTATAATAACGTTTTATGTTAATTTAAAATAACGGTAACGTTATTAACAACGATATCTTGTGGAAATTTTAAAATATTGCGCTGGCAACACGACGCCGAGTGCGGCTCGGTGGGAGTGGTGGCAGCGCGCGGGCATTCGAGTGCACGCAGCGATAGTGAACGGTTGACTTAAAAAGATATTATATAGATTGTTTGTTCTTAACCAATAAGCTGTATGACTACTTGAGAAATACTGGATTAAAGGAGAATCTGGATCAAAGCTGGTAGTTTTATTAAACTTCAGAAGTGGTAAGTACCTTCAAAATTTTACTTTTCGTATCTTACGATAAATGACAAAGTGTTTTAAATAGTGCGTGAAAAGGTGCAGTGATTTGCGGTTAAAACGTGTGGTGTTATAATATATAGTTACGTCTACAAGTAAATAAGGTAGTTAGCATGATAAAATTTACAAGTGAATAAAATACGGGTCAGTGAAATCCTACGAAATCAGAGTGATCGTTATGATTAAAGCCCCAAACTAATATGTATTATCCTTTTTATTATCAGTACTTAACTGCAGTTAAAATATTTATGCGTTTTTTTAAGATAATGACCGATCTCTTATGTATCACATGCATATGCTTTATATGTGCTGGCACGTGCAGAATGTCTACGATAGGAAATATTTTCTTTTCTTGAAACTTATAATAGAAAATAACAGTTTTTCGTCCAATTTATGATACCCTGAACTCAGTTTGTAAATTAGTTGAACAAATACATAGTTAGTCTTGTTTCGAGTTCCAGAACGATGGAGAGGTCGCGGTCACGACGCCTGGAGACACCTTCAGGTGACACGGATTCGCGAAGGCGCGATTATGAAGAGGTCAGGCGAAGTCGTAGCCGCACCCGTCGTGACAGCCCGCCGGAGCATCGACGGAGCCGCCTGAACGAGAGCAGGAGTTCGCGCGACGACGACAGACTTCGCGCACTTGAACGAGAAATGGATCACGAACGCAGAAGACTTCGTGATCTGCAAGACCATCTGGAAAAGGAGCGTACTCGATTGCGGAAAACTGTGAGTAATCATCGTGAACTTAATCAACCCCTTGTGCATCCAACGGAACGTGAGCATACTAAGGATCATGAACATGATGAAAACCGTTCTCGTAGACGCCCGCGCAGTCCGAGTAAGAACGATGAAGGTCCTGAACCTCGTAGAACCCGAACCGAGCGACATTCCCCTCGGTTAGTTAGATCTGTAAGCCCTACATTTACCACAAAAGATCTTATTGGTATTCTTAGTTCCCTTAAAAGTTTACCGCCCCAGCCGTTTGCTTCGCCCATTACGTATACTTCAAATAATCATAAAAACATGTTGCCTGATTTTGATCCGTCAGCAAAAAGCCAACGTATAGATATTTGGTTGAACAAGTTAAACGAATGTGCTACTGTTTACGGCTGGGACGATAAAACCACAATCCATTTCGCAATGCAGAAGCTCCAGGGTTTGGCCAAAACCTGGTACGAAAGTTTACCATCTATTTTGTACAGTTGGGCCGAGTGGCAAACTAAATTAACCAATGCGTTCCCTTGCGAACAGAACTATGGCCAAATCCTGGAGGATATGCTGAAAAGGAAAAGTAAGATAAACGAACCGATTGAAGTGTATTTTTACGAAAAATTGGCTTTGTTGAACCAATGCAACATCGAAGGAAAGCGTGCCGTTGACTGTATTATTCATGGGCTATCGGATAGGACAATGAAATCTAGTGCCATTACTTTGCGCTGCTCCCATCCGGAGCAATTGTTACAATTCTTAATGAGCAATAAGGACTCGTCTCAATCTCACTTCGTTGATAAAACGTTTTACAAGAATAGGTCCGGAACCGATATCTCGAACAATAACAGTAACTCGGCTAGGATAGCTAAAATACCTGCCCCAAATAATAATATTTATTGTTACAACTGCAAAGAAAAGGGACACCCATTTTTAAAGTGCCCTAAACCAATTTCAAAGTGTGCGAACTGCAACAAAATGGGTCATAAGACTGAAAATTGTTTTAGCACTAGTGTGAGGGATAGTAAAACGGACACCGTTCAAAAAACACTGTGTATTTCAAACACTACCCCAAACTCAAAGTTTTTTAAAGAAATCACCGTAAATAATGTTCCCACAAAATGCTTTATTGACTTTGGCAGCGAGGTAACCTTGGTTAGGCAATCTCACGTGTCACGGTTAGGCTTGACGTGTAGAGGTGAAACAACTGCTTTGAAGGGTTTTGGTAACGACATAGTTCGCACTCTTGGTGCCATTAGTGTAAACATAGTTGTTGACGGCGTTGCTGCTAATGTAGTTTGTCATGTTGTGAAAGACGAATATTTAGAACACCCTATGTTGATAGGTCAGTCGTTTACTGAGCAGTCGCATGTTGCTGTCTATAAGACCGCTGATGAGCTTAGTTTTCTTGATTTAGGTCATGAAATGCCCTTTTCGCAAACGGAACTCAATGAAGATGCTACCGTTAAGCTATTTTCAGTCTCGGACATAAACGTTTGTGGTCTAGCTAGTGTTAAAACGATCGTGGAACCGCAGTTGAACGGTGAAATATTAGTAACCAGTAAGATTGTTGGCAAGCCCTCTCAGCAGTTCGTTGTGTTAGGGGGCATTTACCCAGCGAAAAACGGAGTGGTTAATATTTTAGTATCTCCTGTGTCATCGTCTAGTTTGATTAGGTCGGGAATGGTTTTAAGTCGCGGTACGGAGGTTAGGGTTGTAAATCGTATAGTCGCGTCTATTGACGAGCTGCCAGAACAGCACACAATTGACAAAACGCAAATACGTATAGGAACTTCAATTGACGAACCTCACCGCGAAAAGCTTTTAGCACTACTCGATAAATATGAACATTGCTTTGCATCAAATTTAAAGCAGTTAGGGTGTACTAACACAACGGAAATGATTATTGAGCTTAATAACAAAAAGCCAATTGTTTATCGGCCATATAGGCTCTCGCATAAGGAGCGAGAAAATGTTCGCACGATGGTAGATGACATGTTGGAAGCGGGAATAGTGAGGGAGAGTGTGTCAGAGTATGCTAGTCCTATCATTTTAGTTCGAAAGAAGGATGGCAAAATACGAATGTGCGTTGACTACAGGATGTTAAACTCCGTTACAATAAAGGAACGTTACCCTATGCCTAACATAGAGGATGAAATTGCGCGGTTGTCAGGACAAGCATACTTCGTCACACTTGACCTAACATCTGGCTACTACCAAGTGCCATTGTCCGAGGATTCGCGGCCTTTAACGTCGTTTGTCACCCCGGATGGCCAGTACGAGTTTAATCGTATGCCATTCGGGTTGGCTAACGCGCCGGCCGTCTTCCAAAGGATGATGCACAAGGTTCTAGGTCCCGCTCGTTATGATGGTGCTACATCATATATTGATGATGTGCTGATATATGGCCGAAATATTGACGAGTGCCTGACCAGGCTAGAGAAGGTCTTTCAATTACTGGAAAGTGCCAACCTCACACTTAATTTGACGAAGTGTGAGTTTCTCATGGACAAGATCGATTACTTGGGGTATGAGATAAGTGTGGCTGGAATAAGACCAGGGGACAAAAAAATTCAATGTGTGTTGAATTTTCCATGCCCAACTGATCAGCATACAATTCGACAGTTCCTCGGTCTGGTAGGGTACTTTCGGAAATTCATTCACAATTTCGCTACCTTGGCACACCCCCTGACAAGATTACTTACCAAAGATGCAGTCTGGACATGGACACACGAGCAGGAGACAGCTTTCAAAACACTAAAGGACAAGCTGGTAACTAGACCTATACTGGCAATTTTTAATCCCGACTATCAGACAGAGCTGCATACTGACGCCAGCAAACTGGGAGTTGGTGGCGTTTTGTTGCAGAAATCACCTGATGTGGATGCATTTAGACCGGTAGCGTATTACAGTCGCAAAACTTCCCCAGAGGAAAGAAACTTTCACGCTTACGAACTTGAGACGTTAGCTGTGATATGTTCTCTGAAGAAGTTTCGGGTATATTTGTTAGGACAAGATTTTAAAATCGTAACCGATTGTAGTGCCCTCCGGTCTACCTTCTCAAAAAGAGATATTCTGCCGAGAGTTGCGAGATGGTGGCTTCTTATGCAGGAGTTCCAATGCACCGTGGAATATCGTCCAGGTGCAAAAATGGCCCACGTGGATGCGCTTTCTCGTAACCCTGTATCAGATGAAGAAACTGTGCAAGTTTCTGAACATTATCCATCCGTCATGAGCATCAGTAACGAAGACTGGCTGCACACTTTACAATTAGGTGACACGGAGTTGTGTAGGATCCGTAATGTTTTAGAATCGGGTTTGGATGAAAATGATCTTAAATACATAGCAGACAATTACATTATTAAAGACAATCGATTATACCGGTATTTGGACGGAGATAAGAACAATATTCGTTGGGTCGTACCAAAGGGTGCAAGGTGGCAATTGTGCCGCATCAACCATGACGAAATAGGACATTTAGGAGTAGAGAAGACTTTGGAACGTATTAAAAAATCATATTGGTTTTCTAAAATGTCGAGGTTCGTTAAGAAGTATGTCAGTGCTTGCATAGAGTGTGCTTATGCTAAAAAAAATAACTCTGCAAAGGAAGGGTATTTATACCCGATACCTAAAATTGCAGTCCCGTTTCATACGCTGCACATTGACCACCTTGGACCCTTTGTCAAATCAAAACGAGGAAACACCCACCTTTTAGTAATTGTAGATGGGTTTACCAAATTCGTTTTCGCTAAACCAGTTCGCAATACAAAGACCCAAAGTGCTATCAAGGTGTTAGAAGACATATTTTACACATTCCGTGTACCTGATCGCATTGTTAGTGACAGAGGAACGTGTTTCACATCTCATGCGTTTAAGAGATTTTGCCTAGATAAAGGTGTGAAACACGTTCTAAACGCTGTTGCCAGTCCGCGCTCTAACGGCCAGGTAGAGAGGTACAACCGTACCATCCTTAGCTCTTTAACTGCTCAGAATTTGAACAGGGATGAAAGGGAATGGGATGTTACGGTTGGAAAGGTGCAATGGGGACTGAATAATACGATCCATAAGACTTTAGGTAGGACGCCATCTGAAATAATGTTTGGTACGTGCATGGACTCTGAAATAAATCCTAGGCTCAATGAGGTCCGTAATGAGACGCGTGAAACTTCTGACTTAACCGTTATTAGAGAAGAAGCCAAAAAAGCAATAGATAATGATCAGGAAAAGCAGAGGCGGAGGTATGATAAAGATAGGAGACCCGCGAGGGTCTATGCCGAAGGTGAACTTGTTAAAATCACAAAAACCGCTTTTGCAAATGACGGTAAAAGTAAGAAATTACAACCCGCTTATATAGGTCCGTATCGCGTCGTTTCGATACTAGAAAATGATAGATATAGGTTAACTGCAATCCCCGGCCTAACAGGGTCAAAGAACAAACGGCATACTACGGTCGCAGCTGATAGGATGTTGCCTTGGGTCAATATTGCCGCGCTGAGAGTAAATGATGATGTATCTGATAACGAAGAAAGTGAAACCGATAAAAGTGATAATAATGATTAAGAACTTATGTATGAAAAGTTTTAACTGAAATTCGGTCAATTATTATAATTATAGTTTGTAATTTTGTTGTATCTATATGTAATTAATAACGCAATTGATGTAAATGTTGTGCGCCATTAAGAGATACAAATTAATTTAATCATATTATTATGAATGTTATATTATGTTTGATTGTTCTTGTGTTTGACAGAACAGTGAGAATGGAATGGGTTCACTGTACTGTTGAATATGGATAAGGTTGATCACGAGAATGGATGGGTTCGTGATCAAATTAACGTGGCTTTATTTCGGTTCGCAAGAATGGATGGGTTTGCGAACAGAAGTATTGTTGACTTTACAAATATGTGTTTTTGTAAGAATGGATGGGTTTGCAAAAGCACATAGTTGATGTTGAACTTTGTACTCTTGCGGAATTGATGGGTCCCAAGAGTTGTTGATTATAAATGGTTGTCGATTTAATAATTAAATTTATATAAATTCATTTCATACTAAGGCTAGTTAGTGCATGAGGACATGCACAATGTCAGGATGGGCGACTGTAAGGGTTATTAAAATATTGTAATTATTTCTTATGAATTTCATAAATTATTAATTTACTATAATAACGTTTTATGTTAATTTAAAATAACGGTAACGTTATTAACAACGATATCTTGTGGAAATTTTAAAATATTGCGCTGGCAACACGACGCCGAGTGCGGCTCGGTGGGAGTGGTGGCAGCGCGCGGGCATTCGAGTGCACGCAGCGATAGTGAACGGTTGACTTAAAAAGATATTATATAGATTGTTTGTTCTTAACCAATAAGCTGTATGACTACTTGAGAAATACTGGATTAAAGGAGAATCTGGATCAAAGCTGGTAGTTTTATTAAAATACTACATACTACTACATACCATATTTCAAGTTTTTAGGTGTTAGGTATATCGTTTCGGAGTAGTAATACGTATTTCTCTTTTCACCCGTCATTCCCTCTTTAGACATTTTCCCGCGGTAAAAAGTAGGTAGATGTAAGTCGGATATCACCACACCTTTCATCAAAATCCGTCTAGTAGTTTTTGCGTGATGCATGTATATTACATTATATATATATATAACTATAGGTACCCTGACGGGGTACGCAGATGTATTCCATTTCTGGATATAGATACCCACTTTTCACGAGATATTCTTTGGACCCCTAATCGTGATAGGTTTAGCCCATCGACGTACCGGATCTTTTACACATGTCTCAGAAGTAATTCTGGGACCTGCGGGCTTTCTTCACAGTGTTTTCATTCACCGTCGAGCTAGTGATAAATGTGTTCGTAAGTTTTGAAAAACTCTTTGGTAGGCCTACCTACATGCCAGGATTCGAACCCGAGCTTGTCTGATTATCATCATGTGAAGTAACTATATATCATAACAGAAAATATTCCAAGTTATATGCATACATACCTTAACTTGAAAGAGGTTGGCAAAAGTATTTTATTCATGAAACCTCTAAACAAATGTCACGCTTTGTCTTAATTTAACTAAGGGGCACTGACATGACAGGGCCAGGGCACCTTTTTGCTTCATCCGCATTTATAAACTGCAGTATATTCGAAGAAATAACTTAAACAATATTTAAGATTAGATAATAAGACTATCTAATCTTAAATACCTACTGTATATTAAGCCTCAACCCAACTTTACACCCTTATTATACTATACGAGGGTTTGGAATTGCATCCCCCTTATTTTTTCCATTTATAAAGTGATCTTTAAGTAGCCTAGTTATTTAATTTGTATGGAGTTTTTCACTTCTAGTTTGTTGACAAGTGATTTTGGTGCGTATCCATATATCCGAGTAGACTACGCAGTTCCATGTCTGATGCCATAGAAATAAAACTAACACTCACATAATATACTTTAGATCTAATTCTAGAACTAGCCTTTGCCCGCGGCTTTGCTCACGCTGATCTGTTTACGTAGGTATGTTCCACTCTAGCGGAAGCTAGGTACTTTTTTATAACGTGACGTGACGTTTCGTAATTTTAAGAGATAACAATTTTTTGTCTGAAGATTATCGTTAACGATAACGAAGATATCGTTTATGACTTATGTCATTATCTACTATGTTAGTGATGTGATGTCCTGGCATCGTTCTCGGAGTCAGATAAGTTATTTCATTCGCGTCGCCACTGATTGCAATCCTAAATGCGATGGGCAGTTCATTGCGTTGCACAACTGAACAAGAGCAACGCACTGACTAGAAACACCTAATTTGCCTTTTGTAGTCGGTAGATACGTCCTTGATAGGAACAGTGGCGGACTAAAGCTGGGGTCCCACGGTCCGCTATTCTACGGATCAGCTACACTCAGCCGACGAGCACGGACGGCGACGCACCGCAGGCAGGGCTGGTCCGACGGTGCGTGTCGGTGTGTGTAGATGTTTTTATGTTGTCATAATGCAAAGCGAAAGAGAAAGAGAGAGAAGAGCGCACCTTTGAAGTTACCGACTCACGATGGATACGGGCGCACCGCCACAGACGTTCTGTGCTATCACGGACGAGGCCGGTCCCACGGTGCGTCGTGCGAGCTGGTCTGCGTGCATCCGCGATTTTACGGACCGTGGGACCCAAGCTTCAGGTAGGGCCGGAAGGGGCGGTTCGCCCCGGGCCTCTGGTCCTGGGGGGCCTCACAATTTTGGAAAAAGTTCTCTTAATCAAATCCTAAACAAGGTTAATAGTAGGCAGTTGGGTGTAGGTTGGAGGCTTCATAGATACAAATATGATTAAAGCTACGCTAAATTTACAGGCTCCCCAGGATCAGAGGCCCGCCCTGGGCCTGGGGGGCCTCCAAATCCAAAAATTCTAAGACCAGGGGGTCCTCATTCTGTTTTTCCGCCCCGGGCCTCCGACAGTCTTAGTCCGCTTAGTCTGCCACTGGATAGAAACAGTCGCTCGTGACGGTAGGAAGACAATGAGGTAGGTACTTACGATTATCCAGCTGGGTGGTCCAATGTCCATACCCTTCAAGTAACAGAATGAGTCTATCAATACATATAATAAAACTGCAACGAGGCCGTGTCTGCACATTATGTTTTTTGAACATTTTTGCAGTAGTGTAGATATACCTATCTATCACGTTTAGGGGTCCAAAGAATATCTCGTGAAAAGTGGGTATCTGAGTAGGTACCTATATCCAGAATTGGAATACCTCTGCCTACCCCGACGGGGATAAGAGGCGTAAGATTATTATTTTATTATTTTCTGTAAATAAATGTACCTACCTACATAAATTTCCAAATAGTTTGGGGATATAATATTACTTATATGTACGTAAGTGATATAACAAGAATTTTAGATGTTTCCTTATATAGACATTCAACTGGATGTGATGCGTGGTCTTGAGTCAACTGTTGCTCAACTTTACTGGGAACCGTGTCCCACTCAAGTGCTAACATGTTCAAGTTTTTTAATTTTATAGCCAGTGAATGTTGCCCTCGGTGCAAAAAATACGATCACCCGCTATCACCTACACTACCTACCAGTCTAGATAATAGGTACTAAGTAATACAACCATACGAATATTTTTTTATTTCAAACTGTGTTTGGTATTTAGGTACCTATATTTAAAAGTAGGTCCCCCGCGACGTTGCCCGCGTAGATCCCGTTTTTCCCGTCCGGTAGAATTTTTTCTTAGCGGACACCTCTAAATTTCAAGTGTAGGTACCTACAGCATTTATACCAAATTTCTGAGATTTCGCGATAAAACGGTGTTGAAAACAGATTTTTGAAAACATTTATGATTAAAAAACGGTTTTGTGGTAATATTTACATATAGTTCTTTCAGGAATGCGGACTAAGGCGCTTGCAAAAGGTCATCATTATTTAGTAGATATAAGTATTATATCGTCGATACCAAAGCAGACCCCAAAAGAGATGGCGGGAAAAACTGGACGCCTTCTTGAGGACATGGCGGGAGGAGGCACAGCACAGGATAGGGATAAATAGAGGGAGGAAGGAGAGGCCTTTGCTTAGCAGTGGGACAATACATAGGCTAATAAAAAAATAAAAGTATTATTATATCTGCCCAGCGACACGAGCTTCCTTTTCATAATTACCTCTAAACAAAAACGACCTAAGTACAAAATTGGCACTGCCTGTAATTTATTATAATAACTTCATTATTAAACGTAAGACTTAATATTCACATCAAGAGCCCGTCTACCCATGACCCGCGTTGCCGTCCGTTGCACCCGACTCACCATTTAACCACTGTGGGTGACTGTGGCACTAAAGTATCTGCCTAAGTAGGTATTCAGGGCGCGCAGATGCGCAGGCGCCGCTCCTGCAGATCGGGTGTCAGATCTCGTCTTGCAATGTGCAGTTGCATTGCCTTTGTAAGAGGCAAACTGAGTTAATCGTAAGATCGTGCTCAAATAAAAACCATTTTAGTGACATAAAGTCGGCTGTAGAATGATAATGATTCTGATGATGGAAATTTTGTTTTTTTATGTAAGTAGGTACAGTTTATTACACAGACCAAATTTATTTATTAGTAAATATCGTTGATACAGACCCGGTCCGGCCATGGGCTCACCCACCACCTATCACGTTTAGGCGCCCAAAGAACATACAGGTGAAACGTGGGTAAGTAGGTACCTAACTATTTCCAGAAATGGAATACCTCTGCCTACGCGGTCGGGGATAGTTTTTTTAATATGATATATACTTACTGGATGTTTTTTTACCGGCTGGAAAAAAAAATATGACGTACTTAAGTATATTTTTTATAGAGCCGAGTTATACACGAGATTAATTTTTAAATATACTAATGTTAATTGCAATTTACAAAGTCTAGAAAAGCACACACACTGCTTTCCAAACTGTGAAAAAGAAAAATAAGCAAATCGACGAAATATTTTAAGTGAACCTATCATTGAATAGGTAAGTATTTGAAAATCATCATGTTTAGGTTTCTTTTACCATTTTTCATTTCGAATAACTATTTAGGACTTATAACGGTTTAAAGTTGGTTACTAACGAAAAAGTATGAAATAAAAAAAGTTAATTTAAAAAATAAAATACCCGACTGCTGAAAGCGGAAACAACACCTATTAGTGAAGTAGGAAGTAAAGACTATGTGCTGCACAATCTTACAACAATCTCATGCAGTCGGCGGCCTATCACACCAAAATTTTTCCAGACAGTAAAAAATATCAGACACATACTGAAGATATACATTTCTGTCGATCTTGGAGTTCTGAATAGGTACCTACTAGTACCTACCTACCTCCTACTACCTAGCTAAGCTGTGTCTAGTGTTTGACTAATAGGTAAATTAGTACTAATGTCGTAATTAGGTACATGGTACATGTACCTACGTGGCAAGGTATATCGAAATGAAACAAACACGTAAACTTTTTTTTTTAAATGTAGGTACCTACCTACTTACTTAGAAAGTTATTTATGAAGATTATTGTTATACGATCTAGAGTAGCGCGGCCCGCCGTAATGTGGGAGCCCTTTAGAATATTTCGGTGGGTAAAATAATAATAATCTCACGCCTTTCATCTACGAGGGGGTAGGCAGAGGCATTCCATTACTGGATATACCCACATTTCACGAGATACATTGGACCCCTAAACGTGATAGGTGGTGGGCCCATCGCCGGACCGGGTCTATTTACACATGTCTCAGAATTAATTCTGAGACCTTTCGGTGGGTACTCTTGAGTTATTTCTTGTTCATCACTGACTTTTTCTCTTGATTTGCGCCCCTAATATCTGGCCGCCGTGGGCCCTGGGCCCGGGCCACGGGGCCTTAGAGCAAATCCACCACTGCTTAGTAAGGTAGCTCGACTACTGTACCTACATATAATATACTAGCGACCCGCCCCCGCTTCGCACGGCACGGGTGCAATGCTAACACTAAAACCTTCCTCTTGAATCACTTTATCTATTAAAAAAATCCGCATCAAAATCCGTTGCGTAGTTTTAAAGATTGCATACATAGGGACATAAGAACATAGGGATAGAGAAAGCGACTTTGTTTTATACTATGTAGTGAAGTGATAGTGATCTAACGGTTCTGCGCGGTTTCACCCGCGTAGTTCCCGTTCCCGTGGAAATACGGGAATAAAAAGTTACTCAGTGATAATGTAGCTTTTCATTGGTGAAAGAATTTTTAAAATCGGTCCAGTAGTTTTTGAGTTTATTCGTAACAAAGATACAAACATACAAATCTTTCCTCTTTATATCTAACTAGCGACCCGCCCCGGCTTCGCACGGGTGCAATGCTTATAAGAATTTTCTTTGCTATAAACCTCACGGAGCCCGAGACCTTTCCAACGAATGCAAAACCGTGGAAATCGGTTCGTGCGTTCTGGAGTTATATCGTCAGGAAGGAAAACCCGACTTATTTTTATATAGTAGATATTGGTATAGATAGTATAGATAATAAAATTGTAACTGGACAATGTCTGTAGGTACATAGAAAATATAGAAAACTTAATATGAGGGGTCTTTATAACATCAATAGATATAAAATAACTATTTTTTAGAATTTTTCTGTGTCCATCTGTACGTCCTTATGTTGGTACAGTCAAGAGCAAGTCAAGCTTGACACTACCAGTTTAAGCTGAGCTCTGATTTGTACTGCGCGCCATAGAATACAGGGTCGGGTCAAAGTCCAAAGTGTCAAGCTTAGCGTGCTCTTGACTGTACGCGCATCACGCAAAAACTACTGCACCAAATTGGATGCAGTTTACAGAGTTGTCCTGTTACCGGTCGGTCTAACTTAAAATGTGGTAGGTAGGTACATGTGACATCTTGACACTCCCGCCTAGCAAAGTTGTCGATGAGGTCGCGGACGTCTGCTATAGGAATATTTATTTTTTTAAAGTTTGTCTTTTCAAAGCAATATTTAAAAAAGTGGAAGGTCAAACAGTCAACCAACCTCCATTTCCTCAAACTGTGAAAGGTCGTCACTATAAAGTCACTAGATTATAAAAACAAATGAAAGCTTATGTACCTAGTTACCTAGTTACTCATCTTCGCTGGCGAATTTTGTGGTTCAATCAAACGCGGATTACACAACTCCCTTTTACTTAGTTACGCGCACAAACAAATCGATCGAATCTGGTGGCGTATTCACGGAGACTCGATACCGTTTCCGTTCGATTCAGATCGAGTGAAAATTTTTCCGATAGTCGATAGATTCGACTTCGGAAACTTTGTTCTAGGCGTTTCTGACAGCCACGAAAAATTTTCATTTTCGATACCAACATCAGCCCATCTCGAAAGTGTTCGACAGATTTTCCGATTTCGAATATTGAAGCTCCATGAATATGCCTACTGAAGTGCCTAATATAATAACACTAATAAAAAGCGATCGTCATTATATGTTTATGTCCCAATAAATTATAATCAAACTAAAAATTAGGAATAGTGGAATTTTTATTTATACCTCAATGCAATTTACAAGGCTGTGAGTCTTTAGATAGTTCTGTTTAAATGCAGATTTATTCATTGATATGCACTACACTACGAATATGTGTTTATTTGTATGACATAAACAATCTAAACTTTAGGTCATACACAAAATGTGTAACTGATTGTCCAGCGTTTAGTTCAATCGATCCTGATTCCTGAGAGTTTTTTTTTTGCATATGAGGGGAAAATGCCTTACGCGTAGGTGGTAGCGGGGACGAAAGCCAGGTCATGTCAGGCTTGCACTGACTAAAATCTCCCCCCATACTGTTCCTCCTCTCGCCCTGAGTCCGAGCCACTGGAAAACAGTTTCTTTCGTGACTAGGGTTGCCAGGTCGCCGAACAGACAAGCCAGTTTGGCCAGACACCCTACATTATTGTGGATTTTGTGTCTCAGTAGGTAGGTACGACCAAAAATTTTATGTCGGCTTTATCCGGCCTCGCGGTCGCGGGTTCGATCCCCGCTCGGGGCCAACATTTGTGCGCATGAACTTGTCTGTTGGCTTCGTGTCTGGGTGTTTAGCTTAATATTTATTTAAGTACGTATAGATATCTGTTTGTTTAGTACCCATCCATAGTCTATAGTACAGCTCTGCCTATTTTGGGACTGAATAACCGTGTGTAAATTGTGTTGTATTTATAATTTTCTTGGTAGGTACTTAACTTCATTAAATAAATAAAGAAAAAAAAAAGACGTCCGTCCGTCCGTCCGTCCGTCCGTCCATCCGTCCATCCATCCATCCATCCATCTACTATCATAACTTGGGTTTGGATTATGCCCAATAAACAATATCAACAAGACTGCCGAAAACAAACGACGTTAGACAATGCACGGCCTTCAAGCCACGCCTCCGTGCCCGTCGGAGTGGGGAGCGTGAGGTTTTTTTCGTTACGGAATTTCTGGATTCGGTCCCCGCGCTCAAGGCCCGCGATAGAAGCTATGCAATAGCTTAAAAAATATCCAATAAAAATCCGGAGGGGTAGGTATTTAAAAAAGGATAAAGCATGATTTTGAAAAATATTGATGGCCATAAAATTAATGGTGTACATTGTCATAATACCCAACAAATTAAGTACAATAATGATGACCTTCCATTATATAAAGCAGTGAGTTGCCACACTTTTATTTAGATGCCAGTGCAGTGCAGTGTAATGGGTAATTATTAGTGCTTACACGCCTCTACGGCCTTCTCTTAAAATTCATCTTGATTTGAACATTTGAGTATGTGCTATCGTATGAGAGTGATCTTAACTTTGCTGACTAAAACTAAGCTGATATGTGTAAGCAGTGTTTGGAAATTAGAATAAATTTTGTATTAGAAATCTTAATTATTATTATTATTATTATTATTAATCTTTTGTATTAGAGCAGTGATAGCCCGGACGGTTAAAGAGCCGGCCGAAAATCAGTGAGGCTCGGGTTCGAATCCTGGCATGTACCAATGAGTTTTTCAAAAACTTACGTACATATTTATCACTAGCTCGACGGTGAAGGAAAACATCGTGAGGAAACCCGCAGGTCTCAGAATTAATTCTGAGACATGTGTAAAATAGACCCGGTCCGGCGATGGGCTCACCACCTATCACGTTTAGGGGTCCAATGTATCTCGTGAAATGTGGGTATATCCAGTAATGGAATACCTCTGCCTACCCCCTCGGGGATAAAAAAAAAAGGCGTGAGATTATATTATTATTATATTATATTTAGAAATCTAAACACGATTACTGAAATAGGTTCTAATTCCACTTGAGTAATTTTGACTACCAACTCACGTCTTATCCCCTAGGTCATACATACATACCTACCTACATATACTCACGCTTTTTTCCCGACGAGATAGACGGAGACTAAAGACCGCCACCTGCTACGAAGCCAAACCCAGCTGGTACACCTCTCGATGCTTTATATCCACCCAAATCCATCAACCGACTATACATGCTCGTTAGTTTCTCCTCCATCCCCGTCGTATTCCATATATTTATACCCTAAAAATAAAACTATATTTCTCTTCTTAGAATAGTTCTTAGAATTAGAATAGATCTTAATTTATGAGTAACACAAAATAATAAGTAGGTAGGTATTACTTATTTATAATTAATATTTCATTATATTTCACGACGTAGTCATCATATTACAGTATCTGCACTGACGAGTGAAGACACTTTTTTCTCAAATATTGCAACCCCGCGCGTATGATCCGTCCCGTAGTCACAAAACCGTTTCCCATCGTCCAAGGTTTCAGATTACTCATCATTATCTCAGAGATGACCGAATGCCGTTCTCCTGCATTGAAAGTATTTTTTATTTGAATTAATCTAGAGTGAATAGATCAGCTGAGATTCTGCGTTATATTGACCGTCGTGAACTATTGTGAACACCGGTAATGCTAATGGTTGATGGTCAGTTACCTAATCGTACGAGTTTCGCATATAAACGTAACATCGTACTTATTCTAAGCTTTGGACAGTCGTGTCATAATATTATGTACCTACCAGTTACTAGCTACATTTCCATATATAGCACTACGATTACAATTACCTATATGCCAAATCATGGTAGAACTTTTTCCTTTCTAACACGCTTATTTGTCGTAACTATAGTTGTTTATGTGTCAAGCTCAAGCTCCATGTGATCTTGACTGTACCTACCTATTCTATTTTCTGCTTCACTGTGGTAGGTATGTTTCACACCACTTATTGATGTACTTACTACTCAAAAGGCGCCCAACGACGTCTCGCCCGCACCGCACGGATTGTTCCATTCCAAATTCTTTCTTGATATCTACCTATACATCCAACCTACATCTAATAAATGTCTGCCCAGATTTAGGGCGCCCAGCGACGTTGCGGATCCCGTTTTTGCCCGTTCCCGTTTGAATTTCGCAAAATACTTTATTAGTTTTTAGCATTTATACTTTCGGAGATTTAATAAGTGACTTGAGTGAGTTGTCACTAGTTCGACGGCAAAGGTGAGAAAACCTGCAGGTCCCAGAATTGATATCGAAGCATAGGTATATAAATAAATACAATATAATATAGATTCGGAGTAAATTACATCATAGATCATCCTAAAATTTGTGAGACTGACAGTTACTTGCAATTTTAATTGGAGACCTTGGCTTCCTGTTACAATAGCTGACCCATCTATCGAACGCAAAATCCACGGATCGAGAATCAATAAAGTATCCACCACCAAGCGCATAACCAAAAGTCCTACCATCTATAAAATAATGGTGCTACGCAAATGAAATTTATTACCGAGCATTTAAAGGCACTCCATCTTTAGTGCGTAATTAATTATATATAATAAACATAATCTAATATTTACTCGCTCTAAAACAGAGGTTAAAGTTAACAAGTGATGGTCATTTAACCTTGCTTCTTGCTTGATGAACAAGTAAACAGGTACTTCATGTACCTACTTAGGTAGGTAACGTACTTGAGGCTGAGTCATCAGCAGCAGTACCTTTGTAAGATACACCACCGTGAGTTTAGGGTTCCGTATACAAAGAAAGTGTTATAAGTATGTCTGTCCTTTTTTGAAGGACTGTATATTTTTAACCGTATCTTTATATAACGATAAACTGACTCACTGTTTGGTGATATATCAACGCGCAGCCTAAACCGCTGAGTCTAGAGACTTGAAATTTTGCACATAGGTAGATAGCATATATACAGTGTAGGCATCTACTAAGAAAGGATTTTGCAAAATTTAACCCCAAAGGGGGTGAAACAAACGTGCTCGAATGAAGCCGCGGGTAAAAGCTAGTTGGGTATAAGTTAGTTATTTTGTACCTCAGCACAGCAAAGTACCTACTAATCATAGAGTGACTGCAAACTCTAAAATAAAACTACAAATAATAAAGGCATAATTTGAGTCCGGCTTGCTGTAAGGATTCCGAACTGATTATTAGAAAAGAATTCTTTTTGGTAAATAATAACACAAATTATATCGTGTAATGGTTCGGACAGACCTCCAGGTACGCCAGTCCTACTCACACTTAGCTGGTTTTTAAAACAATTAAGATATATATATCACCAGCAAAACTTCCGCATTTGTGTTAGCTTTTAGTTAGTTAACTAGTCCTTTTTTAAAACCCTACCTAATCTAACCGGCCGCTTCGGGCGATAATCGTAGGTACTTTAGCGTAGAATAACATTTAGCGTAGGCCCGCCTGATTGCACTGTTTCGTAATTTTCGAATTGATTAATTATTAGAATATTACTCGCGTTTAGTGGACGTACCTAAATATATTTTAATGTGCTGATATTATCAAGTTGCAGAGAACGTTATGTAGATACATCTATTGCAGACCTAAAATCCATGATTACAGGTTTTTTTATATACTTAGGTAAGTATATTCTTTTTTGAAGAGATTCATCTTTTATGTGAAAAGACGAATACAAATAAGCACCTAATACTTTTTTTACAGACTATACATAAACATTAACTTTCAATCAATATCATCAGAAAAAGTAAAAAACATGACCTAGCCACAGAAAGTAAGTTAAGTGAGAAACTATATGCAACGAAGATGAGGTGAGGCCATAGAATACTGATGTGCTGGCTACTGTCATAAACAGCTACATGATTGCGTAGTTGTTACAATAGAAACATTACAACTAGACGATTACCCACATGATGTTATTTTTGTTAACCGAAGTGTTACATTAAAATCAACCAGTTACTTACATTGTAAATTTTTACCAACTTCAATCTACGCATTTTAACGGGTGTTTTCTATTTTATAAAAGATATATATATCGACGACGATGTTCGAAGACCTCCTAACTAACAAAAAGCTAATTTTACAGGAGGCGAAAAAAACGTTTTAATTCTTTTTGTACCTATTTTATGAAAATGTGTTCTAAGCAAGTTTTTATTAAATGGGGCTGCGAAATTGATGCTAGCATTGATTTTACATACAGACAAGTGGTTTCCAAGTTAGTGTTAGTTAGGAGTTATTAGTTTCACTAATGTCCATGTCCAACTTATTTTGATGAAGTTAAGAGGTATTACTTAATAAAAGTTTTAGGAAATAATTACGAAAATCTTTATTAGATGACCAATAAAATAAGTCTGTAACTCTCTATTAGTAATTGAAAACTTATTTCTATTGCTAAGCCTCACAAACTTCATTCTTCTTCTAAAAAAACATGCACTCCGGGAGTGCCGGCAGAAGTGAAAACTTGATTATCGATTTCGGTGTTACAACACTACTCTCCAACCGTTTTACGGTTTTTCGATCAGCACACGTGACCTGACGCGAGTTTCACAGTTTTTACCCATCTCGCAAAAGTGCTCAACGCCGCTAAAGAAATTTTCACTTCAAAAAAACTAACTAACTGGGACTACTAAATACAATTGGTAAATGAATCCCTTGACGCGAACGTACGCCTTAAAAGCGAGGAGGACTTGATTGAAGCAGTGGAAATATTTAACACTACCGTCCAAAAAGCTGCTTGGGAAGCTACACCAGTAAAGAATTCAAATAGCCCAAACACGGTGTTAAGAATCTCGCAGAAAGTGGAAGAAGTTATTGCACAGAAGCGCAAACTAAGGAAAGAATGGCACAAAACTAAATACCCGCCTCTGAAGACAAAGCTAAACTTCTTAAGGAAAAAACTATCGCTACTCCTGAACAAGGAAAATAACTCAAGTATTCAAAAATTAGTTTCCACACTGGATCCTACTTCAGCCACCGACTACTCACTGTGGAAAGCCAGAAATTATTTGAAAAAACCTGTTGTACCATCTTTCCCCTTGCGCCAAAGTAATGGCGACCGGGCCAGAAGTGACACCGAGAAGGCAGAAACATTTGCGGAGCACTTGGCTAAGGTATTCACACCACATCCTTATGATGGACCTCTTGCACACATTGAAGAATTCGGGAGTACTCTTTTCACCCTGTGCCAATCATCACCGGACCAAGGATGCTCAAAGATAACAAAGGGTGAAGTAATGACTGCCATTACAAAGTCAAAGATAAGAAAGCCCCGGGTACGAGCTTTTAACTTTTATACAAACATAGGATTTTTATTTCTCACATATTTGTTTAATGCTGTAATCCGAATGGCATTCATTCCACCACAATGGAAATTGGCACAAGTTAAGATGATCCCAAAACCCGGGAAAGACCATTACGTTACGACCCAAAATCTTACAGACCAATTAGTCTCCTCCCTATAACTTCCAAACTTCTCGAAACTCTACTCTTGAAAAGGCTCATGCAACAAATCCAAAATAAAGCACTTGATTCCTGACCACCAGTTTGGATTTAGGCATAAACATGGTACCATCGAACAGGTCCATAGACTGGTAAATAAAATACATCAATCATTCGAAGAAAGATGCTACTGCTCTGCTGTGTTCCTCGACATCTCCCAAGCTTTCGATCGTGTCTGGCACGAACGTCTATTATATAAGCTCAAACATCTTCTCCCGAGCAGCCTGTTCTATATACTACGATCATATCTGCGAGACCGACAATTCCTAATAAAGTATGGTGAGGAAATAACAAGCCTACAACCCATACATGCTGGAGTACAGAATCGGACCTTGTACACAGGGTAGTGTACTAGGTCCGATTCTGTATCTCCGGCACACATGCGATCAACCAATAGGTGAAAGTTCAACAACGGGAACCTTCGCGGACGACACTGCTATTCTAGCATGTCACAGCAACCCTTCAACCGCATCACAAATGCTACAAGGCGACCTGAATGAAATCTCGGGATGGTTAAAAAAATGGCGCATAAAGGCAAATGAAGCAAAATCTGTTCATGTAACATTCACGCTTAGGCGAGAAACTTGGCCATCTGTCACTCTTAATGATATCCAAGTCCCTCAATTGGACCATGTCAGTTATCTCGGGCTACATCTGGATCGTAGACTCACATGGAAACACGTGTTTGATGGTAGATAGGAGGTATTGGCAGCAAAATTAGTTCGGAAGTAACTTAGGATATATTCGTTTTGGTAAGTTAGAATATATTAGCAGCAGCAGCAGGCTAACACGCTCAAAGCGTGATATTAGGAGGTATTCTCACTATGAATTTGTGGCGTTATTTATTACAAAATCACTTCGGAGTCTTTGCCAGTCGGTGCGAAATTGAACTCTAAGTACAGTGGCATAGATAACTCATTTTGGCCCCGGGTGTCAGTTAGGAGGTATTCGAACATCGTCGTCGATATACATATATATATATATATATATATATATATATATATATATATAGATATTTTATATCTATGTTTGTTTGTAATGAACAGGCTCCGAAACTAAATAACCAATTTGAAAAATTCTTTCAATAATATAGTTAACTCACTTTACGCGGGTGAAATCTAGTAGGACACAGAACAGCTAGTACTAGGTGATAATGATAACAGTCAGTCAGTCATACCTAAATATTGTGTATATATATCAAGTAATATTTCAAGATAATAGATACTAATTTCGGGTCAAAATGAGATTGAGTTACTAAGACCGTGTCACAGTGATAGGTATCTATCTAGGTACTTACCATCGGAAACGAACGACAGACTTGCGAACTGACAATGGAAGATAACCCGAAACTTTATTACAATAATACATAAAGACAAATCCCGTATTTAATTTATTTAACTTCTTGTATCAAGAGAATGTACCCTACACATGGCGAACTTCATGCCTAATGCCGGTATAAGTGGAGGTTAAAACTATCAATATTAGAATACATATATATATCAATCACACACTTAGATACATACTGAAGATAAGTACATGTAAGTATCTAATACTTACCCAGATTTCAAATAAAACAAAGGCTTTACATACTTGCTAGTGAAACAATCAGCATGACTTATAAAAAAACTTCAGGAAGAATCTCCAAACGTTAATTTTTAATGAGAAAAAACAGTCTAAAATGACGTAAGTGTGACCTACATGTTCCTAATGTACCTACCTACCTACATAAATCACGACGCAGCGTACAACATAATAACGTATCGCGAAAATACTTTCAAGTTCAACCGAAAAGCTTCCCTGAGAAGAATGATTAACATTTTATGTAGGTACCTACGTACCTATGTATTTTATAAAAACTATTCTAAGAAATAAAAAAAACAGAGCGGAAACATGCAAAAGGTCAGGTTATCTAATGAGAGAGGATAGAAAGAAATAGCCTAAGAAAGTGTTAAGTGACAGTGGTGAGACGGTTTGAAAACATTTGCCGAACAAATTATAGCTAATCTTTTACTTGGGCGTCAAACAAGTAAACAAATGTCCGCTGTGGTTACGACAGGCAAAGGACTGAGATAATTATTTTTTTACATTATCAACCCGTAACAGCCCACTACTAAGCTCATATACTTAATATGAGGAAATATGGGCCATAATATCCCACGCGAGCGCGGGTTATTGTGTTAGGCTAGTGGTCATCTGTCAGAATCTTTCACCCAAGGGTATCTGACATGGCTTAGGTACCTAATGAATTTAATTGTGCGTAAACACAAGGCAAATATATATATTTAAATTAGCGTTGCATGCGCGTATTTAGGTTTTCCTCGTTCCCTTGGGAATTGGTGGGCAAAAAACACTTGAATGTGAAAATTTATATGATGACTAGTGAAACGTTTTCAGAGTTTATAAATCTCTATTATTCTAAGGTCTTTAAGTCAAGATAAGTACCGAATTAAGGTTTTAATTCGGTGTTATTGTTATAACAATAACAACTCTTAACTATTAGTTATTATTCTAAAACGCTATGAAATAATTCGTATTCCTAAGTTATCCCGATCCTGAGGGAATTGCACACCCAGAATGGGTCAATAGGTTAATGGTCGGACTCACCCGAAGCTCCCGACGCGGCGACGTCACCGCGCAACCTGCTTGTGAAGATACGAGAGCACTGCGGCTGCAGGGACAATGCATTGCGTCACCGAGCGGCCGCGGATCAGCTTCCGTTCGCCTCACGGCCCTCGCCGGAGCACCCGAGTGGGAGATGCCTTCCACATATATATAACGCGAGACCACAGACCCCTCAGCAAGCAGTTACCACAGCTTCAGCATGAAGGTAACAATCTCACAAAATACTTAGCTGTCATCAGTGTTCTCGTAATAAGTTTCAAACATTCGTAAAAGGGGTCTTGGTATTCCGACTCATAAAAAGACTTGAGTTACGAACGTCTTTTAAATGTGCATCCGTATTTGCGTAACAAAATGCACATTTCTCACAGATTTTAAGTTCTACTCATCTTCCTCATTGCTCTCGAAACTTATCACAACAGATCGTAATTACACCCGTAATATCAAGAAAATACATAGCCAAGCAATTAAAAAAATGTACTACAGACTTTTTTAACTACCCAGATGCTCTATCACATATTATTTGAGCTTACCTTCACTGTTTTTCTTTTACAGGTATTCGTTTGTCTGTTAGCACTGGCCGTGGCCGTAAATGCCGGTTTTATCGGCGGCGGCAGCGGTGGTTGGTCCGGCGGCGGTGGCGGTGGCGGCTACGGCGGCGGCGGTAGTGGTTGGTCCAGCGGCGGCAGCAGCGGTTGGCCAAGCGGCGGCGGCGGCGGTGGTGGTTGGAAACTAAGCAGTGGCAGCAGCGGCTGGCCCAGCGGTGGTGGTGGCGGCTGGTCTAGCGGTGGCGGTGGATACGGCGGCGGCGGCAGCGGCGGACGTGAGTCTTTGTTGCCTTTACTAGCTTAGATAAATATTGCTCGTCCCGCCTTGCTCTGCAGCTGACTGCCAGGTCAAGGTTTTAAAATCAGATTATCCGGAGGGTTCAACATAAAGAAGTAAGAATAAAGACCCTGTTTTTTTGACCCTGTTCCCAACTTGAAGTATACCTACCTACTGCATAAGACGATATTACTTGCCAAATTTCATAGTTCTAGGTCAATACCTATATTTTGATTACCTACATTGAGTGTCGAAATATACGTTTTTTGTGGCATAAACGACCGTATCTGTTTTTTTCACATCTTCAGGCGACTGTACCCCTGAGTACCTATACGGTTTTAAATTCAACCCGATACCTTCACGAGTTCCCGAGATATTTTTTTTATTTTATTTTATAAAGGGTCTTGAAAGGTGATCATACTGATCATACAAGGCTTCCGTTCTATTTCTTTTGAGGTACGGCACCCTAAGAATAGATCTAATCACTATTAAAAATGTTGAAATGATAAATTTTATTAACCTCTCAACAACGTCCGAAACAGTGACAATGGTTTATTTTGTGCGAACTTTGACCATGACCAGAATGCTGATGTTTTGTTTTCTTTTCCATGGAGCAGAGGTGAAGATCATCAAGATCATCACTACTGGCGGCGGCGGCGGTAAGTTTATTTCTTTACCCTCGTTTTTATGTAAAGTAAAGACACAATTTTTCCAGCTGAAAGTAATTTCTGCTTTAACTTAAAATAATTGAAAGATCATCTTTTTTACAAAAATGTTCTATTATCTCTCTGATAAATCAGATTAGAAATTACCCGATTTACACAAGCTTTGAACAAAGGCGACGCGGTCACAGAGTCACTCGGCTATACGCCACATACTAGATATTTCACAATTATGTCTGAATAGGTCCATTCTTGTCTTCTACAGTGCAATACTGTGGGTAGTTACCAACCGCGATAAGACAAGGCATAGGAAACCTAACCTATTAATGTGTTGAAATGATGCTAGGTACTTAATTTTTACTTTGAGAATGGGTAGCTTTAATGCTATCCCCTATAGAACACCTGGCTTTAAAATTTAGTCTTGGCAAATCATTTCTCAATACAACATATCCAAAATAATTTGTGAACAGATAAAAGTAAGTACTTACCTAATTAGTACATACCATAAAAAGATACATACACATTTAATATACCTTTTACTCATGTGCCTACGGCTGCCGGGGTAAAGATAAACGTTTGAGTGTCGGCATTGCACAGATTGCAGGACAACAGGCATCAAGCAATACCTAGTCCGTAACAATTAGGTACATTGGTGAAACAAACTGCTTATACTGCTATAAGTATGCATCAATTCGTTAAAGTAACTAGGTACAACCCAGGTTGCCGTACCTGAAAGGTAGGTACCTACTAACAATTATTTATCAGACCTCTGCTTTTTGTACGTGTGGGTATAGTTTTAATTACTTTATCACGGGTCGTATTTTTTTGAATACAATGTACAAGTAAGATCTTAGAAGGATTTTAAGTGTAATCTGTAGATTAGATCGGACGAGGGTCAACCATTCGCTAAGAGCAGACAGCGTGTTTCGTAATATTCGGAGTCTGGGCATTAGGATATGTCGGAGAGACGCTTATTATTTCGAATGCGATGTTTTGGTACTTCTCCGGTTCAAGGTTTAAGTTAGTAAGTACCTACTTGTAGATGCATTAATAATTTATTATATGAAGTTAGGTATTTACTTACTTTATTAGATTTTGCGATTTCATAGTTACAAATATTTTCGACAAAAACATGTTATGATCGCATGCACTCGTAGTACTGTGTCATGTTCATTTCATATACTTAGTCTCAATTATAATAATGTATAGTTTCTGGTAATTTATGACTTTAAAAGTCGATCTAAATGAGAGATACTTACCTAAATAAGAGGCAAATGCAATGGGTCTTCATGTAGGTAGAGCGCAATCATGGAGATACTATATACTTACAATCTTCCATGAGCGCAATCATGAAAGATGAGCTATAATAGTACCGAATTCCTACTTACAATTTGGTATTACTCTCAGGTGGCGGACACGGCGGTTGGTCCGGCGGCGGCGGCGGCGGCGGATACGGAGGTGGTAGCGGAGGTGGTTGGAAATCCGGCGGTGGCAGCAGTGGATGGTCCAGCGGCGGCAGCGGTGGTGGCTGGAAACTCGGAGGCGGCGGCGGTAGCAGTGGATGGTCCAGCGGCGGCAGCGGTGGTGGCTGGAAGCTCGGAGGTGGTGGCGGCAGCAGCGGTTGGTCAAGCGGCGGCGGCGGCGGCGGTGGCTGGAAGCTCGGTGGTGGTGGCGGCGGCGGCAGTGGTGGATCTTCCGGCTGGTGGTGATCTTACCTTGTGATATAGTACAAATTTCGACAATACAGTGATACCTCTCTAATCTGTTGTTTCCATTTGTAGTAACTACGCACCTTCCCTACAACATACGTATACCTACCGAGCTTGTTCAGGGGCTTGTATCTAATGTAAATTGGTTCAGAAAATGTGTATTGGTTCCGAAGTTCTGAATGGTAACTCCCGCCATTACCAATATTATTAAATGAATACCACGAGCAATTTATTTTCCTTCGGTACTTAACTACTTACGTGATCACGCAGAAAAAGACTATCTATCACATTCTACTCTGGGAATCTCACTTGCTTATGTTGTTTTATTACTTACGACATTGATCGAGGGTCTTCACTAAGGCTACGTTATAGCCATATTATACCTACTCGTACTTAGGGCGCATGAGCGCAGGTCGATTGACCGGGGTCGACAGCGGTCGCCTTAGCCGAAATCGGCTGGAACCGATCATCATCATCACGTACTGCTGACTTGACCGACGAATGTATTATAAACACTATATTAATAATAATGTTCCAAGAAAAAAAATCATCCTTTATGAAAATAAAATACCTACTCAACATGTATACATATTTTTTGGTGGTTAGAAGTAGGTACCTATTATTATGAATATAAAATTTATATAGTAGGTAATAGGAAATACTAACGATGTGCCCAGGGTACGACTGGGACATTACTTTTGACCTATTTGAGAGAAACAATTCTTTCAATATTTTGATATGACGGGCCTGTTGGCTCAGTTGGTAGTGACCCTGCCTTCTGAACCGGAGGTCGCGGGTTCGATTCCTGCTCGGGGCCAACATTTGTGTGCATGAACATGTCTGTTGTCGTGTCTGGGTGTTTAATATTTATTTAAGTAAGTCTATCAGTTATTTAGTACCCATATACAGGCTCTGCCTAGTTTGGGACTGTGTGTGAATTGTGTCCCACAATTTATGATTATTATATGGCAGAGATGTACTCTTTTCATCAGAATAGTTATCCAAAAACATAATAGTAACTTAGAAACATTTATTGCATGCAGCATACTTACGGTATAAAATTTACATAATTATATCACTTACAATAAGATTATAACTTACTGATCATTGCCCATGTGAGGTTAATAATTTAAATTAAAAGGTGTCCAAAATTTTTCTTTATCTGTTAATACGAATTACTATGTTAAAAAATATACAATACTAGGTATCCTGATTTTTTCGTAACACAGTTCTAAAAAAGATTTTTTGTTTGTTTGTTTACACCAGCATTTTGATCTCCAACCATGCTACGACTACAGGATTGTATACATTTTTTTTCTTTTGTCACTGTGTTTAACCGATGATTGGAAAGATTTCCTTGAATTTCTTGTATATTTGAAGAAATTGTTTATATCGCAAAATGGTTTTTCTTTTTGCTTTTAATTGTACTTCTGTTCACTGAACATACTAACAGAATGTAAAGATTAGAAAACAAGAGAGCCTCAGATTAAATAAAGTTATAGAGAGCCACTACTCAATTACAAAAAAAAAACGAATACTATAATAACAAGTTACTCATTTAAAGTATGAATAGAATTCAATTCAATTTCATCAAAGTTTCTGTTTTTCTTCTCAATTTTTTTCTTGTTGAGTTTTATCCTTTTTCTTTTGTTGGGGTCATAATTTTCTTTTTCAGAAGAATCAGTGCTGTTCGGTGACAGGCCGCGCTCTCCTCTTCTCATTCTTGATTGAAGATCGTTTAGATCCAATTCGGTAAATACTCCAAAATCTCTGTAATTTACTTGCAATTTAATTTATTTAATATATTTTTATATTGTACAATATCATATTTTTTTAATTGCTATATTTTTTATAAACTTAAAAAGAATATGAATCACAATTACTTGTTACAATCATAAACTACTCTACATTATCTACTACTACTCGACATAATTATAGAACTTAATTTATTTGTAATGTATGGTATTTTCAACCAAGTATTGTACTAATACGAATTTTAAACGTGAAACATTCTCAGGGATGTTTGTTACTCTTTCACACAGAAACTACTGAACAGATTTTGATTAAACTTTACATAACGATAGCATAAACATTAATATAACAGATAGACTACTTTTTATCCCGGATCGCGGAAAATGTCACCGGTAAGTGATAGTGTCAATATATTTCATCCAAGTTGTTACTAAGTAATTTGAATCATCTCATTGCTAGCATTAATAAATACAACTTACATCGCATCACTAGACCTATGGACATCTGCTGTTACTTTCATGACACTTGATTGGTTCAGATCATCATCACTGTCAGAGTCAGCAATCACCAATTCCGTAGCCTCTTTTGATGTGTTATTTTGGATAATTCTAGTAGATTCTGGTAATAACACCTGTTTAGAATGTTTTCCTTCTGTTGCTGCTTCCACAGTAAACAAATCGTCACTGTGGTTTTCTTGTTCAATATTATTTTGTCGCGATGTCTTGTTTTCTACAAGTTTCTCACTGGAATACTTAAGAGTATTATTGGTAACAGTACTATTCTTATTATTCTTATGAAGTATTCCCTGTATTTCAGTCTGTACAGGAACAGATGCTTTACTGCCAGTAGAGTTATGTTGTACAGTTGACACATTGATAGTTGTTATAAAGCTGTGACTTTCAACTGTTATTTTGACATCTTTCGACTGGCCTGCAGTTCTGTCATCAATTGTGTTATTTCTAACATTAACACTGTTGCAAAGATTGCAAGTTTCTACAAGGTAACTCTTCTTAATAAATGGCACAGTGAGGTTTGATGAACTTTGTTCAGGAGATAAATGATAGCTAGATTGTGTTTTTTTGCACTTATTTGTGTTTTTTACAATTTTACTGTCTTCTAGTCTAACTGAAGGCTGCGAAGAGACATATGTTTCTTTTTCATTGGCTTCTAGTACAGCAAGCAAGGCCAACTTGTCTTTATCAACAGTTTCATTATGATTTTGGGAGTCATCAATAATTATTAGTTCATCTTCATCAACCACAATTCCACTTTCATCTTTATCATTTTTTTTACCATGTTGTTGTTTGTTGTGGTCATTAAATTCTTTTCTTAGTCTTTTTGTGTACGGAGTTAATGAGTCTTGTTTTTCAACGGGTTTCAAATATTTTTCTAAACAGGATTGGTTCTCAACAATAGTCAGAGCTGTTTTATAATGTGAACGCTTTCTGTTTGTTTTTTTAGACACATTCTCCTGGACTTTGTCTAGGATAATATCAGCCCTTTTCTTAATGGGAGTTCTATTATAGTTTTTACTGGGTAGGGATTGATGTTGATTATTCACATTCAGATCAGCAAACGGTCTCCGGGAATATTTATCTGGAACATTCTTTTCGTTTTTATCAAGCCACTGTTGAACATAATTAAAAGAATTTTCCATTTTCAATCCCTTAATAGGCGAGGTTTTTTCTCCGGGATAATAAGATAGCCTCCTGTTTTCTTTATTTTTTATTGATTCATTTAAACTTTTTCTTTTATTACAGTACTTTACAGGTGCTTGGATGCATTCTGGGAACAATTCTTTCTCTATTTTTAATGTTTCAGAGATTCGTTTCCGCTTATATACTGAAAGAAAAAGAAGACTTCATCAATAAAATGGACCATTTATTACAGAACAGGTACTACATGGGTACTCATAGACATACATGACTGCATATAGCTTGTAGGGATTCACATACCATCCAAATTAAATGCTTCTTGACACTTATTCAGAAGTTCTATGGCGTTTTGAGCATTTTGAGTCAGAACATCGTCTTGAACTGGCTGTTTATAGGTAGCTTCAGGAGGTGTAAGGCAGAGTAGGCAGTGCGTGTCCTCCGCCACGCAGTCACCGCAGCCTGCGTGTCCACAGGGGTACCTCGCGCGAGTTCCTCCCAATTTATCACTGAAGAAAACAAAGGCCTTAAAATTTACGAACAACAAACAATATACGTACAAATAAACGTAGGTAGTGTATGAGATGAGAAACTAATGTTTCAAAACTACGTCTTGTTTATTTACCAAATTGCGCAGCGGCAGCAATCCGCGATGGTTTTCACACATTCAACAATTGAATCTATGTCAATAGAATCAGACATGACATTAATCTCATGTTTAGTTGATTTGATTCTGCATTAGAACCCACAAAATTCTACTTTCCAATATACCGTGCCAGTTGCCACCTCAAACAAAACTTCAAAAGTTCAATCTGGGGGCCAATTCCACTAAATGTCAACGGTTATAGTTGGATGACAATGTCATGTCAATGGTGTTATTTAGGCACTTTTCAGAGCAAATAACACCATCGACTGACCATTGATATGTCATTGTCATCCAACCAACTGTAACCGTTGACATTTAGTGGAATTGGCCCCCTGTTCAATCAACTCAAAACCCAATCTTTTTGTCCAATTTTTTTGGACAGCCTAGAATCATAGATCATACTGCCTTGTCTTCAGTTTTTGATCATTTTAAAGTGGCTCTGATTCAGAGTTTATGCACAAAAATACAATGTCTTCAACACTTTCTATAATCTATTTTTGGTAATTGACAGTAAAATGATAGCACTTTTACTGAAGGTTTCATTGTGAATTAGAGGCAATCCAAACATGTCCATCCCACGTATTTTATTGAATTTCTCATTCACTGCACACTTTCACGGACACGTAGTATGTATGACAATGTATCAGATCTATTGTGTTACGTGTGTTCATATAATATTCAACAAAATAAAATATTTACTAAGTAAATAAAAAACATCCCCTTTCGGCATAAACCTATTAACACTGTTACTAAGTCTTTGCTTTTCGGTCTCCCGCTAAAAAGTTACTAAGCATGCTTTTCGGTTTAGGATACTTTTTTTCCCCCTTAGTAATGCAAAATAGCAATACTAAAACAAAGCTAGAAAAGAATAAAAGGTGGCACGGAAGTCCACATGCTTACATAGATTTGGCATAGATTGCTGCTTTTGTTAGGGATGTAAAAAAATAATCGATTTTTAATAATCGATTTCTTAAATAATAAAACCGGCCAAGTGCGAGTCGGACTCGCGCACCGAGGGTTCCGTACAACCTTGCAAATTTATGGTTTTCGTAATTTTTCCTTTATCTATGCTATAAGACGTTGCTTCGTACCAAATTTCAAGATTCTGAGTTCACGGAAAGCACCCTGTAGGTTTTGATTCCCTTGCAAGTGTCGAAAATTTGCGGCATAAACGGCTGTATCTTTTGATTGCGTTGGCTTAGAAGTTTGATTTTTTCACAGCTTCAAGGGACAGTAGACCTGAGTAATTGATATAAATTTCAGCTTCATACCTCCACGCGTTCCTGAGAAAAAGGGTCTTGACAGACGGACGGACGGACGGACAGACGGACAACAAAGTGATCCTATAAGGGTTCCGTTTTTTCCTTTTGAGGTACGGAACCCTAAAAATTATCGATTTTTAATTAATCGATTATATAAATTACGCGTTTTAATCGATTTTTTATAAACAGCGCCATTTATGCAGTGGATGAACCTCGTTAAGCTTTTTTACTTATCGTTTCATCTTATTTTAATACTACGAGTACTCTTATTTTTTGTTGTATTTAAAAATTAAAGAAAGATTTGTTTTTATTTTAGTTTTTGAGACCATAACGTAGTTTTTTAGTTTTTTTGATTCTCGTTTTAAGTATTTTATTTTAATACTAGTGAAATGTAAAAGAGGACTGGACATTTGTGACACAAATTATTTTTAATTATATATTTATTGTTTAAATTTGAAGATTATCGAAATTTTATTTTGTTATTTCTTTATTCATACTATTTTATTTCATTTTTAATCTGTTAAAATGTTCATATGAATCACTTAGGATTTTATTATTAAAATATGAAAAGCATTATAAAGATTTTTTAATATGTATTAGAAAAAAATCGATTTTTTAGAATAATCGATTATTTTCAATATTAATCGATTTTTAAAAATCGATTAATTTTGAAGAAAGAAAAATCGATTATTATTTAATCGATTATTTTCCTTTAATCTTACATCCCTAGCTTTTGTTACAAGAATAAAAATAATCCTATGCCTTTGTCCCCGAGGGGGTAAGCAGAGGTACTCCATTTCGTGATATACTTATCCACTTTTCACGAGATATTCTTTGGACCCCTAAACGTGATAGGTGGTGAGGCTATCGCCGGACCGGGTCTTTAACCTACACATGTCTTAGACTCATTGGTACCTATATGATCATGTGAAGCAGGCTCTATATCATAGCGCTATCAGCGACACTATATTATCTCCCACGGTTCTTCCCGTTCGACTGTTCTCTCCCCGACGAAAAAGAAGCAAAAATCACCAATACCATATCTTTAGTTTTATACTTTGACCCCGTGTGCTCGATGGTGTTTTGGAAAAAATAAAATCTTTCTGGGAATTCCATACAAACTTTTACCCTTTTACTTTTATGGATGAATTTTCAAAAATCCTTAATTCTCACCTAAGTCATTCGAACTTTGTTATCTGGGATTGGTCTCGCCATCCTGACGTCAGTATTTCGGACCACTTGAAAAACACAATTACGTAAAAGGTATTAAGGTAACTACGAACTACTTATTTGGTTAAAGGTACCAATTAGTACCTACTAATTAGGTAGTAATTTTTGAAACTATTCAACCAAAGACGTTTAAAGAAAAAGTTTCTCTCTCCTAAATAGAATGATTTTCTTCCAACCTCTTTGTATTCAACATTCAAATTCTTGACTTGGTGCCGCCATCCTGAAATTCACCGCAAACCGCTTCATACCGCCGAATGGTAGCTAAAAAATGTTAGTGCGCAGCCATTTGCGCAACTTCAGAGCTGCCAAAATAAAACGGCCGTAGGTACTTTGTACGTTTGTTTCGAAAAACTCATTGGAACATAATACTTAGGTAGATAAAGACAACCGTTTTGGGGCCAGAGTCCAGACTCTTCCAGCAAAATGGAGCGGCGGTTTGTCAAACGTAGCTGGGAAAGACTGGAAAGGAGCAGAGGACCGGGCTTAGGTGGCGCGTCTTGGGAAACCTAATTCCAGCAGTGGACTGCTATAAGTTGATGATTATGAGATCCTCTATATGTCTGGAAGAGCAATTATGTAAGGCCATATTTTGATATTTTTCGTATTCGGTGAATCCACCACACCACCCCGTCACCTTCTTTTCAAGTACATCCACCCCGTCACCTTCTTTCCAAGTACATAATCGTGGGCTTATTGGTAATACCAACTAACTCGAGATTTTTGCGAAATTGAGTTAATAATGCCATTCTACTCTGAATTTTTTCCTCTTTCTACTGGTAATACCGACTAACCTATGCGACGCTTGGTTTCGGAGATATAGAAACCAAAAACCAACTATCTAGGCTTTTTTATGGCTACTTTTCGTGTGAAAAACGAATAGTTCTAGTTAATCAATGTTTTTTCTTTTTTGTATCGACGTCTAACCAAATATCTATACTTAATCAGTTTTAAATCTAAAAACTCTCTAGCAGAAATACGTAATTTTATCGAAATAAAACCGTCTTATCTTGTTTAGTTGGTTTTAACACTGAAAATTAATAGAAAGCAGTATTTTTTTCTAATGGTAATAACAACTACTAAAGGTTAGTAGCTTTTACCTTTCGATTTATAATAAATATGTACACAATCTTACCAAGATATTGGTTGAGTTAGTTGGTAAATTTAATTTTCATTAAGATTTTATGGTTGTTATATATCGAAAAATGCAATATTATAGAGCCTAAATGACTCTACTTACTGTAAGTACTCATGTTACTTTATTATTGATGTTAATTTTAATAATCATTAGTAAAAAAAAATACAATACTGTTCCACGCGGTTTCACCCGCGTAGTTTCCGTTCCCGTGGGAATACGGGGATAAATATAGCCTATGTTACTTCCTGATAATGTAGCTTTCCAATGGTGAAAGATTTTTTTAAATCGGTCCAGTTTTGGAGTCTATTCAATACAAAGAAACAAAAAATGAAATCTTTGCTTTCTATAGGTAGTACTATTTATTTATAGAAAAAACTTATTTTTTTATTTATACGTCTTCTTCATTTTCAAAAGTAATGGTCGGTCTGAAAAAGAAAATATCACAATGAAGTAAACCATAATGTTACCGTAAATAATATCATAATTCACCTAATCTATATTAATATTATAAAGTAAGAATTGTATTTTTGTATGTTTGTTACGAATAAACTCAAAAACTAGAGGACCGATTTTAGAAATTCTTTCACCAATGGAAACCTAAAATATCACTGAGTAACATAGGCTATATTTTATTCCCGTATTTTCACGAAAACGGGAACTACGCGGGTGAAACCGCGCAGAACCGCTAGTAATAATATAATAGCAGACCTCAGGTTAAGCCCGATCGCCTCTTCATCTTACAGGAGAGCGTCCTATACTGCACTTATCTAAACGTGATCTCCACTCCTGTACCCGTTTACCCCAAAGGTTGATCATGCAACAACTCCGCTACTAAGACGATATCATCGGCAACTTGCAAGTGCTAGATATATAGAACATGTTGATGTTATAAGACGTACAAAAAGAGATTTCTTCTGAAACTACAAACCGACTTCATTCTCATAAATGTTTTACAGGGTTATTACGAAGATGTTAAGTTATTAAGACTATTGGTCATACATCGAAGTGAAGCCACTATGTTCATCTAAGTCCAGAAGCAGCAGTCTGAATCTATCCACTTGCACCTTGGAGTGAGACAAGGGGCTGTAATACCCCCTATATTGTTTACGAATGCACTGGAAGATATGTTTAAGACGCTGCACTGATTTGTAATGTATTGGGCAATAACATCAATGGCAGACACATATCGCACTTGCGACTGTGATATGTAGTAGCGGAGTAGTTAATATTGTATGTAACCGACGAGCAAGTATGACCCCTGTAATGGGTGTGGATGAAGCACGAGAGATTTGCCAAGTTCGTAGCAGGTGGCAGGCTGTTGTCTCGGCCTATCCCGACGAGTTTCAGTTTTCCACCATTAACTTGAATAAATTGCTGAACAGATTTGAAATAATGGGGTATCGTTAGATTCTTAACATCATCCGGAATGACATGGAATAAAAAAAACAATATGGAAGATGTATTATTTTCATACTTCTTAGTTCGTTTCTTTAACGATGCCATGTTAAAGAAACGATTACACATTTAATTTTATGGCAGCAAATAATTTTTTGTTAGGGAAACATCTTAACTTAGTTAAAGTTTCTACAGAATTCAGGAACTAAAAGCAACTAAAATTTAGTTTTTTGAGTCTTTCTCAAAAATTTAAAGGTTTATTGAAGAAAAGAAATGGTAACTCCCTATAAATACCAAAACTAAGAAATATAAAACAAGTAGCACTTAAAGGAAACCCCCAGTTTCTAAAATAAAGGCTTTTTTTTTATATCGCGGTAAAAGCAACTAAATAAGGGGTTTTAGATAAAAAAATGCAATTTGCAGCGAAACCGTATAACTTTTGTTGAAGTAACTATAAATGATAACGTACTAGATAAGATAATAAAGTGAATACTATTTACGAATTATAACATTCCTAAAGCAATCAACGAAATTTTGGGGTTCAAACCTTCAAAACGCCATAACTCGAAATCAGTTTTTTAGCATTTAGTCGGTTTTACTTCTAAGCCCACGAATATCCTTAATTAAAAGCGCGACGTAAAGATTCATAGCTTTTAAATCCCAGCTCTTTATACAAAGTAGGTACTCTATTAGAAACAAAATTATAAACAGCATCTTCATAGTAATAATGTATAATGGATACATAATTTTATTCATAGTTTTCTATCACTAAATAAACAAACATCACAATAAAATATTTTGCTCTTTTATTTATATTGGCTCCTTTTAAAATTTTACACAATCTCTCAATCTATTACAAAATTGATAACTCTTTTAAAGAGTACAAATATGCAATATGTTCTGTCCACAAAATTATCTAAAATATCAAAGTAATATTTAAAAATTAAAATAAATTAATCTTCGCATACCGGCCGGATACGCAAAATCACGACTATATTACTTTATATGACTAATAGTAAGTATTTTACTTACCACTCATGAAGGTGTAAGTAGGTACTTACAGAATAGTTACGATGAATATTAAAATCATAGCTATATCTAGTTTTGTAAGCAAATTTTATTATTATTTAGCACAGATTTACCTGAAGCCGTCTCGCACCATCCGCCTTTAGTTACTGCCTAAGATATTTGGTCAGCAACAGAAAGAGAGTAACTAGCGGGTGCCCAGCGGCGTTGCCGACGCTTATTTATTCCCGTTCCCGTGGGAATTTCCAAAAATACCATAGGTACCATATTTTAAATAGCAGCGCCCCGCAGTTTCACCGGCGTCTATCCCGTTACCGTGTCAAAATTATACGCCATGTTACTCCCAGAAAAGTAAGGATTCTATTGGTGAAAGATTTTTTAAGACTCGCATGTGGAATTGTATTATGCAGGTGCCCAGCGGCTTTGCCCGTCCGGATCGAGAATATTGCCGTTCTCGTTTTTAACCCGTTTTTATATTTTCCCGTGGGAATAAGATATTTTCCTGGAATAAAAAGTACCCTAGATGTTCACCCATCTCCATTCATCAAAAATGTTGCGTGATGCGTGCACAGTCAGACAGACAAAAATATAAAAAATTGGGGTTTTGGTATCTAAATCGATAACTATCTACACTGCCCATACACTACCGCTAAAATTTACAAAAAATATTTCATATAGAGACACAGTCCCGTCCGAGTTTTATTATATGTATAGATTAGATAATAATTTTGGCAGTTTTTAAATAAGGTACGTGAGTAGTTCCAGCAATATAGGTACATTTCTGTAGTAAATAAATAATTATTTTATATCAATAAACGAACAACACGGCCGGTGCGATGAAATTGTTTGAGCTATAGCATACTACCTAGCCTCTTATCTATAGCCCGAGGGTAAAAAATATTGATGTATGGCCCGAAGGGCGAAGAGATTGCGTTAAACTTTAAAAAATTAACCATGTTTATTTTCTAATACTAATTTAACCCTACAGGCATTTCTAAATCTCACTTTGAAATTTCTACGGAATGTAGATAAAACTACCCATTTAGGGTTTACATAACAATAGTACAAAAGTTTTTTAAAAAGAACAAAATAAACTGAATTAGCAAACATTGTAGCTTTTTTTAAAACAGACAAGGGTCTTGTTTATCTGACTCATAATCTAATATTTAAAATAGTAAAAGATATTAAAACTATAAATGCAATACATAACCGAATTGAAATCACAAATCCAGGCCAAACGAGCGTCTTAAAAATACTGCAACATGCTACTTTCAACAGTATTAAATACAATGTAAACGAACAAGAAATATTGTGAAGTAAAAATAATCCACAACATTTTATCAACAAGCAAGACGAGCTTTCTCCCGATCTTGTCGAGGTAAAGTATTCAGTAATACCAACTACTGAGAGCTCAAAAGCGTTTGCATAACCCTGTTTTAAGAAATCATTTATCAACACGCTATGCCTCCTGCGGAAATAACATCGATGCAATAAAAACTTATCTATTATCTAGCCCTAAAGGTAAAATTTCGTGCTCACCGGCCGACAGAGACGTAAATACTTCTGTAAATGCGCGCGGGTGACGGCGTACTAGACAATACTGGACACAACTTAAATGTATGGTGCCGCTTCAGAATGTCACATTTGGCGTCAGTCATACATAAGACGGGCACTTCTGTCAAAGAGCGCGGCCGACGATCGACGCAAAAATATGTACTAGACACCATGAGAGTGTCAAGTCGCGTCAAGAGTCAGCCATACATGTTCATAGACATTACTGTAGCATGGGCCGTCGATCGCGCGCTTTGACTGAAGCGCGTGTCTGACGCGTCGGCCGCTAGGCACGTAAGTACACCTTTATTATACCCTAGCTAGATGAACATAAATGCTTTACAATCCTCATTTTTTTTAGCTTTACAAGCATTTTTGTTTAGACTAGACTATACTTGGCAAGCTATGTGGTTGACCATGACGACCGAAGTTATATTTGTACAATGCTTGACCATGCTTTTCAAGTGGCTTTGTCCATCTAGAGATGTTATTATGTTTGTTATGAATTGCATCCGTGCGCACTGCGCTAGAAAATGTCATGATAGTTAGGGAGGCGAATAGGGGAATTTTCGGTAATACTCGAGCGTGGCAGTTTAAGATATGAGAGATACCTTAGACCTAATAGAACAACCTTGTGTATTTAGCTCTATATGTAGTGACGCGCGCCTAGGATAGACGATCAGATTAGTAAAAAAAAATCGATAGTCTGAAATACTCGAGCGCGTCAGATTAAGATATTGGGGGTTGATTTTAGTGTTTTAAGACTAAATTTAACTAATCTGACGATAAGTCCTTGACGCCGCCAAGTTATAGGGTCGCGAACTTGTAAAAAAAAAAAACGTTAATCCGGCATTCTCGAGCGCGATTTTTTTATTTTTTATTTTGAAGAATATAATCTAAAACTTACTAAAAATACAAAATCTGCCGGTTTCCGCATGACCGGAAGTGTGGAGGAGCCATTTCGTCTTCCGAAAAACACGTTGCGGCATATAGGTCGCAAATGATACATTTTACACAAAAAAAGTTTAAATGAACAAAAAAGGTAATTTTATTTTACACAAAAAATGCCTCTTTACATTTTTGTCCAAAGTTAAAACTTTTTGACATGAAGCATCATAAAAACTGAGGGTGTTAAAAAAATTGATATGAAATAACGATGATTAAATTATTGAACTTTTATTATATCTCAAATTTTTTTTTTCTAAAGCTTCTCGACAATTTTCGTGGACTCGGAAAAAGTTACGCGTATCTGTATACAAAAGTATTATTAACATGTACAGTTCCATGTATGTATATTATTCAATAGCCTGTTGATCCTCAAATTGTTTTTTGGACGTACCGTAACGTAAGCAAAATGAAGTGAAGAATTGAAGCAAAAAAGAGGAATTTGCCATAAACATGACTGAGCGCTTCGCGGAAATATGCCGTCCTACCAGTATTTTTCCTTTATTTCGCAACATTGATAGTGGGGAAAAAAGCGGTAGAAGGGAATTTTCGGTACACCCTAATATATATATATATATATATAATTCCCCGTTTTATCAAGGAGAAAGAAAGGAAAAAAAAGAAACCAAAAAACCTTTTTCGGTCAGATTAAGAGAACCCACCAACATTTTTTTCAGATTAAGAAAATATGCTTTCAGGATACCGAGATAAACCTCCCCTATGAAAATCTGACGCGCTCGAGTATTTCAAAAAAACTTATTTTTGCATTTTCAAAAATTCATCGTAACTTATCGTCACGCCGAAATCGTCAGTTTTTTTAAAGGGAGCTTCCTTGGCGCCTACTTAACACCCCTTCCGAAAATCTGACGCGCTCGAGTAAATTTTTCTTTTTTACATTTTTGACTACTTTATATGCCTACCCCTTTGAGTATAAAACCAACCGGAGACGCCACTGACAGGCGTTCCCCTCTGCCAAAAAAAACGTGTCGGTCTTTGAGCACACCGGTTAAATACAACTAGTTTGTTTGAGTTCGCGGAGTGCTTGTATTGGTGAATGTATTTGCACCTAGTTCAAACTAGTGTTTAATTGTTTTATCAAAAAATGCGTTTGTTTTAACATTATTTGTGATTGTTTCCTCGTCCCCCCGCAGAAATTGGCAGACTTTTTTGTAAAGAAACTAGTGCGCGTGACGTCTCCTGTTGGTTTAATACTCAAAGGCCTACCCCCACCACGCAAACCGGCAGATTAGTATAACGTTGTTATCAGAGGCACTTGGGGCATACGTAGTATGAATATCTGACGCGCTCGAGAATGCCCAAGTAACTGTTTTTTTTAACATTTTTGAAAAACCGTACACGCCAACCCCACCGCTAAAATGGTTTTTACCATACGAGCTTTTCTTTTCGAAATTATTTTATCTTTCGATTTTGATAGGTCTCGACGGCGCCATTGAATTACGCCATTTAGCTACCTCGCCTCCCTAACTATGACGAGTAAGTGTGATGTTTGACAAGCATACTTGGCATTGCATTCAGCCTCGTCAAGCATGCTTGTCAACTACATATTTTTGAAATTTTAGAGTGCATGGCAAAACATTTTAAAATAACGGTTAGATAAAAAAAAACAGTTTAAGCTTGGACTCTACCAACATAAAATAACTGATTTCAAAATTATAAATAAAGTAAAGTAAATAAGACGCGCCCCCGGCAGGTAGGAAAACCCCATACAAAATGAAGTTAACATTTACGCCCGTTATTGCGAGGGGGATTAAACAAAACTCGCAGTAGGCACTCTGTTGCCAGCTCACCCACTCTCTGGGCTACCGACCGATTCGAGTAACAAGTGTTTTTTTACGCGCGCTTTTTAAAATTTCAAAATTTATTGTTAAAATCAGAGACTCAAGCGCATTTACTTTTAGTGTTTTGTCTCGGTCTAGTTGAAATATGTAGGGTAGATGCAATGATGCTAGATTAGTACATGGGAAGACACGATTTCAGCGCGCCCCCCCGCAGATCTTCGCGCCCTAGTCTGCAGCCTGATTAGCCTAAGGGTTAATCAGGCCCTGAACACAATAACATGTACCTGCATACAGAATCATGTTCATAATGGTAGTTAATTAACGAAAAATCGCAAAATATAAAATAATAAGTACATGATATATCACTAGCACATGATAGAGTCTATGTGGATCGTGTTCTAAATTGCATTAGGTAGGTCATCTAAGTACAGGGCACACAGTTATTTAAATTGTGATTACTTCATAGACCACAAAGCCGCAAACATGAATGTAAACAGCTTTTAAAAAACAAGGTAGATTAAAACTACTACACACATTACAATATAAGACACTTGCTAAATAACACTTCTTATAATGACTTTTCTTATGTCAATTACATGAACTTAAATTCTAAATGCGTACTGTGATCAATAATTGTGATGTTTTAATTTTTCCCATTTTGAATAAGACCCAAAACCTGCAGCATCTTAATTATTTTACACTAAAGTGGTGAGTAGGTACCACCTTGGGCCTACCTATCATAACGTACCGCCGACCCTTAAAAGTACTTTTGAACTTGAATTATACAAACAATATTAAGCGATTAGTCTTCCACATTTGAACACTGTTCACACGAAAAGAACTTGTACTCATACACTAGTCACTAATCAGGGGCGGATTTCTCTATAGGCCGAGTAGACAAAATTTCTAAGGCGGTAGAACTTAGTGAGATTTTTTTAGAAGTGGCGCCCTATTTGGACCTATACGCCGCCTATACGTCAACGTTTAGAAACTCAAAAAGGTGTCACTCTAATACATGAAAATCTTGTGTCACTTTTTTTTATATTGGGTAGATATGACTGGTATGAGAATAGGTCGTAAAGTAGTTTTCATCCCCACCCCCCATTTATATGGCACAAAAACGTTTGCCAGTACGTAACGTACTGTATTCAGATCATTTTATATTTTATAGACTTCGTAATTTTTTACTTCAATTAAATTCTTAAACATCATTACATTTTTCGTGCTGTACAGGGGTAGAGGCGCGGAAATCTTGCATAGCCCTAGGGCAGTTAGCGTATCAAATCCGCCCCTGTCACTAATATTGTATAAATATGGTTTATCTAGTATTATGAATGTATGATACATTTAGAGGAACAACATTAAAAATTACCTTATTAAAGCCTGAACTAACAATTGCTACGATACATGGTATTAAAGTTTAATACCTTTTACACATTTTTTCCATTTATTTTTGCTTTATATCCAATATAATCTTTTTGAATGGATTTGTACATTTTTTTCTCAGTCGAAATTTGTCACTTCTGGTAAGTTGGTATGTTATAGTTTTAAAAAGGTAATCCTTTATTATTTTCAATTCATAATACAAAATAAGGTACACGCATGACCTAAGAAAATATAGATAATATGTGGAATATATCAATGTCTCCAATTACACTAGTAAAACAGAGAGGCACTCTTGACTTACTTCCTAAAAATCGCAATTCTCTTAGGTCTTGAGTCCCTTGTATCTGTCGCAGAGTGTAAAACCCGTGATATTATAATTTACTAGTGGTATTACCACGAACTTTCGTCAATCGTCTCCATTTCATAAAATATCAACCATCATAGATAGGTACAATATATTTTCACTAATAAAATTCAGTGACATTGTAATCATCCCAGTTAAATTATCAATACTTGCAACACTTGGATGTGGGGGCAATCCTCGTTTCGTTTTGATTGGTCGATTCACTGACGACCGTGCTATGCTGACCAATCAGTGACCGATTTACAATTTAATTGAGCTTATCAAATTGCCAAAATCTATTGATCCAATATGTCACTGAATGCACCCAGGGAAATTATAATGTAACGAAATGGAGACGATTGACTAAGGTCAGCGCAATAGGGTAGTGTAGTATCCTGCCTAGTCAAATGAGTTACATTTTATGATCTGTCAAAACGAAATATTACTATGGAAAACGTACTGAAATAGCAAACTGTAAAGTCATAATTTTTAGTACTCAATAACTGCGCTTTTATTATTTATTTTAAAAATTGCAATAAATATGAAAATCTAAATACATGTTTAGAGGAGTTTTGGGATAATCTTTTTAATGAATGACTACCTACCCGCAATTTAATTTCGATACTATTTACTGCCCTATTATAATATCACTATCACTTTAACTAGCCCTGCGACATATCCACTTTTACAACCATCATCAAACAACAATTCATGCCATGAACTCAATTTAAACATTACATTTCTAATTGTGTTAGTTATTACATCAAGGCGAGAGATTTCTATCGTATCTTGTACCAGACAATGTACTTTACAGGACAATGTTGACCATGCCTTAGCCTTGGTACGGTAAGACCTATCCATAACTAATACTTTTAGGATTCTGCACCTTTAAGGCGAAAAACAGAACCTTATCGTGAGAAGTTTTATCGATCACAGATCAATTAATTACATTTACGATTTCCTCAGATAATTACACTATGCATTCTATGTTTAACTAAATTGGAACTTACATAATATTTTATAGCACAAAACAAAATTCAGTCAGAGAGCATAGTATAGGAATAATTACACCAATTCTTTGAATCAAAACTCAAACATACTTACCAAGCAGAAATAATAAATACACAGTAAGTTTATTATGATATAAAAATTAAAAATACATACCCAACATACATCGGACAAAAGTCTGAAATTAGGTATGCCGGTGGGCTAGATTCTTTAGCGTTCTCTGCGAGCCCGCTTAGCTCGTGCGGTGGGCATTGAGGTATTTTGGTCATCATCGTGTCTTTTTGTTGGTGCCTGTGGTCGTTGCAACTGGCTCTGAGCTGTCAGTTGAAGTTGCAGTGCATGGGTGTTTAGCCTTTCAGCCAAAAGCAGGGGCTTAAGTGCGGCCATCTTGTGGCTATAAAGTGTGACGCGTGGTCGACTATTCACAGCCGCTGTTAACTGTTCTCGCACCGTCATTTCTATGTTATCGGAGTTATTGTTCCATTTATCATTGTTCTCACCTTGTTCTTTGTCATCCTCAGTGGTTTTCGGTTCGTCTTTCTGTTCGTCAGTATCTGGACTGCACACAATGTGCACTTGCGCTCTGACTTCAGCATCAAACTTAGATATAGTACTGACTAAAGGTTTAGCCCAGCCAATGTGGAGTATTGGGGTCTGACTGTCTTCTTCCCATTTGCAAATGCCGTCATAAAACCTGCAATTTGAATAAAGAAATGCTTCTGACATGTTAAATCTGACAAAATGTGAAGCCAAGTATTCTCTAGGCAAACAACCAATGGGATGTCAGTGAACGTCAGAATAGCCGATCAAACAGTCATATTTAACTTTTAAAATTGTGTCTAAAAATTATTATAGTATGATGAGAGAATTGCTTATTGCATAATTAAAAGGAATTAAAACATTTAAGGTTGACCGTCCATTCTGACGTCAGAATGGCTGGTCAAACTCGGTACAGTAGTAACTATGTACAATTATTGAATTTTGTATGGGGCAAATTGCTTATCAATTGCTTATTTTACAATTTCTAAGCCTAAGTACTGATGGGCACATCAGTAGGTATTTTGTTGCGCCAGTCGGCATTTTGAACAAGTGCAGTGCCAAGTTAGACGATATTTACCGCCTCTTAGACTACCTCAGAGCCGGGCGATCGCGATTGTAGTCCTACGGCCCCGGCTGCCCCCCCCCCCCCCCCCTCTCTAGATCCGGGGATAGGTCCAGCATCTCGTTTAAGAGTCCAAAAAATAAAAATAGTGGTGACTAGTTGGTATTTCCCGGAATAAAGGCGTGAGCATGTTTTATTAAAAAAAAACTGTACAAGTGCTAGTAGGACGCACCCACCGAGGGTTCCGTACAAATTTATAGGTACATATTATAAATAGTTCAGAAATCGAGTTTCGCAGTATGTTTGATTACATACAATTACATTTAAATAATGTTAAAGTTAAATAGTTACAGTGAAATAAAGACTATATTTCTTATTGTCTACATTTCTACACTAATATTACAAGAGGAAGGATTTGTATTTTTGTATGTTTGTAATGAATAAACTCAAAAACTACTGGAAATCTTTCACGAATGGAAAGCTACAATATCCCTGAGTAACATAGGATATATTTTAACACCATATTCCCACGGTAACGGGAACTACGGGGGTAAAACCGCGCAGAACCGCTACATAGTTTATTTATAAGTGTATAGTTTTCAGATTTTTTCCTGTAAGTAATTGTAGTATTATAAGATGATATTACTTGTTAAATTTCATAGTTCTAGGTAAACGAAAAGTACCATATTCATTTTTATTCCGTTAAGGTTGAAATATATGTTTGTTGCGGCATAAACAACCATATCTTTTTTTATGATACAAGTTTTAAATAAGAAACAATACCTTAATAATGAAGCAAAACACTCAGGATCCTTTAAAATGGATCTGGCAGAATGTCCTGAACTCTCCGCTTTCATTAGTTGTGGGATTAATTCATTAGCAATTTCTGAAAACTCCTTATATATTTCTTCATCATCCCGTGAATAATTGTAACTGAAACAAGATTTAAGTATTTTCAATTACTTACTTATTGAATAAGGCAACTGGTAATATTTTTTAAATAATTTTGAGTTGTTTATATATAATTTTTTAAATTATTATTAATTGTAATACATATTATTATCTATCTACACTAATAATAAAGAGGATTTGTATTTTTGTATGTTTGTAAAGAATAAACTCAAAAACTACTGGATCAATTTTCACCAATGGAAAGCTACATTATCACGGAGTAACATAGGCTATATTTATTCCCGTATTCCCGAAATCGCGCGGAACAGCTAGTACATATAATAAAGGTACTCGGTGATCTTACAACTCAACATCTAATGCACTGTTTATTCCAGGAATATATCTCATTCCAATATAAAAACATTTTAAAAAGAGAAATACTTGTACTCTTCCGAAATGATTACACCTAGGAACTTAAAATATGGTATGTAAAATTAACAGTGGCATAGCTAGGGGGGCAAGGGCCCTGGTGCATAGGGAGAGAATCGGGCCCTCCCCCCCTCTTTCCGCGTAGTTTGAACTTATTGATATAAAATTTTTCCCTCCAAAATTTGGCTCTTTGGGAAGTTTCTATATTTTAAATGTCTAGGTATAGTGACCTGACTTATTGATAAAATAGATTACATAATGTCGGTAGGTATTTAAAAATCGAATACATTTTCTTACAGTATACATAATTTAATTTTGTATAATAAGTCCATAATACTTCATTCGTTCATATCGCTCAGGCGCCAGAGGTTTACTTATCAAATCACTAATAATCCCCGGAGGACAAAGTCCTCCGAATCGTAAAAAAACTTGCCGCGGACTCAACGCACACGGTGTTCGATCATTTGTCCCCCGAAAATTTAGAGAGGCGCACGCTATGGAAGCGAATATTCTGAGATTACGTTGTGTTGTAATTTACATGAAGTTTAAGAAAAAGAGAAGTAGTTTTAAAAGAGAATACTGAGTCCATCCCTTTATATCAGATCGATTAATGAATGGATATTTCCATGCGAAGCATGCTCAGTTGAAACCATAAATTTAGAATTTTTTGCTATGGTTGAAACAATATCCAAAAAGATTCTTCAAATATTATAAAACGTCGGTTGGAACTTTTGAAGGGTTGTTCTCAATTGTGAAACCCTCTAAAAGTTATTCTGATAATGATGAGGATGTGCATTGGTCCAGAAGAAAGAATTGTTGTTATTAATTGGATACTAATAATAAATAAGCAAAAAACACCATAATTATTTAGTTTTTTCCTAAATCGACATTAAATCCCTAAATTATAATTTTTCATATAAATTGGTATTTATTTTTCGTATAGGTAATCGATTTTTAAATATCGATTATTTTTAAGAAAAGTAATCATTTTTCAAAAATCCATTAATTATCAAAAAGAATAATCGTGATTTTTTTGGATCAATGTCACATCCCTATCGAGCGCGCAGCGAAGACTAAAGTGTGCCGTGTGCGTTGCAGCGCCTAGTCACGTTAGTTCTATTTTTTCAGGGACTGCCGCGTAATTTTTTTCCTGTCCCGCCCCTCGGTGTCCGCGATTATTCGGGGGACTTTTTGTACGCTATACTTTTAATCCCTCGTGTGCGTTACTCGATGCAGTTGTAATGTAAGCGATCTATTTTGGCGGACAAAAAAATACGGGGACAAAAGTGTTTCGTCTGCGCAGGCTATAATTGATGTGAAATGTAATGAACGAATGAAACATTGACCGGTATAATCCGACTAGTTCCAAGAAAACAGATTTTTCATTACAGTGCATTCTTTAATGAGTATTTTTAAATTTAGCGTTTTATTTGGCAATTTTATACCGAATTTTATTGATTTTAGCAAAAAAAAATCACTAAAATAAAACAAAATTGTACTTATAGGTGAAAAAAAAATTAGGTGTTCGATTGCTGTAGTTTTTGCAGAACAATACACCGCATTTAGTCATTTTAACAAGCTGTTGTTATTACGGACGCTCAAATCATACTGAGTACACTGACGTTACAATTTCACCTGCCAAGGTAAAAAGTTCCTGGTTCGTGAAAAAAGTACTGTAGGCGAGAACGACGACGTTTCGTGTCCCGTGTGTTAATAGGTCTATGGTCCCGCCGTGCTATCATAGATTATACGGTTAGCGTTGTTCTGTAAGTTGCAGCACAACGCTAACCGTATACCTACTACTGCTACTGCTACGGGCGTAAACTACCTATAACTGAAATAACGATAACAAACAAACAGCACATGCTTATCGAGGACGCTTGGCGCATGTGTTGAAAATGTTAAATAAGGAGTTTTATCATTGGTGATGTTGATTTAAATAAAAAAAAAATAGAAATTGAAACAAAAATCTTGCCCCCTGAGCTCGAGGGCCCCGGTGCACTGCACCACCTTGCCCTATGATAGCTACGCCACTGGTAAAATAGCACTAGGCTTTAATGAGTTTTTGCCACCATTGTCGACAAAAATTAATCAAGTTGGTTTCCAGTCTGTTTTGTCCTTTGAGTATAACCATAGCATAGTTTATACAGTTTATACTGGTCGTTTAGGGGTCCAATATATCTCGTGAAATGTGGGTATATCCAGTAATGGAATACCTCTGCCTACCCCCTCGGGGATAAAAAAAGGCGTGAGATTATATTATATTATTATACTGGTAAACATTTAAAAAAAAAAAAAAAATAATATCACGCCTTTTATCCCCGAGGGGGTACACAGAGGTATTCCATTTCTGGATATACCCACTTCTCACCAGAATATTCAACCCCTAAATGTGATAGGTGGTGAGCCCATCGCCAGACTGGGTCTGTTACACATGCCTCAGAATTAATTGTGACCTGCGAAGTAACTATTCTCTAATCTGTGCCTGCGGGTCTCCTCGCGATGTTTTCCTTCACCATAGAGCTGGTGATAAATATGTACGGAAGTTTTGAAAAACTCATTGGTACATGCCAACATTCTAACCCGAGCCTCACTGATTGATTATCATCGTGTGAAGCAGGCTCTTTAACCGTAAGGCTATTACCGCTATTAAACATGTTAGTAAACCTTATAAATAATAAAAGTACTGACTGTCTTATAACATCTCCAGCACTAGCCCAAGCATTGAAGGCTTCTTTGTACATCTTGTGACGGTGGTAGTAACCTCCTTGGAAGGTGTACGGATACACATGACGGTCTTCATAGTGTGTTCTGGATGACCGAATGGCCTGAGCATAAAGAGCTGCTGAATCTGGCCTAGGTGTACCATTTGTGTGCTTAGCATCGGCATTTATCTTGGATTCGTCTTTGTTTTCTGAACAACTTGATATTCTCATGTACTCATCCAAGTCGCCTAGGTTGCCGAGTGCCATAGGATATGCATCTAAGTGACCTGAAAATTATGGATATGGGTATTAAGAAACAGTTAAGAGGTTTATTATTATACAATTTTATTTCATTTCAGTTATTATATTAATATGTGATTGTGTTCAATTAAGGAAAGTCAGACATAAATCCTTAAATGGTTTGGTGAGCCAGTAAGTTAGATGCATGCATTGAGTGTATGTATTACATTACAAAGATTTATTGATTTTACAAACATGTGATAATTATAATTTTGAGCTGAGCTTTTATAACTGATAACTAATCATTTTGGTTTGTTGCCTCCTAAAACCAATTGCATGAAAAAGTTAGTTACCACTGTCATAGAGCAACCAAAGTAGCTGGTGCTGCATCTGGGCTACTTCGTGCACATCAATTGTAGACGACAGAGTGGGATTGATGGACGACACCAGTGCAGCCAGCTCCATGACCCGGGTACACACCACTGGTTTGCCGGCCACATAGAGCCAGGAGCAAGCCAGTACTCCTTCACCGACCGACCGCCCCCTCTTGTCTTCGTTGCCTTTACCGTGCCATGTTACCTATTTAAATGCAGACTTTATAGTACCTACATGAGAGGACAGAGGGGAAAACAAGTATGAGACATTTACTAACTTCAGCAGTTTCTGTTCCATCCTTTCCGAATACTACCCATGCATGGTCTTCGGACAATGCGAGGTGTACATCCCGTTTACCTAATACTTGACATCCAGCTGTCACAGCGAACGCGACGCCGAAACAGTCTAATTTGTTTCCCGTCAGAAAACTGTAAATGGATTGGAGATGAGCTCGGTCTTTGTAGTAGCTGCGGGTTAAGGAGTTCCACACCACGTCTGCCACCCGCTTGACCAAGTCCCGGGTAGCGTACTCGCCACATAACAACTTGGCGTCCACACCGCTACGCATCAACGATACGAACCGATCGTGCAGGGTTTTCACCTCATCCCACTCCACAGACGGAAACTTCACCTTAACAAATTTATTTGTTGCCAAGTTTACATCTTTCTCGCAATTCTTCACGTTCGTTAGGTTATTTTCAACTGCACCGACAATGATTGAAAACAAAGCCAAATCCGGCTCTTTTTCGCTGCGCAGTTGTTCTTCGAACAGATCACATACTTTTTGAATGCTATCGATGGGGAACAGTTTTTTATATTCTGATATTGCGGTCATTATGTATTATTTCACATTTTATATAGCATCCAACAAAATAAAACTGAATGTATTTTTTATTATTTTCTGATGCTCTCGCTCGCACTAAACCGACTCGCCGGATACTTTTAAAAATGAAATTTATGATCTTGGATACTAACATACAAATCCTCCATTTTAAAACAAATAATTTATGTGTCTTCTAATCTCTTATTTTAGTACTGATGTTGCGGCTACGGCCCTATTGTCGAGCGAAGATTCATTGTCGCCATAAAAACTAAGTGTTTCTTTATTCTTAATCCGAACACAATTTGCTTTGCCCGAATGATTCGATATACACTTTTGCTGGCTTATAATTCAGTAGATATAATTTTTTACGATATACTTTACGGCAACTTTCTTTGTCTTTCCTCAAAAAAAGAAAAGGGATAGAAGATAACCTACCGAATCTAGTCCTGTCAGAGGCTGTATTTCTTTTAGTTGTGTCATTTCTTTACATATGCACTAAACACGTTAAGAAATGCCGTTGACAGGACTAAATTTAATTTGACAAGACATAATATATCTCGTCTCTTTTCTTTGCTAGGAGAAAGAAAATGACAGGACTGAACTAAAATAATTATATTTCTGCCTTCGTGTCCGAACCGAGTCCTAAATTTACTTATAGATATATGTGTCTCTAGTGATCGTCATTCACACGGATTTCAAAGCTTAGTATTATTTTAAAAAATAAAAGCATTTTTCAGTCTGGCAACACATATGTCACCCGTTTCCGTCAAAGTCCGCCATATGTCATTACGTGTTTCCGTGTTCGTTGTTCACTACGGTAAATTTTATAAAATTGTTTTTTCAGGTTTTAAAAGACTTCAAGATGCTGAAATGGAAAAATGAAGACTTGCAGGAACTCCGTGAGGATATTGAAACATTACTCAAGACATTAAAATAGAGGACAGATGCTGATCAGCAGGATTTCGTGCGATAGAAATAATTGATGGGCTTGCACCATCCTCGTCGTCTAAGCTGTCGAGAGTCAGTCATAAGTTGTGTAGAAGATAACAAGAGATAGAAATTAGAGAATATCCAGACGAGGATAATTTTCTGAAAATAACACGAACTGCTTCACATAAATTTACATGTTACACAACTGTCTACAAGAGGTTGTCGAATTGCATTCTCACTTCTGCTAATTGGGTGCTACGCATTGCCTGCAGGGCTCCAGCTCTCACCCTTGACACCTCGATCACGCGTTACGCACTGCCTTAGGGGTTGTTGCTATCGCTGATCAGAGCACCATAGCTCTTCCTGCTGCGGAGTTAACCTCGTTAACACCACAGTTCAGGAGGTAGGGTTAGCCTACGGGGCCTCGTCCCTACGGCGACACTCTGACCGACATTTTGAATCATGGATCTGTATCACTATTACTGGAGCCACAGTTCAACAGGTAGTGTTAGCCCAAGGGGAATCGTCCCTAGGGCGACACTGACCGAAATCCTGCATCAGGGAGCTGTATCACCATCACTGGGGTCACAGCTGAAAAGATAAAGTTAGCCTAAGGGGCATCGTCCCTAAGGCGACCCTTTGACGCAACTTCTGCGTCATGGAGCCGAATCATAATTACTGGAGCTGCATGAAGACGAAACTAAACTAAAAAGTTGCCTACAAGTTGAAACTGACTATGTATGTACCTACTTGGTTAATAAGTTTGAGTATGTGGCGGTTATAACTAAGCTGTTTTATTCATTATGTATACTGTACTTCCATTAGGAGTATGGTGAGAGATTCTGTAAAGAAAGGATGTTATTTTGCTGATGCTGGAAACAACAATTATTATTTCGGAAAAATACAATCTCACGCCTTCTATCCGCGATGGAGTAGGTAAAGGTATTTTATTTCTGGATATACTTTCCCACTTTTCACGAGATATTCGTTGGACCCTTATTTATTTCGAAAATAAATAAAATATTAACAATAAATATATATATCTATATAAAAATAGGTATGTAGATGTCTAGAAGTCGAAACAAAATACTTATGTAATATTGCAAAATCCTTAAGTGCATTATTTCAAGGATTAACAGCTGCTGTGAAACAATACAGGCCCGGTGCTGGCTAATGTTTTAAAGACAGCGAAAGAAACTATCCTTGAGGCAGAGGACAAAGACAAGAAAGTTCTTGTTCGGTGATACCTAATTTATTTGAAAGTATAAAACCACAAATAAAATAAGCAAAAACAGCTAAGAATTGCGACATCAGACACCACAACAGATGATCTTCAAAGTAAGATTCATCAACAACAAACCCAAATCAGATACTTTAAACTGAAGGGCCTCCACAGCCACAGCAGATGAGATTACAAGTTGAGTGGCAGCTGGTTGGCAAAGACCTCAGCAGCAGCAGACAAATACACAAAAATCATCGCTAAAGGTCAATTTATCACTGTGGAGGACTTTAACTATTCATTATAACTGGAGGTAAACACTCAGGATAAAGTGAATCTGTCTTACATTTCGGGATACAGCATTCCTTTAGGAAAGCCTCCGAAACAATGACTAAATATAGGTATATAATCAATCAGGTAATTCATACAATAACCAGATGCATACCATACCTACAGAGATCTTGAGACTCTAAAAATGTGAAGGAATCTCACGTTGTGGCCCACATTCTAATCAATTTATTTCTAAGGTATTTCTAGTACATAGCAAAACCAAATAACTTTTTCAAAGTCATAATTAACCTCAAAAAATTGAAAAAATAAATAAATACATACAAAACCATTTCAAGTTGGAAGATGTAAGATCTATCATTAGTTTAATGAATCCAGTGATGTCCAGCATTTATTTAAAGGTTACATATTTCTTAATAGGTAACTACTTATTCATGAAGATGACATACAATAAAATCTTAGATTTGTTTTTTGGGATGGTTTGTATTATATAAATTATTGTTCACCCATTGGGCCTGAACACAGTACCATATCTGGTAATCAAGTTAATAACACAAGCAAGATTTGCAAATTTTTAGGATTCTTAAAATTCTGATGGATTTTCTATAAGAATGTTTGACTCAAGAAAATTATTAGGTATATTAAAATGTAAATTAATTTTGTTCAAACAACTATTACGACATTGTAAGACAAGAGTGATTGTTCAAATTTTTGCTACCCTTACAACAGCATACCCAGCCATTTAGTACGACTGGCTGTTGGGACATCAGAAATATTGGGCGATCGAAATATCTTGCATTATTTAAATAATGGTGATAATGAAAACGGTAAGGTGAGAATATAATCGAATAAGATCAATACAGTCTCGTAATTAACAAAATGTTAAAGGAGAGTAGAATATAGAAGAAACTAACATAATTACCTGGAAGTAATGGCGATAGCGTTTTTTGAGTTCTTTTTCAGAAGAGCAAAGACTATCATCATTCTGAAATACTTTTTCGAATAAATAAGACAACTGCTGAATTAGACAAATAATATGGGTATTACTCAATTTGCTCACTTACGCTTACGTACGACCATGGATGCAGTAGGTATATTTGTATACATTCCTGCTTATGACGTACTTACGGTACTTATAGTAGGAATATCTCTAGAGAAGAAATCTTGTTCCACATTTCTCAGGTGCGAATAAAATTAAAAGATATGAATATATACATATATCTACAAATAAAAACTACTATTTACATGCAATAGTTAGAATTTAAAAATGAGTATATGTTCAAATATGCTTGAATCATATATTACCTCTAAAGAAAATTACAAGGAATCTAGAAAGCTTTATGTTAATGCAAAAAAAAAAAAAAAAGGATTTTAGCTGAGTATAAATACTTTGGAACAATCAACAATTTATTTATTTGCAAGAACCTAGATTAAACCTGTTACAGGTATTTTTATTGGTTTATTAATGGATTTGCAGTAGTATTCGCACAGTTGTAAGACTCATTCTAAGAATAGGAAAAATATTGGGTATTGATAGTGTTAGATAAAATTGTTTTGATCTAAGTTGATAGTCCAAGAAGAATTTTGATGTACCAAAATTTCCTCGATTTCCAATGTTTAGGCCCCACTAAACTATTGGTTTACCCTTTCAGGAACCTACACTCTCTACCTATACAAGCAGCTTACTCTGGTGGCAGGGAGACGCCAGGCAGGCATGTATGTACATCCAGGTACCTATTTTAAAAGTGTTCTGTGTTTCAGAGTATTGACATTTATGAAAGCAATTTGATCCTGTAATGTAACTATATACTCTTAATATTTTTTTTTCAAAAATATATTATAAAACATATATTATTTGTACCTACAGTATTGTAATATCTGTGCCTAGGTATACCTAAAACGTTAGTGGTTATATTCTCTTTGGGTATACCTGTATGTTGAAACTTCTGTCTAGGATATCAGTATGAAATTTTTCGCCATTTCTAAATTCAGTTAACAATTTGTGCCACACCAAACTCAGGCAGATCGGCCCTTCGTTTTATAAATTAACAAGTTAAGTCACTATTACGATGAATGTGAAAATTTTACAATTGATGACAATTATGACCTAATCTGTCTAAATGCCATACTATAGGGATAATTTTTTTTTGTGTTCGGACCATCTGAAGAGAATGTTTCATAAAGAATAAGTAAGTATATTATTATAACCATAATAAATATACAGTTCTTTACCTACAGTGTTAGCTACTGGACATTGGGTTCACTCCTACTCTGTCTTCTATATATGACTAGCGACCCGCCCCGGCTTCGCACGGGTGCAATGCTGAATTTTCTTTGCTATAAACCTTGCGGAGCCCGAGACCTTTCCAACGAATGCAAAACCATGGAAATCGGTTCGTCAGTTCTGGAGTTAAATCGTCAGGAAGGAAAACCCGACTTATTTTTATATAGTAGATAACATAAATAATATTGATATTAACTCACAAAATATATTTAGCACTATAGTGTGCACGATAGAAAAGAGCACAATTTTCATCAAATCTCTGATTTGAAGTTTGAATTAGTTTTTAAAGTAATGTTTGCACAACTTTAATAAAATCCAGAAAGAATAAAAACTGCTCCATAAAAAAGTTTTCAGAATAATTAGGATTCTGCCTGTCTATTTCAAGTTCAATCCTGAAATATCTCCACTGTCCAGCCTGCACCTTGCTCGATTAGTTATTTAAAATTGACTAAAAATTTACGTTCCAGTAATACTTCTTTGTTCCAAAGCTTCATAAAACTTTATTCAGATAATTTTCAACACAAACTTAGAGTAGTTAGATAGCTCAAAACAATACTCGCTGATTGAGGGATTTATACGTATTTATGTAGGCTGCAACACTTGCTACCCAAAATGTAGGCCTATAAGAAAAAGGCTCTATAATAGACCCAATAGCTAAAAGAAAGATGATTTGCTTAATTCGTAAGGTTTCATTTGGTTGTAGAGATATCTCTAGGTTGTTTACACCTTTTCATAGTTATCTTACACCTATTTACCCGACTGCGCAGGGTACTTTTAATGTGTTTATTTTATTATTATTGTAGTACATACAGTGTAAGAGTTACTGATTATTTATTATTCTTTAAGATACCTGTTATCTATCGAAAACCTAGCAAGTACCTTCCTACTATATGGAAATAAAAAATATATTTACTTAGACAGGGAAGTATAATTTAGTAATATTATACTTTTTATTGTTTTATAAATAAAACAGCTTTGAACATCTATCTATAAGTAAATTTAGGACTCGGTTCGGACACGAAGGCAGAAATATAATTGATGGTCAAACGAACTTACCTTAAGTGAAGTTCGACCCATAATTATATGAGGCCTTCGTGTCCGAACCGAGTCCAGCCCTCCCAACCCTGGATCCAAAGTTTGGATCTACCCATAAAATATTAAACTTTGAACTTAAATGACATATGGCGGACTTTGACGGAAACGGGTGACATATGTGTTGCCAGACTGAAAAATGCTTTTATTTTTTAAAATAATACTAAGCTTTGAAATCCGTGTGAATGACGATCACTAGAGACACATATATCTATAAGTAAATTTAGGACTCGGTTCGGACACGAAGGCCTCATATAATTATGGGTCGAACTTCACTTAAGGTAAGTTCGTTTGACCATCAAGTTTAGTCGCTGTAAAGTAGAATCGAACCCAACATGTGGCAAGTTCTGTGAAAGTGAACAGTAAATAGAAATTCGATATATTTTTTTTATTTTTTATTTACCAATACTAAGTTGTAGATAATATATTTTTGTGCATGGACTCTGTCTATTACTGGTCTGTGGACTCGGTAGCAGTAATCATTTTTTTTTTGATTATGATTCGTATCTATAGCCACAAAAAATCTGTCAATCAGTTAGGGATGGGCAAGTAAAAAAAATATATCGAAATTTACCGTATGGTATCGAGAATACATTAGCAGTTTTCGAAAATTATTGATACCTCGTAAAAAAGAACGACGAAAATATTTTTTTCTATTGATGCCTAAGCCTAAGCAAGTATACACCCAGTTGGTCTAAAATGGCCACTTTGAGCAATTCCTCCTCTTATGAATTCCCAGCAAATCCTCTAAATTTCGTAAAATGGTCCCTCATTTTGGTGATTCACTGACAATTCAATTCATTAGAATCTGCTAATGAGGATTTGGTGAAAATTTCGAATATGAATTGTAATAGGAGTGGCGTAGCTATCACAGGGCAAGGTGGTGCAGTGCACCGGGGCCCTCGAGCTGAGGGGGGCCTCTAGCCTCAAGAAAAATTTAAAAAATTGAAAAAAAAATTGTGAGCAGGCTCGAGCCTCGAGTCTCGAGGCCTGCTCACAAGATTTTTGTTTCCATTTCTATTTTTTTTTTATTTAAATCAACATTACCAATGATAAAACTCCTTAAATTTAACATTTTCAACACATGCATATGAACGAATGAAGTATTATGGACTTATTATACAAAATTAAATTATGTATACTGTAAGAAAATGTATTAGATTTTTAAATACCTACCGACATTATGCAATCTATTTTATCAATTAGTCAGGTCAATATACCTAGACATTTAAAATATAGAAACTTCCCAAAGAGCCAAATTTTGGAGGGAAAAATTTTATATCAATAAGTTCAAACTACGCGGAAAGAGGGGAGGAGGGCCTGATTCTCTCCCTATGCACCAGGGCCCTTGCCCCCCTAGCTACGGTACTGAATAGGATCCTATAATGATTCACCCGAAACGGCCTTTTTAGACCCCCAGTAGTCATCAGATATCATGTAGCACCCTCCGTAACAGTGATAGTTTAATAGGCATAGTATTTTTGTGCACATCTCATAAAAAATATGGCGGATTTTTTTAACCATGTGCGAGGAGCATGCCAGGAGTATCCTGTAAACACGAAACCAGAGTGGCTTTAAAAAACATATCTCTCCTAGAAACAGTGATAAGTTCACCATCAGTGAATTGTTATAGTCTGGATAAACATTTTATATAGGTACATAAAATAGTCGGGATAAACACAAGTGCAGTGCCATATTGATTGAAAAAAATCGATGTTTCTCTTTTTAATAATAATCGATTTTTGAAAAATCAATTAACTTTATTAAAAATAATCGATTACTAAAAATCGACAATACGGAAAAAATACCAATAAATATGAATTATATATATTACATTATTTTTATCACATTCTATATCCTTTTAACATAAACTTTGTTAGTGAACTTACTTCAGATTTCACTATTCGTCACACAGATTGCGATGTTAACAAAAATCTATTAAAATGTGTGATAATATAATCGATTAATTAAGAATCTATTATTACATTATTTAAAAATCGATATAAATAATAGATTATTCTAAAAATCAATCATTTTTTTACATCCCTACATCACCTGACATCTCCAGCCAGAGGGTGTCATTAAAACGTTTATATTCTCTTTGGGTGTCATGCTGTGGTCATGGTCGAAAATAAAAGCAAAGAAAGAGGTAGACGAGGAATACTTAAGTTTTTTTAGTCGTATTCATTATCATATTCTCTTCAGCCTGTGCGAAAAACTGGAGCGGAGCATCCCTAAACAATAGCGGCAATCGGCATTGGCATTTGATTGGCATAGGGCATAGCCCTGTGGCATAGCCAGCTGAGGTGCGCTGTTTGTTTGTGTGGATATTGTATCCGCTAAATGAATAACATTCCATGTGATACACAGATTAAGAGGTATCGTAAAAAGTATAAATACATAAAAACAAGAATTAAAAGTTTGATTTTGGTGAGCACTTTTTTGGTATTATTCTTGTCTTGTTCGCTGGGCATGATAATTCTTAGATCAACATAGAATCTTTTGTAAATGTAATTATCATTTTTTATTTTTTTAGGAAAATGCAGCATTATGTGATGAAGTAGCCAAAATCCAAGAAAGTATTGTAATTGTGAAAGACGAAAGGAAGTTTCTTCTCCGAAAACTATTAGAATATGAAACTGAATCCGAAAATTTACTACAGTCCTTCCATAGAAATGATTCTATGTCTGCCAATGGTTCCAGAACAAAGCCAAAAAAACGACGCAGTTTGGAGGATGGTGGGAAAAACATGTAGGAACACAAATAAAAAATTTATACTTACTTTTTACGATAAATAAATTTTATTATAATGTAAGTACAAAGTGTTTTTAAATAATGAATAGTAAGTTTGGCATTAACTACACAATATAATATTTGATCAATCCGCAGAATCGGAAAACAAAAGGATTATCTATTGATTGTAAGTATTGTAACAGATCGCCCGCAGTTAACTGCTGCTTGGTTGATAGGATAGAAGGGAAGTTATTTTTTGACGTGACAACGTCTTATAATTCGATGGAGCCGGCTGCATGCACGAAAAAGTGTGACGTATGCAGTGTTACAGTGCAAGCGAGAGCGAGCAACGAGCGACAAAGAGGCACAATCCATTCCATCAGTATTTACGAAAAAGTATGACGTTGTCACGTTCAACTATCGTCAGTAAACCGACTTTACAGACAACCGATTTTTTAACTAGAATGTTATATTTTAAAAGAAGATTGAAGTAATTAATAAAATATTTTGTAAGATAATTAATGACGGAAGGATGATGGGAGAAAGTATTTAGTGGTTTATGAGGACTCGAGTACTAGGGACAATAGAAAGAAGAACGGTCATCTGTGACCCAGACCCGACAGAAACGAGACATATCTCAGTTTTTTTGTTATTTTTTATATAGTTGAAATATATATTTTTTTAATTCAAAATCAGTGGCTAACACCAAAATATTACCTTATGTTTTTTTCAGGCGACACAATAAAAAAAAATTGAATATGCCTATTTATCTACAAAAATAATAAATGTATGTAACCAAATGACGATACAATAACTATAGGATGTATCTAGGTGACCTGGAGATGCAGCTGGGCTATGTAATTTTTAAAATACTAGTACAACAATCAATGATTCATTAAAATCGTTGTATTCGATTATTTATTGCATAATCGGAAGTTATTATATGTACAAAAACGGTCACTTGCTACCTGCATGCTATGGCTCAGGTAGCCGGGTGCAGACAGAAACCAATCATGCCATCTCACTCTTTCATTAAAACAACAATGGTGCGGAGCGGGGAGGGGAGGCCGTGTGCCGGCGCAACGTAGTACGGCGGCGGCGCAGTCCTTCGCATCCTGTGTTGAGATCTGTGCGTTTTTGTTTTCAAGGTTACATTTTTTCGTTGATTTTTGGCTTTCTCTATACCGGACTTGATTTTTGCATTCTGAGTGGTTCGTTGACATGGCTGACAATATTAATATTTGTGTTCTGTGTGAATGTGCACTACGTCGTCGTCGTTCATACGTTCTCAATGAACGATTACTGGAAACTCGAAGAGATTTCGTAGAACAACTATTGCGCATCGTTGGTGGTGAAGTATGTATTATTTTAATTTTTGGTACTTATTTGTAATTAATGTCTTTCGCAATACAAAAGCGTGTCGAACTGTAAAATATTTATAGTAAGATAGGTACCTATTACGGTAGCGTAAATAGACAACGTCATGTGTCTTAAGTATTATGATTTACTTTGTTGCTGCTGCCTCATTTTTTATACTTTATAGAAATAAAATAAGGTAACCCCGTAAGTGATTAGGGTCGTGAGTTTATGTATGTATGTAAAAAATATAGGTAAATGAGGTTCAGTGCTAGTAATTGCGTGTACGCCTTCTTGTCTTGACTGTGAAGCGCGACGCCGCGACCTTTCCCTTTTGTGACTTTTTCTTGCTCATCTTCTGACAACATGTTATATTCTTAGTTAGGCGCAGTTGTAGACTTGAATTAATAAAGACTTTCTTCAGACATTTATTTTAGTTTCATAATGAGAAGTAGACGACATACATTGTGAGCGTGTTGAGAGCGGTGACAGGAAGGGACAGTATTGCTATATGTAATAATAATAAGTCTTAGTTGGATTTCATAATAATATAATGGTAGCATTAGGTAAGCCATATTTTTAGTTTGTTTAAAATGTATTTATGTTTTGTTACAGATAGCTTTTGATGGAACTCGGTCGGTTTGCCACTCATGTCGGCATAGAATCGATGCTTCAATTAATCAAGAGCGACAAGCGTCACCTGCTCCTACCCCACCAGCTGCAGCTGTAAATGTGCAAGGAGTTAGACGCGCTTCTAATACGGCCCAGAGATGTTTAATTGACAACTGCAACAACGGTTCCCTGCATCAAATGCCTAATTCGGTGAAGGTACAACTCCTTAGCTATCACAACTTTTATGTACCAAATCTTGCCCGCATTTGCCAATGGCATTTACTACACATGGCGATAGAAGAGATTCCTGAAAATGTAACAAATCAAATGACCGACTTGAATGCGGAGAGTGTTGGCGACATCATTAACATGTATAGACAAGCCTTAGAACAAAGGTCACACTTCAATGTCGATGACGTTTCTGACGAGGAGTTAAGCTTTTGGACTGGAAGAAACAGAGCCACATTCAACGATTTGCTGAGTCAAATACCAAGCCTTAATCAGTCCTCAAATACTCCACGAAATGACTTGGCTATGTACTTGTGTAAAATTCGATCAGGCGAGCCGCATAATAGAATCGCTTCACTTTTTAATATATCCGAGCGAACTGTTGGGAGAAAAATAAATACAGTAAGGCAGTGTCTCACTACTGACTTTGTTCCGATGCACCTTGGCTTAGACCATATAACCAGGGACGAAGTGATAGCCCGCAACCGGGTCATACCAAATGTCTTGTTTGGTAACGAAGAGTCACCAAAAGCAATAATTACATTCGATGGAACTTACGTCTATATAGAAAAAAGTTCTAACTTTTTATTTCAACGCCGCACTTATAGCCTTCATAAGTATAAAAATCTAATAAAACCATTCATGATCGTGTGTGCGGATGGATATATTTTGGACGTAACAGGTCCGTACTCTGCACGGACCAGCGATGCTGATATAATGAAGATGATATTAGAAAACCATGATGCACCGATTGAAGACGGACCGTTCAATTTTTTATTTCATCAAGGAGACGTATTTATTTTGGACCGAGGCTTTCGGGATTCAATTCCCTTAATTGAAACATATGGCTATGATGCTCATATGCCGCCAAGCAAACGAAGACAAGACACGCAATTAAGCACCGACCAAGCTAATAAATCGAGACTTATTACGATGGTGCGATGGGTCGTCGAAACTATAAACGGCAGATTCAAGCGCGACTTCAAGATCTTCAGAAACAGAGTTTTCAACAAACATGTGCCGCATATATTTGAAGATTTTCGAATTGCTGCAGCTTTGATTAATTATTTTCAAGATTCGTACGAAGACAGTCCTTACACAGAAGATTTCATTGAAATAATTAATCGAAATATACAACGCCCTAATCGACTGGCCGAGTATGTGGAAGAGAATAATCTAAACAGACAAAGAGTGACGTTTCACAGGATGACTGGAAATGATCCGGAAGTTGATTTTCCACAACTAACAATTGAAGACTTAATTAAATTCTCAATTGGCACCTATCACGTGAGGTTAGCCCGGTCTTACTGTAGTGAACATTTAAAAAGCACGGGAGTATATGATATGGAAATATATAGACATTCAGCAGCAGTAGAGGGCAGAATCAATAATACATTAATCAGGTGCAGAATTCATTCGCGACACATTACAACAAAAATATATTATACTTATATTATGTTTGATGAGAATATAAATGGAATAAACGCAATAACCGAATATTACTGCTCGTGTTACCATGGAAAAAGGACATTAGGAAGTTGCGCACACGTCATTAGTGTTGTCTATTATTTAGGGTGGGCTAGGCATCAAGATCACTTTGACCACCCCGCACTGGGTATGGATTATGTTTTAAGGGACATAGAAATGTAATAAAACTTTATTTGAAAATATTAGTTTTTTTTTTGTTATAGATCATAGAACTCCAATGATAGGTACCTAAATCACTGATCTGCAATAAATCATCGAATACCACGATTTTAATGAATCCTAAGTTGATTGTTGTACTAGGACATCAAAAATAATATAATTCACGATAGGCGCTACTCGACTCTCCCGCGCATGTTATCTCGCTCCGATATTTGCTAAGTGAAAGGGACCGAACGCTTTGTCGCGCTACTCTCCGCGACATAACGTGATTGTGCTAGCCCTGCAGGTCACCTAGAACATCCTATAGTTATTGTATCGTCATTTAGTTACATACATTTATGATTTTTGAGATAAATAAGCATATTCTATTTTTTTTATTGTATCGCCTGAACAAAAACATAAGGCAATATTTTGGTGTTAGCCACTGATTTTGAATAAAAAAAATATACAATTTAACTATATAAAAAATAGCAAAAAAACTGAGATATGTGTCACTTCTGTCGGGTCTGGGTTTTTTTTCTATGGGGCGTGACCGTTCTTCTTTATTAAAAGTATTCAAATGTTGGTAATTTTAATAGCATTATTAAAAGCTGCTAGTATAGTATAATAATAATAATTCATTTCAGGCATGGCCCGTATAATGTTAGTAATTACAAACTTAATAACAAGTGGTAGTAAACAAACAAAATTAAATTACATTACAATTGAGTGGAGAACACCTGGATACAGATGTTTATCAGTTGTAAACTGTTTGCCTGATTAATAATAATAATATTAGTATGGAATTGCACCCAACTACGCAAAAGTGGTGATTCCTGTGTCTGAGTCCCACCGGTCCATGAACACACCCAGGATGCTGTTAGTGATGGTGTGCAGGTGCGCTAACATGGAAGCACACCTTTTCCATCCACGTTCGCCTCTGCGATCTTGCCCGAAGCACTACAGCAGCACCCTGAATGCGTTATTGTATTGTACCCGTAGATCACTATATGCCTGCTGAGTGAAGCTGACCCTAGCCAGCACGTATTAAATGACTGACAGTGGGCTTTGAATAGCATCACTTTTACTGGCTTCGTGCATAGCACAAACCTGCACCAGCATGTTGCAGCGGACAGCCAACAATCAATGTTCCCTGTCAATGTCCATGTTATCCTTCAAATACTCGGTTACCCAGTGGCTCAAATACTTGAACCTCGGCACCCGGGTCAGAGGCAACCCACAGAGTGAAAGTTCAGGCAACTGCGAGTAGCTTAAGCTACCTGTATTAAATAAATAATAATAATTATTTATTTTTGTTTTCATATCATTATAATTTTAACAGATTGCTGTTTAAAAAAAAATATTTTTTTTTTTATCCAAATTATATTTTTTCATCAACAAGACTAAAAATTATCTGTATTATTAATTTGTATTTATAAAACAAGTAATGTTGCACACTTATATAGAAAAATAATGTACATTACAAATTATATTAAGTTTTTATTTAAAATATATAGTTCACATTTAAAAAAATCATTACAATAGTCCTTAATGATTATTAATGATATTAAGAATGTTTGCCACATATTGAAGAAAGTTACTTTTAGTGAATTAAGCACATTTTTTATTTAAGACTAATCACCTTCAATTGGCTTTTATACCTACCTATTTTATTAATGACCTGGAGAAAGTTTTTGCTTATAATCAACTATGCAGCCAGTCAATTATAAATGCTCATGGGCGCACAGAGATAATAAATAAAATCCTATTGTGTCTGTACAGTAAATGTCGGTTAGAAAAATGCTGACATGGTCAATGTTTGGCTACTTTACCCTACTTATTACCTGCATATCCCAATTTATGTACTTGATCAAGGTGACTGTGCATCATCATCATCTTTATCACCAAATGATAAGAGCTGAACACTTTTTTTCTTACTTGATGTACTTATATCATCTTTCCTTTTGCGCTTATTTGTTTCATTTTCTGTAGTCTTAGACTTAGGTTTAAATATGACTCTCTGGTTTAGATCTGCTTTAGTTTCAGCTTCTAGTTGTTCTAGCCTTTTTCTTTCTGCTTCTGCCTCATCTGCAGTCAAATCTCCGTCCTTGAGAACTACGACTTGTGGCTGTTCGCTGTCCTCATCATCGGCGAAGTCATCCTCTGCGTTTTTCAGTTCATCAAATTTGTGATTTTTATCGTCATATCCAGCCTGCCGTTTCAAAACTTTAAGGAACTCAGGGTCTTCGGGTTTAATGTAATTGACGTTCCTTTTTCTATTCATATCCAACACCGTATTTTTCTGTCTATCGTCGTTATTGGTTTTCTTCTTCTTTTCGCCGTGGTTTTAGTGACTTTCGCCAATGTTCAAGTAAAAAAAAATTACGTGCGGAGAATGTAATATTCGGTAAACATTTATAGAGCAAGTTTTCCGCCAAAAAAATTAACACCAAAAATGTTTACAACGTTTACAATGACGGGACGGGATTGACGGGTTTCTGACAGACAATGTCATAAACAAGTTTTTTTAATCATGTCGTTAAGGCTCTGGATACAAGTCCTGTTGAGCCTTTTGACAAGAGGGTAAAAGAACGATAGAGCTACAAAACACCCTACCAAAAAATAGTCTTCCCCTAGACTTTGATGAATTGTACAGGGTGGCTCTAAAATACGTTGACAAACAGTGTTATGAATAATTTTATTGTTTAAATTGATACAGTACTGTGAGTTCTAAATAATAAAAATAAAGGATAAATTTTTCTTGAATATTTATTAGTTTTCAAAATAACCACCTTTGGCTTTGATACACAGGGTTAAACGTTTCCTGAAATTTTCAACGATTTTCCGTACGTCTTCTTCAGATATTTTATCCCACTCATGAATAAGTGTTCCGTTCAGTGCGTCTATGCTTCTGTGTGGAGTAGCACATACCCTGGCCTCTAAGATAGACCACACACTGTAATCCATCGGGTTTAATTCCGGTGAATACGGAGGCCATTCCTTAGAACTTATGAACCCAGGAAAGTTAACCATACACCACTGCTGTGCGCTTAAGGCCCTGCCTGTGAGATGGAGCAGAGTCTTGTTGAAAACTCCACGACTGGTCGCCGAAATGCTGCTGGCTCCAAGGAAGAACTACACTCTCCAAAATATCCCGTCGGTATATTTCTTGGTTCATTTTCACACCTTTTTCGACGAAAACTAGGGGGGTTTTGCCTGTTGAGCAAATACCGACTCAAACCATAACTGAATCCGGTTTTTGGCGATGAGGGATTACTGCCGAGGCTCCAGGGCGGCTAGAAGAGTAAATTCTGTCATTTTGACGATTGTGAGATTGCTCAATCGTAAAGAGTTTTTCATCTGTAAAGACGATATTTTTTAAAGCTTAACCAGCGGAGCGCGACTGGAGTGAGCGACATCTTTCTAGCAGTATTTTTTTATCTTTCTCATTTAGCAGTTGCGCTTTTCGCAGCTTGTACGCTGTCAACTTGACCTCATTTTTAACTACTCGTTGCAACATTGAATGACTTACACCCAGATCTCGAGCCATTTTTCTTACCTTGGCTTGTGGATTACGGGTCAATCTTTGTTTGACGATATGTCGAAGCCTAGGGTCCTAACAGTTCGTTTTCTGCCTCTTCCCGAACGGTCTCCAAGATGTCCAACCTCATCAAAACGTTTTACAGTAGAAGAAACTTATTGCCGACTGACACCGAGAATCTTATCTATCTCGCACTGCCGCTACCCGCCTAGAGGATTCGATCCCGGGATCCCGGTCATATTTTAGTCCCGAAAATTTCGGGATCAAATTTAATGAATCCCGGGATTTTCGGGATTGATACATTTACATTTACAGTACCTATAAACATTGATCTCTTTAGCATATTTTTATAGTTTAATATTCTAATTCTTATTCTAAATAAGTCTAAAGAAGTAGATTTTTTGAAGTTTATTTTTAGTTTCATAAATTATTTACAGAACAAACTAGGCCCAGTTTGTTTATTTTATTAGAAGAAAGTATAATTTTGTTTAACCGCCTTTTTAAAGATTTAAAACTTAAATATTCTATGTCCTCACAAGGCTTTCTTATTTACTTCTCGATGTGTGTATACTTTTTTCAGCTCGACAGAGGGGAAAGCGTCAATTTTGTTTAGCGCAGCGGGCCGAATGTTGACGCTTTCCGCCCGGAGATAAGAAAAAAATATTTTGATATGTTTTACTGTCTTTTTATTACCACTTTCCAATACCAATACAATCCCGGGACTATCCCGGGATCCCGGGATTAACTTTAGATAATCCCGAAATCCCGGGATTAGAAAAATCGACCGGGATCGAATCCTCTACCGCCGTATGTAAAGAAATTATTGCTCCTCGTTGCGCAGACATTGTAAAAGACATTTATTTTTGAATTTAGCCCTTTAACAACTTCCACTAAGTTGGCGCCAAAACATGTGAAAATACTATTTATATACCAAAGATAAAGCAGCAGGTTGCATTTTTGAAATTTTATGCTTTTAATTTTGTCAACGTAATTTAGAACCACGGTGTATTTGTACCAAAGTAAATAGTTACCGTTAAACTGGGAGAGATGCTTTTAAGTAGGCTACTAAGGTAGGTCTAAGAATGTACTTACTCCTAATAATTTGTGATAATTATATCTGAACGACCAAGCAATGTCATTACAATGCTGTTTTGAATAGTTAGATATTGTTTATGTGTCTGAGATTATGACATTAATTTTATACCATGATTAATCAAAAACTTATACATATGTACTTAATTAAGTAACTAGGTAGTCTTAAAACTTTTAGATTTAAGTTTAACTATATTATTATATATTGAACTAACAAAGACTACCAAGAAAGATTAAATATTCTCGGACTGACTACGTTGGAACAAAGAAGACAGCGTGGTGACCTCGTAGAGACATACAAAATACTTATGGGCTACAATAACGTGACGAACTTAAAAAAACATCTACCAGATGAACCACAACATCAACCTTAGGGGACATCCACTTAAACTATCACCAACCTCGTGTACAAGCAACCCTAGGTTTCATTTTCTACCGAACCGTGTAGGTAGTCAAGTCTTGGAATAAATTACCAGAAAGTGTGAACAGTGCTCCATCAGTGAACTCATTTAAAAACAGACTTGATAAACACTTACAAAAACAAGTGCAATAGTATACACGTATCAGCACCAAGTGCTGCTAGTGTATTAATAATAATATATATATTCAAAGGTTTCTTCCATACGGTGGTTCAGAATTAGTCGATAAATAAAACATTCCTTTGGCATCTTTATCTGCTGGCTCTCCCATCAAGGTTCGAAAAGAACAATCGTTTTGTAAATGTTCTGTCTGGTTATGACACGCCGAGAAACCCTTCGGATATAGAATGGATTCCGCAAAATAGAAGTGAGATCTGCTATGGCTGCACGCTTCTGTTAAAATATTTTTAGTTCACTGAGTAGGTTGTATCAATAGTTGTCCGTAGTAGGTAAGTAGGTACCTACCAAGAGTGTCGCCAAGGGGCAGCTGTCCCATCCCCCTAGCTAGATATTCAAAAAATGTAGTCAATCTAGATATTCAAAAAATGGGGCCAATTCTACTAAATGACAGCGGTGATAGTTGTATGACAATTACATGATTGTGGTCACTCAATGGTGATATTATGTCAAATTTTGACACTCAATGGTGATATTATGTCAAATTTTGACATAATATCACCATTGAGTGACCACAATCATGTAATTGTCATACAACTATCACCGCTGTCATTTAGTAGAATTGGCCCCCAGGTTCGTGACCCGTGCACCTACTGGCTTCACCCACTGGTGGGTGTAGGTAGGGATAAGTCTACTAACTTCACTTCAAAAATCGAATGAATTCACTAATTGTAAAATATAGGTAGGTACCATCCTACATTACCTATACCTACCTACTTGGACTTAAACTTATCTCATAAAGTTTTTTTTTTGCTGAAGAACATTCCCATCATTCGCATTATCTAAATGACACCCAGCGCAACTGCAAATGATATCAGTCGAGCAGTGATAGCCTTAAGAGCCCGCCTCTTATATGTGAGCTTCGGGTTCGAATCCTGGTGAGGGCACGTATCAATGAGATTTTCAAAAACATACATAAGTACGTAGTTACTTACCTACATATTATATTTATCACAAGCTTGAACATGAAGGAAAACTCCGTGAGGAAACTAGCAGGCCCCAGAATTGATTCTGAAGCATGTGTAGCAACTAGCAAGCACCCTGGTCCGGCTATGGGCTCACTAGGTACTTATCACGTTTTGGGCGAAGCAAATTATGGGATTAAAAGAAATATAAGTGTACTAAGTAAGTACCTACCCATTATGTGTTGAATGTTGCTACAGCCAGGTTGTGGTGCAGCCCCATTGTTAGGGTAAAAGTCGGCATGTCCTGTAGGACTATCAACACCAAGAACGCCCCTGCAAGTATGGATGATATCCACAAATTCTGCGTCTGAAGTATCAAGCTTGGACGCAATATCTATACTGGGCATTTCAAAAAAGGGGCGAGCAGGATCCAACCCTAAAAGTATAGGTACACATCTATATAAATAAAAATGAATTGATGTTCGTTAGTCTGATTAAAACTTCAGAACGGCTGGACAGATTTTGATGAAACTTTTTGTGTGGGTTAGAGTGGGTCCAGGGATGGTTTATACGGTGGCAGAACGACGTCTGCCCGGGCCACTAGTATATATATATATATATATATATATATATAACAGGCTTACGCAAGGGCGGATTCAGCCTTCGAGTCAGAGGGGGGTCAAATACCTGGTCGAGGTTCAGTCTGTCTTACAATAATTAATTTAAAAGAACTCTAAACAGTAAAAAACCCACTTCAACGAATATCACTAAAAATATCATCGATGTATAAAAAAAATACTTTTGATTTGAAATGGGACCATCTCTGAAGTATGATCTACGAAACAAAAAAAAACCGACTTCACTCTTCAACTTATATATGGTTTTCTCATAGATGCCGTTGTCAGAACTGGACGAAATTAAAATGGGACCAATCTAGAAGCACCAGCTTTCATATAAAAAATTAATCATCCAAATCGGTTCACCCAGTCGAAAGTTCTGAGGTAACAAACATAAAAAAAAATAAAAAAACCGGCCAAGTGCGAGTCGGACTCGCGCACCGAGGGTTCCGTACAACCTTGCAAATTTATGGTTTTCGTAATTTTTCCTTTATCTATGCTATAAGACGTTGCTTCGTACAGTCAAGAGCACGCTAAGCTTGACACTTTGGACTTTGACCCGGCCCTGTATTCTAAGGCGCGCAGTACAAATCAGAGCTCAGCTTAAACTGGTAGTGTCAAGCTTGACTTGCTCTTGACTGTACCAAATTTCAAGATTCTGAGTTCACGGGAAGCACCCTGTAGGTTTTGATTCCCTTGCAAGTGTCGAAAATTTGCGGCATAAACGGCTGTATCTTTTGATTGCGTTGGCTTAGAAGTTTGATTTTTTCACAGCTTCAAGGGACAGTAGACCTGAGTAATTGATATAAATTTCAGCTTCATACCTCCACGCGTTCCTGAGAAAAAGGGTCTTGACAGACGGACGGACGGACGGACAGACGGACAACAAAGTGATCCTATAAGGGTTCCGTTTTTTCCTTTTGAGGTACGGAACCCTAAAAACATACAGACGAATTAATAACCTCCTCCTTTTTGAAGTCGGTTAAAAAGAATCATCAAAATCGGTTCTTAATTGGCGGAATAATCGCGTAAAATAGGCACATACCAAAAAAAAACCATAGACGAATACTGAGAACCTCCTCCTTTTTTGAAGTTGGTTGATTACGTAGAACTCTAAAGAGTATTAAAGAGTAAAAAAACCGACTTCAATCTTCAACTTATATGGTTTTCTCATGGATGCCGTTGTCAGAACAGGCCGAAATTAAAATGGGACCAATCTGGAAGCACCAGCTTTTAAATTAAAAAAGAATCATCCAAATCGGTCCACCCAGTCGAAAGTTCTGAGGTAACAAACATAAAAAAAATAAAAAAAAGTAATAATAAAAAAAAATACAGACTAATTGATAACCTCCTCCTTTTTGAAGTCGGTTAAAATACCGACTTTAACGAATATTATAATAAAAAAAACAGTCGAATTGAGAACCTCTTCCTTTTTAGAAGTCAGTTAAACATAAAAACCATAGCACGTGTCGAATTGAGAACCTCCCCCTTTTTTTAACCGACTTTAAAAAAAGGGGGAGGTTCTCAATTCGTAGCGTGTTTTTTTTAAGTTTGTTACCTCAGAACTTTCGACTGGGTAAACTGAATCGGATGATTATTTTTTTATTTGAAAGCTGGTGCTTCCCATGTGGTGCCATTTTAATTTGGTCCAGTTTTGACAGTGGCATCCATGAGAAAACCCTATCAGTAAGTTTTAAATTTGCATTAAGAATGTGCGCGACAAATAACTCAATATCACGCCAACCGATTTCGATGATTCTTTTTTTAACCGACTTTAAAAAAGGAAGAGGTTCTCACTGTATTTTTTTACTATTTGATTCCCTTGCAAGTGTCGAAAATTTGCGGCATAAACGGCTGTATCTTTTGATTGCGTTGGCTTAGAAGTTTGATTTTTTCACAGCTTCAAGGGACAGTAGACCTGAGTAATTGATATAAATTTCAGCTTCATACCTCCACGCGTTCCTGAGAAAAAGGGTCTTGACAGACGGACGGACGGACGGACAGACGGACAACAAAGTGATCCTATAAGGGTTCCGTTTTTTCCTTTTGAGGTACGGAACCCTAAAAACATACAGACGAATTAATAACCTCCTCCTTTTTGAAGTCGGTTAAAAAGAATCATCAAAATCGGTTCTTAATTGGCGGAATAATCGCGTAAAATAGGCACATACCAAAAAAAACCATAGACGAATACTGAGAACCTCCTCCTTTTTTGAAGTTGGTTGATTACGTAGAACTCTAAAGAGTATTAAAGAGTAAAAAAACCGACTTCAATCTTCAACTTATATGGTTTTCTCATGGATGCCGTTGTCAGAACAGGACGAAATTAAAATGGGACCAATCTGGAAGCACCAGCTTTTAAATTAAAAAAGAATCATCCAAATCGGTCCACCCAGTCGAAAGTTCTGAGGTAACAAACATAAAAAAAAATAAAAAAAAGTAATAATAAAAAAAAATACAGACTAATTGATAACCTCCTCCTTTTTGAAGTCGGTTAAAATACCGACTTTAACGAATATTATAATAAAAAAAACAGTCGAATTGAGAACCTCTTCCTTTTTAGAAGTCAGTTAAACATAAAAACCATAGCACGTGTCGAATTGAGAACCTCCCCCTTTTTTAACCGACTTTAAAAAAAGGGGGAGGTTCTCAATTCGTAGCGTGTTTTTTTTAAGTTTGTTACCTCAGAACTTTCGACTGGGTAAACTGAATCGGATGATTATTTTTTTATTTGAAAGCTGGTGCTTCCCATGTGGTGCCATTTTAATTTGGTCCAGTTTTGACAGTGGCATCCATGAGAAAACCCTATCAGTAAGTTTTAAATTTGCATTAAGAATGTGCGCGACAAATAACTCAATATCACGCCAACCGATTTCGATGATTCTTTTTTTAACCGACTTTAAAAAAGGAAGAGGTTCTCACTGTATTTTTTTACTATTTGATTCCCTTGCAAGTGTCGAAAATTTGCGGCATAAACGGCTGTATCTTTTGATTGCGTTGGCTTAGAAGTTTGATTTTTTCACAGCTTCAAGGGACAGTAGACCTGAGTAATTGATATAAATTTCAGCTTCATACCTCCACGCGTTCCTGAGAAAAAGGGTCTTGACAGACGGACGGACGGACGGACAGACGGACAACAAAGTGATCCTATAAGGGTTCCGTTTTTTCCTTTTGAGGTACGGAACCCTAAAAACATACAGACGAATTAATAACCTCCTCCTTTTTGAAGTCGGTTAAAAAGAATCATCAAAATCGGTTCTTAATTGGCGGAATAATCGCGTAAAATAGGCACATACCAAAAAAAACCATAGACGAATACTGAGAACCTCCTCCTTTTTTGAAGTTGGTTGATTACGTAGAACTCTAAAGAGTATTAAAGAGTAAAAAAACCGACTTCAATCTTCAACTTATATGGTTTTCTCATGGATGCCGTTGTCAGAACAGGACGAAATTAAAATGGGACCAATCTGGAAGCACCAGCTTTTAAATTAAAAAAGAATCATCCAAATCGGTCCACCCAGTCGAAAGTTCTGAGGTAACAAACATAAAAAAAATAAAAAAAAGTAATAATAAAAAAAAATACAGACTAATTGATAACCTCCTCCTTTTTGAAGTCGGTTAAAATACCGACTTTAACGAATATTATAATAAAAAAAGCAGTCGAATTGAGAACCTCTTCCTTTTTAGAAGTCAGTTAAACATAAAAACCATAGCACGTGTCGAATTGAGAACCTCCCCCTTTTTTTAACCGACTTTAAAAAAAGGGGGAGGTTCTCAATTCGTAGCGTGTTTTTTTTATGTTTGTTACCTCAGAACTTTCGACTGGGTAAACTGAATCGGATGATTATTTTTTTATTTGAAAGCTGGTGCTTCCCATGTGGTGCCATTTTAATTTGGTCCAGTTTTGACAGTGGCATCCATGAGAAAACCCTATCAGTAAGTTTTAAATTTGCATTAAGAATGTGCGCGACAAATAACTCAATATCACGCCAACCGATTTCGATGATTCTTTTTTTAACCGACTTTAAAAAAGGAAGAGGTTCTCACTGTATTTTTTTACTATTATTCGTTGAAGTCGGTTGAAAAGACAGCACATGTAGGTAAACCTACCCCCGGCTTCCGAAAAGCAATTTAAAATAAAATTAACTGATATAGGTAAATGTTAAATCTGATTGGTTGAATCTAGGTTGAATAAAATCATAACGCTTAGCAACTAGGTAGTTACTTAGGTACAAATCAAAAGAGTTAGCCATAAGATTTAGAAGTTGTCAGCTAATTTTAGTTTGATTTACTTTTCCGAAGCCAGGGGATAGCTGTAGGTATGCCATTCGTATTGTTTTATTAAGTAAATTGGATAGTGGTAGACCGCCATCCAAGTTGAGTGTATTACCCCACCCCCCGTAGGATACCTAGTCAAATAATAATGAATTGATTATAACGATAAGTACAACACGTCGTGATGTAGATAATATTGAATTAAACTTTTGGTTTTGGTAAGTACCTACCTATACTAAGACAAAATGCTCACCCATTTGCTACCATCATTATCAACTCGTACAGCTACCGCTATTTATCTAAGTATGGGTCTTTTCCCACATATGAGGAAAAGGCCTTCCGAAACACGGAGGAGCTCGTGATATAATTTGCATCAGTAGGTAGGAGAATTAGCCTCCCTGGTTGAAAGTAAAATCTATGAAAAACCTTGTAAACCGAGCCTTAGGTTTATACCTACTTATCTTTTCATAAACACAGAAGACACTCATGATAAGACCGCCCGTTGACCTTTTTTTTTTATCATTGTGTCACTGTTGCATATTTTTATTGGTGTACAATAAAGTTGTTACTTAGGTACTAAGACTTATACTAACCTGTAATTCTTCTTATTTTTAGTTTAGTGTTAGATCCAGCGTTTCCCATAACATGAGCCCCGAGACTGTGGCCTATGAGGTGTATTTGACTACCATCCACGTTGTAGCGTTCATTTAATGCGTCCAGAAACTTGCCCAAAAGTGCACCGATAGTCCGTGTCTGATATGCCACTACTGGGTAAAAAATAGATTCGGAAACGCTGCTCCAGTCCACAGCAATGACGCAGACGTCGCTAGCTTTTAAATAAGCTTGCGTTATGTTTACAACAGCACTTTTATCAGCCGATGATTCCCAGCCATGGGTGACTATTTTGATGGGACCCAATAATTTCTTTGAAATATCAAATTCGGGTGGGGAAATTGGTTCAGCTGTCTGGTCCAATAATATTGGTTGATTCCAGTTCTTCCTTTTAGTACAATAAAACGTTAATTAGAGCACAACAATATATTTCTTATTTGAAACTTATCTCTCAGGTATAAGTAGATATCTTTCAGTTTGGCTGATTTCGATATTAATAGGAGATTCGGTTGTTTCACATAACACTAAATATTGCTCTTGCATTAAATATTAGTGTTCCGATATGCATTTGAAAAGTTAATGAACGTGTAGAGAAGTTAACATATAATATTTATAGCTTAATTAAGTGGGCGTTACCTAGTAGACTATAGCTTAATTGAGTGGGTGTTACCTAGTAAATAATCTGTATTCGACGTCATTGCTATCGATTATCAATCGCAACCTTTGCAACGGATTCTCCTCTAAGGATATACGCCGCGGGATGTCATCACCGTCAGGGAAGTACATCCATGTGACACCGTACCCATCCTTATCCTTGTCATTTAAATCATTTGATGATTTATGACCCAATATGTCTAAAAAGAAAATTAAGAGGTGAAGAAAGAAATCTACATAGTTACATATCCGTTTTTTGGACAAAAGCATTAAACCCAAAGAGGTTGGAAGAAAATCATTCTGAGAAACTTTTTCTTTAAACGTCTTTGATTAAACCCTAGGTACCTACCTAACCATTTAATGAAATGCTTACGAAAATTAAGATGCACCAAGTTAAATCTATATACAATATGTAACCGAATAAGCGCTACTCCTGAAATTTGTTTGCTCAGTAGGTATCGGTGAGTTGACCCATTACCGGGTCTACTTTTGGCAAAGAGATTAAAATATTATTTTAATCTCTTTGACTTTTGGGCATGATCGATTGCCGGGCCTGTTAGTCAGCAAGCACGGCAATCGATCCGCCAACCCCTCCTTCGGCTTGATTATCCACTCGTTCCGTCGAGACTGTCAATACATTTTGGAACCCTAAACGTGACAGGTGGTGAGCCCATTGCCGGACATGGTGCTGTTACATTTTCGTCAGAATCAATTTTGGGACCTGCTGGTTTTCTCACGATGTTGTCCTTCACCGTCGAGCTAGTGATGATTACCTTTTATACCCTTTTATACCTATTTAAGTAAGATTTTGGAAAACTCATTGGTAAGTATATGCCCTCACCAGGGGGACATTGACATGAGTAAAGTTCGACTTTTCGTGTGCGGAAAAAGAAATTCTTGACCTACCTACTTACTAGGTACCTACCTATCACATACACCATAACAACACAAGCATGTGATAATACATAAGGGACTATAAAGTTACCCACAGCACTGACCGGGCATCAAAGCACAAACAATAAGGAATCAAACTTACCATTCGCGTAAAATCCTAATAAAATAATCGAAAGACAATAAAAGGTCATTGCTCGATTAAACAGATTACACATGATATTCTCAATAGTATTTTTTTCTTAGACTGTAGGTTCTAATAATGTTAAATAGCATTAAAGAGTTACGCAGATTGCTCTAATTTGCGTTTTAAATGAATTGAACATTGAGTAATAAGTATGAGTAGGTATCTCAAAATGGGTGGTAAAGAAACAATGCAAGTCTATACGATACAAAGTAAGAATAAACAACATACCCATGCCGCCAGAAAAAGTAATTATTATCGTAATTAATTAACCTTTAGGGACTGTTTCCTTTAACAATTTGAATAGCTAGTGGTAAACCAGTTCTTAATTTGGACTGCGATAAGGGGCGTGAAAATGTTCATGCTCCACATATTTAGTTCTGATATATGCAGTGCCAGATTAAGTAAGCTCGGGGAGTATCAATTTACACTTTTACAGTCAAGAGCACATGCAGCTTCTTTACCTCGTAAGTAAGGCTTACAAAGTTCAATGTGTCAAGCTTTACGTGCTCTTGACTGTACATACACTTAGGTACACTATTACTATAAAGAGTAAAGATTTTTATTTTTGTAACGAATAGATTCAAAACTACTAAAGCGGTTTTAAAACATTCTTTCGCCAATTGGAAGCTTACTTTTCTGGGAGTAACATGGGCTGTAATTTTTCCACGGGAAATGAAATCGCGCGGAACGGCAGCAGCTAGTAAAAAATAAAAACTAAAAGGGCCCATAGCATTTCCAACTCTTGCTACTAGCTAATCCGGCACTGGATATACGAAACTATCAACGGTTAGAATTAATGGACTGAAACATACAAGTAACCTAACCTACTAAGCGCCTGCAACGATAGTAACACTATATCAATGCCTGCTACCTGCTAGCTTATTCACTAAGTACTATGTGATAAGGTGTATTAAAAATACGTCTTTAATACCTACTGTCGTTAGTCATTTGTCACGAGTAACCGCAACGGGCCTCTGGTCCTAACTGCGCCCTAGGTAGGACGATTTTCTAACCCGGCGCTGACGTTATAGTACGAGATCCGACCGCAAAAAAGTGTAGGGATCGAGTATAAGCTACAAACCAAATTTTTACGCATATTAAATTTTTAATATGCGTGAAGTTAAGCAGTGATAGCCCGGACGGTTAAAGAGCCGGCCGAAAATCAGTGAGGCTCGGGTTCGAATCCATGCATGTACCAATGAGTTTTTCAAAAACTTACGTACATATTTATCACTAGCTCGACGGTGAAGGAAAACATCGTGAGGAAACCCGCAGGTCTCAGAATTAATTCTGAGACATGTGTAAACAGACCCGGTCCGGCGATGGGCTGGTGAGCCCATACAAGATACGAGATACATTGGACCCCTAAGCGTGATAGGTGGTGACCTATCACGCTTAGGGGTCCAATGTATCTCGTGAAATGTGGGTATATCCAGTAATGGAATACCTCTGCCTACCCCCTCAGGGATAAAAGGCGTGAGATTATATATATATATATTAAATTTTTAATAAGTACATAAAGATTTTGAAAAATCTGGAGATTTTTCAGTCTTTATGCATGCCGTGCCATGTGACTGGGCACAGCCTGGCACCGCCCTAGTGACGGCACTAGTTCCTCACCATTTTGGCGGGAACCCGAAAAGGGGCACATAATTCATTTTGTAAATTTATCATTTTTTTGTAGGTATATGTCGGGTTTTAACTCATAATAGTGATAGTATATTATGTGGCAAGTGTCCGTGGTAGTGTGTAGTGAATGGGAAAATCGATCAAATGCGAAAAATGTACATTTTTGTATTGCCTCAAAAAGTCACAATGAAGTCTTCATTAAAAGTACTTATCTATCATTGTACCTACTGCCGATAACCAAAAAAGGGATACAGAAAGTTTCGAAAACACTATATTTTTGTACATGGACGAGCAAGCGTCATATAAATTTAGTTGTCTCTGCGATCAAGAAACGTTCCTTTCATCTCTGCAATTATGTATCTAATAAATAAATTGTGGGACTCAAACAATGCAAAGCCCAAATGAAACTAATTTGTCGAGCACCGCCCGGTTCCAATATAGGGACTTTTTATTTTATTGGCTAAAGAGGTAACACTATAAACACTTAAGACACCAGATGACATACATGTTCATGCAAACAAAAGTTGCGCCGGGCAGGAATCGAACCCGCGACCTCCCGAGTCAGAAGACATGGTCACTACGAGCTGAGCCAACAGACCCGTCATTATTTATTTACTGATTTATTATTACTGAATATAATGGCGAAATATTTGAATTCTCAGTACCGCTAATTCAGACGTAATTTGAAAAAACAATCAGCGACGTCACGACGTCATTCCATCGCAAAGCGAGAATGAGGAAAGGAAATATTTGTATGTTTGAAACGAGTAAACTCAAAAACTACTGAATCGATTTAAAATTTTTGCACAAATAGAATGCTACATTATCCGCTAGTACTAAATAAAACTGAAAATATATTATTTCTGTAATAAATAATTTAATCACGCGCCATGAAGTTTACTTCATAAGATGAGGAGTGACGTCACGTCAAGCCGCTGGGCGTTTACGCGCGAACTTTAAATTTTCTTTTTTGCAATAAATAAATTCTTCTTCTTTCTATTTGGTTTCTTTAAGTAATCCTTAAATCTTTAAGATAAATCTAAAAGATTTTATTATGAAAGTTCCCCATTATGTACTGATGAATGTATTTCCAGGAATGGAACACCTATACCGTTCCCTTCGGGATTGAAGATGTAATATTTATAATAACAGTAATAACAGAACCCTTGCAACATGGAAACTAGTGGAAACTTCTTAAGATCTTTTTCATGCCTTGGAACTTAGAAATATATTTGTTATATTCATGTAACCTTCAATATTAATATGCAAAAAAAGTAGTATTAATATTTATTACATAAGGAAAACACGTTTGTATTATCTTTATTGGTTTATTCAAACACAAATTGAAAGACTGACAGTTAATCGGACCCAAAATGCATTCAGAAACCTACCGTGAATGTTTAGATTCCCAAACCATCATGAAATTAGTTCTGACAACATTAATTAAACAAACATAAAAAATGTTACTAACAGCAATTCATTTTATAAAGTTTCCCTAGAATCTACACAGTAATACTCAGATTCCGTAGCGCACATGTTGTACATCCGACACTGGTTTCCATCACAGAGATTTTATTACCTACATTTGAAGATTACTTAAAAACTTAGAAATAATCTATTTCCTCTAGCAATGTAAATTGATGCATGATTTGCTGCCTATTATTATTAATAAAGGCTCAACACTATTCATTGTGCGTGTAAAATACACCTATGCCCATAAGGTTTGTGCTTAAAAACCTTATCACTTGCATTCATCACCTTGCATTGTTCCATGCGGTCCTGTACAACTGACAAAACATGGTATATTTTATAGGCACAAGACAGCTCTACACTAATGATAACAGTCCACTGAATTCGTCACTGATGCTCTCGTGAAATCTAAGCCTTCTAATTTAACAGATAATAAAGACTTGTCGCTTAAGTGCTTGTGAGTGAGCAATAAATAAAGAGTTAGCATGTTACTCCCAACGCTTGTGAGTAGCGGACGGTAAGAAAATCTGGCAATAAAGTCAAGTTCATTTAGTATTTGTTACAAGTGTAAATAAAATAAGCCTCTATAACCTTTCCGAAACGTTATGTAACTAACTATACAACCATGATGCACCTAGGCTCTGTTGAGACAACAGACACCACCTGAAATCTCCAAGTATATTGCAGTAATCAAGCAGCCGCTTAATAATTATTAAGTACTACAATTAGTTATGACCTTGGCTGTAGTGGCAATAGAAAAAAACTAATTTAAAAAGCTGTTGAGATTTTACTGTTAAACCTTAACAAAATAACAATTACGAGGTAGAACAGGCGCTGATGAGAAGCAAACGACGACAAACCATCCAGAGGTGGAACTGGCGATGACATGGACAGTGGACTGTTACCAGTTACATCTTAAGCTTAGCTTAGTCCTGCATCTCCTCGGGAATTTCGTGCGGGTTGAGGATGCCCGGCACAGACTGCTGGACTCGCCGCTTCTCCTCCTGCGCCTGGCGGAGCGCGCATAGACGCTCCTCGAGGTACAGATCGCTGTCGTCCTCGCCTGTGTACTCCTGGAATCGAAGGCGTCATTCGTGAATCACGTGATCGGGCCGGCTTTAAGGTGTCTACCCACTTATGTCCGTGCTTGAACGTATCAGGATCAGAAAGCAACAAAATATTCTAGCCGACAATTATAGTATGATACGGTGTAATGTGTTGACACCTTTAGAGGGGGGCCCCCGGGGCGCTAGGTCTTTGAGTATTAAACCAACCGGAGACGCCACTGACAGGCGTTCCCCTCTGACAAAAAAAAGTGTCGGTCAACACGCATACCTGTTATATACAACTAGTTTTTTTGAGTTTACGGAGTGCTTGGATTGGTGAATGTATTTGTGTGCATCTAGTTCAAGCTAGTGTTTAATTGTTTAGTCAAAAAATGCGTTTGTTTTAACATTATTTGTGTTTCGTTTCCTCGTCCCCCCCGCAGAAATTGGCAGACTTTTTTGCAAAGAAATTAGTGTGCGTGACGTCTCCTGTTGGTTTAATACTCAAAGCGCTAGGTACTAAAGGGAGCCGCGCGTGCCAGTTCAACTTAACCAGTTAATTTGAATACCTACTTTTATAGATCTAAAGGAAAACTAGACTCAGCGTAAATTTAATTGACTTATCTAAAATACACGACCTGTAATTTTGTCGTTTGTGTGAAATATCCGACTAAATAATGTAGAACGAAATAGAAAAAACCTTATTGTCTATTTATAATTGTAATCGCAATCGCCTTCATTTTGACATACGTTGCTTCTTCCGTACATCTGTCAATACAGTCAGAGAAAGAAGAGCAAGCACTGATCGCGTCACAAATGTCAATTTAAAACGATTACAATTATTAGGAGTATTAAAAGATATGGTACAAATTCTAAATAAGTTTTTTTAAAATTGTAATGAAATACTTATTTAATTACTAAAGTTTTGAATTATACGCCCCTCGAGAAGTATTTTCTAATGGTAAGTTTGGAAACAACGAGTGTGTTAAGTTAGGGGCGCCGTCCTTGATTTGTGGGTGCGGTTATTTATTAGTGGTAATTTTGTTTTGTTGTGCATCAGCAGTCCGCAGGCTGTGGATAGGCAAAATGCACCGCCTGAGGGTTGCGTCACTGGCAGCCACCCGTCAGACCAGCCCCTAGCTACGAAGCTGACTACATGCCTTGATCACAATCCTTTTTGTACCATATTAAGCATGTTAATTCCTGTAGTATACGACAAATTCTTTACTGACTACTCTCTTTTTTAAGTGTTAACAAGTGTAATGCTTTTCTTTCATCTCTATTTATCTTTAAATTATTTTGGGTCTTTTCAGAATTAGAGAGATAAATATAAAAGTTTAACACATAAATTCTTTCCACATATTTGCAAGCCTAGGTTCATAGGGCTGCCACTTTATTACGTACAGACGTTTGAGGAAATGTTTCTAGGAAAGGAGAGAGATATTTCTTCGAACCTCTTTGGCTACAGGGTAACCAACAACTGCCAAAATTCGCCAGTATAAAGATTTTATTTTTTGGACATGAGGTCGCTGTTACAGTTAACAAAAAACCGCAAAAGTTTTTAATTAGTTTCTAAGGTTTCAATCGGAAACAAAAGCGGCAAGGGGAAGTTGCTGACACAATAGAGACGACGACGTGACTTCAACATTTTAGTCAAAACTAGCGGATGCCCAGCGGTGTTGCCCGCGCGGATACAGTTTATTCCCGTTCCTGTGGGAATTTCCGAAAATCCCTTTATAGTGGTTGCCTACGACATATAAGACATCTTTGCATACCATATAATAATATCAAGTTCGTTTCGGAGTAGTATTTCTCTTTTTAACCAGTTTTTTTGTTTTTCCATGTGTATGACATATTATCCTAAATAATAAAAAGTACCCTAGATGTTGACCCAGTTACTCAGTTATCTCCATACCAAAATTTAATCAAAATCGGTCCATAAGCTTTTGCGTGATGAGTGCACATACTGACAGACAACAATTTAAAAAATTGGTGCATTGATGTCTAAATCGATAACTACTTATCTACACTACCACAAAAGTTTTCAAAAAATGTTTTATGTACAGAAAACTTCCCATTACAGTTTTATTATATGTATAGATAACACGAGTGAACCTCACTAGGCGCGCAGCGTGACAGTTTTGCGTTCGGATTTCTGCGTTTTCGTAGAGAAATAGCAATTACCTATCTACGTAATATAAGGCAAGTAAATATTAAAAAGTTTTTACATCATGGGACAATGTTTATTTTAGCAATGCATTTATTGTAATAAAATCATTATCTATAAGAACTTACCCTTATCTGTACTAGGAAATCTCTTAGATGATCCTTAAAAGCTGCGATATCTTGGTCCAAATTGAACAATCCCTGAACAGTTATCTTGATTTGATTGTCTGTTAAATGTGGGAATGCTGTTTTTAGTAGATTTGCCACATATTCCTGAAAAAAGTATAAATTAATTTTATTATTACTTATTTAATACACTAGCAGCTCTTGAGCTAATGTGTGTAAATCACACACACTGTATTTTAAATTTCATATATTAAAAAGTATATACAATATGTGAACCAACAGAATAATTCTTGAATTAGTTTGTTCAGTACCCGCGTAGTTCCCGTTTCCACAGAAATACGGGGATAAAATATACCCTATGTGTTATTCTGATGTATAAGCTATATAACTGTAAAGTTTCATCAAACTCCGTTCAGTAGTTTTTGCGTGAAAGAGGAACAAACATCCATACATACAAACTTTCGAGTTTATAATATTAGTAGGATGTACAAAGTTTATTGAAAATTAATAATTACTGCGAATGAATACCTGAATATAGAGGACATTATCCGGAGTAGGGCCAAGTAAGACAGTCACTCTCCCAGCTTCCACCAAAGAGAAGATGTAGGCTAAGATGGTGGCATGCATTGTGAGACCAGCACCATGTGATGTATCAGTCACTACACTGAAAACATGTTCCAGAATGTCACACAAGTAGGTTTGATAGAAGCTCTGTGCCGCCTGCGGATGCTGCTCTACATTTTGCAGCAACCGGAACAAAATTTGTAGGCCAGTGTCTGCTACGTTCCTCATTGTGTGCTTAAATGCCCAAATTATGGAATCCAGAACCAGCTTGAACTGAGCTGGAGGTATACTTAGGAATGCCTTGAAACAATGTGTGTTAACAGCCTGCAGTAGCAGGAAAAACTCCGTCCGGTGCTCTGGGTACTCCTCGAAATCTTTGTTGATCATCTCAAGGGTACATTCAAATACCGCGTCGAAAATTTTGGGAACTTCCGAAGTTATGTGCCCTGCTAGTTTATGGACAATTGCCGCCATACAAGATAAGACCTCAGGCTCTCGTGCGTCTGGCACTGCAGTTCTCTGGTAGTCCAAGAGCACGGCATCAAGGAGAGGAGGAATGAAGTTTTCCAAAACCATGCTGTTGTCAGTAGATCGTGATACCCAGCCGGCAATGAGTTTCAATGTTTCCTTCTTTATTATTCTCATGTTCTTTATGAGTGGTTGCTTTGTGACAACAACCCCATTCAGTGCAATAGCTTGGCTGATATTTTCAGACATCACTTTATAAACATTCAGCATGTCTAGGTATATTCTACCCAGTTGTACAACGTAGGGATGTCCAAGGGCACGGCAAGCGCGTACATTGGTTTTTAGGATGCTCACTAGCTGTTTAACAGGTTCTGGATCTTTTAAAATGTCCACATTATGCGAGGCTTGGGAAATAATGTCATCCCAAACCTGATTTGGAAGCAGCATGTATTTTTCAATGAGTTGCTCCTGTGCCACTTGGTCAACTTGCGCGTTAATCATGTATCCAACAGCTTCATAGAAAGTATGCACTTGAAGGGTTTGTAAATCACAAATAATAGAACTGATTGTGCTTAGGATTTCTTCAATAAATGGACATGCCTCACCTACTTGAGTTGTGACGAAATGACGCCGACATTTTAAGGCAATTTTTATAAATGTGTCGCAAGCCATGTCTTGTACACCATCGTGTGTTTCATGCATGAATTCGAAAAGTTTGTTAACAACAGTTTTCAAAAACTTCCAATGGGCTCGTAGAAATCTTGGGTACTGCCCAACCACATACATGATGTTGCTGGCGATGATAGCTTTATTATCTTTGCCCTTTTTCTGCTCACATAGTCCCAATAGCTCTTTTATAACAACAACCAAAAATCGTTTTTCATCCTCCTCCATCATAGCTCCAGAAATCGACCCAATAGCCCAACAGAGAGTATTGAGGTTTTTCCATGACCATTCAGTACCATTCACTTGATTCTGAAGTTTGTCTGTCATAATTCTTTCAGTGTCTTGATAATCAACATGGGTCAGATAGACCAGAGTTTCTCTCATATTCTTATACAAATTAATTGAATCAGTATCTTTCATGAACTCCCTTACAACTTCCCCATTTTCATTTTCGACAACCAAAACTTCCTCTGGCTTTGCCATTCTCGAGATCATGATGTAGCGTACGCTGCTCAGCACATCGGCATATAAGGCTTTCCTGCCACCGACTTTACCATGGCTGTAGAGGCTGCCAGAATGTGTACAAGGTGCAATTTTATACAAATCAGCAGCTAATGTATTCCAAAACTCCAAACAAATTTTAAATATCTCTACATCTTCAACTTCAGAAATTAAAACAAGATATCTTAGTGCATTCATTAGGGTGTTCGTCAATTCCCTTCTCTCTATAAGCTCACCGTGTTCCTTCAAGTAGGTGCACAGAAATAATGCTAGATTCTGTATGAAAACTTGTTCCTGGTCACGCCCTGCTGCATAAGCCTCACGTATGTTTGTGGCGAGCGGCAGCATAGCTTCCAGCTGCTGCATTGTCTGCACAAGCAGTTCCACAAATTGCTCCTCGTAGTTGCTAACAGTCACTCCGGCAATCTCTGTCAAACAACTCAAAGTCACATTACGAAACATGGGGACATTCAGAAACTTGAAAATAAGTGTGCTTATCAATTTCATTTCAAATATGTATCCAAGGGGGATCCAGTTTAAGAATCTTAGAAGAGTGTGAAGAGTGGCATCCACAAGTGGGGCATTCTGTGAGTTTTCCAGAACAAATTGACACAGTTGAAATATCTGACTGAATTCTGAGCACATAGTGTCCTTCAGATGTTTTGCCTTTGTCTGGGTTAGTTGTCCTGTGCTGAATACGAATACTTCTTCGCTGAGCAATTTCAATATCACCATGTTATTTTGACAGAGGCTTTCATTGGTTTTGGAAGCACCCACAATGTCACTTATGAAACTCTCCCAGTTGTGAGGCCACTCCCTTTTTAACACTTGGATCAAGATCATGTTGAGTTTCTTCAAATACACTTTATTATTTTCCATAGTGAGCGGATCCGAAGAGTTTTTGATGATAAGCCCCACAATGTACTTCTTTATACCTTCACACTGATTTCTAGGTAATACTTTCCATCTTGTTTGAATGACTTGTTCCAATATCTGTAAGGCATAGTACTTAGTTTCCTGGTTTTGAGAAAACTCCAGTATGGTGTCGACACGGGTCCATGCATCAGGGTGTTCCTTGAGTTCGGTTAGTATGTTCTGGGCAATGCGCTGCTGCTCCCCGACGGTCGAGTACAAACAACCAACAATATTATCCAGCAGATTGATGTCTAATTTTTGGTTGAAGTCCAAAAGTTTGGAAGCTTGTTGCTCCAAAGTTGCCATTCTGATTTTGATGCAAACTTATTTAAATTTGTTCCCCTTATATAAAATCAAACTTAAATTGATATATTCACATTCATTCCTCACCATATGCAACACTGAAACAAGGAATCAAGAATTAGGATAATACAACTATAACCTCATTCAAGTACGTAGTTAGCGGAGGTTTTAATTTTTCGTATAACTAATTGAAACAAAATTTTACTGCATTTATGAGCTACAGCATTGGGCTAGCTGCGTCTAAATAACAAACTAATATGTTTTCTGTGCGAGAGGAAAATATAGAGCACACACCCCCATGGTAAAACGTTGTCCAGCGCTGTATATGTATAATAGTATTTCCAATAATGAAATACGTGTATTTGTGGATGACGTTAATTCGGTTGATCGAAAAAGCGAAATATCATACCCGAGAAAATAATTTGCGGCGCAATCAGTCTCTCGCACTTTCATACACACTATCCGTTGTTTTCGTCGTTTTCTTTCGCGAAGCTTGTAAAAGCAGACATACATGTTTGATGTCTATGGTTAGTGAGACAGCAACAGTGTTGCCAGACCGAATGTTAAATCGATGCCTCTGAAATTCATGTTCCTGACTAATAGAAAGTTCGAACCCTGTTTAGTCTATAGCGAACTTGAACGAAATAAAATAAAATATTTTAGTACATACATAAAGTATACATATACATAAAGATAAACATAAAAAATATATACATAAGTTAAGTGTCATTATGTAGCAAAGACACAACAACACAACACACAACAAAACACACCAACTACATTCTACAATAGAAATTAGATAAGCACGGATAAGCATAACACCACAGACTTAGTAGAGATGCTACGCATAACACTATACACGTCTGTCAGCATCAATAGCTGTATATTTTCATGAACCTTGCATTCATTAGAACAAAAAAGCCATCATTCGATGACGTCGCCATCTATCTTTAATGAATAAACTAGGTTTTCTTTTGTAAAAGGAAAAACTTTTTAAGCTATTGCATAGCTATGCAATAGCTTAAAAAGTTTTTCCTTTTACAAAGAGAGGGCCTTGAGCGCGGGGACCGAATCCAGAAATTCCGTAACGAAAAAAAACCTCACGCTCCCCACTCCGACGGGCACGGAGGTGTGGCTTGAAGGCCGTGCATTGTCTAAAGTAGTTTCTTTTCGGGAGTCTTGTTGATACAAAATGCTACGCAATAGCTTTACCGCGGCAGTCCCCGAGTGCCACACGTCTTTTATTCTTTTTTACATTTTCGGCTGAAGGTCTCGTATCCATGGTCATGACTAAAGATATATAAAAAATGTCATGTCATGTGTCATGGCATAGAGTAACTTAATATACGGAAATGTCATGGTGTAGAATTTTATTGGTAGAATCTTGCAGTCATTCTTAGTTTTATCAGGTTTTATCCAGACGAGAATCAGTGACATGAAAATCTGAAAGAAGCTTCAAGGAATTTCTATTATATCCACAATTTAAATATCACAAATGGTTTAAAACACAGTTGTTCTACACACTACTAGCAATAATTACTACAGTAATATATTGCAACTATAAAAATGGCCAATGTGAACGAAGACCAACCTACAAATGAAGCTGGAGAGAATTCATTAGTTTCTAGTGACAACAATGCAGCAGAGGGCAGTGCACTATCCGATGATAATGTTGATGTAAGTACCAATCGTGGTTTATTGATCCTCTTACATGATGTATATTTCCGAAGAATTTTAAAAAACTACGACACATGCTCTGATTTTACATCTTTTTGATGACATCCTCTCCGTCTCTAAAATGTAGTAATACATTTTTAGAGCATGAACTAGGTCTTTTGAGTTTTACTATCCATCTTATAATGAATGTTTATTTCAGATTAATGCTCAAATTGATGAACAGAGGCGCAGAATGCAACCCTCTAAATTGGAGTCATTTTTCGCAATCACTAAGTCTCTTATTATCAGAGCATTAGTGGTTTATTTTATAACTTCAATGTTCCGTCAACCGGCTGCTCCGAAAACTGATGTGAATAGTGTGTCTACTGCTACTCGCCTTCCTTCTGTCAACATGTTCACCAACGGCACAGTGCTGGATATGTTTGCATATTTGTCTGACAAAGAATTCATCCAAAATGTGGATGAGGAGAACTTGATTTGGAAACTCCCTGGTATTGTGTATGGGGACTGGACTGGAGGGCCAAACGGAGATGGTTCATATACACACTCGTTAGAGTTTTCTACACCACAGTCTCTGAAAAACAATGGTTCCATTTATATTCATGTATTTGTTGTGCCGTCAGACAAATCTCCAAATCCTAAGGACAAAGAAAGTTATGCTGGACCTTTTGTTGCTTATGGTAAGAAAATGGTGAACAAATATAAAAAATTGAAATACATGAAGACACACAACTTGTTGACAGGACAAACTGAAAAGTCGGCAGAGGAAATTAAAAAAGCTGAAACCATGAAGGAAGAGATTGTATCCCATTGGCATCCTAACTTGACTGTCAATTTAGTTACTGACCAAACTAACTGGATGCAGGGAAGTGTGCCTCCTCCTCTAGATGAATTCATATTCTTCTTACCAGATGGTAAACATTACAAACCAGCAGTTTTCTTTAACGATTACTGGAATATGATGCGTGACTATGTCCCATTAAATGAGACAACAACTGAACTTAAGTTGCAATTGACTTTTGAGCCGCTGAGCTTGTTTAAGTGGCAACTGTACACTGCTCAAGCAATGAGAGATAAATTAAGTATGTTCTCAGCCTTGGGAGCCGAAGAGCAGGATGAAGAACAAGACACAATCAAGGAATTGCTTTTGGAGACATCTCCATACCTTCTGGGTCTCACTGTATCTGTGTCTATCCTTCATTCAATATTTGAATTACTAGCTTTCAAAAATGACATTCAGTTTTGGAATAACAGACAGTCCCTTGAAGGTCTCTCTGTTCGATCAGTATTCTTCAATGTGTTTCAATCAACTGTGGTCCTGCTGTATGTTCTGGACAATGAAACCAATGTGATGGTTAGAATTTCTTGTTTCATAGGACTACTAATTGAAATATGGAAAATCAACAAAGTAGTTGATGTGAAGGTTAACTGGGAGAACCGTATATTTGGAGTTCCAAGGCTGTCCTTTACTGACAAGGGCTCATATGTACATTCGAGCACAAGGGAATATGACACATTGGCTTTCCGTTACCTTAGCTGGGCTTGTTTCCCCCTCTTGATTGGGTATGGTGTTTACTCATTACTGTATCAGGAACACAAGGGATGGTATTCATTTGTGCTTAACATGATGTATGGATACCTGCTGACTTTTGGTTTCATTATGATGACACCACAGCTATTTATAAACTACAAATTGAAGTCTGTAGCTCACCTGCCATGGCGTATGATGACATACAAGTTTCTTAACACATTTATCGATGACATATTTGCATTTGTCATCAAGATGCCAACCATGTATCGTTTGGGGTGCTTCAGAGATGGTGAGTTTTTATTTTGTTTTAAATAATTTTTTAAAGTAAACAATCATTATTCATATTATACATTGCTCAGCTCCAGTCTCCGACCGGATACTTGGTTCCATTCCATGTAATGCACTATTACCTGAAACTATGAATAAAATAAACTGTTTTTTTTCACTCCAGTTTCAATAATTTAAACATTTAAAACAACAGCAAACAACAGCAATAAATTTATATATTTGTGTAATTGATTTAATTCAACTACACTGTATGAACAGTCTGAGAAGTTAATCCATTCTTGGCACTTTTCTTATCAGTTTACATCTTGCTTGACATTGAATTTTCTTTCACAGATATTGTGTTCTTTATATTCTTGTACCAACGTTGGATCTACAAGGTTGACAACAAACGAGTTAATGAATTTGGATTCTCGGGTGAGATGGAGGAGCAGAAGCAAGGTACCAACAATGGCACTCCAGCCATCACACAGGGTGAAGAGCCTGCAGATAAGAAGAATGATTAGATGTTATTTAAATTGTGGCAGTAATAACTTCTTAAAATGGTCAACCATTTCATGGTATTTTATGTTGTGAATGGTATGTATTTTCTAGTGTTTGAATTGAGTAAGTGGTTAGTTAAAATTATTAAACCTATATGGAATAGCTAGCTTTTTGTCCTCATATATACAAATTGTAAGAATGTCTCCACATTGACCTCAGGTGAGATCTGGAATCAAGTATATGGGACATTGTGGCTGTTTGAAGTATGTACTAAATAAATGTTCAGAATGTATTAATTTAAGTGTGTATTCCTGAGGAGCCAAAACGGTCATACAGTCATCATTTGTTTTAGTAGATTTCTGTTAATAATCTTATTACTATGTTGCTTCATTTCATTAGCATAAAGTTAAGATGTGATATATTTTTTTAATATGACTTCCAACCAGCACTATTTTTTATGCTTCTATTAGTTATTTATGATAGGTAAAATTGTAAATTTAATGAAATATTAATGTTTAATGCAATTGTGAGTGAATTTGAGTAATAATTCTTAATAAATAAATTCATTTTTTGCTTTAGTATATATTGTTTCAAGTATATTAATACTTTTCTCAATTTTCGTGCACAATAAGTAATTAATGTTTTTATTGATCTATAAATTGTATGTTCATTAGGCCCTTTATGGTGTCTTGTATGCAATAAATTTGTTGTTTCAAGTGACTTTATTATTTTGTTATATTATGTATAGGGATATTACATTAAATAAGTACTACATAGATTGTCGATTTTTATTGTTCAAAATTAAAAATCGAAATTACAATTAGTAATCAAAATCATAAACTTAAAAATCAATGAAAGTATAAAATTTAACAATAATCATTTACAAATGAAATTTATCTAAAACTAGTTTCATATCGGTACAAAATCTTAAGTGTATCCAATAGGTATTCAATATAACCAAATTTGAAATATGTACTAACTAATTTTGTATCACAGTAACACAATCTCGGAATGAAATATTTACATTGTAATCAAATACATGTCAGCTTCGACATATCCTAGAGAAACGGACGAGTTAACAAAAAGCCCTGTTATCAAACTGACTAAATTGTTATGTGCATAATAAAATATCAATATTCAGTACCTACCTCTGTACACCAGGTACAATTCCTAAAATAAAGAAACTTGTCTTCAATTTTCTCTCTTGAAACATACTATCCACGAGAGCCAAGACTGTTTAGCGTAAAAAGTATTTATTGTCGCATTATAAGTATAATCCCAGGTTTGTTTATGGCATGGGCGGGTTATCTGAAGGGGCAACCGGGGGCCCAGTGTCCCCGCGAACCACAACTGTAGCAGCGCCCATAACCGCCGTAGAAGGAACCCGGGATGCCGGGGACGTTTCCGCGACGCCGCCTGATAGCACCATTATCGTTTCTCCGTTCTGGGAACAAAACAAAAGTAAATAAATATGCTCAATATTCAATTATTTATTGCACACCATAAGTTTACATATAAGGTGGTCTTGACTAAGTGAGATCAATTTATAGCCTTGTACAGGGTGTACAGCAATAGTAGAAGAGAGGACTACTTTATAGATTTACTAGCGACCCGCCCCGGCTTCGCACGGTTGCAATGCTTATATTAAAACCTTCCTCTTGAATCACTCGATCTATTAAAAAAAACAGCATCAAAATCCGTTGCGTAGTTTTAAATATTTTAGCATACAAAGGGACATAAGGCCATAGGGAGGGACAGAGAAAGCGACTTTGTTTTATACTATGTAGTGATGTTAATGTTGATGAATTTAAAATTAGATAAGTATATTATAAAGTATTTTTTATAAAAAGTTTTTATTCACGGCTTTTCCCCGAGGGGGTCAGCACAGGTATTAAATTCCTAGAAATATTAACTTTTCACAGGTATGTGCTTTGGATCAGGGTGCTGTTACACACGCCTTAGAACAATTCAAGGGCCAGAGGGTTTCGTCACGATATTTTCCTTCGCCGTGCAGCTAGTGAGTGAATAAGAATATTTTACAAGGTACAACACATTGTAATGTAACCATCACATCAAATAAATGAATAGAATGGTAAGTATGGCAGGCATTTGTTCAAACTAAGAAAAATAGTTTTTTTTCCCAGTTCCCAATTTATTCAATGGATAGTTATTTCTCAATTTACACAATGAAAATTGATCCAATTCTCGATTCGTCAGTGTAATGTATTTACATGAAATGGACCTCGAAAAATCATCCCTGCTACCGCCTTCTGCGCCACAAATAAGCAAAATGTTTTTATTTTATGTAGGCGCTTTTAAGTAAACTTATTGCAAGTCACTGCAATTCCTCTGCTTCGGCATGTTATACTTGAGGAGTAGAAGCGGGGCAAGAAACTCCTCAACACATTATGCTTTTAAACAATAAAAAAACTGACGCATTTTTTCCCCGAGGGGACAGGCAGAGGTATTTCATTTCTGGAAATACACACGTTTCACTAGTCTATTCTTTGGACCTCTAATCGTGATAGGTAGTGAGCCCATCGCCAGACCGGGTCTTTTAACCCTCTAACGGGCATAGGTAGTTTAAATTTTTCATTGGTTTTGAATCTTATTTGAATTACATAAGAGTTCAATTTATGGTGAGAACTATTGTACCTTTGCCTTATAGTGTTAACAATAAATACAATAGAAATTACAAGTTGCATGGTTGTGTCACAGCTTCGTCAGTCTCCGGAGTTACCTGCTGTATTATTCGATACAGTTGCTGCTGCTCCAGCGGTAGTGGCATTGGAGCTCCCACTGGCAACCGTCGCACCGATCGCAGCGTTGTCGGTGGCGGCAGCGGAAGTGGGAGATTCAATAGTGGCATCCGTATCGCTGGCGCCATCGGAGCTCTCGTTAGATCCACTGTCGGAATCTGAGTTGCCGTAACGGCGGCGGTGCCAGGGGCTCTCGTAGTAGTAATCGCTGTAAAAATAAGTACTCATTATCTGAGCACAGAGGCGCATGTATAGGTACTCTGAGTTGTTTTCTCTTTTCATCACTGACTTTTTGGTTACGATTGGCCGACCCTGATATTTGGCCGCTCTAGGCCCGGGCCTACTGGGGCTTAGGGCAAATCCGCCACTGTCTGTTGTACAGTGATAATACTCATGGTAAATTAAATTTAGCTGGTTAGATTCAGAGATATAATAGAATGAGTTATTGTCCTCGTCTGCCCGCGGGAATCTGCCTTTGAGTAATAAACCAACCGGAGACGCCACTGACAGGCGTTCCCCTCGGCCAAAAAAAGTGTCGGTCAACGATCATACCTGTTATATGCAACTAGTTTTTTTGAGTTCACGGAGTGCTCGGATTGGTGAATGTATTTGTGTGCATCTAGTTCAAGCTAGTGTTTAATTGTTTTGTCAAAAAATGCGTTTGTTTTAACATTATTTGTGTGCGTTTCCTCGTCCCCCCCGCAGAAATTGGCAGACTTTTTTGCAAAGAAACTAGTGCGCGTCACGTCTCCTGTTGGTTTAATACTCAAAGGAACCTTCTGATAATTAAAATCTTTGATAAATATAATCGAAATTAACAATATCCATCCAGTTAATGCAGTCGTTATAATTCTGTCCGCTCTAGGTCCGCTCATAAAAAAGTTAAAGTAATAAAAGTAACAAACCTATTGTATTTTGTTCAAAGAAATGTTGTCCAAAAATAAATATTAAACATTTACATTGACCTCTTTCCATCATCTTCCTTTAATCTGTGATACTGTTTGTTTCGGGATTTGATTCTTATGATTGACCCTATCGATTGGTGCCATAAAAGTACAGGGTGTTATTTTTTGCAATAAATGTTGGTTAGATCTTAGGTGTGGCAAGCATGTTACTTTTTAGAAAATCTTTGCATGCAGTTTTGGTTGTCTTCTACACTAATATTATGAAGAGGAAAGATTGGAGTTTTTTTTAGTTTGTTTTTATTGAATAGTCTCCGAAACTACGGGACCGATTTTAAAAATTCTTTCACCAATGTAAAGGCTGATTCACGTTACAACGGGCCGGGCCCCGTCCGGGGCACGGTCAAATACTTTTTGTATGAAGCGCTGGCCCGGACGTGCCCAGTTCGGGCAAAATGTCGAGGCGTATTGTAGGATGGTTCGCCCCGGACGGTTTCACCCGCGTAGTTCCCGTTCCCGTGGGAATACGGGGATAAAATACAGTATATGTGTTATTCTGATGTATAAGCTATATAACTGTGAAGTTTCATCAAAATCCGTTCGGTAGTTTTTGCGTGAAAGAGGAACAAACATCCATCCAGAAATCCGTCCATACAAAATATCGCGTTTATGATATTAGTAGGAAGTAGGATTTTGCTACCTTCAGTATTTAATTTTAGAGTACTTTCTTTCTCCCTTGCCCTTTAGTCTGTATATTTTTGATGTGAGTAGGTGCAATTATAGTTATTTGTCAACGAGACTTACTGTTCGTGGAATTCCTCGTATTCCTCCTCCTCCCCCCCCTCGAGGTCGATGTCCTCGTAGTCGCTGTTATATTCCGATTCGTCAGAACTGCGACTTCCGCTGCGAAACATTTTTAATATTACCGCAAGACAAAGTCACAAGCAAGGCTAAAATCAATTTACTTCAGAGCTGGGTAAATTTGTATAAGATTAATTTTTAACAAATTTCTGTAACTTTTTAGTTTGTATAAGAATATACCTACTGGTGAAACGTAGGTATTCCCAGAACGAGAGAAGAGTATATGTATCCATAGATCTTCTTCCCTTACTTCAAATATTTTTTCTTTTGTAGTTGACTGCCTATTCAAATAACTTTTTATAATCCAGATTTTGTATCACTTTGTTTTTTTACTAATATTAAAAGTTTAAAGATTAGTTTTTTAATGTTTGTAAAAATTAAGCTTCGAAGCTACTAGACCGATTTTAAAAATTCTGTCACCAATGGAGAACTTGTTTTTCTGGGAGTTACAAGGGCTATAATCTTACCACGGATACGGGAAAAATCGAGAGGATCGAGAAAAGATTGGAAAGCAGCAAAGCCATTGTATGTTATTATTTGAATATTTGCTATAACTATAAGATTGTACATAAATAGGTATATTTTTTTGCAGTTTAATTTGGATACAGTCAACTACCTACCCTATTTTAGAACGTCAGATTGTATGCACATATTTTGGGTTCGTTTTGGAATATCATTTTTATGAATGGCATAAATGACATATTTTGGGTTCGTTTTGGAATATCATTTTTATGAATGGCATAAATGAAATGGTAAGGCCTTAGATAAAATGGATAAAGCATACCGGCTGGCCTCCGCGCTGCGCTGTCGCGCTAGCTCGGTCTCGAGTTCTGCGAACAATACAGCTTCATAAGGCTACTCCAACACTAACTTATAGCTAACCTAACCAAGATAATTTATGTACGTATAGGTGTTAAACAATCGAGGTTTTTTCAATAGATTTATTAGATAGGTATTGGACAAAAAGTCGAGTCTTCTGCTCACAGGAGATTCTATACCATTCATGCCATAAGTTGGAGAAAAAAATATATATAATAGGAGTTGTTTTATAGCCAGGTTAAGTTATTTGGCATGTTCATTGTGTCCCACAATCTATTTATTTATTTTCAGAAATAACAAACAACACATTTTTCTACAATAAATATGTAGTATTTTAATTCAATAAAAAAGCAATACAAGCAATGTAAATATATAAATAAAACTTTAATTTCATTAGTATCTTTATAAATATCTTAAATTTAATTATTAAATAATTATGATACCCACACGAGATTTTATCAGACTTCATACTGATTACAAGGCTATTGAGTTATATTATCTACGAGTGTAAGTAAACGAGAACCTAATACAATGTAAATAAACATTAGTCTACTTACAATAAAAGTAATGTCTTTAGCTAACCACGTAAATATGGTAAGTGTTTTTTCATTAACTAACACATTTTATCATTTTAGTTTGATAAAACAAATATGAAGCTGCATTGTTCACATATTCATTCCAGTTTTAGAATGATAATTTAGTGATGAAACTTTTATTTTATCATCTAAATATAAGTTTATTTATTTTTCTTTTTACCTTCCCTGAACTTCAGTAGCTCCTCCCTTTTTCTTTTCATATCTTCAGTTAGATTCTGAACCATTTTTTCAATAAATGAATCCAAGACTAAACTCTTGCATTCGGACGTAATGGACGCTCTGAAAAATTAAACAATTTGTTAGAAGTTTTTAAATTCTCGAGAATATTGAGACGACCTTGCTTTTATACTAATATTATAAAGAGGTAAAATTGTGTTGCTTGTTTGTTTGGGACAATCTTAAAAATAGTGGAGCTAATTTTTAAATAGGTAGCTACATTATCCCCGAATAGTGTAGGCTGTATTTTATTATAATAAAAATTACTTTTCACTTCAAAATCTTAATATTAGTCTATCGGCGTGGGCAACACGTATAAGTCAAAGCGAAGGGCGGGTCGATATAATATCAGTACGTATGATATGTATACTTGAATTTAAACTAATATCTCTAACAGTGGAGTGCAGGTAGCCTTGTGGTTACAGAGCCCGCTTCTCATGCGTGAGGCTCCGATTAGAATAATTACCAATGATTTTTCAAAAATCTTACATACATATTTTTTTTAGCTCGACGGTGAAAGAAAACATTTTGAAGAAAGCAAGGTCAAAGATTAATTCTGAGACATTGTAACAGTACCCCGGTCCGGCGATGGGCTCACCACCTATCCCGTTTAGGGGTTCAAAGAATATACTGGTGAAACGTGGGTATTTCAAGAAATGAAATACCTCTGCCTACTGGGATAAAAGACATAAGCATATCTAAATCAAACAGAATCAGCATCTCAAGGGTTATTGCACCATATTATACTTCTGATTTGAGTTGAGTGAAGGGTTACTAACCTACAAATAGGACAATCTTTTTTCTTCTTCTTCCACATTGTGATACAGTATTTACAGAACGTGTGGGAGCAGTTGAGTGTGGTGGCTGCGACGAATAGTTCAGCACAAATACTGCATTGCAGTTCACTCTCCATCAGTTCCCCAACTTGGGCAAGCGTCGTTTCTTTCGAGGTGCCCTCACCAACCGGATCTGAATGGGATATGCTCTCTAAAAGTGTATTCTTTTCAGTCTCTACTGATTCAAGTTGTGACTTTACCTGTAAAAAATTAAACGACATCAATTAGCTGTAAGATGTCCACTGCTGGACATAGGCCTCTCCCAAACATAGCCACAAATGACCGGTCCCAAACATAGCCACAAATGCATAGTCCAATGAGTTACTTTTTAAGCTGTCAAAATGAAAATTTACTATTTAAAAGTTACTGAATATCGCGCTGTGACGTCATAATTTTAGTAAGTACTCGATTGTTTCATTTTGTTGTATTCCTGGAAATACCAGCTTCCCACCAGAAAATTCAATATTTTTATGTCGTTTTTCTGCTTTCTGCCATCTGTTCGGAAACAAAAACCAGAAAATAAAATAAAGATATCTCACGCCTTTTATCCCCGAGGGTAGGCTGAGTATTCAATTTCTGGAAATATCCACGTTTCACCAGTATAATATATTCTTTGGATTCCTTAACGCGATCTTTTTAAATTGGCGATAAATAATAATTGTAATATGAAAATCGAAATAACTTTCTAAGCGTGCCATTCATTTCGATACAGTAAATAAATACCCTATTATGATTCTTTTATGGATTTTTTAAAATTATTTAAATTCTGTTTCTGATGTCTTTGCTTTAGTTACTTACTATTTGTAGTTGTGCTTGCATGGAACTGATGACTTTATTTGACCGTTCGGCCTGCTTCTGCATGCTCTCTGCTGCGATTAACGCCAGTTCTTTTTCTCTGTCTTGTATTTGCATCTGAGAATTGTGATAATAACTTTTGATTTCCGTGTTTTTTTTGCAAGCCGAACCCAAATAACAAGAAATATACATATGAAATTATAATAAACATAAGAATACCTTTACTTCATTAAGTTTTTGGTCAGCTTCAGCCTCAGCAAGTTTGTTTTTAATTTTTTCTCTTTCTTTCAACTGAAACAATACAATGAAACGAATACAAACGGCTTCATGTAGGTACCATAATTACTCAACCTTTCAATTAAATCATTGTTGGACATTATGTGTAACTTATTCACAGCGTTCGAAATAGTCAGATACCAAATATTGTATAATAAAATTGTCTCAATTGGTAGATGGGTTGGAGACCACAGCAAAAATTTGACAATTCTCAGGTGTATTTAGGTGATACTAAGACCACATGATATTGAATTATCTTACAATTTGTTCCATCTTGAGTTTCTCGACATCACTAAGTTTCTTCATCTGCTCCATCTGCTCGTTCAGTAGCTGTTCAGCCTTCAGCCGCTGCTGTTCCGTTTGCTCTACTTTTTGTTCTAGGTCCTTCTTTATGTTGTTCAGTTCCTGAATGAGCTCCTGTTCTCTTTTCTGTTTTTGCTCCTCAAGTTCTCTCAATTCCTGTCATTAACAAATATCAATTTGAGTATTTGTCTCCGTTATTTAGTAACCACTAGCGACCCGCCCCGGCTTCGCACGGGTGCAATGCTAACACTAAAACCTTCCTCTTGAATCACTCTATCTATTAAAAAAAACCGCATCAAAATCCGTTGCGTAGTTTTAAAGATTTAAGCATACAAAGGGACATAGGGATATAGGGACAGAGAAAGCGACTTTGTTTTATACTATGTAGTGATAGTGATAGTAAAGGCTCTGCCTTTATTTAGTCCCTAAACAAATATTTATGAATATTTTAAATTCTGCATACCAAAAGGTTAACATGAACCTTATTATGCGGAAATTCATAATCACAATTAAGTAGGTAATTTTATGAATAAAATTGGGTTACTCCTTCCAATTGTCTGTGTGATCATTGTGCATAGAGAGGCTTGATTTGCCTTCCTCATGCTGCATGCATATGCAGCCCTATAGTACAGCGGAACAGTAATAATATATAAGCCATAAAAACTCTAACTATACAACAAAAACATACATCTACATTAAAATGGAAATATTTTTATAAGTTTGTCTAATAGGCTCCAAAACTACAGGACCGATTTCAAAAGTCCTTTCAGCAATGAAAAGCTTACTTTCTAGGCTTTAACGATCCCATGGGGAAGGGACTTACGTAGGTGAAATCGCGGGGACGCAGGGACGTAGAACGAATGTAACACGTTGTTAGATAATAGAAAGAGAAGTTCCACAATAGATAAAAAAAATTGCATACCTTTTCCTTAGCCAACCGCAAAAGTTCAGTTTCTTTCCGAAGTGTTTCCTCCAATTCCTGTTTCTCCCGCAGGCGGATTTCCTCCTGCTCCCTCATCTTGGCTTCTAGCTTGTCTAGCATGTCCTGCTTCGATGATGTCTCTCGACTTAGTTCTGAAAGGAACTCTTCTCGCTCTTTCAGTAGTTTCTCCTTGAGTGAATTGTTCTCATTTAAGAGTTCTGATTCAGTTTCATTATGTTTTTGGATTTGTTCCTGTAAGTTTCATATTTTAAAAATAATATATATATATTCTCACGCCTTTTATCCCCGAGGGCATAGGCAGAGCTATTCCATTCCTGGAAATAATCACTATTTACAAGTATATTTTTTGGACCAATAAATGTGATAGGTAGTAAGCCTATCGCCGCACCAGTTTGCGGCTTGCTAGGAGTTGTGGATTTCCTCACATTGTTTTGCTTCACCATTGAACTATTCATAAATATGTAGGTACATAAACTTTTCAAAAGAATTTATATTTATAAAATTCTTTAGCCATAAAGTAAGGGCAAACATAGCACATTGTATAGAGATATCTGTCTATTATTATGATTTTCAGAATAAAAGTTCTATGATAGCATTTTCACTTAGATAAAAAAAATGGATTATGATGTAAAATACAGATGATTACCATCAGTTCAGATATTTTCCCTTCCATTTCCACCTTGACAGTTGCCAATAGGGCATCTCTTTCTTCGATAAGGGCGGCTTTCTGGAGTTCCACCTCATTCTTTTCTCCTTGCAAGTTTTCAATTTGTGCGGCGAAGTCACTTTCCAGCTGTTGGATTTTCCTATTCATATCCAGCTGCAACTGCTGTTTTAGTATCTTGGATGTTGACTGCATCTGTTTAGCATTCTGTATTTTCTCCTCTATGTGTTTCATTTCATAGTTCTGTGATTCCTCAAACTTCATTTTAACATTATTAATAATATCACTGGAACTATCTGGTTCCAGTTTAATTCTTTTCCTTGGGATTTCAAAGTTATCATCTGATGGATTATAAAATTTGTAGACAAACTCTTTTGTCGGTTCCAATGTGATGATGTCTCCATGAGACAATTTCATTGTGACGCCTTTACCTAGCTGATTCCCATTGACCTCAATGCCAAAGGTACTATAGTCTTCAATGACCCATTCATCATTTGTTTTTTTCAATATGCAGTGGGTCCTAGATATAGAACAAAATGGAATAACCACTACATTCTGAAGACCACGACCCAGTGATACCTGAAACAATAAGATAATGTTAATCAGTTATAGAAATACATATTAAAAATTGGTCAAGTGCGATCAGACTGACACACATAATGGTTCTGTATCTGCAAACAGTAATTTACTATAAGCAGGTTTGTTGGAAGATGTGGATGGAGTCAGGTCGAGTGTGTCTTCCAAGGACATCTACTCAGAATCCAACTGTGTTAGTTTGTTAATTGCATTTGAAATATATGTCCGACGAGCTAGTTATAAATATGTACGTAGATTTTAATAAACTCATTGGTACATGCCAGTATACGAACCCGAGCCTCACTGATTGTCATCATGTTAAGCCTTTAACCGTAAGGCTAACACTGCTTCGTCATTTTAAAAGTAGAATAAAAATAATGAAAAAAAAAACATGTTTGTTGCATGGAAGCAACCCCTTAACTTTATTTTTAAGACCTATTAGTTGTAAAGTAGCAATAGAAATACACCTTCTGTAAAAATTAAAATTGTCCACCTACTTTTCATTGTTCTTCTTGTTCATGATATACTGCCCACTGAAGACTTACAGAAGGACGGACAGCGGAGGCATTCGTAATAGGATCCCGTTTTTTAAGGTTCTGTACCCAAAGGGTCCAGACTTTGAATATTTGACGGTTACAAATATAAATTTAATGACGTAGCTTCTTCCTACAGTAACAGCGTAATGTAAAAATGAGAAAGCAGAAAAATTAGGAATTTTTAAAAAGTTGTGGATTAAATAAAATAGTGAGTGAAGATAAAATAGTAAGCAAGTCGTATGTACTCACATTTACATCTGATAAGTGTATCTCTTTATGATCTTCATACTCAGGTTTCAGTGGTTTACAAGAAATTAATACCGGGCCATTATTTTGCATTTTTGGTGTAAATACTGATCTGTTAAAAATTAAAATACAAAGATGTAAGTATCTCATCAGGCGTCGAATCAAGACACCAAGCAACCAAACCGAACCAAACAAAATATCTTACATACACACAGACAGTGTTGCCAACTGCTACCCTTACCTTGTAGCTAGACATCTTGCGAAAAGTAGCCAGATTGCCCGATTTGTTGACACAAAAAAGTAGCTAGAAGTAGCTAACACTTTAAACTAGGTAAAGTAAGCAGATAACGTGTATTTTTTCATAGGTAAACCATTTTTCAGTTTATTAAAACAGCGAGCTATAATTTTAAATTTATAAAATAAGACAAAGCAAAACGCAATATACGTTTTAAACGAAAAAATATGTTTATTCCCTTCATTTATCCAGGTATTAGTAATAAAATACATAAGCCAGCCACGTTTAGGTACAATTTAAGGACCGATACCCTACTATAAAGTCTCGAAAGTAATCACATCTTGTAAAAGAGTAAAAGTAGCTAGAAAAAGTAGCTAAAAAATTTAGCTACAAGATTTTGTAAATTGTAGCTGCCTGATACCCAAAAATAGCTAGATCTAGCTATAAAGTAGCTAAGTTGGCAACACTGCACACAGACAGAGATCCAAAGAATAAAGTAGATAGATCTGTCAAACGCTCCACATTTTTTCCTTCTTTTTAAAAATAATTGTTTAACGGCCTTTGGATTAAGGCCTTATAAGCCTTATTACTTTCCTATTATTAATCTTAGTTAAATGGCTCTGGTTCTCTTTCTTCATTACTCTCTCGGTTATCAACAGTAAAATGATAGCACTTTTACTGAAGACTTCAAATTGTGGCTTCTTGAGGCAATCCAAAAATGTTCAAACCTGGTATTTTATCGAATTTCCCATTTACTGCATACTTTCACGGATGCTTACCACCTTGCCACCAAAGAAGATATAACCACTACGTGCTTGCCACATAATATTACTATCACTATATGAATCAAAACCCGAAATAAATCAATAAAAAATCTTCGGATTCCCACCAACCAACAAGCCCAATTTTTTTTCTTCTCTACCCTACCCCCCAGAACACTGTGCTCTACCCTGTCTATGTGACAGCCATAAATATATTAATATTTTTTGTACGTTCCACATTCATACTATTTAGAGTGCATCGTCTAAAATAACATAGATGGCGCTTTCGATTAGTTGCATGTTGGTTGCATGGGCTTTATGCAAGAAGTTTGTAAGTATATTCTTTAAAGGGAGGAAGTGCTACTAAGAAAGGCGGTCCCATTGACAGGCACCTCGAATATATTGTGTCCCTTTCTAATAGTGCAACCACAATTTTCTTTGAAACATGGACAATTTAGCATTTTACATTTATTGTTGAAAGAATGTTTAAATAATATAAAGAATTTTTAAAATATTATTTACTAGCACCATCCCCCCGTTTCACCCGCGTAGTTCACGTTCCCATGGGAATACGGGAATAAAATATAGCCTATGTTATTCTGTTATAGCTATATACTTATCTGTAGGTTTAATCAAAATCCGTTCAATCGTTTTCGTGTGAATGAGCCACAAACATCCATACATCGGTCCGGAATGGACCGGAATTTTCTTAGGAGCACTTGCTTCCTAATAACGAGCCATTTACACGAGGGCAATCCACTAAGACTGCATACAAAAAAAAAATTGAGGACAATCCATTCCATTGTCTTCACAGTCTTAAGTGGATTGTCTTAGTGGATTGCCCTCGTGTAAATGGCTCGTGAGTATATAAGCTTCTTGTTAGATGGGAACCACCTTACAAGGACATGAAGACGAAAGACGGACGTCATTGCAGAAATGATAGCTTTCTTTCTTTCAACGCGCAGTGTGGCGCAGAAGGACTGATGATGATGATGATGAGCTCCGACCGTATTCGGCCATGACGACCACTTCGACTCTTAGTCAGCTTGGCGACGCTGGTGCGCCCGAGTATGGCTAATGTAGCCAATCTTTGCGGCAAACTCCCGTGCGCAGTGAGGGCACGTGAGCACGCCGTTCACAAAGTTGTAGTTGATGGCTGCGGGTGGGCGGGCTTTTAACTCATCGCGCTTAGCGTCGAGGTCAGCTAAACGTTGATCCTCGAACTCATGGACTCGCCTCTTCACAATCCCACGCCATTCCAGGCGCTGTGCTGCCAAATTTTCCCATTGAAAGGGCTCGATGTTGCGCGATAGGTACGTGGCCGCACCACCGAAGCTGCCGATGCATGCATTAAATAAATATGCCTCAATGCCACTGACGTTGGCACGTCGCAGGACTTCGGTATTACGCACTCGGTCGGACCATCTGATCTTCATGATGTTACGAAGGCATTTAAGGTGAAAACGATCCGTATGTGGTGGCTATACACACACCACGTCTCGGACGAGTATAGGAGATTTGGCAGCACAATTGTCATGTATACTGATACCTTGGTGGCCAGCTTTAGGTCGTGCGAGCAGAAGACCTTGCAGCGCAGCTTCCCAAATGCTGCAACTCCTGCACCGATTATTAATTTCGGCATCAAAGTCACACCTAGTTGTTATAGGGCTCCCCAGGTAGCGGAATTCATTACCTTGCTTCAGCACATCCACACCAACCTTAATGACCAGTGACTCGTGACCATGTGTGTATAAGGACATCACCTCCGTCTTTTTGACACTGATCTTTAGGCCGAATTTGCAGCAAGATTGGTGAAAAATGGACATCAACTGTTGCAGAAGACTACCTAGGGAGCCACTAGGAGGGTCGACCACAATAGATAGGAAAATTGTGGAGAAGAAGTAATTTTTCTACACACTCGTATATCTATATCTAACTACATATATAGGTATTTTTAATATTTAACTAATATTATAAAGAGGACAGATTAGATTTTTTGTCTGTTTGGAGTAGGCTCTAAAGCTACTGGACCGATTTAAAAAAAACTTTCACGAAGAGAAAGCTTACTATTCTGGGACTTCTGAGAGTAACTATAATTTTTCCACGGGAACGGGACTAGCCGTGTGCAAGGCTATTGTTAGACGCCAGAGCCTAGGTATATTTGTACTGTACCTACAGGGCGTCCCACGCCCATGCCACACGGAGGGAAATTACATTAAATATTGTATATATTATATATAAATTCCCGGTTGGGGCAGGCGCTTTTAAAAAATATGTGAATGTATATGTGTAAGTTTTAAATATTATTAAAAATAAAATGATATTGTCTTCTTTCAGTAAAATATACTTTTTCAATATTTACAATGACATGTACCTACTTTCCCTTCGTGTGGCATTGACGTGGTACGTCCTGTATATGAGTACTAAATAGCTGATAGTTAGGTAAACTTGTTTAATACTTCCAGACATGAACCCAACACACGTGTTCATGCACACAAATGTTGGCCTAAAGAGAAGCTGAGAAGGCAGGGTCACTACCAACCAACAGAGCCAAGAGGCCCGTCAATGTTTCCTGTGATTGAAAATCGTTCTTTAATTAATACGAGTATGTGGAACCACTATAGTTTAATTAGTGTAGGAAGAGTTTTGACAGATTATATTTATAAATTTTAACTATAAAATAAAAAAAATATATTTCGGAGAAAGAAAGAAAATGGCAATCATAATATTACTTCGGCCTTTATTTTCCCAAAAACCTACGAGAGCAATAACTTCAGTAAAAGTTGTTGAGATATTTTTCTAAGAAAGGCGAAGGTAAACAGGAAGCCGGCGGGATGAAGAGGCGACGAGAGTAAAAGCATATTTCGTGCCGGATAAAACGAATAGATAGAGGTCTTTAATATAAACGAAGCAGACTTTAGTACTCTCGAAAAATGCAGGCGTGGCGGTCGGGTACAGCCTGAATTATTAAAACGCAGCCAGGGTTCCTACTTTGTTGGCGAGCAGAGACTGGAACTCCGCGTCTGCTGGCTTTTTTACGTCCTTTTTGTTAGTTTAGCCGCGGATTTTTGTATTATTTACTTAATGGTTTTCTGTCAGAACAGGACATACACATTATTTTTCTACGTTAGTTAGTAGTATGAAGGTTTCTGTAGAATACAGAGAAAGATACGTTGGTATTGATTTGTATAAAAAAGCTGTAGCTATCTTACTTACTTTGACACTTAGTTTGGCGCATTTATATCAATAATTTCACTAGAGAAATAAGAAAAATAAATTAATGTATTTGAATCTTGAGTTGATTAATTAAATAGTTGAATGTGTGAGCCGAATCTTCAGATGCTATCAAATGAAAACAGTAAAAAAGTAAATGAGTTGTGCCTTCGCGTCGAGCGCGAACCGGGCGCCACATCCTCCCTCAATATATCAACGTGGACAGGACGAAAATTGGACCGGACCCTTGTTAATGTCCCGCACTTAGGCCCTCCCGCCCTTGTTTCTGATTATTTATTTAAGACCTATTGATACCTATACCCCAGAAGGGTGCGACCCGCAGAACGGTAGCAAATAACTTTGTGTGCTCCGTGCTTTAAAACTAGAGTTTAAAAAAAGGAAAATCGACGAGTGTCAACGGGTTTTAGGTAAGTAAAGGTTTTCGTAGGTCCTCCGAAAGAAGTGGTAGGGTTCAAATCTTACAGCCGTAAAAATCGTAGGTACCTAGGTGTAGCTACCTGTTTTTATCACTTCACTACATAGTATAAAACAAAGTCGCTTTCTCTGTCCCTATATCTCTATGTCCCTATGTATGCTTTAATCTTTAAAACTACGCAACGGATTTTGATGCGGTTTTTTTATTAGATAGAGTGATTAAAGAGGAAGGTTTTAGTATTAGCATTGCACCCGTGCGAAGACGGGGCGAGTCGCTTGTTAACTATAAATGTCAACTTAAGGTGATGAACAGTATAACATTATGTTGAACACCTAATTATTATAAGTCGACACTTACGGTGATAAGCAGTGGTTAATGACTTTGGGCACTTGATTAATGTTTTAACGGTCTTATGTTGTCGAGTTTTATGTTGGTGAACAAGCACTTAGTAGATAAAATCGAGTGTTAGCTAATGTTATGTGTTATGTACCTCAAAGAGAATAACCTCTTACTAAGTAGTAACATAGATAGAGTAAGGAAGGAAGATATGTATCTTTGGTATATTGTACGATATTAGTTCGTTATTGTTTCATATGTTCGTACTCGGTAATATCATCCGAAACTACCCAAACGTTTTCTATTAAATTTTAGGAATGTGTATGGTTGATGTCAGCTTCTAATATCCCATACATAATATTTCTAGCCTATATGCCTATATTTCAAAACTATTATATATTTTAATATGAGGTGGCGCTGCTGTCTAGATAGTACAGATGCCGTAACTAGGACGGTGCCAGTGGTGCTCAGGCATAGGGCGCAGACCCTGGAAGACCGCGGAAATGACCAGACCAAGACCAAGTAATTTTATTGACATTGTCTATTTTATTCTCCGAGACAGGCAATATTAAGGGCGCAGTTATAGAAGCTCGCACTAAGGCTACGGCACTGCATAGTAGAAGGCAGTCTTTAGCAGGACAACGCCTGCTTTCCGACCCACTAGTATAAATATATTAATTACCTACTCTAAATTATAATATTATCTATTTACCATTGACTTTTTATGCGTAGTAAGTAGGTACTTTATGTAGTGGTGCAGCCTTGGAGTAACTGATCTGTCTCGCACACCTGTCTCGCGCTCTTTATCTGATCTTAATAAAGGCGGCGGAAGCCTCTATTCCGATCACGTAGACAATTATTCGACTAAAGTGTGCGGGCTTGAATCACTAACCTCACTGAACGGCAAACTTTTACAATAAATCCATCCCAGCCTCGACACTTAATCAGTCCTCCGATAAAAGCTTTAATCGAGAACTTACCTACTGCGCTGAATTGTATTAAAATGTTATTGGACTAAATTAAATACGGTGTAGGGAGTAGAGACGGGTCATTTCATGAGCAGCATGTGAAAAAAAAAATCACCGCTTGCTACTCTCTTTCACCTAGTCCGCTACTTATGAAATCGCAAATCGTGTGAATTAATAAGGACTTTTCATATATCATTTTCAGTAGGAATGGTGATTATTTATCGTTATTAAAAATCATTACCTGTGAACTTTTACAGTGAAATCATGTAAAAATAAAAGTAATTTCTTTAAATGAAAATAATTTAAAAGGGGTGTTATTTAAATGGTTAGCAGAGTATTCGTATTTTTGTAAGCAGAAAAATATAATCTGTAAGCAGAAATAGCTAATTGGTCAGCAACTCATGGCCAGCAAACATTACAAAACCTATCAGCAATTTATGTCATTCTGGAATCTGGATGGCTGTAATTATTTTTGAGCTGCAATGAGCTGCTACTGTTTAATAAAATTTTGGTAAGCACTCAGAGGGGAAGCCAAAAAATATTTTTTGAGCTTCATATAAAAGTAGCAAAAATAATCTCAGCAAACTTGTCATGCACAAAATGGGCGCATTCCTTACATAGATTAGGAAGGACTTTGGATTATGCAACTTTTATGATTATGATTATTATTACGATTACAAGTGGTGGTGGTGGTGGTAGTGGTGGTAGTGGTGTTGTTAGTGGTAGTGGCAGTGGCAGTGGTGGAGGTTGTGGTGGCTGTGGTGGTTGTGGTAGTGGTAATGGGAGTGGGCGTGGGAGTTGGGGGTACGAATGGGGTGTAGGAGTTCGGTGTAGGAAGGTGTAGGAGGTAGTAGTAGGTAGTAGGAGGTAGTGGGAGGTAGCAGGAGGTAGTAGGAAGTAGTAGGAGGTAGTAGGAGGGTGTAGGAGGTTTTAGGAGGTGGTAGGAGGAGGTAGGAGGATGTAGTAGGATGTAGTAGGAGGTAGTAGGAGGGTGTAGGAGGTTTTAGAAGGTGGTAGGAGGAGGTAGGAGGATGTAGTAGGAGGTAGTAGGAGGTAGTAGGAGGTAGTAGTAGGTAGAAGGAGGTGGTAGGAGGACGTAGGAGGATGTAGTAGGAGGTAGGAGGAGGTATGAGGAGGTAAAAGGAGGTAGGAGGAGGTAGGAGGGGATAGGAGGAGGTAGGAGGGGGTAGTAGGAGGGGGTAGTAGGAGGGGCTAGGAGGAGGTAGGAGGGGCTAGGAGGAGGTAGGCGGGGGTAGGAGGAGGATGTAGGAGGATGTAGGTGGATGTAGGAGGGGTAGGAGGAGGTTTTAGGAGGCGGTAGGAGGAGGTAAGAGGAGGTATGAGGAGGTAGGAGGAAGTAGGAGGAGGTATGAGGAGGTAGGAGGAGGTAGGAGGAGGTAGGAGGGGATAGGAGGAGGTAGGAGGGGGTAGTAGGAGGTAGGAGGTATGAGGAGGTAGGAGGAGGTATGAGGAGGTAGAAAGATGTAGGAGGAGGTAGGAGGGGTAGGACGAGGTAGGAGGGGGTAGGAGTAGGTAGAGGAGCGGGTAGGTGGGAATGAGAGTGGGAGTGGGAGTGGCTATAGTATAATTTTTTACGACATGTTTTCTCTGCTGTTCAATCATGAAGTCTTGCTGACCAAGTAGTTATTTTGCGGACCAAGTAACTATTTTGCGGACTGAATGTTTATTATGCAAAACCCATGTTATTGTAAGCTGCCTATTTCTGATTTAATTTTTGACCATTATCAAAATTATTTGCGGAACAAGGATTGCTGCCTGATTTTTTTATTTGCGAACAAAATCTTTGTATGCCGACCAAATGATTTAAATGCTGATTTTTTGTGGCTAACCAAATTTTATTATTGCTGCCCATTTAATTACTTCTCATTTAAAAGTAGCATTAATACCCATCCCTGGTAGCCTCTAAGGCCACCCAATTTGAAAACTTGTCACGGGACATTTCCCAATTGGATTAGTTTTGTATGTGGCACATAGAATCGAAAAGTTGAGCTTTTCATTGTGGTTCTCGTAATCAGGGTGTAGGTACTACTTAAGTAATTCAAGTTTGACATAAATTTATTGAGCTTAAGAGAATTTATTTAAAAGCCGGCCAAGTTCTAGTCGGATTCGCACACGAAGGGTTTTGGACCACCGTACATTAAGAAATATCGAAATTCGAACCTCCTTTAATATTTTACTTTATTTTAATTTAACTGTTTGTTTTTATACCAATATATCAAAAATCTAAGAAAAAATCACATTGCTTGTTTGTATAAACCCTTGTAATGTCCCTTTAATTTTTAATGTTATTTAATTTTTATTATTTGTTGTTATAGCGGCAATAAAGACGTTCTGTGAAAATTTCAACTAGGTATCCACCTATTACGGTTCATGAGATACAGCACACTGACAGACAGACGGCCTAGTAATAGGGTCCCTTTGGCCCCCTTCGGATACGGAGCCCTAGAAATGCAAAAGCGAGTTAAGATCATTGGAATGTTTCTGGACATTATGTGGCAGCCTTATGCATGCAGGGCCGGATCCAACCTTCGCATCACAGAATGGAGGTCCAGTCAGGACAGGCTTTAATTCGGTTACAATAATAAATATAAATAAAAAAGACAACACTAAGTCGTTTTATGCCTGTCGTTCGCAAATGTGTTTGCCATCATACCAGGTATTCCTATATTAGGTATATCCTGATACTTTTAACGAGAAATTCTTGTATGTAGGTATGTATTTATTTATGTAGGTAGGTATGGATTTACTTTCGGAAATGCCTCTATCTGATGAAATCTATCAATTAATCTAAATAATGATTTTGATGAAATTTTGTATAAAGATACAGTTTTGTATTTTAAGTTAAACTGCATAGTTACCTAGTTGTATTTATTGTAAAAACGCAAGGTTTTTTTTACAATTTTTTTAAAATTTAATTATACGGCCGCTCACCGGCAGATAGCGTTAGCGACAAGCGAAGCTCGGTCTTCCCAGTACTTTTGTTAAATGTGTCAATAAAGTCAGAAAAATTATATGATGTCGACCAACACCCAGCCAAGGAGGGGGTCATGAGCCTGGATCCGCCCTTGTATGCATGCCGAAGGGGTGCAAACTTGGTCACGATTTGTGGACGAACTTGAAGTTGGTTGATCGCAGATTGGATGCGTCGCGTTGGATCATTTATTATTTTCCTGGCGTTTCTCCAATTTGGAGGCGCTTTTATTTCAGAGCATTTGGATTTAGCGTACCTATAGTTCAAGATCGATCCTCAAAGTTTAGTTTTAAGAAGATTTACAGCGTCTATTTTCAAATTGTTTGTTCACGAACAAACACGTTATACTTAGGTAAGTACTAATAATTGACCTCAATCACTTGTGAGAGTGAACTACGACTAAGTACATTAGTATTTTTAGGGTTACGCACCTCAAATGGAAAAAAACGGCACACTTAGGTACCTAAAGGAGCACTTCGTTGTGCTTCTGACATTAAAATCAAATAGATACTCAGGTCTGCAATCCCATCAAGCTCTGAAAAATATCAAACTTCTAAGTCAACGCAATCAAAATATACGGCCGTTTGTGCCGCATATTTTAAAATAAATTAAAAGTAGAAAAACTTTTTATACAGAAGCTTTTTTCAAGTTATTCTGAGCAAGCCCTTTTATTTGATATCCATATTGTAGGGTGCATTAAAAATAACTAGTCATGAGTGTCCCGCCATCATGGGTGTATCGCCACCTTGGACTTGGAATGTTGTCACATAGCAAACCATGTATGGTCATAAGCCATGTATACAATATTTCAGTTTAATCGGTTGAAAATTCCACCCGAACAAACATACATAAAAACTAAAAATATTTTTGGATTATTCTGTACTATTACATTACCCAACTACTTAACTCCTTACACATTTCTGGGACTGACGAGCTATTTCATTTTACAGTCGTTGTATATTGTAGTAAACCCTCGGTGCGAAAGTCTGACTCGCACATGACACGTTTTTAGGGTTCCGTACCGAAAGGGTAAGACTGGATCCTATTACTAAGACTCCGCTGTCCGTTCGTCGTTCCGTCTGTCACCAGGCTCTATCTCATGAACTACTAGATAGACAGTTGCATTTTTTACAGATGATGTATGTATTTCTGTTGACGCTATAACAACAAATTCTAAAAAGCAGATTAAAATAATTATTTAAGGGGGTTCCCATACAATAAACATATTTTTTTTATAGATAATGGTTTTTTTTATAGATAATGGTACGGAACCCTTCGTGCGCGAGTCCGACTCGAACTTGGGAATCTTTCAATGACGCTACAAATTAGTTTGAAAACGGAAACCAATTTTCTTTTGAACCCAGTCAAGAGGGATTTAGTCAAGTTACTATGATTAGAAAAATAGTTTTTAAAAACGTCTCTCCCGCTTGCCGCAACTACTACTATACGACTACCTATCTATAGGGCTACTCGTTTTTGACGTGCATCCAAGAATTGTTTAACTCAAATGTCTGTGGGCGATAAATATATATACTAGATTCAGATAAAAAAATGTATTTTATGATAAACGTGTAGGAAACAATTCAATTTAGGGCTAACATTGATCGATATTTAACAAAATTGGTTAGACATAACTAAAATTCAATTGCATCATATTTTTTTATATTAATATACTAATTGAGGTGTATGAGGAATTGCGCTTTTTTTGTTACGCGTTGTATATTGATGCTGTCACTGTCTGACACAATAGAAAGGAAAAGTGACAGGTGATGTTTATTCTTCAGATAACTTTTAACTGACTATTGAACAATCGGCCCTTAACCAAATAAAATGGCGTAACTAATTAATTTAGCTGGGCCTATGACCCGCCTATTCCCAACAGTCACATTAACGTTCCATAGTGATTTTTATAGCTGTGATCGAATCGATAGGCGGCGTAGGCAATCAAGAGCTTCGCAAGATTATTCTTTTTGGTGTAGGTATGTTTTCTGTCTCTATATTTTTATAAGTTGGCTAGAATATTATCTAACACACAGAAATGAAAGTTTGTTTGTTTGTTTCTTCGTTATATATGTATGCTTGTAGCATTCATCCGATTACTATGATACTTTTAATAAACAATTAATCTTACGCCTTTTATCCCCGAGAGGGTAGGCAGAGGTATTCCATTTCTGGAAATACCCACATTTCACGAGTATATTCGACCCCTAAGCGTGATAAGTAAAAAAATAGGATAGTAACTACGAAATGTCACTATAATGTCGCTTTCTTATATAACTTAATATGTTCCACTGTGCCTCTCTATCCGTGCTTGGAATTTCCATACCAAAGTAAGCTAGTTATGTATTAGAGTCACGGAGGCGACCGGCTGAAATAGCCCATTGGAGCTTTTATTTGCGTGAAAAGCTCTAATTCTAGTTCATTACGAGCTGGGCTATATATCCTCCTTGCTTGAATGTCTGCATGATTAGATACATTTAGAGCCAGGATTTAAAGTCGAGCAGATGTAACATGAAGTAATCTCATTCGAGATATGAAAATTGTCTGCATACTGTGTGGAAACAGAATCCGATAAATGCTACACTTGATAAGTAAATTATAAAAGATAGGTAGTCATATTGAGGAGTACGGGAGAGACGTTTTTAAAACTATTTGAATTTAATATTGGTTTTTATTCGACAACGATTGTCTTAAGACTATCTTAATTCTAAATAACGAAATGTTAGCAGCACTAGACGTTGTTCATCTTACTAAGATGATAAGCCTAAGAATTTGCTAACAATGCGTCTAGGAGAATGCGCTCGGCGCTCTACATATCCATATCCTTCCACACATCTAATACATACATGTAAAATTTGGAATTGTTGGGGTTCCGTAGCGAAGGGGTAAAATAGCTAAAGTAGTAAGCCTGCTCTGTCCATCACAGAATGTGTATTTCTAGTTCCGCTATAACAATAGGTAAATGAATAGAAAAAAAATAAAGAAACGTTTTTTGGCGTTTTTCTTGGACGGAGGCACAAAACCCTTCGTGTGCGAGCCCGACTCGCACCTTGCCGGGTTTAAAGTACCTAGTATTTACAGTCAAGAGCACTTGGAGCTTACACATTGGACTTTGTAAAGTTCTTATTACAGTCCTTAGAGGTCAGACTCGCACTACAAGTGTAAAGCTTCATGTGTTCCTGACTGTACTAGAATGCAAGTTGGTTCTTTTGCGCGATAAATTATATAAATCTTTTCTTCAAAATCGTCCTGCACAAAGTTTCACTGGGCATCGATAGTTGTGGAACAAAGACGGATAAGTTGGAGAATGGCAGACTCAATCCGCCGGATCGGTATCGGGGCTGAACGGAACGAGATCGCGCTTTGTTCGTAAACAATGTACAGCAAAGGGTTCTGTTCATAAAACTTATTTCAGGAGCCGTGCAGCTGGCAGCTTATCTTATGAGTTACGGATTCATTAATTAAAGTTTCGAGTTATGAGACTTCATCTTCAAGAGTTAAACTAAATTGATTTTTTATCACTTTGCCGTAGATAGCTATGGTATCTTTGGTGCCTGAGCGGTGAATTGAAAGCTCGGCTCAGATATGTGCACTATACCTACACATTTATTTACAGCACCTACTTAATTATAAACACAATATCATAGAAATATCTACTTGCAGAAAAAATACGAATAATGCAAATATTACTTTCTGATATTTATATCAGAAAGGAATATTTCAGGCACACAGAACACTATTACTCACAGAACACTTTTACTCCAAACGGAGACTATTACTCCTCAGGCATCTCTCAATGTCACACCCATAGACAATACAGACTTCCTCCGCTAAGTCCAAGAGATATACGAGTATTATAAGCCTACTAGTGTACCTATAATATGTATTTCCTATACAATTATTACATTGAAACACGCCTCAGCACTATCTCCAAAGCTGATCTCCTCCCATAGTATGGAATGATAATGGCTCTCTGCAATATTGAGGGTATAGTACGGTATCTAAGTACCGATAGCTCAAATTAGACCATCTTGGTGATTTCTGAGATACTAAATGTATAGTTTGAGTTTCTTGTCGAAGGCACATCAACAATGGTTATGTTTTCTTAATTTTTAGTTAGCGAATTACATCAAAATGTACGTTGTAATTATGTAGGTTGGTAAGAAATACAAAAAAAGGTAAGTTAGTTACCATAGGTGAGTTAAAAAAAAAAACAGTACCAATGTACAGATTTTTTTAACTTACCTATATTTTATCACTAGCTCGGCTGGGAAACCCATAACTGGATCTTAGGCATGGCACCCCAGCGATCTTTATTGCCTAAAGAGATTAAAATATAATAGGACATAGAGGGGACATTGGGAATATTTTCATACAAAACATTGAAGCATGTTTAAAGTTTAAGCGTCATGTCAGTTAGTATGAACTAGGGCTTTCGAATACCGGATTTTTTGAATACCGGTATCAATACCGGAAAGTTTTTTTCCAATACCGGGATCCCGGGATCCCGGTATTGAAATTGTGTTCAGATTTTTTTTTTCTTTTCAAGCAGCAAATGCCAAATTTTATGAAGAAAATAACACAAACTATCAGTTGTTTTACTGAAAATCACCCTTTGTTAATAATATCACTTTAAATTTAAACGAAAACCTATTCCAGGATTAGTCACAACAGGAATTAATGTATTTTTTTATGATTAATCGTATTCTACGTAGAAAATATAACAAAAGAAAATAATCTCTTTTATTTGCGTTTATGATAGTTTGCTAAGTATTGTGTACAATAAAGATGCTGTGAATATTCAGTTAATCTTCAGTATTTGGTAATTTTGTTTAAGATTCGATATTCGGTCGAACATTATGAACAAAGTTGCCGAATAGCAAATTATCAATTAAACGGTACGATGTTTTGCTTTGGACGAACTGAAGTAAAATAAAGAAATAATGCGTGTGTGACATGATTAATTCCTAAATGAAACAAATAAACCCCTCTGCACGCCCTATTTGTTGCACAGCGCATGCATTAGAAAGAGAATGTAGGTATTTCCATCAAAGCAGAATATTCGGCGCTTGGGTCAAGACCGTGACCGGTTATTCGGTATTCGGCCAAATCACTATACGTGTCATCTCTTATGTACAATGTATGACTGAAAAATTACATAGGTATCTATTTATAATTAAAACTTTAAAATATCATCTTCAATAGTTAAACCAAGTACTTAAGTACCTACTTCAGGTAAGTTTCATTTTCATATCCAAAATGTTGAATGAACTACTAAACTACTGATAAAAGGAAATAAAATAAGAGGCACGAATTGTGGAATCACTAACTTTACTTAAATCTGACCCCTTAAAAATATGAAAGGGAACAACAGATAGGTTATACCGTAAGAGTAAACTGTTTTCTTCAGGAGAATCATTTTAGACAAAAGATTATGCCTAGCAACAACGAGGATGGGCGTGCAAACCTTGATATGAACTGAATAACTGGTGTAAAGCCTACATTTATACAAAATAAGTACAATGAAATATGTACAACTATTATTAATATGCTCTTGAATGTGTAACTGTAAAGATTATACTAAAAATAAAAATAAATAACCAATACCGGGATCCCGGTATTAGACAATTCAATACCGGTATTGAAAAAAGGCAAAAAAAGTCCGGGATCCCGGTATTAGCCAATACCGGGATCCCGGTATTGGAAGCCCTAGTATGAACGCGAGCTCTTCTCGGGGTACTGCATTCGGAACCAGCAGCTCGTCGGTGGAGATGGGCTGCTGTTTGCATTTAGCCAATCTTCATGGACGGGTTTAGAGTGCCTTGTTATTATAAAATATTGACGTTTCTAAGTGTATATTTTAATACCAATAGAAAATAAACGATTTTGAATTTTGAATTTTTTGAATTTTGAGCTGTCATTCGGTCAAAATTGTACTAGACTTAATCCACTTGGAATAAATTTTGGCTTCAAATTTTCCTCGCTTTGTCCCCTCTATGCCCTAATATATTTTAATCTCTTTGTTTATTGCATATCTGTGTTATACAATAATAATATAGACCCAATACAATTAGCTTTTTTAGAGTGCTAGCACTTGTAGGTCTATAGATAAACAATAGGTAGAGGCTGATTAACTGGATTTTTAGCTCTATATCGCAATACTGGATGATAATAAACTGCCATAAATGTTAAAGAAGTGATACAAAAGCAGAAGAGATTCATAGAAATGAGTAAGCTTGCAATTTTCTGTATATAAAGGAGCATTTATTTATGAAAGACTAGCGAGTGCCCAGCGGCGTTGCCCGCGCGGATTCGTTTATTCCCATTCCGTGGGAATTTCCAAAAATACTTTTATATAGGTTGCCTACGACATATTAGACACCTTAATACTCGTACCATATTTCAAGTTTTTTTGTTATTCGTTTCGGAGTAGTACGTATTTCTCTTTTTATCCAGTTTTTAATTTTCCCGTGGGAATGAGACATTTTACCGCGGTAAAAAGTACTTTAGATGTTAACCCGGCTACTTAGATATAACCACAAAATTTCATCTAAATCCGTCTAGTAGTTTTTGCGTGATGCCTGCACAACCAGACAGACAGATAGACAGACAAACATTTCAAAAATTGGTAATACAAAGCTAACATTTTCTAAAAATATTTCATGGACCGACACGGCCCCGTTAGAGTTTTATTATATGTGTATGTCAACATATTCTGGTCCAAAGAGTAATCATTTGAATCCCTAGTGCATTTGATTGGAAAGTACTTTCGATTACATCCATGTTTATTTACTGACTTACTTCCCCTGTAGTTAAACTTAATGTAATTAGTTGAAACATTCATGCAATGATAAAGCTGCTATATGGTAACAAAATTAAAGTATTAGGTATGAGTATTAAACTGGCTAACGTTGCCAGTTTCAATGAACAATGCTCTAGTCTATCCACAGTGGAATATAATTACGCATAAAACTTCATATTTCCATAACGAACTTTTATGTGAGGTCTTAAGGCACTTTAGATTTTTGCAGATACCTGCTCAGCTCATCTGGCGTAATATAAAACATTCCGTGTGCCGCGCTTGCAAAGAGAAAGACACTCATGTGAGTAGATGAGAGACGTGATTCAATTTGCATGGCATGATGGACGGATTACACGCCATGCGCCGCCCGTGAGCACTCATCGTCTCTTTGCCGGGAATAGCTGCGGGACTGAAGCTGTTATAACATTCTTGAATTAGGTCTTTTGGGCGATATCACTTGCTTGTAAGCGGAGAAAAATTGTGGGAGATGTAGACGATTTATATACTTACGAACAAAATCACACATTTGTTCTTGAAAATTCGTTCAATGGATGCTTAGATTTTAACACAATACTGATAAGGTATCTTTTCTTCTAACTAGTCTTTTAATATGTCACCGCTTAGTTTATAGTTTTAATATGAAAGTATTTACGCTTGATTTGTCTTGCTTTAGAACAATACTTTGATTTAAATAATAAAATTTGTATAGTCAGATTGTGATTTCAAAATAAATTCTAACGTTAAATTATAACCGTATTTTTGTCTATCTATCTGTCTGAAAGTTTATTTGACTAGGCTCTAAATAGGTTCAAAGGATTTCACTGATAATTTTAGGAATTAGCTCGTCCACTAACGCTTAGCAGATGCCCTTGAGTGCTCGTGGGCCGCTAGTGACTGGCTGGAATGTAATGAAAAAGGTGACTGGAAACAGGAATACTTACATACTAAAATGTTCATGTGCGCTTCATTTCACTATCTTGTAGGGCCGTAGGGCTCAGGAGATATAATTTTGTCAACCATAACCAAACCGGAGCCGAAGCCAATGACAAGATAGGAAGGTTATTGAGTTTTGCTATCTAAAAATATATTTAACTAGCGGTTCTGCGTGGTTTCACCCGCGTAATTTCCGTTTCCGTGAGAATACTGGGAAAAAATATAGCGTATGTTACTCAGAGATCTTCTAGCTTTAAATTGGTGAAAGAATTTGTAAAATCGGTCCAGAATTTTTTGAGTTTATTCACAACATACAAAAACAATACAAACATACAAAAATACTAATCAGTCCTCTTTATAATATTGGTATAGATTGGTAATGGTCAAGCGGCGTAATCGGAAAACAATAGGATTATCTATGGTAATACTTAGATCGCCCGCAGTAAGACTGCTGCTTGATAGGATTACTATTTTCCGCCTTTACGTTGTCTCGAAGTGAGTCATGGTTATGAAATGGGAGATGCGGCTGCATTACACGGTCTCTTCTCTATGACTCTCTGACAATGATAAAAGAGCGCTCTGTATATGATGTGTCGCGTACCGTACCTACTGCAGCGAGGTATTAGAATAATAGGCTGAAGTATTAGTAAGTACGAAATATCTACTTTTCACCGAGTATTTTAAACCTTATGATTTAAGCTACACGCTTAAATGTCTTGATGGATTTCAACATAATATGAGGTCCCGAAGATTTGTCTTAACTGTGTAGGTGTGTAATTTTTCTTAGTGCGTTTTAATTATTGATATATCTGGATATTTATTTTGATAGTGATATCAGATGCATACGAGTATTTAGGTACCTAAAGTTGGGTGTTTTGTATTTTATGGAATGTACTTTTATATCGATCAAATCCCGGTATTCCAGGATTGACAAAGAAAGAGGGTTATGTTTTCTAAATCTTTACAGTACATTTTACACACTAGATTTTTGGTTCTACCAATTAATGAAATTATTTAATTGAAGTATTCAGATTTCTAGTATTTGTAGAGTCAGTTTATACATAGTATATATATAGTAGGTATAATTGAAACATTTAAAATAACCCATTTTATACAGGGAGCAGAAATGATCGGGTACTGTATGGAAATTAATTCTCAATAAGAATTTAGGCATTTTTTTAAGGAGAACAAAATGTACCTTATTCCATAGAGTGGGATCGTCCGCTTCGTCTGTTCTTAATGAAGGACCTACTCTAGGCAAAGGGCTCGTATTACATGCTGCCTCAATTCTATGTTTAGGTTTTTTTATATCATTGAGCTTGCTTTTGACCTTAATCACTACATAGTATAAAACAAAGTCGCTTTCTCTGTCCCTATATCCCTGTGTATGCTTAAATCTTTAAAACTACGCAACGGATTTTGTTGCGGTTTTTTTTATAGATAGAGGGATTCAATTTTGATATTGGAATGCATATTTTACTACGAAGTATATAGGAGAAAGTCAGTGAATTTTGCCTTTGATATGATTTAAGTCATAATTTTTTTCTTGAAAAGTTATCTACGTACATTAAAAAGTGGCCCCATGTAAGCCAAGTGCAAAGTCTAGGCGCTAATGAAGCGCGCGATGAACATCGTACTAAAGACTTTGGAGTGATCTTGGGGTGGATTTTTTGAGCGCACCTTCTTCCCTTGTTCATTAGTGTAATTAACTTATGCCGTACTCTCCACAATTTCTCCGGGACTCCCAACCGTTATTAAATTGCTCAGACTCAAGTTTCAGTCATAGGGAGCGCTTTATGTAGGTCATAAGCTATGAAATTGTCATTTTGAATAGGTGGAGCATTTAATTTTAAAAACAAAATTGAGCCTTTTTCTAGCATTAGTTTTATTATTTACTAGCGACCCGCCCCAGCTTCGCACGGGTGCAATGCTAATACTAAAACCTTCCCCTTGAATCACTCTATCTATTAAAAAAACCGCATCAAAATCCGTTGCGTAGTTATAAAGATTTAAGCATACATAGGGACATAGGGATATAGGGACAGAGAAAGCGACTTTGTTTTATACTATGTAGTGACAGTGATGCTTTATGTCTCAATTAATTTTACTGTGGAAATCCTCTGCTATTGTTAGTACAGTAATATAAACCTACCTACATTAATCATAAAAATACTAAACATTATTTTTAAAAAGTGCAAATGGATGCAAAAGAACACTGAAAAGTCTTCAAATGTGTATTTCTATTGCTGTTCTAACAACAAGAAACGCATTTTTTAGCATCTTTATTCTACGGTAAAACGGAACCCTTATGACCAATGCTTACTACATACTTCCCAAAAACCAAAGAGATTTAAATATAATAGGGCATAGAGGGGGCATTGGGAATATTTTCATACAAAACTTTGAAGCCTAAGCGTCATGTCCTTGTCATGTCAGTTAGTATGAACGCGAGCTGTCATTCGGTCGAAATTGTACTAGACTTATTCCAGTTGGAATAACATTTGACTTCAAATTTTCCTCGCTTTGTCCCCTCTATGAGTTATTATATTTTAATCTCTTTGCCAAAAACAATACCTATATAAAAGTTTTTGTGTAATCGGGTAAAAGATGGTGTGTGTACTAACTACTACATAATCAATTTGTCCGGGACGAAGTAGTTTCTTGTGGCAAGTTTACATTACGTGGTAGCGTTACATAGTAATTACGAGAATAGTTCCTGAGAATGCCCGCACAAGTTGAATTAGTTTTTGCTAGAGGATGTCGTGTGAGCGGAAATGTATGAGGGGAGGGATACAGCTCCACTGGGGCAAACCACTGCGTAGTAAAAAGCAAATATTATTGTTCACACGTATATACGATAATCTTTTGTTGCGAGCGAATAGGATTCTACAAAATTATCACACACTTATCATTAGCTCTGAGAACGAAAACATTGGGAGGAAGCCAGCAGGCTCCTAACATTGGTTAGGAAATGTTAAACAGCTCCCTGGTATATACGGCGAAGGGTTCACCTGTCACGTTTAGGGATATTAAAAATAAAAATAGTTATTATTATCTACTATATAAAAATAAGTCGGGTTTTCCTACCTGACGGTATAATTCCAGAACGCACGAACCAATTTCCACGGTTTTGCATTCGTTGGAAAGGTCTCGGGATCCGTGAAGTTTATAGCAAAGAAAATTCAGGAAAAATTACAACAGAAAAGCGGGAAAATCTTATAAGCATTGCACCCGTGCGAAGCCGGGGCGGGTCGCTAGTTATTTTATAAATATCCATTATTATTTATTGGACGGGCGAGATTTTTTGCCCAAATCTCGTTTAAATACCGTTATCGTGCTTTTGGACCCATTGGTTTATGCTGGGCACTCTTTGGATGCCCTTTCCTTTAAATTCGAGTTGTTCCAACACGTGTGAAAACACATAAACTCTTCCGATTCCCCGAGAATTAAGGAAAACACCCACAGAGGCGGAAAAGCGGTTTCTAATCGGGACAGATTTTTTTAAAGTTTTACTAAATGTCAACGGTTACAGTTGGATGATAATGACATGTCAATGGTCAGTCGATGGTGTTATTTTAGTACTTTTCAGAGTACATAGCACCATCGACTGACCATTGATATGTCATTGTCATCCAACTGTACCCGTTGACATTTAGTAGAATTGGCCCCCTGTACGGGGCTGGTGCACCGCGTGGATCGCTTTCCCGCCTCTTCCGCCTCTGTGAGTGTTGGCCTTTATAGTAAGCGCTCAATGAGTATATGCACAATTACTTAGTTTGCACCCAATGTGCGAGCTACTGAAGTTGTCGGAGTATCGTCGCACGACTCAATTCGTACGAAAACGGGTTCAAAGTGCGTTGTCTGTCAGTGTTCGAGTTTTATTTGTCTTCTCTAACTTTGACTTTGGCAGAATCATCGTCAAAACGGTAGGGCCATAACATAAATTAAAATTGGAAGTAGATCTATATTATTAGGAACACAGAAAATTAAACAGGGGGACTACAGCTGTTCTTTGATTAACGATATGTCAGCCAGTAACTAATACTTTTGAAAGATTAGTATCGAAAAGTGACACCGCGCAAGTGCCATTGGTTACGAAAATCGGAGAAGAGCGGTAACCAATCCGGATTTAAACTTTTAGTATAAGTACATCACTTTAGTTTGTGCCGCCCCCTAAAAAGTAGAAAACTATCTATCCAAAAGTGACTTGTTTGAACATTACTTTTATAATCGTGAAGGAACTGGGTTGACCAAAGACTATTATGTACATATATTCTGTGCCAAAGCGACCACTCTCAAATCTGCCGCCCCTAGGACGCGATATTTCTATTGAGAAAACCAGAGCTGGCGCTAACCCCCTTGATACAAATTGCATTTCGTAACTTCATCTACACTTATAACTAGTCTACAATTAGGTACAATATTACTAGCGGTTCTGCGCGGTTTCACCCTTGTAGTTCCCGTTCCCGTGGGAATACGGAAATAAAATATAGCCTATGTTGCTCAGGGATATTGTAGCTTACCATTAGTGAAAGAATTTTTAAAATCGGTCCCTACTTTAACGGTTTCTAAAAATCTTTCACAGATGGAAAGCTTACTTTTCTGGGAGTAGGTAACATTGGCTATAATTTTCCCACGGTAACGGGACTTACTCGGGTGAAGACGCGCTGAACAGCTGGTCTATACACATAATAAAACTGTAACAAGGCCGTGTCTGTTCATGAAATATTTATTGAAATTTTTTAAGGTAATGTAGAGATATCAAAACACAACTTTTTTAACTTTTTGTCTGTCTGTCTGTCAGGTTGTGGCGCATCACGCAAAAACTACTGGACGGATTTTGATAATTGGTGTGAAGATAACTGAGTAACTAAGTCAACTCTACTATACATAATGAAGCGGTGAAGTCATAATGACTTTCAGTAAGTGGACTTATAAGCCTCTACACTGAATAAAAACATTTTGATTTTTATCAAAACATGTTTAAATTGGAGGTTATTTTCAAACGTGGTTAGTTTCAATATTAACACAATATGTGGCACTGCCACAATAACTGTATTATATTCAATTCGCCGAGGCTTGTTAGCGCGCTGTTTTGCAGGGAATCGTGCAGGATTCAACGATCACCCAACGTTACTACCTCATTAAAAGTACGGAGCGTATCGATGGTATAAAACATGGTATGTCGCAGTTTGTAATTGAGCGTGGAACTGCTCTGAAAAGAGTTCTGAATACGATGTTATATTTGTTCTCTTTCGTAAATAGGGTATTGACTGCATCAACATTATTTACATTACTTCCTAGACAAGTATGAGTAAGTGCATTTTCTAAGATCTGTCCAAATACTTAACTACCAACGACGTCTTAATATCATAAATAAGGCCTCAATATGTTAAAAAAATTAAAGGTAATCGTAAGGTGAAAATTGTAATAATACATTTTAGGAGTGCTTTAAGATATAATATTTTTATTGGTTACTCGGAATTTAATTTCGAACCCGCCAGTCTGGTAACAAATCTGCGACAAAATACCTAGCTAACGTATTGTTATCATCCGCCCACGGGAACCCATTGCTTGACCGAATCAAATACAACTCTGAAATATAATTCAATTTAAATTTTATAATTATATGTAGCAACGTTGAATATATTAATACAATAAAAGGGGACAACATTTAATATTAATAAAAATTATGAGGTCATAGTTTAATATTTGCCCTTTGACAGATGATAAGAACTTACAGATTTGATTAGACAGTCAACTATTTAATTGTACTTAGTTTCATTAATTTCACGTTTACAGCTACATATTTAATTTTAAAGTTCAAAACACATTGTTTCGGTATTCTGTCAGTTTGATTTCAAATTATTATCGGGTTCTGGGATAGGTACTTGATATCAACAGCAATTTTATTTGCTGTAATATTAGGTTACCTTTTACGAGACAATAGTTTGCCTATAGAAATTGTGTACTTACTATTACTAATAAACTTGTAGACTAACTAAAGATACTTTATTGTGAATTGCTCAGAGATATCTAACTTACTAGCAGCGCCCCGCCGTTTTTACCCGCGTAGTTCCCGTTCCCGTGGGAATACGGGGATAAAATGTAGCCTATGTGTTATTCTGATAATTAACTGTAAAGTTTTATTAAAAATCCGCTCAGTAGTTTTTGCATGGAAAGAGTAACAAACATCCATACATCAATACTCACAAACTTCGCGTTTATAATTTTAGTAGTAAAAGCACCTTTTTCAAGAAAACATTTCTCAATCCTTCTTCTTTTACCAAACGAGCACACACCTTATACACTATAAAATCTCGATCTATTTAACTCCAACCGATGAGTGTTGAGTCACAGTTTATGAAATCGAGAATGTGTAATTTTATACAATTTATTATCTACTATATAAAAATAAGTCGGGTTTTCCTTCCTGACGATTTAACTCGAGAACGGCCGGACCGATTTTGATGAAACTTTTTGTGTGGGTTCGAGTGGGTCCAGGGATGGTTTATAGCAAAGAAAATTCAGCATTGCACCCGTGCGAAGCCGGGGCGGGTCGCTAGTCTACTATATAAAAATAAGTCGGGTTTTCCTTCCTGACGATTTAACTCCAGAACTGACGAACCGATTTCCACGGTTTTGCATTCGTTGGATAGGTCTCGGGCTCCGCAAGGTTTATAGCAAAGAAAATTTAGCATTGCACCCGTGCGAAGCCGGGGCGGGTCGCTAGTCTACTATATAAAAATAAGTCGGGTTTTCCTTCCTGACGCTATAACTCCAGAACGCACGAACCGATTTCCACGGTTTTTCATTCGTTGGAAAGGTCTCGGGCTCCGTGAGGTTTATAGCAAAGAAAATTCAGGAAAAATTTCAACAGAAAAGTGGGAAAATCTTATAAGCATTGCACCCGTGCGAAGCCGGGGCGGGTCGCTAGTCTACTATATAAAAATAAGTCGGGTTTTCCTTCCTGACGATATAACTCCAGAACTGATGAACCGATTTCCACGGTTTTGGATTCGTTAGAAAGGTCTAGGGCTCCGCGAGGTTTATAGCAAAGAAAATTCAGCATTGCACCCGTGCGAAGCCGGGGCGGATCGCTAGTCTACTATATAAAAATAAGTCGGGTTTTCCTTCCTGACGATTTAACTCCAGAACTGACGAACCGATTTCCACGGTTTTGCATTCGTTGGAAAGATCTCGGGCTCCGTGAGGTTTATAGCAAAGAAAATTCAGGAAAAATTTCAACAGAAAAGCGGGAAAATCTTATAAGCATTGCACCCGTGCGAAGCCGGGGCGGGTCGCTAGTTTATTATAATATTTACAAAATTTTATTATATATGACTAATAAAAAGAATACTCTATACAGGCCTAATAGTGTTTTAATTCAAAAAAATAAATTGTATGTGAATGTCTTCAGAAACTAAATTTTGACTAGAGCAAAATATTTTTTGCTAAATAATTGATATTTGTATAGGTAGGTCATACGAATATGATTTATTTAGTGATTCATATCATCTGAGTTAAATGCGGGCTGTCTGTTTACTTCAGCATTTTCCCTAGAAATTAGTTTACCTCACGTCTTAGATAAAAGCAAAAGAGGAAGATACGGTATAGTCATAGAAATCATCGTTGACATTTGGACTACATACAACTACACGCGCAAATAAAAAAAGAGATAGAAAGACGTACTCGGGCACAAGCGCGAACGAGTTGACTACAACGAATTACGCTACTTGCACCTAATTTAAACGATCCACGCGCGAGGCGCCGGTACCGTATCTTCCTCTTTTGCTTTTATCTAAGCCTCACGTTGTTGTATTTTGTTTAGAATTTCCACTAACACTGCGTAACACCCGGTAACAATGGTAGTAATTAATTTAGTTTCAATAGGGACACTTTGTGTATGACTTGGATTTTCCTGATTAAACTCAGGGTAATCCGAATTGGAAAATCGGATCCCTAAAGATTATCCAATTTGTATTAAACGGCTTTTATCTCGCAATATCTTGAGTCAGGGGCGGTAACTGTGAGCTTCACTGATACAAGTATTATTGCGTCTTAAAATTCTTGATTATTTTCGGGTTTCGTACCAAAGTAGTAAAAAGGAAAGCAATATGGTGCCATTCTGTCTATCTGTCTGTCACAGCTGCCTCAGCTGCATCAGTAACAACTAATGCTATCGACTTGAAATTTGGAATAAACAGTGCTTGCTTAACTCTGTAAATAAAATTATAATTTTATTAGAGTAATGGGGTTCTAAAAGAAAGGGCTTCATTTGCAAATTATGAAATTTTCTTTAATTTATTGTCATGCTTCACACTTTTCCATTTATTCAGTCAAGTAGGTGGTTCCCACGGGCGCGCGATGACAATACATAACCTATTACTTATGTCTTGGAATTGTTATCAGTCGACCGGATAAAATGAAAAATGTCTTAAAAATAGTAAGCACTGGCCCTGATTCTGCTTTACAGCAACAAAACATTTTTTAGTTTACTTTTGTCATTTTCTTTCTCCAAGAAAAGAAAAGAGACAAGAGATATTTAGTCCTGTCAACTAAGGCATTTCATAACGTGTTTAGTACATAAGTAAAGAATTCACGACTAAAACCAGCCTCTGAAAGGACTAAATTCGGTAGATTATCTTCTGTCCCTTTACTTTTTTTGAGGTAAGACAAAGACAGGACTAAACTAAAATAAGTTTAATCGGTGTAAAGCAGAATCACCTTGTCGACTTTAATTAAAAGGTTCGAAAAAAAATATTTACCAACCGTTTTTATAAATACTCATCTAATATTTGTAATACATAAAACATAAACTTAGATATTTATAAAAATGGTACCGAACTCTTCATGCTTTCCATTTTTTAAATCATGTGTTTATTATTCTAAGGAAAACGGAGAATATGGGAAACCTGCCAAGGAATAAAAGCATACACTGCTGCGGCGTTGGAAACAAACCATCATAAAGACACTAATTTTATACTTAGAACTTTATAATATCGTGTAATGTTACTGAAAATATTCCCGTGAAACTTTCCAGATTCTTTCGAAGTTATCTTTGTTTTCTTTGTCTTAAGAAATAGAGATAATAATATGCACTTCGACAATTTTATTTATACTATGAGAGAAATATAATTAAGAAGAGGTACCTACCTATGTACCTATATAAATCGTACGTACATGTACATACCTATATAAGTTTAAATATAATATAATAAATATAAATATAAAAAATTTATAAGTTTATTTGTTTGTTCATCTTTTCTTTCTTACCACGGGTCGACGACGTGATTATTAGAGAGATGGAGTTTTTAAAAGTAACTCTAGTGGCTTAGTAAGTACTTACTTGATATTCTAGTAGGCCTAACATCATCAGACTTTAATTATTGCTGGACTAAAGGATTTTTTTTTATCCCACCAGCCCGACAAAACGATGGAAGGTGACTGGCAGAGGCTGAGCGAGTCTTCCGGCTAATATAAGGCAACATTAATATCCCATTAGCTGAAATACGCTCACTGCTGGAGATCTTTTATTATTATTTATTATCAGTCAGGTAATTAGGAGTCATCATTACCATAAGGATAATTTATACAACTGTATAAACAGCTGCTGTAAAGAACGTGAGTAGAGTAACTACTCTACTCACGTTCTTTACAGCAGCTGTTACAAGTTGTCTATTTGGTTTAGCTGGTCTGAAGTCTCGTTAAGTCTAAGCCACGCTCACACTGTTTCAGGTCGCAGCGCAGGAGGGCGCGACCTCGCAAGCGAATTCTAGTAATTTTTCAGCTGCACTTGACAGAAAGTGATGCGGGGTCACGCATGGAGCGTGGCAGGCCATATAATATAGCGAGATTGCCTAGGGGCTTAACTATTACACGACCGCGATTTAAAGTGAAAAAAAAATGCACAATGAATACGTGGTTATTACTCGCCCCTTAAAAAAGTGTTTTTTTCGTCAGAATATATTACGATCGGCTTTACCTATGTAAATGATTGCTTAGCCTGCGGCGGTGCGGTCCACTCCTCGGTCGCAACCTGCCAGCACGTAGAGTTGGAGAGCACGAAGACGGAGTGAAGGTCGGTGCTCAAAAAAAGAGATGTTCAGCAGCCAAAGGGATTTATTGTGTGAAGAAGAGTAGATATGAAAAAATAGTAGGTATATTACAGACCTAGGGAAGTAAAATTAGAAATGACTCAGAGCACATGCACTTCGTTTAGCACAGCGGGCCGAAATTTGCCACTTTCCGCCCAGAGAGATGAAAACACAATTTTGTCACTTGCAGACGTGGCTTATCTGGTTGTCGTAGCCAATTTGTTTGTAGCCACTACAAACAAATTGGCTACGACACTACACTATATACATGTTCTACTTATACAGGAGCTTTTGTATGTAGAAAAGCTAATTTACAAAAATATGCAAATGTTAGCTCAGAAGAACTGTCGAGCTCAAATTTCAGGTAGTAAGGAGTAATAGTGTTCTGGGCACTGATGCTGCCGTTGAAAAAAATAGAAGAGAAAGATTTAATTTTAATTTTGAATTCAAAATTTTAAATATGATGCCAGATAGAAGTTAAAATGATGCTTCACATGATGAAAATCAGCGAGGCTCGGGTTCGAATCCTGGCATGTACCAATGAGTTTTTCTAAAACTTACGTACATATTTATCACTAGCTTGACGGTGAAGGAAAACATCGTGAGGAAACCCGCAGGTCCCAGAATTAATTCTGAGGCATGTGTAAAAGACCCGGTCCGGCGATGGGCTCACCACCTATCACTTTTAGAGGTCCAAAGAATATCTGGTGAAAAGTGTGTATATCCAGAAATGGAGTACCTCTGCCTACCCCCTCGGGGATCTAAGGCGTGAGACAGAAGTTAAAATGGCAAAAAGTTGATAAAATTAGTAAGAAGGGAAGTAGGATAACGAGTAGGTACCTCGTTGGTATTTGACTACCTAGTCAAATGAGTTACTTTTCATGTTCTGTCAAAATGTAAATTTGCAATGTGTACTGAGCTGTGACATCATCAGTTTTAGTAAGTACTCAATGCTTAACTTTTTTTAATGATGCATTATTTTAAAATTTTGCTAAAATTGTAATATAATATGAACATCGAAATATAATCTTTTTAATGAATGAATTAGTCGCAATTTAATTTGGATATAGTCAACTAACCTATTGTAATAAATAAGGTATAATGCGGTTAGATGACGGTTAGTAAGCAAAAGCATTTTTAGAGTTCCGTACCCAAAGGGTAAAACGGGACCTTGTTACTAAGACGGACACACCGTCTGTCTGTCCGTCTGCCACCAGGCTGTATCTCATGAACCGTGATAGTTGGACAGTAGAAATTTTCACAGATGATGTATTTATATTGCCACTATAACAACAAATAGGGAGGTACTACAAAATATAATAAAATAAAATTTAAGGTGGCTCTCATACAAAAAACGTGATTTTTATGCCGTTTCTATAGATAATGGTACGGAACAAAGATATTATATATAGAAAGACGTAGATATGTTACTAGAGCACGTAAAATGAGGCCGACAAATGTAGTTAATTAACCACATTTTGTTTAGTCGCATTGTATTTCAAGTCGTATTTTAAGCGCAACTCTTAACAGATAGCTCTCTTTTTCTTTATTATTCGTTCCGTATCATCTTTCCCCGTCATTTTTGTATCCTATAAATACGCTAAGAAGTAAGTATGTACATGTTGTAGCACACTCGTAGGGGATAAATTTTCAAACGCAAGCAGTATGAATATAACTCATCCTTACTTTATTATATCTTTGGTACGGAACAAAAATAATAAGACCTAGTTTTTACGCCCTTCAACAAGTAATAGGTATTGACTGAGGCTGGTATCGTAAATCCCAAGGACAAAAGTTTTTCGTGAGACCTAATTTTTACGTCCTGCAACGAGTACCTAATACTTAGGTCGGTTTATTCCTACATGGTTTAATCCGTACCCTGAGGATAAATCGCAAAACATCTATAGCAATAAATTATCCGAGTAATACTCTATAAAATAAGCAGTGATAGCCCGGACGGTTAAAGAGCCGGCCGAAAATCAGTGAGGCTCGGGTTCGAACCTGGCATGTACCAATGAGTTTTTCAAAAACTTATGTACATATTTATCACTAGCTCGACGGTGAAGGAAAACATCGTGAGGAAACCCGCAGGTCTCAGAATTAATTCTGAGACATGTGTAAATAGACCCGGTCCGGCGATGGGCTCACCACCTATCACGTTTAGGGGTCCAATATATCTCGTGAAATGTGGGTATATCCAGTAATGGAATACCTCTGCCTACCCCCTCGGGGATAAAAAAGGCGTGAGATTATATTATATTTATATTTTTATAATACTCTTTTATTTTAAAAGAGTATGAAAGAAGAGTAACGAAAGAGATTTATGGTGCGAATGTTGAAGAATGCAAGGAAAGAGAACGCCCCAGAAGGACGTTCACGGATGAAATTAGTGACGTCCTTCAAAAAGCTGGGGTCCAGAGCGCGAAGAATAAAAGAGTGTGCATGAAAAGGCTTATGGATGTAAAGGAAGCGAAAGAAGTAGGCAGAGATCGAGTAAACCCATCGTCGCTGCCCACCCCTGTGGGACAATGGCGTATACTCGAAGAGTTACTCGTAGGTTACCTACTCTTTGTTCGATAGATCCAGCCTAATTCGGTTAAAATCCGACAGACTTCCGTAGGATGCAACACTTGCCACGCTGGCAACGTGCAGCGTTTTGCGCCTCCGAGCGTAAAATAGTTTACACGTGCCTGTTATCCTTAAGGATTTAATATTGTTGCTATATCTACCTACATACCTAGAATATATACAAGAATGTTATTTTTAGTAGCAAAAATTATGTTTTTAGGTTCCCAGATACAATTAATATTTTATCTATCTATATACAGGATGTCCCAGAAGTCAACGATAAGCCGGACACCAGCGATAGGCCTAGTCACGAGGGTAATCAGAAAAATATAAAAAAAAATCTATGTTCTTTTTTCAAAATGTTATGAAGGTTTAAAAAAATCCTAAAAAACGGACCTGTAATGAACTTTCCTGTACCGTGACTGTAAATATTTACTTTTTGAATATTTTTTTTCTGTAATGCTATAATGAATAGCCGTGCTACAATTTACAATAAAAAAAAATACATAACTGCTTCACTTTTAAGTAAAAAGTTAAATTTGTTTCCAACATTGAATTCTAAATAATTTCATCAACCAACTTAAACCAGCTGTACTGTAAAAAAAATGTATGGCTACTATTTTGGCAAGTATACTTAAAAGTTGACGCATTTAGTCTAAATTCTAAAATGGTATAACACATGCTAGGTTTTGTTAAAGTTGAGGCATGAAAATTTTTTTTCTCGATGAATCCGGATTCTATGCCAATCCAATTTAATGAGGTGAAATGTTGGTAACGCAACCTTCTTAGGTAAATCCAGGTTAAAATCTTTTTGAATGGAGACGGACTCATAATTTTGTAAAGAGAACCTAACAGGGATTTTTGTTTATTTGTACATCTTTTGTTTATGTCATTTGTTTGATGGCTTTGATTTAAATCCATCAGTCCCAGAAGTAAAGATTCTGGAGTATGTTGCTTAGATTGTATTTGCGTGTAATTACGAGTTCGTAACGTGAAGTTATCATGCCAAATAGATATACCGTACAGGAGTACGCCAACATGCATCTTATTTACGGAGAATGCTTATGTAACGCCAATGCTACAGCTAGGGTGTATCGCGAGAGATACCCAAACTTAGAGCGTCATCCTGATTACCGAGTTCTTATTAATCTGCATCGATCATTATCCGAAGGTCGATTCCCTGATCATATGGTGAAGGAAGGCCCCTCTTACCCTACGAGGACGAAGTCATGCAAGCTGTGGAAGAAGATCCAAGTATATCCGTACGTGGAATTGAGGAAAGCCTTGGAGTACCTAAAAGCAGTGCACATCGTATTCTGAAAAAAAAACCGTCTGCATCCATTCCATGTACAACGAGTACAATATTTGCTTCTTCCGAGACTACCCAGAGAGAGTGCGATTTTGTCAAACGATTTTGCAAAAACACACTGAAGATCCCCAGTTTTTTGAAACGATTCTATGGTCCGACAAAGCAACGTTTAAAAAGTACGGTTACATGAACCTACACAATTTACAAGAATGGCACGTGGAAAATCCTCACCTAATGCGTGAAGATCATTCACAGTACCGTTTTAAAGTAAACATGTGGACAGGCATTTTAAACGGTACAGTTTTTGGTCCGATTGAGCTGCCAGAGACCATAAATGGACATGTTTATTTAGATTTCCTACAAAATCAACTACCCGATTTATTAGAAGAAGTGCCGCTAAATATTTACGGCAGCATGTGGTATCAGTAAGACGGCTGCCCCGCGCATTATGCTCGTCTAGTCAGAGAGTTTCTCGATCAAGAATATCCAAATAGGTGGATTGGTCGGGGTGGTCCAATTTCGTGGCCAGCGCGGTCACCCGACCTTAATCCAATAGATTTTTTTTACTAGGGTGCAATTAAGGAAAAAGTCTAACACAAACTGATTCAAGATTTAGAAGAGCTGCGCCGAAGAATCTCAGAAGCCGCTGAACAAATCAATTCCAAACGTCACGCCCGGCGCATAGCTCGATCATTTTTAAGGAGATGTAGAGCGTGCATATTAGCTGAAGGAAAACAGTTTGAACATTTGTTATAAAAATGCTGTAAAACATACCACATTAAATGAAAAAAAAAATTACACAAACTTATTTTAAGTATCATTACTTTAAAGGAGGGTTAAGAAAGAGGATAAAAAGGCTTAGTTCAGGTCAGCTGCAGACTTAAGGTTGCTTTACCAACATTTCACCTCATTAAATTAGATTGGCATAGAATCCGGATTCATCGAGAAAAAAAGTTTTCATGCCTCAACTATAACAAAACCTAGCATGTGTTATACCATTTTAGAATTAAGACTAAATGCGTCAACTTTTAAGTATACTTGCCAAAATAGTAGCCATACATTTTTTTTACAGTACGGCTGGTTTAAGTTGGTTGATGAAATTATTTAGAATTCAATGTTGGAAACAAATTTAACTTTTTACTTAAAAGTGAAGCAGTTATGTAATTTTTTTTTATTGTAAATTGTAGCACGGCTATTCATTATAGCACTACAGAAAAAAAATATTCAAAAAGTAAATATTTACAGTCACGGTACAAGAAAGTTCATTACAGGGTGTCCGTTTTTTAGGATTTTCTTAAACCTTCATAACATTTTGAAAAAAGAACATAGATTTTTTTTTATATTTTTCTGATTACCCTCATGACTCATCAACGCCCAGCCTAAACTCTTAGACCTAGAAAGCTGGTATGGGGCTGGCTTGCCCTATAAGTTGATATTTGAATAAAACGCGGAGATACTTCTATAGGAATGTATTGACTGGCCGTTATATAAAATGGCGGGAGGAGCGTAGGCCGACCAACACAGGTTGTGCGCTGAAGATGTTTGGACGCGCACTGTCGCTCGCAGATCATCAGTGGGAGTAGGTTTCTTGCCGCGCCGCCCGCGCACCGCATTGCATGCCGCTGGCGCCCGCGACTAGTGATGCACCACATCACCCCCCTAGGAGAATGAAGCTCCATCCTAGGAAAAAAAATCAGGAAAATTAACTCGACGGCCCGATCTTGTAAACCGTGGCTCAGAGGCCTGTGGACCGTCGTTCTTTATGCAACTAGGCGTTGCCTCCTGGATGTTAGTTGTCAACTGATATGCTGGTTTAACTCTGTCAATAGACACTTTGACTGGACCTCTGGTTAAACTTAGTGTCATAGTTATGCTTCTGAAGTCTAGGTGTTCCAGAAGGTTACGCTGATGTCCAGGTGTCGAGGGTCACCAGTATGGAGGAGCATTCCACATCTCTCATCTCACCTCTACTCATCCATACTGGTGACCCTCGACACCTGGACATCAGCACAACCTTCTGGAACACCTGGACTTCAGAAGCATCATCGCATCTCCATCACACATCACTCCCACAACAACCTTCACTCAAGGTCAGCAGCAGCAGTCGCACAGCAAGCCAGACTCCGCCCAATCAGGTCCATACGCAGCCGACGCACCGTGCTACCTGGTCCTGCAGGCTCATCACTCACAGCGACAGCACTCGGCCCACGCACAGTTCACCGCAGCCCACGTCCGGATCTACAGCGGCTGGTCACCCTCGCCGGTGTGGCGGTCTCTGCACACTGAACTACGGGCACTTCAACAGTCGCAGCAACCCGCTCAGTCTCGACTCACCGCAGACTTGGAGCAGCACTGGCACTTGCAACCTATCTACGAAACAACGACGCAGCACAAGAAATCGAATCGACCGACCTCCGGTCTTGGAGGGGGAGTGATGTAGCGACACTACATATATGGAACGCGCCAATAGAAGGCCGAGTTACATAGAACTCGCCAATAGACGGCCGAGTTCTAAGCCGCGCTATCGGAGTTTTCTAATGAGTTTGTATAAATACAACTGTCCAACATCAACCGTTGGACCGCGATCCCCAGGCACGATCACCTCGCCTGGCGGAAGATCTTCCCTTTTCACGATGGAGGAGCATTCCACCTCCGCTCCTCCATACTGGTTTTTTTTACAGCTATTCTGTTTAAAACGCAGGCTAGCACTAAGAAAGGATTTTTCGAAATTCAACCCTTAAGGGGGTGAAAAAGGGGTTGAACGTTTATATGGAAAACCTTCATTTTTGGGTGTATGAATTCTAAACTTTGTAAAAATACTCTATAAAACAAACAACAAGAAATGTATTTCTTAATTTTTCAAAAAACACCCCATAAGGGGGTGAAAGAGGGGGATGGAGTTTGTATGGAGACGTGTTGTTTTTTATGTCTATCAACTTGAAACTTGGCACAAATACTTTTAGAAATAAATGAGTAGATACGTGTTTTTGGATTTTCTGAAAATCGTCCCCTGACGGGGTGAAAGTAGGGGTTGAGTTTGGAATGTATGGAAAACGTTCATTTTTGGGTGTATCAATGCGAATCTTTCTAGAAATACTCCTCAAAACAAACTACAAGACACGTATTTCTAGGTTTTCTAAAAAACACCCCCTAAGGGGGCGAAACAGGATCTGGAATTTGTATGGAGATGTGTTGTTTTTGAGGTGTATCAACTTGAAACTTGGCACAAATACTTTTAGAAATAAATGAGTAGATACGTTTTTGGATTTTCCGAAAATCGTCCCCTAACGGGGTGAAAGAAGGGGTTGAGTTTGTAATGTATGGAAAACCTTCATTTTTGGGTGTATTAATTCGAATCTTTCTAGAAATACTCCTCAAAACAGACCACAAGACACGTATTTCTGGGTTTTCTAAAAAACACCCCCTAAGAAGGCGAAACAGGAGGTGGGATTTTGTATGGAGATGTGTTGTTTTTGACGTCTATCAACTTGAAACTTGGCACAAATACTTTTAAAAATAAATGAGTAGATACGTGTTTTTGGATTTGCCGAAAAACGTCCCCTAACGGGGTGAAAGTAGGGGTTGAGTTTGGAATGTATGGAAAACCTTCATTTTTGGGTGTATCAATTCGAATCTTTCTAGAAATACTCCTCAAAACAAACCACAAGATACGTATTTCTGGGTTTTCTAAAAAACACCCCATAAGGGGGCGAAACAGGATCTGGGATTTTGTATGGAGATGTGTTGTTTTTGACGTCTATCAACTTGAAACTTGGCACAAATACTTTTAAAAATAAATGAGTAGATACGTGTTTTTGGATTTGCCGAAAAACGTCCCCTAACAGGGTGGAAGTAGGGGTTGAGTTTGGAATGTATGGAAAACCTTCATTTTTGGGTGTATCAATTCGAATCTTTCTAGAAATACTCCTCAAAACAAACCACAAGATACGTATTTCTGGGTTTTCTAAAAAACACCCCATAAGGGGGCGAAACAGGATCTGGGATTTTGTATGGAGATGTGTTGTTTTTGACGTGTATCAACTTGAAACTGGGCACAAATACTTTTAGAAATAAATGAGTAGATACGTGTTTTTGGATTTTCCGAAAATCGCCCCCTAACGGGGTGAAAGTAGGGGTTGAGTTTGGAATGTATGGAAAACCTTAATTTTTGGGTGTATCAATTCGAATCTTTCTAGAAATACTCCTCAAAACAGACCACAAGACACGTATTTCTGGGTTTTCTAAAAAACACCCCCTGAGGGGCGAAACAGGATTTGGGATTTTGTATGCAGTGGCGTAGCTAGGGGGGCAAGGGCCCTGGTGCATAGGGAGAGAATTGGGCCCTCCTCCCCTCTTTCCGCGTAGTTTGAACTTATTGATATAAAATTTTTCCCTCCAAATTTTTTTATAAATTATATAATATAAATTAGGCTCTGGGAAGTTTCTATATTTTAAATGTCTAGGTATATTGACCTGACTAATTGATAAAATAGATTACATAATGTCGGTATTTAAAAATCGAATACATTTTCTTACAGTATACATAATTGAATTTTATATAATAAGTCCATAATACTTCATTCGTTCATATCGATATCTTTTTATCAATAACGGCAATCACTAATAGTCCCCGGAGGACAAAGTCCTCCGAATCGTAAAAAAACTTGCCGCGGACTCAACGCATACGGTGGTCGATCATTTGTCCCCCGGAAATTTAGAGAGGCGCACGCTATGGAAGCGAATATTCTGAGATTACGTTGTGTTGTAATTTACATGAAGTTTAACACGTTCACTGCGTTATGAGGTCTAAAAGGCCACATGTGAGACTTCTCGCTGGTGCGGCAGTCAAAATCACGTTCTTTCACTCTGTGCGGGGGGTGACTATATTAATATTTCTATGCGTATGACAAAGACAAATATATAAAATTGCTTCTCTTACGAAGTATATCCTAACGGCGTAGTTAATAAAATATGAGGTTAAATAGGCCTCAAACGCACTGAATACAATTTAATCTCGTACAGTGCGGACTGAGGTCTAAGCTGCCTCAAAAATTGTAGGCCTCATAGCCGCACGGAGTGAGGAGCTAGCGGCGCGCGAGTTAAGGAAGCTACTACATCGGCGGCCTTGAAGAAGACCGATGTCAGCTTTACTTAACACATGTTTAATTGTACTAGTTTTAAGGAGGTTGCTACATCAGCAACCTAGTAAAATAGTAACCTCAACTTTAATCTGTGTTTGTTTTAGTGTTATGTTAGCATTTAATTAGATATAAATACTATTGTAATTAGGATTTAAGTGTTCTTACTCATCGGAGTTATCTCTAATAAACATTACTCCCATAAGTCTGCCTTTCACTTGTTCTTAAGTGGCGCAGCCGGTTGAGCCGTCCCAGTAGGCACCGTCGTAACGCTGTACGCCAGGCAGAATGGAGGACCTCCGAAGACGCTGTCCTGACGACCGTATAGCCTCCGACGGACCAGCTCTACGTGTGTTTCGACGCTTTGGGGACGGACCACGAACCAAACAAATTCTTAGAACCAAGAAGAGGCGGCTTGAGGAATGTTAATTACAAGATACACTCTCCTGAGAAGATCCACGGAGGGGAAAACAAGAATGAAGGTTATGTGAGTAAATACTTGTCACTATCCTTTCCCATTCCTTTCCGTTTATTTAGGGAACTATATTTTTTTTTCTATGTTAAATATTTGCTTTTTTTTTAATAATAATGATCATAAAAGTTAAAATAAAAAAAAAAATATATCAAATTTATTAAACGTCAATTATGTAAGTTAAAATAAAACGCGACTGTAACAAATTAAGTCTATGTAGGGATCCGTATAGGTACATCTTCGTAAAAAAACCTAGGGACCGTATTATACTGATTTAAAAGACACCTCGCTTTTATTCTTTATAATACCCAAAATAAATCTATTTCTTTGTCACGAGAGACACCTCGCTCGACTGGCAATTTAATAAATACATTAGTAATAATAAATAAAATATTTAGGGATAGGTATTATATATAATTAAGGACACCTCGCCTTGGTATTATATAATACACAAAATAAAATTATTTCCTTGTCACGAAAGACACCTCGCTCGACTGGCAAGTTAATAAATACATAGGTAATAAGTAATAAATATTTAGGGTTAGGTGTTATATATAATTACGGACACCTCGCTTTGGTTGTATATAACACACAAAATAAAAATTATTTCCTTGTCACGAAAGACACCTCGCTCGACTGGCAATTTAATAAATACATAGGTAATAATAAATATTTAGGGATAGGTGTTATATATAATTACGGACACCTCGCTTTGGTTGTATATAACACACAAAATAAAAATTATTTCCTTGTCACGAAAGACACCTCGCTCGACTGGCAATTTAATAAATACATAGGTAATAATAAATATTTAGGGATAGGTGTTATATATAATTACGGACACCTCGCTTTGGTTTTATATAACACACAAAATAAAAATTATTTCCTTGTCACGAAAGACACCTCGCTCGACTGGCAATTTAATAAATACTTAATATAAGATAACAAAACTAAATAAATAGCTAAGATAAATAAATATTAAAGAATGGACGAGACATTAAATCAATTATTAAAATTATACCAATACCTAGGTATACAAGATAAGGGATCTTGTAATCTCTAAGAACCCTATTTCCTAAGTACCCATATATAAGTGACAGGTACGAAATACATACCTGTTATACGAAAATGTATGGACATAGTTGAGCAGCTGTTTTTGTGCGAAGATGACAACCCTACGGAGACATATATGGAGCAACTCATGCTTTTGACGAAGGAGCTAACTGAATATATGTATATACCTCTACAGACATTACTTTAAATTTCAAGATAAGTGTATGGACAGTAATTTATATGTAGGTTTTTTTTTATGTTTGTTATACTCATAGTAGATATATATATGTATATATTTTTTAATTTACTTCGTTTTTTTCTGAAACCTATTCTAGATTCTGAAAAAACCTGTAATAGGGATGGAGAAGTTAAGGAAGCTACTACATCGGCGGCCTTGAAGAAGACCGATGTCAGCTTTACTTAACACATGTTTAATTGTACTAGTTTTAAGGAGGTTGCTACATCAGCAACCTAGTAAAATAGTAACCTCAACTTTAATCTGTGTTTGGTTTAGTGTTATGTTAGCATTTAATTAGATATAAATACTATTGTAATTAGGATTTAAGTGTTCTTACTCATCGGAGTTATCTCTAATAAACATTACTCCCATAAGTCTGCCTTTCACTTGTTCTTAAGTCGCGCGCCGCGATTCCTGGCTTAGTGATGTGAAAAGTTTCGATACAGTGCTCCTGTATCGAAACTCTCTACTGACTTTTTTATGATTTTTACATTTATAAGTGTAGGTACATTAAGTAGTTGGTTGTCGTATTATGGATCAATAAAATGACAAATTAAGGCTAACTTTAAATAGCAGTCAGGCTCCAAAAAAAACTGTAAAACATTTATTTTGTGTCCAGTGTAACAGATCTGCTTGCCCTGTTTTAATGAAAAACATTTTGATTGATCTTTTATAAACCCATGTTATAAAAAAAAACTCATGCCTTCTATCCCCGAGGTAATTCCATTATTCCAGGTATGCAAAGGCATGCATTTCTAGATATTATAGGTACCCACTTTTCACGAGATATTTTTTGGACCCCTAAACGTAAACAATTGTTATAATATTATCGTAACTGCAACTTTCTTTTATTCCCATCTCTAGTCTTGAACTTTATTTTAGTGCGATGTGAGGCAGAACAGATGTCATATATATTTTTTTCATTTACTCAATACTGAAATGTCATAACTGTAGGCGAAGCTAGATTCAACCTTAGCAACTATTTCAGTATATAATGGTAAAGTTTCAAGCAAATATTGTCACTTTTGAGCTATATTTAAGGTGCTTTTTAAAAACAACATTTTGTGAGGCTGAAAAGGTCTCATACGCACTGCAAAGAAGTTTAACCTTGCCTCGAAAAGACCGCATACGCACTGGCTGAGAGTCCATGAAAAATGGCTTCGCAGCGAACGTGTTAAGAAATAGAGAAGTAGTTTTAAAAGAGAATACTGAGTCCATCCCTTTATATCAGATCGATTAATGAATGGATATTTCCATGCGAAGCATGCTCAGTTGAAAAAGAGTTTTTTGCTATGGTTGTAACAATATCCAAAAAGATTCTTCAAATATTATAAAACGTCGGTTGGAACTTTTGAAGGGTTGTTCTCAATTGTGAAACCCTCTAAAAGTTATTCTGATAATGATGAGGATGTGCATTGGTCCAGAAGAGAGAATTGTTGTTATTAATAGGTTAATAATAATAAATAAGCAAAAAATACCATATTTAGTTTTTTCCTAATTCGACATTAAATCCCTAAATGATATTTTTTAATATAAATTGGTATTTATTTTTCGTATAGGTAATCGATTTTTGAATATCGATTATTTTTAAGAAAATTAATCATTTTTCAAAAATCCATTAATTATCAAAAAGAATAATCGTAATTTTTTTGGATCAATGTCACATCCGTATCGAGCACGCAGCGAAGACTAAAGTGTGCCGTGTGCGTTGCAGCGCCTAGTCACGTTAGTTCTATTTTTTCAGGGACTGCCGCGTAATTTTTTTCCTGTCCCGCCCCTCGGTGTCCGCGATTATTCGGGGGACTTTTTGTACGCTATATACTTTTAATCCCTCGTGTGCGTTACTCGATGCAGTTGTAAGCGATCTATTTTGGCGGACAAAAAAATACGGGGACAAAAGTGTTTCGTCTGCGCAGGCTATAATTGATGTGAAATGTAATGAACGAATGAAACATTGACCGTTATAATGCGACTAAATCCAAGAAAACAGATTTTTTTATTACAGTGCATTCTTTAATGAGTATTTTTAAATTTATTGTTTTATTTGGCAATTTTATACTTACCGAATTTTATTGATTTTAGCAAAAAAAAAATCACTAAAATAAAACAAAATTGTACTTATTGGTGAAAAAAAACATTAGGTGTTCGATTGCTGTAGTTTTTGCAGAACAATACACCGCATTTAGTCATTTTAACAAGCTGTTGTTATTACGGACCCTCAAATCATACTGAGTACACTGACGTTACAATTTCACCTGCCAAGGTAAAAAGTCCCTGGTTCGTGAAAAAAGTACTGTAGGCGAGAACGACGACGTTTCGTGTCCCGTGTGTTAATAGGTCTATGGTCCCGCTGTGCTATCATAGATTATACGGTTAGCGTTGTTCTGCAAGTTGCAGCACAACGCTAACCGTATACCTACTACTGCTACTGCTACGGGCGTAATCATCCAAACTACTATACCTATAACTGAAATAACGATAACAAACAAACAGCACATGCTTATCGAGGACGCTTGGCGCATGTGTTGAAAATGTTAAATTTAAGGAGTTTTATCATTGGTGATGTTGATTTAAATAAAAAAAAAATTGAAATTGAAAAAAAAATCTTGTGAGCAGGTCTCGAGGCTCGAGCCTGCTCACAAGAATTTTTTTTTAATTTTTTTTAATTTCTCATTTTTTTTTCAAAGCTGAGGCATAGAGGGCCCTTTGAGCTCGAGGGCCCCGGTGCACTGCACCACCTTGCCCTATGATAGCTACGCCACTGATGGAGATGTGTTGTTTTTGAGGTGTATCAACTTGAAACTTGGCACAAATACTTTGAGAAATAAATGAGTAGATACGTGTTTGACTACATTATTGATTTCAGCTATTTTTAGTATGTGTAATTTTTTTTTAGTAAAACGAATTAGCATAGAACTGAATTTAGTTAGGGCTACCTGTGGAAACCGTACTGTTATCGCTCTTTATTTAAGAAATTTTGTTAGACAAAACTAAAGTACGAATGCATCAGCATATTTTTATATTAGTATACTAATTGGGGTGTATGAGGAATTGCACTTATTCTGGGACGCGTTGTATATAGGGTGTTTTGAATAACAAAAATATAAATAAATAGCAATGATATCCCACTGGCTAAAGAGCCCGCCTCTCATTCGTGAGGCTCGGGTTCCAATCCTGGCATATACAGTCAAGTTTTAGTAAGGATCCCTAATTCTTTTTCGTCATAGATACAGCCTATGGTGAAAGAATTTTTGAAATCGGTCCAGTAGTTTCTAAGTTTATTCGTTATAAATATAGGTAGAAAACTACAAATCTTTCCTCCTTATAATATTAGTGTTGATAGATAGTGTAGATTATCCTTCTTAATATATTTTCGAAACGCAAAGGAATAAGAAATTCTACGCGGACGAAGTCGCGGGCATCAGCTAGTCTTCGAATATAGATACATATTGTTAATACAATGTTTTAAAAGGCGCGATTTTACTTATCGCTAAAAGTTTCACCTGTTTTGTCTCTGGTGCCATTTTATCTATTTATTTTTTAGGAAAACCAACCAGCCATATAAGGGTAAATTTTTGAGCGTACTTTTTTAGGCGTCCTATGCCCTTTATAAAGAAACTATAATTCAAAACAGACTAAACACATGCTTTTTTGAAAATATACCTCGTAGCTTAACCATATATATAAACCAATTAGAATTAATATTATAAACTTAAAAGATATTCCACGTTGAATAATCCGACTTGTATGGCGGCCTACCTCTGGGAGGCTTGTCCCACTTCAAATTGCGCTCAGAAAACGACTCACTATAACACGAAATTTTAACGTATATTTTATCAAAATATCTCATTTTAAAGATACTTACTCCATTTCATATTCAAAATCACAAAAACTTTACTAACTATTGAATAGAAATACTGAGAAGCCAATATATTTTTGTCCCGCGTAAAACTGCTCTTTTGATGCTCGCATTTGACTACTTGTGTCATATTAGTCAAGCGATTTCACGCCAAATTTTTGTATCGTACCACCCAAGCGTTTGTCGGACCCCAACTTGTGTGTAGAGAGGATGGCGTATACGCAAGTTTTTACATGTTCCCGAGGTAAGTTTTTCCTGAAATGTGTTTTGGTCACCGTGAGCGGCCAGTTCGGTGGCATGTTTTAGATAATGAACAGAGTGATGTATTGTATCGTCAACTTAGTATGTTGTGGATAATTACCTCGATATTACGACCTGCCAATATCTTCCAAGTTAATTAGGTAGTTGAGTAATTATCTTGAAAAAAACCATTTGGTCGTCATTTCGTTGGCGTCATTGCAGTGGCGCAGTGGGCCACCAGAATGACGAATGAGCCACCGTAATGATGAATGCCTGTATAATCCATACTATTACTAATAATATATTAAGACACAGTACTTGTTTTTTTATATATTATTACTATGGTGTAAGTATTTTACCGTGATAATAGCATTTAGTAAAATTTACGTACTATCTAGGTATAACTGTTGTAACCCCATAAGACTACATACATTAAAGAAATAAACAATATTAGTAATGTTTTTGGCACCAAAAAAGTTGATTACTAAAAAATAAAACATGTTGTTACATAATATCGCTTTTTTATTTGAAATATTTAAGAAAATGTCATTACGGTGGCGCAAAAATTTTAAACAATATATTTCTCCGAAAGTACTGGGTTTCCAAGGGCGCCTCACAAATTATTAGATTCACAGCATCTTAATCTATAATCTAAAGCATTTAGTTTAGGTAAAATATGAGAAAAAAAAATTGCCACCGTAATGACGAAAAAAAGCCCGCTTTGAAAATTTACCCATAATGGTGGCTTCTCACTGCGCGTGCTACTACGCGCCGCGCCGCTCCACGCACAAGGACGCGCCACGCGACACGCCGCGCCACCCAACGGAAACTGGCGCGGCGCGGCGCGTGCCTTCTAGCTTCAACCCACTAAACCTCAGTTTGATTCAGTCCATAGATAAGAATATGTACTATGATTCAGTCTGTTGAGCGCGCACTATGTCTTGTGAGTCGAACTGCCACCTCCAGCCATGGAGCAATGCCACTGAAGAAGAAGGCATGGCTGTTGCATCAGCCATTTTTGTTTTATTTTGTGGATATCATTTACTTACTAAAATTAACAAAAAGAAGAAGAAGAGGCGTTGGTGGATGTCAACGTTCAATAAGAGCCGGTCAAGGTAATCGTTGCTTGTATTTTAAGATAATTACATAGGTACGTCACACGCCGCGCCGCGCGCACCCACGCCGACTCGCGCCGCGCCGCGCCGCGCCTTTGTAGTTACCGACTTTTAGCGGATAGGTCGCGCCGCGCCGTGCCTGCCCGCGCCGCGCCGCGCCTAGTTCTTGACACTGCGCGGGGCGCGTGCGGGCGCGGCGCGGCGCGGGCTAACACGCGCAGTGAGAAGCCAGCATTAAACATTATAGATAAAAATATTAAAAACATATAACGTCGCCTTAGAGTGAAAACCTCGTATAAGAAAAAGAGCAACTTTACAGGAGGAAGAAAAAACCGCGCCCTGAAATTTTTTGTTACCAAAGCTTATTGGATTATACCTGTTTTAGTATGTAATTATACTACTTTTTTTAATAATAGAGTGATATGTTACACATTATTAGCCTAAACATGTTAAATGTCACTTACGAGGTTTTATAACAAAAAACTCACTATTTGGACTGCAGTTACAAGTTAATCAATGAAACCGGGTAAAATAAAAATAGTTATTTACATTAAAATACATATAATTTTAAATAAAATTATATTTGTGATTACTAATTCTTCTTGTTTTAGGAAAATTCTTAGTAAAAAAAAGTTTAAAGTAGTCAAAAAATGTATAAAAAGTCGAATAACTATAAATCGTAAGATGCTGAACCATCTTGACCTTTCGTTGAGCGCCTGGCTTCATATAAATTTTGGTTTGGACTGCTGACTATTGCCATCCTTCGACACAACTCAGAAAGCAAAAGCAGTCTCTGATATTTTTGATTTTTTCTAACATACAGCAGCGCTTTCGAATTTTGCCGACATTTGTATTTTAAAAGAAAATTTTGTACTCTCTGCATGCCTTTTTAAATATTTTATGCTGGTTATAAAAAAAGTAAGTAAGTAATTAAGGGCTTTTGGATGCGGACCTTCTAAATTGTGTAGGTACAGTTTGACATTTCCGTAATGAATAAAAATTACATGACCTTGCGTGGCTAAATATCTGAATCTCATTCTCTTTCATAAAGTTATTAAGAATAATTGGACGTTCTTTCGTGTTTTTGCGCCCTTTTCTCCACTCTAATCCAAAATCTCCTAACTAGGTTCAATATAGCTTCGAGAAAACCTCGTAGGTAGTCAAGTTTGATAATTTTATGAGTCTTTATCAACAAATATATAATCATTAATACCTCGTAACCACACATACGTGGTATATTTTCCAGCTATTTTGTGTAAAAAAAATCCTCGTAAGTTAGTTTGCGAGGTTTTCAAACAAGAGATAAATTGTACGAGTTTTTCTATCAAACAAGAAACAAAAATTTGCAATAACTTCTGAAATATTAATTAATACAATTTACCAAATTATTTATAACATCAAAAGCACTTATTTCCTTCAGAAAATAGTATAACTATACTGAAAAAACGACTTTGAACTATTGAATTCGCAGCCACGCATGCACTTTCTTACGAGGTTTTCACAGCAGACTGACATACGAGTGCTTTTACGAGGTTCTCATTATATTTCATAGATGGTGCACCATGTCTATGATGTTTACTCTAGTAAAACTAGAACGTCCGTTACGAGGTTTTCTTTCCAAATATGTAATAAAAAAAAAAACCATGAAATTTCAAATACGAGGTTTTCACTCTAAGGCGACGATAAGCCAATTACAGGTTTTCACAGATTTAATTTAATTTGATTTTTAATTTTGCAGAAATTAGTATTAAGTAATAATGAATTAATTCTGTGATTTATCAAACAATCGCTAGACCGCTTCATATAGGTACATTTACACGAAAACAATAAAGTCAGGGCTGTACAATACTGTGCATATGAATATTGGGTGAAACAAGTGTAGGAAACAGACGTGTAGTAAATAAAGCCGGGACACATGCACTAGTGCTATCGCGTCGCTTGCACTGTCCGGCCACGTTTTTGCCCCGGAACCGAGTATGAGTTACCGAGCCCCTGTATCCGGTCACAGAATAAACATCATTTTGGTTGATACAGACTGTGCACGGGGAATAAAAACGACGCCGCGCGCCGTCGTTGGCGGCGGCACTTGCAAGAGATTGTAATAAATTAGATGGTTAGTTAACTTTCCAACGCTTTGCTAATGTATGAACAGTAAAGTTACTTTAAATAACTATACTTAGTTAAGTATAGATTTGCAAACAGTATAAAATATACAAAAGTAGGTAATAATATTGGTTCCTAGAAGTAGTACAAATAGACTATATTATCTATTATTTTTAGATATTTTATATTTAGGTCAATTATAAAAATATCCTCTCTATGTCATACTTCATCGTTAAATAAAATATGACAATTTGTTTATAACAGGCATAAAAGGATTATTTATTGTCCGCGGTCCACCATTAGGTATGTCTGCAATTCGTTGCTTGACCGACTAGAGGCCATCTATATCTATACTTCTATACCTACTAATATTATAATTCTCTACCAACTAAGCCAACAGGCCCATCATAGCGTCATAAAATACGTTAATCAACTTGGTAATTAAGGTTTTAAGCTAATAACAGTAATTAATATAAATATTACAGTAATATAGTAGGGATTGAATATAAACGAAAAAATCTCTACTAATAGTGTAAATGCTAAAGTAAAACTTTATGTTTGCCTGTTACCCTTTCTTGATGACATTTATTAGGACGATATATTTAACAACAAAATAATATAAACCGAAGTTTACATGGACGGATATAAGAATATAAAATTGCACTTATGGAGGAGTACACACACATTGATTTAAACAAATAAAATAAAAACCGGTAATAAAGTGTAGTTTGGACTAGCGGAAGGAGGGTTTCGTGCATTTTTTATAAATGTCTATATAGGTGATATTAGCACGCAATGATGTTTAATTTTAATTTTTATGGGACCGCTTTGTATACAAAGCGTAACAGAATATTAAGCGCAATTCTTCATACACCCCAATTAGTATATCAATATAAAAAAAATATGATGCCTTCGTACTTTAGTTGTGTCTCATGAAATTTCTTAAATAAAGAGCAATAATAATAGGGTATCCATAGGTAGCACTAAATTCATTAATTTTTCGGAAAAAATTAACACATATTAAAAATAGCTGAAATCGATTAAGTAGTCGATACTGAACAAACTAATTTCAGGAATTGCGCTTCTTCTGTTACATATTGTATAAGAGATTTTAGCTTATACTAAAAATACTGTGATCGTTTTATTATTCCTGTCATTTTACAGAAACCTGAATTAACTGTAACTATTTCAGATTTTTTGTTTATTGGGATTTTATTTGTAATTTTTTAATAATAATTTGAAAACTATGGAGCATAACATAACCAGTTTAATGTCAATTACGCTGTGTATGAATGTAGGTACAGTATCTTCCCTTTCTAGTTTTAATCCAAGTTGAAGTCTCTCTATGCGCTTACTAGCAGCGCCTCGCTGTTTGACCCGCGTATGTGCCGTTCCCCTGGGAATACGCGGGATAAAATATAGCCTATTCTGATGTATAAACTAAATAACTGTAAGGTTTCATCAAAATCCGTTCAGTAGTTTTTGCGTGAAAGAGGAACAAACATCGATACGTCCATCCATACAAACTTTCGCGTTTATAATATTAGTAGGATTATGAATTCTCTCAGTTGACAGTATTGGGCATACTTGCACGCCAGTATTATTTATTTATTATTTCAGAGGCGTTTCTTTAAAGCCACGTAATTGTCGAATAACATTTTGAATCCCCTTTTCTCCAGTCGAAGGGCTTAACTTTATATAAAGGTACAGTTAATAGAAATAAGTTGGAATCTGCTTTCAGTCTCGGCTTTTTGTTCGCAACGTTTGTTCTGCTAATTGTGAAAACGTATTTACAGGGTCAATAAGAAATATGCCGTATGAAGGGCTTCTTATCTTTATTGTCTTACATTTTACTTTTTTTTTCTCAGAACTTTTGCTTCAAATAATTTTTGACATTGGGAGCTATATGGTGTGGTATGGTATATTGTCCAATGCACCCACTGCTCCTTCTATTTTTATTAAACTCATAATTGATAGATTAATTTCACACTTAGATTTATTTTCTCGAATTTCGCCTCTTATGTAAGTATTAATATTTCAGAGCTTATAGTATTAACTATTAGTTGTATATACATAAAGTAGTTTTTGCGTGAATGAGCAACAAACATATTCACAAACTTTCGGTTTTTTATCATTATTAGGATTATGTGTATTAGGTATTAATATATACCTAAGTAGGATAATAAAATGTAGGTATGAAAATTCTATAAAAAATATCTATCTACAAAACAACTATACTTACTTTGATTTCAAATACTTTTTAATATATCTTAGGACGTCTTTATTTATTTTACAACTTGTTATGATTTTATTTGTAAGAGCGAAATATTTCTCATTCATTGCACTAATCGAAACTATAATTCCTATAAACTTGAAGTTTTACAGATAGGGTGGCATCCACCAAGAAAGGGTTTTTAAGATTCGCCTATTCGTTTTTAATATTCCTATGAATTAGTCAAAACGACATGAACGCGTGTGACGCCTCTGGGTATCACATAATTTTAACAGAAAGTACTCGTCAAAAAAATATAATTTTATTTGAATCGAATCCTATTGTGTTATCCAATAAGCTACCTACTGGGTTCGATTCTGCTTTACAGCGACTAAACTTTACCTCTAAAAAAGAAAAGGGATAAAAGATAACCTACCAAAAGTCCTGTCAGAGGCTGTATTTTATAGACTAAATATCTCTCGTCTCTTTTCTTTTCTAGGAGAAAGAAATGACAGGAGTAAACTCATATAAGTTTAGTCGCTGTAAAGCAGAAATGTTCCAAAGCTTGTAAAGTCAAGAGCAAGTGGAGCAAGCAACATTGGTCTTTGTAACGTTCTTATTACAATAGCATCAGAGGTCAGACTCGCACTACAAGTGTAAAGCCTTTACTATCAGCCAACCTTCCGCCTGATACACCTAAGCGAAATTTTTTGCTAGCAGATATCTTTTCCCACACCCGATAAAGCTAAAGAAAAGATAAAAAAACCATGGCGATAAAGTCCTCACAGTGACAATTATAAAAAAAATATATTATTTCACGTTAATGACCATTTCGTGACGATGAAAGCACCGGTATACAAAAAAATCTGTGTTACTGACTTCTGATTGTTTAACCCTAACTAGGTGCGGACAGGAAAACAAAGCAACCGTGCTTCCAGATGCATCAGGAGTAACTTTTGTCGGTAGTACATAGCAAGAGTCCAACGATGCAATAAACGGATATTTCTTTGCAACAAATGAAGCAAAATCACTCTTGCTCGCAGCAGGCAAGCGAAGCCTCATTGTGCTTTGAGCTTTGTGCGACGTAAGCAGTCTCTGTAACTTTTTGAAGCGTTCGAAACGCGAGACTAGGCACTTTTACCAAACGGTTTGTCGCGAGAACGTTTCTTTTTGATGTTTGATGATTGATTTGTTGACGTTTGATGAAACTTTACAGTTGTATAGCTTATACATCAGAATAATACATAGGCTATATTTTATCCCCTGTTAGCTGATCTGATAGTAATGGATAAATCGATATCTGTTAGACTTTTAATTCGAGACAAATTTTGAAAGGTTCGAAAACGACACTTTGTTAAATAATGTTGGTAAGTTAACGACAAAAGTGATGGATTGTAATCACTTCTAATTCTGGGGGTCTAAAAAGGCCGTTTCGGGTGAATCATATTAGGATTCTATTTCGATTCATATTCGATATTTTCACCAAATACGAATCTGCTAATGAATTGAATTGTCAGTGAATCACTAAAATGAGGGAACATTTTACGAAATTTAGAGGAATTGCTTAGGATTTGCTGGGAATTCATAAAAGGAGGAATTGCTCAGAGGAATAGCTCAAAGTGGCCATTTTAGACCCACAGTTCACTCTAATATTTATTTTTTAAACTTTGTACCGAGTGACCGTTTACAGCGACAGTTTTGACTATCGTATCATATTACACGAAACTGTAATGTTAAATGAAATACATATTATTTAGACTCTTCTAGACGGTGAATCAGTCGATTTACTATTTAATTACCTAACCATTTTTCTTACGTAAGAAATTGGCAACACACTGAAGTTTGTCTCGAATAAAAAAAAACTACTTTATTTATGTACTAATATCTTATAGAGGTATAATTGTGGGTTGGTTTATTTGTATCTATGTTGAATTGATTCTTGGGTACTGAACCGGTTTTGAAAATTTTATCACTAAGTAATAGGAAGCTTCATTATAGTTTATACCTGGCTTGTATGTACCTATAGGCTATAAAATATTAAAAAATCAGGCTTCATCCTAATCGTAACATCACCATGTTTGTGGATGTCGTGTGTCGCCGGGTGCGTACACTAAAAAAAGGTTTCTCAAAATTCCCCTAAGTCATTAATAAATTTTAATTTTATTCTAATTTTGGGTTTGGATTTATTAATAACTTTAACTTTGACGTTATGTTATTTTAATGTTGTATTATATAATTAGGTATTTTAATTGTGTTATGTAGCAGACTATTTATTTGTTCTATTTACTAACGTGATTCGTGAGGAAACCCGCAGGTCTCAGAATTAATTCTGAGACATGTGTAAATAGACCCGGTCCGGCGATGGGCTCACCACCTATCACGTTTAGGGGTCCAATATATCTCGTGAAATGTGGGTATATCCAGTAATGGAATACCTCTGCCTACCCCCTCGGGGATAAAAGGCGTGAGATTATTTATTTTTAGTTATTTTATTTATTTACTAACAATAAGTACTCAGTTAAACATTTTTGCCTTTTCAGGTTACAGCTGAAAATCAGCGTTATACATTCTGATGGATGTAACATTATGCTGAGGTGTGACTTTTTGACTGCTGCTGCACTATTGACAATTTTAATTTATAACTATAAATATTTTTGTTTATCTGTTAATTATTGTTTTTTATTTATTGTAGTATTTGTAGTGGTCCATCAATTAATATTATATTCTATAAGAACGCCAAAATCTACAATAAAAATCGTGTTCCGCGCGGAGAACGCTTTTGGGCGCCAGTAATAACAAAAAGTCCTGAATCCCTTTCTTTGTACATTTTAGTTTGGGCTATAAGGAACATAATAAGTTTCCATCTCGGTAACTTACCTCTTTGGGCCGAGTCAACCAGCCGTTGTAATCACAGATGCGGTGAAATGTAGCGAGCCGACTCACTTTGGAATATTACCCAAACTAAATTATTCATTTATGTTTTCATAACATGTTTATGTTACAATAATATAGATCGTAGGTCTACGCTTGACGCCATCTGAATTCTGATAGAAATATACCTATAGGTACTGGACCAGGAGACTTAATGTCATTATCTCTTAACAGTTATCTTGCTTCCATTGTACGTTACTCTTCTTTTTTCTGTGGCATCATCCATCACGTCCGTAATTAATTAAAAACATAAAAATCCCGACTGCCTAAAAAGCTGGAAACAAGACCTATGAGCGGTGAAGTAGGAAGTAAAGACCATCTGCACAATCATACAACAATCGCATGCAGTCCGCGGCATCTTCTCAATTCAATAATGAAGACATACATACCTATTGCCGCCGACTACATGAGATTGTTGTAAGATTATGCAGCAAATAGTCTTTACTTCCTACTTCACTAATAGGTCTTTTTTCCAGCTTTTTAGGCAGTCCGGTTTTTGATGTTTTTAATTAATACGCTGTACATGTACAAAATACACGCACATTATCCAATCAAAAATTGCGCAAAAATAACAAAATAAATAAGTAAACAAAAAAAAACTGTCGAAAGTGGCGTTTTAGTGCGGTAGTGATGATTTATGCAAAGCATGTTTACAAATATATTTTTTTGTTAGAAAAGAACACGGAAAAAACTAACGTTTTCTTTCTTTTTTTTTATATGTTAATTCAATTTTTCTTACATATTTGTACCAACCCTTAGAATATTTGCACTCGATTTAAAATTGAATAATATATTTTTCAACACACTTGCTCATAAAGTGGCTCTAATTTCACTGCAATTAGGCACATAATGACACCTATAATCAAACTGAGACTTTTTGTTTGCTATTATTCACTAGTGAGTTATAGATTTTTTTTTTCAATTTTGTTGCTAGAGTTGCTTTGTTCTTAAAAAAGTTTCGATACAAAAAAGATCGTATTCAATCGTACTAATAAATTAATACACAAATATGGCTTGCTCATTTCATGCAACTTCGTATTTAAATAGATCATTTCAACTTGTACGTGTTTAATAAACAAAACTTTCACTCAAATATAACTTTGGTTTTCTCTGTAAAAACTTTAAATACCCCATTTTGTACGTGGCTAAAACGCTATCCACGACAAACCAAAGAAAAAGAAACCTAATTTTTTTAGTCCATGGCCGATCGCCATTGTAAGATGCGAGCGCATAGGAAAACGAGGCTGTATGGGCCTAGATCCTTTTGCCTTTTCCAAATTATATAAATAAAAAATTGGAAAACCAATTAATTTTCCCCGCCATTGCGAATGATTATTTTAAAATGATTTTTTAGTATTATTTATTCACAAGTGTGTTGAAAAACGTCGTATGATACACGTGTGTATTGATGATTACCGTCCTCGGCTCTCTTATGACCCTCGCCTACGGCTCGGGTCTCAATGGCGCCTCAGCGGTAATCACCAACTTTACTCACTTGTACCATAATGTACTATTTCAACACACTTGCTCATAAAGTGGCTCTAATTTCACTGCAATTAGGCACATAATGACACCTATAATCAAACTGAGACTTTTTGTTTGCTATTATTCACTAGTGAGTTATAGATTTTTTTTTTCAATTTTGTTGCTAGAGTTGCTTTGTTCTTAAAAAAGTTTCGATACAAAAAAGATCGTATTCAATCGTACTAATAAATTAATACACAAATATGGCTTGCTCATTTCATGCAACTTCGTATTTAAATAGATCATTTCAACTTGTACGTGTTTAATAAACAAAACTTTCACTCAAATATAACTTTGGTTTTCTCTGTAAAAACTTTAAATACCCCATTTTGTACGTGGCTAAAACGCTATCCACGACAAACCAAAGAAAAAGAAACCTAATTTTTTTAGTCCATGGCCGATCGCCATTGTAAGATGCGAGCGCATAGGAAAACGAGGCTGTATGGGCCTAGATCCTTTTGCCTTTTCCAAATTATATAAATAAAAAATTGGAAAACCAATTAATTTTCCCCGCCATTGCGAATGATTATTTTAAAATGATTTTTTAGTATTATTTATTCACAAGTGTGTTGAAAAACGTCGTATGATACACGTGTGTATTGATGATTACCGTCCTCGGCTCTCTTATGACCCTCGCCTACGGCTCGGGTCTCAATGGCGCCTCAGCGGTAATCACCAACTTTACTCACTTGTACCATAATGTACTATTTCAACACACTTGCTCATAAAGTGGCTCTAATTTCACTGCAATTAGGCACATAATGACACCTATAATCAAACTGAGACTTTTTGTTTGCTATTATTCACTAGTGAGTTATAGATTTTTTTTTTCAATTTTGTTGCTAGAGTTGCTTTGTTCTTAAAAAAGTTTCGATACAAAAAAGATCGTATTCAATCGTACTAATAAATTAATACACAAATATGGCTTGCTCATTTCATGCAACTTCGTATTTAAATAGATCATTTCAACTTGTACGTGTTTAATAAACAAAACTTTCACTCAAATATAACTTTGGTTTTCTCTGTAAAAACTTTAAATACCCCATTTTGTACGTGGCTAAAACGCTATCCACGACAAACCAAAGAAAAAGAAACCTAATTTTTTTAGTCCATGGCCGATCGCCATTGTAAGATGCGAGCGCATAGGAAAACGAGGCTGTATGGGCCTAGATCCTTTTGCCTTTTCCAAATTATATAAATAAAAAATTGGAAAACCAATTAATTTTCCCCGCCATTGCGAATGATTATTTTAAAATGATTTTTTAGTATTATTTATTCACAAGTGTGTTGAAAAACGTCGTATGATACACGTGTGTATTGATGATTACCGTCCTCGGCTCTCTTATGACCCTCGCCTACGGCTCGGGTCTCAATGGCGCCTCAGCGGTAATCACCAACTTTACTCACTTGTACCATAATGTACTATTAATTTAATAAACAGAATTGCTACCGCTTGTGTGATACTAATATTGTTAATATATGTAACAAGATACTTTAGTGAGATAAGTTTTAGCACAGTTTTAGCATCCATCATAATTATTAAACCTCCATAAATGGGTTTAGGTAAATAGAACTTCCTCTGGGAGCTTGCGTAACTAACGCAAGCAAGTTTATTGTGGTTTGTGTTGCTCTTCTTAATAAATAAGATATTTTTTGTGAGAACCATATACCGTCACCGTCATTATTTATACATAATTATTATCTTAGAACATATATAAAATAAAATGGATAAATAATCTCACGTCTTTTATCCTCGACGGGGTAGGCAGACGTTTCCATTTCTGAAAGTAGGTACCCACGTTTCTCCATTATAATCTTTGGACCCCTATATAAACGTGTTAGGTGGTGAGCCCATCGCCGTACCGGGTCTGTTACACATGTATCAGAATTAATTCTGGGACCTGCGGGTTTGCTCACAATGTTTTCCTTCACCGCTAGCCAGTGTTAAATATGAAAGTATGTAAGCTTTAGAAAAACTCATTGGTACATGCCAGGATTCGAACTCACTGATCATCATCATGAGAAGCGGGTTCCTTAACCACTGGGCTATCACTGCTCTTAGAACATATTGTATTATAAAAAGTGGATAAAATCTCTACATAAATCTAACCTTAATATTAAGGTACATTATGACAGCAATAGTGGCAAAACAAATATTTTTAGGATTTCCTATTGTCTGTCTGCTGTCTGTCTGTATGTTTGTTAAGAGCTTATTCAAAAACGACTGAACCAAATTAGATGCGAGTTTCACAGTTGTATTGTCAGCTCGAGATCTGCCACTGGGCTGTTAAACCCATCCACTCATTCGCCGAATAATGAACAAGCGGAGAAGCCGACTACACGAGCATATATTTGGAAATATTCCCCGGTAACCAGTACAAAACGAATTTTATAACGACATTTTTTTTTATAAAGTGGCGTCTATATTTAGTTTAGTACCTATATCAAAGGAAATCATTAATTTTACTATTTGTAATGGTGGTAATAGTGGCTAGATTATCGTATTAAGCGTAGTCCTGCAAAGATGACTTTTGTTGTAAATAAATAAGAACTAAAAACTCATATCCTAGATTATTTTTAAGAACAATACTCGGCCAAAAAATTTACAACAACGAATAATACGATTTATGTATTTGATCAAAACTCTTGATGAACACCATGTAATTAATTACTGATACAGCCCAATTCACTTAGTTAATTTAAGAATCTTCTACTGAAATAATATAAAACGGGCTTTCGCTGCCGGCGGCGGCGGCCATTTGTATAAATATCTGGCGGAAAAAGTCGCTCGGATTAAGTTGCGCGTCGTACATTATGAGAACATCCGCATTATATTTCACTGAGTGGCATGAATTATTGCCCCTGGACCGCAGTGTAAAGTAACTTTGGATCGGGCTATGGAAAATTCCTTCCCAGATGCCGGGGATATTTCTTAAATAATTACAACCCATTTTAGTCGGTTCATTTTGTATCAGTCTGCATTTATAAGGTTTTTTTTTTTAAACAAAATAATATTATATTTATAGTAAGATAGAAAATATTCTTCGTATTATACTTATTTATGTAATCAACATTTCCACGTAGAGGGTTGGTTAAAATAATATTACAACAATATTTATAGTGTTACTGCTATTGACTTTAGATATACGAGTAGGTAGAAATACTAGATACCTACTCACTTTTTAGAATGTTTCATTTAATTTCATGAAACCCATTTTTCGAGGTTTGTTAATAAATTGTTTTAAATTTAAGATTACTCTCAATTTAATTTCGACTCGGTCATCTAAAATATTGTTAAAAACAATTAAATATTAATCTTAGTGATCATTTAGATTGTCTACCGATTCTGAGTTGGCAATCGTACGTGGCTCCGACGTTTTGTCCAAACCAGTGCACTTGTGTTCTCAATTGCAACAATCGCGTTTCTCGTTCTGGCAAACGGCCAGCTGTTGATATTTTCTGAGGCTCGTTGATATCGCTACATTTGGCGCTTTGGCTGGCTAGTACAAGTTTTGCTAAACTGTCTGTTATCTTCGTGACAGCGCCTGAAAGCTTTTTGACACCACACACGTGGACACATATCGCTTTCAGTTCAGATCACGATTGTACTATAACGGTTATTGAAAGTTTAATATATACTCTACCTTGCCTCGAGTTTGCATTTTTGAAGTACCCTAGGATCAAAGAGATTGGAAGAAAATCTTTCTCCAACTTTTTCTTTAAACGTCTGTGCCTTGGATATTTGGAAAAACAACGTGGATTTGACGTGGATACGTATTTGATACCTAGGCAAATGAGTTACTTTTATCGTCTGTATTCTGTAAAAACCTAAATTTATGGAGAACCTTGTTAAGCATAATTTCATAAATGAATAAAATGTTATATACCTACCTAATTTTTAATTATTATTGTATCTATTAAAAAAAACAATGCGTAATGAAATAAATATTTATAAGGAAGATGTTAAAAATAATCATTTTAACAAAATATATCTGTATGAGTGTGCATAGAAATATACTCGTAGATTACATTAAAGGAAAATTATCAGATTTGCAGTAGTTATTAAATTTTTATTTGCAGGATTTATTGTTAATAAACCTATCAACTCTTATGAGTTATCACCTACCTATGTAATAATAATTGAAAGCTACGAATGCTCATTTTCTGGGTCCTAATCAGCGTTGCCAGTTTTTTTTGTCACGTCGGGATTTTGGAAATTTTTGAGTGAAAAAACCGGGATTCTTTGGTGGAAAGTGGTACATAGTAAAAAAAAGTATACCTACATAATCGGAAGTTTTTAAATATTTACGTTTTTATTTGAGTTCAAATTACGTTTACGTGACAATGGATAGCCATAGAAAATGTATTTTAATAAAAATATGATATTTTAAATCAGATTTACCCTTAGATAAAAGCAAAAAAGGATTAACCCTATCGTTAAATAGTTGAGTCTTATTCGTCTTCTGATTAAAAGTCTTAAAATAAAGTTCTGAATGATACTCGAAAAGCGGGACTGAGTCTGTCCCGCGCGGGACATTAAATTTGGATTTAAAAATCGGGACGTCCCACCAAAATCGGGACGTCGGGCACGCTGGTTCTAATTAACAGTTGGTCGCTCTTATTTTCGTGGGCTGTTTTTATATAATTAATGCAGTCTCTGGACTATTCATATACCTCACGCCAACGGGGATGTGAATGCGGAAATTAGGCTTGCCCAGACGTGTACTTTTCACGTTAACGAATTAAAATTGGTTAACGTGAAAACAAATCAAATGAGCGCAAATTCGAGGGGTTTTGCGATTGGCCGCTAAGGAATTGCATCATTCACCTATTGTCTCCATCATCAGACCAGCTCAATGATACCAAATTAATGTATTGTTACCCAAACTATACAATATGTAACAGAATAAACGCAATTCCTGAAATTAGTTTGTTCAGTATCGACCACTAAATCGACTTCAGCTATTTTTATTTTTTTCCGAAAAGTGCCACCTGTGGAAATCGTAATATTATTCCTCTTTATTTGAGAAAATTGGTTAGATACAACTAAAGTATGAAGGCATCATAATTTAAAGGTTAAATATTAAGCATGTAAGAACTCGGAGCTTCTGTGTATCTTGTTATAAGCGAGCCGACCGCGCCTTAGGCAACATTAAGTATACATACCTCACCTTATGTAAACTTGAAAAATAGGCATCTCTACCGAGTGAAAATTTATGGGTTAGATAACTTTAACGCGAGAACATGAGATATCTATAAGTGTTCAATCCTGGAATTTCAGAATATAATTTACGAAAAGAAATACCTGGGTCTTGCCAAATTGATACACTCTTTTTCTCCGAAGGTATTAAATTCTATAAATACCTAACAGTTTATTTTTTGACCTCTTAATTTGACAGTCGGTGAGCCGGGACCAAAGTGCTGTTACTAATACACCATATCTCAGTACCTATCTATTCTGAGATATGCGGGTTTCCTGACAAAGTATACGTTCCCCGTCGAGTTAGTGATTGTAAAAATGCACGTTTATTTCACCCTCTTGGGTTGAATTTTGCGAAATCCTTTCTTAGTGGATGCCTACACTGTATAAGTTATCTATGTGCAACGTTTCAAGTCTCTTGACCCAGCGGCTTAGGCTGTGCGTTGATATATCACCAATCAGTCAGTCAGTTTATCATTTTATATACTTATATATAGATTATTCCTGTGTATCTTGTAGGAATTTCATCGAATGCTCAGCAGGCCTACTCTCTAAGACAATCCTTGAATATCCGACAGCATCAAATAACATTTGGTTATCGATTAACTTTCAATTTGATGTTAGCGATTTGAATTGGGACCCAAAATGGCGCCATCTGAGCATAAATAATAGTATGCTACAGCTATTCTTGTTTTATGATTGCCTATAATCCTACTAATATTATAAACGCGAAAGTTTGTATGTATGGATGTTTGTTCCACTTTTTGATGAAACTGTACAGTTATATAGCTTATACATCAGAATAACACATAGGCTATATTTTATTCCCGTATTTCCACGCGAACGGGAACTACGCGGGTGAAACCACGGGGTGCTGCTAGTTGCTAAATAAAACGGCGTCAAATTAGACATCCCTTAATAAAACTTACGTACGTTTGCAAAATACACGTTAGAAGTTCGAAGATTAATGACACTCAAATCCTTCCAGATTGCTCTTAATTCCACTTCAGGTTAAATTAGTCAAGAAGTAGAAAGTCTACCAACAAATGCCAGTGAACAGTAATATTCTTCTGGTAAGTGATCCATTTGATCCACTAAGAATCCTCAGATTTGTTTTGCAACTTAATTATAGTGATTTAGGCTACGAGGTTCTTAGTAGTCGACACAAAGGGACTTAGATAGAATGCTCGCGATACAATCTCGGTCGAGACTGACATTAACTTAGAATATTACAGGTGCTACTTCTTGTAGATAAGCATTCAGACTTATTTAATTTAGAAGTGAAGCTTGGAAGATCTTTATGAATGGAACAGATATTATTAAAGATCCTCCTAGGAGGTTTTAGTGAGAACACTAGGTTTGAGCAGGACGCAATAATACATTTGGACAAAAAGCTTACTCACAACAGCGATGTAAAATGCATCAGTAGCTTCTGACATAAATATAATTAATATACTGGTATTTAGTCTCAAACTTGTCAAACCTAAATACAACTCAGACACGAAGTCAAAAATATTTTTATAAACACAAATATTATAGATGGGAATCGATCACGACCTCTGACTCAAAAGGTAGTCACTACCAACTGAGCCAACAGGCCTACCGCAAAAGAAAAGATTTGAGTGCTGAGCTACGTTTTTAAAAGAGAGTTATTCCACTAGTATTCTATGTATTATTCTCAGTGTTACAAAGAAACTCTCCCAGACGGCGTAAATAATACATGGCTCCGTATGTACTTGGAATAACAAAAAAGGAATTTCTATTTTTTGAAAGCAACTCCACAGACAATCTCAGCTGGGCGATTGTGCCAACATTTATTGCCTGTTTGCGCGACAAACCCCAGCAATTGCAGTGAAGATTTTAGGGTTTCGCGGAATGGATCCTTTATCCCACTGATGTTACATAGCTTCGTCTGTTACACATGGAGGGAATAATAGATAATGTTGTATGTAAACACGGTATAAAACGTACATAAGTCGTATATGGAGATATTGTATCTGAGAGGAAAACAGCACTGAACTGTTCAAACAATTGACGTGTCGAGAAACTCGCGGGAGAGAAGCACACAGACAGAAGCTTTTAAGCTGCACCACACTGCGATGGATGTGATTTCTTGGCTAGAAATACGTTATATATGTATATATTATTTTAAGGCTCTATAATATTATCTATCTATAATATGATCTAAAGAACATCTACAAACGCATTATGTGATGCAAGATCCACTAGGATTATTCAATAATTGACAGTTACCCCCGGTTTCCAAAAGGGAAATCAAACAAAAATTTGCAGACAGACTGTTTAATCTCATGTTAACTGTACTGACGGATTCTTGACAGTCTATCAAATAACTTTAGTTTGATTTTTCTTTCGGAAACCGGGCCCTAGTCTGAAACTGTTTGAGTAAAGAACAACTTTGTTCAAGAAAAAACTACCACGTACAATTTTTTTTAGACTTTTCAACGGGAACGGTAAAAACTTTTTACTAAAAAGTTTATTGCCAGACCAGGGTGCTGTTACACAAGCCTCAGAACCAGTTCAAGGGCCTGTAGGTTTCTTCACTATGTTTTATGAACCGTTTATAAACTAGGATATTATAATACTCTCCGTTTAAGCATGAAGCTAGCTTGTAAACAACGCTACGACAAGATTAAAAACACTATGCGGGTGAGGAAAACAGATTAAAGCTACATCAGGCTGCAGTACTCCCGTGTACCTCCGAGCCATGATTCCTGAAGAAGGAAACAAGTCGACCTTGTTTATCTCCGATGTATAAGCCCCAGGGTTGTAGGAGTTTGCTCAGATAATTAGGAGGAGCGTTAAAGACGACGTTAATAGATCTGTAAGATTGATGGCGTTAGCACAAAGAAAAACACAAACTCATGCATCAATCTGAGAGCGACGTTTCCCCAGAATCTTGCCCCGCTTTTCGAGCGGCAATGGAAATTGAAAAGGTAAATTCTCAACTTAAAATACAAAACGTTATCGCCAAAAATACTTACAAGTAAATTATTGCTGCTTCGCCATGAAAGCGGAAGGTTCTATCTAAATTAAAATTCTACCTCATTTTATCTGTAAAATGATAATGAGATTCAATCAACTGTTGAAAATTGAGGCTGTATTTGACAACACAATCGAATTTTTGTTGTCAGGATATTTTGAACGCCGCAATTTTAGAAATATCCATATTGGAATGCTTTTGCAATTCATTTCATCAGACATTACTTTAGCCACTCGGAAATATTTACCGAATAATGTTTCTGAATGAAGCAATTAGTCCCAAATTAAAAATAGAAAATGGTTGCATGGCTTTCACCAGAAAATAAAACAGATTCGATTCACTTTCATTTTAGTAAATGCATTGTACGAGGGGTGTTCAAAAAGTAGTGAGAATAGCTATGTTAGAAAATGAATTTATTCAATATTATTTTATTTTTCGACGTAATCACCCTTTAGGTCAATACATTTAGCAAATATTTTTTCTAGAGCCAAATTTCCCTTTTTAAAAAAATCTTTATCTTGAGTACTTAAAAAATCGTTTACGGCGGCATTCACTTCTTCGTCATCTTCAAATTTTGTGCCTCTCAAGTGCTCTTTCAAATGCGGAAATAGGTAGAAATCATTAGGGGCCAAGTCCGGTGAATATGGTGGATGATCGAGGATCTCAAAGCCAGCATCTTGGATTGCTGCAATGGCAACTGCAGACTTGTGCGCTGGCGCGTTGTCTTGATGGAACAAAACTTTTTTTGCTAGTTTTCCTCGTCGCTTTTTAAGAATTTCTTGACGTTTTTTTTTATTTGTTCGGCGTAGACATTATCATCATCATCATCCAGAACAATTTTTTCGACTTTTTCGATCATTTCCTGAGTGACTGATGTCGAAGGGCGGCACGAGCGCGGGTCATCTTTAACCGATGTTCTACCACGTTTAAACTCTGCACTTCACCGAGCCACTGTGGAATATGGAAGAGCCGACTCCCCCAATGTTTCACGTAAATCTTTAAAAATTTGTTCCGTAGTAAAATTTTTCAAGCAAAAGTATTTTGTCACCGCACGAATTTAAATTTTATCCATTTTTAGCACGAGTTATCGACACGTCACAAACAAATAATTAATACAACTGACACAGACAAGATAGAAAGCTAATTATTTGAGGGTATTATAATAAAGACCTAATCTTTCCGTCACATTATTTTTTTTCTTCAAGAACCCTCCATTACTACGTCTTTCTTACTACTTTTTGAACGACGTAGTAGACGTAAATTACGTAAGGGTTAATATGTTTCCAGGTAACAAAGGTCATTGTTGCTCCTAATAGGGATATATAAAGCTGTTGTATTGTTTATTATTACTTCATTAATTTGAGTATAATGTTTAATTTTCCCAATTTCTATTTCAAATTTATAGTAAATTTTTTGATAGTAAAACCTCCGTAATTAGGTATAAGTATTTGACGAAAACAGACGACGAAAGACAGCGTAGGGAGATTGAAGTAGTTAACATTTCGGGCCCGGGAGTGTCTATCTATCAATCAGATATGAAAACGCCTATCGAATCGGAGGAAGTACGAGGACATTAATTGAGACGAAGATGATTTATTAGTGGCACATAAAAACGGGGCGTCTATCAATCATCCACTACGCCACGGTTTGTTCTGGCATTGTCTATTGCGCGGAAAACGCGACGGACTGACGCGAAAAACAGAGAACCTGAGTTTATTTCCGGTATTTTATAATGAAATTTGGGATATTATATTGTAAATAGTCCTTGCGAAGTGGCAAACTGTTTCATTCGCTTAATTATTGTAGGTAAAAATAACTATTACTAAGTGACTACACTTCCTTAGAGTGTTGCGTCAATTTTGAAGCGCGCATGACAACTCGAACGCTAATACAAATCCCATACAATTATAACTTTTTTTAACTAATCTTTATGCTTTACAAAGCCACTTGGCCTTCTGAAGTCAATCTAGCATCTGTTATATTTATCTTTTAACAGCTCATACGAAAGTACCTACCTACCCTTGATCACAGAATTTGATTACTATACGAGCCACTTTGTGAAAATTCGCTGATAACGAGTTTTCTCAGACAGGTGGCTAGGTCGATTTTTCGTTCCTGGTTGTTTTTAGACTGTGAATTTTATCAAAATTGTTACAGTCCTTTACGACGAAGCGAAGCGACATTTGCATATAAACATTTATATGCAAATGTCGCTTCTTTAACAGTTTTGTATTCTTGCTTAAATCAGTACTTTTTTATTATAAGTATGCGCACGACAAAAATAAGAAGAAGTGACTACTTACTTTATATTTGTCAGTCCGATTAAACTGAAATAAATATATATGTTCATTATTTTGAGCATTTGTGCTTGAATAATCGCCGCAACATGGTACCACTGGCTTTCGAAACACAGGGATTCCTAGCTCGAAAGCCAGGGGAAATTTTAATGTATAACTAAATAACAAGCCCTTATTGTACTACCACAATCATGTAAACTATACCTCACCCATGTAATTTTGGCTTATGAATAAAGTTTATTATTATTATTATATGTACTAAGAAAATAAAATAGCGATCAAAGTTGAATCCAGTTAGCAAAGGAATTTAGTCAACTAATTCAGTTAGCTACCGAATTCGATCGTGGAGACTTAATCAGAGATAAATGTATTAAAGTGATAAAAGTTCATTCGTGCAAGGCTTATATTAAGTATTGAAGCGGTAAACAAGGTCTAATTAATGAAACGGCAAAATAAGTAAAAGACGTGCTCGCTTCGGTCTCCTCCAACGGTTAATATTTACAGTGTATTCTTAGCCGTTCAAATTTTCCAGAAAATTACATTTTGAAGTGGCAATTCGATATCTGGTAGCACATCTCATTATTGTACTACGGTTTGGATTAGGTCAGCATTAACTATTGAATTGACTTTTTGGATAGAGAAAACAGAATTTTCTTACTAACATTTTAAATAGTCACTAACTCGACGGTGAAGGAAAATATCGTGAGCAAATCCGCAGCTCCAACGAACGCAGCACGAACGTTTTTATAGCTTACTAGTGACCAGCCCTCGCTTGGCTTCGGTTTATATTATATTATCAGTGTTTATCTACTCTATTATGCATGTATTATATACATATTATAAATCCTCAATAGGAAGGTTTATAAAATCACTCTATTTATAAAAAAAAAACCGCATCAAAATCCGCGGCGTAGTTTTAAAGATCTAAGCATACATAGAGACAGACAGACGGGAAGCTACTTTGTTTTATACTATGTAGTGATTTATCATAGATGAAACCTAAACAAGAATGACTTTTTGTGAATGTGTACCTAATTAATTTAACCAATATACTTATTTTTAAAATAAATAACTCAAAATTACAGAAATAGATCACCAAAACATTAGTCAGGTATTTCAGGCAATTTATTAATATGTAAGAACCAAAAATATACATGATCAAAACTAAATGATTTATTTGTAAAACATAAAGATAGTAACAACATAGTATCCTAATTAATATTCGTACATGGCACAAATAATTATATTTTGCTTCCAGTGGCGTAGTGTGCCTTGGCGGGGCCCCGTATAAAAATTTTTTTTTTTGCCCTTATGAAAGGTAAAGATTTCTCACAAAAGAAAAAAAAAATTGCATAAAATTAAAATAAATATTTATTTATCATAATTATCTTCCTGTCCCTTTTTCAAAATTATTACAAACAATTGAAATGAATTAGGTACACACTCCTTGCCTTTTTTCGGCAAACTGATTTATTAAATCACTAGCTGATGCCCGCGACTTCGTCTGTGTGGAATTTGTTATTCCTTTGCCTTTCGAAAATATATCAAGAAGGGTTATCTACACTATTTATCTATCTACACTAATATTATAAAGAAGAAAGATATGTATTTTTGTATATTAATAACGAATAAACTCAATAACTACTGGACCCATTTCAAAAATTCTTTTACCATTAGAATGCTACATTATCCCTGAGTAACATAGTCTATATTTATGACGAAAAACTATTAGGGATCCTCACTAAAACTTGAATGAGAAGCGGGCTCTTTAGCCACTGGGCTATCATTGCTATTTATATTTTTGTTATTATATAAATAGCAATTTATTCTGTGACGCGTTGTATACAACGCGTCAGAGAATAAACACAATTCCTCATACACCCCAATTAGTATAAAAATATAAAAAAATGGTGATGCATTCGTACTTTAGTATTGTCTAGCCAAATTTCTTAAATTAAGAGCGATAACAGTACGGTTTCCATAGGTAGCCCTAAATTCAGTTTGCTAATTCATTTTTCGGAAGAACTTTACACATATTAAAAATAGCTGAAATCAATGAAGTAGTTGATACTGAACAAACTAATTTCAGGAATTGCGCTTATTCTCTTAAGTGTTGTAAAGCCTAGGACACTCTCTGGTGTATAATTTTTGAATTAGTTCTCGAAACCAAGGGCTATGCATGTGCTTATTAATAACAAACAAATTTCCTCAAGGAACCCATAGCGAATTCTCAAAAAAAGAAGTGGACTTTGTATGGAGACTTTTGAAGAATATTTCTGCCAAGTTTCAAGTTGATAGACGCAAAAAACCACACTTCTCCATACAAACTTCAACCCACCCCTACTTTCACTCCTTTAGTGGACGATTTTCGAAAAATCCAAAAACACGTGCCTGCTCATTTATTTCTAAGAGTATTTGTGCCAAGTTTCAAGTTGAAAATCCAGAAATACGTGTCTTGTTGTTTGTTTTGAGGAGTATTTTTACAAAGTTTCGAATTGATACACCCAAAAATGAAGGATTTCCATACATACCAACTTCAACCCCTACTTTTACCCCTCTAGGGGACGATATTGAAAAAACCAAAATCACGTGTCTCATCATTTATTTCTAAAAGTATTTGAGCCAAGTTTCAAGTTGATAGACTTAAAAAACAACACGTCTCCATACAAACTCCAACCCCTGTTTCACCCCCTTAGGGGAGGTTTTTTTTTTGAAAATCCAGAAATACGTATCTTATTGTTTGGTTTGAGGAGTAATTTTACAAAATTTCGAATTGATACACCCAAAAATGAAGGTTTTCCATACATACCAAACTCAATCCCTACTTTCACCCTTTTCGGGGACGATTTTCGAAAAATCCAAAAATACTTATTTCAGCAGTTATTTGTAAAAGTACTTATTTAAGAAAAGTTTCAAGTTCATAGACGTAAAAAACAACACTTCTCCATACAAACTCCAACCGCCTGTTTCGCTCCCTTAAGGTGTGTTTTTTGGAAAATCCAGAAATACGTGTCTTGTTGTTTGTTTTAAGGAGTATTTTAACAAAGTTTCGAATTGATACACCCAAAAATGAAGGTTTTTCATACATACCAAACTCAACCCCTACTTTGAGCCCTTTAGGGGACGATTTTTGAAAATTCAAAAACACGTATCTCTTTATTTAATTCTAAAAATATTTGTGCCAAGTTTTAACTTGCTAGACGTAACAAACAACACGTCTTAATACAAACTCCAACCCTCTCTTTCACCCCCCTAGGGGGGGGGGGGGGTTTCTGGACAATCCAGAAAAACATTTCTTATTATTTGTTTTGAGGAGTATTTTTACAAAGTTTGGAATTGATACACCCAAAAATGTAGGTTTTTCATACAAACTTTCAAGGTCTACAAGTCGACGTCTTAAAAAATAATTGCTGTAAAAAAAATCAGCTTTGTAGGTCTAATGGTTTAGGCTGGGCGTTGATGAGTCAGTGAGTCAGGACTTCTGTCTTTATATACTGGATGATTTTTTTTACCGTCTGGAAAAAAATATGTCGTATAAGGTATCTAGAGCAGAAGTTATATACGAGATTAATTGTTAAATATAGTCATGTTTACTGCAATTTACAAAATCTAGAAAACTACGCACAGTACTACGCGCAGCTGGCGGTTTTAGGTAGATTGCGCATAAATGGAAGCTACGAGCCTGTTTCTTTTTAAAATACTATTTCAAATATTTCAGTGTGTATTATTGACTACAATTGAGTTAATGTATATTAGTTTAAGCAAGAAAAAACTTTTTTGAGAAAAAAAAAAATTAAGTAACATTGTCATTATTAACACTAGCCTTAAGTTTTTTGTTTCTTTAAATAAGTACTAACACATTATGGTTTTTAATTCTGAAATTTTTTTTTTATTGCCAAATGAATCTATTACACTTACCTATCACACCACATTTTTTCCAGACGGTAAAAAAAGTCACCTTGTATATAGAAGAAGAGAAGAGCTGATGATGACTTTAGTTTTTCTTAAGTTTTGCCTCTATGGACAATAGTGACAATCTGACGGTGTTCGTTCATGTCCCATCGAAGTTCTTAGGTAATTTATTATCAGTTTTAAAGTTTTTATTAATTTTTGCTCACGCACGTCGCCCGGGGGCCCCGTATAATTGATACGGCTGATACGACGGTAGCGACGCCCCTGTTTTCTTCAGTAAACACATCTTGAAATTCATGTATTAATTGTAGCTTTGCATGCGTGGACTCGGTTTTTAACCGATTCCGAGGGAATTGGTGGACAGTAGGTATAAAAAACTCCATGGATGTGCCACTTTTCATAGTGGTTTTTATTTTATTTGATCGTATGGCGTCGCCGTGAAGCGTATTGTAGTTATAAGACATTAATATTCTGTAGAAACGTGGGAGCGTCGGGTGTGAGATCAATCAGTACCTAATCTGTAGAAACGTGGGAGCGTCGGGTGTGAAATCAATCAGTTCAGGCCATTGTAGGCGGGCAGTGGGCCGCGCTGGATATTGTGGTACACACTGATCTTCCTCGCCGCAGTCGCACAGGGCTGTGTTTGTCCATCCCCGTTATGCTTAAAGTAGTACAGCGGCCATATCTAGTTCTGAGCCTGTTGAGACGGCACTACTTTTAGGTGTGGGAGTTTATCAATCTCATATTTCCAACATCATATTTCCAACATCAATTTATACTCCTTTAGGTACATAAAGACCACTTCCCAATATGTCAGTTTCCCAGAATGTCCGTTTTCAAGAATGACCGTTTTCAGAATGACCGTTTCCCAAAATGTCCATTTCCCAAAATGTCCGTTTCCCAAAACGACCGTTTCCTAAAACGAGTGTTTCCCATAATGTCCGTTTCCTTCTTATTACAATCGCATTAGAAGTCAGACTCGTACTACAAGTGTAAAGCTTCATGTGCTCTGGACTGTACCTTGATACGCCACCTAACAGCTGAATTATATACATACGCATATACAGTGTATTTAACCTTGTACGGGTACGGAGACAAAGTCACGGTCAAAAGATATATTCGGATATACGTAGTGTTGACGAGAGGAAGCTTAACATCTATATTTGAACATCCCTATAATAGTTTCTATAGACATACTGAGGTATCAAACCCATCATTTCGATGTTTTGTTGATTACGATATATGTCATTAGAAGAAACACTCGAGCGTAATAGCACTCGGCGTAACAAATCCGAGGCGTCACTATTACACGCTTCGTTATTTCCTAAAGAGAAATGTCTCATGTTTCCATTGTGCACGTCATCAATTGGATGGCGATATTGCGGAAATATTACTAAGGGTGGGTTGGATTTTATCAATAAATTAAGTTAACCAAAATATTGACAAAGAAAGATAATGGTTTATTAAATGCCAAAATGCAAATAACTCAATGTTGGCTAAACTTAGTTTTGTACCTACATAAATATTTTTTTCTGTCTTTCTTTTTTTTAGTTAACAGGGGTGTTTATACTTAGCGATTGATTATGTACTACGGGATAAAGAATATTAGGTAAGTTGTTTTCACAAAAAATATTGTATGTACTTTACCATGGTTCACACTTTATGAAATAAGATATACCTAGGTACCCAGATACCAAAGTAAAACTTAATTTCACATATTTAAATATCTTCCTTTTAGACATTATTATCTTTTAGTAAAAAAAATCGCAATCACAGAGCCTCCGTAGCGATTTTTCAAAATTTGTCAGCGTTATAAATTTCCAAGCTCACCAATTATTTATTCTACGATGGGTAACTGAGACCGCTTCCCGAGACGTTCTAATTTATAGAGATTTTCGTCCAAGAAAATGTACGTGATTCCTAAAAAAATTGTTTTCCGATTGATTATTTATTTCTTTACAGGGTCACAGTGACAAGTATTTAATATTTCTGATTCATCTCTCATAGATAGACTAGAGGGTGCCTAGCGGCGTTGCCCGCACGGATCCGGATTAATCCCATTCGGGTTCGAATTTTGTCACTTCGTACCTTTTTGCAAAATTTCATGCTACTAGACCCCGCGGTTTCGGCCATGCGTTGATCTTTCAGTCAGTCAGCCAATAACTTAGTTTCATCTTTTATATGTAGGTATATACACATCACTCTATATCAATCACAAATATGTAGTACTGGTGACCCGTCCTCACATCGTTTGGGTTTATTTCCCAATCATCGTCATACTCCAGCCAATTTACGCAAAACATAGATGAATTATACTTACACCTAAACATAATTTATAACACCCCGTTCACTGGTGAAAGCTGTATGAAAATAGTATTTGATATTATGGCGTTTAAAAGGTCCTTGAGAGGCAAGGTGAAAAAGCACTCCCTGTGACCTTAGCGAACGTTTATTGTGTATTGATTATACAGATTTATTCCGATACTAGCAGCACCCTGCGGTTTCACCCGCAGTTCCCGTTCCCGTGGGAATACGGGGATAAAATATAGCCTATGTGTTAGTCTGATGTATAAGCTATACAATTGTAAAGTTTCATAAAAATCCGTTCAGTAGTTTTTGCGTAAAAGAGGAACAAACATCTATATTATATCCATATCCATATATACAAACTGTTGCATTTATAATATTAGTAGGATTTACACGAACGATACAGTGCAAGGAATCGAGCAAAAGAAAATTGAGCTAGCCACCATTGCGCTCTCTGTGGCGCGCTCGGTGTTGCCACTCTCTCTTCCGGTCTGGCCTTTTGGCCGCGGGCGACTGATCTTGAAGGGCGCGCATTTTAACGCTGGCTGTATGTCGCCACACGTTCAATAGACAGATGAACGCGGCGGCGGGCGGTGGCACTTGTTTAATATTTTGACGCTAATTGCAAAAGTCAACCAGTAAATGAAAATAATCATCACAAAATGAGCAAAAAAAACCTGCATTATTTTATTATTCATATACTTAAGACGGGACTTGGCTCAGTTGGTAGTGACCCTGCCTTCTCAGTCGGAGGTCGCGGGTTCTATTTTCGCTCGGGGCCAACATTTGTGTGCATGAAAATGTATGTTGGCTTCGTGTCTGGTCTTTTATACTATTTTGTTTAAGTAAGTTTAGGTATCTGTTGTTTAGTACCCATAGTACAGTAGAGCAGTGATAGCCCGGACGGTTAAAGAGCCGGTCGAAAATCAGTGAGGCTCGGGTTCGAATCCTGGCATGTACCAATGAGTTTTTCAAAAACTTACGTACATATTTATCACTAGCTCGACGGTGAAGGAAAACATCGTGAGGAAACCCGCAGGTCTCAGAATTAATTCTGAGACATGTGTAAATAGACCCGGTCCGGCGATGGGCTCACCACCTATCACGTTTAGGGGTCCAATGTATCTCGTGAAATGTGGGTATATCCAGTAATGGAATACCTCTGCCTACCCCCTCGGGGATGAAAGGCGTGAGATTATTTTTTTTATTTTTATTTTTTTTATAGTACAGGCTCTACCTATAGTTTGAAAATAAATAACCGTGTGTTAATTGTGTCCTACAATTTATTCATATTATTATTATTGGCGACGATTTCTTCGTCCTGGGATAAAATGTAGCCTATAGAATAGAATAGAATAATTTTTAACAACATGTACATTGTACGTACTCGTACCTATGTACCAAGAGCCCAATCATTTTGGCGTAGACGTGCTTATTATTCCGTAATAAAACACCTATAAGTATAAATGCAGAAAAAGATGTTTCACCACATGTAAGCCCTCGATTTTCTTTTAATGAGTATCGTGTGGCAGAGTTCCTTCTAATGGCCTTTTTTGTGCCTCTCGTTTCAGGTACAGGTGGTCGTTTTCATTGCTTTCTTATGAAAAACTCTATCAAGTGCGCGTAGATTTTTGAGGTCTGATGAACTACCTAACACAAATTTAACCTTTCGTTTTTTATTTGATTAGTATAAAACCATTGATACACTTTACAACGTTAAATAAAAAAAAACGCATTTAAAAAACGTTGCTACTAAACTATTATTATGGTTTTTAAATGAAAAAAAAAATTTTTTTAATTAGGTTTGAAAATGATACCTCATGCCTTATGCAATGGAATCTCGTGGCTTCTATGAGGAATGTTATCCAGGTGGTCCCTCACCTAGAGCATTCCTGTGATGTAACATAGATTCGATGTTACAAGTTGTAGATATCAAAATATACTGTAATATACTGTAGGCTGTCCGGAAGAAATCTTTAAAGCAATAAGACCGCCCATTGTACTTTTTTTTAAATCATTGTTCTACTTGTTGCATATTTTATTGGTGTACAATAAAGAGTTCTTACTTACTTACTTACTCACTGATAGGTATTACATGATCTTGGTGAGGGAACACATTTAAATAAACTTAATTTTTTTTTAAATTTATTATTATTAGCAAATAGACTTTGTACGCTATTTGTAATTTGCAGTATTGCATCTTTCAGTAGTTCCAGCCAGTCTTTCCAGCATTTTACCATAGACATAACGTAACACGCAGCGACTGATACTCAGAATACCATCTTGATTCTTAAATAAGCCTCGAAGAAACGACCACATGGGCCATATTTGGGCCAATGTGTAGCAGCCATAACAGTGAATCACCACTGCAAAGGGCGCCTAACCCATGCGGTACTTCATCCTGAAATTATGACTTTGGTACGTGCCCGATATTCCAGATGAGATAAGAATACCATTTTATGTGAATCCGCATCACAGGAGCCAAAATTACGGTGAATATAGTTACTTCATTGGGTCATATTTTTTGATGGTCTAACACAATGAACAGATTATGCTAAATTACAGTGTGAGAAAAAGTCACTGACTAACCGGTTCACTTGCTGATCCACTCACTACCCTGGGTTACTGACGCACTGATTCACTCATTTGCCCACGCACTCACTGACTCATTTGTTCACTGGGTTACCTACTCATTGATTTCATTTTATATCTTTGATTTATATTAAAATAAAATTTTAAATGCTGTCGCCTTTTATCTCCAAGGGGCTTTTCACCAGTGTATATTTTTTAACACCTAAACGTGGTACATTTAAAAATATTAAATTAATTAAAAAAGGTAAATATAAAAGATGAATTTGTAAAATGTAATAATATTCATAACATAAATGATTCCACAGAATTCATAAAGTATCCAAAATAAAAAAAATAAAAAATCAGTCAATATTCTTGTACTTCACGGCAGCAGTCGCAGACTTCGTCGCACCCACACAAATGTATTAACATCAAACAACAATCCATACAACAATTACAACAGACGTATCCAATACAACTCTTGAAGCAGTCGAGGCATGGGTTGCAACACATTTTACCGCAACCACCAGAAGAATTGTATTAAAAACTCATAGTTTTTTTCTTGGTAAATCATACCTACGTTTCTGGCCTAAGATTTGGGTTTTTATTTTTGTGTTTTGATTTCATATTTTATTTATGTCGAAAATTATTTGTTGGTATGATTTTTTCACATTGGATTTTATTTATAGTAGTGAACCGACATATTGACAATCACAGAACACTATAGTTAATCTATGACTATTACTCCTAGCGGAGAATCCAGAGACAATACAGATTTAGTAATAAGCAGCAAAAAGGTTAATAGCGTAATTATTTAAAAACAATTCTTGCTCAAAAAGTGTTTACCATGATTTTTCCATGAAATGAATAAATACATTAGTTATTACCTATTTTAAATTTTGATGAAGATCCTCTAAGATCTTATTCTAGAAGTACTTACCTAATGAGTACTTATAAAAGTCTATGATTAAAATTTATCATTCCCAAACATACCTAGATTTCGATTTTTTTATTATTATACTAAAGTTGGTTGACAGCACTTTATGTCGCTAAAATATAATGAGAATATTTAAAATTGCATGTTAGTTTCATATTACCTACCCTTATATAAATTTAAGTTGATTGGATTTGGTTAACTCATAAGTCCGTCATCACTACGTAACTCAGTAGAAGCATTGTTTACTATATTTAAACTTTCTTGTGACGGAGACTTTAAACGATAACCAGCCGAGGATTATTATCTGAGTATCTAGTTTTGTTTTATTCTGTCGTATTACTAATTAGACAAACAAGATGTTGGGTTCGATTCTGCATTACAGCGCCTAAACTTATTTTAGTTTAGTCCTCATAGAGAAGAAAAGAGACGAGTGATATTTAGTCCTGTCAAATTAAAATTAGTCCTGTCAACTAAGGCATTTTATGACGTGTTTAGTGCTTATGTAAATAAGTCTCGACTAAAATACAGCCTCTGACAGGACTAAATTCGGTAGGTTATCTTCTATCCCTTTTCTTTTTTTGAGGTAAAATAAAGACAGGAATAAACTAAAATAAGTTTAGTCGCTGTAATGCAGAATCGAACCCGTTATCGGAACACATTTACTAAATTTATTATAAGTTAGACAGTAGGCAAACCGAATATTAAAACATTAAACCTTTGTTTGGGTTGTTTCACCGTAGCCGGGTAATAAAGCAAGGTAAACAAGGTGTAAAATACGAAAGTGAGTAAAATGTTTTTCTAATTTAATTTTGCTGGATTTTCATTAGGTACGTAGCTGCAGATAACATTTGGAGCTAGTCTCCGTCAAATTTTAATGAGGATCGCACGTGTCCCTATTTCTACGGAAGCATATTTAATACATATTTTGACACATAAATATACTAGTAAAAGAGTCTAAATATCATACCTAAATATTCAGTTACTTTGAATAAAACTTGACCTTTAGTAACCAAAGATATAATGAATCAAATCAATATAAATCAATATAATGAATCAAAGAGGTTGGAAGAAAATCATTCTCTTTAAACGTTTTTGATATGAATATTGAATAGATACCATAAAGAAACATTGGGTTTATTACGAAATAGATCTTAATGGTACGTATTATATTAATAAAACAAACAAATTCTTTGGTAGAAAAAGTTTCTCTATCCAAGACATTTTTTCTTCCAACCTCTTTGGAAACATTAATATCGTACACGTTTATTTATAATACCACAGATAATACTATACATTTAATGTTGAACAGCACAGTAGATGTATATACCTATTAATATCTTACATTAAGTAAACAATAAAATAAACTGTGGAATACTCACAATTATTTATCGAGATAGATATAAGTATATCGAGACACTACAACGAGAATTAGAGCACTGATCTGTGGTAAAAGAGCCCCCTTCTCATCCTCGACGCTCAGGTTCGAATCCTGGAATCGAATCGTTCGAATACCAATGAATTTTTCAATAACTTACGTACTATCACTAGTTCGATTGTGAAGGAAAACATCGTGAGGAAACCCGCATCCCAAAATTGACTCTGAGGCATTTGTAGATAGGCTCGCCACCTGTCACGTTTAGGGGTAGTAGTAAAAACCTTCTTCGGTGTTATGTACTCCAATAATTACCATGTTTATTTAATTTGTGTGGATTGGGTATATTTATGTAAAGATAATATTAAAACTTTGGTTTCTTTCGGAGACTCGGAGAAGGGATCATAAAAGTTTTATGCGGAATAAAGGGACGCCAAGTTCAATTTTCTCATTTAAGTCGAAAACATAAACAAACAGGTACGAAAAACGAAAGTAGGTTTGAGTTTCGGGCTTCTAAATTTGAATATTTAATTTACATTGGTCTTAAAATTCCTTCTCGTGATATAAAATTGTTTCGTTCGGAATGATTCGAAACTGTTTCGTTGTTCACTTAGTTTGCTTTGTGAATAAGTTAAACGGTCGGGGTCACGAGCGCCTCCATGTTTCGGAAGGCACGTGAAACCGTTGATCCCGGTCGTTAAGCCATGTCAGATACCTTTGGCTGGCTTGAAAAATTCTGTCAGTTAGGCGGCAACTAGCCTAACACCATCCCTAGCTCAGCAGTGAGCTGTTGTGGGTTTGATGATAATGATGATGATTTTAAAAAATGAATCTTTCTGTGTGCCTACCTAATGTTATTTCGCAATATAAAAAATTATTTAAGCTCGGCAGAAAAACAATTAAGTCATACAAAAAGAAAACTTAGAATTTATTACGATAGCCGCAAATATCTAAGCAACGGCACCTCTAACTTAACACGTAAGTTTGCCTTCATAGAAAATAATTATCGGAAGTGCTCAAAATTAGAATCTTGCCAGGGGCGCTCATTACCCTAGCTACGACACTGTCTGCCAGACCTTGGCCCAGCCGACGAACACTAAACTATTACATTTAATAGTAAAAAACAGGACAAGTGCGAGTCGGACTCGACCACCTAGGGCCCAGGTTATATTTTCTATGATTTAATTACAGAAGTATAGTTTTAATTTTTTTCCTGTGCTTGTAGTATAAGACGATATTACTTGCCTTTAATAGGTCAACAAAAAGTACCCTATTTGATTCCCTTAAGAGTGTCAAAATATAAGTTTTTTGTGGCATAAACTTACTTTAAGTTAAATTAGAAGTTTAAATTTTTCACACTTTCAAGAGACTGAGTAATTGAGTATAAAATGTTTTTCATTTCAACTCGATACCTCCACGAGAGACTTTTGAGAAGGGTCTGGACAGATAGGCAAACAGACGGACAACAAAGTTGTCCTATAAGGGTTCAGTTTTTTTTCCTTTTGAGGTTCGAAAGCCTAATAACATAGAACTAAAAAACCGACTTCAAAGAAAGACTAAAAAATAAAACAGTCCAATTGAGAACCTCCTCCTTTTTTGAAGTTGTTTAAAAAAAGAATCATCGAAATCGGTTGCCGTATTAGATATTGAGTTATTCGTCCAGTCGTCGCACACAAACTTATTGAAAAAAAAAATGGTTTTCTCATGGATTTGAAAATCTCATTTTGTCTGAACTAGACCAAATTAAAGTGGGACCACACGGGAAGCACCAGCTTTCAAATAAAAAAAGAAGCATCAAAATCGGTTCACCCAGTTGAATTGATAACCTCCTCTTTTTTTGAAGTCGGTTGAAAATGAAACTTGCTCCATATCCAGAAACCTTTATTACTAAACTTCATTTGAACGTAGTAAAGTAGCCGGCTATGGGCTCACCACCTATCACGTTTAGGAGTCCAATGTATCTCGTGAAATGTGGGTATATCCAGTAAAGGAATACCTCTGCATGCCTACCCCCTCGGGGATGAAAGGCGTGAGATTATATTATTATTATTTATTAATGTAACCTAAATCTCTAAGGTTATGCTTATAAAAAATATATATAAATAGATACCTATTATGTATTATAACTGTAAAACTTATTGGGGTGTATGAAATGCATTAATTATATTGCATGTTGTATTTTAATAAGAACGTTCTAGAATCTCAGGGCATAGTGCCAAACAAATAATCTGTATTTCTATTACTTTGAAGCCAGAGTAGTATTTAATTCTTTATGAGCTTTCTATTACGTTTAAATGTTTATATGTATAACTTAATAAGTTTATTTAGTTCAGTATTTGCACACAATTTTCAAACCACTTTTCCCTTTAACTATTTTTGTAGCAAACGTCTAAATAACTTATTAAGTTATCAAATTGTTCAATTGTTGTTGTTGTCCGGTGTTAATTTTAATATGTTTTATAAATCAAAATGTTATATAACAATTGAATACAAAATTTGTAGGTATGTTAAGAATAACAGTATATTTTTCACCAGTTTAAAGAATTGGGATGAAACAGATTATAAATACAGTTTTTAACAAAAAATAAAACAGCAGAATGATCCGTGCTTAATAATTAAATTTATGCATCTGTTTTCGTCATACCCGTAACTAGTAGAGGAAGCTTTTGAGCATTTGAAAGTTACACAAAGCAGAGCTGGTAATGGTGTTTGCGGAGATTGTTGCAAATAAGTCCCCCGGGTAGGATCGGCTACTCAGCTCGAAATTATGTGAGTAAGTAGTTTCGATTTTAAAAGCATCCTGCTTTGAAAATTTTCTCAACAATGTTCCACATACAGGACGGAGCTCATCCTCAACTTTAGAATTTAATAATAAAATACCACGACTACAAGCTTCTTATATTCACAACCACATGGAGTGGGAATAATCCGAACAGAAAACTCTGGGTCGCATATCCTTAGGCTTGCATCTATATATTAATAATCTCGCTTGCTTTTCTGTTTTATTTGTAGTACCTATACACATTGAATGTGATGGATGTGCTTTATTTCATTAGTAGTCTTTTAAAGTTCTTGTACCTACGTTAAATAATTTACGTTTCCGAAATTGGTCGCAGACTCAGAGAGAGAGGTTTTGACGCCCGCTCCGGATCCTACCTGGCGCAAAGGTTGTCCATCGCCATTCAACGCGGCAACGCAGCGAGTGTCATGGGCACCTTTGCGGCTGGTATGACCCGGGGAGGTATTTTTGATTGACATTTTTTAAAAATTTCTTAATGTGTCTTTTGTTAATATAAGTATATTTACATGAAACATTAATACATGATTTAATAATATAATATAATATTATAAACTCAGGCCTTTTATCCCCGAGGGGTAGGCAGAGGTATTCCATTACTGGATATACCCACATTTCACGAGATATATTGGACCCCTAAACGTGATAGGTGGTGGGCCCATCGCGCCGGACCGCGGGTCTGTTTACACAGTCATGTCTCAGAATTAATTCTGTCGATGTTTTCCTTCACCGTCGAGCTAGTGATAAATATGTAAGTTTTTGAAAAACTCTAACTTGAAGTTGTAGCTCTGATGTTGCTCAAATGGCTGCGCAATATCATTTTTTAGCTACCATTTGGCGGTATGAGGCGGTTTGCGCTGGTAGAGCCTATGTTCAGAGCAGCCGTACCCTGTAATCTTGACGTTTTAATATGATCAAGTCGCGCGTTGCTCCAGTTCCGCTTCATAGGACCAAAGAATAAAACTTAATAGATGTTTTTCTGGAATGCGGATCGATGTGACCCCATCCCCAACCCGCAGAGGAAATGTTATGAATGAGCAGAGCGTCTCCTCAATATTATCGGAGCCCGGGGACATGGCAAACCCCACTTTAATTGCATGTTTATGCTAATATCTACTGGTTCCTGCGATCTTTATTGAAATTATTTATTGAAATACTCAAATTCAGTGCATAGTTGAGAATAAATAAAAGTATTATCTTCCAAATACTATATGAATATAAAAGCCAAGTTGTCTGTAGTTAAATATATGAATTCTATTCAGAAATTATTAAAATGTAATCGAAATTATGCTGTAGCGAAATAATATAATATATTTTGAAATATTAAAGTTATAAGTTCTGAGGCAAAAATATGACGTCACCAATTAACTGGATATAAACCTTCGATCGACCTACAATGTCGTTTTTTCCAAATTAAATATACGCTTGTAGTTAGAACGCAGCGAAAAGAGCACTCAAGTTATGTTGAACCACTTTATCCAGTTAGTGTGTGTTTTATGAAAGTTATTCAGCAGAGTAGCAGGAGCGTTGCTCGTTAATAACTGTACTTGTATAATCCAAGTTAAAGAGAGTAAATGTTATTGCGACGGCAGTGAATTTTTGCTAGAGGCGGCGGGACCAACTGAAGTACCTCTTACGAGTATGTGGCTGGGAAATGTGTGCATAGCGCAAATAGTTGTTTGCTTTGCACATAATATTGCAAAATTCGAAGTAAAAACTTTTTGCATATTATAGTTTCTGGCTGCAAAGCGTACGCACAAGCTACGATAACACGTATTTCGGTATGCTATATCAAGGAAAAACAACAAGATTTAATGGTAAAACGATTTTGTATTTTATTACTCTGGAACGACTCATTCTGCAGCGGTAATTTATCTATACTTACATATTACAATAAAACTCTAACGGGACCGTGTCTGTACATAAAATATTTTTAGAAAATTTTAGCGGTAGTGTAGATAGTTATCGATTTAGAAATCAAAACACCAAGTTTTGAAATTTTTGTTTGTCCGTCAATCCGTCTGTCTGTAGTCGGTGCATGCATCATGCAAAATTTCTGGACGGATTTTGATGAAATTTGGTATGGAGATAGCTGAGTAGGACCTGGGTCAACATCTAGGGTACTTTTTATTCCAGAAAAATATCTCATTTGCACGGGAAAATATAAAAACTGGTTAAAAAGAGAAATACGTAGGTAATAAAAATAATAATAAGGCATTTATTCACCATAATTTGTACAGTAATTAACCTTAAACTATCTGTCAAACTGTATTAAACAATTTGTTGGCAGTAATAGAGCTCTCTTCTTACAATTATTTTAAACTGCCTTTATATATTAATGATACCACTGATATAATATACGGCGCAATCTACTTAGTTAGAGTTAGTTTACATAATTACTTTTTATTTTTGATATTGATAAGTTTTTTAACAAAAAATATTTAACTTTTTATTGAAAGTAGTATTGCGAAACGATTACACCTAGATATTTGAAATATCGTATGTAGGTATATTATTATGTCGTAGAAAACCGCTATGAAGAGATTTTTGGAAATTGCTACGGAAACGGAAATACGGGCGGATTTTAAGAGCCAGGTTTTTTTATATGTGTCATAGGCTACGTTTTAACACTGACCAGTTTAAATAAACTGGTCTGTGGTTTTAAGCAGGACAGTAGTATTTTTTTTTCTGTTTCATAGCTGGTGGTGGTCTATACCCACTTCATTATGACTGTACCCTACTCCTAGCGAATCCCAACTCGCATTTGGTCGGTAGGTATTTAATAAACTGCCGAGAGCGGTAGACGTGGCACTTCCCAGCCAGCCCTTTTGTAGATCTACATCTACACTTATATTATAAAGAGGAAATATTTGATTTTTTGTTTGTTTGTATTGAATAGGCTCCGAAACTACTGCACCGATTTTAAAAATTCTGTCTCCAATGAAAAGATTAGTTTTCTGGGAGTGACATGAGCAATAATTTTCTAACGGGAACGGAACTTAGGTGGATGAAATCGTGGGGAACAGCTACACTTTAATTAGTGTGCACTTACACATACAAGACGAGAAAAAAAAATTCACGCCTTTATCCCCAAGGGCCTTTGCCAAGGGCAGACGTATTTCATTCCTGAAAATACCCACGACTTTTTAGTATATTTTTTGGACCCCTTACCTTGACAGACGGTGAGCCTATCGCCAGGCTGGGTGCTACACATGTTTTTTTTTTATTAATTATGGGCTTGCTCATGACTTCATACATGCCTTAGAATCAATTCTGGGACCTGCGGTTCCTCACGCATGAGATGCCAGCTCACTAATTACACTATCACTGTTCTTATAAAATAATATTATCTTTTATCGAGTGAAAAAGTGAAAATCTTTGAAGAATCTGTTTTTCAAACATTTTTTTATCCGTAGTCCAGTACTAGATCGGTTCGGACTTAGCCGTTCCCAGGTTTCAGTCTGAAACTGAATTTTTTTCAAGTTATAATACGCGTGCTTACATAGGTATTCTAGGAACCTACTGTACTTACAGAAGTAATTGAATAATTTACTTATGCATAATGATATTTTTTCACCGTTCCTCGTAAATTACATTTTAAGTCATTTCAAAATGTTCCCACTTGGTATTTCCACCCTTTCCGCGCCTATTACGAGAGCCCGGAGGTATGTGGGCGAGTAGGTACCCGCAATACCGGCATGGGTGGCGTTGCTAAATAAAATTCCCTTCCCCAGAAAATCCTGGAACGGATTTTGTTCCCTCTAATTACCGCCCATAGAATTAGGACGCCAAAATAACACAAAATGCTTTTTTAAATGTTTTATTTTGGCATTAATTTGGCATGCAATGGCGCGTTAATTCCGCGCAAATAATTTAGATTTTAAATCTAAGTGTAGAGTTTATTAGTAATAACGCAGAACGCCGGATTGTTTTGATTGCATTAGAATTTAAATACTTGGCGGAAGGGTATTGTACCACAGTGTTATATTAGATTAAATTTAAATAAAACACTTATAAGACGGTTCTGTTTGTTTTAACAGTCAACGCAGTAACATAGGTACTCGTAGGTACTAATTGAAAATAGTTTTACTCAATGTTTGTCCAAAGGAGACGTTTCAGGAATGTATGGACTGGGCCTGCACTACGTACCTACACTAGTCTTTTAGATAAATATAAATAAAATACTCGTATCTATAGTTTTAGTCATGATGTTGCTCATATTTGTCTAGTTTCGTTGCACAATAAACTTTAATTTTCATTAAACTGGTAACGTGACGACCGAAAAAAAAATGGCGACCTGACCAGTAAATTGAAAATTGACATGATATTTTGACGTTTATCGAACTAATTCACAATAATATCAAAAAAGGTTTTAAGGAGTTAGAAATAGTATTATTTCAATAGTATTCCATGGATCCTCATTGAAGTAAAATTACTTCTGTGCAAGTTAAATAGCTGGAAATGATGTTTTTAAAATATTTTTCTGATAATAACTAGAGTTTTCTCTTTCTTTTACGCTGGTGTACAATGTGCAGGCCCCAGATGGAACGTCTCCTTTTTATTGCAAATTAAAGAATTCTGTTTATGTTTATTCTCTGCCCATAATAATTCCATCAAGATAGTGTACGGCATTAAATGAAAGATCTTCATGTGCACAATACTAAATATACTTTCAGAGTTTTTGAGTTAATACTATGTACAACTAAGGTAAACGCAGCTATTACCGACCCCCTTAAGCAAGTTTTGAAATTGATTATTAGAATTAAGGGTAGTGGTTGCAAACACACCAGATTTTTTTATTTTATATTTAAATATAGATTGTATATTTTATATTTATATTTTCACTTGTTTATAAATATCATGTTTTCATTGAAAAAATAATCAAAGGATTGTTGAAGTCAATTGTTTCTATCACCGACCCACCCGAAACGCTTTGAAGCTATTACCGATTTTTATGAATCTAACACCGACCGTAAGTAAATAAAGCATACTTTTTTTCACAGAATACCTACCTACACGTTCGATTCTCAAAATAATTATTAATTTGAGCGAAATATCCCTTTCCCAAAATATCCCGTTTCGAAATGTCCCGTTTACTTTTATTTGCTTCTCATTTTTGTACTTGATTCATTATAATAATTATAGTTACTAAAATAATCTGAAAATGGAGATAAACTTGACTTGAAACTTTTTGGCGGGAATCCGAAGAGGGACGTCATGTTTTTTGTATAATTTACATTTTGCTGTGTATTTCGGGTTTTGACTCATCATAATAGTGATAGTTTATTATGTGAAAAGTGTCCGTGAAAGTGTGCAGTGAATAGGAAATTCGATAAAATGCGAGATATGGACATTTTTGGATTGCCTCAAAAAGTCACAATGAAGTCTTCAGTAAAAATGCTATTATTTTACTGTTGATAACCAAGTTAAGGATGTAGAAAGTGTTGAAGACAATGTATTTTTGTGCATGGACTATGAAGCAGAGCCATTTACTCAAGGATATCATTAACTGATGACGAGGCTGCATGGCGTAATGCCTTTGCCTACCCTGTAAGGGGTGAAAAAAAAATGAATAGAACCAACGTGAAATTCATTGTTATGTAGATTTCTTCTTCTAGTGCCCATGCTTCCTAACTAATAGCAGTGAACTTCGGAATGCTTGTGGATTCTTTAAAAGATTGTTTTCACATTTGGACCTCAATAAAAATAAAGGTATTGGTTTCTCGGTGGACATAAATGAAATTTTAGTAATATAAGAAAATAGACTTTAATAGAAATGGTAAATAGAATAACATTCATTAAATCAAATTGAGAACATAGGTCATGTATTATTATCTTGCGCCCCCGGAAACCTGCTGCTTGGCCAGCTAGTGCAAACCATAGTTACCATAGCCTTTCTTTCTAATTGATTAGCCTGCTTAATAGTAATTACTTCTTAAAACAATGTCAATGCTGTTACTTCACAATGCAGTTCCATGTAGTGCCGTTGAAGAAAATTGATCCTATTGTCAATTGTGTTTGACATAGGGGATAACTGAATCACCTGAAACATAAATATTCACTATCAAAATTCAGATATAATTTTGTAAATGTGTAGATGTTAATAAAATAAAAACAAACTGTTTTATTTTCAGCACAGATGTTTTCAAGTTGGGATAGTGGCTGGTGCTTCTACACACATGAATCATGATTTGCTCCACCGTGGCTAGCACTAATACTTTATATCTACTATTTAAGTCAGAGTCACAAACCTGAAAATAAAAGTAAAAAATATTATAAATATATAATTTACATGTTTTGAATAAAAATAATTACACAATTTTATTTCAAAATAACTTTTAAACCCTTTTTTTTATTTGCCAATTTTTTTTACTTCCCAAGTTTAGCGCAGCCGAAGGTGAGGGTTGACTGTCGGAACAAGTTGCAACGACGGTTCCGCACGTGTACTTAATAACTCTTTTTAATACAGTTGCGAAAAAATGAAGCAATTTAATAAAATAATAAAAATACAATAAACTCAACTAACATTTTTGGAAAATCGCGCCAACCGTAAAAGATTAAAAGCAGAGGTTTTTTTTGTTTTCTTCACCCATTCTGGGTAGGCAAAGGGAACTATACATACAGCCAAGTCTTCAGTAGATTTTTTTTATGGATATGAAATGAAAATGAAATTTAATGACATTAAATTAAATTAAATGTAACCTAACTCATTGAATCAAATCATTATATTGAAACAAATTAGTAGCTTTACTTTTAGACATTACATACCGTTAATCAAAAAATACCAACTAATCGGTATAGAATCGGTGATAGCTTCTCTTTGTTGCAATTACCAATTCATATGGATCGTTAATTAGTGTTAAATAAAAAAATGAACAAATCTTTTACCGAGCCACGAAAAATAATCGATATTAATTGTAATATATTTCCCCATCCGTTTTAATACAATAATTTATTGATTTAGTCCTAAACTATAAAAAAATATACCATTTTCATATAAATACGAAGAAAACTCTAAGTAGTTTCTTTCATATCCCACGTCTAAATGTTTAATAATGCGTGACAGTTTATCGCGAAAAAACAAGTTTATAATATAACATGGTGTATGTCGCTAATAGATGCTTATAATTTTAGAATACTTAAGATTGAAATGGTGTTATAAAAACTTGTTTAATTATTATAAGCATTAACGAAAAAGGGAAAAAATAAAGAATAACCTCTCAGCCATTGCCGATCCATGGGTCGGTAATGACTGCACTACTAAAATGCACTGCAGCTATTGCCGTTCTATTTTAATTTCAAAAATACTTTTTAAAATCCCTTATAACACAATAATTTAGTTGCGAAATGTGGAATATACAAATAAAGGAATATATTGAGTTATTCAGAATAAACTTAACGTAAATATTTATATATAAAATATCTTAAGCAAAAAATTCGAGTACTTACCTGAGGAAGTAAGGGTTAGTATGACACGATCGGCGCACTCGCTACGTTCACAGAAACTAACGTATTTGGTCACATTCCCGTGTACCTACGTACACTAACACCAGTAAAATAATTAGGAAACATACAAACATATGTGTATATTATTACTCTCTTGTGACTCAAATCGTTCCAAACCGATAAAAATAAGAATAAGCTGAATGGGTCGGCAATACCTGCAGATTTTCGATGGGTCGTTGATAGCAGCGTTTACCTTACACCGGTTTTTTTATAAATCAGAGGTGTCAATAATAATTGATTTTACTAATACTCTAATAATACCTATAAATGTTCATAGGGCACGGAACCCATGGTTCGCCAGTCCGACTCGGACCAGGCCAGTTTTTTATTATTTAAATTCTTAAGGATTAATGGTGGAGATTGCATATGACTTAGTTTATTTTAAATTTCCCATTTGTAATGATTATGTTGATTAATAAAACTTATTCTTGATTATAATAATAGAGTCTCTATGGATTCTTAAAATAATTAATTGAGTACCTAACTATTATTTGAAAGTAACGGAATAATTTAGCTCGGAATATATTAAAAATCTTTTTGTACAGTTCACAAAGAAAAAAAGCGTGCACATATATATTCACTAAACTCTTGTGTAAACCGATTTTGTTTGTCGTTTAGAGCGAGCGGAGCGTAGCGCTGATATTGCAATTCCCTTCAGCGTCCTTACAGAGTGTCAATATTGCATATTACCTTTTTGTTCAGGCCACCCGAGTGTGTTTAACAGGTCGGCGACAAAATTGTATTAAATTAGAGGTTTAACATGTACCTGCCTACCGCTAAATTGCTTTACATTATAATTTATAACTCTGCTGCACTGCTAAAATAAATGATTGTTTAGTTTTTTCAGCATTACAATATTTTGAGCTTGAAAATATTTTGTTCTGTAGAAGAAGCGAAAGCTAGCAATAATAATGTAAATACTGTAATTTCTTAAAGTTTTCGACATGTTTATCATATTTGAAAAACTAAGGAGTATAAATAGTAGATTGTGTCGTAAGGAAGCAACAATATTTTTACGGTGAGGGCGTTTTTTTATATCACGGCGTTTCACGGGCGTTTTATTATTATTATTATTATTATTATTATTATAAATGATTCAAGGATAGAATCCCGAATAAAGTGAGTGAATCCCGAGTTTTTTCTGACAGTGTGGCACAAACATCGCACGCCATTCAGCCATGTCCGCCTAATGCGGCGAAAAATGGAACCAATGTTTTGTTTAACAAAAGTTTGATGTACCATCAGCAAACGCTAAGCCTGATACATTTCGAAAAATTGTCGCTTGCAAGCTCAAATTTTATTACCCCGACCCTAATTAGAGTTACACAATGAGTAGCCAGCAGCACCGTCTTTTTTTTCTATTGCGATCCATTTATCGACACTAAATGGTCATAAACATTAAAGAACTACTTTTTTGTAATTGTCATTGTTACTATAAGTGAGGGCTTTCTCGCCACGGGATGGGAAAAGATAGCTGCTCGCTAAAATGACACTTAGGTGTATCAGGCAGAACTTTTTTCGATAGTGCTTAGGTCAACTACAGTGGCGCCAACCTTAGATGCAAAATTATTTTGCTTACCTTTTTAGTTAACAAGGTTGAAAAATATTCCTAAAATCATCAAAATACTTACTTTTCTCCCTTTTAATGAGGAGCAAAACGTTACTTTTCGAATAGACGGTATGAGTAATATGCAAATGAATTAGTTTCATATTATGATACCTCATTTGTCCCCTTTGCCTCTTCCCAAAATAAAATAAATGTTTTATTTAGTTTTTTTATCTCGCTTTCCGAAGGACATAGCCAGAGGGGAGGGAGGAGAGGCCTTTTGCTCAGCAAACGGACAAAAATGTATAAGTAAGTAATTTTTTTGTTCATTTTATTTTCCTTTGCTAAGTAAGTAGGTACTTAGTTTTGCAAGCATGAGTTCAAACTATTCCTAATTTGCAGAAGATAGAATTAGTAGTTGCTCTGACATACCGACAGATAAAGGTGCACCATAAGGGTTTCTTTTTTTCACTTTGGTACGAAACCCTAATAACAAGAAACATATCTAAACTCGGTATAGAATGTCACAGACGTCGCAATAAGTACCTAAGTGACAACTCTTTAATGTAGAGCAATGAAAATATGATAATGACACAATGACATAATCGTTCTAACTATATTCTAACTAGCGACCCGCCCCGGCTTCGCACGGGTGCAATGCTAATACTAAAACCTTTTTAATAGATACAGTGATTCAATCACTCTATCTATTAAAAAAACCACATCAAAATCCGTTGCGTAGTTTAAAAGATTATAGGGACAGAGAAAGCGACTTTGTTTTATACTATGTAGTGATAAATTCACAATGGTATTTATACATTTGTATAGGTATTTACTTATTATTATTTGTAGACATAGCAATTATTCGACAGTCCGTCTTATTTGTAGTAGCATAAGAATTAAATCTTTTGGGGAAATTCAAAATGAGCGTGGAATTCTGTGGAAGCCGGAAGCGGTGGCGCAATCGAGGGGAAAAGTAGCTGCGTCGCTTTGACTGGTCATTCGTGCCCCCTCCCCCTAGGCTTTCTGTTTAAAACTTTTCCCGGGAGATTCTTTGACAATCACTACCGCTCTATGACACTTTTACTGATGGTATTTACGCTAATTGCAAACTTTTGGAATAATTAAAATACTTTGTAATTCTTTCTAAAAATTACATTCATAAGTTGAGAGCACGGCCAGCAGGGCAGTACGCGCGGGTCCTGTTTATTCCCGTTACAAATTCCAATGATTAAAATAATGATAATGAATATTGATGCTTGGAACAGGTTACTCCAGCACAGAGCAATACGACATCAAAAACTAATCAAATTATGTAACCTAATTTAGTATAAAGTAACAATTGATTAAAAGAATAATGTGCTTCTTCTCCTCAACAATACGTGAGCAATACCAAGGGGTGGAGTTGAAATGACTTTCAATAAGTGGACTTATAAGTAACTTCTTTGAATAAAACTATTTGACTTTGACTTTGAAAGTTAGTGGAATATATTTTGAGGAGAAACAACTAGACTGACCCAGAGAACAATAACATTTGGCCATGTATTCCCGCAGCAGTTGTAACGTAGAGATTGCTTGCTCAGTGAGTAGGCAGTAGGCATTTAGTAAGCGCCAGCGCGCAACTGAACACGCCAGCCAAGCCACTTTTGAAGGTATTTCAACATAGTGACTGTAAAAATCATATTATCAAGTCAAACTCTGAGAATTTGTTTAGAAATATTTAGTATCTTTAGCTTAGTACAAAAAACAAATGTAAAATATCAATAGTTCAGTCATAACATAGAAAAAACAAAGTAAAAAGGGGTAACTTCGTGATTTTTTTCTATCGAGTGAAGTTCATCAGATCGTGTAACCGAATGCGACTTTGACTAGACTATGTCCTTAAGTTATATTTATCTTTTTTTCAGAATTTTAAATACTATTTTCTGTGTCTCAGATGATTTTAAAAATCACTAAAATCGGTCTCCGCTGGCCCACCCAGCCTTAACCTGTAACAGCCCACTGCCGTAGTGGTGGTCTTTCTGCCCACGGTGGATTGATTCAGTGCAGCACTTTCAATTTTAACATTCGACTACATTTTCCGTACAACTTGTTTTCCGAGTGATAGTAGATTTAAAATAAATAATCTCACACCTTTGATCCCCGAGCGGGTAGGCAGAGGTATTCCATTTCTGCTAATAAAAATACCCGCGTTTCACCAGTATATTCTTTGGAACCCTTAACTTGATAGGTGGTGAGCTCATCGCCGGACCGGGTCTGTTACTCACGTCTCAGATATAATTCTGGGACCTTTTAGTAAAGTACCCCAAAAATATGTTCTTACAAAGCAATTTTCCAACTTTAATAATGGATCAAGTCGTGCTTGTAGCAAAGAAGATCCCGAAACCCGGATTGAGATGTTGACGGATTTGATGGCAAAAGGCGCTGGCTCGTGCGGATTCCAATCTAGCGTCAAACGGGACGGGCGACGCAGTGCAGGCCTCAGGGTTGCCCATTTTACTCGAAGAAAGGACGTCTCCTTATTAAATATAGCTGTTTCTTACAATTTTACGAGTTCTGTTCGCGTGGAAAAATTATGTCCATGTTACTCCCATATAAGTAAGCCTTATATTGGTGAAGGAATTTAAAAAATAGTTTCTTAGCCTATTCATTACAAGCATACCAATATCCGAAAAACCAGCCAAGTGCGAGAAGTATTTTTTTATTGTATGGTGGTACATACAATAAAATAAATCAAACAAAAACTCCAAAAGATCATGTCTTTTGTACAAGTCCCTTTAATTTGTAACTTTGGTTTAATTAAAAATATATATGTTTATTTTATACTTATTAAAAAGCGACTATGGAAATACACTGTACTCTGTAAACATTGACAACAACGCTGACAAACAGTCTAAGGGACGGATGGACAGCGAAGGCTTAGTAATAGTCCCGTTCGCACCCTTTGGGTACGGAAACCCTAAAAAAGAACTAGAAACGTTACAGTATGAAGAATTTACCGTATTATTTTGCCGGATTTTGATGGAAAGCGTAATGAACGTCTCTCTGGAAGCTCTACTTACGTTGTAAGATCTGACGCAGACTGAATGTCGGTGATGACAACCCTAGAGAGCACCCTCTTCTACCTACCCCTCCCCCGCGGACTGCGACGGTTCATTATGCAGCCGCCCACGCCGCGCGCCAATCACATAACGCCGTGATATTGCCGTCTGGCTAGAGATTTCAATGATGTTTGTCGATAATTCCTGCTGGAATCGCATTTGCTTGCATTGCGGGACTGGATCTGAGTTACTAAGGCGATTTACACAATAATAGGGAAGCCTTTTTGACAGCTCCATAGATAACATAATGACGCTTTGAACTTTGACGTGTGTGTTTTTGCTTCGTGCGTGTGGCGTCGCCTTACCGTCAAGTTTGTTTTTGATAATAATATTAACTAATTACTCTCTGACTGACTAACAGATAACAGGTATCCTAAAGCGGAGAGTTTGGAAGCTTGAAAAGACATTGTCCGTGGTTTTGTATTGTATCAGAATCAAATTAAGATTATTTTTTTATTATTTACACATTCCGCGCGGTTCACCCGCGTAAGTCCCGTTACAGTAAGAAAATTATGGCCCATGTTACTCCAAGTAATGTTAGCTTTCGAATGGTGAAAGAATTTTTAAAATCGATTCTGTAGTTTTCGAGTTTATTCGTTACAAACATACAAATCTTTCCTCTTTATAAGTGTTGATTAGTGTAGAAAACCATCCGAAATTCCAAGGCATTGATCGAGCGTGGACTGTATTTTTGTATCTTCTGGTTGTGGTTGATGGCGGATTAAAAGATAAATCAATATTATAGAATTGGACATGCACTATATTTCATGTTACACATTTGAAGGCAAGAATGTTGCCACATTCTAAATTATATACAAACATTTTAGTGTTGCCATATTTGCAACATGCTACGGCCCACAAGGAAACTAAGGTCTTTATTATGAGCCTATAAAATGATAAACAATAAAATAACACATGAACCAAACCCTGCATGAAATACATGTTTAAAAATTAATTATCAATCGGCAATAAACAAATCTTATGTATAGAACGGGTATGAGTATGCTTATTTGGAGTAATTACCTCTACAGCTCTTACTCTACCGTCTTGGCCGGGAAATAACTTTACAATTCTTGCCATTGGCCACATCATAGAAGGTATGTTATCATCTTTGAGAACAACTAAACTACCTAGTTTTACATTACATTTGTCAAACATCCATTTTGGCCTGTTTTGTAAAACATTTAGATAATATTTGTGCCAGGATTTCCAGAAAGACTGCTTCAACTTTGTACACAACCGCCAAAACCTAAGTCTATTTTGTGGTATATCACATACATCTTTCTCTGGGTACATTGTTAGTGAGCTACCTATAATAAAATGTCCGGGCGTTAAATAACAAAAATCGTCATCATGAGGATTTGACGAAAGTGGTAACAATGGCCTGGAGTTAAGTATTGCTTCAATTTCGGTAAGTACAGTATTGAGTTGTTCATAAGTTAATACAGTCTTTTGTAGCACTCGTTTTAAGTGATATTTGGTGCTCTTTACGGCCGCTTCCCAGAGACCACCAAACGTGGGTGAGTAACTAGGGATAAAATGAAAGTTTATGCCTTGCTGCGAGGCAAATTCGTAAACCTGCGCTTGGTGACTCCGTGAAGACTGCAGCGAGTAAAGCTCAACTAATCGGGTCCTCGCACATTTGAAAGTACTTGCATTATCGCAGTGAATTTCCGTGGGCAGCCCTCGTCTCGAAATGAGCCTCCTAAAGCACGCTAGAAATGTGTCGGTAGTTAAATCCGAAGCCAGTTCTAAATGCACGGCTTTCGTAGCAAAGCAAACGAACACGCAGATATAACCTTTTCCTATTACAGATCGTCTAACGCGAGAGAGCTTGATGTCAATTGGACCAGCGAAATCCACTCCGATTTTCTCGAAAGGACGACTGGCCACTGTTACACGGCTAGCCGGCAAGGACCCCATCAGCTGTTTGGCCACTGTGGCCTTTTGCCTGAAACATACAATACACTTATTAATTACTTTTTTAACTTCTAATAAACCATTTATTATCCAAAACCTTTGGTTTAAGTTTGCAAGCAGAAGTTTTGGTCCTGCATGCAATAACCTTTCATGCTCACTTCTGATTAACAAGTTAGTAATAAGAGAGCCCCTGGGCAGTATCACTGGATGCTTTCGATTGTAAACAATTTCGGCGTTATGCAACCTACCACCCACACGCAAAAGCCCTTGTTCATCAAGAAAAGGATGCAAATTAGCTATATTGCCCTTCATATTGTTTCCCTTATTAATGTTTTCAATTTCAGAATGAAAATATTTACATTGCTCATACTTAATTATCAACATAAGCGCATTATTCAATTCAGAACTGCGTAGAAAACCTGTGCTCGACCTTTCATTCTTTTTATTTACATTATTTAAAAATCTTAATATGTATGCGAAGAGTCTGACAATCTTGTGAATATCTGAATAGTTATACAAGCGCGTGAAAATGTACTCTAGTGGATTTATGTTTTGACATACCAGGTTGCTGGAGAGCGTAACGAAAGGCTTCATCTCTGGTACGTCATGAGGGACGTTAACTCGACAGGAAGCAAAATCATACTCACTGTTTTGGAGAAATTGTGGCCCCTGCCACCATAAGTCACAACCTCGCAACTCGTGCGGTCTGACTCCTCTACTTATGAGATCAGCAGGATTGTCCTTTGTATTAACGTATAGCCAAGTCCACTCCGAGGTACTTTGACGAATCACATTTACTCTGTTTCCTACATATGCCTGAAGTTTTGTTGGTTCAGTATTTAGCCATGCAAGAACTATTTTTGAATCGCTAAACAAATACACATTTGCTATATTTACCTTTAGCTTTATAATATCATACGTTTTCACCATCAACTTTGAAAGCAATAGTGCAGCATTCAATTCAAGCCTGGGTACTGTCAAACCCTTCTTTTGCACGGGATTGATGCGTGATTTTGAACAAAGCAAATGTGAACTAGTTTTACCTGAAGTATTGGTGAGACGCAGATATACACAGCACCCGTAGGCTGTCGTGCTAGATGCGTCTGCGAAACCGATCAGCTGTGTTGTGTCTTTATCTGAAAAACTTATGTTCCTCTGTAATAAGATAGGTTCCATTGCAGACAAATCAGCTGTAAATTGTAGCCACTCTTGTACTATATTTGGAGGTGGACTAGCATTCCAATCAATGTTCAGTAACCATAACTTCTGCATTATGGCCTTCGCAGTCACTACAATAGGGCTTACAAAACCCATTGGGTCGTAAAATTTCCATAAGTGACTTAATATATTCCTTTTTGTAACCTTTTCGGGTTTGAATTTTTCTGGAGACGAAATAATGAAATAATCATCCTTTGTATTGACCTGCATCCCTAACGCTTTCATATTGTAGTTATCTTTTTCAAGGTCTAAATTATCAAAATACTGCTCGGTTGGCTGTATCCCAGACAATACTCGTTCATCATTGGAAGCCCATTTGTGAGTGTTGAAACTACCTAGTTTAAGTAAACCGCGGAGCTGGTCTCTGGCTTCTATGGTTGTCTTTAGCTCGTTATTACAGTAGATCACATCGTCAACATAACTATTATTTTTAATTATAGATGAAGCTAGAGGATAATTGTTTTCAAACCTCATGGCTAACTCAAGTAAGCAACGTGTTGACAAAAAGCTAGAGCTTTTTAGACCATACGTGACAGTATCTAATCTTATGCACCGAATGGCTTCCGTGGGATTGTCCCTCCACAGTATATTTTGTAGGGATGAGTATGCAGGATCAACCCTAATGTTACGGAACATACGTCTTATATCGGTAGTGAATGTATATCTTCCTAAGCGAAAAAGCATAATTATATCAAATAAGTTTCTTTGAACCTGTGGTCCATTAAGTTGTAAATCGTTTAAAGATATTTTCTTGTTAGTTTTCATTGAACCATCAAAGACCGTACGTAACTTTGTGGTTTTTCTATTCTCATCAATAACTGCATGATGCGGGAGAAAATAAACCGCTTGTTTATTTAATTCATATGACTCAATGTCAACATAGTGACCGTGATTGAGTGACAGATATTCTTGTACGAAGGATTGATACCTTATGAATAATTCTGGATTTGCATGGAGTTTTTTCTCCAAATTAAAAAATCTTTTTAGAGCGAAATGAAATGACTCTCCTAGGACCTCATTTACTTTTGATAAGGGCAATTTCAATGGCAAAGCCACTTCGAATTGATTATTATTCAATTTTACAGTACTTTGAAAAATATTTTCACAGAGTTCCTGTTCCGAAGTATTTTCAGGGAATATTTCAGGGACCTTTTCATTTGTCCAAAATTGGGAAATCGTGTCGTTGAGACTTAGTTCGCATTTCAATACTACCTTATTACAGCTTTGTTGACACAAGTAATATGGCAACGTACCTCCCACCACATATCCAAAGAGAGTATTAAATAAATGCAAACTGGGCTGTTGTTGGGCTGAGCACTCGTCGACAGGCTTAGAGCCCAGTAAAGATGGACAATTTGCAGGCAGTATCAGGCTTGTTGTCTCGCTTGGCAGCAGCACCTGACAAAATACATCAGCTCCTATTAACATATGCACCTCTCCTGGTATGTTAAATTTTTCATCTGCTAATTTAATATGAGGTGGTATTATGACCTTGGAGATGTCAAATTTATTTTGTGGGAGATCATAAGTGATTTTATCCACCACATGGCATGTAATAGTAGTTTTGAATGGAGTTCTCAAAGAGTATATTTCTAAAGGCGTGCAATATTTTATTTTACTTTTTGCGTTAGATATGCCAATAATGTTTATGTCGCTTTGCTTGGGAGATAAACCTAACAAATTTATAATTTTGGAAGTCACAAACGAAACCTGAGAACCACTGTCCAGTAATGCCTTAATATGATATTCAGTTCCATCACTGCCAATTAACTTTACACGTGCTGTGGGAAGTAAAACATTATTATTAGCATTACTTGTTAAAGTAACAGGTGGTTCAGTTGCAGGAGTATCGCAGTGCAAGAGAGTGTTATGTGCACCCTTGCACTCTGAGCACTTGAAGTGGAACCTGCACCGACCAGAATGTGTGCCTAAACAAACATTGCACAATTTATTGTCTTTTGTGAAAGTTAGTCTGTCCTTCGCAGCTAACATTTGAAACTTTTTGCACAAAAATAGTCTATGTTCTTTGGACTTACAGTAACTGCATGCTGGTACGGTGGCGACATGTGCTGCTATTTTGTTGGTGCTGGTTCCCGAATAAGATTGTTGATGGGTCCGACCCTGGTCGGCGTTCTCCAGTGCTAGAGCTCGCTTGTCCATAAACGCAAGAAAATCCTCAAGACGAGGCTCTGTGTCCTGGTCACGCTCAAGGTGGTACGCTCGTGCTGTATACCCATCTAGTTTCCGGGAAAGAATACACACCAGTATAGAGTCCCAATACTTCACATTTGGCTCATGATTTTTGATTGCAGCAATTTGTTGCCTGACAAATGAAACAAATTCCCTCAAATTACTAGCTGTTGACTTGTTGATACTTCTTAAATCCAAAATGTTACAAATGTGGTCGTTGACGATTTTAAATTTATTATCATATCGATCGTCTAACAATTTTAGTGCCTCACTGTAACTTTCTGCAGTGATTGGCAAATTTTTAATCAAATTGTAGGGTTCATCTTTGAGAAATGAACGCAAGAAGTAAAATTTTTGAATTAAGTCAAGACTGGTATCGTTGTGGATCAATGACTCGAACAGATTAATGAACGGCATGTAATCGGTAAACTTACCGTCGAATGTTTTAATGGAAATTGGTGGTAGAGACATTCTAGTGGATGTGGTTGGTGGATTTGACGGAGTTAGCGCGGCATCCGAATGATTAATGGCTACTTTCATTTGGCTATCGATGTATGTCAATACTTTAAAGTAATCCGTTTCTACCAAATCGACATTTTCGTCGTCGTCAGGGTCTAAGTATAGAATCTCCTGGCAACGACTTTCGTAATCCCGGAAAACGGACACAATACGTTCTCTTTTGGCCACCAATTCGCACACAGGAACTTCGGTTAAATCACCCTTGGCAAAGGAAAGTAATCTTGTGATCGAACCTTTTAAGTAACCGCGACTAGCCCTTTTCTTTTTCAAATCTTCCTCCATTTTCAATTAACCACAATACAATTCGTAAACCACTTATAAATTGCACAACTGGTAGACGTAAGTTTATAAACTAAATATTCTAAAAGGATATATAGATTAAAGTATTAAAAATAAATTACAAGAAAGAAAAAAAACAATGAAATTACAAAAGTAAGACAAAATGGCCGTGCCGATAGAAATCCGGTAATTTTGTCACGTCCTATTTATTGTCATTCTTTTTTCGCACAGTCGCACTCCGCACCGATGATGTCAAAATATTTTGCCTCAGTTACTCAAATGCAATCTGGAATACGTATGAAAGAGATTGCAGACGAGTGAAGAATGACTGAAGGATGACAGAGTGATGTGTTGAATGGTAGTAGTTCTCTTCGTTCTTCTTGTATATGTTGTTGTTCGGTCACTCTTGTGGATTGCTCGCTATATTTTTGCTCCTCACTCGTAGTCACGAAGACTTTCGCGAGCGCGAAGAACGAATCAATCCGATGGCTTCCGAAGTACAAATTTAAATGGCCACGTCTCTACCGTTTTACTAACGAAACGATGCGATGAAACAAAATGGCGTGCTCTTCTTGGTGAAATTTCGTAGCGATGCAATTTTCTTGATTACCAATTATCACACCAAACCAATTTTTTATTATCCTCGAAGGACCATGATCGAGCGTGGACTGTATTTTTGTATCTTCTGGTTGTGGTTGATGGCGGATTAAAAGATAAATCAATATTATAGAATTGGACATGCACTATATTTCATGTTACACATTTGAAGGCAAGAATGTTGCCACATTCTAAATTATATACAAACATTTTAGTGTTGCCATATTTGCAACAGGCATAACTTTGACCGATACAAATATTTTTAGTCCTACATTACATAAATAAATAAGTAGGTAATAATAAAGAGCTCCTTAAATAATGTATATGAGCAATAAGATAGGATTTTTAACTAAGGGGGCTAAGCGATCGAAAAAATATGTATCGAAGTTCGTAATTATTTCAATGCCCACCGGCCCACACCTAGTAGCTATATTATAAAAAAACTGAATGTCTAATATTTTTTTGTTTTCCATATTTATAAAGAAAATTGTCAAGTCTCGAGTAGTCCTGAATTAATTAGTCAATCAAGAGTATTTTCAGTTTTGTGGTTTATTGATTTTATTAAGAAGACGCTTTTATAGGTAATAAAGATGAATTTTTGTATTTTCTATATACATCCATCTAATCTGTAGTAGACCTTTATTATTTAAAATAAAGTTCTGCACACCGGGGGCGGAATACTACCTTCATTAAAAGTCGTTTCACAAAATTAATATTAAACAAATATTTTTAGTCAAGAACTTAATTCAGAAACTGCTAAGTGCCTTTGTAAAGTTTTAATTTATTATTAACGCCTATTCTTGTTTGTTTGCCTTGCTTGACACATTCCATTAGACTTAATAACTTTTACTTAGAAAAGAAATCCGACTTCTGAAAATTCGTAACCTGCCTGATATACAGAGAACGATATTGTAAAGTAATAATATTTAAACGAGAATCCCAAATTCACGATAAATAATAAATACATTCCACACATTATTCCTGAGGGGAACATAATAAGTTTCACTAATGTTTTATTTCTCTCTTAAGGTATGAAATTACCGCCTATATCTGACTAATATTTTTGTTATTTTAAAATCAATGACCTTAGTTCGTCATATTAGAAAAAGTACTATACTACTACTTAGGTAAAGTAATAAAGTTACATAATACATACATAAATAATACATGATAAGAAATACTCCAATATTTTATGGCTTTCTAAAAATTTTAATGTAATTCCCGATCCAGAATACCGGTCCGACGGTACGCATTTGGAACCAGCAACTCTTTGGTGGAGATAGGCTGCTGTTTACGTTTAGCCAATTTTCATGGACGAGTTTTAGTGTGCCTTGTTATCAGAATATTGACTTTTCTAAGTGTTATTCTTATAAAACTACACAATAAAATATATTTTTATCAGTTTTTTTTTATTTATCATCGATAGTTTAGCAATTTTATTGGTAACATCACTACCAATATTACCTGTTTCTAACATAAAGAATAATCCGGGTTCGCTATTGTGTGGCCGGACAACAGATAGGCTAGTCCATAAACCGCCTTGGTGTGGCATATAGGAGTCAGTTCCAAGCATATGTCACTTGCGGAGAGCTCGAGTCTCTATATTTTAAAATGAGATACGATATAAGTAATTTTGTTTTTTTTTTAAAGTAGCAGCTTTTGCTGGCGACTTCATTTCCGTACAGACAGACCCAATTAAAAAAGTACCTACTAGATAACTCGACAATTCATTGGATTACTATACAATGGAGTCATAGCCTTGTTCGAAGTGAGCTCGCCTCTAAAACACGAGGCCTGGGTTCAGACCCAGTTCTTGCTTATGTACCAATGACCCTATCAAAATATTTATTATATTTAAATATTGCTTTTTTGCTTGCTTTGACGATTGATTTTACGGTGAATCAACTTCAGGAAATTTGAGAACAATGAATGCAGTGATAGTGGTTAAAGAGCCCGCTTCTTATTCGTGAGGCTCGGGATCAAATCCTATACCATGCACCAATGAGTTTTTCAAGAAGCTTATGTACATATTTATCACTAGCTCGACGGTGAAGAAAAACATCGTGAGGAAACCTGCAGGCACAGTTAAATTAAAGCAGTACTAATACTGCGGATTTAATCGAAAATGATTAATTACGCTCATAGACCTGAATCTCTCCTTACGCTCCTAGAGCCTTATAATAAGAGCGAGGGTGGTCACAATTGTTTTTTGTAATTTTGTAAAGTTTTCATTATATTTTAATTTTGGTTGCTAGTATACTGAAGTAATCGAATGAAATGAACTAGTTAAAAATATACCTACATTTAAAGGTACAGAAAGTAAGACATTTATTGTTTGAAAAATAGGTACTTTTGTCTTTTGAGATATCTTACTGTACTGCTTTCTTAATAAATTTTGTTGAGTATTTTTTTAAAAGATCGCGTGCGGTCCACTGCGTTTTACGCATTTACATGCAAAATTTAACCACTTCTCTACAACATAATTATTTTTATATCAATAATATCTAATATATATTAATTTCATTAGATTTCAGTATTCTGGATCGAAAATAGAAATATAATGAAAACATTACAATTTTACAAAAAATAAGAGTTATCATCACCCTAATGCTCTAAAGGAGCTTAGGTAATTATCTCCGAAAAAAGCACAGTTGCCTTACTGCTTTAGCCACTAGATTATTTATTTATGGTTCCGTCAAAGGCTATACTCACAGGTACTACTCACTGCTCACGTTTACAGGTGAATGTATTGTTTATCTGTGTGAGTCTCAGCGTATCTGATAAGTTATTTCCGCTACACTGAGACGGCAAGGTATGCCGGAATGGTTTTGACTATAAAATGTATCTAAATAACTTGGCGTATGAATCATAAAAGCAATTAGAAAGTTAGTTTTTTATGTAGGTAGCTAGTAACATCAATAAAATAACTTCCTTTAGGTCTAAGCAAGCAGGACATTACAAAGTTGATGCTAGATCAGGTTTTTTTATATGTTTAGGACTTTTAAAACTTGTATCTTAACATTAAGTAGACTATTAGTAAGATAATCGTGATATTGGAATAAATGATTGAAACATGATTAAAATATAATAGTCGAAAGCTTACACTTAGGGCTGATTTTTCAATCGTCAAATAAATTTTATCTGGAGAATATATTGATGCTGTCACTGTCTGACACGATAGAAAGGAAAAGTGACAGGTGATGTTTATTCTTCAAATAACTTTTATTTGACGATTGAAAAACCAGCCCTTAATATAATTTCAATACTGGATAGTTTAGAAAATCAGTCAATATTTCAATTTATCGCGACGAAAATATGTCTATTGTAAGTATATCCTAAATGTCTACAATTACGATAATGTTCACGGACTGTATGAATATTATTCTCGTTGCTCTAACTAAAGTTTGAGCGCTCATGCATACAGTGTTGTGAAGTTCTTTCGGAAATTGAATAACCCTGCGCTAAACAAATGAACAGTGTTTCCCACAAACTTTATCGTGGCTACTCCGTCCACGGAGCACAAACATAATTATTTCTGCGTCACTTTGTATCCTCATAAGCCTGTATTGGTATTCGGTACTAACGCTGTGGGAGGACGAGAGCAGGGAGGTATCCGAATCTATCGTATATCCGAAATAAAAATCTATCCGTAAACGAATCCGACATAAGTTTCGGATAATTTCGGATAGCGGCGGAGTTAAAATGAGACACGTTATGATAGGTTTTAAATGTTAACTTAGAAATAAATTCAAATAATTATTACCTATTTATGTTTTACTTCTGCAAATCCCGAAAGTAACTAAATAATCCGAAATAATTTTATATCCGTAATCGTATCCGAAACCGGTAAAATTTTATTGATATACCTTAGTCTTATCCTGATCCGAAATTTCATGTACATAGGTACATCCCTGGACAAGAGTGGGAGGTAGTTCACACCGCAGACATTCCAGCTCCGATCGTACACAATTTCCCTTTTAGCTCGGACTCGTCGATGCCGGAATTATCAATGGAATGATCTCACGGGTTGACTGGAACGCTTCTTGTTTATTTATCCTTATTTGGAGGTTTTAGAATACAACTGACTTACTTTCCGATACATTATGTATGTTTGGTTTAATGTGGCCATATTTGACGCAGTTTGTAGGTGAGTATGGGAGAGTTTTATACTTTTAGCTTTATAGGTATGTAGCTGTAGCTCAATAAAGTTAACTATTTTGTACCTACTACTAAAATCTATGGAAACTTTACATACTTAATATTAAAAGTGTTTTTCATGTGACCTTTGTTATTTTGGTCGATACGGTCTGACATTAAAGTGATGTACCTACCTACTCAGGTACGAGAATAATAATGTTACCGTCTATTTTGGGGCTGCCTCTTTATGCAATTACGGTCGATTAATTTACTGTCGGAACTGAGTAAGATAGCGTAGTAAGTTTTTAAGAGAACCAGGTTGTAGTAGAGATAGTTATCAGTGTTCGTTAGGTATGTTGGACACAGAAATGTTTTTGGATAGGGCTAACCTAACGGAATACCTGATTCTCTTCCATCCAAGATACACCCAAAATCTTGAAGAGTTTGACACATTATATCGGGTTATTTTATGAGACGAGAGAAGTTGATGACAGACAAAAAGTGAAGATTAATGCGAGTGTGTTGAATGCGATACACGCCTGACAAAAGAAGTTTAAGATTCAGGTATAAGTACGTTACAAGACAATTTGAAAAAAGGAACACATAGGTTAGATTTACATCACCAGCATCATCACCGATCATCGGCAAATACTAGTCTATTCTGTACAAAACCACATGGATATGCTAGGTCTGTTATATCTGATCTATGTTCAGATATCGATAATCAGGTCAATCAATAATAAGTAATAATGCTTGGTGGAACATTTCCAATTTACCTGCCAACATAAAGGGTAAGAATCTGTGGTCCTAATCCAGATGAAGAGTATTTTGATCGTCATAGGTGTGTATGTAAATTGGAATGTTATTATCAAAGCTGGGCTGTAACGTAGGTAGTACGACTAAACAATGCACACAACAGACGGCTTTGAAGGTTTTCTGTGTGAGACACATCCTGTCTTGTATTGTTTTGTGGTAGTGTGTGTGGATACCAACGTCAACTCATAAGCAACCGTACGCACATACGTGCACGTCGAGACATGTATTAACCTGTCGATCCAACCTTGTTCCTTTGTCGCCCGCTTTATCGCTATGCAAACGAGCTTTTGTAGTGATATCACTGAGTCACAGCAATATGTAAATGTTATATTTTAAAGTGTTATAGGTACTCTACACTATCCATTGCGGATGTGCTTGTCTGTCCCTTATATAATTACGGACGTATAAAATGTATTTTTTTTAGCTTTTGATACTTGTATAAACATTGGGTCGTGGACTATCACCTAGATACTCTTTGTTTCAAATTTATTAACAATAATGAATTGTTTTCTTTAAGTCCTTTATACTTTAGTAAATACCTTCATTCTGAAGGTGATACGAAAGTTTTAGTGGATGAATAAATGGAAAGACTAAATAAATAAATTTTCCATTACTATGTGGGTATAAAATAAACTTCGACTGAGTGAAATTAATTCTGAACAATTACAGGGTTCTAAGCATCTATTTGTTGCTAACAGAGACGGAACTTCTAAAGTAGTACACAAAATAATCTTTACAGCCGTGTGCATCTGGATTGAGGGCCCACTTTTTAAATTATTGCGAAACGAAATGATACTTACAGGGCATTTACTTAAAATTTTGTAAAACCTAAAGCAAAGATTCTTAAATTTCTTAAACGTGAATCAAAAGAGTTATGGTCAAATAGCTTGGGCCCTCAATCCTGACGCCTGCATAAAACGGCATAGTCGAATCTCAGAAAGTACTATCCCTGGGATAATAATTTTTATTCGAGTATTTAGTTAGGAATTTGTTAAATACATTAAGAAATTGTCAAGTCTTAAGAATGCGACAATACAGATTTATGGCGGTTTAGCTTGGGCCCTCAATTCATCAATTTTGATATTGTAGAATCAGCAAAAAATATGAGTTTTTCTAAGGAAAGATATTAATACGACTATAATATATTTGAGTTCCATATCTCGGAAAATTTGTTAAAAAGAAATAACGACAAAAAAGTTAATTGTTAAAAAGTTATTGAAAGTCGTATTTTTTCAAAACGTCTGAACTGAGGGCCCAAGGTTTTTGTCAGTATTGACTAGGCTAAGCCTTCTACACTACCGCACTTTAGGCTAAGTATTTTAACAAATTTTTAACTAAAAGGCTACAAAGCGTCCATTCTTCTAAATGCCGTACTTTAGGAGAAAATTTATTTTCGATGTTTTATATGAGAAAATTCAGTAGGGTGACCATAATGTTTATCGTAAGTATAAACAAGTATTCGTTGTGATCATGTAAGTAGTATTTTGTAAAGCGCAGATACAATATATATAATTATACAACGCGTAACAGAAAAAGCGCAATTCCTCATACACCCCGGTTAGTAAATTAATATAAAAAAAGATGCAATCGAACTTTAGTTGTCCAATTTTCTTAAATATCGTTCTATAATAGTACGATTTCAATAGATAGCATTAAATTCAGCTATGCTAATTCATTTTTCGGAAAAATTTAACACATATTAAAAATAGATGAAATCGAATATGTAGTCGATACTGAACAAACTAATTTCAGGAATTGCACTTATTCTGTTACATATTGTATATAATATATAAAGCTCGATATAATTATATACGATTAGCTGTGCTGTGCCTTCAACTACGTATGCGTGGAAAAATAAAATAAGAAAGTGCCAATAATCAATGAAATTATGTATTGGACGTATTAAAATTATGACCCTGTATATTAACAACTAGCAGTGCCTTGCGGTTTCATCCGCGTAGTTCCCGTTCCTGTGAAAATACGGGAATAAAATATAGCCTTTGTTACTCCCTGATAATGTATCTTTCCATTGGTAAAAGAACTTTTTAAATCGGTTACGTGGTCGAGGCCTGTTCCCGTGGGAAAATTATAGCACATGTTACTCCCAGAAAAGTACGCTTTCCACTGGCAAAAGATTTTTTTGAATCGGTAAAACCGATAGTATCGGAGCCTTTTTAATACAAAAAATCAAAACATTCCTCAATCCAGTATATTCCAGTTCCCTTGGGAATATCAAAAAAATCCTTCATAGCGGTTGTCTACGACATAGAAGACGCCTACATAACATATTAGAAATTGCGGGTGCCCATCGGCGTTGCCTGCGCGGATCCGGTTTATTCCCGTTCCCGTGGGAATTTCCAAAAATCTCTTCATAGCGGTCGACTACGATTTCTTTTTTCACCTGTTTTTATATTTTCCCGTGCGAATGAGATATTTTTCTGGAATAAAAAGTACCCTAGATGTTGACCCGGGTACTCAGTTACATCCATACCAAATTTCATCAAAATCCGTCTAGTAGTTTTTGCGTGATGCGTGCACAACCAGACAGACAGATATAGACAGACAGACAGACAGACACAAATTTAAATAATGTTGTTTTGGTATCTATATCGATAATTATATAGACTCGTTAAAATTTTCAAAAAACATTTCATATACAGCCACGGCCCCGTTAGAGTTTTGTTTTATGTATAACATTTTTACATATTTAGCTTACAAATAAGGGTAACCTTAATTTGTTTTTAACAAGAAAATAAAAATAATATGAAACCCTGACAAAATCTTTATTCTTTTACATTATAATCTGCCAAAACATATGAAATAGTATATATATAATTATATTATACTATCACTAATATGAGTCAAAACCCGAAATACACAGCAAAATGAAAATTAAACAAAAAACATGACGGGGACGCACGTACGTCAGGCGTCAAAAATACGAATACTATGATAACCATTTAAATAACACCCTATAGTAATTATTGGATCACACAAAACGTAATCGCTTCCGACAACAACTTATGAAATATCTTATATGAGGGTACATGCTGATTTGTCTCAAAAAAGTAACAAAATCATATACACCCTACTGAATTTTCTCATATAAAACATCGAAAATAAATTTTCTCCTAAAGTACGGCATTTAGAAGAATGGACGCTTTGTAGCCTTTTAGTTAAAAATTTGTTAAAATACTTAGCCTAAAGTGCGGTAGTGTAGAAGGCTTAGCCTAGTCAATACTGACAAAAACCTTGGGCCCTCAGTTCAGACGTTTTGAAAAAATACGAATTTCAATAACTTTTTAACAATTAACTTTTTTGTCGTTATTTCTTTTTAACAAATTTTCCGAGATATGGAACTCAAATATATTATAGTCGTATTAATATCTTTCCTTAGAAAAACTCATATTTTTTGCTGATTCTACAATATCAAAATTGATGAATTGAGGGCCCAAGCTAAACCGCCATAAATCTGTATTGTCGCATTCTTAAGACTTGACAATTTCTTAATGTATTTAACAAATTCCTAACTAAATACTCGAATAAAAATTATTATCCCAGGGATAGTACTTTCTGAGATTCGACTATGCCGTTTTATGCAGGCGTCAGGATTGAGGGCCCAAGCTATTTGACCATAACTCTTTTGATTCACGTTTAAGAAATTTAAGAATCTTTGCTTTAGGTTTTACAAAATTTTAAGTAAATGCCCTGTAAGTATCATTTCGTTTCGCAATAATTTAAAAAGTGGGCCCTCAATCCAGATGCACACTTTACAGCCACGTTAGGCTTTCTTTTGAACCTTGTTTTAATCGCCAAAAAGACTAGGTAGGTACCTATGCAAAAAAAAGAGGGAAGTAGGTACCTACCCAAGCGCATATTTTTATTTTTAGCATTACATTGTCTCATACGTCTCATTGTCTAGCCAGTAAAGAACATTCTAGAAGTATTGCGTGACATCATTGACATAGTCACACAATAACGTCCTTATCAGGAACAGTTAGACGTCAAGGACTTAACTTCGACACGTTGAAACTTGCTCCTACAAACTGTGTCAATCCGGAGCGCTATTGCATTATGAAAATATTTTTGTCAGTTCACACCGAAATACACGTGAACACCTCATTCAAACAAATACATAATCTTTGTTTACGCCTTTGATAAGTCTACTTTGGCGTTAAACAAACATCACCTGGGGGTTACAATCAAGAACCGTTTCGATGAACACGATCCAAAACCAGACGTAACTCTGAAGTGTAAGGGCTAATTTACAACGTGGAGATGGAAGTACCTAAGCCCCAGCCTCATAGAGTCGCGATATCATTTACGCCAGAAACTTCGCTGCAGACCAATTTACGGGAGAGGCTAGCCCCCAACGTAAACTTGCTGAGTTGGCGAATCAAGGATTCAATTTGATTGACCTATGGCGTGCGAATAAGGTATTAGCTGGAAAAGCAATGTAGCAGGAAATTAAAATTGATTTCAACCTTAAAGTGCTTCATTTAAGTTTTGAGAGGTTTAATTAATCGAGATTTAGATTCAGAAGTAATCTTTCCTAATATGAGGTAAGTATGAAATGGTTTTCGGTAAATATGAGAGCAATATTTTATTTAAATATTATTGTAGAAATTATTAACGTTAATTAAATAGGTACAAAAATAACAATACATGTTTTTAAGCAAATATTTCATTTTCCATTGCTAGAAAAGCAACACTATCTAATTAGATAAATTGGTTTGACTTCAATAAAGGTTATTTTTCTTTCCAGCGGCTCAAATAATCAAAATTGCAATCAGCAATTTTTTTTAGCGCCAAGTTAAAGCGAATTTGTGTTCAAAATTTACTGCCGTTGCCGTGTAAAAAGATAAAGAACAATCACCAGGCCCGAGTAAAAAATGTTTTCGCTGAGGAATGTGTAGTATTTCTACGGCACATTATTAGTTGCCGTCGAGCGACGGCGGGAAGTTCACTTACGTTAAATTTGTGAACTATTCAGCTCCGCTAGCCACGCGTGAACTATTCGCTAAAAATGCACTCTATTTGAACAGCGCTTCTAACTCTTGTGGACACGAGAAGTGCTTTGATGCATTACACGAGATCTCTTCACGAGTGGTTTTTGTGCCGGCCAGAGAATTTTTTCTTCTGATGTTCTTTTTTCATTATACAGATCTGACATTAGGTACAATTCTGACAGTTAGGTGGCCTAATGGACCATTTACACGAGGCCATTCCATGAGTCAATCCAATAATGGTGTAAATAGAGACAGCCCACTGCATTGGATTGTCCTCAAGCCTTTGATGAAGGTCGTTTTATTATGGATTTTCTCAGTGGATTGCGAGGACCATTTACACGAGGCCAATCCTCGTGTAAATGGTCCATATCACAACCTCGCAATCCACAGTGGCTCGCGTGGGAGATCATGGCCTATATTTCCTCATGTGGGAGGAAATACCCTTAGCAGTGGGCAGTTACGGGTTGATGATGATGCTCTTTGTTAAAAAATGTGCCACGCCAAGGCCTTTCACAGGATTTGTATACAATTTGGCACACTGATAGTTTGGAAGAACACAGTTCCTAGGAGAAACGATAACATAAAGTTGAAACGTGAACAGCGAGCTTCAACTGGTTGAAAGTATTGAAAAGCTCCCAATATTTATATTGACTGATTGATTAGAGTACATACTTTGGGAATAAAACTGTTTTTGACTTGGGCGCTTAAATCCCTCACTAAACTCAGGACTCAGTGTTAATTCCCGAGCGAAATCTCTGGGTAAAACTGGGAGTCCTTCGTTACGTTCAGGATTCAATGTCGCGCCCGTGACATAAAACAGAGCGTTATTCCGTTGGTGTATAATCTACTATTTTTCACTGACACGTCGTTCTTAATTAGTAGTATAATCGAAGCGAATGAAACCTTCGTTTAACACTTTGCTCTGCGGCAGATGACTGATGACATGTTTGATTTAGTTTATAATAAAATTTGAACAGGAACAATTTTCTTTTTATTCAAAGTTGATAAAGGGGCCTTGCGAATGCAAAATTTCTTTTATCAACTTCCGCGGAAACGTAACAAAAGCGAGGTGCTGGAGGGGATTAAAGTAGGTACGTGACGTAGGTGGGGATGTTGATTTTGTTTCCCGCGGTTCACAGGCTTTGTTTGGCTAGAGAGTCTCAAACAGACTCGTACTTGTAGATACTATTCAAAACATGAACCCTTTTTATTGCTACAAAATAAATTCTTATTTTATTTTACTCTACTCTACTCTAATCTACTCTACTCTACTCTACTCTACTCTACTCTACTCTACTCTACTCTACATATATACATACATAATCTTACGCCTATTTCACATTGGGGTAAGCAGAGACAGAGACTTAAGAGCCTTTCCTCCATCCTCTCAATATGACCAAACCACCTCAGCATTCCTTTTTCAATCCTCTTCACTATATCTGTCTTTCAAGCCGCAACGCTTTCAAATCACACTATTCTTCACTCTATCTGTCTTTTATTGCTAAAGATATCGAAATGTCTTTCCTAAACCGGTCAAGGTGTGGGTGCACAGGTGCACTATAACAATACGTAGGTACATAACATTATGGATACTAAATAATAATATTGTAAGACTATTTACGCAAGGCCATTTAGTCCCAAACTCGTGAAAGTCCTTATACTTTTTTCTATATTAAACCTACAAGACAGATACAAATACCTACATGAAATTATCAGCTGAGAAATTCGATTGAATGAACGAGAATAGGGGGCTGATTCAAGCGTAAAATAAATTAACGATCGCATAGATAGGTACATACTGGCCTCATAACCCGACAAAATTTGAAACCTAATATTGAAGCTATTTATTTAGTGCAAAATGTTAGCATATTATGTATCTACCTAGAAAGTATATATCATTGGTATCATCTTACTTAATCCTGCAGCGAGGGTGAGTCATCTTTATTTACAAGTTTGGTATTACTTGAGTTGTGCAACACACTCACGAGCTTGCTGATTCACGCGATTACTTCTGGCAAGCGCGAAACCAGGTCAAAAAATTACAGCAAGTATCCTTTCGTTTGTATTAGCACAGACCAGTTTAAATAAAATTGGTATGTAGTATTAGTAACATAACATGCAATTTGTAGAATATACCCAGATTATCCTTATGCGTGAGGACCTTAGCCCAGCAGTGGGCTGCTACAGGCTAATGATGATAATAATGACAGACTGTAATTAATATAAAGAACGAGCTTTTTTGGTCAGCACATTACTTTACTTACCGGAATAGAGATTTACGGAAATGTTACACATTTCGATTTCCTTTAAATGAAATTAGTGTGATTTGTTAACTGATACGGGTATCTAACACACATTAAGTGCAGGAATTAGATTGGCTTGTAACTCATTGACTGTAGCAAACAACAGATGTTAAGCTAGTTGGCATTTGTTGTTTGCCACTCTTGGCTTTTAATGGAACCTGTAAACGATGTCAAACAAAGTATCTGTATATTTGAAATGTCAAACGAATACTTAAAGGCATATAGGTACAATTGTTGGGATGTTGAGTAGCGGTAGTCAATAAAAAAATGCGTTTGATAAATTACCTATATCTGTATTATTTTAATGGTTTTTTAATTTCATCTGCTGAAGGCATACCTATATTATGTCTATAAGTTTTTTAAAAACTTTTGTCTGTCCTGGATTTCTCAATATGGACGGCAGCGGCTTAGGAGCGATTGATTTCAGAGTTAGCTCGCTCACTTTGGTCTGACCAAAGCGAGCCTCAAATTCGTTCGTGATTCTGATGGAATGTTCAAACAAGTCACTTAGTTTTCTACTTAACTTACTGAAGTTATATATAAATGTATCTATTACTTAAAAAAAGTATAAATCCGGTACTGAATTATATGCACGTATTTATCACTAGCTCGATGGTGAAGGAAAATATCTTGTTGAAACCCTCAGGCACTAGAATTTATTCGACGCATGCGTTACATCACCCTGGTCCTATCGATAGTGATAGTAACGATAATGTATCCCTTATTTTTCTTCTGATGCAGTGAACAGCACTGGCAGTAGTTTTATTAGCATTTCCATTCTGGCAGACACGATTCTCCGATGGGCTCACCACCTATCTCGTTAAGGGATCAGCCGAAACCGAATCCGTCATTTTGCGAATCTGACTTTCTGCGAAACGCGAATGGTCAGATAAGCATAATGTCAGAATTCCAACATTTTGCGAATCCGTCATTTTGCGTATCTGACATTTTGCGATGGTTCACGCTGGACGGAAATAGACCTCCCCAAAGCAGTGCCATAATGACCGGTCTTATGCTTCTCGCATCCAGGTGTACTCGCAACATTCACCAGGTCCAGAACTTTTGGACCCCAACCGCCATTCGTTCTAAGAGAATGAGCCCCGCACACTGTCACTTCAGTTTGCATTGCACATTCTTAATGTCGGTTACCTTGGTTTAAGGATCTCCGCATTAAGTAGGTAGTTACTGTTGTATGTGAACATTTTCCAGAAATGGAATACTTTACCTTTGCCGATCCCAGTGGAGATAAGCCGACTGCATATTTTTTATCCGAAATTTACTTTTTTGGGGTAGTACAAGCGCACATTTTACTATACTCGTATAATTAAGCCACAAAACTGTAGTGTCCATTCTAGTTTCCCAGTATCTAATTTGGCAAGTGTGCCATTTACGACTACTCTGGTCCGGACTTAGGCCCGTATGAAATGATCCTCAGGCGACGAAAGTCTGCTAGAGAATGACAAAAAGAGATGCCGCTAAATGAATAGCATTAATCTTTAACTTTCTAAGTGCGCACAATCAGAGTTTCATGCTGGAGAAACGTTCTGAAATATGGGTCATAGAGACCCAGAGCCCTTCAATTGAATTTAAGACTCTCTCTCTCTCTCTCTCTCTCTTCTATGCTATTTTATAAATTAAACAATCAAAAAAGCACTACCATGTGTTATAATTTTTACATAACAATACAAGTTGTTATCCGCGACAGTCCTGCATGGAACTTCGAAAAGTATTATCTATTATATCTTTACCTATGAAATTGCAGATTTTATAACCAGCATTTTTAGATTTAATTATCTGTGGATTGGCGCGCAATTTAAAATTCAAATAAATTTTATTCGAAAGCTGTATGACTCTGATTTAAAATTCAGTCATTTCTTTTTAGATAGTGTTTTGTTTTTGTGAAATGTTGGTAGATTTTTGGAAATTCGTAAAATTTTCGAGTTGAGTTCCTACGTGGAAATACCTTTGCGCAAACAACACGAAACATTAACGACGTGTATGGGCCTAACACTACTTGCATAAACACGGTCCATTAGTGGTTCAATCGTTTTAAATCTGGAAATTTTGAGTCAAAGAACGAGCCTCGCGGTCGGCCAGTAACCACTATCGACAACGATGAATTGAAGGCGATAGTGGAAGCGGATCCAACTCAATCTACGGCTAAGCTTGCTGCGGGGTTCGGAGTTAGTGTCAAAACAACAACTTAGTCAATTTACGCTTTAGGTGTACCCGACGTAAAAGAATCGCTCTTCCCTATTGCTTCTCCACGACAACGCGCGAGCTCACACTTCACGACAGACCATCGCAAAGCTACAAGAGTTACAGCTGGAAGTTCTCCGTCACCCACCGTACTCACCGGACCTTGCTCCAACAGATTACTACTTTTTTTTTAAATTTAGACATATCTTTAAGTGGGAAAAAATTCAACACCCGAGAGGCAGTTCAAAACGCTTTCGCTGACTTCATCGCATTCCGTCCGGCAGTCTTCTACAGTAAAGGGATAAACAAACTTCCATCAAAGTGGCAAAATTGTACCTATAGATAATTTGGGCCAGTACTTTGATTAGCTAAAATAAAAAATTCACAAAAAATATTATATTTTAAAATTTTCATACAAAACGGCAATTTCATAGGTAAAGACCTAAATATAAAATGATAAACTGACTGACTGATTGGTGATATATCAAAGCACAGCCTAAACCGCTGGATCTAGAGACTTGAAATTTTGCACATAGGTACATATAGTTTATACAGTGTCCACTAATAAAGGATTTTGCAAAATTAAACCTCAAAGGGGGTGAAATAAACGTGCGCTAGCGAAGCCCCGGGTAAAAGCTAGTTTAGTCTAATAAAGGTTAGGTATACCTTATGAAACCGTTTTGTACGGAAAGTTTCTAGAAAACCGCATTTTTCATATTGAGGTATTTTTTTCGGCGTTTAAACTTCCAAATCCAGCAAAATGGTATGTGTATGTTAGAAACAATAATTAAGTTTAATCAGAAACATTAGTTTTTCTTTTAATTAAAAAAGAGCTGTCAATAATAAAAAGGTCCATTATAGGATCACCACCTGTCACGTTTAGTGGTGCGAATAATTAGAAAGTAGGTATTTCCAGGACTGGATCACCTCTACCAATTTCCTCGGAGAAAAAGCGCGAGCTGAGATCCGCGCACCGACGCGGTAGGCGGTGAAGCGGATCTCATGTCGCATTGGCCTTTACTAAGTCCGTTGATGCCTAACACACGTAAGTACACCGCCCGACCGCGCGGTCTGGCGGTGCTCTCGCCGCCACCGCGGCACCGCCACTCCGCGCGGACGGCAGCGCGGAGGCGCGGCGCATAGCCGCGCGGATCATCGTGGGAGCAAGCCGTGTTAAAAATGGATTTCGATGTCAAAAGGTTTATTTCGGAGATTGAAAGTCGCTCTGCTATCTGGGACATGAAAAGCACACAATATAGTAATAGATTAGGTACTTAAAATGAAACAATGGAAAGAAATTGTAATCGCGGCGATGCATAGTGCCGTGTGTTAATCGCCTTACGGTTAAAGATGCTCGGGTTCGAATTCTGTCTTACGTACATATTCATCACGTTTTCATCACTGGCTCGACGGTGAAGGAAAACATCGTGAGAAAACCCGCAGGTAACAGAATTAATCCTGCCTGAGGCATGTGTAACAGACCCGGTCCGGCGATTGGCTCACCTATCACGTTTAGGGGTCCACATAATTTCTCGTAAAATGTGGGTATATTATCCAGAAATAGAATACCTCTGCCTACCCCCTCAGGGATAAAAGGCGTGAGAATATTTATTTATTTATTTTTTAAAAAGCATGAGTATATTTTTTTTCACTACTGATATCTGCAAGCATTGTTGACTTAGCCGAAATCCGGGCCTGAGACTACTTACGTAACAAAAGCCAACATACACAAACAAATTAAAAATACCAGGGAAGATTGTACGCACGCACAATCTCTGAAAAGGGCCACGTATGTTTATTTGTAGAGACATTTTTGCTAAAAAGGTTTCTGATGGGGCACATATTTAATCCATATTACTTTGCTGCGAAGCTTTCTGAGGTCGGATAGGAACTCTTGATATGAATAAGTATTTTTCTATATTTATCTGCGACGTGATGATTGTGAGGCTCGAGTGAGAAATTATGGGTCATACTTCGTCATGTGCGAGAAAAGACCCTTGGCTCAACAGTGGGCTTTTACGGGTTGATGATGATGTGATGATGGAGTGTGGCAGTTAAATAGATCGACGATAAAGTTTAATTGATTGACTTCTTTCTTTCTTAATTGATTAATTTCTTCCATCCTTTTTCCATGCAGATGAACTGGAACAAAGCACAGCTATGCATCATAATAAAATAATTTCCAAAAAGTTATAGGACAGAGTGATATATAACTCTATCTAACTTGATTTAAACCCTATATCCGGCTGGCGGATTCAGGCTATGAAAGTAGATTCTGAAACAAGAGGATTGAATTAAACTACAGTACTAAATTTATGTAGGTTTGGTCAAATTTAATAATTATTTTTGTTTATTTACTTAATGTATAAGACGGGTCCAAAGATTTACTGGTGAAACGTGGGTATTTACAGAAATGGAATAACTGTGCTAACAGTTTTTTTACGGGTCTTGCCTGTGGTCCACCTATTGAGTCCACCTGGGTGGACCATGGGCAATTATTTTTACCCATGGACCACCTGGTACTACAAGAAAATCATTATGATTGAAATGTGTTGCCCGTGGTCCACCTTTTTCATTGGATTGCTGGATTAAATTAAATTAAATTAAATTGAATTGAATTGAATTGAATCGAATTGAATCTGGGTTTGCAGCTTCCCTCACAATGTTTTCCTTCACCATCGAGCTAAGGATAAATTATGTACCACATACAAACCACGCATGAGAACTGACCTCACTTCCAACGGCTAGCTGGTATCACGGCTCTTGTTATCTAAATTAACTTACACAGATAAAACCTAATCACTCTTGTCTACAAGGAGTTGTTTCTGCCGTAAGAATTCAACAGTGCCCATAATGTTCCCATATATGTAAATGCAAATGGCCGTCGGAATTTAAGGGCGGGCGCGGGCGAAGTTGGTCCATGCTTTTTAATTTTGCGAATACCACGTGCCACCATTACCGACTTTCCGGTCGGCCGCGATCTCGAATAGGACGCTCTAAAATATTTAGTTATTCAAACGTTAACGTCTTAAGAATTTACTTTCTCGTGGGTAGATGAGGACAATAGATAATCCCATTGTCTCGCAAAAATGTTACCTGACCTGCTATAACAAGTTTTGACAAGGGAAAAACTGTTGAATGAAATTTATGAGTAAAAAGCAACCCAATCAGACCTTGCCAATTTTCATTATGATGTTGAGTGTCCCCTGAAAAGGTTACAAACAGAAGTGCAAACAGTAGTTTCGTATTTATATTTTTGAGTATAATATTAAGATAGTGTAAATGTAGATTATCGATTTGTTAAAGTGTATTCCTGAAATCTTCAATTCAGGACAAAGTTAATTCATGAGTTTATCTGACTGTGCCAAAAGTAAGGTAATGTCTTTATATATTTGTAAGTTGTCGTTAGATTCTTCTCAATCTCAGAAGTGTATTTTATTTCGATTGAACAGGAAAGAGGGTAAAATTTTGAAACTATTACACGCAGTCAGTATTTCTGATGTTTAAATAATGTAATTGCTTTGAGAATCGCCCGTCTTACTATAGTTATGGAGGTAACTAGTTTTTGCCCTCGACTTCCACTATGTGGTAGCCTATGTGTTATTCTTATGTGGGTATAAGCTACGTAACTAAAAACTACTAAACGCATATAAATACATTTAGTAGTTTTTCATTGAAAAAGCAACAAAGATCCATTAATCCTCACAAACTTTCGCGTTTACGAGTATAATATTAGTAGGATAGGTACGCTATATTCACGACTAGACTAGGACAAATATTATCTCTCTTCACAATCGTTGAATCACTAACGGGGTCGGAAGCGCGTGAAGTTTATAAGCACACTCTTTATCAGAGGTGTCAAACTCGATTTTCAATAGGGTCATTTCCAAAATCAAAACCTGGGCAGACTAAAAAATAAAATTATGCAAATGATCACAGATTTTTTTATTTAGGAACCAAGTAAGAGAGATTTTATTAACATGATCATTTTATTACAGCGACAACAAAATATTATATTAAAAGGTGAAGGAAATGATGATGCAAATTATAGTTAGGATCCGGAGACCTTATAACATAAAAATCCGTATAACAAGCGGCTTCAATGAATTTACTGAATTTTATTGTCAAAAATCCGAGTTCACCAACTCTAAACGACCGTTAATATTGTCCAAAACTTAGATAAAAGCAAAAAAGGAAGCTACAGTACTAGCTTCTCGCGCATCCTCTTAAATTAGGTCCAAGGAACCTTATTCGTTGCAGTCTCAAGACAGTACGTGATAGTCGACGACAAGGAAATACACATGTGCTTTTATGAAGTGTGCAAATAGTAGTACAACAAAACATTAAACCCACGGGCACGTGTAGTTGTAATTATGTAGTCCAAATGTCAATGATGCTTTGTATGTACCGTATCTTCCTTATTTGCTTTTATCTAAGGTCCAAAACAATACCATTGCTCATCACCTTTTTTAAGGGTCTTGACAGTCAGACAGACGGACAACGAAGTGATCCTATAAAGGGTGCTTTTTTCCTTTTGACTTACGGAACCCTAAAAAGTTAGTTAGACTCGGGCTATTCCGAACTTACTTTTTATACGTGTTACGTAGTAGGTACGTATCACAAAGGATATATTTTACTACTGCAAAAATACAAATCTCTATAATACTAGTCTACAACTGATAATTATTTATAGTTATGTTATAATAATAAATAAACCTGAAACTAAATACCTTAAGAAATTAATAGTATATTTTATATCGAGGGACTAAACGAAGCCATTATATACCAGAGGTGGTTTGAAACCGAGGGTATATTAAGTTGGCGTTTAGTCTCGAGGTGGAAACTGTACTTTTCACTTTGAGTACGAGAAAAATTGTCAATTTAGTACAAATTTATTTAAAACCCAACAAATTTACACTCGACAAAAATTCAGAAATTTTCGCGGTCAGTTTTTTCTTCTAAACCTGTCAGGCTGTCACAGATTAACAAAGAGATTTATATCTCTTTGCAGGTAAACAATTTAAAACACATGGCACCACCTTCTTCGCGGAAAAACCATGGAACTAAAACTCTTCACATTTTCGCAATGAAGATGGTCCACACTCTACAGATATTTACTGGCTGTTTGAGGTTGTCTTTTTCTCATTAAGGAAATTAAAAAAAAATTACTTTATACTCCCTAGGGACTAAAGTGGTCACTTTAGTCCCGCTTCGTAGGGCTATATTGGCGTACTTGTACAGCAGTGATAGCCCGGACGGTTAAAGAGCCGGCCGAAACTCAGTGAGGCTCGGGTTCGAATCCTGGCGTGTACCAATGAGTTTTTCAAAAACTTACGTACATATTTATCACTAGCTTGACGGTGAAGGAAAACATCGTGAGGAAACCCGCAGGTCTCAGAATTAATTCTGAGACATGTGTTAACAGACCCGGTCCGGCGATGGGCTCACCACCTATCACGTTTAGGGGTCCAATATATCTCGTGAAATGTGGGTATATCCAGTAATGGAATACCTCTGCCTACCCCCTCGAGGACAAAAAAAAAAAAAAAAAAAGGTGTGAGGTTATATATATTTTTTTTTTTTGTAGAGCATGAGAAGTGAAAAAATATATATATTTTACTACTTATATGTTTTAGTAGCTTTTATAACCGCGGCTTCGCTCGCGCTCGTTTATTTCACCCCCGTAGGGATTTAATTTTGCAAAATCCTTTCATATTGAATGCCTACATTGTATAAGCTATCTAGTGCAAAATTTCAAGTCTCTAGACCCAGCGGTATAAGTTGTGCGTTGATATACATATCACTATTCAGTCGGTCAGTTTACCATTTATTTATATAGATATATATGTTTTATTTATGTACAATTTGGCTTATATATGTATATCCTGCAAACAACTATTTTTGTAAAGTATAATAACTATAATTATTATGTAGATTTATAATGTCTTAAAAACTTGTAATTTGCCTCCTACTCCTTAAAGTTAGTTTACATTATCTTTCACTTCCGTTTGGATTTCCTGTACCCATCCCATTCATTAGATGTTATCATAACAAGTTTCGAATCAGTCTTGAGATCGGCTAAATGTTCAATGTGTGTTTTCAAAGATGTTTCTCGTTTCCTCAATATCAATTGAGAATAATATTTTATACAAAATCAGGACGAACGCGCAGTTCTTTTCATTCATAATATTTATTATTCAAAGTCTCATGTTTGGAGCGATATCTTTACGGATCACAGCTTGTTATTTTATGGTAAGCGAGCGGTATACAGTTCTTAGGTAGGTACAACGATTGAAGATGAGATGATTATTTATTTAAGACTTTAGGCGGCCCACTTTCGTTCGTAATTTGTACAAATGGTTGTTTCGGTTTGTTTAAATTAAACTAGCTGGTGCCCAACGGCATTCCCGTGGATATTTAAGAAAAGAAAATTTGGAATATGAGTTTTAAAATAAATAAATATCGGAAACCGAGTGTGCATTGGACAACTCAGCAAACACAGCAATTTGATGAATGGTACTTACAGAATCGTATACGGACGAATAAATAAAAAAAAAACAATATCGTGTGAACAAACAGTATGTAGTAGGCAGAGATATTCCATTCCTGGAAATTCCCACTTTGTATCAGTATATTTTTGGACCCAGACAAACAAGAAAAGTGGTGGAAAATCTTTTTTGTAAAATTACTAGTGGGCCTTTCAGCACTGTTTGACCGGTGCCGTGGGTTTCTCTGGTCTGTGGTTTTTTCTGTTCCCTTTGGTAATGTTTGACTTCTAAATAAAAAAAAAAAAGACGTGTGGCACTCGGGGACTGCCGCGGTAAAGCTATTGCATAGCATTTTGTATCAACAAGACTGCCGAAAGAAACGGGTTGTTCCCAGTCCGCCGATCGGAACTCCGATTGGTAGGGACGAGTGGGAATATTTTTTCCCACTGCTCCGATTGTTTTTATGTTGTTTCAATAACCCCTTTTTTCGCCAAAAGTACAGTCACCAATAAAATAATAAAGTTGACTGTCTTGGTTGGTCTGACTATTTCATTTCATTTGATTCGATTCGATTCGATTCGATTCGACTCGACTCGACTCGACTCGACTCGACTCGACTCGACTCCGACTCCGACTCCGACTCGACTTTCGACTTTCGACTTTCGACTTTCGACTTTCGACTTTCGACTTTCGACTTTCGACTTTCGACTTTCGACTTTCGACTTTCGACTTTCGACTTTCGACTTTCGACTTTCGACTTTCGACTTTCGACTTTCGACTTGCGACTTGCGACTTGCGACTTGCGACTTGCGACTTGCGACTTTCGACTTTCGACTTTCGACTTTCGACTTTCGACTTTCGACTTTCGACTTTCGACTTTCGACTTTCGACTTCGACTTTCGACTTTCGACTTTCGACTTTCGACTTTCGACTTTCGACTTTCGACTTTCGACTTTCGACTTGAACTTTCGACTTTCGACTTTCGACTTTCGACTTTCGACTTTCGACTTTCGACTTTCGACTTTCGACTTTCGACTTTCGACTTTCGACTTTCGACTTTCGACTTTCGACTTTCGACTTTCGACTTTCGACTTTCGACTTTCGACTTTCGACTTTCGACTTTCGACTTTCGACTTTCGTCTTTCGACTTTCGACTTTCGACTTTCGACTTTCGACTTTCGACTTTCGACTTTCGACTTTCGACTTTCGACTTTCGACCTTCGACTTTCGAGTTTCGACTTTCGACTTTCGACTTTCGACTTTCGACTTTCGACTTTCGACTTTCGACTTTCGACTTTCGACTTTCGACTTTCGACTTTCGACTTTCGACTTTCGACTTTCGACTTTCGACTTTCGACTTTCGACTTTCGACTTTCGACTTTCGACTTCGACTTCGACTTCGACTTCGACTTACTTTACTTTACTTTACTTTACTTTACTTCACTTTATTTTATTTTATACAATGCACGGCCTTTAAGCCACACCTCCGTGCCCGTCGGAGTGGGGAGAGCGTGAGGTTTTTTCGTTACGGAATTTCTGGATTCGGTCCCCGCGCTCAAGGCCCGCGATAGAAGCTATGCAATAGCTTAAAAATTAAATGTTTAATAAATATTTTTTATTTTTTTTCGTTACCCTCAACGACTCATCATGGTTTAATTGCACAATCAAAGATACATTATTTTTGACACAAATAGATTAATATCCTTGCAATACACATTTGAATCCGTCCTTTTCAATGTTGTGTAGAATGAAGTACTATAATGTTTCATAATAACACAAGCTGCTCATGTCGCGTACATACGGTTTCCAGACACATTGCTTTTAAACGCTAACTCTATTATAAAGCTCGAAGCCTTATTAGTGAAGCATGCGCCACGCAGCCGGCGCCTCACGCGCCGCGGCTGTCCTGCCACCGATATGAGAACATTTGGTTCTCATATCGGTCGAACAAAGTGAATCTCGAATCAAAACAAAACCATATTACCTACTAATTAATTATTTTAACTAGTGAGCTCTGACGTACCATCTCGGAGTAGTAAATATGTACCTAAGCTAAAGCAGTACGGTAACTTTACGTAACTTAAATAAACATGAAACATAAATTTTTATTTTAACATACGAATATTTCGGCATCCTTCAAATAAAAATAAAATGTAATGTAATATTAAATATAATATTAAATTATTGTAATGTTGTAAAGTCGGTGTACAGACGATAATTTTACGTGATAACGTTATAACGAAACATTGATAAAAATTGCATAGGTACACTGGAAGAGAGATAGATGCGTCACAAGCTGAACGCTTAGGCCGATCGTGCCTCTCTATCGCTTGTTCCTCGCTCTCGCTTGCACGCTGGGCTCAGGCAGAACGTGACAATGAGTTATGCTTTTTCGTGCGTGCAGCCGGCGTTCATCGATTTATAAGACGTTATCACGTCAAAAATACCTATATGTATACATACTGCTTTAGCCTATTTATTTACTGTGTCCTCGATGTGCGCATCCGATTCGCACTTGACCGGTTTTTAGAGAATATTCAATACAACCAGCAGATCTGTAGCTAACGGAACAAATTCGTCTATATTATTTTTTCTCGTTCTTTCAAACAAAGTCAAAAGATAAGCGTTGACAAAACTTTGTTACTGCGCTCATGTTAGCTACACAAGCCTCGGTAGTATAAAGCTCATCTACAAGAGGGTAATATTCTCCCCATATCGATGCGTTCACCCCAGGTGCAGACGCAGCTGACGCCGAATTACGGCACATGACGGGCGGCTGGCAGAGCGTGCCGGCCGCGTGTCGCTATCAGCAGCCATCAATAAAAACTCCATCGCATAATCACTTTTTTTTTGTTTGTTAAATTAAATAAACTGCCAGTCTAGGGAGGTGTTAATTGATTATAGCTATAGTTTATCTCACAGACCGAATTTCTCTTAGTTTATCTATATTATTAATATAATAGATACCATTGTGTGTTTGCTTGTTTGTATGATATGATAACTGATAAGGGAAGTTTCTGGAACTATGGAACTAATTTTTAATATTCTTTATTACTTAAGTTTTTACTTTAAAATCTCAATATTAGTCGAGGAAAATCTCTTCTTAGCTTGGGAAGTATTAAATGTACTTATTGAAAAGTAGAATAGATATTGTATTGGGTACTTTTCAGTGTTTTGAAAGTTAGTTAACTAAGGGAAGAGACGAAGTGAATATTTATTTAATATTTTATTTCTGTTCATCCCTCAGGATAAAACAAAAACGCATTTAATCCACGGAATATTACAAGCTTTTATTTAACTTGCAATTTTATGTTTGTTCGGGTGGAATCTTGCAACTCAATTTTGAAGCAGATACCTTTAAATTGAGCTGAAATTTTATATACACGTTTAGTTTGGATCACAATGCATAATTAGCTATGTGAAGTCATTCTAAATAAAACATGGCGGAAAACCCAAGATGGCGGACTAGTTATTTTTAACTCCAACTATAGGGGTTTCAAATGAAAGGGCTTGCTGAGAATAACTCGAAAAAAGGTTATATTTTTACAAAAGTTTATTTACTTTTGATTTTATTGCAAGAGTATTCCAGTTTGACGTGACTTCACTTCACTACGTCGCCACAGTTAGAAGTTGCAAAGAATTTCGGCTCTATTGGCTGGATTAAATTATTCTGTAAGTGCTTATTTAAATATTTTGAAAATGTGAACGTTTTAGTTTGTTACTCATCAAGAAAAACTGGCTGAACAGATTTGGATGAAATTTTGCACGCAGATTATTACTAAGAAACTTTTTATGCTAAAAATAAATAAATCGGACCCCTAAACTTGAGACGTTCGTGAGCCTATCGCTGGACCGGGGCCCATGGTACTGCTACCCATGCCATAATACGTGTGTCTGTATATATGATAGTATTTATGTAAGAATAGGTGGTTACAGTCAAGAGCACATTAAGCTTTACACTTGTAGTGCGAGTCTGACCTCTTAGGCGATTGTAATAAGAACGTTACAAAATCCAATGTGTCAAGCTCCACGTGCTCTTGACTGTATATTCAACAAAAGTTCCATCTAATACACCTGAGGGTAATTTTTGCGAGCAGCTACCGTTGGAGTACCGCAGAGCGACAAAGTCCTCACTTATAGTGCTACTGCCAATTACGCAAAAAGTTTTTTTTATGTTTATGATATTACTAGCAGCGCCCCGCGGTTTCACCCGCGTAGTTCCCGTTCCCGTGGGAATACGGGGATAAAATATAGCCTATGTGTTATTCTGATGTATAAGCTATATAACTGTAAAGTTTCATCAAAATCCGTTCAGTAGTTTTTGCGTGAAAGAGGAACAAACATACATCCATACATCCAGACATCCATCCAAACAAACTTTCGCATTTATAATATTAGTAGGATAACGATAAAAGTTACAGCTCTAAAAAAATGTGTTATTGGCTTCTGTTTAAGTCTAGTTAGGAGCGGATTACTAAAAGCTGGAACTTTGAAGCGACATTCATCCGAATAAGTATCAGCCGGCACGTTTGTCGATAATAAATTAAGAAGTTTCAATCACTACTTCGTTACTTTTATACCTAGTGTACCGTCTACCTACTCTAGTTCTAATCTCTGTTTCATTCATCCCAAGGTTGACTGGAAGAGATCGTTAAAAGAGATGAAACCGCTCATTATACCAAATTTAATTTTGTTTCTAATGTAGGTAACTACAATAAAGAGTTATTGTATTGTACCTTTTATAATATTTACGAGAACCATTCAGAGTTGCCATTAGAACGTTTATTACGTTAGTGCGTGAAGGTGCTTAATAATTTAGAACCAACCTCTTTAAGTAATCTAGTTTTGATCGGACGATGAGTAAGTAATGACGTGGTTGTTTCCTATAAATTAACATAATGACGTTTCTGTAAATAAATAAGTAGTAAATCCATAAAATTCTATATATCTGACAATGTCGACATTTTAATAAAACCTTATCGTCTATTTATAATTAAATTGTAATCGCATCGGCTTCATTTTGACATAAGTAGACTACTTTGCTTCTTCCGTACGTCTGTCAATACAGCCAGTGAAAGAAGAGCAAGCACTGATCGCGTAACAAATGTCAAATCAAGACGATGAACGATTACAATTATAAATAGACAATGAGACCCCTGCTATTTTTAAATACTTACTTACGCTGTCTAATCATAAATTAATGTTTTTAGAATTCTTGTCTGTGTCTGTCCAAGTTTGCAATGTTTGCCGGGTCACCTACTTGGTATAATAAATATAATTATTGTGATCACGCTTCATCTCAGAGTAGATACACACATCAGGTATGCCATTCATGAAAGTAAATTTTTTCTCAGGTAGGTATTTTTAGGAACACTAAACGTGACTTCTTGGTGCTTGCTTTTACACATACTTACTTACATAAGCTTACCTCTGTTTTCTTCACGATTTTACCATTTACCGTCGTGATAATTATAAATACTCACATACTTATCACATCATTCACTACTCTCTCATTCACTACACCTACTTAACACTAACACACTCTTATAGATCTAATTACATATATACTTAAAACGTTCCTTTTTTATATACTTACTCTTTTGTTTTGTCCAAATTTTATATTTATGTTTCTTTTCTAAGAATTCTAACTTTGTTCTAGAGTCTTTTTGGGAGGGAACTGGGCACTAGAATACAGGTACGCTAAGTAGGAACCTAGTCTAGAACTAGGGTCTCACTGTATTTGTATCAATATTTTATGAACAATAAAGATTATTATTATTATTATTAAATATTTATGTACCTACGCAAGTAAGGTTCTGATAAACTCATTGCCCTCTCCAGGAATAGAAACCGGACCGACGCGCGATGCTGTTCTCAATTAGGTAGGTATATAATTTTAAACACAACCATTTCAATATTGTTACGTATATAGTCCACAAAATATTATTCGACGAATTTCAAATTCGGTAAACATCAATTACATTTTCTATTCATTCTCATTCATCGTCTCGGTGAATGAACCGTCGTGTTCTTTGTACGACACATCCTGTGTTATTGTTGTCTTGTACCTGCCTTCCTCCTCGACCTGCTATTTATAATTAGTCCTGTACCTGACGCCTGTCCCGACGTGATCGTGACAAAAAGATGTGTATCCCATAACAATCGCAGCGGTGTGTGTCGCGGCCGCGCGGCATGGGGTATTGTGCATCTCGCCTATTGAGACCGTCCCTCCACCGCTGTCCCAGGTATTTATGAATGAACGTGCCGGTCTGGCGAGCGCGGTGCTCTGACGCGGCCACAGCCAGGTAGAAAATTACACTTTTGGAATTCTTTCAACAGTTCACGTCGAGTATGGCTACTCAACTCGGCCGCCGAGGAGAAGCCGCAAAGCGGGGCGCGGGGAGCCCCAACGCGCATGCGTCGAGATCTTTTCACTGAGACTATCCCTCCCTCTCAGTTGATTTACAGCCGTCGCGAGTGCCTAACGTGCCGTCATGTGTCGTTCGCCAACTTTCTCGAGCAGTGATGTGATACGATATACTAATGTAGACTCAACATATGATTAGAAATTATCAGATTTTAACTCTTTGTGGTATTATTGTGGAAAAACTGTGGAACAGTGAAAGAAATGAGCTGTGGTGAAAGTTATAATTGAACAAGTCGGATTGACATCAAAATGAGGTGGTTATTAGTGATCGTGAGTGTGATGGCGTGGGAAACAATTTTGGCTGGAATAGCCCCTGCTGGCTCTTGTCCGGCGGTTTGTGCGTGTAAATGGAAAGGTGGCAAGCAGACTGTGGAGTGCGTGAACCGCGCGCTCATCACCGTACCCGAGCCGGTGGACCCCGCCACGCAGGTGCTCGACCTCTCCGGGAACAACCTGCAGATCCTCCCCCAGGAAGCCTTTGCCAAGACTGGTCTAGTCAATCTTCAGAGAGTGTATTTACGAAGTTGCAACATTGGCCAAATACACGAACGGGCTTTTAAGGGCCTAACTAATTTAGTAGAGTTAGATCTATCTCATAATTTACTAACTCAAATACCTTCCAATAGTTTCAAGGACGCTCCGTTCCTAAGAGATCTCACGTTAGCTCAAAATCCTATCTTGAAAGTACACTCAGATGCTTTAAATAATCTCGGCAGTATAGTGAAATTAGATTTGTCTAAATGTGACATAAGAGACATTGCTGCCGATGCATTTAGAAATTTGAAGTCTCTAGAGTCTTTAAAACTGAGTCATAATAAGCTTCGCGACTTGCCCTTAAGTTCATTAGAGAGATTAGAAAAACTGAGAGCCATAGATTTGTCAGACAATCAATGGACTTGTGACTGCCGCCTTCGTGATCTCAAGCTGTGGCTAGAAAAACATAAATTGCTCTCGACACCAGCCTGCTCTGCGCCGACGCGATTAGCCAACAGACCTTTCGTAGAGTTGCCCATCGAAGAATTTGCATGTAAACCAGAAATTTTGCCAGTGAGCCGGCACATTGAAGCTGGAGTGGGAGACAACGCCACAGTTACGTGCAGGACGGAAGCTGTCCCGAGTGCAAATATTAAGTGGTATTGGAATGGGCGATTACTCCAAACTGGAAGTAGCTTGAATTCCCATCAAAATATTTACATATCTGAAGAAGGAGATATCAAAAAGAAATCATATCTTATGGTCACAAATATCCAGGAAACGGATTTGATGGAATTTTATTGTGTGGCAGATAACAAGGGGGGAAGCGCTGAAGCCAATTTCACAGTACATGTTACACAAATGGCTGCTGGAATGGCGTCTTTAGGGGGCGCACAGATAGCAAGTCTGGGGGCCGCCTTGTTCTTAGTTATTGTTGTCGTTTCACTGACGTTACTTATTACGTTTGTGCGTTTCCGCCCCGCGCCAGCTTGCGAAAGCAAAACACCTAATACTATAGACAGAGTCGTATCAGGAAACGAAGTACATCCTGCAGCAACTGACAGACCACACGTCGCTGTGTTGGCCAATAGGCAAGAATCCCCAAACTACAACGATGCCAAATGCAATCCGGTGGTTAAGCCTCCCAGGACGAACGATATCCCTTATACTACCAACCACTACGAAGGGAGAGGAAGCGTGGTGACTGCCGGCGGCCCTGTCGTAGTGTCCCCTACCGTGTCGACCGGCATCGACCCGGACCTTATCAACGACACGAGACCCGAAAGCGTCGTTCGGCCGGGCAGCGGCGAGTACGCTCGCGAGGGCTCCGACTCCTTATATCCGTCTGGGCTCTGGGATCAAATGAAAATGAGTCAGGCAAGCAACTTGGCACGAGCGGTCAGCTCGGCGATTCCTGCGTTTTATAGCGATCGAACGCCAATAATCGAGGACTGCAGCGTGAATGGCTCTCAGGAGGAGTTGGGGTACGCTAGCCGCACGTTTCCGCGGTCGCACGCGGTGGCATCGGCGACCCCGATCGCGGTGCAGGCGGAGGGGCCGTACCCGGCGGACTACGGGCTGCCGGTGGCGGGTGCGAAGACGCTGCGAGTATGGCAGCGTGCACCGCCGGTGCTGCCACCAGTGTCCGCGCTAAAGCGTGTGCTCACCATCACCAGGCCCTCCGCCGAGGAGGGCTACCACGACGGCTGTGCTACTGACGTATAAAAACCCCGCTACATATCTAGAATACATGTCAAATTTGTAAATATCATAATTAGGAACCATTTAATACGTATCGGTGGTATGTGTATTCAGTACCTACAGGTTGTTAGTGTAATATTTTTTGTATTATATAATTTATTTCAATAACTTAAGGGAAGTTAAACTGGATCCGATTGTGATGGGTCCGCGACTGATTAGTGCAGAATGTAAGTGTAAATTATAACGTGATACGGAACGGTTTTGTCTATGATCGCCAAATAATAAATATATGGAGTAATAAATTAATAAAAATATATGTATTATTATCTGGATTGTTAAAACAAGTTAAGATGTTACATGACCTATAATAATAATGAATATGTGTAAGAAACAGACCTAATTACCCAAATAATATTCGATTTCCCCTCCCAAAAGTAATATAAAAGTCTATTATGTTACTAATCTTGTACAATCGGCAACACAACTAGTACATTATCTGTCATGTGTAATATTATTTTTTACTGGGATGATGTATTTTAGTCTGGCACACGTATAAAGACAGGTATTACGAGCTGTGTTGCTGAAGGTACATGACGCACGATGAATGTTATACATTGTAAATTGATATACGTATGTGTTGATTTTATGTTGGAGAGAAATAAGTTTTAGAGTAAAATGAAAATAATAAACAAGGCGATTATGAAATGTGTAATAGCTTTTTTTATTTATCTTTTACACCGAGAAAAGTCTACAATTATAGGTATAGAAAACAAAATACTTTTTCAATACTGTAGGTAGGGTAAAGATACTCCATTACTAGGTACATATTTACTTGAATATTATACTTCTCTTAAAGTAAGAAGACTCCACCTCTTTTGATATTCGTTGCTAACAGCATCTTGCTGATATTAACATCACAAATTCAACGAAATAATTGATGTTCTTTCAATAAATCTTAAAATTCTGGGAATACAGAAAAACATATTTAAATGGTTAGCTTAGTACTCTACACAATTCTGTTAACGTAAAATGGATGCTATGAATTGTGCAATAAGATCATTAAAAGTTTTACCGTTACTGACTTTTCATAAAAACTAGACTGATTTATACTTATTATAATAAAAATGTTAAACTAGCTGATGTTTTTGCATAAGAGATATTGAAGAAAATTATGTGAAGGATACTTCATTTTTTTTAAATATTAGTAGATAAATGGTGGGGGGCGCAATGGACTGGGACGCACCCCTTATAACAGCCATACTAAAGATTAGAAGCCAAAAAAATATTTTTTAGATTTTTTGTCTATCGATCTTGTCTGTATAAACTAAATTACTGCACGATATTGGATACGGTTTTCGCAGTTGTAGATAGTGTTTTTGTTAACTAGGTCAGTACGGGGACGAAGTCACAGACAATAGCTACTGGTGGAATAGTTGTAAAAGTTACTGATATTATTATCTTAAAGTGTAGAAAGAAAGAAAGGTCTTTAGAAAATATTCCTTGTGCATTGTATGTTGACGCTACAAATTTTTTAATAGAACCGGAAATAGAATCGACAATACGTGAACGAGATTAAAGTTATAAGGATTCTTCTTATATATATTATGTACATATAACTAAACTGTAATGGGACGTTATCGATTTCAGTATCAAAGCATACAACTACTTTTTTTATTTTTTGTTTATTTGTCTATCTGTCATACAAGATCTAAGTAATTGAAGGATTTTGTTGAAATTTGGTTTGGTGATAACTTAAATAGGTCAATTTATATGCTAATATTTACTGCGGTAAAATACAAACACTGGCTTAAACCTTTACCCAAATGAAGTTGCAGGTAACAGCTAGTCTATAAATATATACTCACATCTTATACCCGTCTGACTAATCTACTTCTCAAAATGTTTATAAAATTTAACAAAGACGGACGAAATCTAGTTTCAAATAAATGATGGTTAAAACAAACCTGTCGTTTCCCGGTCTATAATTAATTACTAGTTAAAATATACATAAGTACTATAATTTCCCAATACACATAAATATTTAAAAAATACTTACAAAACTTAATATAAAATAAATTTTCTATTATTAGTAAAGCCATGTGAGTCAGTCCACGAATATATTTTAAAGGAATGTCCGATAGTATAATGCATCATGAATAAAAAGTCCTAAGCCATTGTTGGTCGACGGCTTAGCGACAAAAAACCTCAAGCTCACCTCTCAGTCCCACAACCGGACAAAAACCGGTTAACGCATTTCATTTCCGTTCAATTCAGTTTTTTTTTATTAAAAAGATGCTTCAACGGGTTTAATGAAGAGAATTTGAAGCGCTGTGAATCGTGAACGGTTACATGATAACACGAACAACTATACTTATACTGCGTGTAAATAAATGACAACAAAAAGATATAAATCATTAATCTCATTCTGCTGCAGTCGGGTCAAAATGTGATACTGCAGAGATGGAGACGTATTTCACGACAACTCTCACTTCAAAATCTGGCAATACAGGCAAGCAAAGAAAAGAGCTCAAACACCTTCATACGCCCAGAAAACATAACCTACCTGCTAGTGCATTCGGCTAAAAACATACGTACCTGAAAACAACTTACTTGACCTAATTTTTAAATCCTAGCACCCCGAAAATATTATTTTGGTTTCAACTCATGACCAATAACTCTTAGGATTTTTAACCGATGATTCCATGCAAAAAAGACTAGAAAGATTTTGAAGAGGTAAGTATTTTAACTTTTTAAACGACTCCAAAAAAGGAGTTTCTCAATTCGTCACTTATTTTTTTGTATGTTAATCCATATTTCCGTAAAATTTTATATTTTATTTATGGTGGTCCCATATAAGTTTTGTGAAAATCTGATGAACTTCAGGTGGAGAACTGAACTCCTCAACAGACATCAGAAAATCTTTCGCTATTACATAGCGTAATATTAGGTTTAGCAACAGTAGGTAGGTGGGATGTCGAATATGCAATTTTAGTCAAATATATTAAAGTAAAGATGAATTATATTCATACAGCGAGCGTTTGTATATTATTCCGGTACGAGTGGTATGACAGGTACTTTACATACTTACCTCTTAGCGTATTTATAGGATAAAACAATGCCGGCAACAGATTATACGACTAGAATGAAAAAGAAAGAGACAGCTATCTGTTAAAAGTTGCTCTTGAAATACGACTAGGTGCAAAATGCGAACATTCGCTGCTACGATGCGACTAAATAAATTAGACTAATTATCTACATTTGTCGGCCACAGTTTCTACGCTCTAGTAACTTAACTACCTCTTTTTTATATAATATCTTTGTGTTACGTGCTATCCTTAGAAGTCGGTTTGTATTTTTGTTTAAATGTTTTATTATTTCATGTACTTATTGTACTTTAACAGAATTTTATATAAGTATAACTAGCTGCGTTACGCGATTTTACCGTCAAAAGCACTCGGGAATACTGTAGTTTTGTATCAATGAAAGAATGCCAGAATCTATATCTACTAATATAAGTATACAAACTTTAACACAATACAAAATAAACAAACATTCTAAAAACCAACTTCACTTATTCATAATATTGGTATCTAGATAATAATATGAGCCTTGTCGGAAAACAAATAAAAATCCTATTAATATTATAAATCGAAAGTTTGTGAGGATAAATTGATAGATGGATGTTTGTTGCTTTAAAAAAAAAACTACTGAACAGATTTTCATGGAACCTTACAGTGATATACTTTATGGATCAGAATAACACATAGGCTTACTTTGTGTCCCGAAACACTTGCAAAGACGTGGGCACAAAATAGTAATCTATCCTACCATTATAAAGCAGAAAAATTGTGCGGGTTTGTAAGTTGATGGTAATCTCTAGAACTGCCGATTTACTTACTTATTTTACTGATAGGAAGCTATATTATCCCACACTAATTAAGGTATATATGTTATTCTGATAAAAATAGTATTCAGCTCAAAATCTCAAAGGTATATAATAAATATTTTTACAAACCGAAGCGAAGAAAGGGCGGGTCGTGGTCGCCATTCCTGCTAATTTTTAAATGTGACCATTAATTTTTAATTTGTCAATTTTCCACACAGACAGTGTATGATTAGATTCATACATATAATACGTTTTAGCCCGAACTCCGGACAGAGTCACGGGCAAAAGCTAGTAACAAATAAAACAATTGTTGGAATGTTGGTATAAATATTGAGGCCAAGTTGAAGGTTAATTGGTGTATTTTGAACTTAAGCAGGTTCTTAATGTTCGAATTGCCTCATATGAAATTATTTATGATTTACCTTTAGCGAGTAGCTTTATTCGAAGACTTTCCGCCTTCCCCGTAGCTTAGCGGCTTGGCGAGGCTCACTCATTAGGTACTTTATGATTTCCGTACTTGAATTAGTATAAGTATAGCTAATTTATTAAAAGTCCAATATAACGTATTCAAATACTATTTAGACACGACTAGCGACCCGCCCCGGCTTCGCACGGGTGCAATGCTGAATTTTCTTTGCTATAAACCATCCCTGAACCCACTCGAACCTACACAAAAAGTTTCATCAAAATCAGTCCGGCCGATCTCGAGTTAAATCGTCAGGAAGGAAAACACGACTTATTTTTATATAGTAGATTAGGGGTTAGTTTTCTAAGAGTAACATTGCCTATAATTTTCCCGCGGGAACGGGACTTACGCAGGTGTAGATGTATGCATGGATCCCGATTATTCCCGTTCCCGTGGGTATTTACAAAATTCCTTTATTAAGCACTGTCATTTAAGGAATTTTTGTGCAACATTTCATGCTTCCAGACGTGTACCCGTTTTAGCTGTCAGTCCCTTCTTATACCGTCTATAAATAAAATTGAATGAAATGTTTATTTATAGAATAATTGTTTACCGCCTTAACATATTCTTGTATAGATAAAGATCTAAAAGAAATATCTGTTGACACTTTTGTATCGCAGGTTCTCTTTGAAGTTTTAACAAAGGCTTTTCGTAAAAACTTCGTCGGAACTCAACAGCTGGCCAGGAAAAGCTTGTAAGTAACAATACAATCGGTGCGTCATGTTGAGCACTCAACACTTGGAACTGTAAAACACGTTTATCGATTCGGTAATAATTATAAGGTGCCTTTATAAATATGTTATTTCATTCTGGTTACATAAAAAAACTACTACATATAACATTTATAAACGAGAAATTTTGGATGGATGGATGTTTCTTGCTCTTTCTCTCAAAAACTACTGAACGGATTTTAATGAAACGGGCGCAAGACAACAATGCATAAGCTATTGTCTCACATAAATGTTACCTGACCGAATAGAATGGATCTTCATATTACTTATTATTAAACAATAGCTGTTCCGAGCGTTTTCCGTTCCCGTGGGAAAATTATAGGTCATCTTACTCTCAGAAAAGTAAGCTTTCCATTGGTGAAAGAATTTTTAAAATCGGTCTAGTAGTTTTTGAGGTGATTCGTTACAAACATACAAATATTTCCTTTTAATAATAGTGCAGAAGTCTTGATACTTAAAATACATTTCTATGTAACATTTTATTTCAGCAAGTTATCTCGACATTTGAGAAAAAAAACGTAAATTCTGTGACTACGTATGTTGCTCATCGGTTGCTATATGGTGGCCAAAAGTGTACGCTAGAAACTCGCTACTTTAATTGGGTTTGTACCTCGAGGGATTTGACAAGGATAAAAAGTAGCTTCTGGCCTAAGTTGACTGAAATTCCCAGCGAAAATTACCATACAACTACTGTTTAATGTACATTTGTTCCTAGCTTACTTTTGAAGGACTTAATCTACGATGTGCCTACAAACTTACAAAATTGTTATATCTTATGACTAAGGATAGATGGATTGTGTGAAGATTAAGAAAACGCTTACGCTTTGTCCCCGTTAGAGTCGGCAGAGGTATTCCATTCCTTGACATACCCACTTTTCACTAGTGTAATTTTTGGACCCCTAAGTGATAGATGGTCAGCCCATCGCCAGATCGGCGTCACATGGAAGGGCGGAGGTCAATCGGCGGTCAAGGACCTTTATAAATTAACAATGTTCTAGTTCTAGTTGATAAATTATAAATTCAGAAGAGCTAAATTTACTTTACAATATGTCAATGTAGTATACGTCTTCCTAGTCCGGTGATGGGCTTACCACCTATCATGTTGAAATGTCCGGAAAGACTTCTACCTACCTCATCGGCGACAAAAGCATAAGCATATTTTAAATAATTTTAGTAGGGAAATATCGATATCCCAGCTTCTACTGTTACGGGATTAGTATAATGTTACAATAATATAATGGACGAAAGTGGTCGTCTCTATTCTAAAAGAGCTAAAATATTTGTTGAAGCGAATGTCAGTATTTTGGGGACAATCTCCGGATATACCGACCGATATAAAAATTTCTTTCACTAATAGGAATAACTTATCCATCACTGTTGTATCTTTTATTTTGACTTACCTAACCGAAGCGAAATAGGTCGCTAGTTTAAAATATGCTTGCAGCCGTGTGTTTCTCCTGGGATTTCTCTGTGACATAAATAAATAATATATATATATATATATATATATATATATATATATCACGCCTTATATCCCCGAGGGAATAGGCAGAGGTATTCCATTTCTGGATATACCCACTTTTCACGAGAAATTCCTATGACCCCTAAACGTGATAGGTGGTGAGCCCATCGCCAGACCGGGTCTGTTTACACATGTCTTAGAATTAATTCTGGGACCTCCGGGTTTCCTCACGATGTTTTTCCTTCACCGTCGAGCTAGTGATAAATATGTTACGTATATAAGTTTTGAAAAACTCATTGGTACATGCCAGGACTCGAACCCGAGCCTCACTGATTAACATCATGTTATCTGTGACATATTTTTGACTATATTTATATATAGTATATTTGTATTTAGTGAAAAATATGTCACAGATAACATATTCGTATATTCCTGAAACCGTTTCCATCACAAAGTTATTATTTATGCCAAATTTAACGATTGTTATAATGCAAATACTTTTCTAATTAATAGTAGATAGACAAATTAAAAGGTACCTACTGTTTTAATTGATATACAAAAGATAAATTATGTTCAGAACGATCGCCGACGCAGGAAGTGCCCCAGCGCAACGTGGCCGGTCTAATCAGATCACCAACTTAGAGGTGTAGTTTCCAGTTTAGTGTTTTCTACATTTTAATTTAATAGAACTACAAGAAAGTACGTCGAAGGTAGACTTTAGATTCATAAGGCCGTGTTGTAACATTACTGTAGGGTCTAGTCACTGGTGTACAGGTCGTAAAGTTTCCAATATTATGTTGTAGGTACCTATACTTTTTCTGTTTAAGTTTTATTATCTTTTTATAAAGGAAACGTTTCATGAATGTATGGAGACTGGGCCTGAACCATGTGCACTAGTTTCTTTAGATAAATATGGATAAAATAACTATGGTTCTATTAATGATTATTTGTCTAATTTCGTTGCACAATAAACTTTAATTTTCCTTAAACTGGGTGAAATTGGGTGAAAGGAGAGTTAGAAATAGTATTATTTCAATATGATTCCATGAATTATCATTGAAGTACAATTAATTTTGTGCGGGTTAAGTAGATGGCAATGATTTTTTTAAATATTTTTCTGATAATCACTATATTTTTCTCTATCTTTCAGGCTGGTGTACAATGTGCAGGCCCAAGATGGAACGTCTCCTTTTATTCTTTAATTTAAACTGTATATTATTATGTTTGTAGTAAGAAGTCACTGAATAAAACTGATATAATTATTTATTTAATTCTGATCTGTGAGGTAAGAACCCTGACTAGTATGTGTATGTATACATTTATTTATTTGTGTAATCAACAAGAAGTACCTACACTGAATATTTTCATAAGTAGTATTAGTACTACTTATGAAAATAATTATGGTTTGTGTCCACGCAAAAAGTAAAAAAAAAAACTTGTTCACTATTTTTATAAATTGTAAGTAAGTACTTATACGATTAGGTAGGTAGATACAGAACTTATAATTAGACGAGCTTTATATTATAAATATCTGAAGAATAAACGTAGATATCAATTAACTTTATAGCTGCATGTAATGGACACTATTATGATTTAGCCTACGAAAACATTATCTAGTGAAATGTATTTTTACGTAACTGACACGACAGTTACAATCCACGAAAGCAAATCACTAGGTAATTACCGTTAAATGTGGTTACAAATACCAGTCGTTTATAACTGAACCGTTAAAGTATACAATTTCCAGAAAATATAGAGCGTATAGTGTGAAAGCGACTTAACATTATCAACCAACTGAATGGCTTTGCGCTTTCTTCTCATGAAGACTTTCGCTGACAATAATAAAATGTTTTCGCGTAACAATAGGAGCCTACAGCTAGCATCTTGATTGTTCGACTAAATTTTCAACTGCTTTTGAGCCCCAGCCTGTATTTGTTGTCGTAATATTTTTCATTATGCTGTTATTTCTTTTTAAACATTCATTATTCCCCAAATTGTATTCAGCTGCGGTGTTCACGCTTCTCGTGAATATCTAATTAATATGAAATGGTTCTCATTCTTTTGTTGAATAACATTTCATTTCGTAGATTGCATCTTACCTTCTGAATTGCGTATTTCCAATTTTGTAATTTAATTGAATGTGGATGTGAATTGGGATTTTGGAACAGTTTACGGACTAGTGTATACAAATCCGATGATATTATCACACCACTGTAATGATTTGATCATTCTATACTGTGTGTGGATGAGAGTGAAAAGGGAAATACGATGGCAACATTGACAACCACATTAATTGACGTAATTCATTTTAAAGATAGACATGCTATATATACTCTAATTGAACTAAATAAATGTTACGAGGTGGCGAACCTTTTATACTGCAGCTTGTTAACTATAAACCTAGATCGTTTTCAAAGAACTTATATTTCTCCACCGACAAAGGTTTTTTTTGGACCATTCCATCATTTTGGACGTTGGCATGAAATTTATTTTCACAGCACCATTAATAAATGGTCGCAAAAATATGTGTAATTATGTCACATTTTGCTAGATATGAGAGACAATAGGTACTTACTCAATCATGACAATTACTTCCTACCCAAATTATTGTCATATATCTTGAACATATCATTATTACAAATGCATGCAATTTTAATAGTGCACATTGTAATATTTATAATACCACGAATTAATACCCACCTAGTGAAATTATTTCCTACGAAGACTCTCAGTATAGTCCATTATTTATTAGATAAGTTCATAGTATTGTTTAAAAATGTGTTAACTCGTAACTAAGTCATTAAATTTAGTTGACTGCATATATAGTTAGCCCTAGAATAGAAAAAATAGAATAAAATAATAAGCATTTCTTTTTTAAGTTCTATTTGTGAAAACCTATAAATGGCAATATTTACACTCTAAGTTTGGTTATAAAATTTAATGTACCTACCCATATTTGTAAATGTGCTGTTGTTGGTTTTCCTATGAAAATAAAAATAAAATAAAATAATTTCGCCTCATCAAACTATTAACCAGTTTGGGGAATGAATTTTGAAACTTCAATTTGTACATACTTATATGTTAAAAATTATTACTTGAGACCTATATAATAGAAGAAGGAGTAGTTATGACTATTACTCGCACATATAGAAAGAAATGGTGATTGCGAAAAAAATATATAAAACTATATTTTTTGTCCCTACCCACGGGCGAGTATATGAATGAAAAGCAAAAAGGAAGGCATTTCCATGAAAATGCCTGTGGCGGGCTGCTAGCGTGTGCTGCCAATGAAAATTGATTTTGTATTCGAGTTTCAAGTTTCGGCGTACAATTTAAAATGGGTTCCGCGAATCTTAAAATTATGCGTTCTATTGATTTGTTTCCTATTGCAAATGTACAAAAAAATATGGTGTTACTTACCTTGGCTAGTGATTTAAAGAAAATGAACCAAGTGCTAGTCGGACTAACACATAAGGGTTCCGTAACACCGTAGAAATTTAACACTACATATCTACACTTCTACACTAATGTTATAAATAGGAAGGATTTATATTTTGGTATGTTTGTAACGGCGATGGGCTCACCACCTATCACGTTCAGGGGTCCAATCTCATGAAATGTGGGTATATCCAGTAATGGAATACCTCTGCCTACCCCCTCGGGGATAAAAAAAAGGCGTGAGATTATATTATATTATATTATTATTATTTGTAATGTATTTGTTTTTTTTTATTTTATAATGTATTTATATTTTGTACAATTTCTAAATTTTAGTTAAATAAATATAAATTATTATTTGTAACGAATAAACTCAAACTCTACTAGGCCGATTTAAAAAAAAATCACCAATGGAAAGCTACAATATCCGTAAGTAACATAGGCTACACTTTATCCTCTTATTCCCACGGGAACGGAAACTACGCGGCTGAAACCGTATAGAACCGCTTTAACGAATAACGATAAAAGTTTGTTCAGTTATAATACTACCAGTGAAATTATAATAACTTGCGACTTTTACAATAACACTGCGATGTAAATAAATAAACCCCGTGCGGAGCCGCGGTTAGTTAGGCTAGTAAATGATTTTAAAAAAGGCAGTTATATGAAACAGTTCATCATTAGGTATTTGCAAGCTGTAGGAATACGAAAGGGTCTATTGTGGTTGAGACAAATTTATCTGTAGGAATGTAGCAAATAACGTTGTATTATTGGATGTGTGATTGATAATTGGATGGTTGGGTAATTCTATCTCGAATGTTCAGAGGGAGGCTTTTGTGGCAGTGAACTGATGAATGTTTTTCGTTCCGATATATTTTGCCCTAATTTAGCCCGCAAATAGATAATTATATAAAGATTACTTCCATTCTAATATTATCAATACAAAAGTAAATCAACATCATAATATTATCAATATAAAAGTAAGTAACCGGAGGCCCCAATCCCCCCCCCTCCCCCCTCCCACTATTCCCACCTCCTAAGGCCGGCAACGCAGTTGTGACTCTTGAGTTGCAGGTGTCCATGGGCGACGGTAGTCACTTACCATCAGGTTACCCGTCGTCTCGTTTGCCCCCTTTTTCTAATATAAAAAAAAATATCCTTCGGGTGTTATATTTTCACGGCGAAACAGCTGAACTGATCTTGATGAAATAACGGAGAGAGGTGCTATGAGTGACAAACATGCTTATTACAGCCATAGACATAATGGTTGGTTTTCAAAAATGTCCTCGGATGGAAATTGAACCTACGACTGACTCAGAAGGCAATACTGAAACTAAAATAACACCGATCAGCTTTTTATTCAAAGTTATTAATCTATTAGATTTTAAAAAATAGGGGTTGAATTTGTCTTATAAAAATAACATGAAGTTAAATATGATGCCCCTTTTCAGTTATATTTATTTCCGTAGGTAGCTAGGTTTTAATTTTTTTACAACTTATTTGTTTGTCAACCATTTTGATAAAGATGTCGTCATCACTTTTTATTCGTTCATTCGGCCGAAGTATTCCATTTAATTTATGAAAATAACTATGTCTGAAAATTATATTTCTCGCACCACTATACGTGATAGGTTGTGATCCAATTGACGGACCAGAGTGAAATTACAAATTCCTCAAGATGTTTTCCTTCACTGTCAAGCTCGTGATACATATATGTATAGGTACGTAATTATTTGTTAAAATCATTGGTAATTCCCCCCCTTCAGGATTCGAACCCGAGTCTAACACATGACTCACTAATACTAATAGTGTAGTCGTAAGTACACATCTACTAATCAAACTTTCCCAGCCAAGCGGAAAGCTTAATTATTTTGAAAGGGCAGCGGGCACTCTAATCACATTATCGGGCCTTTGCCTGTACTTACCCCAAAGCCCCTGGACTAGACCTAACACCTTCTGGATAGCCGGGAATAACAGGGATAACCTTATCCTAGTGACCGCGGTCAGCTTGGCAGCGCCTTAACGGCAATTAGCACTGCGTCTTGGTCTCTTCTCGGGATCGCCAGTTGTTAGGTAAATCGTGTTTCTTGTCCTGTCAAAAGCAGTTCTCAATTTACAACTTAATCTACATAACTTTAAACCCACCTTTAGACATCCCAATTAGTTTTTCAGTTGTAATACATTTATAGAATAATACCAACAGATTTCTATCACAGACATATTTTCAAAATCGGATCTGCCGTTTCAGAGATAACCTACAAACATACTTGCAACACACCAAATAATTTTACCTCTTTAAATATTAGAATAGATAAAGGTACCTAATATATTTTAAAAAAACATAGGCACATACCTACTTTGTATGATTGAAATACAAGACGTGGATCAGGGCCGAGTACCTACTTAAGGGTTTTTGCTGCTCATAATTTTATTGTATTTGCACAGATTGGTTTGGTATTTTTAAAATCTAAATTATAAGTACATCAATCTGCGTCTAATCCAGAGTCTTTCAAAAATATATTCTGGTCTAACCAAACGGACTTTTTTAAACGATTTTAATTAACTTTTTACTCTCAGTATAGGCTCAATCATCTTTGACTCTTCGACAGCGTCAGATAGTGTTTGGTTACCAGTTAACGCAAAATTTTAGGTTTGAGATTTAAATTGGGAACATGATCAACATTTATTTTTCTATTAAGATTGTTTACCATTGCTAAATAAACCGTAAAGTAACTAAACTTACATTTACTTATATTATAATAACTAGCTGATGCCCGCGACTTCGTCCGCGTGGAATTTGTTATTTCTTTGTGTTTCGAAAATATATCAAGAAGGATAATCTACACTATCTATCTATCTACACTATGTACTCTAATATTATAATGAGGAAAGATTTGTAAGGACCGATTTCAAAAATTCTTTCACCATTAGAATGCTACATTATCCCTGAGTAACATAGGTTATATCTATGATGAAAAAGAAATAGGGATCCTTACTAAAACTTTACTGTACATGCCAGGATTGGAACCCGAGCCTCACGAATGATAAGCGGGGTCTTTAGCCACTGGGCTATCATTGCTATTTATATTTTTGTTATTAAAAACACCCTATAAACAACGCGTCACAGAATAAGCGCAATTCCTCACACAACCCAATAAAAAATGGTGATGCATTCGTACTTTAGTTTTGTCTAACCAAATTTCTTAAATAAAGAGCGATAACAGTACGGTTTCCATAGGTAGCCCTAATTTCAGTTATGCTAATTATTTTTTTCGGAAAAAATTAACACATATTAAAAATAGCTGAAATCAATTAAGTAGTCGATACAGAACAAACTAATTTTAGGAATTGCTCTTATTCTGTTACGTATTGTAAAGCCTAGGACACTCTCTGGTTTATGATTTTCGAATAAGTTCTTGATACCAACGGGTATGCATGTGCTCATGAGGCACAAACAAATTTCCTTAAGGAACCCCGAGTAAATTCTCAAAAAAAAAGGACTTTGTATGGAGAATTTTGAAGAATATTTATCCCAAGTTTGAAGTTGATAGACGCAAAAACCCATACTTCTTTATACCAACTTTAACCCCCTGTTTCATCCCCTGAGAGGGGTTTTTTTTTGGAAAATCCAGAAATACGTGTCTTGTTGTTTGTTTTGAGGATTATTTTAACGAAGCTACGAATTGATACATCCAAAAATGAAGGTTTTCCATACATACCAAACTCAACCTATACTTTCACCCGTTTAGGGGACGATTTTCGAAAAATCTAAAAACACGTGTCTACTTATTTATTTCTAAGAGTATTTGTGCCAAGTTTCAAGTTGAACGGCGTAAAAAACAACACGTCTCCATACAAACCCCAACCCCCTGTTTCACCCTCTGAGGGGGAGTTTTGTGGAAAATCCTGAAATACGTGTCTTGTTGTTTGTTTTGAGGAGTATTTTAACGAAGCTTCGAATTGATGCACCCAAAAATTAAGGTTTTCCATACATACCAAACTCAACCCCTACTTTCACCCCTTTAGGGGCGATTTTTGAAAAATCCAAAAACACGTGTCTACTCATTTATTTCTAAGAGTATTTTTGTCAAGTTTCAAGTTGAAGGACGTAAAAAACAACACGTCTCCATACAAACTCCGTCCCCCTCTTTCACCCCCTTATTTGAAGTTTTTAAAAAAATTAAGAAATAAGTTTCTTGTCGTTTGTTTTATAGAGTATTTTTACAAAGTTTCGAATTGATACACCCAAAAATGAAGGTTTTCCATACAAACGTTCAACCCCTTTTTCACCCCCTTAAGGGTTGAATTTCAAAAAATCCTTTCTTAGTGCTAGTCTACGTCTTCAAAATAATATATGTGAAAAAAAAACTGCTTTCTAGGTGTAAGGGTTTAGGCTGGGCGTTGATGAGTCAGTCAGTCAGGACTTCTCTCTTTATATATATAGAAGATAAATTTAGATTGCGACAAATTTTTCGTGAAAGTTTATTGAGTCCTCTAGGAACCAAGTATACCTACGTATTTCTGTGATGAACGTTGCTCTTTCCTTAACATGTGAACTATTGTCGTGACAAATTTTTTAAAGATTGGGTTAGATTGATTTTATGGGTATAGCTCTGAAAATATAACAGACAGAGTTCCTATACCTTTCTGGAAAATGTATTTTATTTCGGACCCTAAAAACGGTTGCGAGGTCATCGCCGGACCGGGGTGCTGTTACACATGCCTTAGAATCTATTCTGGGTCTGGGCGGGTGGGGTTTCCTCAAAATGTTTTCCTTCATCGTCGAGCTGGTGACAATTATGTACGTAAGTTTCCGAAAAATCATTGATACCCGACCCTCAAGCAGGCTAAGTTTCCGAAAAATCATTGATACCCGACCCTCAAGCAGGCTATGTTTCCGAAAAATCATTGATACCCGACCCTCAAGCAGGCTATGTTTCCAAAAAATCATTGATACCCGACCCTCAAGCAGGCTAAGTTTCCGAAAAATCATTGATACCCGACTCTCAAGCAGGCTATGTTTCCGAAAAATCATTGATACCCGACCCTCAAGCAGGCTATGTTTTCGAAAAATCATTGATACCCGACCCTCAAGCAGGCTAAGTTTCCGAAAAATCATTGATACCCGACTCTCAAGCAGGCTATGTTTCCGAAAAATCATTGATACCCGACCCTCAAGCAGGCTATGTTTCCGAAAAATCATTGATACCCGACCCTCAAGCAGGCTATGCCTACTCCGGGACATAAAGTGTGATATATTATATTTTTGTTTTGCATGTTTGAACTTTCGCTTTACTGGCAGAATCTTTGCTTTTAATTTCTTGCTCGATATTTATTCAAAGGTCAATGTGAGTATAGTATTCCGCTATGTCCACTCTGCCAGTTTTTGATATATTAGTTGATATATTTCGTCCTAAGTATCCACTATATCTGATGATTCGTCAGAGATTTGAAGTGAAGAGAATTAGTAAAAACAAGCTAATGTGATTATTTTAAACTTCTTCTAAGTAATTTAGATATTAAACCTGCAGACAGTTAATCCGCTTTTAAAACGAAATTAGATAGCTTTTGAGAAGTAAATATTTTCTTGGGAGATATATTTTTAAGTCTAATAAGATACTATTTGATTTAAGTTTACCTCTTCTAAACCTTAAATCTATCTTATGTCTAGATATACATATGTAAAAGAAGAAATTGTCTGGTTGACTAATTGGCTGACCCATCGATTAAGGTAGAGACGAAACAGCAGGGCTAGAAGCATATAACATGTTGGACAAACGACGTACGTGAGCAGTACGCATTTTTTGAAATTCCCACGGGAACGGAAACATAACAGGATCCGCTCGGGAAACGCCGCTGGGCACCCGTTAGTAAAACATAAAATGACTATCAAAAATACACAAACACTTACAAAATCATTCATTTTTTTAGGAGCAAACGATACGCTTACTGATGGTAAATGGTCACTGTTGCCCATGGACATCCATGGTCATCGATACATTGCCATCTTTAAGAAATCTTTTTTATTTATTTATGAAGGCCTTCATGTCATAGCGATAAGAGAAATCCATTACGCACCGATACATTGACTCCATCCCACGTCAGTGATACCTCTGAGCGCCTGAAGCGGCATTATCCCAATGAGGGCTACATAAAAAAATAAACTCACACCTTTTTCCCCCGAGGGGTTAGGCAGGAAATACCCACATTTCACCAGTATAATCTTTGAACCCCTTGAAGTGATCGGGTGAGCCCATCACCGGACCGCGCGGGTCTGTTACACATGCCTCAGAATTAATTCGGGGACACCGTCATCACCGTAGAGCTAGTGATAAAAATATTTACGTAAGTTTATGAAAAACTCAGTGGTACCGTCAAGAGCACGTGGACCTTGACACGTTTGAATTTATAACGGTCTTATTACAATCGACTTAGACGTCAGACTTGTAGGTAATACAAGTGTAAAGTTTCGTGTGCTCTTGACTGTACATGCCAGGATTCGAATCCAGGGGGGCTACATGTTTATGCCATTTAGGGTGATTGAGACTATGATACCGTGGGGTCTGGAACTTATCAAACAGCTGTCAGTGCGTTTGGTCGGGTAACCAGAGGGCTGGCAGTTTTCTGTCGAAGTATCAGCCCAACTATCCAGAGGAGGGATGTGGTCAGTCTTCTGGGCACTATCCCACATGGTTTCTATTAGGACGAAATTTTTTATCTGTAAATATGATATTTAAAGGTTTTTTTAAATATAATAAAGAATTGGTTTAATTTTCATGTAATAGATAGCAATAATTGAACATTATCACACTTTGTCTTGTTAATAAAAATAATTTAGATTTATTAGACCGAAATATAATTAAAAATACAATATAAAATTTTAAACTATAGATTAAATACCTCCTCCAAAGCATCACATCGAGGCAGCGTACCCATACAGCTGGCAGCATTGCCCCTTTGAACGGCTATGCAAACTCTTTGACAGAAGTAGCTGCCAGCTCTTGGATCTTGTGTCGCCTCGATGAGACGCTTTGAGAGCTCATTGATAAAAATTTTGGTTTCCGGACCCCACGGGCCCAATAGTAAATTTTAGAAGTTTTCATTTTCACTTCCTATTCATGCGAAACCCTGTGAAGCTGCAGAAAGTGGGTGAAATGCAAATTAAATGCCGGCATGTAAAATATAAATCTCTTCGTGACAATATCAAACAAATTGCGAGCGTTCGACGAGAGAATCATTATGTGCTTTATGTTTCACAAGCGTAAACGGTTGGAAGTGCAAACATGTCGCCCCGTAATCAGACGCGTTGTGGCTCTAGCTCATAAATTTCGAGTGTTTGCTTTTGTATACTGTATTTGTATTTAGTAAAACAATATCAATAAAAATATTTTACGAGAATATAAAATTATAAAAATATGTAGTCTACATTTATTTATTTTCAACTTGTCAAATTTTCTACTTTCGAATTCTCTCGAAATATTAATTGAAATCAAAATTTACAAACAACATTAAAGTTTAAAAATACTCATGCCTCTTTGAGAGGGTAGGCAGAGGTATTCCAATCCTGGATATACCTACTAGAGCCGACAACAGACTCACCATTTGGTCAGATTAAGGGGTTCGTTAAATATTTGGTGAAAAGTGAGTGCTCACAGGAATTAAATTTGGTATTGGTAAAGTGATAATTTGGTATCAACAAGTTTTATCAAAAAACAGTTAAAAAAGCCACAACTTGCTTTGGCATTCAACTATAACAGATTTTTTATTCAGAGCCAAGGTAAAGCGCCCAAAAGGCAACCGCTTCCCCACTCAACTGCTAAACTAATTGTTTTAGCAAAATAATTACCAGCCCCGGGGTCACCAGTAGCTTCTATTAGGAGCGCTGAAATTTTGTAACTTATTTATTTTAATTTGCTATTTTATAATTGCCGTGGGAATAAAGTACTAATTCTGCTTTTGAAAAACGCTTCTATTTTCCAATTAAGTACCTATTTTAATATTTTTTTTATTGTAAGAAAGCTTTTAATATTCTCGGCTGTCTCAGACCAGTCGTCGGTCCATGGCCGTCAGTCCAGTACGTGGCCACGGGAATATCCTTGACAACTGCCCTGGATTATTAAATAGGCTGTATAGGCCGCGGTTTTGGGGTGGCTGTAGTTTAGAGGCGGCTAATTTCAGAGTGAGCTCGCTTATGAACGTAATGCTCAAACAAGTCACTTGCGGATAGATAGTTTTCTACATATGAGTGGTTAGGGGCAGCACAAAGTGAAATGGCCTGTACTTAAGAAAAGTATGAATATAATAAATGCTAGCCAGTAGCTTCCAAGGTCCTGGACAGCGGTGGAACCATCGCAAAATAGTAGGTCCACTAGCTGCCGTACAACACCACGCCGGCACCGTCGCCACCCTATCTGCTGCACCTGAAACAATGGAAAAGGGGTATACTTCCACCCTGGAACCCTGTTATCCCAAGAACACACTGGCCACGGGATTTTTTCCGCGTACCAGTAAATTGCGGAATTACCTCATATCCTGAGATTTTCCTTTTGCACCTTGTTTGCAAAGTTGATAGCGGTGATAGCCTTACGGTTAAAGAGCCTGCTTCACATGATGATAATCAGTGAAGCTCGGGTTCGAATCCTGGCATTTACCAATGAGTTTTTCAAAACTTACGTACATATTTATCACTAGCTCGACGGTAAAGGAAAACATCGTAAGGAACCCCGCAGGTCTCAGCATTAATTCTGAGGCATGTGTAACAGGCCAGGTCCGGCGATGGGCTCACCACCTATCGCGTTTAGGGGTCGAATATTCTATTGAGAAGTGGGTATCTCTAGAAATGGAATACCTCTGCCTACCCCCTCGGGGATAAAAGGCGTGAGATTATTTATTTTTATTATTTTATTTTTTGCAAAGTTGTCAATCCCCTGGTGTTGCAGATGTGAGAGAAGATCACCATTCACTATTAGATACCTAGATTGTCTGTTATTTTGTACTTTATAACAAAAAACAATAATAAAGCCCCATAGGCGTAGGCATTCTTAGTAGCGACTGACCCATGTCCGAAGTCTGTTCACAGATTTTCATATCGGTCGTTCTCTTTCCACAAGAAACGCTTCCCCTCTGCCGGATTATTCACCATAAGGGCAAAACAAGATAGAAATGTTTTATTTTAAATTATATAATTTAATAAAAATATTATATTATTCCAATGGCAATTATCATGGAGACCTCAGGTGAAATACGCTTAAACGGTTCACCTACATTTCGTTATTTGAACGACTCATTATTTAGTCCAAACCCTCAGAAAATATATACCTACGATCTAGATCTCTCTAGAATTAATATTTTTTAAATCGCTATCTCAGTGTAGATAAACTCACAGGATAGTATTTTTTTTTCAAAATACAGCCGCTTCTCTGACAGAAGTTGTCAACACTCACAGTGATTTCATTTGTTAGCACGTGCCTATTATTCCGTTTTCTGGGAAATCATTTTGCACTTTCTTACCATCAGACATGACTGGAGTATTTCCTCTATTATTTATTTACGATGAAATATTTCCTTATGATATAAAAATAAAATAAATTATCCCTCGCCTTTTATCCCCGAGGGGATAGGCAGAGGTAACTATTTCACAAGTATATTCTTTGGACCCCATAACGTGATAGGTGGTGACTTGGTGAGGATATGTAACAGCACTACGGTCCGGCGATGGGCGATGGGATGGACGAACATATTATCTTAGAATTAATTCTGGGACCTACGGGTTTCCCCACGATGTTTTCCTTCGTCGTTGAGCTAGTGATAAATACGAGTAAAAAATCATTGGTACATGTCAAGATTCGAACCCAAACCTCACGAATGCGAAGCGAGCTCTTTAACAACTGGCCATTACTGCCCCTTAATAACATATTACGTACTTCTTCAATAAGTATATTGATTGATGTTCATTTTTCATTCATTTTTATTATGAAATTGAGATACGATACGAGCAGACAAGTCTTAAAGTGAATGGTCATCGTCGCTGACCTTTGAGACTAACATGTACATAATGAGATCAGCAAACAGCAAAAAAGAAACGAGAATGTCGTAAGTAATCTTCAATTCTTGCACAATTATTGTTGAGATGCTCCTATAAGGTTTCGGGGTCCATAAGTATTCAAGTGAAAACTGAGTGCCTGCTTCCCGGAATGGAATTTTATTATTCGGTCAACTCGCTCGGAAATATTTATAATCTGTTAAATAATGGAAATCCTTGTACATAGACAACAAAGATATTTAAATATACTAAGGCATAGAGAGCGGCCGAAGCGAACAAAATCGTAGTCTAAAGCCGGGTACTCAACCAACGAGCCGTAACTGCAACATGGGTGATACAGTAACGAGGTTCTGGTGTGTAGGTATAGGTATATAGTGGGCTCGCACGCAGCAGGTTTGCGAACCACGTACACTCTATATTTTTGGTAACAGTAACTGTTACAGTTGCATACAACTGTAACAGTAACTATTACGGTTCTATGCAACGTTACGGTTTCAGAAATGAGTACGTTGTAAACGTCGGCTCGCTGCAAGCCGCACGGGGCGTGTCGCTCGCGAACCACGTACACACTATGTTTTTTCGGTTACAGTACATGCAACGGTTACGGCTACAGCTCGCTGGTGAGTAGCCGGTTTAAAATTTAACCAAGAGGTAATAAGTCTCGTGTAATACGTCCGAATAACAGCTCGTGTTCGTACTAACTGCCCCCCTAGCCAAGTGGCATTGTACAATCTAATCGAATGTTCTTTTAGATTGATATGTATGGGATTGACATAAGCACTTGAAAACGAGCGCTAACGCTAATGTCAATCATTCTAATGTGTGCTAAAGTGGCATTGCACAATCAATCTAATCTAAGCCACTTGGCTAGGGGGGCTGAGCCGACGACGCTTGAGATCAAAGTTTTTGTATGAAAATATTCGCAACGGCCGCTCTATCTCATATATTTCGATCTCTTTGATAAACAATAAGAAAATATAACATCCTCGTGAATGTCTTTTTAAATCTTTTATTGTAAAACAGCAGTTTGTGTTTAAGTTACGTTATTTTCGTAACTGAAATTGGTTCCGTCTGGCCTCTACCGCCAGTTGTTTTTATTTTCGTTACGTATTATAATGAAGTTTACTTTAGTCGGTCGTAGACAAAATGGGTTATAAAATCAGGCCAAGTGTGAATATGACTACACGTAGGTAGTTAATAATAACAAACGACCTGAATAATGAGCAATGAGGGTGTATTTATAAGTTACAAGGTCGATTATGCATGCTAACGACTGGCACGCCACCTGAGGTGAATCAAAAAGCAAAAATATTTTGTTACAGCCTGTGTATCCTCAAAAATAAGACGGTACGGAATTCCATGTAAGGAAAACAATAGTAGATTATACAACAAGTGAATAAAGCACTGTTTTATGTCACGGGCGCGACATTGAATCCTGAACGTAACGAAGGACTTCCTGAGTTTAGTTAGGGATTTAAGCGCCCAAGACAAAAACAGTATTATTCCTGAGTTATATACTCTACTTTTCCCACCTTATGCGAGACAATAAAATGCAATTGCATGGTAGTAGATTATTGACAATGCCTATGGCATCTACGTTTAATAGACTCTGGAGTCAAAGTACTTTCATCACTCGACATTTTCGATATTCTTTTTGAAATGTTAAAGCTATAAAATGGATACAGCAACTTGTTTCTGCTGGCGTGACCTACTTGATTTAACAAATGAAGATCGTGCGAATCTAGTTGGTCGCGGCTTCGGTTTTCGAAAATCGAGTTGGCCACTACCGTGGTCGCAGGCGGGTGCACCACATTTTGATTAACGAAATTAGACTTTATCGTCATAGCAATAAGGATTATGAAAAGTGAAAATTACATTATTGACCTAGGGTTATAATGAAATTCCATACAACATTATAACCCGGCTAAAGCCAAGGGATATAATGTCTTGCTTTCGGTGAGGTTTATATGATATATAATCCGGCTTTGTCGAGCATGTGGTGTGAAAAAGATATTCTGCCCCCCCCCCCCCCCCTCCCCTCCCTTTCAAGTTCTTTGGACACCATTTTTTCAGACCACATATGTACCTACTGCCATTTCACTTTTTTCTGTAGTAAATATACGATTATCAGTGGCACCAATTGACCTCTAAATGACGTCAGAATGCCGGCTGATCGAGTGATATAGATTAATTCAACTGTCAAATGTTCATCCAAAAATCACTTTATAATCTCCAAAAATAGCTATTATTATAAAGAGGTAAGACTTGTGTGTTCGTTTGTAATTAGTAGGCTCCAAAACTACGGGCGCGATTTAAAAAAACCAATGGAAAGCTTACTTTTCTGGGAGTAACATGGGCTAAAAAATTCCATAGGAACGGGACACGAGACATCTGGGGAACAACTAGGGCTAGAGCACTGAGATAGCATTGAGATACCTACCCAGTTAGTATAAGAGACTATTTATTTAAATTTTGTGTATTATTATATACTAGCGACCCGCCCCGACTTCGCACGGGTGCAATGCTTATACTAAAACCTTTCTCTTGAATCACTCTATCTATTAAAAAAAACCGCATCAAAATCCGTTGCGTAGTTTTAATGATTTAAGCATATCTACATAGGGACATAGGGATATAGGGACAGAGAAAGCGACTTTGTTTTATACTATGTAGTGATTAAATATGTTTAATATTTTTGTGAATTTTTTACACCTCGTTCAATGCTTTACACATTAGGTGTACTTTCAAGACCGAAAACTCAGCGAAGTCTGCGAGCGGTCTCAGCGTAACTTTCCTGATTTCTGTTTGTGATGAGTTTAAAAAAATGTGATTATATGATCCGCGGATACAAACCCATTTTTTGTAATGGGTTTTCACAATGGTTCTATTGTGAGGCAATCTATTAAAAAAAGAAACCAACTTCTAACAAGAACTAAAAAAAGTACTAGTCGCCACTACGATTTTCGAAGGTTCCCCTCGGTTTCTGTGGGTTACCATCATAAGATCCTGGTTTCCTTATCATGGTACCACATAAACAACACATAAAAAAGCGGTCGAATTGAGAAACCTCCTCCTTTTTGAAAGTCGGTTTAAAAATCAGAACAATTATAGAGGACAGTTGTCAAATTTCAGACAAAATTCAAACACTCTAATTGAGCCTCTACATTGTTCTGAGCCTACTACTAACCCAGTTGCCTGCCCAGTAAAAACAATTATTTGCAATTTACCTCACAACTACCTACCTATCCTATTATATTTATGTCAACCTCTCTCTCTCGAAATCTTTAGGCATAATTTAAAAAGAATACTTATTTTGCCATTTAGCTTATGATGGGTATCGTCGAGTTGGGCGGAATTGTATAAAATATCTTACATATTTTATACAACACTCATGTTATGATGACTGAAAGTAAATCTCATTCACAGAGACGGACCGCTACTCTTACCAAGGTTTTATGGGTCTATAAAACTGATTTTAGAACTAGCAGTCGCCCAGCGGCGTTGCTCGCGTGGACCCCGTTTTTCACATTCCCGTGGGAATATACAAAAAAACCTTAGCAGGTGGTGACACCGTATAAGAAACCTGCCAATTTCAAGTTTTTATATGTGATAGTTTTGTGAAGATGTTGTCAGATAATGATTTTTTTTTGGTGTAGGTACTAATGCGTTTTTACAGGAAATACAGTTGAACTTAAAATGTAAAACTGTATTTGTATACAAAATTTCATACCCACGCGATATTGTTAGTTCGTGCCTGGGTTGTGCGGATATCGAGTATACGTCAACACCAACGACGTCGTTTCGTCTTCAAATATAACCTATTTCGACGGCCTGTAGAAAATCGGAGTACGTACGGCTTCTACTTAAGCTTGGATACCGTTACGAGTAGGGAACCCTCCAAAAATTATTGATTTCGTAACAAAAACGAGGGTTGCATGCGGGGTGAATGCCCCTGTCACTGCAGATTCGCCCCGCCATATTGGTTGGGGTTCCGCGTCACTAATGGAGTAGCGACGGCTAAAATATGAGCCCATTCGCCTCCATACGAGTATACCTACAATGAAAAATCTTTGAAGCTCCAGAAATGATTCTAAAGTTAAATCGTGTTCTCGCGTGATATGATAGACTGAAACAAAACAGAATAAAAAACTTGTGGATACAATACAGTTTTATTTATAAAAAATAATGGAATAATGAAATTATTCCTTTCGGATTCACTTAGCTAGAACTTGGCTTGGTTTTTGCTGATGTTATTTGAATTGAAAACCACAGTCAGAAGGCCTAAGTAAATTGCCAAATTAATATTTTGAAAGCCTAAAAAGCCAATAAAGAAAGTACTCTCTTCAAAGTACAATGCTTGTATCTTAGAACTAAAATATTAGCTTCCGACTTTGTTTACGTAATATTTTTATAAATTATAGCATATTATGTGTTAATAATGTTATTCTGATGTATAAGCTGCATTATTACGTAAGATTTCATCAACATCAGTTCAAAAGTTTTTGCGTAAAAGAGCAACATCCATCCATCCATACATTCATCCTCATAACTTTTGCGTTTATTATAGTACATTAGTATTTTTGTTTAGTATCGAAACTATAAGCGTCTTGCCTCCTTATGATAAGTAGTTAGACAAAATCCAAGTAATAAGAAGTATCTACAAGATACGCAGATCCGTTTTACATAAGTCGAATTTTGTAGAATAAGAATGGGATACAGTTGGATAAGAGTACAAGTCGAGTGCAAGCGTTCAGTGAAACGTTTCACATGTAAATGGCGTCGTAATCTGTAGGAGCTTCCAGCGAGCAGACATCGATCGCCGATGGATCCCGGCTCAACTCGAAAATTTCCCTTCTGTTATAAACGTATTCTCCACTCGGAAACAACAAACTGTAAACTGGCAACTTCCAGATACATTTTTATCTTTTGAAAAGCAAATTGTTTTTTTATTACTTACAGATGAAATCTTAGAATCTGAGTGGAATTCTTTCTTTCGTCGAACAGTCTTTATCATCGATTCATTATCATCAGTTTTCAGTAACATGTAAGGAAATATAATAAGCCATACTTTTCTACGAAATGTAAATATTGATTCATCAGTTTAGCTAAATAAACTGTGCCGTAATCCAAGCTATATTTTCAAACTTTTTATGCAACACTGTGACATGTTCTAAATCAGACACCGAAACTGATAAATAACAGGTGAACGTGAGACCTGTCCGAATACGTATATTTATCGTCCGTCACATTGAGTTGTGAAGTTTTTCAACCTGATTTTTTTAGGGTCCATTTTTGATGGGATAGATGACTAAATAACTATATAAACGACAATGCAGCAGATTTCCTCCAGCACAGCGCAATACGACAGCGAAAAATAACCAAATTATGTAATTTAATATAGTAAGTATGAATTGATTATAACTTCTTAAGCCTATAAAATAAAACACAATTGATTTTTAATTGTTACGGTGGGCATGGAACCGCGCGGTGCTCGACGAAATAATTAATGTGTTGAGAAGTTTCAGCCCCCTAGCCGAGTGGCATTGTACAATCTAATCGAATGTTCTTTTAGATTGACATGTATGGGATTGACATAAGAAAATTATTGGATTTAACACAAAACAATTCTAAAAAATAAAACAAGCTTACTATATAAGGACGTCATGGTAAAAAATAAGTATCACTAGTATAATGGAAGGGTATTTCCTCCCCGGGGTCTAATTATAGCAAATTATTAAAATGTACTGTGATGAAAGTGGAAAATTATGTAATAGTGACGAAAATGGAACAGTTTATTTGTGTGACAAAATTGGAATACTTAACTCGAATTTGCGATATTATGTTTTATGCATAGCTGTGCACGTTTGATTCCCTCAGGTCAGTTCACGTACCTACTCTGTTTCAGTCGATTGAAGCTTCCTGTCCCCTATCCCGTCCCGTAACGGAATGCAGTCAAAATAGGATTAGGGGAAAGTGGGGTAATTGGGAACACCTAACTTGAACCACTCAAAAGTAATGAAAGAAAGTCCCAAATATAACAAACTTTTATTGCAACATTAACGTTACTTATCTAGCTACAAAAAAACTAAATCATATTTCTTGGAAATAATCTTTTTAATCAAAAAATTTAAGAAATTCAAAAACATTGTCGTTCTTATTTACCCGATACCGTGTGGGGTAATTGAGATCAGTCCGCGGGGGAAATAGGAACGAATGGGGTAATTGTGACCGACATAACTAAATCATTATTAATACTACAATTACTTTGTTTTGCAGAAATAAACTTTACTAGATTGACCCGAGGTGTATTTATCATGTGCCCAGTTAATACAAATGGCGCACACAAGCCTATCTTCTATAGGTGGAAATTCATATTTTTTGCTGCAGCAGAATATGCAGTAATACTCCTCTTTATTTTCATTTTCTATTAAGATCCTCTTCAAATTTCTGACTCCTTTCCCCTTCACTTGTCTCTTCGTTTTTTTATAACTTAAATAGATTTGTTTTTGGCACTGACTTCTGATAGCTGCTGGACTACACGTCAGCTATTTACTCTTAACATCGTGTATTGCATGGCGAAGATCTTCAATTTCACATCTTAGTGTGATTTTTCTTTTGTTATGTCTAGAATGTTTACGATGCCTAGGCATCTTAAACAATTTCTAATGTTGGGACATTTTTACAGGATCAATCAATTACCTAATAGGGGCAATTAGGAACGTTCATATTTACCCTCCTGACACCGTTCCTAATTACCCGAAATAGGCAACTCAAATGAAAATGGCCGTTACTCATAATATTATCTTTGATGAGATTTAAAGCTATATGAAATTAATAAACAGATATTAAATGTAAGATATTAACAATATATCACTTCTCTAAACTCAAAAATATGCTTATCATAGTAATTCCTACATTCTAAAAAAATTATAACGAAAATTCGTATAATGTTGTCTCACTCACTGTCACGGGATGCGCGCTTCTTCTCACTTACACTTCTACGGGCGTACTAAGAAACCACAAGCGCGTCTACTTAAACGTGTGTGGGCAGTGTAGTGCGGGGGGAAGTATTAGATATTCAACTGTTCCTAATTTCCCGCCGTTCTCAATTACCCCACCTTCCCCTATCTTATTGTCCTTAGATCGCCCATGGGTTGCTGATGTTTGACTGGATTAGTTTGAGTGTAATCCTATTTCAACTATTGTACGTCTATATCTATACATAAGTTTAATAAAACTTTAACGAGATCGTGTTTGTACATGAAATACGGTTAGATTTTTTAATAGTATCTACACTAGTCATCGATTTTGATATTGAAACACCAAAGGAGACGTTCCATCTTGGGCTTGCACATTGTACACCAGCGTGAAATATAGAGAAAATTCTAGTGATTATCAGAAAAAACATAAAAAAAATCATATTATATATATTTAACTTGCACAAAGGTAATTAAACTTCAATGGATCCACATGGAATCATATTGAAATAATACTATTTCTAGCTTCTTAAGCCCAATTTCCAAGTTATTGTGAATTACTCCCACAAACATCAAAATAATGTCAATTGTCATTTACGGGTCAGGTCGCAATATTTTTTTTTGGTCGCCGCTATACTAGTTCAATAAAAATTAAAGTTTATTGTACAACAAAACTAGACAAATATGAGGAAAATCATGAATAAAACTATAGTTATTTTATTTATATTTATCTAAAAAACTGGTGTACATGGTGCAGGCCTAGTCTCCATACATTCATGAAACGTCTCCTTTTGAAATTTTTGTCTTTCCGTTTGTGCACTACTACTGGACGAAATTTGATGAAACAAGTTTCATTTATTATCCCGACACCAAGTTCTGGGGATAACTGAGCAACTGGGTCAACATAGTACTTTTTACTACAGCAAAATATATCATTCCTACGGGAAAATATAAAAACTGGTTAAAAAGAGAAATTGTATTTTCCGAGCGATGACACCTAGAAACTTGAAATATTGTATGTAGGTATATGTTAAAGGCAACCGCTATGAAGGGAATTGTAGAAATCACCACGGGAACGGGAATAAACTGGATCCGCACTGGCAGCACTACTGGGCACCAGCTAGTAAAAAAATAAGAAGGGTAAAAGGGTCATGCACCAATGAGTTTTTCAATAGCTCCATGGTGAACGAATACAGCAAAGGCTTGTGTAGCAATACCCCGATCCGACGATGGGCTTACCTGTTACTTTTAAGTGTACGAAAAATATAACACTGGCGATCTGTTGGTAAGCCTACCTCCACGTGGATAATAATAATAATAATATTTTTGTTTAGGTTTAAGTAAATAAATATCTTATTATCATATGCGCAAATAAAGGTGTTGTCAAAGAGATTTAATAAATCTCTTTGGGTGTTGTCCATGCTAAGAGTAGATATGACTCAAAAGGCGAACCACCAACTGAACCAGCGAGCCCATCAATACTTTGGGCAAAAATTTGAATTTCGATTGAAACCGAATTAAATATTCGGCGAGTTTCGATGAATGTTTGATTGAGCCTCCCTTTAGAAGTTTCTAGAGGTCCCTCACCGCAAGCTCTATCCTTCGAATGGAAGGCAAACAACAAGTGTATAATCTGCCTTTAGAGACTAAATAATCCGACCTGTGGTTCGGAAGGATTAAGCCACAAGTGTGTAATCGGTACCTACTCGTACCTACACGATGAATATTTAATACCGATTAACGCAGAGAGATCTATATTACGTATTTTATTTATATAAAACAAGCGATACTTTGGGTTAGTTAGTAATCTACACTAATATTATAAAGAGGAAACAATTGTTTTTTTTTGTTTGTAATGGATAAGCTACGAAACTACTGGACCGATTTTAAAAATTCTTTCAGCGCATTGGTGAAATCTGAAATGTTTACTTTTCTGAAAGTAACATGTACAATAACTTTTTCGGGAATGGTAGGTGCACAGGTGTTTACACGGGTGCTTTCGGTATTTAAATTCAATTTTAAAGTAAGGCTTATAAAATGTGTTTATTTCTATGTATTTATGTTATTTCCAAACTATAAATGCAGGTATGAGTAGGTACTTTTACCATTCGAGCGTCAAAAGCTCCGGAAAGACAAGGTCAATAGTTATCTAATTTTTGATACCTGACTAGATAAGCCGCACAAAATCATAGATGTTTTAATATTAATTTCGTTCTTATAAACATGAGTAGTAAGTATCTAAATAGATATTCAGCTACGGTCAATATTGAGATTAATGATGAGTTGACCAGTTATCGCTCTTATTGGAAATGTGCAATTTCATGTAATGAAGCTTAATTAAACTCGGACATAAAGAGGATTATTTTCTCATTACGTGTGACATGTCACGAGCCAAACGAGAGATAATTACTACTACGATATGATATTATAATATCTTTCGCAGTGTTATTGTATCCATTTATTTTACTATAATCTCACGCCTTTTTTATCCCCGAGGGGGTAGGCAGAGGTATTCCATTACTGGATATACCCACATTTCACGAGATATATTGGACCCCTAAACGTGATAGGTGGTGAGCCCATCGCCGGACCGGGTCTGTTTACACATGTCTCAGAATTAATTCTGAGACTTGCGGGTTTCCTCACGATGTTTTCCTTCACCGTCGAGCTAGTGATAAATATGTACCTACGTAAGTTTTTGAAAAACTCATTGGTAAATGCCAGGATTCGAACCCGAGCCTCACTGATTTTATAGGCCGGCTCTTTAACGGTTCGGGCTATAACTGCTCTTTATTATTTTACTAGTGGTATTATAACTTGAAGTTTTGTCAATCGTCTCTATTTCAATAGGAGAATCTCATTATAATTTAACATTGTAATTACACTAGTAAAATTACCAATATTCGCAACCATTGAATGTGGTGAGAAGCCTCGGTCCGTTTTGATTGGTCGTTTCACTGACTGACTGCCAATTATAATACCACTGGTGAAATTGTATTATCTTGGAGATTTATAATGACTGCGTCAACTGGGGATATCCCTTCATAGTATTTTGTTCTTTGAGGATTATGACCCATACTTCCTCAAAAGTGAGAAAAGACTCGTAGTTCCGCGTTGCAGCCGGTCAAAGGTTTCCTTTGAAACAATATTGTCACAATACCACGAATGTTGACTAGATTCTAAGGTTATTCTACAATTAATGTTTGTAAATTAGTAGTTAGTAGTTACTTAGGTACACTGAAATGACAGTTAAGAAAGTATTGTCATTTATGTGTGCGACTAAAGTACGATGGACTCTTTTTGATCCAGGAACGTAGAAAAAGTTCTGAAAAAGCCCAGTAAAATAATATTATAATATAAGAACTCCTTATTTCAGGCGACAAGGCCTATATTATAAATACCTTACGTCAAACATAAGTAGACAATTATATCTTAAAACCTAAACATTAAAGATGTACTATTACGTAATGTACTATTTGGGAAACTAAAGATTCTAAAGAAAGAAAATTTAAAACTGACCCAAAAATACAATAATTCTAAAAAACGATACCTAAAATTTCTGCACTTCAGTTTTATTTGTTTTAAATCTGTCCTGTACCAGTTTTCATGGATAACATCTGACGTCAGCAAACAAAGCTTTAGGCCACCAGCTATTGGTATTTCGCGGCACCGACGTTCGTGTAGTTAGGCAGGTGTGGTTTTATCACAGGAACGTTGGCCCCACTTCCGCCCTTATCTGAGTTTACTTACCTTTGCCTGGGAACCGCGAACGGATAACTCAGCTGCGTTCTTCCTACTTATACCGAGACACGCAATATTTACACTAGATTTAGGGTTGGGTAATGCAGCTAGAAACTGTATTATATTATTTAAGACTGTTATTAAAAAAAGCGGAATATCTAGGCAACAAAAAAAAATTTTATATACTTTTTATCCGAGTCCACCGCAATGAGAGTATAAGGTTTTTCGTTTATATTTATGTATGTGAGCAATAATCATACTACGTTGTGATCTTCGTGGTCTAGGCGGTTCAACGGATTCTGAAATGATTCTGAAGCACGAGCAGTAGGTATCATAGGTATATTTTTAATCCAATAATATAGCGTACTAAAAGGTTCAAAAAAGTTGTTAACATAATCATTTTATGTATTTATGTACAGCAGCTGCATCTAAGGATTGTGGTTAAAAAAATCATATCTTTTGAAATAAGGCGATTTCTTTGATGATGTAATTTTTAAATTGTAATTAGAGAATTTTGAAAGGAAAACAATCTGCATTAACAAAAAATATATATCACATCCTTGGAAGTAGTGTAATAAGAGGATTGCAAAATGTAGGTACATATTACAAAATAAATAAAGGTAGTAAAATTTGAAGTAAATATACTTATATGTATGTACTTATATTAATGTACTTATAACCGGATTTAGAAACGTTTATTTCCATTGTAAATAAATAATGATTATGATTAGGTATGATGATTATTTATTTTACCGTGCGGCTATTTTAAATTATAAACTATCTATCTATATAATATATACCTATTGTTTTATTGATTCTAATGCCAAAGTTCAGTCTTCAAACGCTTTGGAATTTCAGAAAAAGAACGATTTCAGAGAAAATTCATAGCATTAATGCGACGTTATATTATACACCATAATATTCTCCCAAATAATTAAAGGTCAACGCGAACGTTCACGATTCATTCAAGATTATAGAGTAATCTCCGAAAATTAGAAAATATTCTAAGGAAAGTACGGGTATCTCGAGATGCAAAGGGAAATCTATTAAAGTCTCCAACCGAGTGTACTTGAAGACGAGAGTGGACGCCCAAGATCGGTTCTTAAGTGAAATGAATGTTGGTGAAATGAAATATCTCTCCAGGTTAGTGAGACGGCTCCGACCGAGCGATCTATCCGGATCCAGAGGCGCCATCCGGAAAACCGACCAAATGAGCCCGCGCCGCTACTTTGCATACCCCCTCGGGTTATTCAGAGCCAATAAATATGTAGTTTGAATCACGATTTATATCTATTACGTATTTCGTTTTACATTTTATTTACATGTTATGATGGCAGGGTTACGCGATCAGTTCAAATATGGATGCTGTTGTTTATTCATCAGGGCACTTTCAAATTCATTCAATTCATCACTTTAAAATTGCATCAGGGCACACAGGGGGTAGACGTTGTCTTGCTACAGATAACAGCGTCACCGGCTTGCGGCCGCTTCAATTGCGAATGTAACCCACCTAGGAGTAGGGATTCACTTAAATACAGCACACCAAAAATTTCACCGAAATCGGTCCAGCCATTTTAAAGTTTAACACTAGATTTTTATATACATAACATAATATACTTACCTAAATAGATTTTAAGTCTGTATTTTTCCAATAAAAACAATATAAATAAATAATAAATATAATAATATAATACACAAAATAATACGTAGGTAAAATTCAGTCCAAATGAGACACTACAAAGAGTACAGAAACACGGTAGATGAGTACTTAACTCACCCTGTTTTTGTTCATCAAACAATGTCAAAGAAAACCTTTTTCTTTTTAGAAACATTTTTACACATCCATGCATTGTGTGGGAATAACCCTGATCTTCAAATAGTCCCTGTACGAGTGAGGCGTGGACCGAGACCCGATAAAAATGACTGTACTTCTCGGAGTCAATACGAAACCCTTCATCTGCATGGTAATGGCAAAAGATCCGCGTCGTGATGTATCATACTGAGTATATTTCGTGAGCCAGAAACAATAAAACGCGAATAAAGTCCGGGAGTTGTCTTGTTGAATGGTTTCTTTGAAGTGATGTTTTAGCTTTATGGCTTCGCAGGGTCTTAACTTTGCGAAAGTTAATATTTTTTAAACAGTTTCTCTAATGGTTAGGAAATACTTAGTAGATTTTTTTGCTCATTTGCTCGCGTAGACTTTGAATTTTTACCCTACCACGGCAAAGCCAAAAGGAAGTACGTATTATGTTTGTTGTATTGTATTTTTGTAAATAATTACGTAGGTAAGATAGGTAAGTATAGAGAATTCAGTCTAAATTTTGATGAATCAGGCGTCAACAGAGTCTTTAGTTATTATGGTCCAGGTGATAGGCTAAATTTTTCGGTAGTAGAGTTTTAGTTTCACCTACGGAATAAAACTTTGTTTGTTTAGTTGCTCGCGTTGAGTTATGTTTTATCCTTAGATAAAAGCAAAAAGGAGGATACGGTACATTCATACAAAATATTGATGACATTTGGACTACATACTAACTACACGCGCATGTGGGTTTTATTTTTTGTTTTAGTGCTATTTGTAAACTTCATAAAAGCACATGAAGGCATTGTAAAGCGGCTAACCATTCAGTTATGTGTTTCCGATTGATACTGTAGCGAATTACGTTCCCTGGACCTAATTTAAGCGGTCCACGCTCGAGAAACAAGTACCGTATCTTCTTCCTCTTTTGCTTTTATCTAAGATTTTATCTCATGAGAACTCGCATACGTGTTTAATCGAGAGTAGGTACTTGTCAAGTAAGCCAATCTTCTGAAAACTCGAAGTAAATGAGTTTTTCCAGAGGTGACACCAAACTAGATCGATTTCGATTGATCGATTCGAAACTTTACTGTAAAATTTGTAGTAGGTAATATTTTTGAGAACTCCATTACAAAGTTGCTGTGGTAATAAAACTCTAAAACTGACTGAAACCGCACAGCCTTCAAAGTTAGGTCTCGAATTCTTTCTTAAGGCATTTAAGGAACTAATGTCCAAAATTTCATGATTTCGGACATTAGTTTCTTAAATGCCGTAAGAAAGAATTTTTGAAAAAGAAATAAAGTAAACGATTGCTAATGCGTTTACTTAATAGTAAGTATAGTACATAATAAAGGCTATGACGTCCTTCAGCGAGAGTACCTACCTACTAACTACCTATTTGTATTTTCAACTATGTCTTTATCTCCTCTGAGAGTGGAATACGACTCATGAAATAATAAATGTATTTTTGAACACACTAATGAAGTTTATTTTTAAAATAATAATGCTGACAGGCAGTTACAATCGAATAATACAATTTGATTTCGCTTCATTTGCATGAACTTATAATCAGATCCGCTGGGGTGACAGCAATGCCCGCGCCTATAATTTAAATAATTTATCCTTGTTCCTTAGTGTTTGTATGCGTAGCGCTTACTCGTCGTTGCTGGCATAAAACCGGCTGAATTATTTTATCCAGCCGACAAAATTAAAATAATTATTGTTTCATTTGGAGAATAGGGTAAGCCCGGGTAAACAGGAAACACTGCCAGTCTCTGAACAAAAGAAACTTTTAGGGACCCAAATACGGTAAGGATTTCTAATTTATCGAACAACAAAAGCAATTTTGTAACAGTTGTAACAGCGCCCGCGATTGCGACTGAGCATGGCTTGCGATCGTGTAGATGTCTAATCTTGCACCGACTTACTTATAAAACTAAGTTTAACCCAGTTTGTTAAGCTGCTATTTGCGCATTCGGTACCAAGCATAATTTCAGAAATTAGATGCCATACACACTGCACTTGGTAACTCAACCCAGTCAGATTAAATCAATAAATTGACTCGTTACAAACAGCGACGTGTTAAAGAAGAACCCTTAACAAGCGGAAACGGTGTGTTGATTGATTAATGGCTTCACAATTGATACATAAATAAAGATAAACACGATGACACTTTTGATTTATTTGCCGTAACATAAACTATTACATGTTACAGACGACCACTCAATAGGGAATCGGAAAGGAAACGTAGTCAAATCGACACCGGCGGGTATACAGCTTGCCGGGATTCACACGATTTATGAGGCAATATGTTTAACGTCTACTACGGAACCCTCTCGGAACATAACGGGGGCTGTTACGTAAACAGATTGCTCGCGAGCGGTGGGCTCCAGATATCGGCCTACGAACACCGTTTATCCGAACTTTTGGACCCAATAGTGACAGTTTGCCCCTTCTACAACTCCAAGTTTTATTTGAATACCTTCTTTTAGATGAGGATAGGATGTATATTACCTACATTACGAAGAAAAATAGTTTTCTCAAAATATTACTTAATTACTACCTAATTACGACGGGACGTTTGCCTCACTTGGTAGTAACCCTGTCTTCTGAGCCAGAGGTCGTGGGTTCGATTCCCGCTCGGGGCCAGTGCCAGCTCGGGAAAGTGACTTTGTTTATTTCTTACGCTTGCACGCCTAGACCACTAAACCGATATGTTATTCCCGTATTCCCACAGGAACGGGAACCACACGGAACAGCTAGTCTACACTAATATTATAAAGAGGAAAGATTTGTATTTTTGTATGTTTGTAACAAATAAACTCAAAAACTACTAGACCTACATTTTAAAAATTCCTTCACCAATGGAAAGCTACAATACCTCTGAGTAATATAAGCTATATTTTATCCCTATAATCTCACGGGGTAGGACGGGAAACAAAACCGCTAGTAGGAAATATGTAGCCAACCAAACTCAGCATCTCTTTCACTGTTTACTTTATATTGAAAGACTACAAATCAGATTTCGGGCAACATTTTGTACAAAACTGTTATCTATATGTGTAAATTCACAGAAGTAACACAACCATTGTTTGCATGTTGATTAATTCCATGTGAGCAACAACAAACACCAACTAAAACTAACTAGGCGTGAATTGGCGAAGCAAATCAACTACACTAATTAAGGTTTTATTTTTAAAACGAAAAAACTTTAATTTTGGATTTACAAGCCCCTTCACAACTAACGCTAGTAAAAGTTAAAAATCCGGCCAAGTGGGAGTTGGATTTGCACACGGAAGGATCCGAAGCACATCACATTAAAAAAACAAGAAAAAAACGTAAAAGAACGTTGTAAGGGGATCCCCTTTAATTTGTAGTATTTGTTTTTATATCGGCTATACATCGGTTTGTAATTTTAGTATTTTAGTATGTAAGTCGATTAAGGCAACGGGTGATTTGGTGTACACTGTAAGTCTATTGCCTAAATGTCATAAATAAATAATAGAAATACACATTTTGTGAAAATTTCAACTGTCTATCTATTACGGTTCATACGATACAACCCGCTGACAGACAGACGGACGGACAGACAACGGAGGGTTAGTATAAGGTCCTACTACTAAAAATAACTAGATACAAAATTTCGAATCAATCGGACCTGTGTTAAAGCAAGATTCTTAACATCAGATACACACATAAACCTCCCTCTGTTTGCGCCAGGGCACAAAATACCTATGTTATAACTACTAACGTAGTCAGGGGTTACAAATCGTGTCAGAGATATGAAAATACTCGGTCTAACGTGTAAGTATTTTAGTAGTGTAACAATATTTTCTTCGAATCTGTGTATTGAACTATTGCATGTGGCATTGAGCTAGGCGGTATGCATAAGTAAACCAGTATCGATCTAGAAACTGAGGACTTCTAAGCAGCGGTTGACTAGAGTCGCCTATTGTGCCGCACCGTCAAAGCCGAGTATAACTCTTCTATCGTACTTTATAGGGACAATGGATTCAAAGTAAGTATAACATTTATAAGTAGCCACATAAAAGAAAACAGTTGGCAGAGAAGTTTGTGTTACTAAAAGTTAGGCGAGACAAATCATCACTACATAGTATAAAACAAAGTCGCCTTTTCTGTCCCTATATCCCTATGTCCCCATGTCCCTATGTATGCGAGGTTTTAGTAGCATTGCACCCGTGCGTAGCCGGGGCGGGTCGCTAGTACTTTATAAAATAAAATAAAAAATCTCACGTCTTTTGTCCCGAGAGGGGGGCAGAGGTATTCCATTTCTGGATATACCCACTTTTGAAGAGAAAAACTAGCGGCAGATGACTCGTTTCTTCCGAAACATAGTCACACAACATATTAGATTAGTTTGCTACATAACATTATTATTGAGAACTAGCGGATGCCCAGCGGCGTTGCCCGCGCGGATTCCGTTTATTCCCGTTCCCGTGGGAATTTCCGAAAATCCCTTCATATTGGTTGCCTACGACATATTTAAAACACCTTCATACCATATTTTAAGTATCGGGTGCCTAGCGGCGTTTTCCCGCTTGGATTTAGTTTATTCCCGTTCTCGTGGGAATTCCCAAAAATCCCTACATACCAATTTTCTATGACATATCAGACACCTTCATACCATTTTTCAAGTTTCTAGGTGTTATCGTTTCGGAGTAGTACGTATTTCTCTTTTTAACCAGTTTTTATATTTTCCCGTGGGAATGAGATATTTTCCTGGAATAAAAAGTACTCTAGATGTTGACCCGGGTACTCAGTTATCTCCATACCAAATTTCATCAAAATCCGTCCAGTAGTTTTTGAGTGATGCGTGCACAACCAGACAGACAGACAGACAGACAGACAGACAGACAGACAGACAGACAGACAGACAGACAGACAGACAGACAGACAAAAATTCCAAAAATTGGTGTTTCGGTATCTATATCGATACCTATATACACTACCGTTAAAATTTTCAAAAAATATTTAATGTACAGACACGGCCCCGTTAGAGTTTTATTATATGTATAGAAATCAAATAAGAAATGAAAAAAAAAATATTAAAATATAGTTACTACTACGATGTGCCACAATATAATTATTTGTTTTTGGAGAAAAAACATACATATACAATCCAAGTAGGTACCTACATAAATAACAAGATGTTACATTAACTCGAAACTTAGCCTTCAGGGTTCTCAATAAAACACAGTGTGATACAATGAATACGACAAAACTATTGTTTTTTGTGTTATCTTTCCCAATTATCAATTAGTATAAATTAAAACTAAACCTTGTGCTTTTCAATTTAGCAATAGCAATAATAAAACATAAAAATATTAAAAAACTAAAAACACAGAAATATAAACTGCATTAAATATTTAGACTCGTAACAGTAGCATAAATGTACCGATGTTCCATGAAAGCTTGAAAGTTATGAATTTATTATAGGTAGTTGAGATGGCTGAGAGTTGAGATATCGCCGCTGTTGTGAAAGACTAAGATTTTTTTGTAATACGCTCCAAAAATACTTTTAATGTATTTACGAGAATCTATTTTTGTACCATAAAAAACATACTAGTTTTGGAGATGCCACTTTATTACTAGACAGGGGCGTAGCTACCCCCGTATTAGCTTTACCAATGATACGGGGCCCCCGGGCTATAAGGGCCCAAGTTTTCTGGAAGTAATAAAAGTATGCTTCCCATTTTTGACCCTTCGGGCTACAACTGCAAAAACTAAAAGAATATTTTTGAAATAAACTTATTGAAGATTGTTATTAATTAAGCTTTCAATTCAATTCTACGATAGGTATGTGTGACATTACATACATACATATGCTCACGCCTTTTTCCCTAAGGGGTAGGCAGAGACAACAGCCCGCTACCTGCTACGATCCTGGCATACCTCTCGCGCCTCATCGACATCCATCAATCGGTTCATACATGCTCGTCGGTTTCAGTGACATTTTTTTTTCTTTACCCTCCGCTTAGGCCCCCCGACAAATTTTAATACAGGCCCATCTAGGGCAAGCGACGCTACTGGTAATAGAAAACTATTGTGCAAGTCCTTACTGGGTATCGCGTGACGTCGTTGTTAGATCTTTTGCTTTGATTAGAGACTTGCGTGAACACTACGCCTACGCCGCCGCCATTCATCAATAGTTTCTGGCCCCTAAACGATGGTGAATCTTACATCGCCGACATAAAGCCTACATTAGCATACATATTTAATGGCTTTGCTCAAACATTTTATGTTTATGGTACCTCTTCCAGTAATTTCTATCACCAGGGATTGTTAGCAATTTATTTCCACATTTGCCTACCAGTTAGGTTTAAATGGAAAATATTGAAAAAGTTTATGAAATATTTCATGCGTATGCGACCTATAACTTAATTGAACGGATAGACTGACGCGAACACTCTGAAACAAAATTCTGTGAAAAATAGAGTTACCTGAAAAATATTTTATTAGTAACTTGACTAACTTATAGGATTAGTCTCGCTGTGCCGTGATAGAGCTGATGGAAATGAGCTCGCTTCTCATACGTGAGTGCCGTTCGTATCCTGGTGACACCATTTACCAATAAGTTTTTCTTGTAATGACTATAACCACTAGCTCTGCATCAGAAAAACTCTGTAAAAACAGGTATAATCTAATTAAATTTTGTAAAAATAAGCATCGTGATAAAAATGTCTAGACAAACATTAAGGTTGCAAGTTGTTTTTGAAATACATAAAAATAATAAATCGTTTTGACTGGCAATGGTGAGTTAAGGTTACGCACCGCTTTTTGGTGTTAAATTTGGAAACGATGTTGAAATAATTTTCTGTTAGATGTTCTAGACTGTAGAATATATTTTGCTCAATAAAATGGAGGGACTTCCGATACGAATCCTTAGAAAGTACTTTTATCATTCGTAAGTTTGGACGCTCTTGAGCCATTTACCCTTTCCTATGCCACGTATTTGATAGGTCTGTCTCTCACCTGGGAGCATATTTAAGAAGGACATAATTTTCTCAGTAATAGGAACCTGGAGACGAGTCTTGTGCGTCAAAGGTAGCAAAACGCTTGTAAACATTTATACCAAAACATCTTTTATAGGCCAAGTAGTCGAATAAATAAGCAACTTGTTTTTTAAATTATATTATGCATGTATTACCTGTAGAATACCTATTCAAAATTTATTAGTTTTGTGTAACCATACTACCTATCCAGTAGTTATAAGGTTATAACTACTTATCGCACAGAAAAAGTGCCCGTGCACCGTCGAGTGAACTCAGGTGAACAAAGTGGAATAATCCAACATCGGTTCGATCGAAATGTCTGGAATAGAGTGTTATTAGTCTGGCCTATTGTAGTAATGCTCTCGTTATAACGTTCGCGTTCTATGAAAATATTGCGTAAATTTTTTTCACTGTTGAAGAGAATAACATTGTGAGGCAATATAATTAATAAGGCTTCAAGAGCACTTTTTGCAGTATAAAAAGAAAATAATTACGGTTCATGAGATACTGCCTACTGACAGAATAAATTAAAATGTAAAAAAAAAAATTATACCAGAGACCTACAGACAAACTGTTTTATACAATTTTGCAGGGAACTGTATTAGTATTTAAGATTAAAAAAATGTTTAATAATTAAATAAATAAATAATAGATAGGTATACAAACGGACGGACAGCGCAGTGTTAGTATTAGCACAGATCAGTTAAAAACTGGTCTGTGGTATTAGGGTGCAGTTGGTACCCCTTAGGTACGAAACCTTAAAAAGAAACCCTTATGATGCGGCTCTGTCCATGTACTAATGATATCGAAAATTTAAATAATGCTTACCCAACTTTTATCAAATGATTTTTAATTTTTTTTTCCTGGCAAAAGGGGCCGAAATGTGGGAGGCCAATTTGTAATTTGCAAAACAATTACAGTCAATATTATTTCATGTTGCGTGTAACAATCAACTTACAATGAAAAATCTCAAAAAAATATTATAATTTGAAGCATGTACGTATGCAAAGTACCATAAGCATGTATGTAAGTAAGTACCTAGTAGGTGCCTAAGTTAACTAGTGAATTTTCTGCTCTATTTATGTTATAATAAAATTATGCATTATTATTATTTCTTTTTATCCTCAAGTAGTTATGTGTAAATGTGTGTAAGTATTTTCTATTCTTGTTTAATTTATTTAATATTATTTATACCTATGTATTTATTTATGTAATAGTATGTTCAAAAATATATAGTGCACTGTCTACCCTAGTTTTAATAATCTCTCAGTTTCATCCATCCTAAGGTTGTCTGGGAGAGATCGCTAAAAGCGATAAGACCGCCTATTGTACTTTAGTTAATGTTGGTAATGTACAATAAAAAGTTGTTGTATTGTATTGTATTGTACCCCAGTTCGGTTATGGGCCCACTTACGGGACGCTTGCTTAGGAATCTAAATATCCACTGACAAAAAGTGGGGTTTCTAGGACTAAAACACATTCTAACATCGATTGTTGTAATGCATGCTATTTTGATGTTATCATAGCTATAGATCTACCAAACCATAATAAACAAAAGCCTGCGAAACTTTAAGTAGAATAAGTTGGTTTGGTATCTTTCGAGCCCTGTTCAGATTTGAGCTTATTGCTCTGTTTTTGATTGTAAGTATGCTTACGGCGGCATCTATTACGCAAACCATACGGGAAAACCATAAAGAGGGTAGTTAGATAAATAGATTGCTAGGCGCCTGGGAGGGCGGGCGCCTCTAAACTACCGTTTAATAGAGAAAGATGTTCTCAGGAATCAACAGTTACTTTTATAGTCTTCGCCGTGACTGGGTTGTGAAATAAAATAAGTGTCAAACTGATGAGCTCTTTAAAACAGGAGGTTCCGTATAGGGTTTCCAAATACATATGCGGGTCTGGCTCAAATGTTTACTAGTGTTTACAGGGTGTTAGGGAAACGCTTCCGAAACCGAAGACAGATTATGGTTATGCTGGTATTCTTGATTCAATTCCATAAAAAAATTAGGGACACATTTCACACACAGTTATTTAGTCACAACCTGTAACACGAATGTGTTTAAATTTTTATTTCAATTAAAATGTATCCGAGTTCTATTATTTATGTTGCTTTGTTTGTGGTATTTTCTCAGTGGCATAGGTGGGGGATGGTTAGACGACAAATAATGTTGATTTGTAAAAAAAATGTTGGTTGTATAGACGCATAAATTTTTCTGTTTTTAATATATAATAATTTAATTATACATAAGAAATAAAATAAAATAAATTTTATTACACATTACACACACACGAATAATTATCTGTTAACTATCAATGTAGCTAAGCGGCAAGCGGGCACCACCTTCAATCTTTATTCTGTGCCATGCATCGCTCATACCTATAAAAGACGTAAGTACGTATATCTAAAAATACATTAGGTAGGTACCTACTGTTCATTATTCTAGCTACCTAGTTGACTGCCTAGTCAAGTCAGGTTGTAGCATTTGCTTGGGATATAGGAAAAAAAAACGTGTTTTCTGGGCGTTTTTATTAAGAACCTTTCTGTTCCGCTGATTTTTAATATTCAAACGCTTAGTAACTTTTTTATTGTTTGTTTTATAACATGTTTTGAGATAATCTTTTGAATGAATGATTTTTATTACATCTAGTAGGTACTTCTGACACTTTCCTTATCAAAATAATGTATTATTAAAAACAACATAAAAATACACGTAGGTGTATGTAAAAAAATATCTAGTGGGTATATCATATCAAATGAAATATCAAAGGTATGAAATGTGAAAAAAAAATACCATAAATTTGATATCAAAGGAAAATAATTGATGACGGCAACTTTTTTCGTTTTTAGACGACGGCTACATAGAAAGTTTTAGTGATCGTTAGCGTGGATTTTCCGTATGTGCTTTTTACCTTTTTAAAAAGCTAGTCACTTAATTATGCTAAAATAAATCATAGCTAGCTACAGCCCAGGTAGTTTTAGAAATGATATTTATTAATCTCTTTGTGTAATTAGTCTCTTTGAGTGGAAACAGTAGAATATAAAATTATGTTTTATTGCACTCCGTAGAACAGAACACAAGAACTATTATTAGCATGCCTTATCACATTATGTATCTACTAGGTATTCCCTGCCAAGCCCCGTTCCCTTATTACTGCCCATGTTACTATTCGAAAAGTACCTAAGCTAATTGAATTTTGTAAATCCGCCCTATTCATAGCAAACAATAATAAAAATGTACAAAACAGACCTTTATAACATTAGAATCCCTTTAATGTTATTGCAGACATAGTTTAACTTACTCTTACTCACTTTTATTAATGTACCTTTGCGTAAATTGGGACTAAAATAACCATGTCACAATAAGAAAAATGTATTTGCCTGCTAAGGAACCCTAACATAAACCGGAAGCGGTATCGGTATACCTATAAAAGAAATATTTACTGCGCGTTTATTCGAAAGGAGGCCCCGACAACGCCATAACGGCTAGGGAACTATAGCTACCTATTATTACCTTTATCGAGCAACAGTGTTTCATTACGCGGAAATATATTTTATGTATCGGAGAACTAGCGACTTTCATCACTAAGGAATGTTTAGGGGTTTATTCATACGTCATTTGTTTGTATGGTTGACAAATCATAATGAAATGAAATGTTATGATTCAATATTGGAATGCGGAATTGACAGTCAATAATCCTACTTAATATTATAAACACGAAAGTTTGTTTAGATGGATGTCTGGATGTCTGGATGGATGTTTGTTCCTCTTTCACGCAAAAACTACTGAACGGATTTTGATGAAACTTTACAGTTATGTAGATTATACATCAGAATAACACATAGGCTATATTTTATTCCCGTATTCCCACGGGGACGGGAACTACGCGGGTGAAACCGGGGGGCGCTGCTAGTAATAAATATATCACCGCTTTTGAAAGGGTTTTAGCTGAAAAGAAGCAGGGCTACAAAGTCTACTACACCAGAATACCATCTATTTAACTGGTAGACTGACTGAATGACTGATTGATCAACACACAGCCGAAACCGCTAGGTCTAGAAGCATGAAATTTTTGCATAATGGTTCCTTAAATTACATAAATGAGCACTAAGATGGCATATTATTTGGAAACTACGGGAACAGGAATAAACAGGCTCCCCCTAACGTATGCGTTTATAAAGGATATCCCACAAGTATGCGTTTGATAAAAAAAAATAGTTTCAGTTCAGCCTCAAGCAGACTGTCCAGTATTATACATCTAGACGAACCCCTGTTTTTGCTTGTTTTCTGGACCTCTCCAAGGCATTTGACTTGGTTTCTTATGATGTTCTATGGGACAAATTACGGAAGGAAACCACAGTTCCTACCGAAATCACATACATACTAAAGTATTGGTACACATACCAAAGAAACCGGGTCAAATGGGGAGGAGTGGTCTCAGATGAGTACGGATTGGAGTGCGGGGTGAGACAGGGAGGATTGACATCTCCCCGACTTTTCAGTCTTTACATGAACGAGCTGATTGATGAGCTCAGCAGTACCGGCATCGGCTGTCATGTAGACGGAGTCTGTGTTAACAATATTAGTTACGCAGACGATATGGTTCTGCTGAGCCCATCAATTGGGGGGCTAAGAAAGTTGCTGTCCGTGTGCCAGAGGTATGCTGGGTTGCGTGGCCTGAAGTACAATGCCAAGAAGAGTGAGTTATTGGTATTTAAGGCGGGGACAAAAACATATGCTGACTTACCCGAAGTCTCACTTTGTGGCACAAAAATACAAAGGGTCACGCAATTCAGATACCTAGGGCACATGGTAACGGAGGACGAAAAGGATGGCAGCGATATAGAGAGGGAGCGTAGGTCGCTGGCTGTTCGCTGTAATATGATTGCCCGCAGATTTGCACGTTGTACTAAACAAGTGAAAGCCACGCTGTTTAAAGCATATTGCCAGTCCTTTTACACGTGCAGTCTGTGGGTAAACTTCACGCAGCGGGCATACAGCGACCTGCGTGTTCAATATAATAACGCCTTCAGGGTGCTGATGGGGCTGCCGCGACATTGCAGTGCGTCGGGGATGTTTGCTGAGGCACATATTGATGGTTTCTCAGCAATTATCAGAAATCGCTGTGCCTCCTTACTCACTCGCATTCGCGGCGGCCCTAACCGCATCCTGGGGGTACTAGGTAGCAGATGGGACTCTCCCCTGCTAACGAGATGGATGGACCTCCATAAAAGGTCCCCAGAATTAAATTAATATTGTCTACTAACATTAGCTCATAAGTTATATTTTTGTATTACTAACACTATGGATGTTCATCCGAAATAAATGATTATTATTATTATTATTATAAGTATGAGGAACCCCCAACATTTATTGTTATTTTTCTATTTTTGTGTAAAAATCTTAATGCGGTTAACAGAATACATCTACTTACCAAGTTTCAACGGTATAGTTCTGATATTTTCTGAAAAAAGTGGCTTTGACATACGTTCGGACAGACAGACAGATATGACGAATCCATAAGGGTTCCGTTTTTTGCCATTTGGTTAAGTTATAAATGTCATATGTATTCTGGCTTATTATTCATCATCATCATCAGCCTATAGCAGTCCACTGCTGGACATAGGCCTCTCCAATTGCACGCCATTCAGCTCGATTCTCGGCAACTCTCATCCAGCTGCTACCAGCCACCCTGCGGAGATCGTCGCTCCACCTAACCTGAGGGCGTCCTACATTACGCTTGCCGATTCGCGGTCTCCACTCTAGAACATGTCTACACATGTCATGGCTTATTATTACCAATAACTTTATTGAATTATTGTAAACCAGAACAAAAGCACAACTGTAAGGAACGAAAAATAAAGTTGTTATTCTAAGAAATAATCAAGGCTTTTTTACCGTAAAATCTAGCCACCAGACCGAAACGTAAATTTTGTTCACATATTTTTTATTACTCTGTACCATAGAGCTAAAAGTAGTATCTATGAGAGAGAGGATAGGCATTAATTTCATATACCTAGCATGCCTGCAGAAAAAAAAGAGGTGACTTTGCCCTACCCTCATATATGCCCATTGCCCATAATTTATATTTGCCTATATAAACGAAATGTCAGCTTATTCTTTGACGGATTAAAGAAAACAAAAACATTTTCAAAACACCTGTGAACTTTTCGCAGCGAGGCCATTCATATCTATCTATTTTTTTTATTACGGATGCATTGGATTTATACCCATGGATGTAGTACCTGATGACAATGACGTCATTTTATATAGCTCATGGATGTGTTTTAAAAATACATGACCATGGTACTAGGTACAGGTACTCTCCTTACTTTTATAAAGAGCTCGAGCTTTGCAACATAATACACACACACTTTACAATACCTAACAAGAATAGGGTAGTGTCCTGCCCAGTAAATGAGTTTCTTTTTATTAAAAGCTTTTATATAACTTGCAATGTATGTATGTATCTTGTATGTAGGTACTATGTATGTTCGGGTGGAATCTTGCAACTCAATTTTGAAGCAGATATCTTCAACCAATTGAGCTGAAATTTGGTATACACGTTTAGTTTGGATGGCAATGAAAAAATTTGGTATTCTTATGAAAATTCGGTGACAATGCAATATTATAGTATCACCGATCTGATCTGATGATGGAGCCAGGAGGTGGATATCGCAACTCCTCAATGACTACTCGCAAAAGTCCTCGAGTTTGGTCTCGTTTGATTCGACTTGACGACAACTTTGGTGCTAGATGGTAACCAGGGTCTGATGATGGAGCTGTAAGATGGCCATAGGGACTCGGTAACAAAACGAGACAATCCCATCGAGTTTGGGCTCGTTTGATTTGTCTTGATGAGTACTTTGGTACTAGATGGTAGCCCAGGTCTGATGATAGAGCTGGAACGAATTGAGCTGAAATTTTGTATACACGTTTAGTTTGGATGGCAATGCATGGTTAGCCATGTAACGTCATTTTAAATCCAACTAAAAAGTACAAAATAAATTAAGAGTAAAAAATAATTTTTAAAACAAGCTTTTATTTTAATGCGGCAAAAAGAATAAAATAAAGTTTTCCTTTAAAACTTTTAGTATCTTAAAATGTAATTACACAATTTATTATGTAATAAAAGCTTGCCGCGAGATTTAAGAACGTACTCATATTTACTTACACTGAAAATTTTAAAGATATAATTCAATCACTTATAGTTACTTCTTAAATCTCTCGACAAGCTTTTATTACATAATAAATTGTGTAATGACGTTTTAAGATAGCCAAAGTTTTAAAGGAAAAGTTTCAGTTACCGGGCAAAATGTATACTAAAAAATATTATCATTCAAATACTTACTAAACACACTAGTATGAATCCACATGCATTGTAGACACTAAAATCCAAACTCAGTAAAGTGCACTCAACTTTATAACTTCTTAATTACAGAATCCAGCGTTCTTCTTCGTCCGACTTTCAACAACTCTTTACACATCGTTTCATCAATTCCGTTTCACTCAGCTTTACATTGATAGTTTCGGCCATCCTGAAAATATATCTGTCCTCAGATATGGTAAGCAACTGGTGGCTCTACTTATAATAGAACCATCTTTATATGATGTTTCTTTATCCTGCCTCCTCTGCGACCTGTATAGATTCTACTCCTCCCGAGTCAGCCACGGTGAGTTACTCCCGCGGCGACGGAGGCAGCGTGTCGTGTGATTTTGTCGTTTCATCATATCGAGCGCTCATTATCGAAACTCGGCGACGAGCTCGCTCATCCGTGCCGCCATTACAATCGCATTCCCCCTGACGACTCGTGATTCACGAACGAAATCCCGTGCAGCATTATTAGATAATACACACCTCAAATTCTAAATTGGAGACGATACAAATGTCATACCAGCGTTACAAGTTCTGAGAAATCACGCTAAAAGCGTCTACTTGGTAATGAATGGCAATAACATGTCACGTTGAATAGCAAGATGTAGGCGAAACCGGTAAAACAGAACATGAAACTTGTTTAGCGATCATAATGGATGCTCAGTAGATCATAGTTAGGTTTATATTAAATGATGACGTAAATGCTACAAAAGGCGTCTCCATCGACGTAGTGTATGTATAAATAGTAAATACATAAACATATACGTCCCTGGGCGTCTCTTTACTTACGTACTATGTTTTTAC